>CM060965.1:39141786-40629286 GCA_030765045.1 Tenodera sinensis
TTTTAATCTTTACAAAAATGATTTTTCAAAGTCTGCAAAATACAAATTTACGGCATAATGTGATTATTGGATGTGAATTTCTTCCCACCGAACCAATTTTTCAAGTTTTTGAGGACGAAGTCGCTTGGAGACAAATCTGGATGAGGATGGTAGAAGAGGTTCGTGGCCCAAGTATACAAATTTTGCAACGGTAACGTCAAACGTGTGCGGTGGTGCATTCTCCTGGTGAAAGAAAACTTTCCTCACCAGATGGAACTTTTAACAGTTACTTGATACAGCGTTATTAACCTGCGATTGTTTTACCCTTCTTCAGATATTACGCCTTGGGAATCCCAAAAGATAGCTCTCATGACTTTTGCTGCTAACAAAACGGTTATGTCCTTCTTTGGAGCATATTTACGGAAAGAAATCCACTGCTTGGATTATTACTTTGTCTCAAGTTGACAGCATTGGATCCAGGCTTCATCTACAGTGATTTATCGCTGCAAACGTTTATTTGAATTGCGCTGGAACAAGTTCAAACATTCCTGTTAAATGATCGCACAATTCCACTTGTCAACTGTGAGCAGTTACGGCACGCATCTTGCTGACAGCTTTTTATACTCGAAATATTCGTGCAGGATATTACATAACCGTTCTGTTTGGATGTCTAGGGTTTTGGCTCTCTCGCGTATTTTCACTCATCGGTCTTCCGCCGCAATATCTGAACATTGTTCGCCATTTCTTCTGTTGTCACCTCAACCGGCCGTCCTGTACGCTCGGCATTCTAGTCCTCGAACGGCCATATCAAAATTCTGTCACCGTATAGTGAACAACGCCATGATATGGAGGAGTGTCCATAATGTTTCTTTTTTTTTCAGCTGTTCTTTTGTTCGTTCGTGTCTTAACATGCAAAAATAGTGCTTCATGCGAATAGAAAATTCAATTTTCTCCATTTTCCTTGAGGCAATACAAAACTAGAGCTTTCACAGGCTTCCAACGATGATCTAACAAAGAGATGGGGACCAATTTCTGGGATCATACACAAAACAGTTGTACAATTTGGCGTCAACAAGAAACCTGTGATTTGTGTGCGATTTCTTGCCAAAGTCACGGACTTTCATAGCAAACGCGAGAATTTAACAGCATTTTAATATAGACAGCAACGTAAATGATTATAAAATCATTCCTTGTATCTAAATCAAATTGGGATCCCTAAAAAGAAGAAAGACTCTCAATTCAAATTATAAATGTCGACCTTATTAGTTACTGCAGTTCTAAATGATTGCTGATAAGTGAACCAAGCAGACCAGATCAGAAATAAGCTTCACTAGCTGGGAGGGAAAGTGGCATATCATTTGTTTGGGACAGATTTCGTATTTTTGAGAACTCTGTTTTAAAGTTCGTCGCATTCTTCGACTTAGAGTAGCCAAAAGCGGACTGTAGCTTAAACCGCAATTGAAGGTCTTGCTCAGAGAACATAGCCACATAATCCTGAGAGGAACACAGAACAGTAGCTTCATAAAGAGAGACGTAATTTAAATTAATTAAATCACACTGGAGTTTATGCAACACCAGGCAGGTAGCAAGTCTGATTGGGGGAAGGCAAATAGCTGTATTAGAGTTGGCTCCTCACCGGTCGCTGAAGACGAGTTGCAGGACCTGAAGTTGAGGAACAGCTACTGCCGCCGTCGTCGCCGCCATTGCTGTGTATGCGCGGGCGCACAAGCCCGGATGATGGATGGAGGTGATCGTGGACGATACAGGTTGGCTGCTGGAATGTGACCTTATCAGAGCCACCTGGAGAACCCTCTGAATCACTGTCGGCCGGCCACCGTCCCATTTGTTTACCCAGGAGTTTAATATGCACGAGTGCGTCCAGTGGCATAGTGTTGCTCTTATCGCTGATGTGTTTTAAATCAGTGATAACGAGGGTTACCTACCCTTCTTCCTTTATGATATTCTCACCTTCTCTTGTCAAATATATTGCTGACGCTAAGGTGGTCCTTAACATCACCTTATCACATAGTGGAACGAAGAAATACTTTAAAAAACTTGACGTGTTACAATCACATCAGTTTCTTTACCCATTCTTCAACAAACTATTATTAAAAATCTAATGCACTCATGACTTTCTCCACTCTTGCGCTAACTATTCATACAAACCCTTATTCCTGAATCTACTTCATCTTAACTGAGATAGACATTTGAAGAAATTATCTTATTACTAATTTTCTTATTGGTTCAAGAGCGATCACAGCGCTCGACAGCCAGGATCAATAAGCATGGTCGATTTGCCAAGTAGTAGATATGTAATTTTAATTTGGCCTGAATATATCTTATCGTGGTATTTTAATCAAGATTCTTAGAACCAATTTTATAAAATCAAAATTTTTGAAAAATGTTACATGTAAAGGGTAATCTAAGGTGGGAAGATTTTCTTGAAAAGGCATCCTTGGAAAATGTTGAACTTTAATAACGGGATTGGTATTCAACCGACTTTTCGTTCTCGAGTTATGCTGGTGACAGACATACGGTCGCGTACACGCACGCACAAACCTTTTTTTCTAAAAATGTGTTTCTTTTAAATTAAAAAAAAAACTCACAAGGAATCCCTCAAATGGAAAACCCATGTGATATATGTTTAAAAATATTCAGATAAAAAATTCAGGCTTCACAACAAATAAGTTTAAAAGATCTCAAAGTTTTACAATATTTAGCCTTTAATATTAAAAAATATTAATTATATGTTATACTTACTCGCCTGCCTTCAAACGTTAATAAATTACTTGTGAAACTCTGAGCATTGTTTTATGGAACTGTATGGTAATTTTCTTTTGAGAGGCAGTACTAACATTAAAATCATATGAAGCACTTTGACCATGGTAACATGATGATGAAACGTTTGCTAGAAAACAGTTTAACATTGGGCATGCCTATCAATACCCTGTATTTTATACATGTATAGTTTCAGTAAATTGGTGGTTTAAACGTGCCAAGTGGAAAAAGTTCTGTTCTTAAATTTTTGAATTCGTACAATTTTATTATGAAAAAATTAATTTGCTTTTTCACAATCTTCGTTCAAATTTCATCCATGCCTTAAGGGCATCCAAGACCACGTGGCTATCTGAGCAGATATTCACTTCTACCCTTTGCCTGGCGTGTTTATAATATGGAAAACACAGCCCAGGATACCAAATACCTCAGCCTCGCCAGTTGGTATTAGGCATTATTGGAGGGAAACGTCACTGCATGGCAATTGTTAACATTTGCAACACAAGGGAAGTTCGAAAAACAGAAAAGAGTGACTTCAAATGGCTAGTAGGGAAAGTATTACAGTCCACACAAATATTAAATACCGAGATTTCATTGGAAATATGTTTTAAGACATCCTGAATCAAAAAGAATCATTTTTAGAGAAAGGTATATGTGTATGTCTGTGTGCCTGTGCGTCAGTCTGTGGGCAGCATAACTCAAAAACGATAAGACGGTTAAAAACTAGAGTCGGTATTTAAGTTTGCCCTTCGGGGATGCCATACGAGGAGTGAAGAAATTTGTTCCACCCTAAACTACCCTTTACATGCAGAATTTTTCGAACATTTTCATTTTCTAGAAAATGGCTCTAACGATTTTGATTAAAATGCCATTTTATTGATATATTTTTATGACAAATGAAATGTAGGTATATCTTGAATTTTCTGGCCATAGCCCATATAGTCCTGTTTAGTCTGGATGACTTTTGCATAACTGGTAAACCGTAAGAAATACACTAGATCTTACTATACAAAAATGTACATCTCGCTAAAGCGCGCAATCTATGCCCAAATAAATGTTTTTATAGAGTGAAACATTTTGGAGATATTCCTCGTTATTTGTGACAGTTTCGGAAAACTTTCGTCAAATGGAACATCGTTGTTCATTTTTTTATGTTAAGTGTCCAAAGAGAACAGAATCTCAAAGCTATAAAAGATTTGACTATCGCATAAATTCTAATATTCCCTTTGCAGCGACAAGGAAATAAGCAATAAGATTTATTTGTACAGCCGTTTATCTTAACTAACAAGAAGAAGATATAGGAATAAGAGTTTGTAAAAATGGTTAGTACAAGAGTAGAGAAAGTCATCAGATTTTTCATATGTGGATCAATGTGTTTAGCTACAGTGTGCCCTTAAATTGCATATTTTGACTATCGTGTCCCCCAAAATCACACTTGAGGAAGTGGAGTTGTGACTGTTGGTCAGCGTATTGGTCAAGTTAGGGCAACAGCAGGACAATACGAGGGAACTGCTTCTAATTAAAATCGCATTAAGACGATAGACCTCTCTCTCTCTCTCTAACAAGCCTAGCAACATTATCCCTAATGAAACCATATAAAGGACCAGGCAGTGGTAATTGAAATAGAGGTTGAATAAACAGAGGAGGGTGGGTAGCAATCAGGGTTAACCACAAATGGTGTTCCTCATTACGTGCTAATAATGGGCGACAGATGGCGATTTCTGTTGAAGTCTCGTAATGCCTCGTAGCTTCCTGGCCCTCGAGACTTCAGCAATTTGCCTTTCTTTGCCTTTCCGCCTTTTTAGCATTGCCTTTCACTAGAAACTCTCAAATGGGTCAAATTATCCACTCATTTTACCTCCTTCTACCTTCTAGCGTTTTGCCATGCTTCAAGTAGCTATATTAAAAGAGATGCTACAGCAACTTCTATAAAAATACATCTTTTGAGATGTATTTGAACAATTTCCACTGCTTTTGTCACATAGCCCGTTATAATTATACTATTTTTGAGATTGCTCCATAGTCCACTTTACATGAGAAAACTAAAACACGGAATTTTTGTCAGTTGGGTCGTTATATTTTTCCATTCTTCATATATAGAAATGCTTTTACTACACATTTAATTTTAGATACAAAGATACAAGAGGTTATCAAGTGCTTAAACATAGGTCGCTATAAGTGGCCTTTGGAATTCCATATTCCTACCTTGACATCGCTACAAACAACTGAATAACGACAGAACAATGAATACCTATGTTGCATATGGCTTTTAGCAGAAAAGTTATTTGAAGTTGTTTCCTTTAAAGAGATTAAACTTTTACTTTCTCTGTTATGCATTTGCAGTAAATAGATGAATGGTGCACCTATTGTGTTCTACCCAAAAATTCGATATCGATGTTTCACCAGAAATAGATGTTTTGAAACTCTGAATCCAAAAAGAAAAGCATTTTTAGAAAACAAATCTCTGTGTGTGCGTGTGCATGTGTGCGCGCGCTACTGTGCGCGGGCGTGTATGTGTGAACAGCATAATTCGGTTAAATATGAAGCCGGTATTTAAGTTCAGCATCTTCCAAGGATGCAATACGAAGATTTTAAAAGAATTTACTATTCCAAAACACATGGAACATTTTTTTATTTTTATTTTGTAAATATCACGGAAAATGTAGAGCAGACAAACTGTGTACTTCAAAGAGAGCTACAGTTTTTGTATAGTAAGATTTTGTCCATCTCCTACAGTTTACAAATTATGTCAAAATCATTCAGAATTAAGAGGCCTTAGAATCTTTTCCTAGAAATAAATTTGTCATGAAAATATCTTGAACATAGCATATTTTAATAAAAATTGTTAACAGCTTTTTTTAAGAAAATCAAACATTTCAAAATATGCTCCACGTAAATGGTATGAGTTTGGGGGAATTTTCTAGAAAAGCTTTGTGTCACATTCTTAGAAGATAGTGGATTTAAATACCAATTTGCTTTTTAACCGCCTTATCGTTTTTTGAGTTATGTTGTTTGCAGACAAGTGACAGACGATGCACGCACCTAAACGCACAAGAACTATCTCTATTTATTTTATTCTGGAAGTCTAAAAAAAGAAATCCGATGTGTTGCACTCACATGACTTTCTGCACTCTTGTACCTATTAACCACTCTTACAAACTCTTATCCCCATAGCTTCTTCAGACAAACATTTGCGGAAATTATCACATTGTTTATCTGCTTGTAGGTACAAGGAGAATATGGAAATACATACCTATTCCCATATGTATTCATTTTACATATAAAAATGTATTTAGACATAAATTGTATATTTTAGCAAGCTCTCCATTTTGTGCACTAAGATTTGGTCTATCTCTTACGGTTTACCAGTTACACAAAAGTCTTGCAGAGTAAATAGGACTACATGGGCTATAGCCACAAAATTCAAGATATAGGTACATTTCATTTGTCATAAAAATATCTCAAACATATGGCATTTTAATAAAAATCATTAATGCCATTTTCAATAAAATAAAAGTTTTCTATGTAAAGGGTAGCTTAGGAAGGAGAAATTTTCTTTAAAATTTTGGTGTTGCACCCTTCATAGCCATTACACTTAAATACCAACTTTGGTTTTTAAGCGATGTTTCGTTTTTGAGTTATGACTGACACAGAAGCGCGCACCTTTTTCTAAAAATGATTTCTTTGGATTTATGGGGACGAAAACATATTTCCTGTGAATTCCGGCATTAAATTTTTTGGTGGAATACATTACCTCCTCTACCATTTACTATAGGTAGTAGAGAAAGTAAAAAAAAAACCATGTATTTTCGGCGAGATCTGGGTATCGGATTTTTGGTTGAAACACCTTAAGTTGCGGAATAGAGTATAAAAAGGAAGTAGCTTCATGTTTATATAACTATGTTTTGTATTATCTGCTTTTCCTTTGTTTTCACTGCCTTCAAATTTTATATTAGAACTGTTGTTTATATATATATACATAACCTAAACACGGTGACGAGAAAAGGTTGTTTTATAGTTTCTTTATAAGTACCAATGCACTATTCATCACGCAATATTTTGGTGCCGAAACACGGGAAGCGAGAAGAGTTGGGTTTCCTACACAAGGAAGCACTTAAACACATAGTAAGTCTAACAGTAGTCCACCATCAGATGACGCATTTAAATTTTAAATATCGCATATCAGAAAACGCTCAATGTTACCAAATTCATATTTGATTTAAAATGTGTTTTATTATGGATCTATGTTGTTCCTAAAGCAAGTTTCCTAGTCATGAAAAGTGGTACAAAAGGAAGCAAAATTTATAGGCTAGTATTTTACTTATTTATTATGCCGGTATCTTAAATATGCGATGTTTTAGTCAAAATTGTCAGAGCCACTGGCAAAATTAAAAATAGCGAAATATGCCTACATAAGGGTACTTTGGGGTGGAAGGACTTTCTTGAAAATCTGTTTCTTTGCTGTTTATGTAAATAGAAACTCAGATGTGAAATTTAGCGTTTTCAATTTTATCGTTAGGAACATTTAAAGTCTTTATTTTTTTTTTTTCTGCGGGGAGGGGGATGCTGTTCAGCGGATCTCAAAAGATGTACTTCCTGTAACATCTCGATAACGAATACCTCTTTTACGTAATATAAAAGTAGGTGCGAGATGCAGTACGAATTACCCTAACCGAAGGGGATGGCTCAGGGAGTAACATCTGTAGGCCATGGGTTCAAATCCCATGGACTGGCCATTCTGACTAGAGGTTTTCTTAGTTTTCTTCAGTCATCAAGCTCAGTGCTGGTTTGCATATTTATTACCACGTGCCAAAGTTCCACATTTCGTCTAAAATGATAGCAAATATGAAAATACGTACACTCCATCAAGCCTTAGATCCGCACCTTGTATCCTTCCGCGATAACCTGGTGTTTATATTACCTGCGACTAATACAACCAAACTCCACGTGAACTCATACCTCGTGTTTATGACGCAACAGAACGATATTTACTCGGGAGCTTCAGGAATATCGCTGCTATCGCGTTACATTCAGGTAGTCTTCACCAGAGTTATCATATGTTTTGAAAACTCAGATAATTGCCAATATTTCAGGTACTATATGTTATGGTGTGCTTCGGTTTTGGCGTACCGCGAGTTAGTTGTGTTTACTTCAAGTGCGGATCTAAGGGTGGAGCGATTACAGATGGTAAGTGTGAATGTTCTGCCATTTATTCGCAAATAATGAAACAGAAGTACAGTTGCCTAGCACTAAGACCTCTACGCTTATTTGACGTAGCAAAGATAGTATGGTACAGGCATGAGCCTTGAAGGTGAACTGACCGCCTCACACCAAGCACTAGGTATCTTCAAAGATATCCGTCACTGTATCTTCATCTGATTACCTTCCCCTTATGTATGACTTACACGCCCTAGGACTTACAAGTGAGTGTCTAGGGTGAGATGCTTGTCGGGCAGCACAAGAACCTAAGGACCGGACAGAGTGAAGACCTGGAAGCGGGTGAACAGCCAAGCACCAGGTATGAGAGTGAGGAAGAGAATGGTATGAAGTGCAGGCGGAATGGATGAAGAGCACTTGGTGGAATGGGTGGTGGGAGAAACCAGAGAACCCGGAGAAAACCCGCCCAGATGCTGCTTCGTCTACCACGAATGCCGCATGCGGGTCCCTGGGATCGAACCCGCCGCCTGATGATAGGTGAACAGCCTAACCGCTCGGCCACGGGGTCGATATGACCATGTAAAATAAATAGTAAAAATAATTAGTGTAAAAGGTAGTACCAAAGTGTTGAATGTTGTATTCAACTACAACACCTAAAACTCTGCAACTACAATTAGATTTTGTTTCTGCTTCCAAATCACTAATCCTGCCTTTTAACAGCATTAGGGTAGCAAGAAGTGTAAAATAAATGCGCCTGATAAAGATCACGTGCTATGAGCGGAAGAAACAAGGATACCGAATGGCCACTTGGAAAGACAAGTGACAGAGATCGACTGGAGAGGAAACAAAGCATAGCCAGAGTTCTTGTCTAAGTAAATTCATTCAGGAAAAGCGGGCATTCCTTTGGTAGGGGTTTTTGTTGTAAGAGCTGTTACGAATGTATACGTCGAGGTAGGCAATCAAGCGGACGGCCTGTCTAAATGGGGATGTTCGGGCAATGAATTTGGTACTTCTTTCGGCAGAGCCGCAGTGTCGCATCTCCATCTCCTTTACGTCTCCTTCTTGCTTCTCCTGCTGTATCCAGATGCTTCTCCTGATGTAATGTTGTTTCACTCTCGACAATTCTCTTTTATCCTTCTTATCTCTTGACATTCAGCTCCTTTTAACAGCAGTTTTTGATGAGGAAGGGTCCTTGCCGAGTTAACAATTCAGGTCTTTCACCTCAAACGTAGCCTCCTACATTCTTCCCGCTTCAGCTTTTATCTCTGTCTTTGTATATGAACCATTTGCTTTAATATTTTCTAACCTCTGATATCTTCTGCCCTGAGTCTTTTTTCTCCAATTTCCATTCTCGCAACGGAGTATTTCTTAATGCATCATCCTATTCGTTCACTCATTCTTTCCTAAATATCTTCCTTCCAACCTATGACAGTTGTATTTGCTTGGACACAAGCGTCTGTTTCACTTAAAAGCTAATCCAATCTTAGAAACATGGTGTGGACTGGGTGATGCCTGTTGGGGTAACATTGTTGACAGAGCTGGTTAGCTCTCTTGCATTTCTTTGACTTTTGAGCATACAGGTAAATGGAAAGAATTTGTGTACAGGGCAGCATTGACTGTAACTATGGTGAAGAACTGCTATAAAAGTTGACATAGCCCATTGGTAAAGAGTCCTTAATGAGTCCTACATCTATGACGGTGTTGACGGTTTATTTACTCAAAACCATTCTTCGAAACTAGCGTCAATATATATAGCGTTTCACTCTTAGAAGACAGTATGGAGTTAAATGGGACATCTCTGTCTCTATCTAGCGCATACAAGTTGCCATTAGCCGCGTCCTTTTCTACCCTCGCTCTGTTGCCACATTCCTAATAGCATGGTATAAATATTCATTTGTTATAAATTTCAGGTTTGAACACATTATCCTATGCAGAATTTTTTTCTCTATCAGGTTATATCCTTTTCAGAGTCATTATACATTTCTATAGGTCCAAATTTCTTCAGAAAACGTTTTTTTCAATAGAAGTCCGATATTTGCTGTTTCTACACTCATCACGCACTAACTAACAAACTAACTGCTAGAATGCATCTATGTTTTTTTCTTAGGTAGAGTAAACTATAGTGCTACTACCTGCCTACTTTGAATTCTCTATGTTTACCCAGTTAAGGGTTATAATTTTTTAAATTAAATGTTTTCGGAAAATTTTATATCTGTGCACTGCAAAAGTTACGCAGTGTGAAACTTTTTTGTTATTGAGTTTACATCAGGGAACCAGCGAGAACAAATGTTGAGGAAGGTTGCAGAAAGTTTTTAAAATAAACCAAAAGGCAGTAACCTCTTTCTTTTATCCAATAAGGCAAACAAAAGGTATTCATCTATTCAGCGCCAGGCCTAACACAGAAGATAGTATAAGGAGCAGCACTAACATTAGTTCGAAAGAAGCCGTGTGTGTAACTGTGAGCTGTTATTGCGTTATTTGTTTAATATTTTTGTAAATATTTGTAGTTATGGAGGGGGAAGCTAGGAAGAGACGATATGTTGGTAAATTAAGAAGTAAGGAACGCCAAATAATTATGAATGTGTTAGATTATTTTTGAAGCAAAATGCTTGGCAGTAAAGGCAGTAAAAGAAACAGCTAAGGCTATCGGGTGTTCAGAAGCAGTAGTGTGTATGATTAAAAAGGAACTAATGAAAGGAGCTCTAAGAACGCCATCGAAAAAGAAAGCAAAAGGGGCGGGACTACACAAAACGCTAGGTTAACGCAATATGATTGAATAGTGCAAGGTGGAGTGCGGCGAATTGTTCATTCTTTACTGTTTGCAAATATTCCACCCATGCTGAATATAATTTTGTCACTATTCAACAGTGATGAGACCGTACCAAATTTCTCAAGGGCCACTCTGATTTGGGGTTCGAATATGAAAGAAAGGGTAACAAGTGCGTATTAATAGAAAGAGACGATATCGATATCATCAGATGGCGACATAAATATCTAAAAGACGTAAAAGGTTTAGGGACCAGGGGAAATCAATTGTTTATACAGACGAGTCATTTGTAAATTTAGGTCATACAGTAACAAAGGCATGGAGGGATACCAAAGTTAAAAGTGGCCGTCTCGTCAAGCAGCAATTGAAGGACTAAGTACAGGACTCAGGCCACCTCGAGTCGCTCGCGGAGAGAGATTCGCAACTAGTACATGTTGCAACACTGCGCTCCATTTAGCGTGTACTGTCTTTTAAGGGTGAGACGCGCTTTAGTTTGTGGAGATGGGTTTATAAACAAAAGATGATTTCATGATAGGTAAACACAATTGTTTAAAATCTGTAAATATTTATTTTAGAACAGTTTCCTTATATCGTTCGAACTACACAAAGTTACACTCCAAACAATGAGAAATACTGATCTTTAATTCCTTCTTCAAGCATGTAAAGACTTTTTTTTGTCTTAAAATCTTTCTTTCGTATTCCTAAGCTATGCGTGACTTCTTGACAACAGCTCATATTACATTTCTGATAAGGCACCGAATTGTTTGCTTTATTATCACGTTTTAAATTACAAGTGTATCTTTTTTGTTTGTCTATCTCTCTCTCTCTCTCTCTCTCTCTCTCTCTCTCTCTCTCTCTCTCTCTCTCTGCTTTTGTTACCTTATGGTCACACATTTACTGTCGCTTATTCTTCAAGATGGATGAGAAATAATCCTCGTTAAAGAAGAATTCCCACCCTCTAGCCGGTAATCGAACCTGGAACTCTAGATTTGATAGTTAATATTGTAATCATCGGAACATACAGACAGTCTTTTGCTACTATGAGATTTTATATAGCAAAAGCTTGAGGAAGGTAAAGATAAGGAATAAAGAATAAGAATGGTGTAAGTACATATTGAAAAATTGAAACCAGTAACAAAAAATATCTTGGAAATGGTAACATATTTGACATAAATTGGTGTTTTAACGAAATCTATATTTCTGTATAGTAGGATTTTTTCTATCTATTACGGTTTACCACTCATACAAAAGTCATTCAGAAGAGGACTTCAGAGCCTATTCAGAGATGCCAACTGGAATATTGTGAAAACCCAATACTACGAAAATAAACTCATGTAAATTTTATATTTTAACGATCCCTGCATATTTTCTATACTAAATTTCTTTCCATATCCTATTATTTCCTACTTAGAAAAGTTATTTTTATTCGTAAACAATTCCAGGTATATTTAAATTCCCATATTTAGCCACCTACCTCAAATAGGATATCATACTCAATCAAATTTTTTAAAGAGCAAATTTCGATAAAACGAAAAACAAAGATCTTTTTCCCAACAAGGAGTAATAAGCAGTGAAGAAACATCTATTTTCTTCTTAATTTCTTAACCTTTTATTTTTAGTATGAAAAAATATAGGTACATTACTAATAGTATACTTTGTCATTTTGACAAATATAAATAACATTAAAGTATATTTAAAAAGTGCTGAAATGCAAAACCACGCCCTCCGCTTGGCGTTATTTAAATCGTCAAGTAAGCCCCTCTTTTCCACCCCAATATCAAAAATATTCACACGAAAATATACCACATAATCGGACTTACATTAGAAGGCCTAAGCTAGAATTCCTTATAATTTTTACTTAAATGTATGAATGTTTATGAATGTTTTCTACTTTTCTATACATCTTGCACACTATAATTAATTTAACTCTGTCTTCTCTAATACCTTTGGAACATAGGTATAACAAATTACAATTATTAATTATATTTTATTTACTCTTACTTATGTTTTTGTATTTAGCAGGGAATGAATTCTGCATGTCCTTGAAAGCCAAGGAATTAATAGGTTATAATTACTTATGCACCAGACATTTTTATGCACAAAAAGTAACTGCCAGTATTCATTCCAGAAAGCTTAAGACATTTCAGCAAAAGAGACGTGCACCTACATCTTTCCACAATCCAGGCAATTATTCTGTTTTAGGCCTTTATTTTCGCCAGCGGTACACGGCGGTGTCCGTTTTATTTATATTTAATTGCAGTCGCAAGCCCACAATCATTTTGGCATGATATGTTACTTGTGCCCTTGTTGCCCTCGGCAGTGGCCAGGACCACACACGTCGCTTCACGCTGCAACTGCATGATCTGCCGACAGAGGTCTCCGCTTTACAGGCACATACATACTCACACACCATTATAAAACTGGCAAACTGGAATGTAAATTGAGTAAGATTTTTTTACCTTGTGTCGTGCATCTTTTTTCTTCTGCTTCCTTTTTTATAGCTTGTGCATTTACTTTTATTTTTCTTCCAGTACCTTTTTAACCCCTTTGTTTTTTTCTTTTGTTTGGAATGTGAGGTTTCTTGTTACTTTATATAGCAGAGAAAGTGAGAGCGAGTTAGTGATTAGGCCCATTAACATTAAATGAGTCCAGGATATTTAGTTCACCCATTCCTCTTTCTTTCACAGAAACGAGCCGGCTCTTTATGCGGACAACAGATTTATTTCTATCTAAAGGTATTTACAGCTTTGATATTCTACCCCTTGAGGTTAAGGGTGGCATGCCTGAATTCTTCCTTATACTCGGAGATCATTTTACGCCCTAATTTACAGACTGCATCACCCAAGATGCTGTCGTTATCTGATCAAGCCTTAATGATCTTGATGGCGGTGAAAACGAACATCGCCCTTCTTCTGTTTTTCCGATGTTAGGAATGCAGTGATGACAACCATGAATGTGGAAGAACAAGCGTTGGACAAAAACTTAGATTACGGTTTTGTTTTGAGGTTCTCGCCTGCATTTGGAAGTTCTAGAAACCTTTGGAAAGGCTTTGAAGATCTGCGATCAATGTCGTGGTTTATATAGTGCAGCAATGTTCAACATCAAACGCTAATAGATGCATACAATTTATACTTCTTTCTAGAACCCTTACTGTTGAAAGCTGGTTTATCCAAAAGTTTTACAACAGGTGACTGTTTATTTAATTAAACAATTTATTTAACCCTATTCCACTCAATATACCTGAATACACTATAAGTGTAAATTGTTCTATTATATTGTTATATTTATGAACAACTCTAAACACATTTAAGCACATAGGAAATATTTTAACATGTTAAATTTGTGTAGTAAAATCATGCAAGAAAAAATTATCGGTAGGTATATAATTTCCAAAGTTGATGTGTAATATTTAAATTTGAAATAAATGTCCGAATTTAATATAAACTGTAGACTAAAACAGAAACAAAATTATAAAACTGGTTATAGCAACAATTACTAATGATAAAAAATATGTTTCTGGAATTATGTTTCAAGAACTAAAATGCCCAGTATAGAACAGTGATAAAATTAAAAGGTTTGTTCTTCATAAGACTTGCTCCATGCAAGATTACCTGATTTCTCCTAATTTTCATTACTGCTGCAATCAGCGATTTTTTCTCGATTTGTTACCTTACTAAATTTAAATTTGTATATTAATATTTACTACAATTGCGCTTAACCCCAAAAAGTTTTTCATCAGTTTCGACATATTTCTATTTACTCTTTCTCTTTTGCAGCGCGCGCGCGCACGTGTGTGTGTGTGTGTGTGTGTGTGTGTGTGTGTAAGTAAAAAACGAAAAATCGATAACAAAAGGTGGTATTCACAACCAGCATCTTACTACATAGATAAAAACAAATTTTTTTCTTAAAATTCTCCCATCCAAAATAACCCTTTACACTCAACTTTTCTTATAGTTTATAAACTTTGATTGAAACGCGTTATTTTTTGTGATACACGTCTTCACTTTTCTGTATGTGGCCTGCAAAGACCCCTTTATGATTATATCACTACGCAATGTTATCAGCGGGAGAAGGCAAGACAGCAACCTTTTTTTGAATTTTCATTTCGTGGTTGTTTTTCCGTTGTACCTTCATACAAACACCCATGCCCAAGGCGGAACTCGAACCTGCAATGATACCCTGCACCCGAACAACCTAAGCTAGGCACCCAGAGGGACCGGCATAAACGTTCCAGACCCCAGAAGGGATTCGAACTCGGATTCCCTTGCTTTTGTCTGGGCTACGGGGTCAGCCATATATTCGTAGCCTGGAGGAAGAGCAACCCCAAATAAATCCTATGTAACTTCCCATGGGATGATAATCTACACCAAGGGCAATATACGTAGGTATTTCACCACTGATGCTAAAACGAAACAAATGATCATCACAGTCCCGCAGATACGAAACAGGCAGAAATAATCTTTCATGCTCTATAATTTGTCTATAACATTGGTGAAGTTTGAAGAATCATGTTCAAAGTGGTTTTATTCTGCTTGCAGTAGAAAAATCGTTTTTAATGACACTGGGTAGTTGTAAGGTAGTTTTTGACTGCTGTTTGAATGTCAAACTTGAGTTTAAATCTCTTAACTACTGTTTAACAAAATGAAATTAAATTTTCACGTTGAATAGAGCATTATTTTCCAAACATAATTTATGCAAAATTACCCATGTATGCTACATGTATGCACACATACCTACAAAGAAAATTGAGTGAGGGAGGTAATGGGTTTTATGGGCCCGTCGACAACGAGGTCTGTTGGGCCGTAAGTCATAACATCAAAATAGAAAACTTGCTAAGCTTCACATTTAACAAATATGAAAGTTCATCATCATCATCATCATCATCATCATCATCATCATCATCATCATCATCATCATCATCATCATCATCATCATCATCATCATCATCATCATCATCATCACGGTATAAGCCTTGTGGCTTGTTCCGAAATTGATCGGACCATCTCATTCGTGGCCTGCCAACATTTCTTCTACCTATAGGTTTATTACTTGTGCACTATTTGAGGTGTACGGTATTCCGTCATTCTCTGCACATGATCTTGCCATTTTTGCCTGTATGCAATGATTGCTTCATTTATACTCTGAATTTCCAATTCTCTTCTAATATTCTCGTTTCTTTTCTTGTCTATGAGACCTGCCACCTGTCTCAGAAATTTCATCTCAGCAGCCTCCACTTTCTTCTTTTGTGAGATAGTCAAGACCCAGTTTTCACACCCATAAAGTAGGGTTGGGATCGCTATTATTTTATACAGTTTTAACAAAGTTTGACGATTACAATTTTTAAAAGTTCTTTTTATTGTGCCACATATTGTTTGGAATTTGTTTGTTTTGTTTTGTATATCTCTATTGCTGGTATAAGACACAATATAGCCAAGATAGTTAAAATCACTTTGTTGTTGGATGGGTTTATCATTTATGCAAATTTTTGCTCTTAAATGGTTTGTTCCTATAAAAGCCATTATTTTTGTTTTTTCATATGAACTTTGAAGATTATATTCTCTTGCAATATTATTTAATTCATATATGAAAGTTGAAAGAGCTAAATGTTAAAAAGTGAAAGCTAAAACAGTAAATAGTTAAAAGGCTAAAAAGGTAAGACCTTAGAATGTAAAACAAGCCTCACAAACTTCCAAGTTAAAAAGTCAAAAGTGAAAGTGATAACACTAAATAGTTTTAACACTAAAAACGTAAAAAGAAGATAAATAACATATTACAACTAACCTTGCTTAGCGAACCCAATATTGTCGACAAAGCGCAGTGGTTTATCTACAGAGAGCAAAATAAAAATTTCAAAATTGTCACTTATGTGAACATTTATGTGCCTTTTCTCTAAAACTGTGTCGGTCTGGGTGGCTCAGTTGGTTAGACGCTGGCCTACTATTCCCAAGGTCGCGGGTTCAAATCCGGCCCAGACCGATGGTTTTTAAGTGTGCTTAAAACGACAGCTCCATGTCAGTAGATTTACTGGCATGTTAAAGAACTTCTGCGGGACAAAATTCCGGCACACCGGCGACGCTGATGTAATCCTGGCAATTGACAGCGTCGTTAAAGAACAAAATAATTTTTTTTCTAAAACTGTACATTATTTTAGTGAATTTTTGTATGTTTTAATATTTTCACTCGCATCTAAATAAATAAATAAATACATACATAAATACATAAATAAATAAATACATAAATAAATAAATACATAAATAAATAAATAAATAAATAAATAAATAAATAAATAAATAAATAAATAAATAAATAAATAAATAAATAAATAAATAAATAAATAAATACATAAATACATAAATAAATACATACATAAATAAATACATAAATACATAAATAAATACATAAGTACATAAATAAATACATAAATACATAAATACATAAATACATAAATACATAAATACATACATAAATACATACATAAATAAATAAATACATAAATAAATAAATACATAAATAAATAAATAAATAAATAAATAAATAAATAAATAAATAAATAAATAAATAAATAAATAAATAAATAAATAAATAAATAAATAAATAAATAAATAAATAAATAAATAAATAAATAAATAAATAAATAAATAAATAAATAAATAAATAAATAAATAAATAAATAAATAAATAAATAAATAAATAAATAAATAAATAAATAAATAAATAAATAAATAAATAAATAAATAAATAAATAAATAAATAAATAAATAAATAAATAAATAAATAAATAAATAAATAAATAAATAAATTAAATAAATTAAATAAATAAATAAATAAATAAATAAACAAATAAATAAATAAATAAATAAACAAACAAATAAATAGCTCATAAATCACCATTTTGGATTCAGGGGTATTAAGATGTGTATTTCTAATGAAATATCCACATGGAAAGTAAAAACATACGTATATTCGGCGTCTCCATTTAGAGTACATGATGGCTATTCTTTGAATAGCGCAGGCCTGTTGGAAGTGATATAGCGCACGTCTGTGACGTGAGGTTATTACTGTCACATGGTGTTTTGAAACTGTCAAGGCAAGCAGACAGGACAGGTATCTGTCAGTAAGGGCAGTCAATTGCCGTTAGCCCCCCGCAGTTCTGTCACAACGAGATAAGACTCGGGAGAAGTTAAGGACAAGCTAATTTCAAGCTTGTCATATCACTTCTTCTGCTCCTGGCTTTACGACCACTTGGAGATGTAATGGGCCACCCCAGAATACCTCATGTCTGTAATGAGCAAGGGCTGGCTGCGGCAGCTTAACACAGCCTACCTACCTGCCTGTTTTCAACTCACCACACGTAAAGTCACATGTCTCCAACAAAAACAGATTCATTGTTATGCAGTAATCGTTGTTATGTAATCATTCGGGTAATATTCATTTATACAATCATGGCATTAAAATGGCTTATTATAACGGCATAAATTGTGCGATATTGCCCTATTTCTTGCACTAGAATGAATGACGTATTACCATGGGAACAAGACAGCAATACCGTCATCACCGCAACATAATTTTCTGTAAAGTGCCTATAAGAAATCCTGAAATCGTCACACTCGCAACGTTCAAATACAAGAACCGCCTCATCCACCCCCAAAAATGTTAATATTATTTTCCGTAAAGATGTTTTGATTCTTTTCTGGAATTAATACACACATCACTCTTGGCTTCGTTACAGTGTCAGAATACAACCAATATTTTGAATAATTTCATCATTACCTTCCATTTTCTTCTAAGTATTGAAACAAATGAAACATTTGCTTACGTCATACATATATAATCCGATTATACTTTTTCATTTAGCAAATTTATTAATTGTTTTGCGTATTTTAATGCTAAAATTACATAAAACGTATGTAACACGTGTAGGATAATGAGTTGGATTATGCACCAGTTAGATAAATAGCTTAGTACACGTTTCTGTTCGTAATTCAATTCTATAAATACTTGTAGTTTTACATGATGGATAAATGTATTAGAACGTTGAAGTATACTAACGGTTTTCATAACAACAGGTAAGCACTTATACCAACAATATTCTTCCAAATTAACTTCCATAGTCACAGTGTTGTGTCAAGCGGAGACATCTACAATATACATAAGCAATATCACGGGCGTATTATAAGAGGCTAATGGATTGCACGTATAACCTAAATAACTTTCGATATCCTTTCATAAACAAAGTTTTCACGAATCAGAATTAAATAGTTGCCTGTATGAAAACGTAGGAAAAAAAATTCACAAAATCAACTTCTTATTTTGTAATACTAAACAGAAAAAAGTATCATTTTCTTTGACAAAAATGGAATTCAGGAACGTTTTCCTGTATAAGATTTGTTTGAATCACCAGTCCTGCAATAAGATTGAGAACAGCGATTCTGAATGGTGTAACTATAAAATTTATATGTTCGAAAGCATAAATAATAATTGGCTCATTATTTTTTTACTAGTTTTCAAAAGAGAACTACAAATTAAATACTTGACAATTGTATAACACTACTTTCCAACCCAGATATAATCCCCCAGAGACCAAGGAAAACAGCTGTTGCAGCCTTCCGACTATTGACAAATCATGACTGCTTGGCAAGTCATCTCTACAGAATAGGTATCTCAGCCTCACCAATATGTGTCCTGTGTAACGATCCAGCAGAAATGAACGAAGACCACTTGAAGAGCTGTGAAGCATTAAGATCAGAAGAAACTACAGTTCAAAAGTATTGGAAAGCACGAATGCTAATGGCTTCATTGCCAGATGCAAGGCACTAGAAAACAACAACAACAACAACAACAACAACAATTGTATAACTTGTAGGTTAGAAAATGCTTAATTTTTAATCATGAAAATTGCAGTAACATTTCTTTTCATGTTAAATGAAGGTGCAAAAGCAGCATTTGAAGCGAATATCGCAGTATCTGTAACATAATATTCTTAATCTCTGGAATTTAAAGTTGCAGACTGGAATTTGCAAAACATTCTTGGTTTAGCGAGGAAGGATGCCCCAAAAAGATCTGTCTCTTGAAGTATTGGATTTCACTAGAGGAATGGTATGCCAGGTTCATAAATTCTTTGCTTATCTATGTTTAGTTTTGTCTGTTTGACGTCTCTTTCAAACCGAATAGTGGGATCTAAGATCATTGCGGAATTGTTCTTCCTGTTTATGGCTATGTGGTCTCCTCCCCTGATTGAGTCATACGCAGAAACGTAGTGAACTTCCTCGTGTGACAACTGTTTTGCTGCAGTAGTCCGGCAGAATCCGAACACATGGCTAATGCTTTCTGGTTTGTTGCAATCAATGGCTTCTGTTGAAGGTTCCTCGGGAACCGATCTTTCTACGGTCATATTATACGACCTTTTCACTGGGTTTATACACTTACAATTAGAAAGCGATGAGTTCCTCAACACCTAATTATCTCACACATCTCAGATGTGTGTGAAAATTCAAGACATCTTGAAATTAAATAGTAGTCATTTTTCTGTGATATCCACATTTCTTCCTTTATGTAGACTTTTGAAGACATGGATTAGAAAACTAATTTTTCACCAAGTGAAACTTGACAACCCTAACAAAGTAGGTAAAAAATCAGCATCTTTGTTATTTCCTCCTTTTGTGCACTGTGTGCAAATATTTTTTTTTCTGTGCTTGTTTAGAGAAAAGGGCAAATATTTACCTTAGAAAGTGAAATACCTGTTAATGAACCAAAAATTCCTTACCTACAGGGCTTTGAGTGGGCGGATATACGTGTGTTGGGACAGCCAAACAAGGCCAAACAAAACAATGTGGAAAAGAACACCATGGCTTCATGGTTAATTTAAGTGGCACATTATGTTAAAACCGTGTGACAACTATATGAAAGGAGAGTGTCTGCTGCTCGAGGAACGGCCAGGTATCTGGGGCGTACCTGGTTTATACCTCCTTGGTCAGTGTTGTGACCATCTCTTCAACACAAGGAAGCTGCCTGCGTTAACCGTTACAGACACTTATATGAAAGGTGCTCAAATCATTTGCGATATCTTCCATTGCAGACCTCGTTATCTTCACTTGTGCTGAATATGTGGAGTTCGATTCCAAACCTTGGGATTACTATTTTAAGTCACCCTATCCATTAGCTCATGTTCATCGTCGCAACTAGTATAGAACGCGAGATTTTCGCGCAATTTGAGACCATAGTTTCCTCATTTACATCTGACGATTTGACAGCTAGCTATGGTGAATGTTCATGGCTCTTAAATACACCCTCTCACAATATAGACCAACAAACGTAGGAGCTAGCAGCATCACCAGAATGTAAACAAGAAAATAATTGTGTAAAATACATGGAAACAGGGCACTATATTTGTGAATCCCCCCCCCTATTCCCATTGTAACTATAGGGAATATGCAACAAAACCACTTGTACAAATGTTTTCTCAATTAACATGAAGTGGATAGAAGAATAGGCGTTTGTAAGAATAGTTTGTGCAAGATTGAGTAGAGAAAGTCATGTGAGTGCACACATCCCACTTTTTATACTGTCACAAATTACAAGTCCAGTTACTTTTTTCTGTCACTTTATTTCTCTTTTAAAACTGAATTACAAATTCAGTTCTTTTTTATGGTTAACACAAAGTACAATTCTTGGTGAGCTTGTCAATAACAGCTGTTCTGACGATCATAACCTAGACAAGCTCTTCACTGTCTTATTCTTTCAACATTTAGCAAAGACTGCAGTCTTCAACTCAAAGAATGACTTCTCTCAACGAAACACAATACACACTTAAAAACTAACCACAAAAACTGGCTTCCTTGGCTCGTTTAAATAGGCCAGGCGAATTGCCACGAGTTCTCCGAAAAATACACATTTGCTCAAGAAACTTCTGATAAATAATCTGGTAGTCGAAAGCTTCCAGAATCGAGAAAAATTTGTCCTTCCAGCTCGCTCCATTGTTACCTTGTTTATTCGCCGTGCGCTAGTGTAAGGTAGCCGACCTTGGCATTCAATATTTCTGGTGTCAATATTTGTGGTCAGTTGAAGACCGTAACACTGCTGGTGAAAGTACTATAAGATATTCTTGAGATATATAAAATTGTGACATTATTTGCTTCTCCCCTCCAACATTTATAAGCTCTCCACAAACAAAAGGAGAGCGTATTTTGTCCGTGTCAATACACATCCTTCTAGAAGTTGCTGTTGATCGCAGTGAGCCACCCTTACACAAACTGTGTTTAATGAAATGCCTTAGGAGGGGATTTACAAAGAGGGACGTGTACCATTGCTATAATACCAGAGTTAATCAAAACGGAGACCCCTATGTTTGTGTTACTTTGATTGACTTCACCCCCTGACATTAAACACCCACAAGTTGGATGCTTCGCTGGAGCTTACTCAATCAAGTTTTCGAAATTTCCAATGAGCCGCCTCAATTCTCTCGCCTTACTACATCTTTTCTGCGTGAGGTGGAATCCCTGGCTAAATTAAAACTGTGCCATACACCAGCTAACTTCCAGCATTCCGAAGCGGGGTTTACAAGGAGCCAAACTGTTCACAGTGCTACGCTCTCGCGATGTCATGTGAAATGTTTTCCAAAATGTAGCGTGTACACAAATATTTATAGGACAGTTTATATATTTTATCTGCGCTAAAAAATAGGTAACTAGTCAGCCGGCTCGGGACGTACTGATGGTATGTGGCGCCGTGTTTCTCTGCACCCCGCAATGTCTTGAAATGATACTGTAACTTCCCGACTCCAACTGCTGAGTCAATTAAGCAATATATTATACTATATAAAGGATATTCATAAATGAACTCAGGGATTTTGAAGTCAAATATTTTGATGGAGCCATAAAAGGCAACATATTAAAGGCACTAAGTTGTAAACAAACTTTAGAAATTACCTTACAATTCAAATAAAAACCATTATCTTTAATGTGTGATTTCATTAAACATTAAGTTCAAAATCCTGGAATTCTTTTATGGATACTTTATGTACTGTTACGAATGAGAACAGTAATTAATGCAAGAGACATAATACGGTTAGCATTGCGCGCACTCAAAACAATGATCCGTTGAAGCGAATCACAGCTGAACTCCTGAGTTACAAGTCACCACTGAACTGCACTCGATGTAGTCACAGTACTCGACTGAATTCTCAGTGTTACTGTCTGCTGAAAAATTGTCCGCCAGGTCCCAGTCAGTCCCGTATATAACGCTCGAACACAAACGGAACATTTTGGATGAGAAAACTTTGGCAGCAGAAAGACGGCACACAACGACTGTTGTTCTGCTCAGGCTATTGTACCAAGGGGACCGGTAATTGGTGAAAGGTTGGATTAAAATGCATTAGTCCCTCGGTGGGACTTATGCATATTAGGTAATTAGCTTGACTGCCGCAGTGACAGTATGTAGATATTCTTATGTATCTATTGAATCATCAGCACCATCATCGGTTAGCGTGTCTGCCTCACGTTCAAGAGGTCGCGAGTTTGAATCTCGCTTAGGGTAAGTTATCCGGGTAAGGTTTTTTCCGAGGTTTTCCCTTATCCTGAGAAGACGAATGTGGGGTAATTTAAAGCTCCATGGACTTCGGGCTCATTTGAGCATCATTTCACCCGTTTCATTCACTCACCGTTCGATATGACGCAATGTTGGAGGACGTTAATTTAAAAAAAAAAAAAAAAAAAAGCACCATCATCAACAATAGCACCATTGGCCGGTCATTTAAAGAGATATGGCGAGATACAGGAAGGGCTCAAGGCCAGTGTAGACACCAAAAATAGTATCGAGATATAACCAAAATCTTCTGAAGTTTCCTGCTCCCGCCTCCCGAATGTTCTAGAACTCTATGGAACATTCCAACGTGCTAGCTAGTTACTTATTGAGTTGGTGATTGCATTTCTGAGGAGACGTCAAGGAAGGTTCTATGAGTGCGTTTGTCATGACAATTGTGACGTACAGTGAATACTATCTTGACATCTTGTGTTCGACTTCCCAGCGAGTGGACCATTCGAAGTGAGGCTCTTTCGTGTGTATTTCATTACATTCCTGCACGAAGAAAGGTGAAGTGATAAGAAAATTGAACTAGATCATATTATTGAAGTGACAAAGAAAACTAGACACATTTCCAATTTTTTTATTAAATATGATAGCACCTACTATGTCTCTTTATATAGCAGTAATGCTTGTGTATAAATTGTATAAATTAAATACCGTTCTATGCATTATCTTAGTAAATTAAACAATTCCTGATTTAGGTCATTTTTGTAATTGATTTCATTTTCTAAAATGTGAGGTAATTTGGTAACCCTGACCAGAGACTTTCACATCGCGCTGCTGTGAACTGGGCTCTGAAGCAGAGTTGCTGATCGAACCTCCCCGCCCTGCGTTGCCATGGAGACCTGACGTTCCTGGAATGTTATTCGCTTGTTCGTTTTCATTAAAAGTAATCGAGCCGACACTTGATACAGGGCATTATCGAGCTATAATCTACTTTGAATAAAAACGTGAGCAAAGACGAGCATTAAACTGCTTTACGTTTGCAGGAACAAGTATATCTAAAGCTGATTTGGTTTCCAGCACTTCCTGAAATGTCCGATGAATCCTCCAGTAGTTACAGCAATTGGTCGTCCATGAGACACATCGCTCTTGTTGTAGGTAAATACAACAAAAGGGATGATATAAAAATAATGAACAGCATGTATATATATATACACAAGATGGGTGAGCATTTTCTGCTGGTGTATACAAGTGATGATGATTATGATGCTGCTGCTGATGATGATTTAAGATTAAGGGCGCTCAACTATTTGGTCATCAGATCATGGCAAAAGCCAGAGATAAACTTCAATATAAAATAAAACTATTAATAAAAAGGAAACAAATATTCATAAATATTTAAGAGCTGGAATCAGGGCTGAAAAATTCAATGTCATAGTCGGGATTTGAACCACGGACCTTCCGGTTATCGAACGGCTTCTTTAACCACTAAGCTACCATGGCCAACTTGCCAGCATGACAAATTCCCCAGCCGATTCGTACTCTTGAAACCCTTAGAGTCATTTTCAGTAAGTAAAAAATAACGAAGGTCCATGCAAAGGGTGCTAAGGGTAGGGCGTATTTTTTTCGTTCATATCACAACTATGGAAGATGCTGAACTCAAATACCAAGCTTAGTGCTCTATAGCAATTTAAAATTTCCAATAAAGCCTTAGCAGATTTGCCTACTTCAACTAATATTTCATCATGTTCCCCAAAATGAAGCATAGAAATTAAATAAATTCCAGCCTGTAAACGCTCAGGTAAGATATTCTGTTCTTTCTGCCCCTCTGCTTCTCTCTCTCTCTCTCTCTCTCTCTCTCTCTCTCTCTCTCTCTCTCTGTCTATCTGTCGATCTGTCTTTCTGTTTACCTTTGCCTCTGTGTCTGGCTGCCTGTCTTTCATATACATTTTTTAAACGCTTTATAATCCCCCCCCCCCACCCTTGGAGAAGTCTAATGAGTGTATTTTAGTTGAAACATCGACATCGAATTGTTCGGTGGAATGCAGTATTTCCTTATTTTACTATGTATAGATAAGAAGTAGACAAAGTAAAAACGACTTGTGTGAGCAATTTATAAATTTGATTCTAGCTAATTAAGCTTGCAGAGAGAAGTTTTGGGAATACTAAACATTACATTTTAAAATACGCTTTAGAGCTTCAAAAATTAATAAGGGGGTAATTTTTTCATCGGTATAGGTGTTCCCTTTAAGCGACTCAAACCTTATCTTCAATTATAAGCATCACCTTTTCTCTTTAACACCGCTGGAGAATTTGAAGCCGATAGTGTAAATGGGTAGGTAATGATGTAACAACTCGTTGAGAACGCACGCTAGATAGGCATCTGTTTATCGTACAGGTTCTCCCATTGGACGGCGTTAGCCATTGACGTTACAAGTTGAC
Organism: Tenodera sinensis; assembly: GCA_030765045.1. Taxonomy (NCBI): domain Eukaryota; kingdom Metazoa; phylum Arthropoda; class Insecta; order Mantodea; family Mantidae; genus Tenodera; species Tenodera sinensis. The sequence goes on from CM060965.1 coordinate 39,167,429, forward strand.
AATATAACCACCTCCAAAATACTTTATTACAGGTTCAGGTGGATATAATCGTTCTGGATGGACCACCTGTTTGTCGCAAATTAAAGAGAATTAAAACCTGACAGGAAATTCATCTACACCTGCTTAACTCAGAATATATGGCTGCCAAATGTGGATCACGCCGGACAGTTTGTATGCAAGAAGACCCTTAGGGATGTGTCACAGGTAAGAGCAATTTCACATCTTGTGCTTTGAAGTAAAACGTAAAAAGCAATTTATAGTTAATTTTCTCAAATATTACACCAATCCACGAAGTTTAGAAATAATTTAAGAATAATATAGAAATTTCAAATACACGTTTTTAAGCACTAACCTCAAACTTTAAGTTCAGCACTTTTTCTCTATCATGCAACACGCTGAACACACACGCCAAATTAACTGTGTTTGCATTTACCACAAATAAATATTAATAATCACAGAATAACTGTTAATTCTACTCCAATTTTCGTCCATATTTAAATAAAGATACCAACCGGCGTGCCACTATTTATATCTCTATATTCACTATATTCAGTACAGCCAACATAAATTTATATAGCAGATTTTGTAAGTTCCTTTCTTCCCTTTGGGGTCTGAGAAGATAAATCAGAACCAAAAGCACTAGATCAAGTTTCAACTTTCCTCGTGTAAGGGAAAACGTTCTTATAATCACTAACAGGGGTTGTAAACCCCGCGAAATTCCACCACTACTGCGTCATCAATTTTGAAGAACCGCGTTGCTCACACTGTTACCAATACGGGTTGGGGTGGCGTCTCCGCAAGTTCAACAAAAGGGGTTAATTTTTGTTGAAAATGTTGAGAAATTGTGATGCAGAAGATTAAACAGTGAAATAAACGAAAGTATTTTACGAGGCAGTTACATAGAAGTTTGGAGAAAGAGAGAAAGAAATACTAAAATGTTTGTGCAGATGCAAGGTTGAAATTTCAAGTAATGGAAAACAAAAGTTATGTAGAGGTTTCGTAGAAGAGAGATAATCGTTAACTTATGTTGAAATGCTGTTGAGCTAGATAAAAATATGGATAAACTTAATAAAGAGGAAATAGGTTTTGACAAAAACTAGATAATTTCATTTTATTGAGGGGCAGTGTACATGTGGAACCTCATGTGCTGCAGAAATAAAGCTACTAGAACATAGATGGAGAGAACTGATTCAATGAGTTACTTCCTCTACATCGTAGTATTAACCTACAAGGCCACGCCTCCAACTATTATCTGTCTACCTCAGAGAACGGACCAATCAGTATTTGCTTCGTTTGCAGACTTATAATTTACTATTAGGAGTAATATGTTTTCAGATTGATTGGAAGCTTAAGTAGTCTTGGCATAGAAGGCATGACTGCCTCTTGAGAACGAATGGTGTACCGGAACCCAGTTACGATTTCTGCAAGGCCAATGAACTCGCGGTACCTAGACCAGTCGGTCGCGCATTGAGATATAAAGGAAAACGGGTAGCCTATACGATAGGCAATATTCACTTTGCAGCATACTTACGATTAAGTCTAAGATAAGTGAAGCCTAGTCTCTATATACTTATATGTAGGTATATTTATTGATTTACGTCTTTAACTTTACATTTTTATTTCAGTACGAATCCTTTACAAACTTGATTTAATATTAAGGTTGTCAAAAGACGTTACCTGCTCATCAGTTAAATGTGTGTCTTCATAATGCTAAATTGCAAATGTACCATACATATGGCAAAAGCACGACCTCTTGTGATGTTGGAGCGATTTAATGCAATGAAGTCTGCTGCTGCGAGTTGACAACTTGGACAAAACGGTTGGGTAACCAAACGAGGCATATAGTCTTGACGTGTACCTACCTTGGCAAGTTGTTGGGCCCTTGTCTTCAACAGACCAGTTTCATCATGAAGCTATTAAAATTCTAATTATCGCTGTCATTAGCTGAAGGAAATATAGACAGTGATAAAGAGCGAACTACACACTGGCGAATTCAATCCCTCTATTACAACGCACCAATTAAGCGCTGAGAAAATAATTAGCCATTGCTCGACGGTTAACCTTGACAGCTTAGCTAATTACTGCAGCTTGCCTTTTTTGGGAACCAATACGTTTATGACCTAACTAGACGACCTCCCATTTAATGTATGTAATTTTACCCTAATGAGGCAAGCCGCTATTTGCATAACTTCTCCGTCATGCAAGTACGTACATTTAACTAAAATGTTTCAAATACTCAGTAAAATATGAGCACAAGTAGTGGATAAATTAACATAATTAAAGATGCACTTAATATAACTAACTCAGTATATACGACTAATAGAAAGCTGTAGTTTATCACAACTAATAGTTACCTATATGTTGGCTAGAATTTATCTGCGAAGATCAGACCTCGAACGATATTTATATTAATTATTTGGTAAATAAGACATTGTGACAAAACGACAAAATCTGTCCGCTTACTTTTGTATTAAAACATTTTAGTACAGTTTTCTTCTCGTCGTTAACACAGTCTGCAGTCTTTAGTGTTCTCACAAGTCACAGATTTCACTTATTGTAACCTTGACTCAGTCCTTTCAGCGTGTTTCTTCACTTTCTCTGTATGCCTATGACGATGCAATCACTCGTCGCCTATCATAACCTTCTTTCCGACAACTGGCGTATCTTTCGTGACGACACACACGCAACTGTCTCACACTCACTGACCGACTCATGTCTGTAACCGTAAACTCACTCACTGCTGTTTCATGTCCTCCTTACATAGTGGGGATGATATCACACGGACCTTTCGCGAACTCCTGCAAACACTCCGGCAGTGACGCAGCTGGATCTTTCTCGAAGGCTCCAGAGAAAACAGCCTCTTCAATTATTGTTACTCACATACACATAACATCGTGCGAAGCAGCCTGAACTTCATAGCCTTTGCCAGTTCGTCGGCACGGCATGTGCTGTAAAGTCGCTTGGCCCCGTCCGTCCTTTACTGTGCGCCGAGTTCGACGTCACAATATTATATCACAAAGATATGACCAGAAAATGTTAAATTCTATAAATAACCTAAAATACGTTCATTATTAGTGCAGCCTCTCTTACACAAACTGCCAACTGAGGAAAACATAATCCAAGAATTACATGCATTTCTATTTTTTCTCATTGGAAGCATCACCAAACCATTTTGGATTGCCCTCTACTTTAAATTTTGATTGTTAAGCGATTACAGTTTTTCCTGCGATTTATGGGAATACAGTTGGCAACACTGACTAAACGAATGAGTAATGATAAATGGCACAAAACAGAAGGATAACGAGGCAGTAAATCGCATGCCCTATGTATGAAATACTCTAAATAAAAATAAAATACTGTATTTGTTAACGACGCTGTCAGTTTGCAAGAATCATATCAGTGCCGACGGTGTGCCGGAATTTCGTCCCCAGGCCATCGGTCTCGATTGGATTTGAACCCGCTACCTTGGGTAGGTCAGCGTCTAACCAAATGAGCCGTTGATACCGACTTAATTTATAGGTATAGATAGAACCTTAGACCAGAGTCAGATAAATGTTTATGCCTATGAATTTGTTAAATGTTTACATGTTCAGTACAGCGTCTGCCATATTCAGAGGTGTGTATTATAGCTCCCGTTGGCCGTTTGTTGCGCTGCCAGGTCGCTATATTTTCACGCTAAGTAACTTGCTGGCTTTAGCGTATTTTTAGGTAGTTGTTTGCCAGTTTTGTAGCTGGATGTTTGATCCTTAATTTGGACAAGGTTGCCTATTGTTGTGCTTTGTATAATTGTATCTGAGGTGCAACTTATTCCTCTTTTATCGCCAGTGTTTGTGTACCCAAATTTAATGATACGTTATTCGTATTAAACATTTTGTGGTGTTGTAAAATCACACTGTAAAAGCGATGAAATAAGTTTCACATGTTTGTGCAACAGGAAGGACAATTGTAGTGGTCAGATATCAGCCGTCATTAAATTCTGTATGTCTCTACATAACAGAAATTAAACAGATATTATTTGCTTTTAGTTAATAGTGATAAAATAGGTACTCCTATATTTAGTGAAGATAATTTTTAGGTAGATAAAGTTTGGACAGCGACACGACTGTATTAGTTACCGATTTGAAGTAATAGGCAAATTATATAAAAAGCAGTGGAACTTTTAGTTTAGGATTAAATTTAGTTTTAGTGCAATTAGTGAAAGTTATTAATAAAATATCTGCTAAAAATGCTTTACCTGATAGAATGAGAATATACGTACACCTTTTGTTGCTTAGGATAAAACGTCTTGATACTGACTGAGGAAGCAAATTTTAATTTATTTTGTTTTATGTTTAATAGCTGTTAATATCGTACTCAGAAAGTTCGCAACCATTCTTTGAAAAAAAGGGGGCAAAAGAGCTCAGTTTTTCCCCAAAAGAATTGTACGTCATTGTCGACCACAGGATAAAAACAGCAACCAAAAGAACAATTAAAATGTAAAAAGTCGGTGTCCACAGATGTTGGGAAGAGCAGGTGGGACACTGGCATATCCAGCAAGTGTGTAATGACTTCGATTGGGTTACGCTTCAATTGCAATAAAAACCAGACCATGTCCTCTCATTACACATATTTCTAGCTGCTCCGATATGGTTTGCGATTTTACGCTTTCTGAACTTTACATGTTGCCGATCTTTGGGAGGAAACTGATCATTAAACTAAACGTTTTTGTGGGAGTGCCCGCAAAACTGAACACATGCTAACAACCTTTCAGCACAGCATTACCTTTTGAATATACCGGCTCTTGTTTTAACCTGGAAGGGATAAAACGCTAAACTATGATACTAACAGGAAAATAATATAGAGCTAGGGATCTTAGAAGTATTTTCATCCCTTGCATTAGCCACACTTACAACATTGATGCAATATTATAGGGCACAGCCTAGAAACACTGGGATATAGGCGTTTACCACAAACGGCACTCTCATACAGTGTGCGGTAAAATATGCAGCACCAACTTTTTACTTTCTTTATTATTTATTGAGTAAGTAAAGCAAACATTGCATTTCACACAAACAAATTAAACAGTCCCCATGGCCGCGAAGCTTATTGTCTGCTGCCTGAACAGTACCCCAAGCAGTACAATAGCCTTTGTGTGCCGTCTTTCTGCTCCTGAAGATTCACACAGTGTTTAGGAGTAGCTGCTGTTATCTATTACTAAAACACAGGGATTACGACAGAAATAAAACATTTTGATACTCCCAGAATAAAAATAGATGCTTTTCAGAAAAAAAGGCCTCTCCGTTAACGAAAAGCTTTACTCAAAAATGAATGCTTAGTTAACCACCAGACCTGGTATTTAATTTCAGTATGGCCCAAATAGGCAACACGAGGACTAAGAGAATCCCGCTCCAACCCTTTAACCCTTGCTACATATGCCACTACTTCTAATTCCTGAACCAATTTAAATATTCCTGCCACAGGCATCTTAAAGGAAGTAACTTGATTGTTAAAGGCCAGACCAAATAGACTGCCATCCATTCAAAGCAGAACGTAGTGAGTTTAATCACAGTGACTGCCATTAAATATGGCTGAAGTAAAGGATGGAGAGGCCCCACGTAAAACAACGCGATGGTAGGCGTGGATGTTGACTGGGCTACATAGACTAAATTGTATGGATTTTGATTTTAGAAAAGAAAAAAGACTATACTAATAATACTAAAATGAATTGCCGCGTTTACGACATAAATAGCTACCAATGCCTTTATTTCAATGCTAAATTCCACCATAAAACACTGTTAGAATATTCTAAAACTTTGATTAAATATCTTTGTTGCCAAATGGCAACACATTAGAGGCTCAAATTTCGAAAATTTCGTTTCGCTTTTGATTAAAGTACCGCATGCTTATGATATTTTCATGACAAATGAATTTTATGAGAATAGCTTCTGAAGGCCTGTTTATTTGAACGACTATTCATAACTGGCAAAGTGTACGAGATAGACAAAATGTACTTCTTACGGGAAAATCTAGACAAGGATAAAGAACTCACTAAAATACACACCTTTTTTTACGTGTGCGTGCGCTATTGAGAAAGAGAGGGAGGGGGAGAAAGAACAGAGTGAGTAAAAAATAAACTCGGATGAATTGTAAACATCGTATTTCTGTCCAGTGTTTTTCAAGGATGCAGTGGGAAATTCTTCACTAAATAACTCCAGGTACTCATACTCAAGTATTTTGAATATTTGTTTTTCAAAACCAGCTGTAACGAAATGTATTAAAATAACACATGCTTGAGATACTAAAATCTAGGGGTTCATTTGAAAAGTGCCTTTTTTTTTAACCTTACGTCCCGCAGAAAAAAAGAGTGCTAGCTTTCGACATCAGTTGCAACCTTACATCTTAAAGGTACTCATAAATATGAGCGAAACATAAAAATATCACTTTAAATATGCTCTAGATCGTCATAAATATTTAAATTCACATAAGATAAAACGGATAATGGCTAAGAAAAACGTCCTTGTGAAAGCTGACATATTGATGTTTATAACTTTCTTTTTGGCCAAACCTGGCTATTTCTCAAGTATTTTGGACTTCATTTTGCCCAGAAGGTTAGCATGATACGCTCCATGATAGACGAACGGTTTGCTGAGGAATAATAGAGAAACACACAAGACTTGGAATAACTTTTCACATAATTGTGTGCTATGTTACGTTTTATTGTCCCTTAAATTTCATCCATGTTATCGGCTATTAAAGATCGAAATAACAACATTAAATTTCCAGCAGTTCGGAATTCAACAAAGGCTCTACTGATGCGAGAAGACCGTCAATGACAATTAATCCAAGGACAAGTTTCTCGTTTCTGAAAGACGCAGTGCGGTTTTAGGTTAAAACCTTTATTTCTTTACTTCTCTGATTTTCCCACTTGGCCTCTTCCAAACAGCTTGCTTAGTGCTTAGTCTTATGGAAGGTGTGTCGGAAACACCTCAGAATTTTTAAAATCATTTACCTAGAAATTTAATAGCGAGAATGCAGTAATATTAATGTTTTGATGACCCTTAACACCTCCCTACCCAAAATAAAAGTTTTGGAAAGAAGTCCGCGCGCGCGCGTGAGTGTGTGCGTGAACAATGGAAAGAAAAATTGTCAAATAATCTTGGTATTTAATTTCAGGGTCTTCCAAAGCTGAGAAACGAAAAGTCTGGAGAAAATCTCGCCGACTCCAATTACCCTTTACACAGAACATTTTTCGAAAATTGATTTTCTCAAAAATATCTAATGTGTTTTTATTAATTTTTTAATTAATGCAAATAGCCTCCGAATCTCTCTTCATGAATGACTTGCACAGCTAGTAAACCATTACTATAAGAGAAAAACTCACTAAACAAAAACGTGTAAATTTGGTTAAGCACACAAATCATGCCTAAAACATTTTTATAAGTGTACGATTACCTAAATATTCCTTATTGTTGGTTTCAATTTTCCAATATTTACACTTTTCTTCCAATGGGAATTGGAGTTTTTCCTTCATCTGGCAATGCAATGAGAAGTCTTGTCAAAGCCATAACATAGCAAGCAGTTCTTAAAAGATTGGAGTATCACTTAGGTAGCTGTATTCCCATTATACCTACAAGAAAATGTATAATGAAACATTTTTATAAATGTTCATCTTGATTAACATGAATTAGACAGAAGAATAAACGTGTGTAAAAATGTTATGTTCAAGAGTGAGTAGGGAAACTCATGCGAGTGCAAAACATTCACCTTTTTCTATAAATTTCACACATTTACTATAATTTGTTGTAAAATTTGTAAATCTGATGTGTTCAAGCATGTTTTTTCCAATATTCCTTATTTATGAAACAACCCCTACACCACGTGGATTGAATTGATGGTTCTTGTGGAGAGAACAAGTTACTTTCTCTGCGAGTAGGTACATTTAGTGAAACCACTCATTTATTCCTGGGGTGAATTCTTTATCTCCAGACACCCTCCCCTAGGATGCTCGTTCAGGATAATGTCTGCAATCTGGAGCTGCGAGCAAAACTCCCGTCAAGTTATGCAAGCAACTGAATAACAAACCCAGCTAGGCTTTCTCTTTGATTAGTTGGCAGCAGTGCTTACTATGAAAATGAAGTCAGACAACGTAGACTTCTGCAGTTTCATTGCCTGAAAGCTTAACTGATATTTCTTCCAAAATAGCATTGGGTTAAGAGATTAGATGCTGGAACAATTTTCTTACACCAAATATACCGTTTCATTCATGCAAATTTAGTCTCTATAGCACGTTTCCAATTAAAACACAAACGTTATCTGATAGTCACATAACTTTCTGTACCATTGTCATTTTATTTTATCTCAGCAGACATGATAACTAAATACTTTAAAGGGATCTTGAAATTGCAGCTTGTTTCCATTACACTGCCAAAAACAACTCAACAGCAATAGCGTTTAAGAAATCTTAGATGTGGCTTCACATTACTTTCTATCTTCTACAAACCGTGTAGGTATATAAAGGTTATTCTTTCGTCTACTACTTGTATGATAGAGTGCTGAAATTTCATAGATACTTGCTATTATGCAGGTAAAGTAGTGGCAAAAATTTTAAAACAATTAAGAAATCAGTAGAAGTTTCAAACTTTACAGATCCCTCGCCTTAAGAAACATTGGCTTATAAAATAAATAACAATTGGAAGGAAACAAACTCAGAACTTAACCTCACTCATGCACCAAAGTTTTTGGATGCGGTGGATGTAGGACGCTCAAAAAAGACATCAGTGTCAGTTTTGAGGAATGTTTACACTTGTCGAGAAGATATAAACGCAGTAATTAAATGTGCAATAGATGAACATCACAGTGCGAGAGAGCTAATGGAAAATCCATGTTCAGAGATTGTAGTGCATCGGTTATAAAACTTAATTGGTCACTAAAATGGTAGGTATACGGTAAATTCTAGAATGCCTGATGGACGTAGAAGGAAGGCAGGTCAACTTGGTAAGCAATTAAATACTCTCTTCATTGAACATTATTATGTTACACATTCCGACTTTCACAAGCAACATTCATATGACATTCATTTCACATTCTTGTACAAACCGTTCTTGATATATCTACTTCATGTTAGTCGAGACAAACGTAGAAATGTTTTAATTAATATTTCCTTATAGGTAATACAATGGGTGTACAGCACGCTTAAGCAATACTCAATCGTTTAAGAGATGGTCACTATATGATGCATGACATTCCATGTCGGTCTGGGTGGCTCAGCTGGTTAGACGCTGGCTTACCGATCCTAAGGTCGCAGGTTCAAACCCGGCCCAGGCCGATGGTTTTTAAGTATGCTTAAAAACGACAGCTCCATGTCAGTAGATTTACTGGCATGTAACAGAACTCCTGCGGGACAAAATTTCGGCACACCCGCGACGCTGATGTGATCCTGGCAATTGACAGCGTCGTAGAATAACAATTTTTTTTTTTTTTTTTTTTTTTTTTGACATTCCATTCTTTTTGCATGTACAGAACATAAAGAGGAAAACGCTGACTTCCCAGTTGAGAAACGCATAACTATTCAGAAAATAACAAGGAATATTTCAGAATGGTCCACTCCACATATAAAATATATAAAACAAATTGCCTGCTTTAACGAGATTTACGTTTTTGTCAATATGATTTGCTTTATCTCTTATGGTTTGCCAGCTATGTTGTTGTTGTTGTAGTGTTTAACGCCCGCTTTTACTACTACGGCACCACAGGCGGTGACACTGATGACACATGGAATGAAGATGGAGCACCGGTGGAATGAGATGGCGGGGGAAACCGGAGCACCCGGAGAAAACCCGCCCTAACGCCGCTTCGTCCACCACGAATACCACATGCGGGTCCCTGGGATCGAACCCGGGCCGCCTAGGTGGTAGGCGAGCGCGCTAACCACTCGGCCACGGCACCGCCTGCCAGCTATGTAATAATAATTCAGAATTAAGTGGACATCAGAGGAATTCCCAGAAAATTCAAGATATTTTCATGATAAATGAAATGAAGATATAGCATTTTGATAAAAATGTTAGCATTTTTGAAGAAAATAAAAAATTTCGAACATTGTTAGTGCAAAGAGTAATTTGAGGTTGAGAAAAATCTTGAAAATTCTCGTGTCGGTTCTTGAAAGATGCTTAACGTTAAGGCCAAGTTTGGTATTCAACCAACTTGTGGTACTTTAGTCACACACACACACACACACACACACACACACACAAACACACACACACACACACACACACACACACACACACACACACATACACACACACACAGAGACGCGCACGCACGCACGCACGCACACACACACACGCGCGCGCACGCACGCACACACGCACGCGCACACACACACACACTCTCTCTATCTCTCTTTATCTCTCTCTCTTTCCTAAAATGCTTTGTTTTTACATTCAGGGATTTTCCCAAAACATGTATTTCCAGTGAAATATGAATATTGAATGTTTTGATAGAATGAAATACATTCTTACGTAGTCGAGAATGTCAAAATGGCAAAGCACTTCTCAAACAAGTAGCCGTTTCGTGCGTCATATGGAATCTTTCGCGGGTCGGTCCGCTTGTAAAATAGACTGCAGTTCCATCTATTAATTAACTGACTTAATTGCACGGTTCTTGTTTGTCGGGAGAAGCAAAGAATGCAGAACGCGATCACGCGATCTCTAGCGGCAGGTAGGTGGAGTCTACCAACACAAACTTCAGTTTTACGCAGTAGTTCCCATGATCCATTTATTGGGATGGTGATATTTTTGCAAACGTGACGTACATATATAACGTGAAGTAAATATGTAGTGCTACTAAAGGCTTCTACTCGATTATTTTCAATAAATAAATTTTTGTGTGTTTAAAATGTGATGAAATTCAAACTTGGGTCAAAATACGAAAATTCCACTAAAATCCAACAAAAATGCGAAATATACGATATCTTCAAATAAAATTTTGTTTCTAACGTGCATAGTAGCTAGAGAATTCCACACATAAATTCGATACCAAGAATAGAAACGTTCCACTCCCTTTTATAATACGATAATTGGATAATATCTTGCCAACACGTCGTAATAACTGGTAAAATTAAATCTATTCCGTCCTTATAATAGACAATTATATTACGAAACGTTCTAGTGAATAACTAGAATTATAATTGAACTAATAATTGGGACCGTAAGATAATTAATCATGCAAATTAACTGTAGACAGCATCCAGAGCTATTATTTAATGTATATGGTGCAATTAGTGTCATAAGCTTTTTACTCTTGCAATGGATCAGGAAAGAAAAACTTCACATTGTCAGTCAATCTGATTTAATGCTCAAGATTTAATGCCAGAATATTCACAATACATTTTTAGTGCCTCAGAATTCCAGCAAAATCTTGAAACGTTTCCAGTTTCCTATCAGTATGACAAACGAAAAGTCCAGCTCTTTTTTATGTTAACAGTCTACAGTTCATCGCAACACAGCTGCTCTCTCCTATCGCAACCTTACCACCGCTCTACCACTTTCTCTGACAAATAACTGGCTTCTGCTTCGCACAGCAAACTACTCCGACGCGACGATTAAATGTCTAAAGCTGTCTTACGCTCCACACATTCAAATTGAAATTCCGTTCTCATGCGCGGCTGAGATAAAAAGGTGAATAACGATCTTCTTTTTGAGAAAAGTTTAAGTTTTGCTAAACTCACACAAGTAATAAAAATAATTCTCCAAAATGATTCATTCCACAAAAATGCATTTGGACAAATTGTGTGTTTTAACGAGATCTACATTTTTTGTAGAGTAAAATTTTGTCTATCTCTTACGGTTTAGCAATTAAACAAAAGTCATCAAGAGCAAACAGAACTATATGTCTATAGCGAGTAAATTCAAAATGTGTATTTCATTTGCCATAAAACTAATTTAAACACGTGGCAATTTCTCAAAATATTCCAAACATTTCCCATGTAAAGCGCAGTTTAGGGTGGAGGGATTTTCTTCAAAATATTTGTGTCGCATCCCTGATAGATAGTAAACTTACATACCAACTTCGGTTTTTAACCGACTTTTTGTTTTCGAGTTATGCTGTTCACAGACAGACACACGGGCGGATTTTTATCTGAAAATACTCTTTTTTATTTAGGGTGCCTCAAAACATACTTCCGATAAAATCTCGACATCAAATTTTTGGGTGGAATACAGTACTTTTCCTTATTAATAAACGTAGTGACTCTTTTGAAAACGCTCCTTTTCTGGGCACTTCTGGTAAACGAGCCCAGTACGTGAACATAATCTAGAATAATTGTCTGGAATCGCTTTGTTCTGCCGTGCCGTTAGTCAACTTTATTCTCACTACTCCATTGTTGTCGGGTTGCGTATTCACAAGCAGGCGTGTGAGAGCTTGATCTTAAGCTTCTCTTTGACGGAGGCCGCCCTCATATTACATTCGTTAGAGTAATATAGAAACCTAAACCTCGATAGATTAAAGACTGCGAAAGTCAGACAAATAGAAAATGGTGTGATAAGAAAACTGCAGACAATTATTTAGCCTACGTAGCTGAGTTTTACAAAAACGCAATGAGGAAAGTTTTAACGTTATAAACTTAAAGATATCTGAAAACATGAGTGAAGTAAGCAGTCCCTTATTAAATTTAACGTCTGATGCTACGGGACTGCAGACACATCTCAGATGGACCTTTAACCTATTCTCCGTCAATGGCATGCTCTTGAGCAAACCTTGATTAGAATGAAAGAAAAAGGAAACATTTCTTGTTTGATGGCTGGTAGTCTAAATTAGCATGAGGTAACTGTCCCAATGCTGTCTTATTCACGATCCAAAAGTTCGGCTAGCTCGTTTGTTTTTACTTAAACGACACAGCAAGAAAACCGTTACCTCAAGGTTCATACTTATGTGAATATTTCAATTATTGCATAAAAAGATAAAATGCAGAGAAAAATGGAAAGTATATGTAGACAATCGACAGCAATACCAATAGCTAAAACAGCTTTAAAACATAAATCAAAGGTACACTTGGACAAAGAAGGCCAATGAAGAGATGAACCGGTGAAGAAAGATTGTGATGAATCCGGCTCCACTCAGCGGCGGTTGATTGAAATCCAAATCGGAATATTCCTTGGCTGCGATCCCAAACTGTGTATGCTACGAACTGCAGAAAACCGATCAAAGTAAACACTTCCTAAGACCGTAAAACACGAAGTTTAAGAATACACGCTTTTTCATTAACTTAAGTGTCGCCTACATATCACTCCCCCCCCCCCCAATAAAAAAAGTTCCTATATTGCCAACTTAAGCTTTTTCCCTCAGTGACTTGCTAATTCTAAAAATTTAGTTCCCGTTTTATTTTTAGAATTTCTGTCTACGTGAGATGGTCCAAGTACGCCTTGACTTAAAGGGCTTTTTTTTTTTTTTTTTTTTTTTTTTTTGGCTGAAAGAGTTCACTAGAACTGTAATTGCCTTAGGTATAAAGCCTTACACTTGCTTTTGCTTTTCTTGACTCTTTTTCTCAAGACAAATTTCAGACTAAGCGTCTTTATGAAATAATTAATCTCTCCCGTTAATAGTTCCGGAATCAATATATCCAGCCGAAGTGGTTGCGGGTCCAGAACTGGGACACGTACCCTAACATTATTCCGTGACTAAAGGAAGGAGCAGCATTTACCAAATTGCCACTGTTGTCGTGAATCATAGGGAAATGTTTCCGCAACACCATTTACAAGAAGAAGATGCCGCACGCTTTCCTCCTTTCTTTTTTACTACTTTGTTCCTTCGCTGCAATTTTGAAGGCCATTAATTTCATTAACGACGTAATTTGACATACTAATGAATGGGTAGCCGCGGCCTGATAAATTTTTCCTTTGGGACAGTACGTCAAAGGGCGTTTATCGGAACTACATCAAGAGTGTTTAATACGGAGGGCGCGCAGAACAAACGAAGGGCTGCAACGCCTCTGGCAAAGATAATCAAATAATTCATGGTCGCTATCTCGTGCACATGCCAAACTTGCAAGGTTTATTACCAATTAATTAAAACCATTAATGAAATGAAGCTTTAATGCTTATAGGTATTAAATCATGATCGCATTTGCAGAAATTGATAGAAATGCAAAGTTAGTTGAATAAAAAGAACTCAATTATTTAGCTGCCAATAAGCAGTAAACCAAAGATCAGGTTTTCATTATTTTTAAACCATTATTACTCTTGCAACAGGTTATTGGGGGAAAATCTGATGTGTTGCACTCACATGACCTTCTCTATTCTTGTACTAACCATTCTTACAAACTCGATCTTCTTCATGTTAGTCGAGATAAACAGTTGCAGAAATTAGGTGCAAGGGGAATGTGGGAATACAGCAGGCTTTAAGCGATAGTCAAATCCCTTAAAGCTTTCAAAATCCATTCTCTTTGCATGGATACGATATGAAAAATGAATAACGATCTTCGGTTTGTGGAAAGTATAAATATTGCAAAACTCCTACAAATAACAAAGAATATCTTTGAAATGGTTCACTTAAAAAAATGGACATAAGTTGTGTATTTTAACGAGATCTACATTTTTTATAGTATCTTTTAAAGATAGCAAAATTTATCAAAAATATACAGGAGTACATGGTCTATAGTCATAAAATTGAGTGCAATAAAAATCTGAAACATATGGTATTTTAATCAAAATCGTTTGAACTATTTTTGAGAAAATCCAAATTTTGGAAAAGTTTCCCATGTAAAGGGTAGCTTAGGATAACGGAACTTTCTTCAAAATCTTTGTCCCCCATCCTAGAAAGATGTTAAAGTTAAATAGCAACTTTTGTTTTGAACCGACTTTTCGTTTTTAAGTTATACTGGTCACAGAAACACAGTCTCTCTGTTTCTCACACAGACCTTTTCCTAAAAATACTTTTATTGGATAGGGGTCTCTAAACTTGCATTTCCGGTGAAATCTCGACATCGAATTTTTTGGTGGAATACTATACTTTCTCTACTTACTACACGCAGTAGAGAAAGTAAAAATTTATATATTCCAGAAGTCAGTTATTTGGCTGCTATTAAACAAGAAATCGAAGATCAGGTTTTTATAATTTTTAAACCAGTGCAGTTCACTTTATTACTACACTTGCAAGAGGTCACCAGAAAAAAATGGTCTGTAATTAACCGTATTATACGAGCTTATCTGCAGTTTCACTTTCATATGAACAACGCCTTATTCTACATAATAACCGGGTATTATAAGTTTTAATTAAATCTCTTCCTGGCACATTGCTCCAATCTCATTTAATGTACAGGTAAAACTAGGCAATAACACCTCAAGATAGAGGTACACATTATGAAGGTGCTAAATCATTAACCGTCATTTCATATGTGCATAAATACATGACATTAATATGAAATAAGTTTTCGTTTTAAGTTTCGTTCAAATTATCACGACTATAAAGTCGGTCAGTAGCATAATTATGGTTACGTTCAGAAGTTAACAGGTCATGTCATTTACTTTAACAATTATAATAATTTCAAGTACAGTAACAAATAAATAGTAGAAGAGTTTTGAAAAGAAGCTTTTATGAAGAAGAACAAACTTTAAATTAAATCAAAACCATCAATTTATTACATTACACTATTTATATGACATAAAAGCTTATCGCCAGATTTATCTACCTTACAAAAACATTCTTTTTTCTTAGAATTAGTTATATCAAATTACATATTGTATTCTTGTTTATCTGCACAGGTAAATCTCACGACAAAATAACGTTAACTTATGTAAATACATATTCTAAAGGATTTAATTTTTAGTTAATTTGGATTTAAAGATGGTACGTCGGTCGCCGCACAAAGGGAATTCGATGTTTACCTCACACCACTGCTTGTAAACACGCGGCACTACGACAATGAACGGGCCACAACAAAGGCTGTTCACGAGAAGTTGGAAAGAAAGCTCTGCGCTGCGTTCTTCTCGGCTACATAAAGCGATCCAGTGTCATCCAGAAGTCAGCAAATGCTAAGGAGGTACCACATTCCCAAAGGTCCTTTCCCAATTACAGTTCATTTCATATATGATCAACAATAGGAATATTCGAGCATAAAAGCTAGGAAAGAAGTAAATTAGGTTGAACTATGGTAGAATCAACTATTACCGCTGTAACGTCCTAGATAACTCCCATTCATCTCAGTCTGTTGGTGTCGACTAGTCATGAGACCGTGTTTTATCTGCCGTCAGTGAAGCTTGGCCGCTGTTGTGTATTTTGTATGTATTGTACTTAATACTTCCAATACCTGACCAATGTCCACTGCCTGTGGAACCAGAGTTGAACACTTAAAACAAAAACACATCAACACCTGCGGTTTAAATCCCTCAGGATTTTTTCCAGGCTTTCCTCTTAATAGGCGAACACCGAGAATGTAACTTTAGCTTAGGCCCAGGCCTCGATTCCAGATATTAGTGCTTTGGGCAGACAATTTTAGCTACGCTCCTGCTGTGTTACTTCCTCTCACATATTATAAAAGTTAACAAATTAGGGGTACTTCTTAATAAAGAGGGAACTATTAAACATGAAATTGGCCAGAGAATCAACAAAAGGACAGTTCTTACAGAACTGAATAGCATATTGTGGAACAAAAATATCACAAAGATAATAGAAAAGGGATAATATATCAGTATTATCCAAGGTATTTTGCTTTATGGAGCTGAGGTATGGGATGCAAATTATCGTCATAGAGTTATTAGCCAAGAAAATGGAGTGTATAAGAACTCGTAGAAAATCAAGATTGGATAAGATTAGAAATGAAGACACTAGGAAGTCTGTAAAACAAGATAGAACAGCTATAGACAACATGGAGTGTAAAATGCTTAAATGACTTGGACACCCAAAAGAATGGGTGAAGAACGATGGCCAAAAAGATGCTGGAAGAGTGAAGCGAATGAAGCAATAAGGGTGAGAAACCTAGAAGAAAATATGTGTCTAGATAAGCAAAAGTGGAGACTGGGAACGGAGAAGCGGTGTCAACCGTAGAAATCCATGAAATAAATAACAAATTCAAGCTTATTTATCATGTTTAAACTATAACTTCCCCGGCCTTACTTTAGGCTGCAATGTAAACAAAGTGCAAAACTCCGTTCCTCCGCGAGCGCCTATGATGCGCAGTAAAATGGCGCGACTCACGTCTGTTATGTGAACTATCATCTCCACGTATATCGTGGGAGCGCACTACCATCTACCGGTTTTTGCTTACACCCATAGAATGAAATGAAGGAGCGGATATGTTCCACACTATTACGTAAAATAAAGAAAAACACAGATGGTGTTACTTATTTCTCGTAACACTTTTAAACGTATTTACAAACACTTCGCTTTTTACTACTTCGTAATAGCTTCCTTCGGCGATGGCTTACGTTCTCTACACAAGGCTATTTTGGACAAACCATGTTTCGCTCCTTTACTTGCTTCTATTGCTGCATACACATGTTTTTCGTATCGCAGTTAAATGTGTTAATAACAATAATAACTGTAACAACACCAATAACAATAATATATTTACATATTAATACATTACATTTATTCTTACTAGATTCTCTAACCGTTTTTGCAAATAATTCTTGTAATTATTTTGAATTTGCACGTTAGTTAGGGAACTATATTCATTTGCGCTGTTGGCATGGAAGTTGTGCGGTTCGATCACACAATGAAGTATTAGTTCCCATTTTGCCAAACATACTCGTTTGTTGTACGTAAACATGTAAAACATTTTTCTCCTATTTTTTCGCATCTCAAATCCTCTCACCCGTCAAAAACTGGCTCCCTGGACAAACGTTCAATTGGCCCGTTCATAAACTGAGGCATGCTTAGTCCTGGAACCTTTCTTTCCTAAACTTTACTTTTACAATGATCATTTATCACGAGTGTCCACGGCCGTATGCAATAAGAACAACATACTTTAAATACTAGTAAAAATATAAATAAATAAAGAATCAACAGTCTAATCTAACGTATATTGTACATATTGCTATAAATTTATTTTCTTGCTATCTAGAAATCAATCAGCAGCTCAGAGCCG
Source organism: Tenodera sinensis (assembly GCA_030765045.1). NCBI lineage: Eukaryota > Metazoa > Arthropoda > Insecta > Mantodea > Mantidae > Tenodera > Tenodera sinensis. The sequence goes on from CM060965.1 coordinate 39,185,490, forward strand.
ACAAAATATTTTATTTTATTAGCTTTACCACAGCGAATATTCCAGAATAAAAAAGAGGGTCACGTATTGGGCCAGCCAGTCCACGTCAGGTTGTGACTGAATTGACAAGCCTGTAATTTATAGGCGATATTTTTTTCCTTGATGAATTGCCAAATGGAACGTGTGACGACATAAACAAATCAGATATACAGAAATCAAAATCGCATCGCATCGCTCCCAGATCTACCACTGTGGATGATCTATAGCAATACGGATGTAATATATTGCCTGCATTGGTCTAATGGGACAAAAAATATAGACGAACCACTTAAAAGCCTACATTCCCCGTTCACTGTTCGTTCAGTTTTAAATTTTACCCCGGGGCAACAAACATTCGGTAATTTCCTGCACAGCTGCAGGAGAGCTTCCTGTTTTTATTAGAAAAAAATCTACTCGTATGCGAGTGAAAATAAAATAATCTGACAGGGGCTTCTTGCAAGTCCGATAAATAAATGAAAAACTCAATTTACTTACGTAAAAATGTATTCACTACTAAGCTTTAATAATCTAACAGATCGAACCAAGTGATATGCCTATCATCTACATAAATTATATTCGAGAACATATTTAACTTTTTGGTTGAGAGTTCTGATTTGATAGATGTAAATTATTAGACCAATTTTATATACCTACACGTGATTCTTTCTCATGACTGTTGCGTAATGTAAGAAGCCAGAGTGCTATTTGAAAGTATCCAGTCATTTTCACAAATTATACTTTCAATTAAATTTTCATTATATTCCTATTTTTAGAGTGCAACTTCCTTTAACCTCGTAGATCATATCTGACGTGACTGAAATGGGTGAAATTGGTCTTTCACGAGCAATATAGAATGGGACGCTGAAAACTTGAAAAGCGTCCATAGACGCAATATCTAACCGAGATTCGAACTCGAGAGCTCTTAAATGTGATACCCCTGCCGATTTTAGAAATAAGTTCAATAAGAATATTTTAAGAACTTCAAAAATAGAATATACCTAAGCCAAAAACATCACATTTTGCAAATGACAATCATTAAGTATACGAAAAACAGCATACCTGTCACATGAAATAATTAAAACTGTTAACTTGTAATGTATCATTAGTAACAGAATGGATGGATTTTACTTTGAAATGATCAGAGCGAGAATACCAGCTTGGCACTTTTTCCCCGCACTAATTCCTTACGTCCTTAATTTCCGTTCTCTTTTAATTTCCCAAATTCAGAAACACATCCTTCAGCTGTTTCAGACAAATTTATCAATATTTATATTCTGCCCAAGATTTTCGTTTCGCAGTATAGTCATTGCCACACTCAATCATTTTCTTAGTATTCTTTCATTCCCTATTTAGAACTCGAACCATCTGTACCAATCGAGTTCAATGTATTGTTTAATTAAACTCTTTCCTCTTAGGCAGTATGGAAAATTACAAATGACAGACATTCAGGCTTTTAACGGAGCTAAGACCAGAAAAGCCTTGCATAATTTCCTAAAAGTCAATTTGAGAGAATAACGTCAGTATTCCTTTCCATACATGAAATGAACGACTTTTAATTATAGGTTAAAAGGAAAAACTTATAAACAACTCTTATGGAATGCGCTTACCAACTTTCTCTAACCAACATAAAGCGTTTTTATAGCTCTTTTATAATGTATTCACATTATTTTCCAGTTCATTTCCTAGGAAACATGTTAAATATTGAACCTACTAAACAATATTATTCAGAAACAAAATAATAGAATGGTTTTTGGTATTTCTCAGCAGGGTAGTTTGGGGGTATGTTCTTAAAATCTTTGCGTTGCATCCTTGAAATACACTGGATTTAATTTTGGCATTTATCTAATTTTGTAATTATAGTGTTAAAACAAATACATATAGTTTGTTTTCTAAACTTGTCTTTTTTTTAACCAGTTTCGAAACATACTTTTGGTTAGATCTCATATTGCATTTTTGAGTCAAATGGAATACTTTCTTTGCCTACTGTAAATATGTGCTACGGAAAGTAAAAATCTTCTCTGATGCTTAGTAGATTTTCTCCAAGTTCTACGCATCCTAAGTCCATTAGATGGATTTTATTTTATTTTCTGAAATTGATTTCGATTTAGATTAAACATATCTAAAATAGTGTAATAAATGTCTTTGAGTTTTATTAAACACCATTTCATTTCTTATGAACTTCCTATAACCTGGAAATCAAAGATGGATATATAAAAGATTACTATAGAAAAAATATACGTAAAATGTTTAACTTTTTCAAAAATGTATACTGCCTCATTTGAATTATACATTTAACCAATTCCGGTAGAAATGTTAAATAATTGTTTGTTTCTCATGAAGTTTTGAAAATATAATAATTTCCAGTTTATGATCTGCCTTTTAAGCAATTGAATGTAATATCAGTACGGAAAATCCTTATAGTTGATGCCGCAATGGCTGCAATTTTCACCACAAAAGGCTTTGATAAACAAGCAGATAGGAGAATCAGCTATTGAGTAAACAATGTATAGAATAGCCGTGAAAATAAATTACAATGGACACAGCAAGTCATATAATAACAGGTTTTGTTTTCTCATTCACCTCCCCGATATATGTTATGGCTGTATATTAATTCGAAAGTTTCCTTTGTGCTAAGGATAATATCGCGAGTTCATATCTTGGAATACTGTAAAGTTTAAATTTCCTTGCTCTTTACCTATGGGTATTTTGTTCCGCTCAAAATTTCGATACTGATATTTTATCGGATATACACGTTTTGAGGATCCCTGAATACAAAAAAGGACACTTTAGAAAAATGTGTGTACAGCATATCTCAAAAACGCATTTTCGGTTGAATAGCAAATTTGATATTTAAGATCAGCATCTTACAAGCATGCAACACGAAATTTCCAACCTTGAACTATTCTTTATAGGAAAATTTGTCATAATTTGTTTTGTGAAAATTGGCTCTAACATCTTTAATTAGTTTCGAAGTCGCTATATCAAATGACTTTTATAAAATAATTGGTAAACCGTAAGAATTAGACAAAATTTTATTACGCAATACTGTTAATAGACGGGTTACCGAAATAGACTACGCGCGGTTCCTCCAAGTACAGCCATGATCCAATGAAGTAAAATGCCTGTCGTCTAATACATCTATATTCTAAACAATCAAAACAACTGTTTGTTGAATTCATACAACGATGCTATATAGTTTGCCACGCTTCAGAGCACCATTGCTATGAAGCTCCGATTCTCGTAAAAGGCCACAGTGTTTGAAGAGGTCCATAGAGTATCTTCCGTCGCGACTCCATCAGGCTCATCAATCGATCCAACAGTGACAATGGATCAGTACAACAACGGTTAGCTGAAGCGCATGCTGAGAAGTGTCACACCTATGTACCTTGAGAAGTGCAATTTCACGTTATTGGACTAATGGTTGAGGCAACAGGAACAAAACCTAGCTTTCTGATTTTGCAAAAGGTTCATCTGAGGGCCGATTTTACATTTGATAATGCACTTCTTGCCCTCAAAAAGTTCAATCAAGATCTTACAAAGCCATATATAATCAAATTAACTCCATATCTTACCTATGTAAAGCAAGAAGAATGCTATCGTACTTTTGTCTTGGAATAATGTCAACATTGCTCTTAATGAGTTTATTATAATAATTTATTTCAGTGTAAAACTTATTTTTCAAGTTAACTATTTGGCGAGGAGGACCCGGGTTCGATCTCCGGTACCAGTATGGGGATTTTATCCCCTCTGAAGGTCTGGCACGGGGTGCACTCAGCCTCATTAGGTCACTGGAGGACCAATTGAGGAGGTACTTGATGGAGAAGTAGCGGCCCCAGGTCGCGAAGGCCGTATAACTGGCCGGGAGGGCTCGGGGCCTGACCACGTGCCACCCTCCAGTACTGCACCCCACCAATGACGCCTGTAGTGGGTAGAGGTGGGGTATGCAGCGGCTGGGCGGCATGCCTTGGCCCTTCATGGGCTGTTGCACCAGGGGTTTATTTGCCATTTATTACGTGCTGTCTAGATGACATGTCCTTCTTTGGAAAGGCCGAAAACCTTTCTGAATCATGATCGTCATCATCTTCATCAGTAGTAGTACAGGAGCTGAGAGACCAGTAAATCGGCTTGTAACGCCAGGCAGCATCCAGCCTTGTAACCATGACTACGGGAGGAGTAACCTGCTGCTATATAAACCGATATCGATTTATCGAGTGCCCCACGCCCGGTCTGGCCTTCCCCACATTAATCCAGCACCTCATCTGGGCAACCAATGGAAAGCTCAGTCATGCAGCAGTAGCAGCAGCAGGAGGGGTGCAAGGGAAACATTCAATTTTCAGCGCTGTGCATCAAGCGAGGGAGCCCTGAAATATTGACTGTTACACCAAGAAGAAGTTGACTGAGAAAGGGGTACCTACGCCAATACTGCTATACTCGTACTTGCTGACGACCTAATTCACACACAGACAACCGCCACAGAAATTCTCTCTATTTTCAGACTTCATTTTGTTTCATCATAGTTTTGAATTTATCATAAATATTACCATTAGACGCCTGATCTAACCGATAAATTCTCGAGTGGTGTGAGAAAATTTCAGACCGTCGAATGATATTTATCTGGACTATTTCATATATAGATATGAATTTAAATATTATACTGCAAAGATTTGACAGAAATATTACATTCTAGTAAAAATAACCTAAAATATACGATTAGTGTAGTTTGACAACACTGCCAACTGAGTAAAACGAAACCCAAGAAGTACATGTATTTCGATCTTCTCTTGTTATAAGAGAAAACCAGTTTATAACCTCAAAAAAATCTCACTTTATTTTTAACATTAACAAATAACCTTTCTTCTGGAAAAATACATTAATTATTAAAAGAATAATTCTTAAAAACACAGTTGTCAAATTGAAACGGACAGTGAATTATGAGATATAGTTGTCGAGTGAATAAACAAAATAATGACCAGGTAATAATTCGTATATGGTACTGTAATGCCTCTATATATGAAATACTCTGCTAATTTGAAGCTACCTTTGTTTATTAACGCCTTAATAATCTATAGTAATTAATTTGCCTCATATCAAAATAACGCTGCGCAGAGTTCAACACAAGCCGCTGAGTTCTCTGAAAGTTGTTATTTATGATTAAAAGTATACCTTCCTATATTGGTCTCGTTTATTACCCTTTGTTTCCAAAACCACGCTGTTTCATAGAGCTGTATTCGGCATCCTCGGGAAATGTCTATAGCTTAGCCATTCTTACCCCATAAGCTTCAGGCACTTGAACCAGCATTACCGCCACTTACTAAAGTGTATGTGGTACTCCGACATTCCCCGAAATTTTCCTTGTTGTTCCTTCTTTCATCTCCTTCCCCTCCTTTCTTCCCTTTGTTCCGCCATGTACAATAGAGCGAGTGGAGGTGGGGGAAGATGTAATGACAGTGCAAATCAGTGGAAGAGGAAGAAACAAACAGAGGAGAGGGAGAGAGGGAGGAGAGAGGTAGAAAAGTAGGAGGGTCAGAGAGTAGGAGACATAAGGAGAGAGGAAAGGGAGGGAGAGAGAGTTAATATGTCATGACATAATATATATTCTAAGCCGTGCCTTATTGTAGCGCTTATAGGCAACTGTAATATCCGCCTGTTCATAACGATACTGCTAACCACCAATCAAAACATCCACATGTAGCAATCAATACATTGCCGTCTGCGCACATTTCCACGTAGCTTAATATGAAAATATCAATTCCTATATATGAAATAAAGCTCCTCTGTATATTGTGTCAAGACCAACATAACAACAAAATCAATAATTTCGCAGTTGAAGGCGTAACTATCGATTCACATATGTACAGTCGAATACATGTCGGAAAACAGTGATAATAACATGCAACATAGATTATTAAAAGCATTTTATAAATGTTTTAAACTTAACTCACATTCGAGCATAAATAGCCGTATGAAACTTTAATATGACATTAACTCGCTATGCCTCGTTTATAAAGCATACTCGTATCTTAATGCTGTCATTATGGTCTAGTTGCATAATACACTACACAAATGTAGTATTTTATTAATTTACTTTTACCAGAATGGGAAACCTGGAGAATGTCACCAAGTAGTTCAAGGGTAGAGATTCTACAAATGACATTTCTGTTTATGTAGGTATGTAGGTAGAAGCTGTTGTCAGTCCAAATGCGACAGGTTGTCAACAGGTACATAGGTATGTGAAGGCTGCACTCTGCCACCATATAGGGTTACTGAACTGCAACTATGTTGCTACTATGTATCCTTGTAATGGTTTTATTGATTAGGACTGGCATGTTGCGAGCAGAACTGGAATTTCTATGTCATTACATATTTTTACTTTCTCTTCTACTAAGTAGAGGAAGTGTTGCATTGCACCCAAAAATTCAATGTCGAAATTTCACCGGAAATATGTTTTGAGGCCCCTGAATTCAAAAAAAGCATTTTTGGAAAAAGGTCCGTTTGTGTGTGTGTGTGTGTGTGTGTGTGTGTGTGTGTGTGTGTGTGCGCGCGCGCGCGCGTGTGTGTGTGTGTGCATGTGCGTGTCTGTGTATTTGTCAGTCTGTTGACAGCATAACTGAAAATGAAAAGTCGGATAAAAACCAAAGTTGGTATTTAAGCTTAATGTCTTTCAAGGATGCGACACGAAGATTTTGAACACTATGGTCTATGTAGTCCTGTTTAGTCTGGATGACTTTTGAATAACTCGTAAACCCTAACAGATAGATAAAATCTTACGCCATAAAAAATGTAGATCTTGATAAAACACACAATTTAAGTCCAAATAAATTTATTTATTTGTAGAGTGAAGCATTTCGGAGATAGCTTTATCTTGTTATTTCTATAAGTTTTGGAGAACTTATACTTCTGTCAAATGGAACATCGCTATTCATTTTTTTATAAGTTAGGCGTGCAAAGAGAACGCAATTTCAAAGCTTTAAAAGATTTGACTTCAGCTGAAAGCCTGCTGTATTTTCATATTCCCCTTGTACCTACAAGAATATAATCAATAAGATAATTTCTGCAAATGTTTATTTCAATTAACACAAAGATATAAGAGTAGTAGTTAATAAGAAGGGTTAGTACAAGAGTAGAGAAAGTCATGCGAGTACAACACATCAGATTTTTTCTTTCCTGTTTACGCTGGGAAAAGTGATATTTACAAAGCACTGTGTTAGGGTTAATATAACTGAATTTCATAGGACATATTTTTACATATTTGTGAGTATATTACATATTTATAGTGATATAACAAAATTACATATTTTGACATTTTAGTTGTTTGGCTCAAGGACTGCAACATGTTGTCAAATATATTAGGGCTAAGTTTCCGCAAGTGAATAGGATAATTTCAGCGGAAAAAATGTTTTTTTTTTTTTCTAAAATCTCCACGAGTGCTCTCTTGTAAGTAGCAGTTACCAGAGATATCACTGTCTCCAGAAACAGTATTAACATGGAGCGAGTATCTCGATCATATAAAGACTTTTGTAGATTCTTTTGATCCTGAAAGTGCTGCATCTATTTGTGAATCCCAGGCTGCCTTAAGCATAGGTTTTCATAGAGTAGGTAGGTATACCAGATTCTAAATGAAGATGATGTTGATCCACCCGGGGACATTTCTCCGGAAAAAATTCCTTTCCTAAAATTTGCCCCAGATATCAGTAACTGTTCACTGTAACATGATTTGAGTGTTGTAACTAAGAAAATGATAACTTGGAAGTAAATATTTGATATTACATATCTTCCCCATACTGCATATTTTACTACATATTTCAGTGCTTTCGACTGCATATTAACGTGATATTACATAAAAATCCCAGCTCTAGTTATGGGATACTAATTCTCCACTGTACCATTAACTACGCTACCTAACAGTTCAGCAATACTAGAGCCATTAGCTAATAGTGCATAAAGACGAATAATGTATTCCTATTTGAGAAAAGAATGAGTATTGGAACATTCAGACGAATAACAAGGAATATCTCCCAATTGGTGCACTTTACAAAAAACTAGTTTTCAACATAAATTGTGTGTTGTAAAGATTATATATATATTTCTTTTCAGTAAGCTTTGGTCTATGTTTTATGGTTTACCAGTTATGCACAAGTTATACAGAATGAAAAGAACTTGCTGATATTTTCCCCAGAAAATTCAACAGATTTCACTGGTCATAAAATATATTAAACGTACGCTGTTTTAATAAAAAATCGTTAGAGCCATAATTTACGAAATCAAAATGTTCAAAGAATTTTCGAGAGCATCGCCCAGATGCGCCCAATCTCCCATGGGTATAGGAACCAGTGCCTCGCCGAGTCCAATCCAATCCAATCCAATCCAAACTACTCCTAGGGCGGGCTCCAGTGCTCGGCAATGTTAGTACTGGTGCTAAGGGTCCACAATGCTCGCACCACAGAAATTCTCTCTTTATTCTCTCTACTTTGAAAAGTAGAAAAAGACAATTAGGTCTAAGTGGCACTACCACTAAATTCATTCAGTGTAGTGCTTACGATTCGTTTACAGACGCGTATAATATTTTACTTTTTGTCCCAGAGAAAGCATTCTATTTATTTGTGAAACTGCCTTAACAAGTAGGTATTTGCAAACAGAAGATATAGCGGGAGAGAGGGAGGGCGAAAGAGAGACTCAACCAAACAGAGGCATCTCACAAGATGAGTTGACACGAGAGGTTACCTCTAACATGATAAATCTATTCGATGCTTTATCTTGCCCTGTTAGTCGTATGAAACATTAGTCATTTAATATATCAACCATGATCATCGCAAACATTCATATGTCTCGGCAGTAAAGAATCGATTCATCAGCTGTCCAGCCACTGGCACAAATGAACACTATGCGACGACTACTCACTCTTTCTCATTGTTGTTGTTGGTGGTGGTGGCGACGGCGCCGGCAGTGGTGGTGGCGGTGGCGGTGCAATCTACCTAATAATTATACACACAGAACTAACTGCAGGCAATATGTTTTGGGTCTGCTGATGTAGCCTTAGATATTAAAGAAATTAGGGAAAAACAAATAAAATTTGGCCAAATTTCAAGTAGAGGAAAATTGTTCTAATTTGTATTGGTATCCTAGAAATTAATTTACGACGTATTTTCGAAGTATTGCTTTAAGTACTTTACAGAGGGGAAGGAAGAGGAGAAGGAGGTGGTTTCCGGAGAGGGAGAAACGGAGAGGGAACGAGAAATAAATGGGAAGATATCGAGAGTGCTTCTGAGAGGAATGAGTGGGGGTAAAAGGAACAGTAGAAGAGGTAAGAAAAGAAGCAGTAAGAGAATAAAAAGAGGAGGGTGACAGAGTTGAAGATAAAGAGTGAAAGAGATGAGAATCTCCCTAATTAACAACGCAAGTGGAGCTGCGGGTTGTGCTACTAATGCAATAGACGCGCTGCTTACGTCAAAAGAAAACAAAGTTGCAGGTACCTACCAGGGAAGTGTGTTTGTGACTTACGACTTCCTTTCTCATTTCCTGAGACCGTTTTAATTACCACACCTCACATGATTTTACCTGTCGATATCGTTAAACGCTCTCTGCGGAAGTCATTAACGCGACACACAGATCAAGAATGGTAGGTATAAACTCTTTCTACAGGGAAGCTAATGTTATGTGCCAGCCTACGTAGATATCGAAAATGCTTAACTACTTCGAAACTTATAATGGATTATTTAGTGGCAAGTCTTTAATTTTACACCTGCCGAAACTGCGGTAATTAAGAAGTTTATGTGCTGCATTTAAATGGTGAAATGATGCAAATTGATCAGCCCACAGTTGCTCATGTTGTGATTAACGAGTACAAACAATTAGGTTCATAGAAATGTGTACCCCAGAACAAAGTAAAATATAAAGGGAAAATTCAGTTGTACACTAGCTATCATTTATGCCTTCGTCCCAGCTTCCGGAGACATTCTACTGGTCTTCACAGGTGGAAATGTGTGTATCTGACTTTTCGCGCATGCAGTAGTATCGTGATTTATGTGGATAGTTCCATTCACATATGGATATATAACTTTTAACAATGTCTTCAAGTGCCAAATTGGCATCCCACATATCCGCACATTCTTCCTCGACATCTCCACTATATTTACATACATCGCAACAGTTACAGTTAATAGACACTAGGACAGAAGTTTCTAAATTTTTTAATTTTAAAGCCATTTATATGAAATAGGTGCTCTTAACGTGGTCAAATACAAATATGTTTGTTCAATAGCTCAAAGCTTTAGCTCAAATAGTTTCTCAGATAATACAATTACATATTTTAATTAGCTCTGAGCATTCACATTTTTCAGAAAAGTATGACAGTTCCATTTTTCTGATACTTTAATGAAGTAAAAATAAAGTACTTGAATGAAGCTGTTATTACTTGCAGAGGTGTAAGTTTTGTTTCCATAATGTTGGTGTTAAAATTCCTTTTTTTCAGTATAAATGAATTTTTAGTGAGTCAATGAGTAAAGCAACCCATAAATCCATATTTGAATCTTTTGACAGTACATTTCAGATTTCCCATTAACGCCCAACTTATTTTATTCTTCAAAAATTAAGAAAAACATATGTAATATGTTGGTTTAGTATACCTACAGATTCGTTCACATTTTTTACTTCCTTCCGCCATTTTTCTTGAATTTTCCGGGTAAACTCCACCAGGTCTAATTTCTTTCTTACTTTAACTGGTAATTCTATTATAACGGCCGTTTCCTTGCTTATGTTGTCCTATTTTGTATCGCAAACATCCTCTCTGTACACACACACACTCTCTCTCTCTCTCTTTAATTCCGCCAAGTTTTGTTTTCTCCATATATGACATGTTCTCAGTTCATTCCCTCTGAACCCCTTAAGGAACATTGTTCCTGTTCTACTTTCTCTTTCCTATTTGCTACTTAGGAAATACCTAAAACTGCCTTATTCTTTTTATTTTTATCTAACTATATTCTCTGCATCATATTTCGAGTCTCTCCTTATTCACTTCAATATCTACTGCATATTTTACGCTGTTTACCAATACATCTATTTAACTGTTGTATATTTAACATACAAAGTTGCCAGTAAATTCAAACTTTGAATATATATAATATTTTCTTTTTTAAATGCAGAAAACCCTTCAGGCTACCTGTTATGAAAGTCCATTTTTAAGAGACCGAATGATGCTCACATTTCAAGCAGCGCAATTAGAAATCTGTCAGATCACGATCAAGTGCTAAGATAATGTTAACGATCGGGTTACAATCATAACGCCCTGATCAGGGGTAACCATACCCATAAAAAAGTCTTGAATAAAGCAGAACATGATTCGAAGCTTTGAATGGAAAAGTAAAAATCTGATGTGTTGCACTCGCGTGAATTTTTCTACTCTTGCACTATTCTTACAAACACTTATTTTTTTTTTACTTCATGTTAATCGAGATAAATATTTGCAGAAACTGTTGTTAGTATTCTTTTAGGTACAAAGGGAATATGAGAATACAGAAGATTTTGGGCGATAGTCCCGTGTTTTAAGACTGGTTGATATATGTTGACTTTGAAATTCCGTTTTCCTTGCATGACCAAGAGATAAAAAATAAATAACGACCTCCCTTTGAGAACACAAAAAAGAGCATTTGACGAAACCTCTGTGTTTTAACAAGATCTACATTTTTGTATAATAAAATTTGGCCTATCGCTTATGATTTACCAGTTATGCAAAAGTCATCAAGAGTAAACAGAACTACATGGGCTATAGCCAGAAAATTCAAAACATACATTTCGTTTGCCATAAAATACTTATCTTACCCATTTTAATCAAAATCTTTAGTCACTTTTAAAAAATCAAAATTTTCGTAAAATTTTCCATGTAAAGGATTGTTTAGGATGGAGTAACTTTCTTCAAAATCTTTATTGTATTCTTAAAAGATATTAAACATAAACAGAAATTTTGGTTTTCAAGCAACTTTCGTTCTTAAGTTATGCTGTTTGCACACACACACACACACACAAACACAAACACACACACGACCTATTTCCAAGAATGCTTTTCATGGATTCAGGGGGGGGGGGGCTCAAAACATATTTCCGGTGAAATCTCTACATTAAATTCTTCGGTCGAATACAATATGTACTTTCCCTACTTACTAGAGAAAATAAAAAAGCTAGTCATATTTAGAGGCAACAAAATAGCCCAGCAATAAAACTTTAAGCTAGGTGATAAATGTTCCAATAATCAAGCAGAGCAGATTACAACCCTAAACGTCGTTTTTGAACATGAAGGAAAACTAACACGAAAAAATGAGTTTTATAGTTCCACGTACTAATTTCACTGACTTTGCATGTTCATTTGGGCATTTTTAGCATGACTGCAAACCCACAAACATAACCTGATTTTGTAACGTCTGATGACATTGTATAACGGATTTTGAGGAATAATTCAATATCGATTGCCCAGAACAAATGAGCAATTGTTAACTGGCGAAGGAGTAACTGCTATTCACCTCTCAAAATTCCACGCTATATCTGATTTTTAATTTATGATCGAGGACAAGGGAGTATTTGGTTTTTAATTTTTAAAGGTTTGGACACCCTGTGCAACATCTCAACAGGATCTCAATAAAGAAGACTGCATCACATCAATAGCAACGTCGTGACAGATATAATGGGCAGGAATAGCCCACCTCTCTGGATTTATGTGGCACGAACCATAGCAAGCAACACAAACCTTTCTTCAGCTTCGTGCTTTTATTCAGCACTATCCGCAACAGTTCAATGAATAAATAAAACACATTAAGCACTCTAAGCCTTCGAAACCTAATGGAAAAATCAAGCAGCTCTGGAAATCGACCTTCAGATGTTTAAATAAATAACGTACGTAACTTTTAGACAAAAAGGAAGTCAAGATGGCTTCTCCAAGAGTTATCTAAAGCAATGGATATTACATTGTGGCACGATTATTTAATCAAGTTTACTGTAAACGGTAATATAATACAGTTCTGAAGCATGCTTAGTGCAGGTTAATCACACATATACCACCTTATGGCCTTCTGTTGACGCTTCTTCGTTCGCCGAGGCCTGAGAAGATTTTCATGCTCCAGAATCAGTTATCAAGAATCATCGGACTTATCAAAAGTGAGAGAACAGATGTAAATGAAGGAAAGTCTCGAAGGAACAATATCCTTGTGGAATACTTTCCAAATTATGCAAAAACACCTATCATGGATGATGTTTTACTGAAAACTTACGTGGTCCAAGCTTCAGCTTACAGAAACAATGCTTAGCTTAAAGACACTTACATAATATAAATTTGGAAACACTGGGAAGCTTTCAACTATAAAATTTCACAAGATATCTGACGTGTTGCACTCACATGACTTTCTCTACTCTTGTACAAACTATTCTTACAAACGGTTATTCCTCTATTTACTTCATGCTAATCCAGATAAACATTTGCAGAAATTATTCTATCGTTAATTTTCTTGCAGGTACAGGGGGAGTAGATATGGAGTTACAGTAGGTTTGGTCGCTATGTGATGGCTTTCAAATTCCATTTTCTTTGCATGGTGAAATGCATTCTTATTGAAAAGTTCAAATCAATAGAAAAAAATCGTATTCGACTTCTGCTGTGTATTTTGAAGAGAGACACATTTTTTCTGCAATAAGATTCTCACCCCCCCCCTCTCTCTCTCTCTCTCTCTCTCTCTCACTCACTCACGGTTTACCATTTATCCAAAATGATTCCGAATGAAAAGGATTTCTGAGCACAATGCCAGAAAATTCAAGGTATACATTTCATTTGTAACAAGAATATTTTAAACATGCGGTTAGAGCCACTTTTAATAAAATCAAGTATTTCGAAAATGTTCCATGTGAGGGGTAGTTTGGCGTAAAGAAGCTTAATTAAAAATCTTTGAGTCACACCAAAATTACTATTTAACAGACTACTTTTTGAGTTATGCTATTCACAAATGGAAACACACACGGACCTTTTTCTAAAAAATGTTTTTCTTGAACCCAAGTGAAATTTGGTATCGAATTTTTGGGTGGAATGCAATACTTCCCTTAGTTACTATAGTAACAGAGAAAGTAAACATGTAGGTGGGCCGGTCAAAGTGTGGAATAGTATAGCTTATTTTGACAGTTGGAGTTGAAACTAAGTACCTATTTTAACACAAAACACAGGATTTAAAAAAGAAAACTGTTCTTTATCGCATTCCACTGATATCAACTTGTGTTATAAGTCCAATCAGATGGCAATTATTCATTGTATTTGCAACGTTTAATGAATTGACTCGGTTTGATTAGCTTTTACATTTTAGAATGATTAATTCAAGGTGGTGGCAATATCGATTCATTATTCAAATGGTCATAATTTATCGCAATGAATTGCCCAATTAACCTGTTCCTTATGTTGGCAGCCTTGTACTTTTTCTGATCGAATCGCTATTCTTTTATACATGACCTGACAAAATAACGGTACGTCGGTGAATGTGGATGGAAAATTTCAGGATACCTACAGACGAAATTGGAATTGCTACCAAAAAGTCCATAAAAGATTTTGATATAGAAAATAATTACTTCATTGATTGGTAAACACTGTTACCGAATCAGCAAAATATGTAACTGTGCGAGGGATTCGATTCGATTCCTGGTGGACTGGGGTGGGAATTTTTCCTGCTATTCCTAGACTCCTCAGACTTTGGAAGTATGGACGAGAGCAAGGATGTATGTATGATCTATTATATAAAATCCAAAGAAATACAATGGCAACCCTCCATGAGTTAACACTGTTAACGATATTTTAATATATTCCAAAGGATACGTAACATTGCAGTTCAAGGCGAGGTATAATTGAAACGAGAAAAAAAAAAAAAATTAAAAAAAAAAAAAAAAACAAACAAACAAACAAAAAATCAAAGCATCTATATTCTCGCTACACACGTCTATTGATCACCATAGATCACTTTAGATGCAATTTATCTTATTACACATAGGCCTAGACACAATGTACTTACTATTATTTATTTTGACTTTACAAATTGCAGGGCTGTCTAAAAATAGCATGTGTAATAATTGTTAAAGTGACATTTTTAACACTTATAAATAACTATTAAAACAGAAATGAAGGTGCCAACTTTCATGAGAATACGAGTCCAGTTGAATAGATTTTAGGTAAATTAATATAAATTGAAAAAGTCGTTCAAGTATCGACTCAATATTTTATGACCAAAACATAGGAGTTTCCCAGTGTATAGCTAAGATGAAAGGAAATTTGATTGAACTGTTACAGTTAAGTTTTTTTTTTTTTTCCTCTATGATAAACCTGCTTAGGCAGATATAGCTGGCCGTTAAATTATGAGTATCACGAGAATTTGCTTAGAATAAATTATAAAAAGAAATACGTCTTAAAGAATCTCACTTCACTTTTTGAATTCTCAGCATTTTAGCATGTTCCTTGGATATCAAGAGGTTTTTGTAAAATAAGGTCTATCTTTTTTTCAGGCACAGCTGAATGAATGTTCATAATAGTCCTTTATATTCTCGATGGAATTTCGTTTGAATAAGTTTTGATTTTGAATTCATCAAACTTTATTTCTCAAATTATTATCTTTGGCATTTAACTTTACAGTTTTCTGTATCTTTATACGCTGAAAATGGTAAACTTGATGTACAAAATACGTCTCAAACTATTTAGGACATGTCTGAATCTGCGGCCTTGAGAACAGTGGGCCAGCGCCTAACCAACTGAGCCAACCAGACCGACATCTGGTACCAGTTAGTTGAGTTCAGAAGCAGTAATCAGCAAAAACAGATTCCAAGTAGGTAGTGGGATTTCAAACTTTCTAATGAAGTCATTATTCAAAATGCTTTAATATGATGCAGTCATATACTTTTTTCCTCTAACTCTTATCCTGGCAGTTCATAAGAACCGGTTTACACGCTATACCGAGGCGGCCATTCTTTTGTTTTTGGTAAGGATTGCCTAAAAATTCAAATTACCATTAGCCCCGCCTCTAATGGTCTCCGTGCGATGGCAGCAGGAGCGGTAGGAAGCCTCGGGCAACACCGTGGCCATCTAGCGGTCCTTCCAGGAAACAGGAGCATTCCTATTATCAATCCAATCGACCAGAGTGACGCAATCACGGCTACATCTTAACTTGTGGAATATTGCCAGCTTCGCGCCTGCGTTAATTATTATATTTCGTTTATATATTGATTCCGTAGCCCATGACAGTTGGTAGAGCAGTGCCTAGCCCTCCGAGAGCTCAAAATTATTCCGTACGCATGCGCACACACACAAACTAACGAACTGTGCTCCAATAAACAGGCTAGGGTCTGATTTATCTACATGCTTGCTAGAAAACACTACACCAACTCATAAAGTAAACATTTTCAGAGTCACGTAAGTGTTTAGAAGCGTATACAGCACTTTTTATCGCTTTACAGATAATCAGGTAACATAGGTAGGTATAGAATTTATTCTCAGGTTAGTAAACTTCATCGTAAACTAGACCACAGGAAATTACTACTAAAGCTATAATTGAATGTCTGCAAAGTTTTTAAAATGTTATTTTATCATATATAATAATAAAGTTTACTTTAATTATTTATAAACTATTTCAGGGGATTTTAAATATTGAACAACTTATAAAATGATAAAATCTCCTGCAGAAACACCACAAACGAACCCTTTTAGGCACTAGCTTATAGGAAGGCAAACTGGAAATGTTAAGGGAATTTTTAATTATCAACATTAAGAAATTGCAAATAAATTTAATTTTTATGCCTGTACCGGGTGGAAGGTGCTGCTTTACCCATAGGTTAACAAGGGATTCTACATGATGACTAAATATATCCAACACAATTATTGTCAATAAAGAAGGTTTCGCCAAAAAAATTGTGTCAAGTATTTGGAATATCTGGAGCAATCTAACTTCTTGACGAATAGATGTAAATAGTTTATTTCTCTAAATGGCGCTCAGACATTGTGTAATGCATTTCTACTTTAATTCAAATTTTTGTACAGATGCAATACTTGCTCTACTTACTGTAGCTAAGTAGAGATAAAACAGCAAGACTCTAGAAGGGATGATTTCTTCACATAGCACTCTTAAATTAAATGGGTTTAAGGGGGTCCATTTTTGTGGAATTTCAGCAATGTTAAATTTTTTATTATGACTTACACCTTTATGATACAGAGTTGGATTTTAATATCAACAATTTCAAAGGCACAATCAGCTGTTTACTGTGCACACCATTTAGGTAAAGCACGCATAGAACTTTAAAGTGCATTTTTGAACTTTTTTTTTTTTTAAGTATTTCTTAATGTTCAGAACGGTCCATATAGTACCACAGTTTACAACTTACAAGGTTCTTGACATTTTCTAGAGAGCTTCAGGATAGCAGATTTACAGATTGTTGAGCCATGATTAAAAATTATTCGAACTCACTATGAAAAAGTTATGGGTTCAATAAATAGCATACTTTTCTTTTTCTTAAACTAATTAAAATTAATAAATTCCTACCTAAATTTGTCGTTATATTTGTTTACGAAGGTGAAATGAAATATTTGGGAACAATATGATAAACCAAGGTCCAAGGTAAGTTTTATATTTCCATATCAAAAAGTGACTATTTATGCAGAAATTATCTTAACTGTTTCATATAGTTTGTTATCATGCGCACTGTTACTCGCCCCGGAATCTGGTGCTACGAATAGTCCTATAGTAAAGAATGCCTATACTTTGGTAAAGTGACCACTTAGCATCGCTGTCCACACTCGAGTGTTACCACTTATGTATTTCTTGTATCGTGTTACTTTCATTGTTCTCTTGCATTATCATACTGGTTTACTTCTGTGTTTAACCAACTCAGTGATTTTAATTAGTAGTGCCCAATATTGATTGTGGTGCCTGCGGTGACATCAACCATATATTTTTTTAATTGCCCCCTTACATACGCAACTTACCAGCACACTAGCCCAACCTTATGGCAATAGCCCATGGAACATATCCTCTCTGGTTTATAGTTCTGATACCCATTTGCCCAGGCTACTACTTCGCCATCTCGTTAATTGTAAACTGAAACTGTGATCTGTGCTCTCATCTTCCTCTCGTGATTCATCGCTTCTTTTATTTCTCCTACTCTATTTCCCTTCGACGCAGACATCGATTGCTCCTGCCCAGAGAGTGATGGTGCCTCCATAAACCCCAAACAAGTAGTGGTGGCTGAAGCACGAGTGCAGTGATAGTGCCAGCATTACTTCGCCAACTTTTTTTTTTCAAATGATTAACGTCTTCTAACAATTCGGTAGATGTCCAACGGCGAATGAAAGAAATGCTTATTTATTGATGCAATATATACACCACCACCACTAGCAGTGGCCTTTTTTATTCCACATTGCTGACTAAGCCACAGGTACAATGGCAACGCGGAAGTAATTACGTCCGTCAGATTGGGAAGTTTAGCCGACTTTTTTCGCAAGCAAATATCAAGATACTGTAAAAGTTGCTAATAGATTACCGAATAACATATCAACTTAAGGTACTCGTGTAGGTACCTTAATAATACTTTAAGCATGAACTAAATCCACACCTTTTTCTGATCAGTGGTTATCGTCAACAATCAAAATGCATGGAAAGCAGAATAAAGTATTTTTATTCAACTTTCACAAAACCATAAATTTACGTGTTTAATTCCCACACAGTTAAAACCGTCACTTTTTGTTCTATATTTATGTGTAGATCAGTAGCATTTTATTTCAATTTCACCCTGTCTTCTAACGATTGTGTAGAAAATTGGCTACTTAATAAAAAACTTTGTATTGCTGGTAGTTACGTAAATAAAATATCACATCACAATACTGGTGTTGGATGAAGACGGATCATTGGAGTGGTCTTGGCCTAATAAGGCTGTTGAACCAAAGAAGAAGAATAATACTCGTGTTTTAACAGTTTTTCTAGCAGAAGCACGTTTCTTTAGTTGTCTGCTATAGTGTTCGGAATGCAATAACATTATTAGAAAACAATGATCGTATGAATAATGGAAAATGAATTAATAATGTGATATCATGAAACACGAATTTCCCGCTAACCAGTGTTTTTAAGGAAAGTTTAAATTGAATTTTTTGGGCAAAAAATGCCTGCAAAGTAAATGTCTTATTTCTCACTTCCCAATATAGCATTCTTTGTGCTAGGTACATGTAAGGTTGGTATGTTTGATTAGTATGTGCTGCCAGCGATAACCGTGATAGGTACTAACTGGCAAAATCGAGGTGACACGGATCCATAGAATGGCAATACAGTGTTGCCAATTTAGAACTAGTATCCGCTTCCTTCAGCCTTTTTGATTTTTGTCTGACAAGATATTCCACTACTCTTAAGCAAGCCTAACTATATTCGAAGTATACAATTTAAAATACGCATTCCTTCCCTTTTTTAAGCTAGCGTCATGTTACAAAGGTATTACCCCCGGAGCTGCCCGTATTTTAAGTACTAAATGCCTGAAGCATTCCAACGTCGACAGCGCAAATTTCTGTAAATACAGGCTGGCCCAAAAGTCCCGCCCCATAGGGATTATTTTATGTGTTCAATATGAGAACCGTTCAAATCACATGTCTATAACCGGTCGACCATGTTCCATAAAACATTGGTTACCAAGTTTGGCACTCTCGAAGATGGTTGGTATCCCTGATCTTCAACTCTTACACTTTTGACTTCAGGTACCCCCATATCGTAAAATCCATTGGATTTAAATCAAGGGATCAAGGAGCCCATTCCACTCGTCCTCTACGACCAATCCACTATGGGAAGTGGTCGTCCAGCCAAGTCCGTACTTGAATGGCATAATGTGGTGGTGCAATATCCTGCATGAACCACTCAGGATGGGAACCAATGACATCCAAGTCAGGCAATAATGAATCTCCCAACATTGTCAGGTAAGTTTTACTGTTGACATTTGGGTCAAAAAGTACGGGCCAAACCACACCATACAATTACACACCATACAATTCTTTGTTGCTAGAAAACCAATGAGGATTACTGTCAGACCAGTAACGTAAATTTTGTCTGTTAACTCCTCCATTCACATAACAATTTGCTTCGTCAGAAAACGTAACTGTTGATAAAAACTGAATTATCTTCAATTTTTCGTAGAAACCAATCACACATTTCCATACGAGATCCGGATCCTCTTGTCATGGTGTAATAACTGCAACTAGTATGGGTGAAATTTGTGCTTTTTCAAGACACGTTGGATTGTTGTGCGAGGAACACCAAGTTCACAACTTGTTCTGCGAGTTGATTTCTTGGGACTTGCTGCTACTTTCGCCAAAATTATTTCTTCCGTTTGTGCTGAAGTGGATGGGCGCCCAGATCGGGGAACATCTTTCACTCTAGGCGACACTGGCTCTCGCTCAGGGCGCCTCCGATTAAATTCAGCATCTCTCTGTGAATATCCTCCACAAAGGAGAATAAGTTCCGCACGTTTTTCAGAGTCAACATGGTTTGTCTAGGGGAAAAAAAAGCAAAGAAAATTATGTACTATGGTGCGGGACTTTTGGGCTACCTGTAGTAAAGAGAGCAATGTGTTTAGCCTTTTTCTTCAGTCGTTGGCTAACTTGGAAAAAACAGTTGCGAAAACTACTCACTGCCTTCTGTGATAGGTATAATTTAAAGTACGTCTGAGTGAAACGCATGAAAAGCCTTGTTGCCATCGTCGATATGAAGACTTTCTGAAAGATCAAGATGAAGTGTGCGAATAGCATTGTGGTGCCGACCGACAGTGCGCATAAAGATGCTCAAGGCCAGTCTACCTCACACTACTTATAAATGTGTGACCGACGACAACGGAACGACAGAACAAAGCGTCTACACATTGTTCTAGACTCTTCCAATGGAAGCTTATTTACGAGAACTTCGAGAAAGGGTGAATATCGAGAAAATTCCGTGCTACGCCATTCTTGCTTATATAAGCGAGTCGAGGCTGCAATATGTGTGCATACTAAGTGTTGAGAGAGAGAGAGAAAGAGAGAGTGACTTTCAATTATCGTCAGACAGTTTTCGCTTCGTATTTGTTTGTTGTGGGAACAGTTTTAGTGATTGAATCGTTGAACCCAACTGGTAGAGAGAAAAGACAGAAAAGTGTGTGTCAAGGTTACAAAAGAACAGAATAGCTGTACATTGCCTTAACGATAAGAGTACTGTTTTGTGCTTCAGTTTAGAAGAAATAAAGTGACAGAAAAGAGAAAGCTACTGGACACTATCGTTTGTCACAATATGTATCTTATGTTGTGTATATGGTAAAACACTCAAAGCAATCAAGAGAAAGCTGAACTTTTGGATTTTCATAAATACATTGCCCTAAATTCTCGTTCTTTGTTAACAGTTTAGTTTACAGAACCAGTTTCCAGAGTTATTTTTCGCACACGTAGGTATATATGTAATTTGTAGCATGTTTCGAGGCACACAGACGCAGACACCTCGTTTACCAGTTAGCATTCCGCCGGCCTGTTACATTGTAGACCAAGTGTTGCCTGCAAGCGATAGCATCACAACCAGAGGCAAGCTTTATGGCCCCGCGAACACAGTTCTGACGGAGAGTTCGCGTGCATGACACCAAGTGCGAACACACAAGGGCCCTCAGGCACGCATGCGTGCCCTCTCCTCCTTGCTACTGCTGTGCAGCACGATCCTAACCTAGTCCTTTATTCTGTTTATCTTACTTTCAACCCTTCCCTTGCTGCTTCAAGAGAATTGGGGCAGATACCCAACCTTTTGTGTGAATGAACATTTTAGGTATTACTTAAGTGCTTTAAGCTGCTGATTTAAGGGCGCTCAACTACTTGCATCATGGCAAAAGCCACAGATAAAGTTAAATATAAAATAAAAGTTCTAGTAAAAGAATAAATGTAGATGAAGCTACCAAACTAATCAAGCAAAAGCCAGAATTAAAACAAATTTATAATAGTCCTAGGGGCAATAAATCCCGATATCGAAAATTCTAAATCGTTATATTGATCCAAACTTCAAAACCCTTTCGACTGCTTGCTTATCGTCCGCCTAGACATCTGCAAGACTGACAGGCAGTTGCAGAGAATCCCGAAGGTACACCAGGGAAATAATCTAGCAGCACGTGACGGACCGACAAAAGTTTGTGCACAGTCGACAAATTGCAGTAGCAATACCTGAAGTCCAGGAGTCCAGGAGTGAGTACGAGTCGCCTGGGTTAACCCAAGCGGATGGTAAGGTGGCCACGGTACCTATCCGTTTAATTACGGATTTACCCGTGAGGTGGTATAGGTTTGTCAAGGTTTTACAAGCTTTGGTGTTTTTATGTGTCTGATGGTGCAGGTTGGGTTCCTGTATTGTCACTGGCGGCGGGATGCGTTAGATCTTGGATGTCTAGCCATCCAAGCGACCATTGCCCTACTGTTTACTTCGTTGGCCCCTAGCAATACCTGAAGAGATACACGAGAGGCTATCCAATTTTTCAATGCTCTGAGCTTCCGCGGAGAGCTGGCCACTCTGCGCACTTCAAGCTTACAGTCTTCCAAACTAATGAGATATGGTAATACTGGATTCCATTGTTGCCGCCTTTGCTGCCAAATCTGCCATTTCATTCCCCATCAAATCAATGTGACTAAGGATCCAAACTTCGCACTGATGTATGCGCTAACGGGCAAATGGTCGGCGTGAAGAAAGACCTGAAGGACCTCGGCCAATGCATTAACGCACTGGAGCACTTCGGGGAACGTCTTAGCGCCTTGGAAGGCAGAGTCGATGGAAGCAAGTAACAATGCCAGGGATGCACGGGATACCGCGTACCTGAGGAGGGAGCATCTAGGGGCTGTGGAAACAGTTACAGCCGCCTCAGTGAACGGAAATGTGTGACATGGTGGAGACAAAGAAATGTCTGTAAGGATCTGCTGTCGGAGTGTATTGGGAATATAGAAAACCAGGACACGTCATGGAGGTTTGTCAATAGCAGAGCCCATGAGTAAGCTTGAGACGAATAAGGACCAGCGTGATATGGGACAAGGAGGAACCATCTGAGCTGTCCCATCAAGTGACTTTCATTACGGACGGCAGAATTCAGGAGAAGTTGGGGCGGATACTAGAGGGTACGGGACAGCCGTGACCGTGATACGATCTGACGTGGCGGAGGGTTTGCCATCGAGGAAACAAGTACGGTCTTACCAGAAGTAATGGAATCGGGCGACACCTTACCTACGGAGAAGGAGATATGGCTGGAGTTGACCTTGGGGCAGAGCGTAATAGGTCTGTGGATATTCGTCACGAGGGCGGCTCAGAAAGAAATAGTAGGGCTGGACGCCCTCATGAACCACGAGGCGGCGGTCCACAACGGTAGGAGGGCCCTGCGAGTTGGACAAGGCGAGATAACGTTCCTAAGGCACATTGAACCTCTTAGGATTTGAGGCTAACCCTGGCGGAAGTTGCAGTTGGGTCCACCAGGAGGATGATGCACCAGGAAGGTCAGCGATCATGGAACCCTGTGGGCCTTCTTATCGTGCACAGGATGGCTCATCAATACACCTGGATGAAGGGCAACTGGACAAAGATCCCTCACGACCGGTAAGCCTGCCGCAGTAGGAGGGCACACATCACCCTATCCGGACCAGAGGGCGCTTCCCAAAAACACGGTAAGGGCTGTCATGTGGAGAAGAGGCTCAATGACAATCTACCTCATCCAGGCTCCACTAGGGAAGATGCTAATGATAACCTTGGATCGTCCGGGACGACCAGCCCTGAGGAGGGAGCGGTGTGAGGTCGGACATACATCAAGAGGATACGCGAGATCAGCTACTTCATACAATTTAATTGCTAGGCAACACGCGGTAAGAATAAGAGCCCGTTTCCAGAGACGCTACAAGAATGTTCCCCACTTCATTCTGAATGACTACTGCAAAACTGTTAAATCTCAGAAGACGGAAAAAATCTTACTACACAAAAATGTAGGTCTGAAACACACAATTTATCTCAAATACATTTTGGTGGAGTTAAACTTTTTCTAAATATTCGTTATTATTGGTAAGAATGTTTTAATATTTATACTTCTCTTAAATGGGAGGTCGGTTTTGTTATACGAAGCATTACATCACAACTCTCAAGATTTTATTATCGCTTAGGCTTACAAGAAAATATGCAATTAAACCATTTCTACAAATATTTATCTGAATTAACATAAAATAGAATAATAAGTTTCTGTAAGAATACTTCGTTGCAGAATGGGTAGAGAAAGTAGTATAAATATAACAGCATTTTTGGGGGTGGAATGTAATACTTCCTCTTTTTACTACAGTTAAGTAGAAACTTCCTTTTCAAACTGAGGGACCTTAAAGCAATATCGAAATTTTCGTGACATGTTACCTATAGTAAGCAGAGAAGTCAATAGAAGTAAGAAGTGAATTTTTTACGGTTCAGGAAGTTCAAAACGTATATTTCAGGTGCTGTATTGAATATTTGGGTGATATGGATTCCTTTCTTTGTGTACCGTAAGGGAGTGATAAAGAAAACCAATACTTTGTGAGGATTGAGTGTGTCAAAACATGCAACACTTTCTCTGTGAAACATATTTTGATGTAAATTGTGTGTTTTAGCAAGATCTACATTCTTTGTATAGATTTGTTTTATCTCTTACTGTTTACGAGTTATTCAAAAGGCATCCAGAGTAAACAGAACTACATAGGCTATAGCCAGAAAATTCAAAATATACATTTCATTTGTCATACAAATATCTTAAACATGACATCTTAATCAAATCGTTAGAGCCATTTTCAAGAAAATAAAAATTTTCCAAGTAAAGGGTAGTTTAGGGTGGGGCTACTTTCTTCAAAATCTTAATGTTACATCCTTGAAAGACATTAAACTTAAATACCAACTTTGGTTTTAACTGACTTTTCGTTTTTGAGTTATGCTGTCCACAGTCCACAGACACACAGGGACCTTTTTCTAAAAGAGCTTTTTTTTTTTTTTTTTTTTTTTTTTTTTTTTTTTTTTTTTTTTTTTTTTTTTGTTCAGGGCGTCTCAAAATATATAGTTCCGGTGAAATCTTGGGATCGAATTTTTGAGTGGAATACAATACTTCCTTCTACTTACAGTAGAGAGAGTAAAGAACTATTTTATAGAAAAAGGCCTTTGTGTGAGTGTGTGTGTGTGTTTGAACAGCAAAACTCAAAAACGAAAAGTCGGTTAAAAACCAAAGTTGTTTAATATTTTTCAAGAATACAAGAAGAAAATTCCTCCACTCTAAACTACCCTAAAATTTTTATTTTCTCAAAAACTGTTTTGATTAAAATTTTATATGAACTGTATAGCAAATCTTACTATATCTACAAAAAATCTGGATTTCGTTAACACACAATTTGTCAAATGATTTTTGTGAAGTTAGCATTTCGAGATATTCCTTGTTATTTATCAGAATTTTTCAGCAATTATAGACCGTTCTCTCTCTCTCTTTTTTTTTTTTTTTTTTTTTTTTTGAGAGAGAGAGAGAGTTTAACATTTTCTGATTCGCTATAGTATTTGTTTTATTTATGAAAACACAAGTTGGATCGCTCGAGAATTTATCGGTTAGGTATTCCTTGTAATCTGGTAATTTTTGTCGCCCGGCCTGGTCTCATTTGGCAACCGTCATACAATATCTGGAATTACTGTGACCAGAACAGATGTTAATGATCTTAGCCTGGAAAGGTGACAATCTAATGTAGTTGAATTTGTCTTCCTTTTTGTGAAACAAACCATCATCGTGCAGCATATAGACGTAGATTTCTGTAGGCTCGTTCACAGCCCGGAAAAGAAATGACATCTAAGTGCGCGTTAACTGACAACAAAAACTAAATTACATATTTGCGTTATAGTTTGAGTTGAAGGAAAGCGAGCGACAGATAATGTTACCTCAAGGAACTTCCTGGGGGTGGAGAAGCCATCGCTCACTACTGCTGACTGTTCGCGTGACTCACGGATTATAATTTATCATGCGTTGTTTTATTTTTATGGCTGTCTTATTCCACCCTAAGCTCATCATCACCTCCAAAGGTAATAATATTATTATTTCACAGGGGGGTACAACCCTTCGTCAACAACTTACATGCGTGTTAAGCCTTCCCACCTCGTAAAACAATTCCAAAGTCCATTTGAAATGGAAACAAGAGAGAGCGAAGAACTGTGTTAAACGGTGATTTATTGTGCATACCTACCGCAGTTAAATTGCACTCTCACACATTGCATGCACAATGTCTTACAGTTCAGAAGCCTTTAATGAGTCATTTAGACCTTGTTGCAATAGAAGCTATAAAATGTTATTCCTGCATTGTTACTTTTAGAGCATCTAAGCTTATTTTCACGCAAGCCAAACCTTTTACTCTTTGAGGGTCTAAGTTTTATTGTTATTGTTTTAATTACTGCTAATATTACAGGAGTTAGAGCTTTTAAGACAATGTTTTAGAGACTGCTAGACCTTCCTTATTTTATAAACGCTGAGTTTCTCAGCGCATGCGCCCAACACAGATAGGAACAATAGAGCTACTATGAATTTTTTATCATTGTGGCTTTGGCAAATAACAGGTAGCAAACGAGGTTTGATCAGAAAGTAAAGTTACAAAGCCTGTAGAGAAACATTTACACTTAATTTCATACAACCGATAGGATATGCATGAGGTTATTTTTCGATATAGTGTTCATATCAGTTTATGCACCTGCAGCTTCCTGGGATGAATTTGAATATTCCGTCCTGGTAAAAATCCTACCCTTTCATGTTCCACTAGTTGTTGCAAAATGTTTCACCTCATCTGCAGCGAATGGTCGGCACCTTAGATGTGAAGAAGGTGAATATTGCTTAGAGCGTGGTCCAGGCTGTAGGGAGGGTGGTTAAGATGACCCAGCAAAACTGCTTCAACATGGTGATACTTTCTCTACCGGCCACAAACTTTCGACATAATTTTACAATATGCTGATGGGAAACTACAACCTATTCATAAATCTCCACCAGCTGTTGGTGAATTTCAGCCACAGTTAGACGTTTTGTTCACAGAAATCGAATAACTGAACAGATTTTTTCGCGAGAGAGACCAGTTTTCCAAACGAGTCACTGTTTGTGTGTCGCTGTAGGTGACAGGTGGCTGAAATTCTGCACGGTTGCCAATAGCATGTATTAGAATTACCGCACACTAGTCATTTCCCTGTAGCGTACGAAAGTATCAACCTTGTAAACTTAGAATCCATCACCCCTCGTATAGTTAAATATCAGCAAATTGCTAGGGTACAGAATTGGGTGGAGGTATTAAATATCCATTTACTTTGACTGAAGCAAACTACGAAAAAATAGAACTGAAGAGAGATTTTCCAACTCTGTCAACAACGTCGCCGCAACAGTCTTCACCCCGCCCAATGCTTTCAGAGTTGGAAAGGCGTCTTAATTGGAATAGGCAGCTTATCTCCTAATAAGCACTCTATGTTTGTACGCAGACACTCCATACACCACAGTTTGAGCACTTTCCAACAGTTCGACGTCACATTATGCGTCAATGCACAACATTAATCAAAATTGGTAGTAGCTATTTTGAGCATCTACCATAGTTACCTACATTATTATCGAACGAGAGGCTCCGGGTATCATGTAAGGCTTGCACTCTGGAGGTCGTAGGTTTGATTCCAGTGACCGACCTCCCTTAACCTCCCTTTTTTTCGGTTTTTTTCCGGATCGCTAGGACAAGACTGCGAAAGCTA
The DNA here is from genome assembly GCA_030765045.1 of Tenodera sinensis. Classification (NCBI taxonomy): domain Eukaryota; kingdom Metazoa; phylum Arthropoda; class Insecta; order Mantodea; family Mantidae; genus Tenodera; species Tenodera sinensis. Next base: position 39,213,260 of record CM060965.1, read on the forward strand.
ATTAAACTTGGTTGTTTCAGGGTTTTAAGAGTCGGCGGGAGTTTTGGTGTGAATGTCAGGTGCTTGGTCTCTGTAAATCTTCGTCCTTCGGATTGAAGGTGGTTTCCGAGTTCCCAGTGGACCTAGAGCTCACAGAAGGGAGAGAAGTCACAAAAGAGCCGCAACCGGGGAGTTGAGATTTGGAGTTGTTAGAGACCCTGCCCTCTGTATTCCTCTCCTCAGGTCTAACACTTTCAGTATCTCCTCACCCCACCCCTCCTCTCTCAGAAGGCATAAGCACGAAAGATCTACGTGTCGAGGTGTCTCTCGGACCCTTGTCGATCCTTTCGATCTACCTAAATTATTTAAGTTTTCTGTTTTACTTTCTTATCTGTGTATATTCCTACTATATCCTCCTTATTTTAGAGACCGAAAGCCTTTCTGGATATGGGTTAATTAACCGAGTATTATCATATGTTGTACTTCCGAGCGTTTAACATGTATTTACGTCTTGGATAATTGTACTGTGTGTGTTTCCAACGCCCACATTGAAGCAAGCGTATAAAAAGAGAGTAGCCACAGTATAGTAAGCATTTTCCACACGTGATCCAGTGTGAAACAGGCAGTTTACATCCCAATGAATGTTATTTCCATATTCAAATACATGCCTCCCACGCCACCACCAGGTCAGTTACACCTTCATCGCAGCCTCTTCTATGGCGGTAGGTATGCATCATCAAGTTTTGTACCTGACTATACAAAGGGTTACCATTAGAAACACGCAAGATGGGCTATAAACCTGCACAAGGGATAGGTATAACCCATCATGCAATATGCCTCACTTTAGGACCTTTATCCCTCTTTCTTGTGGAGAAGTTGAACAATGCTTTACAATCACTTATAATATACAGCGATTCACACTTCTTTTCATTTTTAGGACACAATTTCGTATGTAAAATTCTCGCATATTCATTTTATATAACTTGAGGGTACCCATAAATACAATTTCTGAATCTTGCAATATTTGCCTAAACGTTTCCAAAATGTCACAAGCTGATCTACCACAATCACGGCTGTTTTTAAATTTCAGTCAGATATATTTAAATAGGTTTTGGAAAAAATATGTTACTTTTATTATAAGTGCTAACTAATCTGGTGTTGCACAGATCAGGTGCAAATTAATTAGTTGGATGCAGAAATCTTAATTTTGAAAAAGTAAAAATATCTACTATCAAATTATTTAAATATTAACCCTCTATTGCGTTAATTATTTAACAGAGCTGGCGAAAGATTAAGATATTTTAACAAAAAAAATCTGTTGTGTTGCACTCACATGACTTTCTCTACTCTTGTACTAACCATTCTTACAAACTCTTATTCCTATATCTTTTTCGTGTTAGTTGATATTTACACAAATTATCTTATTACTTATTTCCTTGTAGGTGCAAAGGGAATATTAGAATACAGTAGAATTTGTGCGATAGTCAAGTCTTTCAAAGCTTTGAGATTGCGTTCTCTTTGCACACTTAACATATAAAAAAATGTACAACGATGTTCCATTTCACGAAAGTTTTGTTTTCCGAAACTCACACACATACCAAGGAATACCTCCGAAATGGTTCACCCTACAAGAAAATTTATTGAGACATAAATTGTGCATTTTAGCAAGATATAGATTTTTTGTATAGTATGATTTGGTCTATCTCTAACGGTTTACCAGTTATGCAAAAGTCGTCCAGAGTAAATACGACTATAGGGGCTATAGCCAGAAAATTCAAGATATACATTTCATTTGTCATAAAAATATCTCAAACATATGACATTTTAATCAAAATCGATAGTCATTTTAAAAAAAAATCAAAGTGTTCCAAAAATTTTCCATGTAAAGGGTAGTTTAGGGTGGAACTATTTTCTTAAAAATCTTGGTGTCGCATCCTTGAAAGACACTAAACTTAAATACCAACTTTGATTTCTAACCTACTTTTCGCTTTTGAGTTATACTGTCCACAGACTAACAGACACACCGACACATTCACGGACCTTTTTCTAAAAAGGCTTTTTTTTTTTTCTTTTTTTTTTTTTAATTCAGGGGGCCTCTAAACATACTTTTCTGGTGAAATCTTGACATCAAATTTTTGGATGGAATACTTACCAGCAGAGAAAATAAAAAAGCAAGTTTCGGTAAATGGAAAAAGAAAATATCCGGAAGCTGAGTTATATTAGAATCTCGATTTAAATTCACATCTAAATGCCCTTAAATGCCTCAAATACACATAAACCTTATATATATGGACATGTTCTAAGAACTAGTAGATTTATATTATGCATAAAACCAAAAGTCCATTTTTAAGCCATATGTCTTCTCCACCAAGTGACTGGCCAGAGAAAAGTCATGTGAATGTGATGCATAATATTTTTATTTTACTTTTTGTGATGCCCAGATTCGCATGCATTGGTGGTGTTTAATGGCTATTGCAAGACACGACATCCTTTGTTGGCCACAGTGGTTTAGGGCTAAGCAGTTTTAAGTTTTGTGCGTGCCCACTTTTATCGCATTGTTAAGAGTGGTAACCCTGCTTGCGCTTTTGTCGGTACCAAGCTTCGAACCTCTTTGTGATCACTGGCCATGAAAGACGATAATCATATGCTCTTTTAATACAAATTTATCATTTTAAAGCCAACAGTCACGTCAGGGTTAGAAGTCATGCACACTGTGCGACAGCGCCGCACGCTGACCATTAAAGTTTTTTGTGTGCACTTCCGCGGTAACAGCCGACGATCGGGAAGTCCTACATAAAAGTTTAACTACCTGTATACACACTCTGAATAGGAAAAATTGATTGGGGCGGTGAATAAAGTAAGGTCTATTGTCCAGAAGCAGTCTTGTGGTGAGAAGACCAGGCTGAACGTATTATTGGTCGGGTAATTGGACGCAAATGGGGGTCTTGTTTTTGTATCCGCAGCCTTCTGTCGCCGCGCCAACTCGTGTTCCTTTGTTCAAGACTGTCCGTAGTGGGCACAGCCTGCTCCAACACTGGGCCCCGGGCTACAAATTGCAACGGAACAATCGATGCTTGGGAAGTCGGCAAAAAAGTTGTTCAGCGATAGCCAAAACTCCATTCACTGTCATCTGTGAAGTGAGGGCTATCCTCTGAAAAATACAAAAGTTTTCCTATCTTTTAAATGTCTAAACCTCTGGTTTTCATATATCTACTGGCGAGCTCTGAATATTTGGGGGGACGCAGCGGCCGGGCGGCAAGTCTTGTTCCACAATGGGCTCTTGCACTAGGGGTTTTAGAATTTTCTAAACGTAGGTACCGTTTTCTCCAAAATATTGCATCTAGGAAGCTCAAACAATCTGAGCTGCCGAAAAATATTAATTTTAAAGTAGTTTTGCCATACTTAAATAAAATTTAGAAACTCTAGGAATGTAATAAATTACAAAACTTAAGCTATTTTAACAGCATATGTAAACAATTTTTACTAAAAATTATAATTTTAAAAACTAATTCACTCAATTTGTCAGAAATAGTTTTCTGAGTACACCATAAACTTAAACTCATTGAACCAGAGGGTTCCTCAAATAAATACACCTAAAGGAACATCACATAAAATGTGTAAATCAGTGTGTTTAACTACAATGTGCCCATAATTTCACATTTAGATATGTATTTCAAAGTATGTTAGAACTTAATTTCTCTCCATTGGAACTTTTCACTTTTTTTTTTTTTTTTTTTTTTTTTTTTTGGAAAGTCCTGAGCTTAATTAACCGACTTTTTGAGTTGTTCAGACATGTACATGCACGCGCACACACACACACACATTTCTGGGCCCATCTATTTTCTATGACAACTGTGGATTCTTGCTTTGCCACATGCATTCATTGCCATACTTACGAATTTTAGTTGCCTTTTTTGGGAATTTTTTGTGCATAGATCTAGGACTTTTCCACTATCTGAGTTCTCGGTTTGCTCTTGTTTGGGGCTTCTCCCTGTCTTGCGTCTTTCTTGTAGAATTACTTTCCTTGGGCTAAAATGTTTTAGCATGTAAGCCTTTTTCATTTATTATTCCGCTATTCGCGACTGTGTAGTTTAATTAATTAAATCACTAACCATATTCTGACGCCGGCCGATCGCGGCGGCGCACATTAAGGGACGGTCGGAGCCGGGCTACTCCACTCCATTCACGGGGCGTGCATCAAAGACGCTCAAGGTCAGTCTGCCTCGTGGTACTATTGAGAACACCTGACAGAGCGACAGAACAAAAAGGGGTTTTCTAGATCATTCGAGAAGTGTCCGAGGGCCGACGTATTTGTAGAAGTTCGAGAAACTATCGTGTTAGGTCATCCCGTTATATAAAGGGGCGGGGTGGCGGGAATGAGTGACATGGATCGTCTGGAGTTAGTGTGTGTGTGTGTGTGTGTGTCATTGCGTCGTGAAGGAAGATATAGCGAAGTAATATTGAGTGTTTTGTGATTGTATGGTGTAAGTCAGCTGTTTGTAAGACAGAAAGGAATGTGTCAAGGCTACAAGAGGAAAATAGTTACGAGTTATATCACGAAACACTAGACTGTAGTAGAAGTTTTTGTGCATTCAATTAGAAGAAAATAATGTAAAAAAAAGTAATTGGACTAGACTTTTGTCGATTTCTGACAAGTGGGATTCGTCGAATTATCAAATTCTCACAATATTTACAAGTGATATATGTGACTCACTTGTTTGTGAGTTTTTCCTTTGCACTTTGTGTCGCTGACCATGAAACTACACTACATAATAATTTATTTCCCTTTGGAACAGCAAACCATAAATTAGGAATACAACATTCATATGTCCAAAACTTCAATTTAGACATCTGCATGTTATGCACGACAAAATAAAGATGAAACATGTACATTTCAATATTAATAAACATTCGAGTACCTATTTCGAAATCGCAATTAACGTAGAGCATGGCAAATACTTGTTCAATTACATCTGTCTGCTAAGCTAAAGCAGCCTCTACACCTGCTCATTTCATATTCCCTTTACACATGCATGTGGTATTTGCTTTCGCATCATTATGTGTGTGTGGGCAACGTAGTTAAAATGTATAAGCGAGAACAAACAAGGCGTTCCCATTTGCATACCCTACTGACAAGCACCCATTACAATCTTAAAACATAAATTATAAGTACGCTTTACTTCTGATGGAGTCGGCTCTACTTCCTGGGAGAGAGAGAGAACAGCTTCTTTCTCTCTTTTTGGAGGGGACAATGACAGTTATTTACTGCAAGCCCAGCATTGTTTATTTATCTACGAATACACTGCATAATAGCAAACCAGTTCACTTCCTTTCCACATCACTTGCACGATTCGGATCCTAAGCAGTAAATTATCTGAAGAGATTCATCTACACTATCACATTCACGTATCCGTTAAAGAAATGTTGAGTGATTCTTCTGTCACAAGAACTGTTTCTACTTGGAAAAACGGTTCAGCATGAGGAAGCAGCATTCAAATGTTAATTCTCGAGAAAGCTATCCCAAACAATAATTGTCACATATGAGGATCGCAGAAAAACGCAGTGACGTATATGCAAGATTTGCGACGGAGAATCCTGGTTGCTTCTGTAACTTCATGCTTGGATAGGCATGAAGTGGCACATTATCTGGATATTTGTGCCGGGTTTAATCTAGAAATTAGAACAATATCCCAAAAATATACAAATCAAAATTTATATTTGCCCCAAATTCGGTAAATTCCACTATTAATGACGGCTTTAAAAGTGAAGTATGTATAATTGAAGTCTGTAGTAATCTGCTAAATAAAAGTTTAGCATTTTTTTTAAATTTACCTTTTACACATAGTGTAGATCCACACATTCCATATATCTACACCAATTGATTTATTTAGTTTGCATTACATATTGTCAGGCCCGAATTTAGGACCTCTGACGCCTCTGGGCAAAAAATAAACAACAACAACATGCTACCCCCCACCCCCCCAACTTGCAATACATATATTACTTAAATTTTCACAACATAGAGAATGGTTTCACTAGTTTGGATACTTAAGTAATGAGTGGCAAACACCATAAGTGAGGTTATTAAAATTTAAGTAGGAACATCTTAATAGAAAGAACTTTCACTGAAGAGGCATTATCCCATATTATATGTCAAAACATATACTGTTTAAATAACAAGAGACTTCCTCCTTGCTCTGTCATTTGCAAACAAGTTTGTGAGTTCGTTATAGTCCATTTTCACTGGTAAGTCAGATTCAATTGCAAGAACACCAAGATACCTAAGACGATCCTTCACTTGTGATGTTCTTATTTATGCGTCTTAGAGCAGAAGATGCTTTCTCAGTTGAGCAGTTGGAAGCAGGAGTGCTCAAGTATATTTGTAGAGCTATGTTTAAGTTTGGGTAAACACTCTCTAGACAGTTACCTTACAGCTGCGTAGGAGAGTGCGTCGCATTTTCATTCTTTTCTATGTAGCTTTTGAAGTGTAAGCATTCAAGTACAAATACTGAATCTTCAAGATCCGAACTGTAGACTTTCTGAAGTCTGGATGATGCTTCCTGAATTTCAAGTGGACTAAGCATCTTCAGAGAAATCAAAAACATAAATGGTTCACTGAATTCCTTGTAGGAAGAAACTCTGTTGTTCAGTTCTTCAATCAATTTATAGAATCAAAAGGAACTTGATGTTTCACGTCAATGCTTTTTTTTTTTTTTTTTTTTTTTTTTTTTTTTTGCTGCAGCTTTCCAGTAATTTTGCCGCCCCCTAAAATTTGCCGCCCTGGGCAGTTGCCCGGTTTGCCCTTACGTAAATACGGCCCTGCATATTGTTATATCATATCTATTAGAATACGTCGGTTTTTGTCCATATTCCACTCACTGAATGATTTTTCAAAATCAAACTCGTTGCAAGATGGGCCTTCAATATCAAATCTTAAGCTGTCGTGTTTGTTAATATTACATCTTGGCTGATTATGATACCAAGAAGTTCTCACACAAACTACACAAAAATAAAAATAATAGAATTTCTCTACGGTCTGTGTATGCAATCAACGGAAACAAAGACGGACACTTAGAGTTGCAAAGTAATGACAGAGTAGGTATATGATCGACACGCACTTTCTCTCTTAAAATGGAAATGTGCAGGATATCACATGTAATCAATGTATCAATCACACAAATGGGACACTGAGGAAGATGGCTGCGCGTTAATGCATTCAGGAAGTATCGGGTTTGATTCCCGTTCTATCGGTCACTACAAACTTGGATTTTTTTTTCGGGGTTTTCGCTCGTTGATAGGTGAATGCTATACTCTGTTCATCTAGAGATTAGAGGAGACGTAAACAAAGCCACGTGCGTTTTGGCCACAGCGCACCTTCTTGACGCTTTCGCCGTGTAAATAGTCCCTTGAAGAAATACTGTTACTGAGGTCTGAAATGTCATTTAATGTTTGCTAAAGCATGAACTAAGTGTACTAAGCATAGCTAAAGTGTAAGAATACGCAGTTAAGTGAATCTGTAACCAGCCTAACTCATTCTGCGCGCGCATTATTCAGTATGAAAGTAACATGGCGGAACAAGTGAGTTGTGAAACATAAGTGCGGCAAACCGTTGCGAAGTGGTGAAAAGACAACAATACTGAACGTATTTAACTAGTTCTGCGAGAAATATCCCGAACTTGCTATCGAAGACGTGATGAAATTAACATCTGAGTTTACCGCTGTGTCAGTTGCAAGTATTTACAGTACACCCAAAGAAAAATCGTCAGTTGGTGAAGATACTGCTAAAAAGCGACCACGTGCCAGATAAATGGTGTATGTAGTTTGCGACGAAATTGTGAGTGTGAGCTCTGCAATCCGTCGAAAAGTTCACCAGTTCTTTGTTAACAATGAACCTCCACCTTAAACAAAGTGCTGTTGGCAGTTAACTCTGATCCCGATCTTCCAGATTTAAAACGAGCTTCCCTCCACAAGCTGCTTCTGGAGACTGGTTTCGAGATTGTGAGCAGGAAATGAAAAAGTGTTATTGTGGACAGAGATGACGTAAGTAGTAGTTAATTTCCATGTGCTACATGTTATTTGGATCAAGTAAATATATACTTTAGTAGTGTAAAATGCATATTATACCTACGCGTAGCGGTAGGTAACCGTGTAGCGTCATTGTGAAAGCACGTGGCCACGGAGTGATACAAACCGGTGCTTTGTTTATATCTCCTCTAATCTCTAGATGAACAGAGTATAGATATAAATTCAATAACTATTGCAAATAAATTAAGTTCAATTCCTACATCAAAAATTAAAAAAGTAACGATTATGAAAAAAACCTTTACGTGAAGAATGGTAATCGTGAAGATGTAATAAGGTCAAATCATATTAAAAATAGGAATGGCTTTTGTAATGTGTCCATTTTTATTGTTAATGTAATTAATAATTACCACTTCAAATTCCAATTAAGGGAATTCATAGAGAATTAACACACAAAAGATTGAGCAGTGAGTGGGTAAAGTTTAAGGGCCCGTCGACGACTACGTCTTTAGGCAAGATACAATATGGCCAGAAATGTAAAATCGAAAGCGAGTTACAGTACGAGTAGGTATAAATATCAAAGTTGCAGGGAAAATTGCCAATAAAGCACACCGCGCAGGCGTACTAGAGCACATCTCAATGTATGATATTAGAAAGAATAGAACCAGACCCTCGAAAGTGACGGTGGCGCTACCCCTAGCCCACGAACAAGCGATAGGCAGAGACAGCGCAACCTGATGGCGAACTGACAAACTATTAGTGAAAATGCAAATATATATGACGTATTAAAGAAACGACCCAAAAATGTTTTAACAAAAACTGTTATATATTTCGTTTTGCACTCCCTTAAAGCATTTCCAAAGATGGTGTATTTTTACTATATTTGAACCAATGTCATGAGAAAGTAAACAAAGTGCTAATACAAAGCTTGGGCGTGTTTATATATTCTCTGGGTGGAGGTTGTTCTCTACCATCCAATTAATGAGCCCAGCCTTCAGCGGACGGCACATTCTTTTGTTTCTTAGCCAGGAGGCACGGCCAGTCGTCCACAGAGGATGTAACGCGAGTTGTATCGATGTCATAATAAGTCTATGGTTCCAACAGACAGTGTCAATAAACCACCTAGAGCTGCGTGATTCACATTTCAACAGCTGTGTGCTGCACTAAACTGTTCCTCTGTTTCTTTCTCTTGTTGCTGAGATTATTACTCCACTCACAAGAGGTCATTGTCAAGGATATCGCGGAACTACGATTTTTGTATTCCACCCAAAAATTCGATGTCGAGATTTCACCGGAAATATATGTTTTGAGACCCCCTGAATTAAAAAAAAATAATTTTTGAAAAAACGTCCGTGTGTGTATCAGTATGTGGACAGCATAACTAAAAAACGAAAAGTCGGTTAAGAACCAAAGTTGGTATTTGAGTTTGATGTCTTTCAAGGATGCGACACGAAGATTTTGAAGAAAATAGCGCCACGCTAAACAACCCTTTACATGAAAATTTTTTCGAAACTTTTGATTTTCTTGAAAATGGCTCTACCGATTTTGATTAAAATACCATATGTTTGACATATTTTTATGAAAAATGAAATGTGTATTTTAATGTTCTGGCTGTTGCCTATGTAGTCCTGTTTAATCTGGATGAGTTTTGAATAACTCGTAAACCGTAAGACATAGACAAAATCTTACTCTACAAGAAATGTAGATCTTGCTAAAATACACAATTTATGTTCCAAAAAATTTTTTTGTAGAATGAACTATTTCGGAAACATTCCTTGCTTTGTGTGTCAGCTTCGGAAAACTTTCGTGCAATGGAACATCGTTGTTAATTTTTTATATGATAAGTGTGCAAAGAGAACGGAATCTCAAAGCTTTAAAAGATTTCACTATCGCACAAAGCCTACAGTATTCTAACATCCCTCTTGCACCTACAAGGAAATAAGCAATAAGATAATTTGTACAAATGTTTATTGTAACTAACACGAAGAAGATATAAGAATAAGTGTTTGTAAGAATGGTTAGTAGAAGGGTAGAGAAAGTCATGTGAGTGCAACACATCAGATTGTTATAATGAAAAACATCGCAAACGAAAGCCATTCATATATCGGACTTCTCTCCCATAGGACATTTTTGTTCTCTCCGAAAAAAAATTATAAAGTTTTTAAGCTGTAAGGGTTGCCTACCTATCATGCGCTCAACATCAACTGCCTGCTACACAGAAGACCTTAGAAAACCTCACTTCATCTCGCGTCTACGTCACATTGTTTATCGTAATACGAAGCTTTGGCCATTTCATGGGTTGCGTTGGGCTACGGCACAAGGATGTGCCACTCTTTTTACTAAATAACCTTAACCAATACCTAACCAAAACAAGGAATACAAAATGGTGTAGAAACGAAATAAATACATGTTTACCCTTTCGACTATATTTGCTAAAAGAGAAAGAGGTACAATGAGTGCATTGAGTTTGTTATGCAGACCTCATCGTGATTGACAGACATTCTTTATCGGTTAAATAAGGATACGCCTTGAAGGGGTTAAAATCTTTATGAGCACTCAGGTTAGCAAAATGCATAATGTGTATGTGTGGGAAGGTTTTCAGGGAAACTATTAATGCTTGGGTCGAGCGTACATTTGGAGATGGTTGTGAGGGAAATCACCCCTATTGTTACCTAAAGGTGGGTTTATTAGTTCAACTTACTCAGCTGAGATAGACTGAAGTTTATTTACGTTAAGTTGCTTTCATTTCTGATCTCACATCTGAAAATACGACTTTTTCGTCGAGCAGTGGTTGGAAAACACATGCTTCTGAGATCTATGTAAGAAAACTATAAACGAATTTTATTGCCATAATATATATGTCTGTCATATAAATGTTAACCATATACATAAATATATTTATCTCTAGTTTCTAAACATGATTAGCAATAATTATAACAAAAAGCGTAATTTATTTAATCATAGATATTTATTGTCACTAATATATCACATAAATGATAAATCACAATATGCAAAGGAATATCATGTGCTATAGTCCTCTAATTCGACTTAATATTGCTGTTTCCATTCGCGTTCAATTAGGAGTTTTAAGCACTTATATAACACAAGTTATCCTCGCCAGCATACATGTGACAAGTGTTGTGTGTGTATGTGTGTGTGTTTTTCTAAATATCTATCACTGGATCGTTTTCAGAAAAAGCAAAGGCCCCTCTTTTACTCCTGCTGTGTTATCAAGCCATCATGCTCTGTGAAACGTAAGGTGAAGAACATGCCTCAAAAGACCCCAGAAATCGATTTAAAATCCGCCGAGGATTTCTTCGGATGCAAACTAATTGTGAACATGGTTGAACCCCACTTTGTAATAACTATTCTCGGTTTTTTTCAAGTCTTAAATCATTTAGTTTATTCATGAAAATACTTAACATTTCTTCACCTATTATTTGAGAACGACGTGTTTATAAGACTGCATAATCATTTTAAAAATAGCGCAATCTCTTTAGGCATTTGAAACATTTAAAGACACTGTATTGCATTCTCTATGTTCACTGGCAGTTGTTTGTATCTATAAACACTTAAAATAAGCATGTGTGCATCTATGTGTCACATACAGTGACTGACAATGCTCCTTCTTTGTATTACATAATAGTTATGTACAGTATTTTCATTTAAAACAGCCACTCATTAAAAGGAAGTCAATTTAGAAATCAGGATGGAAACTTTAAGCTAAGGATTATTACATTTTAGGCAACTTTGAAAATTTTAATACCTATCACTATATTTTATTTATAGTGCCGCGTTTAACATCCAAGCCTCTAAGACCATTCGTCAGTTTTGCCTTTTGAACAATTGGCTTATGGCAATTAAGTTCACTCATTAAATACTGTTTCTCTTTGGAGTTTCTTCATAAACATTAAATTTACGCACACATGCAAATTCTGATTTATACTTTCAAACTCTAGGAATGCTGGGAGATAATCCTGTCTAAAGAAAAATTACCTTTTAGCCGGGAATCGAACCCAAAATCTCTGGATTTGGAAGATAACATGCCAACCACTAGACCACAGAGGCGGTCACACTAATGAATGTGCACGTCTGATAGAGTATTAATTAGTGCATTTTATTAATTTGTCTCACTTTGTCTTTTTCGTTTTGACAATCTGATACAATTTGAATTTCAACAAAGAATGACATGGAAACATGATTTGTGGTGGTGTTACTGGCGTTGGTGTTAGTGGTGGTGGTAGTGGTAGTGTTGGTGGTGGTGGTATTGGTATTATTTTTAAGCAGGGGTAAAATCTTCAAAAAGATACCGAATTTGGTGAGTTGGGTTTCTACGAACCAAAAAGCACCTGTTGTCTTCCTTTAGATCTACTAAACGGTATTATTTCAAGGGAAGCGGCTCTAGATGGTCTAGCTGTCACACTTATATTCTCTGTCCATAATGTTAATACTTAATAGCTTGGTAGCCATCCATTTCTTTTCCCTTTATGATCATAATGTCAACTGCCATCTGATTAACAGCCTTCTAGTTTTAATCTGATGCTGATGCTAACATTTTTACTTTCTCTACTGGTAAGTAGAAGTATTGTATTCCACCCAAAAATTCGATGTCGAGATTTCACCGGAAATATATGTTTTGAGACCCCCTGAATCTAAAAAAAAAAAAAAAAAAAAAAAAAAAAAAGCATTTTTAGAATAAAGTCCGTGTGTGTCTGTGTATCTGTGTGTCTGTGGACAGCATAACTCAAAAACGAAAAATAGGTTAAAAACCAAAGTTGGTATTTAAGTTTAATGCCTTTCAAGGATGCGACCCGAAGATTTTGAAGTACCCTTTACATAGAAAATGTTTCGAAACTTTTGATTTTCTTGAAAATGGCTAACGATTTTGATAAAACTTTTGCATAACTGGTAAACCGTTAGAGATACACCAAATCATACTATACAAAAAATATAGATCTTGCTAAAATACACAATTTATGTCTCAATAAATTTTCTTGTAGAGTGAACTATTTCAGAGATATTCCTTGTTATGTATGTGAGTTTCGGAAAACCTATAACTTTCGTGAAATGGAACATTGTTGTTCACTTGTTTTGCATGTGAAGTGTGCAAAGAAAACGGAATCTCAAAGCTTTAAAAGATTTGACTATCGCTCAAAGCCAAGTATTCCAATATTCCCCTTGTACCTACAAGGAAATAAGCAATAAGATAATTTGTACAAATGTTTATCTTAACATGAAGAAGATATAGGAATAAGAGTTTGTAAGAATGGTTAGTACAAGAGTAGAGAAAGTCATATGAGTGCAACACATCAGACTTTTTATACAAGGTTCATTGGTGTTACTTCCCCTAATGCATTTCTTGCCACCTTACACCTGTGAAGAATGTGTAATCTGCAGCATCACTCTGCCCACAGTATAAGCATTCGTCTGTACCTATCTTTAATATTGAAGCGCTGCAAATATGCATTAAAGCATCATCCATAGCCTGTAAATATCTGAGACAGGTAAAAGTTCATTTCCCCGTGTTTACGTTGTAACCATGATCGTATATATCTGGAATCAGTTGATTAGTTCAATTTGCAGTCCCATCATCATAATCATCATCATCATCATCCCATATCTCCTGCCGTGTGTCAGTTCATCTTCAGGATCTGCTCGATTTAATTGGACATTGGACATTAGATATATTGGCTTATTCCTTGTTCAGCCAATATAGTTGTCTCTGTTCTTGAAAGTAATTGTAATGCTTTTGTAGATGTAGTTCTATATGCCCTTATAGTCCTTATAACGGTGCTTCTTTGTTCTCTTAAAAGGGTGGCTCTATATATTTGTTTTCTAGTGCTTTGCCCCAAATTATAACTGCTTACAGTAATATAGAAGTCACCCCCGGAAATAATATAAGGCGTGGGTATTCCCTTGGTCCTCTTATATTAGGCTTCAGTCTGATAAGGTGTACAACCGACGTTCCTGCTTTTACTTCTGTTTTCCTTACGTGTTGACCCATGCCCATAGTTGTATCAAAATATGCACCAAGTATACCGTCGACCTGGACTGTAAGTGTTCCTGGTTTACGGAATTCTTTTAACACCACCATTTCTCTTTTATGGGGAGTCAACCAGAGCTTTTTACTACTTAACCGGTTTTTAATTATGCATAATGCTTCATTGCTTTCTGCTCGATTACTCCTATATTATTTACAACTACTGCCATTCCTAGGTCATCGACATAGGCAAAGTAACTCCCTGTGGCACGGACAGCCAAAGTACTCCATCATAAAATAGGTTCCATAGAGTAGGTCCTAGAACTGAACCTTGTGGCACTCCATATGCCATTGCCATCTTAGTTTTTTCTCCTATTAATATTGAGTCCTCTAAGTAGCTGGCCACTATATTATACAGGTATGGTGACACTCCTTTATTTTTCAACTTTGTGAGTATTCCTCCCCAAGTAGCGGAATTAAATGCATTTATCCTATACAGTGTTATTAACACATGTAGTTGTTTACCACTCTGAGGTGCGGACTTCACCGAATCAACTATTTCCTAAATCCTTCCAAGGGCTGTTATTGTATATCTACGCTTACGAAAGCCATGATCTTCTGTAGCAATCACCGTTTACGCCAATATTAGTGGTGGTAGTGTTGTTTTCTTTTTGAGACAGGGGAAAAGTCTTGAAAAGACACCAAATTTGGCGAGTTGGTAATATTACGGTAGTGGTAGTAATGGTGGTAGTGGTAGTCCTGGTAGTGGTAATGGTGGTTATTAAAACTAATAAAATTATTTTGTTGTTTAACGACGCTGTCAATTGCTAAGATCACATCAGCGTCGCCGGTGTGCCGGAATTTCGTCCCACAGGAGTTATTTTACATGCCAGTAAATCTACTGACATGGAGCTGTTGTTTTAAGCGCACTTAAAAACCATTGGTCTGAGCCGGATTTGAACCCGCGACCTTAGGATCAGTAGGCCAGCATCTAACCAACTGAGCAACCCAGACCGACATGATGGTGGTAGTAGTGGCAATGGTGGTAGTGGTAATGGTGGTAAGTGGTGTTTGTTCTGGTGGCAGTGGTGGCAGTGGTGGCAGTGGTGGCAGTGGTGGTAGTGGCAGTGGGAGTTGTGGTACTTGTGGTAGTGGAGGTGATAGTGGTTGTGTGGGTAGTGGTGGTGGCAGTTGCAGTGGCAGCGGTATTGGTGATAGTGGTAATACTTTTTCTTAAGTAGTATAATTGCACTTCCGAACTCATACTTGCCACATAATTAATTATAATTATCTTCGGTTTCAAAGATATTATCTTAATAAGTATTCATTAAGCTCAACTCAAAATACTTTCAGCTCTCGCATTACTGAATTTAACACATCGTACGTTATAGCTTCATTACAATTTTTTTTCAGCAACATAAGAACGAACAGGTCTTAGAAATAGCATCATAAATAAATTTAATGTGAGTTTTGTACTGGGTATTTCACAAATAAAAGACTGAGCGCTGCCAGCAGAACTTGTTCATTATCAACTTTGGCTGCTAACTGTTTACCGTGGGTGTGTGATCAAGCGTGCTTCAGGCTCCACTTCTATCTAATTACATGGGCTGATGTGGGTGCATTTGCACTTGAAATACGATGACAAATATCGGAATGGTTAGAGCGCAAAGGTAACCTAACCCGTCCTCTCGTTTGTACACTATTTCATTTTATTTAGCCATCTGTGGTATTTCAAATTGATTCAACCCAGGCAGATTCGCCACCACCATAGTGGGGTTGCTACCCCAAGAGAATAATACCATACCATGAATATGTGATTAAGATAGAATCAAATCTCATGTACTAAATTAATGTGAATTTCTCTACTCGCTCTTCTACAAATAAATCGTATAAAATGTACCTATTTTACTTGATGTCAAAATAGATGTTTATGTAAAGTTTTTCATAACAATAATTATACATTTAGTTTTACAGGTACTACCAAAAGTTTAAGGACAGCCCATTAATATTTTTAAATTTCCTCTTCGTAGAACACCTAATATTATATATTATTTATTATAAATTCATAGCAAATTGCATCAAGCATACATTGTGGGTGATTTTATACTTTATTGGGCCTCCTTTCGCTTTCAAACACAGCAAATTTACACTATTTTGTGTCTTTCCACGATTCCTATACTCTTAGACGATAATATGCACCAAATTTCACACTTCTAGAGCAAACAGTTTCTATGAAAAGTATAGTTAAACCTTTCAACACTAACGCAGCAAACATGGGCTCACAAACCTCTCCTTAATTTTGACTGAGGTTTTCTGAAACTTTCTTCTGCGTGCATTTTTACCATTTTCTCAAGGATACTTCTCCTAGACTTAAGTTTGTCAGTCATTTCTGAGTTGCTCGTGGTGGTGATGATTATTTTTTATAAACCTATGTTCAAAATATGGCTGCTCAAATTTTTCTGGTTAAAACGGATGAAAAATAGCATAGTATTCGTTGTAAACCTTTATAAAAATAGCTCATGGTCCCTGGCAGGAATGCAACAAGCCTGGTCAGTAAACAATTCCAGATAAACAGAGATATCTCAAGCAGAGTTGTGCTTCTAATCGCGTTTACCATAATGTTGCCAACCTTGGAATCTACATTAGAGCAAAGATCTCGCTCAAAATAGCACAACTTAATTTTTATTTACAGTTCATGCATTATATTTAGCTTTTAAAACGTAAACGATGTTTTGAACTACTCCGTTTTTTTTTTTTTTTTTTTGGTTTTTTTTCCCCACTGATCATTATCTGGTGTGTGTCTGTCAGTCTGTGGGCAGCATAAGTCAAAAACGAAAAGTCGGTTGAAAATCAATTTTCTCGAAAATGGCTCCAACGATTTTGATTAAGATGCCATATGTTTAAGATATTTTTAAGAAAATGAAACGGATATTTTGAATTTTCAGGCTATAGCCTATGTACTCCCGTTTACTCTGGATGACTTTTGAGTGACTCGTAAACCGTAAGAGATAGACTAAATCTTACTATACAAAAATGTAGATGTCGCTAAAACATAGTTTCTGTCCAAAAAAAATTTTATTCTAGAGTGAACCATTTCGGAAATATTCCTTGTCACTCGTGCGAGTTTCGGAAAGCAAACCTTCGTCCAATGGAATATCGTTGTTCATTTTTTATGTTAGCCGTACAAAGAGAACAGAATTTGAAAGCTTTAAAAGCTTTTGACTATCGCTCAAAGCCTACTGTATTCCGGTGTTCCCCTTGCATCTA
Source organism: Tenodera sinensis (assembly GCA_030765045.1). Taxonomy (NCBI): domain Eukaryota; kingdom Metazoa; phylum Arthropoda; class Insecta; order Mantodea; family Mantidae; genus Tenodera; species Tenodera sinensis. The sequence continues at coordinate 39,230,508 of CM060965.1, forward strand.
AGGAAATAAGATAATTTCTGCAAATGTTTATCTCAACTAAAATGAAGAAGATAAAGGAATAAGAGTTTGTAAGAGTGGTTAGTACAACAGTAGAGAAGGTCATGTGAGTGGAAGACATCAGAGTTTCTTTTTAAAATGGATGAAAAATAGTATATTTATTGTAAAAATTGTATAAAATGTGGAAATCATAACTACGTATATAAAAAGTGAGCACAATCAGAATGCATGGATCTATATTTGTACCAAATTTCACACTTCCAAAGGAAATAGCCTTTTTTTCTGAAAATTACACTTAAACATCTTAAAATTAACATTGCAGGCATAGCGCTTAGAACCTCCCTTAACATATTTCTAAGATTTCCGGTTTGGATTCACCTAACCTCAAAATAGGTACATTTTTACTGCTAAGCATTAGGAAAAATTGAAATAAGCCTTCTCTCCCTCTTTCTTTCTCCGTCTCTCTGTCTCTCCATCTCTCTCATATTTCTAACGTTTTTCTTGACAGCTTTCATGTGAGTGATTGGGGAATGTTCCCACCATCTTCTTTAGGAATGTAAATATTCGTCTGGGCACAAAATTCACGTCTCGTTTATGAACCGTGAAGTCTATTGTTCAACAAAGGGCTTGTTACGTGGGTGGAAATGGGCTCTATACTACACAAAGAAACAGCATTTTACACAGACACACTTTAACAATGCCAGGCCTCCACAACGATTTAAATGCTCAAAAATGATGGGAAAGTGCGCAGTGAAATGTTAAGCGTCCAAAAAGACCCGTCATCCTTCTAAAGGAATATCTGCTATGCAACGGTATGTAGAGTTCAATTATCAAATAAAACAGACTCAACATGAGTGTGTGGATTATGCTGCAAGTCCATCTAAAAACCCACGATGAAATGTATTAAAACTATTTTTAAACAAGATGGTCTAAAAGTATAACTTTTGTAGAGTGTACCTTCGAATAGCTAAAGTAGGACGAATAATATTACTATGGCAGACACAAAATTTAATGGCGGCTGATACCTGACCACTTTTATTTCCTTTCCAGTTGTACAAATATATTTTGTTGGTGTAAATGATATTTAATATCACCGGCTTTACAGCGTGATTTCACATAAGTTGTTGCATAGACTCTGACTGGCTAGCCTCTGATTGAACTTTGTGTGAAACAGCTCCTCCTGCCACCCGCCATTAAATTTTGTGAGTCATAATTTTCAATATATACAGTTCCCAGAGAGCTTTTTGCATTAATTTGATTCTCAACTTAATTAGTTTAAAATAAAATGATTTGTAGCACACAAACTAAAAGCTCTGGGATGTCGCATGGTGTCATGAGGATTTTAAACCACTCCATTGTCACCAATCAGATACGAATTACACTTTATGTTTACACATGTTTAGGGAGAATCGTCGATTCCTATATCACCAATGTCAAAATAGTTAATGACCCGTTTTATACTTTTAATACTGTCGTGAACTGCTAAAAGTTCGACTTTTACTATCAGCTGTCTAAAAAAATCACCATGTACTTGCAGATACTCTATTACCAATACAGTAAAATACACTTAAGTTCAAAGTAAGTCCATGTGACTTAATGAGTATTGATCAGCTGGTGAACACACTGTACTCGATTTGCCTACAAAGCATTAATTAATGACTTAATATTTTACAAGAGTTCTGAGCATTTAAACGTTCATTAATTCATATTTTATTTAAAAATAGTCCAGGTAATTATCAGTTGACGGTTTGACCATCACATAGAATTTATCAGTTTCGTCAAGTATTGTCGTTAATCGCAGGCAATATTGTTCAGGGCGTGTTGCAACTATGAGTGATTTGTAAAAAGTTGGTTTTGTCGTAACGTTTAGCAAGTGAGTAAAATAATGTTTGGATTTCAAATTTGCTTTAAATAGAAATGATAGTTTTTCAAAGTCTTGGGAATGATAATCAACTCTGGATTGAGTTGGGTCTTCAAATTAATATATTATTAAGGAAGATAACTTAGGGCATTTTCATGTTTCGAAGTTTACAAATGAGTAGGTTTGAGGGTTCTGTTAATTTCTTATCAAGCTTTATACACTTTCCGCTAGAGCCTTATTGTGGGACTGTCATAATTCAGCTTTTAATTTATTTAAGCTTCAGAAAAACAGGTATTATATATTATAAATTAAACTACTTGTTACCAAACTGTAAATCCACTTTTATTTCGCATATGTACTTTTTGTCCCTTATTGGCACTTATATATCTTCAGTGTTTTTTACTATTGTAGATGAGAATTTGAAGTATTTTGATCTTGCTGCTGATTTTTCACGTATACAATGCCAGATGTTGTGACTTCATTAGAAGTGAGAATTAATTATCACACTGCTAAAATAGTTTCAATTAGAAATATGTGTCAAACGATATAACAATTTATCTAGGACTATAAGAAATTCAGAATTTGTGGCCTTTGATTCCGAACTGTTTTTATAATTTAAATGACTATTCTATGTTAATGAATATAATGTCTGTGGAATAGAGCCGATATATACGTTATATGGATTATGTTGTTAAAGAAATATTAAACTCCCCTGCCGTGCCAAGCTGCCCCACCCTTTACCCGATTCTACCAATACACTTAATGTTTCTTACTCCCCCCTTTTCCTTCGCTCTTGAGTGAAACCGACCTGTATTCATAGTTTATGTTCAACGACTATATCTTTGACGGATCCATTCAGCGGCTGGTGTGGACAGTCGTTGCAAATCATGCTTTCCAGCCACTCAGGTGAAATTCCGTATTGCTCCCCTTTTGCTGCTCACCTAGACCTGTCTTGTCATACATCAAGGTGCGTGGGTCTCTGTCGCACTCGAATTCAAAACAAAAGGTAATTGGCCCACTAACGATTGCTGTGGAACAGAGAAAAAGGAATTTCTATCCACATTAAGTACAGTGAGTGAGTAAGTGAGTGAGTGAGTGAGTGAGTGAGCGAGTGAGTGGAGCTTAAGGCGCGTCGACAGTTCATTTGGACTCGAAGTCAAAACTTAAAACCTAAAAAGGTGAAAGCTAAAAGGTGAAAGCTAAAACAGACAACGAAAAAGAGATAGGTATATTTACCAAAGGGTAAATGATAAAAGCGCTAACTTTAAAACCTGAAACACCCATAAACAAATGCTGTTAAAAGGTAAAGTCTAAAATCTGTTCCTCTTTACCTGATTACCTCCCCTTAGACCCCCTAGGACTTACAAGCCTGTGGCTAGGGTCAGATGCCTGTCGAGTAGAGGAACCTATGGACCGGACAGAGTGAAGACTTGGAAGCGGATGGTCAGCCCACCACCAGGTATGATGGTGTGGAAGAGAATGATATGAAATTAGGCCAAATCGATGAACAGAAAGATGATGATAGAGCAATTGCTGGAATGAGTGACTGAGGAAATCGGAGAACCCGGAGAAAACCCGCCCGGACGCCGCGAATACCACATAGAGGTCCCTGGGATCGAACCCGGGCCACCTTGGTTATAGACGAACGGCCTAACCGTTCGGCTCCGACGCTGTCGAAAATGTAAAACATAATATTAAAATATTCTGCAGTTAAAACATTAATAAGTAATACATAAGAGGTTTAAAATACTAGGAATCGAATCCTAAAAGTTTAAAACGCTCTGAAAAATTAAAAAAAAAAGAAAGAAGAAGAAAGTTACACCTGCTAATCATACCCAACTTGGGAACATTAAATAACGAAAAGCGTAACTATCAAACTATTAATAATTTATGCATAAAAGTATAAGGTGGTGGTGGTGCAGCTACATTTAAGTCCTTTATCTACCCCTGTACTTTATTTACACATCGAATGTGCTTCATCAACATTACTGTTTACCATGTAACTACTCTGAAGTACCTCTTTGCTTGCTTTGTTCTTTAAAGTATCCTTATAACCTCCCTAGTATTCATATATACAATGTATAATTCATGTGGTTTAAATGACTAATGTTTGTGGCCACACGAGGAAAAGAAGATTTAACTTAGCAGCCATGTTTGTGCTTGTGTTTCGTAGGAAACTCACCTAGCATCTGAAAGCAGCAGCAGCATCATCATCAGAGGAGACCACAAAACCAGCTCCCTTCCCCAACACAGAATGAGCAGAAAAGAAAACAATATAACCCACGGCGGTTCTGCTTTGCTACGAGACAGAGAACTTTCCTCTCACCTCCTCCTCCTCCTCCTCCATACCTTTCCCATACTTAATAAGAAAGAAAAAAGAAAAGCCTTCCCTTTCTAGCGAACCTCCCCTTCGGCCAAGGTAGCTGTTATCCGTGTAAAGCTGGTCTAAGTCTCTCCACAGAGGTTTATAATACAGGAGAAACAAAACAAGTGCGAGTCGGGTTGGCGCTAGGGGAAACAAAAGAGGTGTGGTTTACGCCCGCCGCTTGCTTTAACAAATATTTTTTCATACCACTTCACACTGGAGTGTATTACGTTACCAGAAAGTGTCCGGTAAATGAACTTCAGCTACTGAACGGTAAAACAATACATCAGCTTGTTCACTGTTCCGTAATACCAATCACCGCCTTCTTAATGACTAACCAAACTAGTGCATATGAACTTCCAGCTTAATTAGGTGCATTATTTTTTAATAAGGAAGTGCAGCAGGGCATGAAAATCGTATTTACAGAGGCAGTGACTTAATTCTAACATACTTGTGAGCAAAATTACGCTTTTTAAATTTCAATAAATGTACTTTCTAATCTCAGACTGGAATTATTGCTAATATTTACATCAAATATGTGAACGGCTAGACATTAGGTCTGGTGCAGTAAACCCCACCACATGAAACAGTTGGGGAAGAACATAAAGTGAAATAAGAAAATACCTATCATACGTAGTAGTCTCTCCAGAAACAATTGTAATATAGTGGATGCGTAAGAGTGAGTGAGTGAGTGAGTGAGTGAGTGAGTGAGTGTTGCTTAAGGGCCCATCGACTACTGGGTCATTTGGGCCTGGATGCGTAAGTTATAACCATCGATATATCGCATACATTTTTTATCCTTAATACATCGTTCTAGTGGTATTTTATTGAAAATATTTGCCAGTTTTCGGAAAATAAAAATTTACGAAGAATCATCTACCAATCTAACCAAAATGACCTTTGTAGTGTGGAAATTTTATGATTTATTCCACTTCTTTTTGTTTATGCTTCTTACAAATGGACACAAAGCTGAATACGTAAACATTATTTTGATTAAATAGTCATTAAATGTTATATAAATATATATTATTAAAACGTTGCACTGAAAGTAATGAATTTATAGAAGCTTCGAAAATGTCATCTATTTAGCTGTTCAACATATTTTACACTAATAGTTCTATGGCAGTATTTTTAAAATAGGGTGAAACTGGTAGTATTATCGAAAAAATCATATATACCTACCTAAATATGTAGGTATTAGTAATGCCCACTAAAATCACTGCTGTTGCAGGATTCACCGTAATCTTAATTATTTGAGTGTGATGCAGTTATCAACAATGAAATATTTGAAATATACAGAGAGCCTCATAACGCAGTCGGTAGAGCCTGCTGTGCAAGAGGACTAGCGCTCAGAAACTATTTAACCACGAAGGTTTTTTAGTATCTCTGAAGTCCGGTGTGTAGTAGGTACATAGAATGTTTGAATGAGCATCAGGAATTATTTAACAGCCAAATGACCAGACTATAACGTTTCTCTTTGCTCTCCCCTTATGCAGGACTTATACCCCTAGGTCTTCAGAGCCAGTGCCAAGGGTCAGACGCCTGTCGAGGAGCACAGGAACCTATGGACCGGACAGAGAGTGAAGATCTAGAACGGGGTGGTCAACCAAGCACTAGGTATGAAAGTGAGAAAGAGGATGATATGAAATGCAGGCGAAATTGATGAATGGAAAGGTGATGATGGAGCAGTTGGTGAAATGAGTGGCTGGAGAAACTGGAGAAAACCCACCCTTACGCCGCTTCACGGCAGACTATAAGCACTTTTAGAAAATATCAGCGGTCATATATCACAATGATGTGGGTCGTATTCGAATCTCTGCTAGAGCTCTCGGACCCCAGCTCATTTGAGTATCATTTCCCACACTTCACTCATTGATCGTTCAATGTCTTCCAGACGTTAAACTTAAAAACAAAGAAAAAATTATTATTGTACAATAATACCTATATACATTTATAATGAACCTTATCTTTAAGTCTTATAATTGAAAGTTCATACAATGCCAACTACTCCAAATAACCGATATAAATCCCCTAATATTCAGGCAAAAGGATATGAAGCACTGGTGGAACGTTTAATTCGTTAACTTCCTCCAAGTTCTGGAAATGCTGCATAGTATATAACCATCTTCCCTTTGATGGGTGGGTGGATGGAGTTTAAGGACATATGCACAGCTAGGTCATTTGCGCCACCTTTGACGGTACAATAATCGTTGGTCGGAATGCCCAAGCAGTTTTTAGACCATTCCAGTCATACGTGAGTTGCTTGAAATCAACCAATTATGTGCATAATTATTTTAACGAATGACATCTTCATTCGCGAAAAATTTATCAAATTTTATTGCCACTTCTTCTAAATTCTAATTGTCACCTTCTGTTTTTCTTATGTTGTGATCAGTAGAGCTGGGATTTTTATGTAATTACATAAATTACATATTTTTACATACGAAGTGCTCTGATAGAGAAAACCAACAATTTACTGATGGTAGCCTATATTCCATGGTATAAAATTGAAAGTCCTTAATTCATATACTTCCTGGGAAAATATTGTAAGCAACGTGTCCCTTATCAATCAACACTGTGCAAGATTATTTTCAAGTCTGCTATGAGGAGATAATGGACAACATAAGAGAGTACATAGGAAATGTTTTCATGTGGGTTGCTGATGATGAAACAACAGATGCTAAGGGTCGATTTATTGCAATTCTTGTGGTGGGAAAGTTAGAACCTGACAGCACCATGTTTGATCTACTGTAAAGAGTTGTACTTTACAAATCACTTAACTATTGCGAGATTTGTCAATGGTGAATTAAAAGTTCTGTGGCCAACTGGCATGCAAGGCAAGATGATATCAGATGCTGCAGCATATATCTATGCTTAAAGCTGTAACTGCTCTGTAAGTGTTTTATCCCAATATGCTCCATTTTACCTGCTTGGCTCATGGACTGCAACGTGTTGCTGGAGATATGAGAGCTAAGTTTCCGCAAATGAATAGGATAATTTCTAAAGCTTTTTCTAAAACCTCCACGACTACTCTCTTGCAAGCAGTAGTTACCACAGACACCACTGCCTCCGGAACCAGTATTAACAATATGGGGAACATGGATAGAAACACTTAGTTTCTATAGTGGGCATCTAGATGACACAAAGATTTAGCGACTCCAAAGTGGTTTTCTCAGTTGCCTGCATCAGGAGCAACTTTGGCTGATTTCCAGAAAGCATCAAAAGTTTAGAAATTCCAGGACATTCTTTTGCTGTCACAGAGGATGCTATTGAAAATTAAATGCTGTCAAAAACTAGCTGCACTACCTTAAAGGTGCAACAGTTTACGTAATCTAACAACAGAGCCTCTAGGTTTCAATGTCAAAAATGGCTGAATCTCGCTTTGGTGAAACATATAATGCTGAAATAGATAAACTAATTCGAAGAGGGAAACCTCAGAACACAGAATACAACAATCAATTTGACAAACTGCGTGTACAAATAGGAAACTAGGTCAGTAGTATAATCGTGTACGTCGTGACAATGGACGCTGATGTTTGCCCGCTTTATATTTCTTTTAAGAGGTTAATAACTACAATAAAGCTTTTAAAAAACATTTCGTAGGCTATATCCTACTTTAATGCATGAAATAATCTTAATAAATGCGGCTCGTGATTGTCAAATTCTCCAGATAAATTAACAATCACTCGCAGCATCACTGATAATATATGTTTAATTTTAAACCTTTAAACTGTCTTTCATCCCATTGTTATTTATTAACATAAAAACCTAATAATATTCATGTAATGCAGGAATTTTTGACATAGTGTGGAAGGACACAAGATTCTGCACCCCCAAAACATCAGTTAAGATTGTTGAAAAAATAGAGAACCTGTTAATATAAAATACCCATTCACTGATTTATAATGTTAGCAGTTATTTATACAATTATTCAGCTTACCTTGCTAACAGCTTGATGACACCATAACTGTAAAAGAAATAAGCGTGTTTAAAGGTTTTGGCATACAGAAGTTTCAGTTAATATCTACGTCTATAGAATCATAAATAGCTACATACACAGTGCAACACTAAGGGACAAATTAAACGGACTGAGAAGCCAGTATCTAGGACAAAACATTTTTTTCTTTGATTTCTTCTTTAGATAGCAGGTAGTAATAACCATTATTGCACTTACGAACTGTTCGACATCCATTTTAAGACTGCGATACAAGGTTTGATATAGTATAATATAGTCAACATTAAATGAGTTATATTGTAACAAAACGACAAAAATTCGAAATCCTGTTAGTTTTCAAACACTTTATTGTCCTCTAAATTTTACCACAAATGCACAGTTTCCTTCTCGTTGCTAACACAATTTATAGCTTTCTCTGATATCACAACTCACAATAGTACTTCTGAAACTCTTTCTCCGTCTTTCAATGTCTTTCTCTAGTTTATCTGTCTCTTATATCTTTACTATTAGAATACAATCACTCGACGACACACAGGTACTCACTGACAGGCTGGCCGACTCACTCACGTAACTAAAAACTAACTGTACACGGCGAAAGCTTCTGTGTGCTTTATCAAAACTTGAAAATTAAACTCGTTTTATAGGTTCAGCAATTGTTCCATGTGACTCGCTGCTCACCAGAAATACTAAATTCATTTTGAAGTTTAAAATGTGAATGTCTATAGAAAGTTCCTGTAAACTTATTTAAATGCCCTATTTCGTTAAATATTGGCTAGTTGCTTTCGTAAATCCTATAAAACTTTAAAGGCCTTAAGAATGATGAAGAATTCTAACCTCTTTTCAAAGGAAATTTAAGGAAAAATATAATGAAGAGCAAGAGATGACATTTTAAATCTCTGAATGAAAATGAACTAGCGGTTGATGTAATGACCAGGAGCTGTTTCTGCCATTAATTCTTTATTTTAAATCAGTAACTTTTTTTTTTTGGGGGGGGGGGGGAGGGTAGTGGAATGCAATACCTTCTCTACTACGTATGTGGCACAGGAAGTAAAAGCTATAATTAACCAAATTGTTAAACCTACATAGATGGCGGCATGGTCGAGCGGTTACACCGCTCGCCTACCACCTAGGCGGCCCGGTTCGATCCCAGAGACCTGCATGTGGTATTCGTGCTGGACTAAGAGGGTTTCTCCAGGTTCTCGGGTTTCTCCCGCTACTCATTCCACCATTATTGCTCCATCATCACCTCTCCACTTATCCATTTCACCTGCATTTCATATCATCCTCTTCCTCACTCTCATACCTGGTGCTTGGCTGAGAACCCGCTTCACTCTGTCTGGTCCATAGGTTCCTGTGCTCCCCGACAGGAGTCTAGCCCTAGGCACTGGCTTTTAAGTCCTACATACAGGGAGGGTAATCAGTAAAGAAAAAGAAAAAGGAGGTATGTCATTGCTGGAAATTTTCAAGAAGTTAAAAAGAGACTAAATACATGCCATTAGTAACTACTTGTTTTAATTAAAAAGCGTAAAAAAGCAAGAGGTAGGTACATAATTTTGTTTTCTACAATAATTCACACATTCCTCTTTCACACATTACGTCTAAAGTTGAAAAGGCAAAATCACGTTGAACTACTGAACGCCATTCTGGAATTTGAACCGTGTAGCTTCCTTCGGCTTACGGTGTCAAGCAGTTCTTCGAAATGTAATGTCTTAGCGGCATGTTGCCATGGTAGCTCAGTTATTAGAGCAGCAGTATGGTAACCCGAAAATCCTTCAAATCCCGGCTGTGGCATAGAATGTTTCGTACTTGCAAATACTCCTATATTCACTGTGGATAAAGTTACTCAGAAAATTCAAGTTGTTCAGGTGATGTAGGTTAACGTGTAAGAAAAAAATGGGAGCGGATTCTTCAAGAAAATAGTGACTTTCAACAATTAAAAAAAAAACATAAGAATGATTGTTAGCGGTGAAAGCAGTGCTTCAAGTAATACTGATCCACAAAATCTTGCGCTTTTCTAGTACGCCCTAATAACATCAGTAGAAGTGGAAAGGTTATTTTTAGTGCTCAAAAATTTACTACCAGATAGAAGGATTTGAAAAAAAAAAAATCTTTTTATGTGTAACAAATGAGTGTTAATTATTGACAAAAGTTAGTGTATTAAAAGAGATGCATTAAGCAAATTAATAACAGGTATTGTTCATACAGAGTTTAGGTTAGGTTCCATTATTATGTAGCTTAGTAGTCCAGCTATATTAAAGAGGAATCAAGTTATGCGCGTTCGTAGTGCATGTGGCGGTACTGTGTCAGATGTTCAGACAAAACGTTCACAACTGCATTCTTTTGTTAGGTCACCTACTAAACTTAAATTTATATGTTAATATTATGTGATTTGTGTGTTAATCTAAAATATCACGTACGTAAATTTGATTAAATACTGCATGATTGAAATATTTTATTTCAATTGGTAACAAGAAAAATCAAACAGTGTTCATTTTAACACTTAATTTCACGGTTTTAGTGCATATTTTGCAAGCCTATTTTGAACTCTTTAAGTGCCTAACACCCGGTCTTTAACAATAAGTAAAACGCGAATAGTTTCAAAAAATTACTGTTTCTATATAAAAATGGATGTTGGTGCATATGAAGTTGATAAACCCCAACACCAGTTGACTGACCACCATGAAAATTGCAACATTTTCATAAAGGTATTTTTGCCATCCGTTTTACTATGCAACGTATTACATTCACATGATTTTGCCTACACAGTTTTGTTTTACGTAACAATTCAGATATCCTTTACTCTGTAAACTGCAATTCATACAAATTTCTATAACTGCAATAGACATGAATCGTAGGTATTATATTCATATCGCTTTCTCTACTAGCTTTTCTTTTACGTAACACATTCACACGTTCTTTTCTACTCGCTCTTTAACATACAATTCATAGCATTTTCTCTATTACTGAAATATAAATGAAATGTATTAGCTACATTGACATGGCTTTCTCTATTGGCCTATATTCCTGTAGTATTTATAGTTCAACAAGGCTTTTGCATAGTGTCTTTCCGGTGTTTGTATTTCTTTTGTTCTTTTATTTGGCTCTTTAAGTGTATTACGTGAAATTCTTAATGTATCCAAAGAGAGGCCACTGGGCAAATAGTGTAAAGAAAGTTTCAAAGTTGGAGGGATAAATCCTCAAATCACGGGTTTGAAATAGATACAAAACGTTTAAACATTACTGATTGATCCATTTGTAAAAACGATTAAAAATAGCATCTCCTAGGTAAATGAAAAAGAAACTTTTTTTTTTAACTTGGTCGTCTATTAATGGTCGTTATGGGCGAGGAAAATTTTCTAAAAATCTTGGTGTTGTTGGTTTAAATAGCTCCTGATTTAAATATCAATTAGTGATAAACCAACATTTGTTATCTTGTTACTATTGCTCTCTCTCTCTCTCTCTGTCTCTCTCTCTCTCGCACATACCTACACACCAGCGTGGGTTTTAGTATATCCCAAAACCGGCATTTCCGGTGACTTTATAGTGGAATGCAATAGATATTTGGAAGCGAAAGAGAAGGAAAGAAAACGGAGAATGGTGGTGGACATTTTTATGGGAATACTACAATGACCATAAGAATGCTGTTGGAGCGTTAACCCGATTTAACATGTGGCATAGTTTTAGGCGTTTCCTGATAGAATTGAACTACAATTCTGCCCACAGAGTGCAGAGTTAAGACGCTGTTGCACGGAACACGGCCAGGTGTATCCCTCCTTGCCCCTCTGCTAAGCCTCCTACATAACGACAGCCATCTTGGGTTTTAGACCCATAACCAGATCGTCAATACCGTGTGAGCCGCGGTGGTTCTCCGATTATGATATTATACAGAGCCGGCCGTGGAGGTCGCAGGCCACGCCCATTCCTCCCCCCTCCCTCCGCCAACACTCCACCTCCACTGAAGCAATTTATAATACGTGCACAGGTGTAAGGGGGGCTGGTCGCACATGCCGCGCGATTAAACAAAAAACTTAGGCTGGTCACGTTTCAGAGATCGACTTGAGGAACCTGAGGTGATTAGAGATGGGTAGGTAGGTAGGTACCTTTATATCTCTTCATTGCGCTGCTCTGCTCTGCTCTATACATAACACACCGTGAGAAATTCGATAACATTTCCTTGTATGTTACTTTTGGACGCCAGCAAAGTATTCGATACATTTTTATTTTATCATTAGTTAAGGCATCTATAAACCCAATCAAAGGTCTTTCCAACTGTGACACTTATAAACATCGCTGACTGAAGATCGGATTTAATCTAAGGTCAGAATATGAACTGAGATCACAGCAGAATCTCATTGTATAAAACTAATCTAAGATTATCTAGTCTCAGTTCAACCTTGATTTTAGTTCCTAATATAACGTTTGGCAACATCGTAGAACAGTTGAAAATCACTGCTTCCGGGCAGCAGAATCACTTGTTTTTCAGCTTCGCACCTCATTCGACAGAGCGCAGTACCTACGACAGAAAATGCGGCAAAACAAGAACGAGCGATCGTCAAATTTCACACGCGAAGAAAAAATTGATGGATGTTTTAATTGAAAAGTATAAACATATAGTCGATGTTAATTATTTTTACCTTGTTAATCGTCTGTTATTTGCATATTTTATCAGTTACTGGATAAAGGAATATTTAAATCCAGCACATTTTCCTTAAATTTGAAGAACAATTGCAAACTGATTTCACTTCATGTATCTAGAAGTAAGCCTCCAATATAATAACTTCACAGCTTATTATTTGTGAAAATTTTTTCTAGGTTAGGAATAATCATTTTTTGCTTCTCCTGCAAATTATTTGGACAATAGAATTTGAAGCAATGCTGCTCTTAACCAAATAGCTACAACAAATGTATTGCTTACGATTTTACTATTTTATTTAAAGCTGTAAGTATTCAGTTCCTCCTTACAAGGGACACCTTTGACCTCGAACACTCGTAACCTCATGAAAACGGGCTGAGAATCAATCATAAACAAAACAGTGGTCTGTATCATTTCCATGCAAAACGTTGCAGTCTACTTCAAATGACATTTTAATAGAGAGAAACAAAGTACCAAGATATCAATAACATAGGAGGGAAATTATTTGTAATTCAATGACGTCAGTGTATCATTAAATTTTCAATCAACAGTGCCAAAAGCCCTGTGCTTAAATTATTTATAATACCGCAAAATACACATATTACACATCTGATAGTGCTTACATTAGTCCTCAAAGTGAAGATGCGGAATTTTGATGTAATTGTTAAAACAAAGTGGAAGAGAACAATGTGCACACCTCATTAAAACCGCATTATCACATTCCATATCACTTTCTCATTCACGCAGTCCAATATCAAAACCCACATTAATTATATTTGCAAATGATGATATGGGTATGTCAATGTCATAATCATTTATCATATATTCCCATACACCAAGCAACAAGAAGAAAAATTACGAGCTTTTAAAATTTTATTGTTTTATTTATTCCCCCCCCCCCCCCCACACACACACACACATTGCCTCAATTAAGCGGAGTAGTTTCAGGATTTCCACTTGAATATGGTAGGTATAGATTTTCTTCTTATTTTTAAGAGAATATTCTAGAATTTTACTTGTAACTCGATTTAAACTATTTTTGAAAGCCTTTGTTTGCTTATATTAGATAACATTAATCTATAACACACAGGACTCATTTTTCTAAATATGAAAATCTGACGTGTTCATTCCCATCACTTTCTATCGTTTAATTATTGTATACCAAGCTTCTAAAAACTGTATATGTTTATTTTTCTATGTGCATAATAATTATGTAAATTATTATTATATGCTTAAAACGGTGCTCGCTATCTATACGCTACATATACATTGTATAGTTTCATCGTGAGAAACAAATGAATGTAACGGAATTACCTATTAACAGTTTAAATTTGTAACACAAGAATATTTCGGACAACTCAAATTTGCTACAAAAGATTATCCGACAAAAACTGTAGATATGTTTGTGTTCAAAGCGTGGATAACTTGAAAGTATAGTGTGGGACGGGTGATGTCCGTTGGAGTAACATATTTAACAGAGTCGATGAACTTCCCTTGCCACGTAGATAAGAAGCATTTAGATGTACTGGGATCTGTGTGCAAGGCCGCTTTTAGATATTAAACTTTACTTTTACTTTCTCTACTGGTAAGTAGAAGGAAGTACTGTATTCCACCCAATAATTCGATGTCAAGATTTCCCCGGAAATATGTTTTGAGATCTCCTGAATCACAAAAAAAGCATTTTTAGAAAAAGGTCCGCGTGTGTGTGTGTCAGTGTGTGTGTGTGTGTGTGTGTGTGTGTGTGTACAGCATAACTCGAAAATGAAAACTCAGTTAAAAACCTAAGTTGGTATTTAAGTTTAATGTCTTTCAAGGATGCGACACGAAGATTTTGAAGAAAATAGCCCTACCCTAAACTACCCTTTACAATGGAAAATTTATCGAAAATTTTTATTTTCTTGAAAATGGCTAACGATTTTGATTAAAATGTCAGTTTTAAGTTACCCGACATTCTTCTTCTCAGGATAAGGGAAACCCTGGGAAAAAGCCTTATCCGGATAAGTCACCCTAAGCGAGATTCGAACTCACGACCTCTTGGACGTGAGGCAGATACACTACAGAGGCGGACATTGCACTTGAAGATTTGAATACTGAAACTACTGAACAGACAAATACTATAAATACTACCATTACTTGTAAATATAGTGAAGGGTTGCTGTGCATCGCGTAAAGCTGATGCAACTCACTAAGGAAAGGACCTCTACTGGTGCAGAGTCTACTC
This sequence comes from Tenodera sinensis, assembly GCA_030765045.1. Lineage (NCBI taxonomy): Eukaryota > Metazoa > Arthropoda > Insecta > Mantodea > Mantidae > Tenodera > Tenodera sinensis. The sequence goes on from CM060965.1 coordinate 39,245,540, forward strand.
TTTAATGTTTCGACTCTTTTCTTATAACATTGCTCTGGTTTAAGCAGAAGGATCTATTTGCTGATAAAAATTTAGTACATTCCACTCCATACTTAATATATTTCGTGCATGTACGGTTACTATAATGCAAATAAATTCTTTTTTGAATATATAAAGATAAATTATGTGAAATAAGAAACCATTTTGCATCGCAGAAAAACCTACCACAGGGTAGCAGCCAATGAGAGGTGACTAGTCACTTGACAGTTAAGAGATAAGGGGTAAAGTTATGTGAAACACACTATATGTATAAAGAGTTTCTGGATCACGGGTGCGCAAGTGTGGCTCTTTGTGTCACGACTCGGTGACGTAATCTCTCCCACTACAGTCGTCTACTGCGTCAGTATGACGTCTAAGTGGCGTTTTCTGAGCACAGAACATCAGGCAACAGGGAATAGGATGTCTACAACGCCACCACGGTTCCTTGCTACCTGGGAAAATGATTATTTTGTTATTAAATGTAAACATTGTTTCATTAATCGCATCATTAAATGTATTTATTTTCGACACAACATTCTTGTGTTAAGCTTTTTCCAAAATGAGTTAAGTAGAAAGTAATGTAAGGTCTACATTAACTGACAAGCAGTTAGGTGCGTTACTTCGGTTATGTAAGTACGTCTTTACCCCCGGGCATTGAGGCGTTAGTGGCAACAAAACGCTTGCAATCATCACAGAGAAGTAAATAAAATGAACCTCATACAAACTAGTGATTCTGTCATGGTTTAGCACAAACAAGCGTTTACAGTCCGCCACTGAAGAAGTAGGGGAGGCTTCATTACGTCACAACAGTGGATGGAGGACTGAAGTGTAAGTTGTGCACCTGTATTCCGGTCACTGGTCATAAACAAAAGGTAACGCATGCATCTTGTAACACATTGCCGATTTGGCCACTGGCATAGAAGAGTCAAAGTTCGGTATGCGACAGGATAGAAGTGGCTTTGGAAGACGCAGTTTGTTCTAGAAGCTTCGAGAAAAGATGCCGGGAATTGCCGAAGCTGAGCGAACCGGCACGAACACAGTTGTTTTTATTCAGGTCGCTTTTTACCCTTGTAATTAAAGGAAATAAAGTGAGATAAGGGCAATTAAACTTGAAATTTTGTTACAATGATACTTTTACTCCCTGTAAGTACCTATAATACAAACCAGACCAGGCATGACAGGCTCTCCACCTTTAAGGCTTTTTGAAAACTTTAAATATAAATTGAATGTATTGCATGAAAAAGTAAATTATCTCCCAGGATACTACAAAAAGAATCCTTAATTCTGCCGATTAACGTATAAACTTCGGCATTATAGCCTAGAGGACTAAATTATTAAAAAACCATGAAACTGCTGGTATTATTTGCAAACAGATTATACTCTGTAAGAGAATAAACATTTCCCCAGGAGAGCCATCTACTACTAAAAATGTATGAATATTATTAGAGTCTTGCTCGTGACTTTGTTAGTGGAAATCAAGCAATTTGAAGGAGGGCATGACGTGAAGGAACGGCAGGGGTGTGAGTCTGGTCTGCAGTTTTCACACGACGTCTCGAGCACGCAAACCCCATTCTATTAGCCACAGCGGGGAGCCAAACAGCTTTATAATTCACGGCAACTTCGTTAGCATGAGCCCCGAGTTTACAATTATCCAGTCATCTTTTTTCAAGACTGTTTTATACCCATCTTCCTCTTTTGTTTCCTTTTCTTATACGCCGCTCCATTCTAAATGCAGACCTGCATCATCATCATCATCATCATCATCATCATCATCATCATCATCATCATCTGAATACCTATATGTACAAATGTATCTTCATGGAATTTCAGGATTGTTCTTCTTGACGCCGAAATTATGGCTTTAGAAAATAGCCCACTTACAATGGAATTAATAAATCAATAATAATAATAATAATAATAATAATAATAATAATAATAATAATAATAATAATAATAATAATAATAATAATAATAATAATAATAATAATAATAATAATAATAATAATAATAATAATAATAATAATAATAATAATAATAATAATAATAATAATAATAATTTTATTTATAAACAAGTTTTAAATGTCTGATACATTTTCCTGTGCCCGAAATTTCACAATAATTCTCTTCCTCCAAATGTCCCGGTCTTCCCAATCCTCTAGTCCCAGTACTTTTCGACTCAGTTGCAGGTATTTCCTGCATCCATGTGTGTTCCGGTCTACCTCTATTCCTTCTCCCGGGTGGAACCTACTCTAGTATTTTCTTCTTCTATTAGGTATCCTTTTATCTTCCACCCTTCCCACGTGTTATGCAATAACCACTGGTGTCACAAAACAAACTGCTCTGTATTATTCCCATATATCCTTTCTCTATTACTATATATGCACCTTTCTGTCAGCTACTCATGCCACCTCTGGTCCCGTTCGAAGATTAGTTCCTGGATGAGCCTGGTATTTTAGAAATTTTCCTATCTTTGATTCCCCCATTGCTTGCTCTTAAACCATGACAAACATTTCACTCCATTGCCAATCCGTATTGTAATTCTCATCTGGTTTTTCTCTACATCCAAATAGGTATGTTTGTGTTCATCGAAAAGTAGGTGCACTTGCAAGCAGTGGTGTGAGGTAGCTTCACCTTGAGCGTCTCTTTGACGGCGGCTGCGGGAGTTACAATATGTTTTGAATACCCACTGCAAAGATGCCAGTAATTGTGCTTCAAGCTGAAGAAGCTTCATGAACATTTGTGCCGAATGTTGTTTACTTGAGTAAAATGTTTGATGAATTTGCTTACAAGTTTGAAATATGCTTTTAATCATATTAGATCTCAAAGCTTTAAAAGATTTGACTATCGCTCAAAGCCTACTGTATTCCTATGTTCTCCTTGCAACTACAAGGAAATAAGCAGTAACAAATTTCTGTAAATGTTTATCTCATCTAACACGAAGAATATATAGGAACAAGAGTAGAGAAAGTCACGTGTGTACAACACAGATTTTTTGGATTCAGGAGGCCTCAAAAAAATTTCCGGTGAAATCTCGACATCGATTTTTTCGGTGGAATACAGTACTTCCTCTGCTTACTATACGTAGTAGAGAAAGTAAAAATGAAAAGTTTATAAACACCTAACTTAGTACGTAAGATTAGCATCTTACACCACAAACTACTTAAAAATAGAAAAAGTTTTGGAAATTTTGATTTCCTCAAAAACGGCTCTAACGAGTTTGATTAAAATATCACATGTGAACTATAGACCACGACTGCCATACAAATATGATGCATTTTTGACATTAAATTATACAGGAAACATACTGAAGTTCTGAAGTTCTGAAGTTACTTTGCCAGTCGGAATAGTTACAAAGAAATAAATATAAAAGCATAAGCGGTATGTATTCAATCCGTAACTGTGACTTCAGCTATTGGGCAGGCAGTTTCAATTGCTAGACATAATAATAGCAGCTGGGATAGTTTTACTCCCTTTCTCATTGCCAATTATTATGTATTGCTCCCTCCACACACTTGTGCAATAGCTCAAAATGACGGGTCTCCTGCATTTCCTTATATGGTTTTATTGCCTATTCTGTTTCGACACATTTGTCTCATGGCTACCAAACACGTGTTCTGAATTAAGGAATCCTGCTCTTATATTAATTACCCATAGGTCAAATACTCAGTAACGTGAGGGAGGGAACACGAAAATATAGAAAATATATTAACATTCAACTTAACATCTAGTAACTTTTCATTAAAAATACATAATCAACCCATTAACATAATTGCTATTTTAATCAAGCAGGAAAAGAAATCTGAGAACTTTTTGTTATACTAGCTAAAATATCCAAAAATTAAATTAAATTGGGTTCATAATTATTTATTATACAATCTAGATAATAAATATAATTTCATCTACCAAAATGTAATATTGAAGCAATTGCTATAATGCAACATCACCTGCAAGCACTATCATAATCATCATCATTGCAGTTTCTCCAAACCAATCTTATGAGAACTTTATTTTTACTTTCTCTACTGGTAAGTAGGGGAAGTATTGTATTCCACCCAAAAGTTTGATGTCGAGATTTCAAAAATGACTCTTGAAGCCCCCTGATAAAAGGAAACATTTTTTAAGAAAAAGGTGTGTGTGTGGGTGTGTTTTTCAAAACCGAAAACTCAGTTAAAAATTGAAGTTGGCGTTTAAGCTTAATATCTTTTAAGGATGCGACTCGAAGATTTAAGAAAATTGTTTCACCCTAAACTACATGGAAAATTTTTATTTTGTCGATAATTACTAACAATTTTGATTAAAATGTCGTATGTTTAAGATATTTTATGACAAACGAAATATGTCTTGAACCATTTCGGAGATATTTCTTCTTATTTGTGGAGCTCTGCAATACTTGTCAAATGCAGTATTGTTATTCGCTTTTTTATCTAGAGAACGGAATTTCGAAGCCTTTGGCATTAAAAGATTTGAGTATTGCTCAAAGCCTATTGTATTCACATGTTCCTCTTGCACATACAAGCAAATATGCAATAAGATTACTTCCATCAATGTTTATTTTGACTAACGTGAACACAGAGGAATAAGAGTTTGTAAGAATGTGTAGTACAAGAGTAGAGAAAGTCATGCGAGGGCAACAGATACGATTTTTTAATTTTTTTACCTGAGAAACTACGATGTGTCCTTGTACTTCTACCAGTTGGTACATTTTAGAACAAGAATTACAATTAATGCTTGAAAACTCTTCCTATTTCGCCTAACATGGCTTCTTAGAGAGTCAACTAGAGCTGCAAAGGGGATCTCTAATTAGTTTTAAGGAAACCAGGCTCCAAACTTAGAATGCCATTATAAACCTGTCTGCAAGCTTGCGGTGACATTCCATGCAAAAGCTATTTCAACAATGCATTTAAAAGACTTCTAATAGCAGTAAACAGGTGTTTTTCAATACGTTTATGGGCTCAGTCAGAGAAGTACGATGACTTAAACATGTAAACATTATTTCCAACATCCATAGCAGATGCTCATGCAAAGATATTTTTACAAGACTTACTCCGCATGATATATTCTCGATCCCAAAATTCTTTATTTTTTTATTTCTATATGCAATCGAGCCACATTTATAATAATGAAATACACGAGATAAAAACACACGAAAGAGCAGAATCCATCAACCCAGTGCAAAGTTTTTTTTGCTTCCAGAAGGGTGTATACTATGAAACCATAAAAATATTTAGTATATACTCTTCTTAATGACAATCGCAATGCTTGTAAAACTCTGTCAAAGAGTAGCTATGCTGAAAATCATTTTATTGTGTGCAGCATCGATGTTCAACCTTGTCTCTTTGGAGACGTAATTACCTGGTATTTCCCACTTCCTCTATCAGTCGGAGGGTGAATAACGCCTGTGGCGTGTAGACTCCCAACAGTCAACATCCAATGACTGATAGGCGATTCCATGGAAGTTTCCAAGTGATAGTTTGAATTTTCTGGGAATGTGCTCAAAAGAACCCTTCATTCTGGATGATTTTTGCCTCCTCAGTCTAGCACTGATTGGACAGAAGCAGCCAAATTTTCTCCCACCTACTCCAGAACAACAGACACAGAGGGGTGAGTATCTGCGTCTCTTTTCAACATATCTCTTTCTCTTTCTTTAAGTCAGAGACAAGATAAACCGCATAGGGTATAGCTGATAATTACGTAAGCGTCTCTAAAGAGATAAGATTGGACGTCCTTGATTTAACATTTTAAAGAATAGGATTTGTACAGTGGTTTCATTTGCGTTGTAATACCGAAGGTTCGCGGTTCAATCCTGAGCTCTGAGCTGTTAGGATACTATAAAGAATAAAAAATAAACAAAATAATAAATAAAACACTAAGATAATATGCAAAAGTGCTTGAACAAGCACCAATATCATAGGAAGAAAAGCTAGTAGAAAAACAAAAACGTGTTAATATAATATGTTGTATTTTTATTTGGATCATGTAGACAATTATATGAATTACCACTGATTACCATTCTCGTTTCTGTGAGCCAGCTTTAAGAGTACATCATCAATGAGTGGGTAATCTCTTCATGGTAAAGATCATATTAAGGAAATCGTCTTCCTGGCGGGCATAACATTCCGACCCCATGCACCACACAACAATCAACGATATAATGTAAACTTCTGGGTACATTGTAACTTAATGAAAGACATTTCTCAGTGTTGCACAATTGTAAAGCAAAAACAAGAAAATTGGTTAGCGTGACAAAAAGCAGCAATACGCCTTAGCTACGCTGGAGATCTCAATTATGTAAATCTGTAAAGTAGTTATTTCTCGTGTCGGCGAGGCATGACCTACATGAACAGTAGGTGTAATTTCTCCAAGTCAAAGTCTCCTCCCAACAAACATCTGCTTTCAAACACAGACACACATATTTCTTCCAGTAATAACCGCCTCTGCCGCAGCTCAAGGTAGCACTTAGCTTCTTCCAGCCATTAGCATCTGCTTATTTTTAATTCTCCCGGACTACTTTGCTTGCAACACACTAAATAAGACATTAAAACCAAACGTCAAATCGTGCCAAAACAGGCGAGCGAAAATACTGCTTCAAATGCAAGACATATTCTGTTTAAAACAATGCATCAGAAACATTTGGTAAAAAATATGAAAAATCTTCAACTTCTTATTGTTGCTTGTATTTTATTTTCACTCGTGCTTTAATGCTACAAAAGTGCTTGAATATTAACAATTTTAAAGCCACAAATGAAAATTTAATAGTTTGCACCAGACTTGATTACTACGTTGAACTTCCAACAATTTCCATGCTTTACAGTACTTAAAGATTAATTTATAAAATGTGAGTAATTTTTTCTAAACTTTCTTCTCACAATACTTAAGAGTAAACATATCACACCCCCGTTTAATAAGCTCGTCCGCTGTCATGTCCCTATCGTAACAATTTTCCATTTTTCCAACTATATCTCTGGTCATCTTTTTTTCTTCTCCTATTAACATCTTTATGGCTATCCTCTCTACTTTTTTACCTTTTTTCTCTCGGACCTTTTCTCTCCACAACTCTTTACTTCTGTCAGTATGACAGTATGTAGTTTCTTTCTCATCACACAAATGACATGTATTCCTTTTCTTCTAATTCTTAACTCTCTTAGAAGTAATGTATCTATTTCATCCAAACTAACACTTCTTTCTTGTTTACCACACTAATCTACACGTGGTTAGCTTCCAATACTTCTTTTTACTTGTTTACAAAACTTTAATGATTTCTTATTTTCTGAATTTTCCCAAATTTCCTGTCGTTCTAGTCTTCCGGCACCCACACCGCTTGCGTTCATTTCTTCTAGGCTCTAATTCCTATTTTGTTCATCATTCAATATGCTGCATTTCCAATGTAAAGTAACACACATCTATCTATCTCTGTTGCAGCATAACAAAACAGCAGGGCGTTGCAGCGATGCGTTCCTTTCCGAACAAGGCAGCATCACCAATTCCATTGTTCGCAAGGATGAAGAGTTCAAGCTGCATTATTCAAGGACGTCAATCACCCAAGCAAACCGCTGCATAATATGTTATACATGGAGAAGATATCAATTGAACACAGCTGCTACTTCCACTCGATTGAGCTGTACGCTGTCGACAAACCTCTTACCAAGCACTGAGCATGAGGACGTTATCGTGAAACTTTGTTTTATGGAACAACACTGGCTTTGTTGCAATATCATCTTTATTGCATATTTACGCTTTATATGTACTATTGTTATATGATGTAGCCGTTATGTTATTAAATAAATACTTACGGCGGAATGGAGGAAAAATGTTCACCTCGAATCAAGGACTGAGGGCATGCTGGGCGCTACTGGCAGGCAGGAGTAAGTAAATGTCTACTCAAAGCATAGATCAGTTGAGATTTCAGAAGGCTGATAACATTGAGGGTAGAAGGTTGTAAGAGGAACTAAAATACCGATTTTAGTGTTGGTGCTTTATTATCTTTTATATAATTTTCATTTATTGTTACAGTGTTCTGTATATTTAAAACCTAAATCCTAGCGCAAAAGCCCTTAGTGGGGCAAGGCCTACCGCCTGGCCGCTGCGCCTCAACCTCTGCCCACCATAGCGTCATGATGGGATGCAGTACTAAGGGGTGAGACGTGGTCAGTCCCCCCGGCCCTCCCGTCCAAGGGCCGCTAATTTTCAAAGAAGTAGCTCCTAAATTGTCCCCTCAGGGTCCTAACGAGACTGATTGTACCCCGGACCAGACCTCTCAGCGGGGAAAAATAGAACCCAGGTCCCCCGCGCCAGAGGCAGCGCGCAATCACTGCGCATAATAATAAACCCTAACGTGTTTTTTTTTTTTTTGTTTTGTTTTGTTTTTTTTTTTTTTTTTTTTTTTTTTTTTTTTGCCAAGATGCTAGATTTGAATACGTTTATCTTAATATTTTTTGCCCAAACGTTTTATGATATCGATTTTTCTTATATTTTTGTCCTCTTTTGGACTTGCTTGGTTAATCTGTAAAGGTATATTAAAATTACGAACGGTCTGTTGGAACTTTGGAATCACTGTAAGTAGGTACACTTATTTAAATAAATAAGCATTAGTTAAATAACCAGAAAACACAGACATTTAGAATCTTTCATTGGGACTACTTTTACTTTTATCACTGGCAGACTACTTACATTTTAATTCTTCGGAGGGATAGTTCAGAAAATCAGAAAGACAACATCCACCGATATTTCATATCAATTTTCGTGAATATCGGGGGATTTTTCGCATCATTTAGGGCACCATGGTTTATATTATTGAAATTCTACTTGCGACAGGTAATGGAAAGGATTTCGCATAGAAATATTCTATAGCATCGAACAATTAGGTAAATCAACGTAATTAAAACGTGATTGGAGTTTCAGAAGCCCATCCATGTGACATCGGGTACTTCAGGTAGAAGCTAATGTCACATTTCAGCATTAGAAAAAACCTTAGCCATTAGTTTTGGCATATTGACTTAAGATTGCTATACCTATTAGGGGATGGATATTTCTTTAAATAGCACTAAAAGAGAAACGGAAAGCTAATAGAACATCGCTTTATAAGGTCCTAAACTCGCAGGCTTCTAAACTCCTTGGGAGCCGGAATTGGTTCCCCGAGAGAAAAGCATTTCCATTTAACGAACCATCATGAATTATTCAGGTGGCCAGAGATTTTGGGAACGAGGGAGGGGATCCAGACACCGCATCTTATTACATCTCCCAACAGATTCATTACTACCCATCATATACTTACTTACAGCAATCTCAAAATGTTCCGATGCAAAGTAATCTTTTTTTCCAACAATGTTTCCTAAGATGTAGAATCTGTTAAGCACAGTTATTAGTGTAACATACGCCATTTTCTTTGCAATAATGTTATTAATACCTGTCTCTTGTAACCTTGCCTCGCTACATGTTCCGCGTTGCATTTACTTCCCCTTTCCCCTTTCGAAATTCAAGCAAACCATACGCAATGCAAGTATAGACGATAAATGCTGTATAAACACTAACATGATAAATACGCGTACTTCCCTCATCTTGAGGGACAAGTTTAAACAGAAGGTTCCTCTCATCTCTTTGTTAAGAATTTACAGATTTAAAGATGTATTAACCATGTTTTAAGTTAGTCGCTTTTGGCTCTGTTCGAGGCGGAAGAATGCGACGAACTTTAAAACACGATTCGCAAAAATGCGACGACAACCTGCCATAGAAACAAACGATAGAGGCCATAAGCATAACCTTTCAGCAGGCCGTAACAATGTGTCACAGAAACAAACGATATGCCGCTTTCCTCCCAGCTACTTGGCTTCATTTCTGGTCTGGTCTGGTCTGGTCTGCGTGGTTCAAATGTAGTGCTTATGTGTGCTTTTTAAGAAATGATAGATAAATTGAAGCCCGGATTTGTAAGCAAAATGCTTAACTTTATACACACTTTATGTTATAATTCGTAAGGCACATCCAGATGGGCAATTTCAACTAGGTATGTGCTTATACCATATGCTTATTTCACAGGAAAAAGTATTTGCTTATGTATTTTACGTTATTTAATTAAAACAGCATATTTTACCGAAAACTGTAAATTTAAAGTGCTTATTTCAGAGTTGTCCGAGATTTATCAGTAATTCATTATTTGCACGGCTATATTCGTAAGAAAGAAGTTCTAGGATGTAGCCAGGGGCTGTGAAATAATACTGCAAGGAGAAACTTATGCGATTGGGTAGAGAGTGAACTCAGTCAGTTATTGTCTGATACATGGCAAGGACGGTGATTCTCCGAGATCCAAGCAGCAACATTTTGTACAAGAATGGTATTTCTCCACGATACCTGAAATCGTAAAGTAGCTGGAAGCTGGAAATAATTCCTTAGAACACTAATTTTCTCAGAGTGAGGAAATTTCAGTAACACTGCCGTTAAAACACACGGGGTTGCAAAAATTGCGTTTGACAAACTCAATCAGGTGCTACAGAAAAATTTCGGTTATAAGACACTGTCAAATTTCTGAAAAGTTTTCTGGAGAAGAAACACATATTGAACAGCAATTCATCGAAGAACTGTAGTCTTTTGTCATGTGTCTGTGACGTCATACGACGTAGGAAGAACATTTTCATTATACAAATTACTTTTCACTAATAGGCGCATGGGTTTTACACAGGAAAATTTCAGGATGACCGTTGTTATCTATATTGTAACAAGTAAGAATTCTGTTGAACTATTTATCATATTTGGATGTATTCGTTTTTGCTTAATTTGGTGCTTATTTTCATCATTTTCTTGCTTATTTTAGTATTTTATTGTGCTTAGAAATCCGGGCTTTAATAATCAGAAAATCATAACATTTTCTTATATTGCATAGGTAATTTAAAAAGTTATTTATGGACATCGTTTTATTCACTTCTTTGGTAATGTGTTTGACATGTATGGCATTGTTGCACAGTAGTGTTTTTTGGATCAGAAGTCTTCTCAACAGAACTGTGATTATTTCCGTGCGGGTATTTGATTAGCACAGGTTCCGCCCAATACTCCTGGTTGTCACATGGAATTTACGACCGAAATTTGCCGCCCAAGGCAACTTCTGAAAGAGATGGCACCTAGGTGTTTTGTTTCGGTCCTGATCACGAGATTAATTGTTTAATTGGCAGGCAGAACCTCATCTGAAATGCAAAACATCCTGGAGTCCAGAGTAACGTGATCTATTTGATGAATATGTAATAGGGACTGGGTAGAGGAGAATCGACCAATCAGGAGAAAAGCTCTTGAGCAAAACAAGCAGTCAGACGTGTATAATAGCAAATAATATAAGCAACAGACAAATGCAATAAAGTCCCAAGAGAAAGTCGATTCTTCTAACTCGTGTTAGATTCCTATAAAACTGACGCAAAGCCTTAGATGTTTTTATGTTTTTATTCTTTCTCTGACCCTTTAAACTATTTTCAATTCTGAAGTGCAGCATATGAACGTATTAAGCAGGTTTCAACTTTGTTTTAGCAAGAATTCTAATTAATTGTACCGACTTGTTGAAATAAAACTGCATTGAAAGATAATTCGATTTGAAAGTATAAAGTGTTACAATATCAAACGCCACTTTGTTCAGAAGCATACATCAAACTTTGGTGATCCTACAGGCATTAATTTACAATTTCTAAAGGAGAATTTGGTTTAACTTAACCTTTGTTCGTATCGTGGGGTGAATACTATTTGTTGTAGGTAGGTATTTGTAATATTTGTTTCTTTATTAGCAGGTACAGTTGTTTTGTCGAAGAAACGCAATTTTATTAATTGTTGCATTAGTCTTTAATCTCACACCCTCTCTCTTCCTCTCTCACCTTTCCACTCTCCCACTTTCCCTCCCTCTCTCCCCCTCTTCCTCGATCTCCTCTCTACATCTCCCTTTCTTACTCCTTCTCTCTCTCACATACACACTCACAACAGATTTATACTAAAAGTTTTGAACTCTGATGACCATAAAACGTGTATTTGCAGTGAAATCCTGGTATCGTGGTGTATGTATATTTTCTACCTATTATGTCCATCGTGGGAAAAGTAAAAAGGAATCATCTACTAAACTATGTACATTTACAAAATAAATAACAGCTTTCTTTCACGATAAAATCATCTGTTATAGAGCACAACAGAGTGCTTTGTTAATAATTGTAGCAGTAAGATGCTTTTAACGCAGATAAGAAAATAGATTTAGAGCATGTCAGTGTAATTAAATAAACGACACAGAAGCTCCATAGTATATATTCGGCTAGTTAATTCATTCAGTTTTAAAACTTATTTTTCTTTCAGTTTAAGAATAGTAGCAATAAGAATCCGTTAACTTTGCCTAAATTTCAGTAAAATTATCAAACACTATTCAGAGTTTACCCACCACATTGCTTGCTAGGTGTCAAAAATCTAAGGAAAAGCTTCACAGAGTTGTTTATCCCTATACTTACAATTGAAATGAGTTACAACATATTATTTAATATATTACAGCACGCATTCCCCCCACAGGATGAAGGCAAACACGAAAATATATATCTGACTCTCCACATATTGGGCTAATGACGTTTCAATAAGGAAAGCTTGGAAGTTCCAGCGGATATTCCGATTAAGATAACGGTTTGACGTTTAGGGAAATAGTTCACAGGATAAATCATTGTAAATTGTAGATTGACCATTTGATTTTACCACTATTTTACCCTGGATTCTTACGAGGGCCTCTAGTTACATTTTGAGCCTTGGCAACACTGATTTTTGGCTGTCTCCGTAGCTCATTTGGTTGAGCACCTGCCTGCTGCGCAAGGGTTCCCGAGTTCTATTCCCGACTGGGAGGGTGGGGATTTTTCTTCCACTAGGATTATTCCCCGTCCTCTCTAGAGTCTGAAAGTATGAAGGGCAATTACAACGTTAACATATGGTTGTGAAACATGGACGATAACGAAAAAAGAATCGGATGAAATTAACGGAGCAAAATTGAGATACCTACCTTAGAGGTATTTTTCCAATAAATGATAAATAAACGAATATATAGAACGCTGGAGAAAGCATTTGCAAAGGATGAACAGTACGCGATACCCCAAAATGGCATACAATTATCAACCATATGGGAAGAGAGACGGAAGTACAATGAGAAGGTGCACAGAGACTTGAGGCCGGAACAGGAGAGGTCTCCTAATCATGAGGTGTTGATGATTGTGTAGTAACTTACAATTTTACTTTCCTTCTTTTCCTTTCGAATGAACTAATAATAACCATTAGAAAATTTACAAGAAATTAAGAACATCTGTTTGAAGGTATATGAATTTGGGACGGAATAGTAAACTTTGTCCCGCACCAACCTAGAAGTATCTGCGCGTAAGGCTTCTCTAAAGATAACTTACAGCCAAGATTACATGTAGCGAAGAGAAAATCGGCCGCAATTAGTTGTGTTTTTCCCTCCCAGGAAGAGTGCCTCCAAGAAAAAACAAAACTGGACATTTTTTAAATTCCTCTCATTTAATACTTGTTAAACACCTAAATGTGCAAGGAATTATTTAATAGTGAAAGATTCTTTTTACTTGTCAAAATTGGGAGAGAAAGCCGAGGCAGAGCTATATTTATTTTTGATCCATTTTTATTAAAAAAGGTTCCAGCTTGATCTGTAAAATCAGTCTGACAATGGCCCTTTGTCTCCAGGGACTAATGTGGCAGAAGAGTTATCGAAACATAGGTACAAGAACTGTTTGTTTTAAGTACACAAATACGCGCATCTTGTAACGCACTGTACTATAGCTAGCTATTGTCTGTGTTCTTGGGCGTTGATTTCCAAATACATTCATTCTCATTCACCGTAATTAATTCATAACCTGTGCCCATGGCAACGTTGAATTTTTTAAGTTTGACAAGTAATATCTTTGTGGTAGATCTAATCTTCTTGTGCCAGATTACAATATGAAACAAAAAACTAACGGGTGGTACCTTTCTCGTGTACTACCTAGCAGATGGTCTCTTTCCCGCCAGCAACAACGTAAGTCAAGAAACCAATTAGCACTCCTACGATAACTACATGGATTTGACATCTTTTTGTGACTCAAGTAATTTAATGTAAATTGCAAGTAGGGCTAAGTAAATAAAACTAAGCTCGAGAGTAGATTAACTTTTATATTCGACGCTGATAAAAACCTGGTGTTAACACATTTATTAAATTACAGAAAATAAAAATTTATGAGCGAGAACCTGATTGCCTGAGATAATTAAAATAGCATCTATGATGAGCTTATAACAATGCACTGTTCGTCGTTGGGATCCATTTTATTTCAGGAATGAAATCTACACAATTAATAAGTATCTGAAAAGAGTAGGTATAGCCTTAAAATTTCGCAAAAAAAAAAAAAAAAAAAAAAGTATTTATCAGGTGCCAGCATAAAAGAGCAAACCTGACGCGTTAGGTTCACATGACTTTCTCTTACCATTCTTCAACAAAGGTTCTTGCAGAAGCTTATACTTGTTTTATGTAATAAATTTGAAAATTTTATTTTTTAAGAGTGGATTACTATGTAACGACATTGAGTCAAAGGTAGTTCAAAATAGGAAAAAATTCACAGGCTATTCATACAAAATTAATTTTTCATGAGCATACCTGCAACATTTATTTTAATCAAATTAAAATTGAGTCATTTTTGAGAATATCTAAAATAATTTTTCCATGTATAAGGTAGCTTGGATGGGGGATTTCCTTGAAAATAATAGTGTCGTATGCTTGGAAGACCCTCAACTTAAATATGGAGCAACTTTCTTGTTAGACACGCGCGCACGGAACATTTTAAAATGCCTTTCTTAGACGATGAGTACCCCAAAAAAATATATTTATGGTGAAATCCCTTGCCAAATATTAAATTTCTCTTTCAGTTCAATTCCCTCATATTTAAAAGTTCCAGATTCAGATCATCTAGGCCCACGCTTTTCCTATTCTTGGCCTCCATTAAAACTGCCCCCAGGTCATGCATTGTTATGACTGGCATTTCTTCAAAACCGAGATTCAAACTGTTCTCCTGGGTTTCGATGTTGGGATCATACCATAAATTTCTGTAATGATTAATCCAGTTTTTTGTATAATTTTAACATTAAGTTTGTCTTTTGTCTCCATCTGAAATTTTAAAAATATTTTGAACCTGTTTTGAATCTTCGTACCCCTGTAATATCACGTTCTAAGGATTTAACAAATTTATCCCAATCATTTCTCCTATATTTTCTAAATAATTTGCGCACCTGGGCTCTGAATTTTTTAACGTTTGTAAACACACTTTATAGCCCTTTTTCTGTTGTTCAATACTTTCCTTTAATTCTGGATTCCAAGTTCGCCATTTTTTATTTTTCGTTTTTTGATATCCAAGACTTTCAAACGCTGCTTCCATCATTGCTTGTTTTAGTTTATCCAATCCTCATCAATGTCACCCGTGGTCGGTTTTACTTTATTTTTCAATCTAGTTTTAGGTATATAATATTTGCGTACTTTGATTTTCCATTTTAAATTTTATGGCACTGCGCTTTGTAGAGGCTATTTCTTTTGTCCTTATATTTGTGATATAATTTTACTTTGCATTCCAGAAGAAAATGGTCACTATCAATTTCACTTCCTCTGTAAACTAGTGTCATTTACAGCCACTTTAAATTTATTATTAACCATTAGGTACATAGTCTTTTATAGACTTCAACCCTCTCGCTGTCCATGTGTAGGTATGTCTTTGTGTCTAAGGAAGTTTATCATCCTTAAAACACTGAATATACCGAAATCAGTCAGCAGTTTACCGTTATTATTACAAGTGGGTTCTCCATCTGATCCAATGCAGCCTCTTACTGGTTGCCTAATCGTGCATTAAAATCTCCGGCGTTTATGAGACACCTTGCTTAGTTATTTGTTTTGTCAATAGTTTCTTGGAGGATATAAAAATTCTATGGTTTCTAATTCTTTGCCTTATATTGGAGCATAAATATCAATTATTGTCAAATGTCCTGATATTTTTAGTCTAACTTGTATAATTCTTGAAGAAATCCATTGGTAGAATAACATTTTGTTTTCTTTCCTTATTAAAATAGCGACTCCTGATGGCCAGTTTTCTGATGGAGCTCCAGAATAGGTTCCATATTTTCCTAATTGTTATTTAATTATAATTATCGGACAGCCACACACACACGTTTTTCTAGAATCCTTTTGTTCAGATGGCCTCAAAACTAGATATTTCCGGTTGAGACATTTAATGTTTGGTTCGAATACAATATATACTTCCTCTATTTGGCAAGTACGTAGTAGTAAAACAACCTAATTGTAAACATTCTAAAACCTAGAGAAATACTATATCGTAGATCAAGGCTCCAACCCCATTTCTATATGTTTCACGGTCAGAGAAAGGACACGCTAGTTTTTTACCTCTCCCCTCCGCCGACCTGTCTGCAACCCCCGCCGATACCACCCGCCTAAAGAAGTATTGTTATGGCAAGATGAACTCCTTGTAATTCCATCCTTTCTTCCCCTCTTGTCGTATTTACGACTTTGGCCGCGGGCGACATCTTGTGTTGTTTGTCGGCCACAAGATGGTGGAAGACGATCCCAGTGTTGAATTGTCACGATGCCGGTGTGATCTTTGTCAGGTAAATAACGATCCTTACCTCTCATTTACCAGCTGTCTCATATGCTACTCACTGCGCGTACAAAAGGAATGCTTCCGGCATTGGTTCCATATTGGAGAAGTCAATACACATATGCTAGTATTCTTTTGTCTGTCCATTGTACTGACTTCTCTCTCAATCTGTTGCCCCTTCTTCTTTGATTCATATAATAAGAGTTTACTCTACATGTCTATCTACAGCATACCTCTATTAAGCGTTTCTTTCTCTTCAGAGTAAGTAATCAGAGTAAGTATTGTACTCCACAAAAAATGGATATGGACGTATTACTAGAAATATATCTAAGTGCCCCTAAATGCCTTTCATTTCTTCCTTTATTGGTTTGGGGTTTGACCGTACACATAAAAGGAAACAAAGGACTGCACAGCCCAAATACAGATTATTAGAGGTGTAGGTAAGTGCAGATATTTTCATTGGTGATGTGTTGGTCTCACATGACTTTCTCTACTCTTTTACAAGCTATTCTTGCAAACTCTTATTCCTTTATCTATGATAATTAAAGTAAACAATTGTAAAAATTATATTAGTGCTAATTTTCTTGTAGGTTCAATGAGAATATGGGAATACAGTAGGCTTTAGCGATAATCAAATTTTTTAAACATGGTCGCTATGTGAAGGCTTTGAAATTCCGTTCTCTTTCCACGGCCAAGAGATAAAAAAGTTTATATGGACTTTCCATTTGAGAAAAGTTGAAGAATTGCAAAGGAGTATCTCCGAAATGGTTCACCCCACAAAAAAGCATTTAATCGTAATATCCCTCCGCCTGAGGAGTGGAGTGGGTTATTGACGCTTGCTGCCTAAGGTTCTCCAAAGAGAACATTTTGGACATCCCTGGTCTATACCGACAGGCGTTGTTCTCTTTGCGATGCAGTTAGGGCCATGCAAAAGTAAACTTTGTGATTGGATTGCGGTAAAACTGCTAGACGAAGAGAAAAAAACAAATAACACACAGCATGGATATAGCATTTATAGAAATATCCGCACTTATACCCTTAATAGGCTGTATTTAAATTCAGCTTCTCTCAACTACACCAGGAAAGTTTTAAAAATGCATTCCTATCCCAAACAACTATGTTGAAAATAATTACCATAATAATTCAATGCAAATTCTAGCGTATGCCAATGATTTAATGTGTTATTTGCAGTATGCATTTTTAAAATATAGATTCATAAACGCAAATTTAGAAATTCGTATGTACTGGTGTATTTTTTAGACGTGAGGAATGACCTTGTTAGGATCTAGGGGAGTGATATCATGCACATTGATGGCGAAGTAACATATTTTTCTACTTGAAACAAACAAGAGACTGCTGATAAATGGTACGAGCGGGCACTGTACTAGATGACAAACCCTTGTGTTATACTGGAAAGAACGTGAAACTGCCGAGATGTTTACGTGGGCTTATCGCACAAACACGGCGAGTCACTATTTCGCTAATCTAGTAAATAAAATAAGAGATCGTAGCGTCGGACAACCAAGGTCAATATGCTTGGTCGCTTTACCAGGTAGTAGGTACTTAATCACGCAGAAATACTCAATCCCCATTGTCTTACAAATGCTAAAGTGAACTCGCCATGCGCAACTTCGTCGTTTGCTATGTCTAAAAGATACCCCTATATAACCTTCAGAAGAGTATTAAATTCCTGCAGGAGCTCACTGTAGGTATAGGTACTATAGCGATGTCTACAGCCTTATGAAGGAGACTGTACTTGCCCTTGTTATGATATCTGCTTTTATATTCGTTTACAAATGGAAACGTGACCGCACATAATTATAAAGTCTAAGAGAGATCTTGGAGCGTGCATCATATACACCCCCTCCCCATGCATATTACATATGTAGAGCAAACCCCATCATAACCGCCTCAGGCTTTTATTTACTCATTTGTTCATTCATATCATCCTTTGTAACCGCGCCACGAAGTCGGCGGCTGTTTGAATATACGCTCAAAGTTTAACTACCATCGTGTTGCTAAAGTCCAGTATTATTATTATTATTATTATTATTATTATTATTATTATTATTATTATTATTATTATTATTATTATTATTATTATTATTATTATTATTATTATTATTAGTAGTAGTAGTAGTAGTAGTAGTAGTAGTAATAACAATAATAATAATAATAATAATAATAATAATAATAATAATAATAATAATAATAATAATAATAATAATAATAATAATAATAATAATAATAATAATAATAATAATAATAATAATAATAATAATAATAATAATAATAATAATAATAATAATAATACATTTTGGTAAAAGTATTAAACTGCAGTTAAATTTTTTTGAGGGTAGGGCACGTCCCATCCAGAAAGAAAAAACGCATCAGATGTTTTATTTGTTTCAACACTTAGAGGAAAATGGAAAGTAATGATAAAAGTAATGAAAATGTGGATTGTACTCCGCTTTATATTTTGAACGAAGCTAAGAATGTGTTAATCCTAGAGAAACCAAAAGATGCTCACGAAAAATCATAGGAAAATATTTGTGTATGCAGAAACGAAAAATACGTTAGTTTGACTATTGAAACCACATTATTGCCACACTTTTCAGAGCTGATAATTATGCTGGCCTTATTACAGGTGCATTGGAGAAAATTATGTTGTGGCAGTAATAACGTCATTGCTGTCTTGTTGCGTTGATAATTACGTCATTTTCTAGCACTGGTCCTAGAAATAGGGTAAAGTTTTAAATGCCAGGATTGCTTAAAATATAGGTATTATGCAACTTCGAATTTTTGGCTTAAATATATTTGCTTAGCCTTGGGTAACCGGCAAAAACTAAAATATGGCCATAATCATCAAAGATCTTAGGAACAGAATAAGTACTGAGGACTTAAGCGGAAATCTTCAGCAGCATACTTACATATATGTAAGTTTAAGAAAATGTTTAAGGGTAGATGCACTTAAGTATGGATATCTCACACTGCACGCCCTGACAGCTACGCATCAGTAAAGCAAATTATCACTACTTGTGGTCTTAATCCCCTGGGGTTATAATTGTCGGGGAGTGACAAGGCAGTGTGGCGAAGGGGTTGAGATGAAGAGGGTGGAAATATATGCAAACTACGGCACTGCGGGCTGCTGGGGTTGATACGGCACGCCTTCCTTTGTGGGGAACTGTTACTGTTTCCCAGATTCCTGCAACCCCTCTCGCCGAACCAGAAGAGCCAACCTTCAAGATTTGCCAATGTATGTAATTTGCTTGGCAGAAATTACGTATTTTACACATTTCATAGGTTGAATAGAGTGAGAAAATATATTGTTCAAGTTTGTAGTTTTATAAAACAGGATTTTTTTAAAAAAAAATACATTAATTTGTATGACTTTATCCACTCTTCACCAAAGTATTCTTGCAAAATGTTATTGTATCTACTTCTTGTTAACTTGAATAAGCTTGGATAAACCTTCCATGTCAGTTTCTAAGTCATAATTCCTCAGAAGACCTTTTCATTCTGGATACTTTTGCATAAATGGCAAACAGTAAGAGACGGACGAAACCTAAATAAAAATATGTATTTCGTTTAAACACAAAGTTTGTATGGAAAACTTTTTTTTTTTTTTTTTTTTTTTTTTTAATTGTAGACACTGTTGAACCTGCTTTATATGTAACCCGGTTATAAGTAATCCGTATTTAGCTATACGTAAATTTTTACAGGTTCCGGCAAAATGTAACTTGAAACGTGTAAATAGACATACGTAATTCGCTGTTATACGTATTAAATTTCACTGAATTACAACTGAGTTTTACGTAATTATGAGCATATGGCATAAGTTATCTTAAAATAAACTCTAGGTGTATTTTCCTTACTTTGATGTCAACGACACAAGCTGAATGAGCGCCTTTCGGCCGCGGAAACAAGAGACAAAGACATTTGCTGGTACAACCGGCGGATTTCCGGCGGAACAAACGAGAAATTGAGATACAAATCTGGTGTTTACAGCTGAAACAGCGGTTTTGTCTTTCAGTTCTCAATTGGTTATTATCAATCTTGGAGAGCAGAAAAAAGAAATGTTATAAATGTAGGAGAAACTAAAATTTACGAGAGGTGGAATTTAATGCACACAAAACCAAAATCGAAATTGCTTCAGACTTAGAAATTACTTATGCCACGTTAAGTACAGTCACAAGTAAAACAAACGAGGTGTATGCAATAAATGCAAGAAAAGTGAAACAAGCCAAATTCACTGATTTCTTTAAAGCAAGACCTAGTTCAAGATGTTTCCTTCCTACATACCTATATTTGGTATTTTTTTAACTTTTACACACGTATGCCCACTATCACTTTTTTTAAAAAACATGGTGCATTATAAAAATCTCATTTGTAAGTAATTCTGAGTTACAAGTAATCTTTTCTCCCCCGTTGATACACCTACGCATAAACCAGGTTCAACTTTATTATTCTTGTTTTTGTTGTTATTGTTATTGTTCAGGAATATTGGTGCTGCAGGAATAATGTTTCAGCTACCGCTATTAGGAGGCCAATGTATTATTTAAATTAATGATTATATGTCAAATTACAACGGTCTTTTCTTAAGAAAGGTTCATTTTGATACGCAGGGGAAGAGCGTGAAAATGAGACTTTTAATTTAGACTGAAAGCAAACACAATTTCCTGTGCATGCTTTGCTGCTATGCCAACATTTGATTAAAATCTTTCTCTCTGGCCCAGCGCTAAGCAGAATGTCTGCTGACAGCTTTTGCATGTCGTATTGCTGATTGGCCGTCAGATCTGTTAACTAGGGACTCGCATGCCTGTCACCCAGCCCCAGCTATGAGATACACCGACTTAATAAGGCAAGAAAAAACAATTAGGATACCACAGAGCAGTTAAATCACTGAAACGAGAAAACATGCATAGAATACAACATGGTTATACACCCCCACAGTAACAGAGTGACTGATTACTTTTGTAATAATTACAACTAAGAAAAAAAGTGCTCCTCTCACAAGACACTTTCTACTCACTCTTGTACGAACTATTCTTTACCTCGATCTACTTCATGTTAATCGAGATAAACATTTCCAGAAATTCCCCTATTGCACAGCTCCCTTTAGATGCAAGGGGAATGTGGAATACAGAAGCCAGGCAATAATCAAATCTTTTAAGCTAGATACATATTCACGTTGGGAACAAAAATCTACATTTTTAGCCATAATTTTTAAAACTTTTTTATTTTTCTAGTGATCTACATGATAAACCAGAAACATTTACACATGCAACACTTAAAATGTTTTTGAGTAAACATAAAAAAGTTCAACATTCAAATATTCAAATAATTTTTCAAATTCTGTAACTTCTACAAAAACATAGATATTTCAGACTTTAAGACACCAATTTGTTCAAATGAACATGCAAAATAATTTAAATCTCAATTAAGTAAACTGGCTGTAAAAAGTTTATGCATTTTGAAATTCAAAATTCCTCTTTTTTAGCAAGTGAATGTCTGTTGAAATGGCTACAGTGTTTGTGATTTATATTAAGATTGTAGCTTTTGGTTTACATAATTTCCTATTTAATAAGCTTCAAAATTATGTATGAATGAGGTACGCAGGTAACATAATTTTAAGAATATTTCCTTGGGATTGAAAAATGTAAAAACGTTAAAAATTGAAATTTCAGCAAATATTGAGGGGAAAAAACATTCATGTTATCTGCCTAGACTAATCTGATTGTATTTATGCTCGGCCATGTGTAAGTTTGAACATTTATAAAATGTTTAATATTCTACACTGCAGTTGTCACTGGTGTCCTAGTTTTTGTCACATATATTTCTTATTCGATTGTACAGCCATCAAAAAATGATTGAGCGTATAAGAGGAGGAACGTATTTCTAAGTCTCGCGTCATGTTGTAGTGCGGTTTACACAAGTCGATATTCCAACATGCAGCTGAGATTACTTATAGCCTCTGATCCATATGTTATCGTTTGTCGAACACACAAATAGACTGTCTTGAATCACCACTCAAATTTTTATTATGCTTAAGACACTGTTATACCAAATAAAATGTATATTTTGAATTTTCTAGCTATAGCTTATGTAGCACTGTTTCCTCTTTATGAATTTTACATAATGTTGAACTGTAAGACACAGACCAAATCTTACTATACAAAAATGCTGACCTCGTTAAAACATAATTTATATCCAAGTAAACTTGTTTGTGGAGTGAACTATTTCGGAGATATTTGTGTGAGAATTGCAGTTCTTATACTTTTCTCAAATGGAGAAAATTAAGCGTGTAAAGAAAACGAAACTAAGGCCTTTATATAGCGACCAGTTTTAGAAGATTTGGCTATCGCTTCAAAGTCTACTGAATTCCCACATTCCCCTTGTACTTACAAAATATTAGTACAACATAATTTCTGCAAATGTTTATCTCAAATAATTTGAAGATAGAAAAATATGTGTTTGTAAGAGTAGTTTGTACAAGAGTAAAGAAATTAATTTTATAATTCGTATGCGTTAGGAAGGCACCTATGTATAGTGTAAGAGGAACTGTTTTTCACATATGTCATTAATTAGTGTCTGAGCTTATTTGTAAATACATAGTACTCCAGCTAGGTGGCGTATTCCCTTGTTCTGTGGTGTTACTTCCTCAGAACTCAGTAAAGTCTGTTAAACATCTGTTCGTCCTGTGCACGCGATCTTGCAATTCTTTCTACTTGTTCTACAAATTCCACTCGCGACAATGTAGGAACACAAATTGCTCTAGCAGAAGGCTTTGACAAGCTTTATGAAGGCAATGACAATGAACCTGCCGAGCAGTATGGTCAGGTGGGCCACAAACTGGGTTCATTTTACCAACTGTCGCAGTAATTCCAGGGAGAGCCTGCAGGCCGACGCTTTCTCAGTAGGCGATGAGCCTAATTACGTCACGCAGTAATTTGTAACAGTGCAGCTACCATCTGAAATGTAGTACTCGTGTATTTATGTTAAGGTTATTAGAAATCCCAAACAAAATAGCGACGGTTAATTAGAAGCAGAATGCAAGTTGTAATACCATTAGGGTCAAGCATTAAAAAAATAATAGTATCCGGGGCTTTCTTCTATATAATTATAATGAGTTTAAGTCAGGGCAGTGCTTAAGTACGTTCAATCTTTGTACAAAAGCTTGACCACAAGTGCCCTCGACAAGAGAATGCAGACTAAAGTTAGGTTAGGTTACACAACGAAGAGATCTACATAGATGTATTGGCTATCATCCCTCAGGAGGAAGGGATGAGGTGAATGAACCACAGGAGGCTGCAGGTCACAAAGGCACGCCTACTGTATTTGTCTCAGAGCTTGGCTTGTGGTTCACACAAGCAAACCTGACATATCACGCTGTTTTTTCTCTCGCGCTGACATTTTACACACTGCTTCAAAAGTGACTTATCCGGTAGATACAATAAACGTTACGCGAAAGAACATCACGAATACATTATATTGCCTACCGCACAAAACAAAGCAATAATGATCAACTTTCAGTAATATCACTTATGAATTGTGTATCGGAGACACAAGAATCGTACGATATACCTAATATTGTAGCAACACTGGTACTTGCTTGCAGTCCAACTGCTTTATAGACAGTAATTTTGAACTGCTGGTGTACTCTGTTTACATTATACCAAGAAGATCCCCATTTCACAGCGCGTTCAAGGACAAAGACATTCTCCTGAGTTAATGACAGTCCCTTACAGAATAGAGGAAGATTCCGAGTGTTAAAGAATATGGACCATTTTGATTCTATAAGAGCACCAACACACTATACCTACCAGTGAATGAAATACATGATTTCACAACCTCTGTATAAAGACTTCGTATCAAGTGACTACCCGGCACACGCAAAGGAAGTAAACTGCAAGGGGATCATTAATTTGCAAAAACGTTTCATTTTGGGTGTAACGCAATAGTTTCTCTACCTCTAGAAAAGGTAATTACGTGATAAAGACGGATTGAGAAAAATAACTATACGTTTAACACATGCACAGCACATAAATGACCGCCTCGCCTTTAAAACTGACCGATATTAATAAAACAATACTTTAGCAATTGGCCCCCGTAGAGCACCTGTCTATTGCTCAAGAATCGATTCCCGGCTGGAAGGGTAGGGATATTTTTCCACTAGGATTATTCTCCATCCTCCCAGGAGTCTGTAAGCATGAAGGGAAGTGTGAATGTATTTATGTGTGAATTTAATATAAGTTAAAAAAATAGAGTAATAGAAATCCAAGTTCAAAACCCTCGATAAGCGAGTGAACACCATTGCTGTTGAGCAATTGGTTAAACGCCGCCGATATGACCCAGTGCAACATAAAAAATACTTTAATACAGAAATGTGTTACTATACTTAAAAACCTGAATTACCCTATGGAAACACGCTCGTGAAACCAACATTTTATCACTTTACATAAAATCATACTTAAGATAGCTGGCTTTGCAGAAATGGCAAATACCGTTCATTGAACCGTTAGTGTCTTACTTCACCTTTTATAAATATATAAATGCACTGATAACATTTTTCAGCAAATTAATTTTTAGGAAATGTTTCAAAAAGTAGACCTAGAAGCCTGTACATTTTTACGAGACTTAAAACTCTGACTTATGTTCAAGTGGTGCAAAGTCCATACTCGTAAATTAAAAATACGTTGTTTTAGAAACAAATTTTAAAGAAAAAGTGATAAAAATAAGATTTGAATGGCAAGATATTTTCTAACCATATTATAATTGTTAATAGGTTAAGTTTACCAAGGTATGCTGATACTCACTTTTTGTATATCATACATACATTTCATAAAATTCTTCCTCTATAAAATGGTGCGTTTATTTTTAATTTATAGAATATGAATATATTCATAAAATTTTAAATAATTCACATACGATGAAGAAACATAGAAACCACAGACTGAACATTTAACACTCTGCAAAATTGTGATTTTATTTTAGTTCCTATCGAATACAGATTCTTAACACTATAATAAGCGAGTTTTCTATTTTATGCGGATATCTTGATCATTTGTATGCCCCATAGGGACCATTTGAGGGGCTAATTGATAAAGAAGTAACTACAGGTCGCGAAGGCGCATAACTGGACGGGAAGGCTCGCGAAGTTGACCACCCTCCCACCTTCCAGTGAGTGAGGGAGGGAGTGAGGGAGCGAGTGAGTGAGGGTGTGAGTGAGAGAGTGAGTGAGAGAGTGAGGGAGTGAGTGAATGGGGGAGGGAAGGAGTGAGGGAGTGAGTGAGGGAGTGAGTGAGGGAGTGAGTGAGGGAGTGAGTGAGGGAGCGAGTGAGTGAGCGAGGGAGTGAGGGAGGGAGTGAGGTAGTAAGTGAGGGAGTAAGTGAGGGAGTGAGGGAGTAAGGGAGTGAGTAAGTAAGTGAGGGAGGAGATGGAGTGAGTAAGTCAGGGCGTGAGGGAGTGTGTGAGTGAGTGAGGAAGCGAGCGAGGGAGTGAGGGAGCAAGTGAGGGAGCGAGTGAGGGAGCGAGTGAGGGAGCAAGTGAGGGAGCGAGTGAGGGAGCGAATAAGTGAGGGAGCGAGTAAATGAGGGAGCGAGTAAGTGAGAGAGCGAGTAAGTGAGGGAGCGAGTAAGTGAGGGAGCGAGTAATTGAGGGAGCGAATAAGTGAGGGAGCGAGTAAGTGAGAGAGCGACTAAGTGAGTGAGCGAGTGAGGGAGCGAATAAGTGAGGGAGCGAGTAAGTGAGAGAGCGAGTAAGTGAGGGAGCGAGTAAGTGAGAGAGCAAGTGAGAGAGCGAGTAAGTGAGGGAGCGAGTGAGGGAGGAGAGGGAGTGAGTGAGGGAGTGAGTAAGTGAGGTAGTGAGTGAGGGAGGGAGTGAGTGAGTGAGTGAGCGAGGGAGTGAGTGAGTGAGGAAGCGAGCGAGGGAGTGAGGGAGCGAGTGAGGGGGCGAGTGAGGGAGCGAATAAGTGAGGGAGCGAGTAAGTGAGGGAGCGAGTAAATGAGGGAGCGAGTAATTGAGGGAGCGAGTAAGTGAGAGAGCGAATAAGTGAGGGAGCGAGTAATTGAGGGAGCGAATAAGTGAGGGAGCGAGTAAGTGAGAGAGCGACTAAGTGAGTGAGCGAGTGAGGGAGCGAATAAGTGAGGGAGCGAGTAAGTGAGGGAGCGAGTGAGGGAGGAGAGGGAGTGAGTGAGGGAGTGAGTAAGTGAGGTAGTGAGTGAGGGAGGGAGTGAGGGAGTGAGCGAGGGAGTGAGTAAGTGAGGTAGTGAGCGAGGGAGGGAGTGAGTGAGTGAGGGAGCGAGCGAGGGAGTGAGTGAGTGAGGGAGTGAGCGAGGGAGTGAGTGAGCGAATGAGTGAGGGAGCGAGTGAGGGAGTGAGGGAGCGAGTAAGTGAGGGAGCGAGTGAGGGAGTGAGTAAGTGAGTGAGGGAGGAGAGAGAGTGAGGGAGTGAGTAAGGGAGTGAGTGAGGGAGTGAGTGAGTAAGTGAGAGAGTGAGTGACGGAGTGAGTGAGGGTGTAAGTGAGGGACTGAGTGAGGGAGTGAGTGAGTTGTGAGGGAGTGAGTGAGGAAGGGAGTGGGGAAGGGAGTCAGTGAGGGAGGGAGTCAGTGAGCTAGTGAGGGAGCGAGTGAGGGAGCGAAGGAGTGAGTGAGGTAGTGAGTGAGGGAGTCAGTGAGGGAGTTAGTGAGGGAGCGAGTGAGGTAGTGAGTGAGGGAGTCAGTGAGGGAGTCAGTGAGGGAGCGAGTGAGGGAATGAGTGAGGGAGTCAGTGAGGGAGTCAGTGAGGGAGCGAGTGAGGGAATGAGTGAGGGAGTGAGTGAGGGAGTGAGCAGGGTTTAAGCGTCCGTCGACAGCTAGGTCATTAGAGCTCGAAATCAGAAGATAAAACCAGGTAAAGTCGCTAGTTATGACGCTTCATCGCTAAAAAGTGAAAAAAGTGAAAGTTAAAACAAAAGTTTAAAAAAGCAGTAAAAACTGAAGAAAAAAAAAAACTAATCGGCTAAAGGATAAGTGGTCACAGAAGTTAAGTACCTTAGAAGTCTAAACCGTTCCGAAATAAAATACAAGTGCCACTCTCCAGTTCTGCACTTCAGTCATGACACTGTAGTTGGCAGAGGTGGGGAACGCAAGGGCCGGGCGGTAAACCTTGGCGAGCGAAGGGCTGTTGCGTTAGGGGTTATTGATTTTTTTAACTTTAATATTTTAAACAAAAAATGTACTACACTTTAAAATGCTATTTAATCAGTGTTTCACATGGTTGAGAAATTGTAATTTTTGATAAATAAAACCATTACGATATAATTTATACACTAATATACAAGACTAAGATACAGAATTTTATTCACTGCTCTGGTTGTTTCAGATAAAATTAAAGCTTTACATATTATTCTAAACAGTCATACTTAATGGACGAATTAATTGTGTCATGTGTTGCGAATTTAAAACCAGCAAAACCGTATGTTAAGTTTTCGATTTCACTCTCAGTGTTTGTACAATGTTAACATATTTTTTTTTAATATAAACATTTTTTCTTAAATATGCCAAAAATTTTAACTATGGTTGAAGAGTAATCTATTTCTCCATATTTGACATTATATAATGGAATATATAAATCAATGTATATTTATTAAACTGTACCTACACAAGTTAAAATGAAATCGGTGATTGTTCGACGAGTGTTGCCTTCCTCCCTTTGTTGTGTTTGCTGGAGTAAGGTAGAGGAGTTTTTTGAGAGATCGCGCGGAGAGCTGGACCACCCAAGTAGAAGCGGCGTGAGTGGCACACAAGGCTCGTGTTGAGCTGCCTGGGCTTGTACAGAGAAACTGCCGCCCCAGTGCAACAGCCGCTTAACTCACTCACCTTCCTTCATCAAGTCTGTGAGCCTTTTAACAACTGATTTAGTCTTCAATGTTTGATTCAAACAATTACGTCGTTTCATCTGGGATGCATCGTAAGTTACAGAACAAACCTATTCTAGGCATTGATATCAGGATTTATTGATGAAGAAGATTGATGTGGTTTTAAAGAAATAATAGGGAGATCATTATCATCATTGTCAAGCAGCGATAGTTATGCTACGTTATTAATTATTCCTGTTCATAATAGTAATAATAAATAATAATAGTGTTAGTGATGACGATAATAATAATAATAATAATAATAATAATAATAATAATAATAATAATAATAATAATAATAATAATAATAATAATAATAATAATAATAATAATAATAATAATAATAATAATAATAATAATAATAATAATAATAATAATAATAATAATAATAATAATAATAATAATAATAATAATAATAATAATAATAATAATAATAATAATAATAATAATAATAATAATAATAATAATGGAAGAGGAAGAGGAAGAGGAAGAAGAAGAAGAAGAAGAAGAAGAAGAAGAAGAAGAAGAAGAAGAAGAAGAAGAAGAAGAAGAAGAAGAAGAAGAAGAAGAAGAAGAAGAAGAAGAAGAAGAAGAAGAAGAAGAAGAAGAAGAAGAAGAAGAAGAAGAAAAATGGTGGTGATGGTGGTATCAGTGTTTCCTGTTTTGATTTTACTCATGAGGAATAGTATGGGAGCGCAAATAACACAATTCTTGAACCATCTCTGCTAAAAACAAAAAGTTATTTTCATCAACAGTTTACGGTAACATTGAGGGAAGTGAAGAAATAGAAAGAAGCACAGAAAAACAATGAAGAATTAAGTTAAGAGGGTTTAGCCTAAAGTTCACTTCCTTTACGCCCGAACCTCAATACGGACTAACAACCTTGAAGAATGAGGTAACCAAGGACATGTAAACAGCAATTTGGTTGTTTCAAGTGGATAAATAGAGGCTTATCACCAGCCAAGGCGTACTTCAAATCCTGAATCCTAGGAAGCTTTGTTTAATTGGAAATCTATCACACGATTGACAAATTTACTAACGAATTTAAGACATTTGCAAAAAACAAAATAATTCAAGAAATGTTATGATACTTCAGACAAACATAACAAAACATAACAAAAATACCTTTTCTCAAGATTAACAAAAAATCCACGCCTTTCTTAATTTATTATCCATAAAAACCAACATTATTTTCAGATCAAAGATTAAACACCCTTAAAACAAAATTATAGGTATGTAATCCACAAAAGTACAATAAAATAACAAAAATATTATTTTAAAAATCTGCTGTGTTACACTCACATGACCTTTACTCTTGTAGTAACCATTCTTACAAACTCATAGTATTCCTCTAACTTCATGTTAGTCGAGATAAATATTTCCAGAAATTATCTTATTGCCAATATTTTGCTAGGTGCAAGGGGAATATTAGAATACACTAGGCTTTAAACCATAGTTAACTCTTTTAAAGCTGGACGCTATATGCAGGCTTTGTGTTCCCTATACCTACACGGCTAAGAGATAAAGTGAATAACGACCTTCCATTTGAGAAAACTCGTACAAATAACAAGGAATAATCCGAACTGGTTCACTTAAAAAAATGGATATAACGTGTTTTGACGAGATCTACATTTTGGTATATTAAGATTTGACCTATCTCTTACTGTTTACTAGCTATGCAAACGTCATCAACAGTAAACAGGACTACATAGGCCATAGCCAGAAAATTCAAAAAATACATTTCATTTGCCATAAAAGTAAAACATTTTGCGTTTTAATCAAAATCTCTAAAGGCATTCTTGAGAAAATCAAAATTTTCGAAACTTTTCCATGTAAAGGGTAGTTCAGGATGGAGTTTTTGAGTTATGGTGTTCTCTCTCTCTCTCTCTCTCTCTCTCTCTCTCTCTCTCTCTCACACACACACACACACACACACACACACACACACACACACACACACACACACACACACAGGCGCGCGCGGAACTTTTTCTAGAACTATTATTTATTATTATTATTATTATTATTATTATTATTATTATTATTATTATTATTATTATTATTATTATTATTATTATTATTATTATTATTATTATTATTATTATTATTATTATTATTATTATTATTATTATTATTATTATTATTATTATTATTGTTATCGTTATTATTATCATCATTATTATCATCATTATTATAACCTACAGATAGCCTCTTTAAAAAATCTTTAATTTTCCAAACTTGCCGATATCAATATGTTTAATCAAAAGAGTTGATCTAACCATGGAATATTCACTCAAAAAACTCGAAGCTTTATTACCTTTACGACTTCTCATAAAAATACGTCAACAAAGGATCTTTATTTACGTCTGCAGCATTACCCAAACATCAGTCCTTGAATTTCCTAAAAAATACAAACTTTCCTCGACTTTTCTGGAAGAAGTATATTATTATCGCTTCTTGGACTGCTTCTAAAATGTTTCCTGATCAACCATAAGAGTCACCTTCAATCATTTTTACTTCAACTTCACACATTAACTAGTATCCATAATTGCAAATATACGGAATACTAAAATACTCTTAACGTAGATAAAATATTGTGGACAACACGCTAGAAAGTTAGGATTAGTAACTCGCGGCTCTTAGAATGCCCCTTTCGATCGTGTGGGCCTCTCGTTGCTAAAACTCTACTTTGGTAACTAGTGCTCTAAATATCTATCAACTTTAAGCAGTTAGGGTTAACAAGTATTTTATCAAAAGGTCTTTTACTGATTTGGTTTTTTCTTTCACAGCCCAAGTTTCTTCAGCAAAAAGTTTCTCATTAATTAAAATTGCTAATGTTACAAAAAATAACAGATTTCGAAATTAAATTTTACTTAACTCGTATACAGGATTGTAACCGTCCAGTTGGTTAGAGCACCCGGATATAAGCCGGAAGATCTGTGGTTCAAATCCCGGTTATGGCATTGCATTTTCAGTCTGATTCGAGCTTTCCAAACTGGCCCTACACACGGCTAGTGTCCAAGAACAATTCATTTTATACTTTGTTTAATTTTAGGAGTAGTTTTTTTTTTTTTTTTTTTTTTTTTTTTGTAAAAGGATCCCATTTTTATTTACGAACCCCACGAATTCAGTGAAGTGACGCATTTATTGTCGATTTTGGTTACAGTGCTGTTGTAATAAACAGGTACAAAATTCAGTAATACTGTAAATTTTCTAAATTTCCCAGAACGTATGAAAGATTTGAATGAAAGTTTTTATCCCTATTAAAATACTAAATAACTCAACAAAACAGCAGCATGCTTACACAAAGGCCGCATTAAAGAGCTAGGAAATTCTGTAAAATTGGGCGGGCTTAGATACTAAGTTAACCTCTAAAATCAGCCCTCAAATAATTACTCTTTATTAAAATACTGTGAAATGTAAACCATAGCAAGAAATATAGACTGACTTGTATAGGCGTAAACCAATTTTACGTTATTGTCGAGTCAGATATTATTTATTAATTACAAGTGAATGTTAAGTAAGGTATGAAAGTATATAAGGCAGGCGTTAAAATAAACAAAGTGAGATACATTATTATAAGCAGAAATGATTGCAACTTACTAAAACGGTGACCAAAGTAGCGAAAGTGTGCGCACACCACGAACACTAACAACAACACTGCTCGGTACACAAACCCACGAATGAGGAGCGTAAACTGAGCACGAGCAACATAGATGACATAGCGACCTAACAGGGTCACCAACATTGAGTGGTGAAAATAGAGAAAAACTCATGAGTTTCTCTGCCCTCTATCGCTTATTACTGGGTACACAAAGTATTCTTAAAAAGGTTAATTTTCCTTCAGCTTCGTACTATTCGAAATAAACCCTCCCAGAAAAATCTTACGTGTTGCACTCACACGGCTTTCTCTACTCTTGTACTAACCATTCTTACAAACTCTTATTCCTTACATCTTCTTCGTGTTAGTTAAGATGAACATTTGTACAAATTATCTTATTGCTTATTCCCTTGTAGGTGCAAGGGGAATGTTAGAATACAGTAGGGTGTGAGCGATAGTCAAATGTTTTAAAGCTTTGAGATTCCGTTGCACGGCTAAGATATAAAAAATGAATAACGATCTTCCATTTGAAGAAAGAAACTCACACAAATAGTAAGGAATATCTCAAAAATAGATCACTCTACAAAAAAATAGAATTATTTGGACATAGGTAAATTGTATTTTAGCAGTATTTACATATTTTTATAGTCAGATTATCTGTTATGTTTTACCAGGTATGCACCGCCCATCCACAGTAAACTATACTACCTATGTATAGTAAATAGAAAAATTAATGTCGAGATGTCATCGGAAATATACCTGTTTTGAGGCCCTCTGAATCCAAAAAAGGGCATTTTTAGCAAAATATCCATGTGTGTGAGAGTGTGTGTGTGAGTGTGTGTGTGTGTGTGTGTGTGTGTGTGTCCGTGAACAGAATAACAGCAAAAAATCGGTTAAAACCCAAAGTTGAAATTTAAGTTTTATATCTTTCAAGGATGCAACACAAAGATTTTGAAGAAAATTCCTCCACCCCAAATTACCCTTTGCGTGGAACTTTTTCTCGAAAATTTTGATTTTATCAAAAATGGCTCTAACAATTTTGATTAAAGTGCGGCCACGCCGTAGCTGAGTGGTAAGACCATTCGCTTCTCATCAAAGCGACCCGGGTTCGATCCCAGGCAACCGTATGTGGGATTCGTGGTGGACGAAGTGGCGCTGGGACGGGCTTCCTCCGGGTTCTCCGGTTTCCCCCGCCATCTCATTCCACCGGTGCTCCATCTTCATTCCACGTATCATCAGTGTCACCGCCTGCGGTGCCGTATGTAGTAAAAGCGGGCGTTACACACTGCCAAAAAATAAAAAAATCAAGTGCCATATGTGTAAGAAATTTTTATGGCAAATGAAATGTATATTTTGAATTTTCTGGCTATAGCCCATGTAGTCCTGTTTACTCTTGATGACTTTTGCATAATCGGTAAACCGTAAGACATGAACCAAATCTTACCATACAAGAAACGTAGATCTTATTAGGACACACGAGTTATGTGCAAATGCATTTTCTAGTGGGGTGAACTATTTCGGAGATATTCCTTGTTATTCACATAAGTGAATAAGTTTTGCAATACTTAGAATTTTGAAATGGGAGGTTCGTTATTCATATTATTCAAATATCTACTAAAAGCTAATTCTTCCTCCGTGCCTGAAATAATGATAGCAGAAAATGGTTTGAAGAGGGATCGGTAAATTAAAAGCAATAACATTATTGATTGGATATAATCTGCATTTCAAAGAAGAGATTTTAATTACGATAGAAGAGGAGAAAGAACGGAAATGGAGAAACAGCTGACCAAATGCATAAAACGGATAATTTTCATCTGCAGACGACAAGACAAGACAAGGTGCATATCCTTGAGGAAGGTGGATCGGAAGTCCTCATGTCAGATGTTCCTCAGGATAATTAATTGTTAATTGGGGTCTAATAACAGATGGGCTCGACCTGGCGAGACAATCCAATTGCTCGCTACAATTACTCTAAACATCAGACGATCGCCCCATTAAATTGTTTTCTTTTACAGGCGAGTCACGTATGCAACGAGATTCCTCTTTCTGTGGTCCCCTCAGGGTGAAGAGTTGCACCCTTAACAAAACACACCACCCTCTCTTTCTTCGGCTTCCCTCCTTCATAATTACCTCTGTTTACTCCATTTCTCTTTCTCCTCCTCTTTTTTGCCCCTCATTCCTTTTTTCCACTCCTGCAATTCAGCTCTCTGTTCCTTTTCCTTTTTACTTTCTCTACTACGTGTAGTAAGTAGGGGAAGTATTGTATTCCACCCAAAAATTTGATATCGGAAATACATGTTTTGAGACTACCAGAATTCAAATGTTTAGAAAAATGTAAGTGTGTGTATGTTTGTATTCACCTGCGAACAGCATTACTCGAAAACGAGAAGTCTGTTAAACACGAAACTTTTAAGGGCTACAAGAAGAAGATTAAAAGGACCAAATCTCCCATTCCAAAACAGCCTTTACGTAGAACATGTTTTTAAAATATTGATTTTCTCTAACGATTTTCGTTTTGTCAATCTTTTTATGAAACACAATCTGGATTTTTGCATTACCTTGCCGCTTTATTTTTCTTTGCTTTTCCGTTGTTTTTTTCACACGTACACTATACACAAACACCCATCCCAGAAACAGGACTCGAACTCGCGACCCTCTGCGCGGCATAGTACCAAAGACATACTGTACATAGCTGGAGCAGCGATCACGGCTACGAGGGCCGGCATTTATTAATTAGCATGTGTTTAAGATATTTTCATTCCAGTTCATTCTGGATGACTTTTGCATAATTAGTATACCGTAAGATCTCGCTAAAACACAACGTATGTCCAAATAAATGTATTGTACAGTGAACCATTTCGGAGATATTCGTTGTTCTTTGTGTTAGTTTCGGAAAACAAACTTTCGTCAAACGCAACATTGTTCTTCGTTTTTTTACATGTTAACCGTGCAAAGAGAATGGAATTTCAAAGCTTTAAAACACTTGACTATTGCTCAAAATCTACTGTGTTCCCATACTCCCCTTGTACCTACAAGGAAATAAGCAATTAAGATAATTTCTGCAAATATTTTATATCAACTAATAGGAAGAAGATATAGTAATAATAGTTTGTAAGAATAGTTAGTACAAGAGTAGAGATAGTCGTGTGAGTGCAACACATCAGATTTTTACTTTCTCTACTGGTAAATAGGGGAAGTATTGTATTCCACCCAAAAATTCGATGTCGAGATTTCACCGGAAATATATGTTTTGAGGTCCCCTGAATCCAAAAAAAAAAAAAAAAAAGCATTTTTAGAAAAAGGTCCGTCTGTGTGTCTGTGTGTGTGTCAGTCTGTCAGTCTGTCAGTCTGTGGACAGCATAACTCAAAAACGAAAAGTCGGTTAAAAACCAAAGTTGGTATTTAAGTTTAATGTCTTTCAAGGATGTGACACGAAGATTTTGAAGAAAATAGCCCCACGCTAAACTACCCTTTACATGGAAAATTTTTCGAAAATTTTGACTTTCTTGAAAATGGCTCTAACGATTTTGATTTAAATGTCATATGTTTGAGATATTTTTGTGACAAATGAAATGTATATCTTGAATTTTCTAGCTATAGCCCCTGTAGTCGTGTTTACTCTGGACGACTTTTGCATAACTGGTAAACCGTTAGAGATAGACCAAATCATACTGCACAAAAAATGTAGATCTTGCTAAAATAAACAATTTAGGTCTCAATAAATTTTCTTGTAGGGTGAACCATTTCGAAGATATTCCTTGTTATGTGTGTGAGTTTCGGAAAATTTAGAACTTTCGTGAAATGGATCATCGTTTTAATTTTTTTATATGTTAAATGTGCAAAGACAGCAGAATTTCGAAGCTTTAAAACATTTAACTATCTCACAAAGCCTACTGTATTCCAACATTCCCCATGCACCTCTAAGGAAATAAGTAATAAGATAATTTGTACATATGTATGTTTATCTTAATTAACACGAAGAAGATACATGAATAAGAGTGTGTAAGAATGGTTAGTACAAGAGTAGAGAAAGTCATGTGAGTGCAACACATCAGATTTTTTTATTTGGTTTTATTCATGAAGGTATTTCGTGTTTTAATTTTCTAGGAATATCGTTCTACATTAATGTTAAATAATAGCGGAGATAAACCACATCCTTGACTGAAACCATTATTAATTATTAAAGCTTGTGGTAATCGTCTATTTCCTAAAATTACGAAGGTTTATTCCATCTAAAACTTCAGACCTGGATATCGGATTGCCACACGAAACTGCCATCAGAGGAAGGAAGTTGGGCCATTGCTGCAGGAAAGTCAGGGGTCCAAAGTTAACGGCAGGTAGCAGGGAAATGGTCCAATGGGCTCGAATTGCTCCTCCTCTCTCCACTAGCATCTAAATCACATGTTCTCAAAATAGCTGAGACCCTCATTTCAGTAGGGCTACAACTGCAGATGAAAATCTCAGGTCTCTGATTTATATATCTCGGTCGGAAGAGAAGACATAGTCACTCCCCTTGTAGGTACTTCATCTGGGACTATCACAATAGGTTGCGCATTGTGTGACTCTATAGCGCATCCTAATGTATACCAAATGCAAGTAATTTGATAACAGGAATAAACTAATAGTGTGCGAGGCCAATAGGACCATTATAGGTACGTGTTTAGTAGTGAAGGAATATTGTGCCTATTGTAGAGACAGAAAATTCGCATGTGTTACATCCACATGACTTTCTCTACTCAGTCATGTACTATTTTCATAAACGCATATTGGTCACGTCATGGCCGAGTGGTTAGACCATTGGCCCATCACCCAGGCGGGCCGGGATCGATCCCAGATTAGCGCTGATTTGTGATGGACAAAGCGGTGCAGGGGCGGCTTTCATTCGGGTTCTCCGGTTTCCCCCGCTATCTCATTTCACCGGTGCTCCATCTTCATTCCTTATATCATCAGTGTCACCGCCTGCGGTGCCGCAGTAGTAAAAGCAGGCGTTAAACACTACCAAAAAAATCCAAACGCTTATTCTTACATCTACTTCATGTTAATCTAGATAAACATTTGAAGGACTTAGTGAAAAAACTGAAGATATTGGTAGTGAAAAGCTTGGTACAGCTCAGTACTTAAAATGTGAACCTAAGTTATTAATATTGTAATTTTCTCATAGCATCTGTTCTTGTTTGATAGGAAACCAGTAATCTAATGTTTAAGGTCCATGAAAAAAGTTATCGTAGAAAAGGAGATTAAAGAATTGTTTAGTTAAATAGCTAATGCATGCAAAATTAATGTTCCTTATGACTCTAACGAGGCCCCCAAAGGACGTTTATGGAAATCAGTGTTGTCAACCGTAACGGAATACCACCAGGCGTAGAGAAATTTGAACCTCCGGGAGACATTGCGGCGAAAAACAAAAGTGGGAAAATATAGCGACTTTTGTCAATTTTAATTTTAAAAGACTTATTTATGATTATATATAAAATCAACATCAGCTTCAAACTAATATTTAATAAAATTAATTTATTATTTTTAAGTTCTGAAGTCCAAAAATTTTGAAACTGGCAAAAGTGTTAGTGTTGCCACATGGAAACACTGGTGCAGAAAGAATGTTTTCCATAATGGTTAACATAAAGTTCAAAACATGAACAAGCTAAACTCTTAAACTCGTTATCTCTCAAAAGTAAAACTTGTCTTCAAAATAGGGTCAGTTGTGTTTAATAACAACTGAGCATGTAAATAAATTTGGAAAATCTATGTACAATTTTTCTAGAAGGGCTACAGTGACGTCAGCAAATTCATTTCCGACAGATAGATTAACTCTTAAAATACTGCAAATACCTGAGTATACGTACCCTTGAGTGATTTCATTTATTTTTATTATATTATTGTGTATTTTATCTAATAACGTTTTTCCTTGAATTGTTCTTAATATTCGCAAGTACTTAATATTTGTTTTGTTTTGTTTTGATTTTATCTGCTATGGTTTCTGCTACATAAGTTAAAAATTTCTAACTATTGTTTTATAATTAATGCGGACTTCACTCTCTACTGCCATATATACCTATTTATTTCGCCAAATTATGTCTTTTGTGCATCCTGCTGCTTTATCAGCCTGTGTTTTTACTTCTCGATTTGTAACACTTCAAAATTGAACCAATCATGGAAACTTGTATCTTGAGAAGAATAGCAGAATGATCGCTGATTCACACGTTATTTCTTCAGTCTTAATTTTTACCACAGTCTGTAGCAATTTTGCGTCATCTTTGCTGAGAAAAGTTTTTCCAAGTCTCTCTAGTAACACCACTTTTCACGATCGCTATTGGTTGTCAGCATTAATAAATGAATATCGCTAACAATATTCTTTTTGTATAACTTAATGTTTACAAACAATTTTTAACCGAGTTCATCAAATATTTTCTTTAACAAGTAGTTATAATTAACTTAACAACACATTTTCTCTATTTCTTTCCTTTTAAATAAATTAATATTTTCGTAAAAAATTTGCTTGAAGGCTTAGTACTGGTTTTCATTTTTGCAGCGAAATATAGCGGACTTTAGTTCGACCTGTTGCGAGATTCAATGTTTCTGGTTGGTAACACTGACGAAAATAAACACAGCGACAGTAAGAGTGAAGCATCATCACAGTTTTCATAAAGTTTACTTCAAAATTGCATCCTGATGCAGAATACAGTTCATATTACAAATATGTGCAGCTCTTGTCAGTTGTGTAAACTCATTTGACAAAGTAAAATATCAAAACTGTGGTTAATTAAAATATATAATAATAAAAAAGGAATTCGTCAGCGCTTGGTCCGTTCTACACATAAAACACCAAGACAGTTTTAAAATTAGGCAATAAATTTAGTAATAACTTTGTTATAAAAACTTACTTGAGAGTTTGACAAGGATGCAGTTTATCACCGTCCTTCATAATTTATTCATGGGAAGAAAAATATAAAACTAGAAAGTAACACAGCACATGGCGTCTGAATATTAAAACATTATTATAGCGGGTGACTAGGCAATTTTAATGAAAACCGAGGACAAACTCTTAATTAAAACATTCAGTCTTAATTAGATATGTAGAAAAAGAAATACGATTTCAACATCAGGCGATAACAGGTTGTTTCATGAATACAAGGACATCAGTTGAAAGAAAATGAGCAGAGTATAGAAATAGCTTATAAAAGAGGTTAGACAGAGCACGAATTTTAAATTTAGTATAACTTTATTCATTTCTCTACCGCGTAGCTACAAGGTAGATAGAGGTGTTCAGCATCGAGATTTCGTCCGAAATACATGTTTTGAAACTCCCTGAATAAAAAAAAAACGCATGCAAAAAACTCATAATATGTATCCACATGACCTTCTCTACTCGTGTATTAACTATTCTTACAAACTGTTATTCCTATATCTGTGTTAGTTGAGATAAACATTTGCAGAAATTATCTTATTGCTAATTTTCTTGTGGATACAAGGCGAATATGGGGATGCAGTAGCGAAAGCCAAATCTTCTAAAGGTCATCGTTATGTGATGACTTTGAAATTCTATTCTCTTTACATAGCCAAGAGATAAAAAAGTGAATAATGACTTCCCATTTGAGAAAAGTATAGGTAAGTATTGGAAAATTCAGACCAATAACAAGGAATATCTCCGAAATTATTCTCTCCACATAAAAACTATAAACACAAAAAAAAAAAATGTATTTGATAAAATACCAACTTAAATACCAATTTTGGTTTTTAACCGACTTTTCGTTATGTTATGCTGTCCACAGACTGACAGACTGACACACATGCGCGCGACCTTTTTCTAAAAATGCTTTTGTTTTGTATTCAGGGGGCCCCTACTATGCATAGTAGAGTAAGTCAAGATCAAGAAACCAATAGGGTATTGCATACAACAGGTTTCTGGACTGGCGCAAGGTAAAAAACATACAAAATAATTATACTGAAAATGTATTGTTAGCGTTCTTTGAAGCAAAAGTTAAAATACGGGTATCTTGAACATTGTGGGCAAGCTACCCAATGATAAAGCTGTGTCTTAATGCAAAGAAGAACCACGGTATTAGTAAATACTACAAACGTATAGCATTTTTGAAACATTTCGGTGTCCTCAAAAGATGAGTAAGTTTAGAAAAACTTGTAATCTATTAATTAAATTTGTGTTACTTTATTTTCATCGTTTTATTATTTCCCCTGGCACCTTAATGTAGAATGCAGTGGTTTTGTAAAATCGTGTTATCAACACTGATGTTAAGCAAGGCAACAACTGCACATCGCAGCCTGATAGTCATCACGACTATGAAAAATCTAAGAATGAACGAATACAGTAGACTTTGAGCAATAGTAAAAGCTTTTAAAGCTTTGAACTTCCGTTCTCTTTGTACGGCTAAGAGATAAAAAACCTTTGCGAGCGAAAACCCATATATGGGCGACGTGTCCCGACCCTGACGAGCGAAAACCCATATATGGGTTTGGAGTCATAGAGCTACTGATCGGCTACTCTCGCTCAAATAATTCATATATACTGCCAATAGATGGCAGGAAATGCTCTTTCAGATGTTTGTGCTCAGTTTATCACCGATTTTCCATATTTAATCATTTCTGTCGTAGTTTTCAGTAGTGTAGGAATAAACAGTGCGGTGATTGCATGGAGTAACCGAGTTTTTTTTTTCCCCCGTTTTTTGACAGAATGCCGGGAAAGAAAGCGTTGGCGGAGCAAGAAATTGTAGAATTGTTGAACAAAAGTGATAGTGAGTTATCGAATTTTGTGCTCAGTGATAATGAGAGTGATATATGTGAGAATTCGTGTGTAAGTGAGAGTGAGAGTGACAGAAGTGACGCTGTAGACAGCTGTACTCCTAGCTGGAAGAGGTGAGTAATTTTGACCCTGGCCCTACATCTAGTATTCCAGTGCACAATATCCAGCAGGGACCAATACTTCCTTCTCATTTTGATGAGAATACACTTCCAGCAGAATTTTTCGGCTAATTTTTTGATGACGAAATTATGGAAATAATTACTGAGGAGATATGTATTCAGGGAAACATTAAAAAAAAAAAAAAAAAAAAAAAAAAAACAGGCGACACCATCAACGAAAAAAATCAAGATTGCTTCTTGGAATCTCCCAGAAATTGCCGATATAAAAGCACTGAGATAGTATTATCTCAACAGTATTGAGATAAACAAGTCGCTATGAAAATCATATGCACATTTTAGATACCCTGCCCTAGCTATAATTTGTTATCATCATTACCGTTGTTATTATCACAAATGGAAGTATTAAACATCATAATGTGACACTATTTAGTTCCTGAAGCACTGCTGGTTTTTTGTGAATACCTATATGCACGAACTACGTCGTACAAAATGGAGAAGTGCTACTTATGCCGTTTTTGTAACAAAATATTTACGCGGATTAACAAAACTTCACTCCTGGAGGACAGTTACGATCCAATTCAATAAAATGCAAGGTATACTATGTGTTTTAGTACATTTGAGCATTTTTATATAGTTTTAACTGTATTTAATACTTTCATACTTTAGCAAAATTGCCTTCCACTCAGAGCCATAAAACACATCCGCTCGGGAAGGGTTAAAGCTTTGAACTTCCGTTCTCTTTGTACGGCTAAGAGATAAATAATGAGTAACGCTCCTTCATTTGTGGAAACTATAAGTATATAGCTCAGTCCACCTAAAAAAAAAAAAAAAAAAAAAAAAAAAAAAAAAAAAAAAAAAAAAAAAAAAAAAAAAAAATTAGTCTATCTCCTACGGTTTACGAGTTATGCAAAAGTAACCAAGAGTAAACAGGATTAGGTGGGCTATAGCCAGAGAATTCAAAATATACATTTGTCATAAAGTATCCTAAACATATGGCATTTTAATCGAAATCGTTAGACCCATTTACGAGAAAATCAAAAATTTTTACAAAATTTTGCATGTAAAGGATAATTTAGAGTGGAGGAATTTTCTGAAAAATCTTCATGTCGCATCCTTGGAAGATATTAAACTTAAATACCAATTTTGGTTTTAAGTGACTTTTCGTTTTCGAGTTATACTGCTCACAAACACACACACAGACACCCCTACGGACCTTTTTCTAAAAATGCTTGTTTTATTCAGAGGGCCTCGAAACATGTATTTCCGCTGAAATTTCGACATGGAATTTTTGGGTGGTTTAACCCTTGTATTATAAACAACTATTTTAATATGAGAGACTGCAGGAAAATAACAAAAGTTCTCTAGGTTTGTATCCTGTAAAACTGCATTACACTGTTAATAACCATTTGAACTCTTAGCTTAGTTGCAAATGGTCATTAAAGGAGATTCATTATTCGGGCATCAGGTTCTTGAGACAGCAGTGCGATGTACGGAAACAAAAGAAAACAGAAACGAACACATCAAATCAAGAGCACTTTGGAAACATGTTCGATTCCTTTTATAACCAAGTTAATAGGTTTGATTGTTGAACATAGAATAGTTGAGTGCAGTTGTTTGAACGGGATACGTAAGTATTACTGTGCCAGAAAAAGGCAATTTCATGGTGATTCAGCGAAACGGAATGCTGCTGAAAGAATTGTTCCGGTATTAATTTAATTTGCTGCCATCGTAAAGTTATCAGGTATTGAATCAACAACAAGCACTTACATCATTTGGACAGCGTTACGCTCTAATGATGACATTCTTTTACAGATATTATCTCTACTTTTGCAATTTGCTGGAGGAAGTACTTTTCAAAATTGCTTTACAAGTGTTTATTTCCAGGAAAATAAGTCCATTTCAGTAGGTATATTTAGTGGAACAGTCGAACAAAATGACAACCCATAAACTCGATATAAAATAGCTCTTTTTAGCTGCTCTATCACATATACCTAGGTATGTCATTTTTCAATTAGAGTGACATCGTAACTGAGGTGTGCCTAGCAGTAGAGCGGAACCAGCTCCTGTCACGTGATTTACCTACTCCATGTGGGGAACATGTTCAACGTTTCTGATTGGCTAAAGTTAGTTATAAATCGATTCATAAATCACTGAATAAATTACGTACGTTTCCAAAAGGAATTTAATTAAGCAATAAAAATCTTATGTGTTGCACTCACATGACTTTCTCTATTCTTGTACTAACCATTCTTACAAACTTTTGCCCTTCTACCTTCTTCATGTTACTCGAGATAAACATTTCGTAGAAATTATCTTACTGCATGTTTGCTTTTAGCTGAAAGGAGAATTTGGGAATACAGTAGGCCTTGAGCGATACACAAATCTTTTAAAGCTGGTCGCTATACGAAGGCTTTGTAGGCCCAAGAAATAAAAAAGTGAATAACGATCCTCCATTTGAAAAAAGTATAAGTATGGCAAAACTCACACAAATAATAAGGTACATTTCTGAAATAGTTCACTCACCAAAAAAATGCATTTTGACATAAATTATGTTTTAACGAAACCTAAATTGTTTGTATAGTAAGATTTGGTTATCCCTTTACCAGTTATGGAAAAGTCATCAGGAGTAAATAAGACTACACGAACTATAGCAAGCAAATTCAAAATATAGATTTCATTTGCCATAAAAGTATCCTAACTATATGCCATTTTAATCAAAATCGTTAATGATATTTGAGGAAATAAAAATCTTCGAAGCATGTAAAGGATAGTTTAGGGTGAAGGAATTTTCTTCAAAATTTTCGTGTCGCATCATTGAAAGATATTAAACTCAAACACCAACTTTGGTTTTTAAGTGAGTTTTTGTTTTTGAGCTATGCGGTTCACAGGCAGGCACACGCAAGCAGGAGTGCGGAGCTTTTTCTAAAACTGCTCGTTTTTGGAATCAAAGGGCCTTAAAACATATATTTCCAGGGAAATCTCAGAAGCTAATTTTTGGATCGAATACAATACTTCCCCTGTTTACTAGAGAAAGTATAAATATAGCATATGGTGAATTTTGGAGGTTAAATTTCACAGAATTGGAGTTGTGCAAACTGTAATTTTATAAATTCAATTATTTAGTTCGAACTCAAAGTTATACAAGTATTTAGAATATAGGACACAAATAATGTTATGTATGCTGCAGTACTGAGGATAAATACAGAAATGCTATGATACTGCGACCCGACAGCATAACAAAGAAGGCTCGAAGTCAATTACCTCACACCACTAGGTTGCTAGACAATGCGCCCAATATTGCCTAAGAACAAACGCCGACTGCAGATAATTCGAGAAGCTTCCAGTGCCGGGCTTTTACTAGAGACTTCGAGAAACATTAATTTCCAGAGATATCGCCGGTACCTAATTCTCGGCTATAAAAGCGAATGGGCACGGACCTTCGGTTCAGTGTTGAGAATTTTATTGAGTTCATCGCCAATCAGTTTTTAGCGAGTTAGTCAGAATTGTCAGACAGCTGAGCAGTGTTTTGTGTCAAGGTTATTATTATTATTATTATTATTATTATTATTATTATTATTATTATTATTATTAT
Source organism: Tenodera sinensis (assembly GCA_030765045.1). Lineage (NCBI taxonomy): Eukaryota > Metazoa > Arthropoda > Insecta > Mantodea > Mantidae > Tenodera > Tenodera sinensis. Next base: position 39,290,140 of record CM060965.1, read on the forward strand.
TATTATTATTATTATTATTATTATTATTATTATTATTATTATTATTATTATTATTATTATTATTATTATTATTATTATTATTATTATTATTATTGTTGTTGTTGTTGTTGTTGTTATCGTTATCGTCGTCATCATCATAACCATAATCATTATTATTATTATTATTATTATTATTATTATTATTATTATTATTATTATTATTATTATTATTATTATTATTATTATTATTATTATTATTATTATTATTATTATTATTATTATTATACCTACCTTGGAGTTATAAAGAATGACTCCTATAAAGCGATCTTACGATTCCTTTCATAGTGTTTGAATAAAATAATAATATAATATGTTTGAATTAATAACATCAATGATCATTTTGGAAAATTCATTTAAAACTGGATGCTTGTTTCAAAATAGCGTCATCTGTTTACTATGCGTGTTGCCAGAAGGGATTGGTTTTAAAGCCAAAAGCATTGGCGATTATTCACCCATTGTGGTTACAGCTGCGCCCTTGCTTTGGTTGCTGAAAAATGCAGGTAGGCGGTACATCAACAGGAAGAACGTATTTTCTCGAGAAATATTTATTCCCCATTCTATTGCCTTACGGAAACTGCACGGTGCATTGGAAAGTAAATGTAAGATTTATCTCATTTAATTCCAGCTTGTTTGCAATAAATCAAAACAGAAAATTTCCTAGTTTCGGTTGAATGACCGTAGCAAGATTTCGTGAGGCTTTCGCTAAAAATTAAAGTTTTAAACGCAGCAACTTCATTGACATCTCCCATTAATACTGGCAAGTTGGCGGTGCAGTGGATGTAATGAAATGTTGATCATGCAAGCCCCATAAAGTACCTGTGCGCCAAGGAATATAACCTGTCTTAGGCTCTTCTTCCTTTTGCAGGTAAGGCGATACAGAAGTGAAGGGAGGTTGTTCTCATCTTGCCGGCAGGTTCGCCCATCTTTCAGGCCAACAGAAAGAAAACACCACGGCGATCCAAACAAAACACGCTGCTGCTGCTGCTGCCGCCACGCGGTGCCCACATAAATTACCGCCTTCAAGTGTGCCACTCTTCCAATACGTTACTGTCAATTATCTACCAACCCGCCCTCCTTTCGCAAACGGAATACAAACAATGTACACCGGGAGTAAAAAACGTCTGACATGTACTTGCGTTTCTAGTGCTTTACTATCAATATGGAGGAAGGGGCGGTCTTGTAAATACACCATGTATTACCTTAGGAAACAAATATAAGACTTCAACTTCTGCTAACAAGCTATTGTTTCACCTCTTACTTTACTTCCCTCTATCGCATATCCAGCCTCCAAGTCTTTTTGTGTTCTCTGAAGATTTACGCGCAATGCTTTTCAATTCATGGATAGATTACTAATCTTTCTAACGTATCAAGAGCAAAGGGCACAAAAAGCTCACTAATTTTCCATGCCTACGCTGCTCGCTGTGGCGGAAAACTGAATCATCGAATTAAGGTATTCAGAAAAAGAAACATGTGTTGCTCTCACCTGACTTTCACTGTCCATTCTTTAGGCCCGGTATTATAAACGTTATTTGGCTGGAAGATTACCTGCAATCGCCGTTTTATAAAGATCTGGTTAGCGAAACTCACAAAACATATGCAACGCGGTGATGTTGGGATGCCGGAATGCCGGAAAAAGAAGACGATCGCTCATCTTCTTCTTACACACAAGTGAACGTCGCCAACCTTACACCACAACTAAATGCAGTTGTTAAAATGTAATGTTGGTAACGCTGTTGTTGTAACTGAATACTTTTGCTAGCTTAGAAAAAAGGTTAATGTTCGGAAATAATGGCATATTGGATGAAAAATAAGCGTAACAGTTTAGGATTAAATTAAAGTGACCATGCACAACGAAAATAAACTTTGTAGTAACGAAGTTCATAGCAATTTATGTACATTCAACGATTTGCTTCGCATTTTGTTCGCACCAAACCAAGTCTAGGTATAGCATGAACGTACGCTTCAAACTATTTATTACGATTACTGCAAAGTGTTCATCAAAACTCTTTTTTTCTATTTGCTTCAGATCAATTACGCCCAAAATAGAACATATTCTTGTATGTTAACGGAAGAAGGCTACGCAACAGGCAATTTTATTAATTTGCAGGTAAGCTTGTTTACGTATTGAAAGGATTAATTGCATTACGTGATACTTGCTTTTATGTTTACGCTTGATTTTCAAAAATGTATTGTATGTTAATAGCAATCAACATTAAACTATATTGTGGTTTTACCGATTTCTGTATCGGTTTCAAATTTGACGCAATGAGATCAGGACTGTCATTTTCATAAGTCTGAATCTGTTTAAAAGGGATTGTTCATTCTACATCTTGCAGAATGTTAGGTATATTTAAGAACGTTTTGGGTCCCTAAGGTGTTTCAACCTCATCATAATTGCAATTTCTCAAATATATCTCCAGTACCCACATGTACAGCTGGAATAACCATATTACACATAGCGTTAAACTGTTATTAAAGGCTAGATGAATTCGAGTAAAGTTAAACTGAAGTTCAACTGAAGATTAGCGTTTATAAAACTAATTAAAACCGTAATCTATAGTTTAAACCTTACTGGAAGTTTAAACCTCCTTTTAAATACCGTTCATTAACAACCTATTATTAAAGACACTAAACTTACCAAAAAATTTAGCTATTCTTAAAATCCAAACCAGCAATCTGATGCGAATCTTAGCATCGTAAATTTAAAAAATTAAGCAAATAGATACCATAAAGTTTCTAGGAGTATAGATTGATGCTGATCTAACATGGAAGACCCACATAGGTACGTTTTATAATTACAAAGCTCAGAAAACTAAGCTATCAATTGTAAGGCATACTAAGGGTCGCTTTGCAAGCGGTCTAGGCGCTCGGCCACGACGCGGCCGAAACACCTTTTGCTGTTGCTAAATTCTAAGAATCCTGTTCCCACTTGTAGCTTTTAGAATTTTTAGAATAATTTCTGCGATTTCCAGATTTCTGATTACCCGACATTTGAGCTAATTGATTACTTGCTGAAAGAGTTCATGGAATCCTGATTGCCTTAGCTATACTGTCTTATAACTAATTGCCTTTTCTTCAGCTTTTAAATAGCTAATCACTTCTGCCCCTGACAACTCACGTTTCTTCCATTACCTATTGATTTTAACATTTTAACATATAAGAAATATTTATTGCAATTACCGTATTTACTTGAAAATAAGACCTTGATTACAATATCCGCCAAGTTTTTCAGGCGAATTTTAGAATATAAGAGAATATTAGACACGTTAATTCTAAAAAGCTGTAATTCCTAGAAAATAATTATTTCCGAATTTCTTTGTTGCTGTACCTACGTATAGATGATTGGCCAAGGACAATTTTTACCTTTCACCTGTTTGAAAGAAAGGAGCGGGGATTAGACTTGACCTCCACTCATTAGTAGCTTCAACCCTTCTACCTGCGTTTTTCCTACTAGTAAAAGAAAATCTTCGATTACAAAGGCACCAATTTTATTGAAAGTGAGTTTCTCTTGTACTGTCCGTGTTATCAGTACATGAGTTCACGAAAATGCTTCACTATAGATTTTAAACCAAATGTTTTGGAATTCGCTGGAAAAAAATGGTGTACGAGTAGCGAGTTGAGTGTTCAGTACAACCAAACATTATTCCATATTGGAGAAATCAGATAGATAAACCTAATATCCAGGGAAGTTGTTGCAGGAGTGATGCTGAGTTCTTTGCATTATTTGGGATTGCCTCCTGAAGATTGTCATAGGGAGCTTGATTCTGAGATTCAAGAATCTCATTTTAAACTCAAGGTTCTCTATTTTCAAGTGAAAATGAACAACGAACGAATTTAACTTTATTAAATATAATGCAAATGCTTATGTTGGGTTAACCTTAATAGTTAAATCATTTATCTACAATTAATTGCGCGACGAAGAATGTGCTGTCCTAAATCAAAAGATAGACAGACTGGAGACATTTACTCCAGTAAGCTTCCTCATCGATGGACAGATCCCTGATCTCACCGTGTATAGATCTAGAACGCGCTTTTAGATTCCCGTTTCCCATAAATACCATATGACCAATGAAAGGAATTTTAACCTCAAGCAAGTGATGGAAACTATTTTTTACATGTTTCGTTTCTGTTGCTGGATTGCACGTTTCCTTCAAGATAACCACAGGTCCTTCTCACAATATCTTGACCCTGATACGCACGCTTCGCAATACACAGTCATACCAACATTGGTAAGAAAGATCCATTTAAACTAACCTTAACCTACTAAATATTGTAACAATTTGACAACCCCCACTTCTGACACCACTGTTACAAAAAAGACAAAAATACGGTACAGTTATGTTTTCCTCGCTTTACTTTCTTCTAACTGAATGCACAACACCGTTCTATTTTGCTGACGTTACACAGCTTTCAGTCCTTCGTGATATTACACTCACAACTGTTTTCTTCTCGTGACCTTGACTTAGTGCTTTGGCTTTCTTCACTTTCTCCGTCTCTTAAACAGCGGACTCTGACGGTAGAATCACTCAATACCCACTAACTGCTCTCGATCTCTCGACGTTTCTGTACATACTCAGATGACACACACACACACACACACACACACACACACACACACACACACACACACACACACACACACACACACACACACAAAGGCGCCCACATAGACTAAAAACTGTCTCCCCGATGACTCGTCTGTAACTGCTCGTGGCCTGGCCTCTTTATATAGCGAAGATGACGTAACACCGACCTTTCTCGAACTTCTCAAATACGCCGGCCGCCGGACACTTCTTGAACAATCTGAAAAAGTCCTTTTGGTTCTGCCGCTCTGATTATTGTTACCTGTTCACAACAGTTGCGCGGAAAGTCTGACCTTGAGCACCTTTGATACACGCACTGCCAGTGGGATGGGGCAACCGGGCCCCAGGCGTCATTTGTTGTGTGCTGCGGCCGGCCTCACAATATAAATACTAATTCAAATAATCTCAAGGAAGAAAATCTAATTACATATAATGAAAAATATAAATTCTTAATCAAATCTTTGTAATTGGACAAGAAAAAAGATTTATTTGCTGGCGTATTTATCACAGCATTGAGGAACTATCCTCCATTATTAATCTCTCATTTTCATTTTTTACGGCAGTTTCTTATGCGTTAGGTTTCCAAGGTAAAAGTCAGATTCTAGATGAGGGGAACTTTGACGATAACTGTCGCTACTTGAAACAAATTAAGCAAAAAATGATAATCGATAGCTGGTAGCGCTATTTCCCAACGCCGCCTTTATTTTAGTAATAACCTGAGCGATTTACAGTTTCTGGAAGGCTGCCATAACGGCCTCGCCCCGACATCACATCTTGTTCAAGCTTTTATGGTGCATAATTTGCACGCGTATCCATCTCGTAATATAGTGCTTTCTATGTAAATGACAAGTTGATATTGACAATTAGTCTCTTATGGCAACTTGTAACACTTAAATCAAAACCTAATGACTTACTTCATTTTAGGTGTTCAGTTTGACACTTGGCAGCCCTGTAAGAAATTAAGTTTCTTTCCCTCAGCAACAATTAACCTTGATTTCATAAAAACGAAAATAAGAAATGAAAGATTGAAATCTGCTTATGATACATTACCACCAAAAGCTGGAATAAATGTATTAAGAGGCGGTCAGTGAATATAAAGAGTAACTAATAACTAACAATAAAGTCAGCGCAGCGGTCACGTATTTTGGAATGTGTTACAACGCTGTCTTGCATAACGTCGACTAATGTGGATCAACTTCACTGCCTTTTCACATCAAGATTAGTATTCAATAAGTGTTGAACGATTAAATGAGTAGATAAATGAGTAAAGAATGTACTATAAGCGTTTTCAATAATTTAGAAAAGATTCATAAAAGATTATAGTACGATTTGTGTGAATCGTTTCCTAAACCATAACTCGAGTCTTTCCTGGCTACGATATTAGAGTAACTTCTTCCGGACTATCAGCTAGGAAATTGTAGAATGACTTCGACTTTCGAGAGCTAACGTCACTCTCATCTTCAGAGAATGATTTATTTATTTAGTATAATTCTCAGTCGTTTGGTACAATTGCCGTTAGTCTTAAAATTACAAATCTAGTATTTGGAGGAAAAAAATATTTGAAGGGGTGTCCCATTGTAAATATCCACGTGCTCCTGTAAACAATGTTAATATTAATTTGAAGAAGTGCATAAAAGAAAGAATCCAAAGTGGGAATGCAGCTTGTTACGCAAACTTACAACTATTAAAAATAGATTCATTAGTAGAGGAACAAAATACAAGGTCTATAAAACGTTAATAAGACCAACAATAACATATGCTGCAGAAACATAGACCCTGAACAACTCATATGAGGAAATACTGCAAGATTTGAAAGTAAAATACTAAGAAAGATCTTTGGACCACTAAAGGATAAAGAGCATTGGAGAATAAGACACAGCTATGAGCTAGATGAACTAATAAACAACCAAGATATTGCAAGGTTTATAAAGTCACAAACGCCAAGATGGCTAGCACATTTTGAGAGAATGACAGAAGATACAATCCCAAAAAGAATATTGAAAGGAAGATCGTTTTCTAGAAGAAAAGAGGGTTATATAATGTAACCGAAGAGTTAATACAGATTGGAATTAGAGGGCGGAAGATTGGAATTTATGGAGGAGTATTGTGCAGGAGACCAAAGCTCATCAAGGGCTGTGGAGAAGAGCAAGAACAAGAAGAAGAAGAAAATGAAGAAGAAGAAGAAGAAAACGAAGAAGAAGCCGTTAGTCTTTTCACTTCCCGGTACAACTGTCCTACTCTAAAATCTCTGTAGTGCAGTACACCTTCTCAGATGTTGAGTTCATTATGGCATTACCTGCTGTCATAGCCTGCAGTTTGGAGAGTCGATGCTCTGCAAGACAATCATGGCCGGTCTTCAGGCGGAATGCTCTCACAGTTTCCTTCCGCTTAGTGTGTTGTTTAATAACAAGGCCCATGTTTTATATATCCAAGTCTTTTGGCTTTAAATTTTGATTTAATGAGTAACTTTGCTGAGTGGAAGGAGATTGTAGTGTCGTGAAGATTTAGTTTTGTCCCTCTCTTTGCCAGGGAATCAGCTCTTTAGTTCCCGCTCAGTCCAGCATGGGAAGGTACCCATTGAAATACAATTGGGGTTTTGCAGGCTGGCGGGTGAAAAATGAGGTTGGGGTTTGAAGGGAGGTAGCAATTTCTGCTCCTCAACATCTGTAGGTCAGGTTGCAACGGTAATTGGGCATCGCTGAAGTGTTTATTTTAACCAAATATGGGTTGCTTTTAACTTTGAAATTTGAAATCCAAGTTTGTCTTAAAAGGATTGTGTGGGAGCTCAGCTTTTGCTGTTGGTGGATCTGTTCCGCTGTTACCGGATAGGCCATGCAGGGGACCCGGTAACGCACGAGTGTGTGTGTGTTCTCTGAGGTTATAATCCTCAAGAGACCTAACCAGGGTGCTCCGATGTTGTGGCAATTAGTGGTAACATTTTACAGCCTGGCGCCCATCCTCCACATACGGAAGAGATGAGGTCTCGTGTAGTAGTCTCAAGGGGACCTTCTATGTTGCTCATTATGATTTTCAGGGAATGATGCATACCGGAGTCGTCTATATTTCTTGCTTTCTGAGGCTTCGGTATCGGAACAACCTCAACTGTTGAGGGACAGCGTGGCTAACGATAGAATTTGGCATTTGTGTTAAACAATTGAAAAATTGTATTCTCGAATTGAAAAATTTACATTCAGAATTTTTAGGGGAAGTATTCTGTGAAATTGCTTGGCCAGTTATTGGATTTTCTTCCATATTAAGCATTCTCAGATGGCTGTTAACGGCCTTCAAAGCCCTGCGCAATGGCTCGATGTAATTAGCTTTGTATGGAAAATTACTGATTCTTTCCAATTGTGGAATTACACAATATGTGAAGACGTGACACATTGTGTTTGTCGTAGGTGGTTGTAATTTATGACCTTCTGCAGCATATTGAATGTTCTGCACAAAATCGATGTCGCCGGTGTTATATGTGAATGCATCAAAGATTGTAACGCAAAAACGAAGTTTCTTAAATACCAAACTTGATACATAAGTTCAGGATCTTTTATGGTTGCAATTCGAATATTTTCAATATCCTCCTCCATGCCAAACTACTCTTTAAACGATACATTTTTCGAAAATTTTATTTTCTCAAAAACGGTTCCATTTTTATTAAATACCACATGTTTAAGGTGTTTATGAAAAGTTAAATGTATATCTTGAATTTTCTAGAATGTACTTAGGAGTCATCTGCAGTCTAGGTGACTTTTGCGTAACTGGTAAACCGTAGAGACAGATAAAATCGTACTATAAATTAAATGTATATATTATTAAAACATACATTATTCTAGCATATTTCGGAGATATTCCTTATTATTTGTCTGAATTTTGTAATCCCTATAGTTTTCTCAAATTTTACAATATTTTATTCCTTAACCATGTAAAAAGGATGAAGTCTCAAAGCCATCAGAATGCGAACAGGCTTAAAGTATTTGACTATCGCCCGACCACTGCGCCGTCCACCTCTGCCTACATTGAATGGGGCGCAGTTGTGGATGGCGGAACGTGGTAAGCGCCCCGAGTCCGTACTGATTAATAATTATGGTCTTCAAACCAGGTCTTGGAGATGTTAGTACTTTTTATTTTAAAATGATTGCAAATTATTAAATATTTTGAAAAAAAATTAAGTTTACTCAATAATTATTCATAATGGTTGAAAATTCCTTAAGCAGCCTTTTCCGTTAACTAGTAATAACTGTCTTAAAAATGGGATTTGACTTCACTAGTTTTATCAATAGTAAAAACTCAATAAAAGCTTTTATTTTGCAGGTGTTGGGGAAACTATTTCTTAATGTTCACTCCGATATCTTCAAAATTGCACTATAAGGTGCATTTTGATGCTGTAAAATGACAAAAGAGAACTTTACCTTTGAAAATTAGCGCACATTAACTGACCTGAAATTTTCCTTGAGCATTTTTGTTCTCTCTACTACAGCCAAAAATTCGGTAGCAAAACGTCGCCGAAAATATAGCTCTATAGGTGCTCGGATTCGAAAGAAAGCATCTTAGAAAAAGGTACGTGTGTGTGTGTGTGTGTGTGTGTGTGTGTGTGTGTGTGTGTGTGTGTGTGTGTATGTCTGTGTGTGTGTGACAGCATAACTAAAAAATAAACAATCGGCAGTCCTTTAAATACCAAACTTATTAGTAGAGAATTTCTTGTTTACATGAAACATCTTTCGAAATTTTTTATTTTCTAAAGAATGGCTCTAACGATTTTGAAACACTAGAATTACATTAAAGACCTAAAGGCAATCGAGGATAGAGAAGTTCGCGTGACACATCAGATTCCTCATAAAATAGTAATGCGTTTAGGTGCACAAATTAGAAAATTTAACCCTCTGCTGCATTAATTATTTTGGTGCATATGCGACTCTTCGTCTAATTCCTGAACCAATTTAGATATCCCTGCCATAGATACCTTAATGAAAGTAATTCAAATAGGTATGAATGTTAAAGGTCAGAACTGGACTGACCTTCCATTCAAAGCCGAATGTCGTGAGTTTAACCACAGCAACGCAATCAAATGTGGCTGCAGTAAAGGATGGGGAGGGCCCACGCAATATTCAGTGAGATGGTGCACATTAGATTGCAATTGCATAGATTTTGATTTTTGAAATAAAATAGAAAAACTACAATAAGAACAAAATAAGTAGATATATTTATGATATAAATAGCTACCAGTACCTTTATTTTATTGTTAAATGGCAATATATTATGAGCACACAAGAACACTGTTACAATATTCTAAAACTTTCACTAACATATCTGTTGCCAAGTGGCAACACTTGCATTAGAGGGTTAAGAAATGTCAGGAAATACAGTACGCTGGTACGTCTTCTTGTAACGGTTAGGTGTTTAAGACGTAATGTAACTCACTCGAAAGTGTTACACAAAAAGGTTCCTAGAGAACAAGATTTGAAATTAACGTGATAAACACTGAAAGCTTGCTAATATTTTGTCAAAGTTTCAACGATCGGTTGGTTTCCTTAAGAACAAAAGAGAGTGAACGTGAAAGTTAGGTGTACGGATAAGATTGGTCCGTCATCTTATCTGATGTTGACCAGGAAAATAAATAGCATCTGTCAGGACGATCAGCTGCTGTGTTTTTAATTGTTGTTTGCAGGCAGTCGATGCATCCGCCTTACGTCTTCATCATTCACTCACTTACCAGCCGCAGCTGCACCGTTTTGGGGCAGTAGAACCCTCTTGACCTTCGGGCTGGACTGGGCTGGGCTGGGCTGGGCTGTTCCCTTCATAGATTGGAAGTTATTATCCGCTAAGATCAAGCGATGCCAAAGACTCAGAAGTTCAGAATTATTAGACATGTTTGCTTTGGGGCGTTTTGTAACACAGTGGGCATAGTTAAGTTTTCTGTGGGGTTAGTACTTTCATCAATTAGGTAAAAAATACGAAAATTAAGCTAAATCAATAAAAATTAAAACTACCGTTAATAAAACTCTTCATAGCTTTTTCCTTGTTGTTTAAATAAACATTTAATTCGTTGCATTGATTTCAATTAATTAAATAAATATATTATTGTCAGAAGACGTTAAATACCTATTGATAAATTTCCTATTTTCATGATTCTTTATGCTAAGTAATGTCACGAGTAGCTGTCAATTTATCTAGATAAATTAATTGCCACAGTTGTATTTATTAAGACTATTTCACGAATTAAAGAACGATATGGCCTATGAAGTGTTATTTAACATTCTGTATTGTAATTACTAAAGGCGAAACTTTCTTGCACTAAATCCCAAATGTACGTGCCTTCATGCACTATCAAACTATGGAACACGCACGATCAAAGGAAAAATACATGTGTACCAATTTCCTTACATCAACTCAATTTTACGTTGTTTTCTGAGAGGTCTCTGCATTTGTCAGTTAGTATGTTTTTGTAGGCAGAGAATTACCTTTTCACATCACAAGACGTTATGTGTGCAAACTTAAAGGAAGTGACAGTGTCAGGTCGAGTTATTCATTCGAGTGTTTGCCACAAAAAACCTTTTAAACAGAACACAAAAATGCGTAGTTAGGGTTTGCATTTATAAACCTCTCCAGTTTCTTCTTTGCCACTATACCCACTTTGCCAGGGGCAGAATTGAGAAATCCTCGTAATTCCTCAAGAATTGATATTGAGTCTACCAGTGGCAGGTAAGTGGCTTCTAATTTGTTTATTGAAGAGGGTAGATTACAGAAGTTGGTCTTAATGTAAATAAAATCTCATACTCTAAAGGACACCAACCAGCAAGAGTTGTGACAACGAGTCAACTGGGTGCGTCTCCCTGCTTTCGAAAGGCAAATTCCTCGCCCCTCCCACGTAACTGTTTCGCGCTGGATTTGTAAAAGTACATCTCAATTAAAAAGAAAGTCAGGAAAATAGAAATAAAATTCGGAGGTTGGGAAATTATTCAATGATATATATGTTTTTAAAGTGAGGAACACGAGTGAAATAATTGCCACAAAAATCGAGAAGTTGAGGTGTTCACTCAAGCATTAAAATATGCATTTAATATAATGTATAATATATGCACAATCAAGTCGAAAATTTCTTGAATATGCATTATGCATGTTTTTTATCCCCTAAAATGCATAAACCTGCAAATATTCACGGAAAAGGTACATATATTGGGAACCAGAAAGTTATTACACGAGTAACTACTAAGTTTGAGCAATGTCATATGTTCCTATGAAAACATGCATTTGTTAGTAAGCACTAACCTCTTAAAAAAGATGAAACACTCGTACATCAGCGCCCATTGGTACGGCCTATAGTATTCTCATATTGATACTCTAATCCTTTAAGATGTTAGCAATGTGAGTAGTTGGGGTATCTGCTGTTAATTTATAATTTCATTCAATACAAAATTTGTCAAACTGATTCCAAACACACTCGTATTTCGTGTTGTATTCTATATTCCAGGTTTTCCTCTTCGAATTACTTCAGCTATTTCAGTATTAAATGCTTCACCGAAGCGAGAAATAGCCATTTTTATATTTAAACCTAGCGGCTTTGTTGCATCAAATTACGGAAGCTGTTGCGCATCTGTAGGACACTGCAGCTAGGTCCTCTAACAACATAAGAAAAGCAGAGGAGGTGGTAGTTAAAATTCAGGGAATGTGATAATGAAATCTATAAATTTCATTATCATAACATTCCGTCTTTTTATAAGGTCGTTACGATAAATGCCAAATGCCTCATCTGCAGTGCAATAATTACAGTGTGAGAAAATCATCTGTTTAAAGACACTATAACAAAATACCTACATATGATGAAATCATAGAGGACTGGGAGAGGAAGAGTTAAAGAGGTCTTGGAGAAGAGCATTCTTTTTCCAAAGATGAAGTTTGTGCCAGTGCTTTCTAGTTCATTAAAACAAAAGACCAGATTTGGTAGTAAAAACCAAATTAACCATTTAATACTGCGCACCGTACGTAAACATTACACAGTGAGGAAAGATAAGCAAGGCGAGAGACAGGAAGGAAAGAGCGAGCGGAAGTTTGCACCGAGGTCAACTTTTCGTAGTCGTCTCTTGTACATTGCACCGTGCAGTGCGCCGGTACATGCACGTTGAGAGGTCCTGGGTTAGACCCTATAGAAGAAAGTTCAAGAACAGTGACAAAGAATTACAGATACCTACCTACTGTGCGACTACTAGAGAGACTAAAACCCTCAGCGCAACAGCCCAAGGCTTGCCGCCCAGCCGCTGCGTCCCCCACCTCTGCCCACTACAGGCGTCATTGGTGGGGTGCAGTACTGGAGGGTGGGACGTGGTCAGCGCCCCGAGCCCTCCTGGCCAGTTATACGGCCTTCGTGACTTGGGGCCGTCACTTCTCCATCAAGTAGCCCCTCAATTGGTTCCCCGGGACATAACGAGGCTGAGTCCACTCCGTACCAGACCTCCCAGTGGGGGAAAATCGCCATGCTGGTAACGGGGATCGAACCTGGGTCCTCCGCGCCAGAGGCAGGCGCGCTACCAACTGCGCTACGGAGGCGGTCCACTAAAAGACTACTAGATAAACAGTGTTAAAAAGAGGGAGTGTATGACATATACCTACAGCAGGCTAGTTTTAGATCAATCAGGTAATCTGATTCATGATGTATATGGTAGAAAAATGGGTTTTTCTCGATTTTACATTTTTAAAACACTATTTGCTCCATGCCCGTTAAAGTTCGGTTGTGTTCCTAGAATTTTTCCAACATGTGCTCTATTAATGTGAATTCAACTTCAGTCTTTGGTTTCAAAATCTGAAAATTTGATTAGCTTTAAAAAAAATCAAATACACAAAAAAGTGTATTTTCAATTTTCATTAAAGCAAAGAAATTAATTGCTTTAACAATAAATGAATGAATAATGAATTTTCTTACTGTCAGAGACTAATGGTATTTAGACAATTACAGTAGGTATATAAAACAATAAAACTGTTGTGATATATTAGTTTTTGATGTGCACGCAGTATTTTGAATATCAAGGTATTTTCACATTGTGAACAAATGAATAATTAATACCCTCAAAACTATAAAACAGATTGTGCTGGAACTTTGTATGGTAGTTTATAATGTAAACACCCTTACCTATGTGTTTATATACCTATAAACATATAGTACATTTAAAATTCAGTCTCATTGGTCTGAAACGTTAGTACCTCTTTGTAGTTCTTTCTTTGTTCCTTTATAACTGCATATACTGTTGAAGAAAACATAAATCGACAAGAGCAAAGTTTCACGGACCAGAACCAAAAAGAAAGAAAAGTTACAACATAAGTTAGGTTAACCACAGTTATTTACATTAACCCTATTGGCTCCAAACGCCAGCTCTTGTGATCTTTTCTTAAAGTATTCATGTAATGTTCCCAGAACATGTTATAAAATTTAAAGGTATTAATTTTGTTGTTACAAAGCCGATGTTTTTATGTCAGTCCATTGTGCTTTGTGTACATAGGAAGACCGCGCCTTTCTGTACATCCCTCCCGTCTGCGTTAATAATTCCAAACACAAATGTGACGTCACTCCCTGGGGTGGAATCGCCCATCATAACGCGTCTAAGAAAAATGGCCGGCGATGTTCGTGCACTTCATTTTCACGAGCATTGTGTGCAGCTGCTCTTAATGTAGATATAAGGGAGGTCAAGATACGAGTATGTAAATTAAACTTTCATATCTCACATGGAGAGCAAATAAAGTGATAGCTTGATGTATCTGAGTACACAATATGAGGGAACATTTCAAATGCACAGAAAGAATTTATACTTTGACCGTAATATCCTTTTTTCAGAATTTGAATTCTCCTTGTTAATTTGAAAGAATTCCTAGGTGAAAAGATATGAGTAAAAACTAAGGATAGGAAAATCATTTATGAGCATTTATATTAATGTATAAAGAATACATTTGAATCTTTAATTAGTAAAGTAAGCAGTATGTATTCAGATATTGTTAGTTTCTCTGCAATGTGCGGCAATAAAGAACAGTTAAGATTTGTCCAGTTAAAATATAAGGATCTTCAATAGGACAAACTCCAATTCATGTTAAAAGAATCACAATTACTATATATAATTCACCTCTTATCAATGCTACATACTAATGCTCATACTGGATTCCATTTTAAAATTCAAGAATCCTCTATTCTAGAGTAACCTTCACATGGGAAAGTTTCCGTCACTTTTGATTTTATAAAAAATGGTGGAGTGCTTTTGATTTAAATACCCTACCTTATTTGACAAATTAAACGACAGATAGTCGTGGGACAATCCCAAAAAAGCGTTTGGATTTCTGCCAGAAAATTTCCATCCACAAGTAGCTGTGTATAGAAGTTGGCCTCATGGCATTAAAAGGCTCTACACCAATTAAAAAAATATATATATTGTATAGCCCTTAAAGTAGCTTTGTATGAACTTGTGTTCTTGTTATTATGAATGTTTATTTTCAATTATTTTTGTTTCACCATGTTGTGTATCCATTTTTATGTACGTATATCAATTTAATGTCTTACTTTAACTAATTTATATTCTGATCAATAATAATAATTGTAATTCTTTTAACATGAATTGGGGCTCCATTAACGTGTAGCACATAAAGAATCGGTTGAGAAAGTACTATTTTTAAATTACTGGATAACATTTAAGATCGCGTTAATAAATTTGTGACCACACCCGTTGAAGGGTTCCTGAAAAGAAAGAAATTAAGATTTTAACTTTAAATTGGCTAAAATAAGACTGCAATGAGACATCATTTTCTACCTAGACATACAAGCAGCTGTTCGCTTCCCTTTCCGAGGGCCTGAGGGAACAAAAAGTGCCCAAGTCCCAGCCTCAGGCTATGCCAAATTAATTTTCGAACGGCCTTCGAAAATTAATAACCTATGTCAGTAAAGAAATACAAGGATAATTGGGATGAGCAGAAGAATTAAGGCATAATTCTTTATCCAAAGACAGTTCAATGTAAACGAATTATTATTGTTATTATTATTATTATTATTATTATTATTATTATTATTATTATTATTATTATTATTATTATTATTATTATTATTATTATTATTATTATTATTATTATTATTATTATTATTATTATTATTATTATTATTATTATTATTATTATTATTATTATTATTATTATTATTATTATTATTATTATTATTATTATTATTATTATTATTATTATTATTATTATTATTATTATTATTATTATTATTGATGGAAAGCTGTGCTTACATGAAAAATTCAAAGTCGGGATTCAAACCAAGGATAATCGAATACAAGTACTACTAGACGTGGCATTGAGTTCTTCAAAATTATTGCTGGCACATGGTTAGTATGAATGAATAAATATAAAATAATCATTCATGAGTCATTTTAGTATTAAACGTAGCATAAACGTTCAGCATCCATGTAAATTAATACCTGTTATTTATCCGTTATTCGAAGATATCATTGAAATGGTTCAGAAAATTAAAACAGGATGACTTATAAAAAATTTAAAGGATTTTATTATTTTTCCAAATATTCTCCTTAAACATCAATACATTTTTGTATTCGATAAAACCAGTCCTAAAGCAATTATGCCAATCTTCTTGAGGCACTTTAGAAACCAGGTTTTTATAATGTTCCACTGCTTCTGATGACAAAGTAATTCCACGCATTTTATCTTTAATTTTTGGAAACTAAAAGAAATCACAAGGTGCTAGGTCAGGACTGTATGGTGCTCACCTTTAGCGCATCCAGATACTCAGTTGTTAGTTTTACTATATGCCACGATGCCTTGTCATGATGTGAAATTCTTTTTTTCTTTTGGACGTTAAAAAAAAAAATATCTAGCCACCATCTTTTTACCAGCACAACACTGTCAGGTTGTGTTCGAAAGACGCATTCAGCCGATTGACTTACATTTTTCCCTCTCTAATTTTAGGGCTATTGGGCATAGGACAGATGAATTGTGCCATTTTAGAGATGCAAATTTAAAAAGCCACTTAAGTTAGTGTATCTTTTCATTCAAAATAAAATAACTAATTTCTCGGTAGTGAAAAAATTAAAATGGATTCCAAATACGGCATTTGTTTTCAATCTTTCTCATAAAAAGCTAAGTTTGTGGTTTTAAAAAACTAAGTGAACAAAAGTACTATATAAAAATAACAAATAGAAACAAATAATAAAAATAATACAAAATTAATCATATTGAAATTTGTACAAATACTTTGGGGCAGGTTACTAAAACTTGTTATAAATTACATCGCGGCTTTACCACTATCGTAATATTTTAGTCAAGTTCGGTTTGTAGCGGAAATAACAAAGTAAATTGGTAATTTGTAGTTAATTAAAAGTCTGTTTGTGTGTATGTGTGTGTGTGTGTGTGTGTGTGTGTGTGTGTGTGTGTGTGTGTGTGTGTGTGTGTGTGTGTCTAAATAGCATAACTCAAAAACGAAATGTCGGACAAACATAAAACATAGTTTTTAAGTTCAGTGCCTGCCAAAGATGAGACACAATGATTTTCAATAAAAATCTCTTACCCCATACTACCCTTTACGTCAACATTTTTTCATGGTTTTCATTTTATAAAAATGGCTTTAACGATTAATTGTAAGCGAATTTGGTAACATGCTATTTATCTAAAGTAATATCTTTTTCTTTCTGTTTTGTGTAATTTGTATAGCTCCTTTAACTTTTCTGGTTATATCGGAGTCTTTGACTTGAGAAACAACTGGTGTTATTGCTCGCAAACTCTACGGTGTCTTAACCTTGATTTGTAACATTTTGACATCAAACTCGCTCACATTTGCCGCACATTCATACTTCCAGACTCTGTGGAGGATATGGAATTATTCCCCAGCCGGGAATCGAAGCCGGGATCTCTAGGTTGACACTTGACCACAGAGGCTGCAGTAAAGTTTTGAATTGTGCCAAAGTATCAGTTGACAGCAACAAGGACGCGATAGACCTCTGTGGGTCCGCCGAGAATCCCGCATCACTGCCCGCCATTTTAACCGACCACCTGGCGAGGACCACCCGCTTTCGCCACCCCACGCAGGTATGGACTCCTCGGTATAGTTTCCTCTGCATTTTACTTTCTCTACTACGCAGTTCAAATAGAGAGAGTATTATATTCCACCCAAAAATTCAACATCGATATTTCACCAGAATACACGTTTTCAAGATCACTCAAAAAGGAAAAAAACATTTTTAGTATAAGGTTCCTGTGTGCATCTGTCTTTAATGCAAGATCGGTTAAATAACAAACTTGGTGCTTAAGTTTTCCATCTTCAAAGAATGGGACACGAAGGTTTTCAACAAAAATTCTCAACTTTACGAAAAGTATGATTTTCTGAAAAACGGCTCCTTTGATTTTGAATAATCTAAATATGTTTAAGATATTTTCATCACAACTTATATCTTGAAATTTCTGGAGATATCTTCTGAAGCTCTCAACATTGTGCATACTGTAAGCCGTAAACGAGTGACAAAGTCTTACAAAATAAAAATGTAGATATCGCTAAAGAGCAAATTTTATGTAAAATAAAATTGTTTCTGAAGTTAATCACTTTTGAGATATTCTTTCTTATTGGTTTGGATTATTAACAGTTTTCTGAAACTAATGGCATTTTTTCTATTAATCTTTGAGATTTTTTTTTTTTTTTTTTTTTTTTTTTTTTTTTTTGTGTATGGATTTTATTAATACATATGAAATTCGCATTTTCCCTTATTCTTCTAGAGTCTAGAGAGGATGGGGTGTAATCCTGGATAAAGGAAGTCCCAAACTTCAGTCAGGAATCGAACCCAGAATCTCTGGATTTGAAAGCTAGCATGATAACCACCAGTACAAAACGGAAGCAGTGTACCTTAGAAACTAGCTTTGGATGGGAGAGTAACAGTGGCGTAACATGGTATGTGAACTTGGGTATGCACTTTGAACTCGTGTTAAAGGTACACATACGTGAAATTGCTAAATTCTACAATTATCAGTGGATTATAAAAATGCCAAACCATTTGTCAAAGGACTAGCCTATGGATATAGGCGTACCTCAGGGGTCCATTTTGGGCCCATTATTGTTTTTACTTAACGATCTGGATGAATACATTGATAATGATAAATTGATAATATACGCTGATGATGTGTAACCACCTCCATAGCGCAGTTGGTAGCGCGCTTGCCTCTGGCGTGGAGGACCCAGGTTCTATCCCCGGTACCCCTCTGGGAGGTCTGGAACGGGGTGCACTCAGCCTCGTTAGGTCCCGGAGAGTCCAATTGAGGAGCTACTTGATGAACTAGCAACCCCAGGTCATGAAGGCCGCATAACTGCCCGGAAGGGCTCGGGGCGCTGACCATGTCCCACCTTCCAGCACTGTACCCCACTCATGACGCCTGTAGTGGACAGAGGTGGCGGCCGCAGTGGTCGGGCGGTAAGCCTTGGACCTTCATGGGCTGTTGCGCTGGGGTAACATTTACTTCCAGTCTTAAATCATCAGTAGGACCCTAAATTATCAGAAAACAAATTGTGGAGAAGCATATTTTAAAGTGTTTTTATGAATAGCTTTTATAATAATGTTTATAATATATATCTACATATATAAAAATTAATGGGGATGAGTATAGAAAGCCATATGAATGTAATAGCTCAGATTTATTCTGATATATGTAATACACCTTAACCTCGTTAGTTATTGTTAGTGTAAAAGCAGCTTTACCTCAAACACAGAACAAAGTTTCTTGGACTTATTCTCCGAGCAGATGTCTCAAGACACAGTAGGTATCTCGTTAGAAGCAAACGTGGTGTTTAAACTCGACACCTTCTCATTATATTTGTAGACGGCGAACGTTTATCTCGTGTTTTTTGAGAAACATTTGAAAGCTCGTTAGGGAATTGGTGTCGTTGACAGGCGCCGCGATACACGAAGGATAACACCAACTCGATACTTATCGATATTCCCAAGCGCGGGAACACAGGTTTGCTCCCCCTATAATGCTCACGATACGCTGGCTTCAGTGGCGCCCCACACGACATCCTATCACTAACACCATATCGGGCAACGCCTCAATTAAAACCAACATGTCCCTCATCGCAACAAGCTTTCTTATCTTCGCGACGCAGGCAGCTTATGTGAACCTATCAACAATTTACTGAATAAAATTCACTTTTACACCTTACTTTATCTGATTTCCTTTATACGAGTATTTCCTACTCAGGGGCGTGAATAGAAGCAAGAAAGCTTCAATTGTTACTAGTGCTATTTCTATATTTTCATTAAATTAGCCTTGGGGAAAATTTAGCAATACAATTTTCAAACAGCATACAGAAATTGCTACACAGAAAACACTTCTGAAAATAGTTTCCTGGAGCTCATGGAGCGTTTGCTGATAGTCGATATATATCTAAATACACTATCGATATAATATAGTTTTGCGGAAGCAAGGTACATCTTCTTAATTACCTCCTTGTGGATGATTGGATTACTGCTTGTTAGAGGCTAGGAAATAAAATCAGGTCAATTAATGTTTTCTTTTTATTATAATTTATATTATTACTACTACTACTACTACTACTACTACTACTACTACTACTACTACTACTACTACTACTACTACTACTACTACTACTACTACTACTACTACTACTACTACTACCACTACCACTACCACTACTACTACTACTACTACTACTACTACTACTACTACTACTACTACTACTACTACTACTACTACTACTACTACTACTACTAATAATAATAATAATAATAATAATAATAATAATAATAATAATAATGATAATGATAACGATAACGATAACAACAACAACAACAACAACAACAACAATAATAATAATAATAATAATAATAATAATAATAATAATAATAATAATAATAATAATAATAATAATAATAATAATAATAATAATAATAATAATAATAATAATAATAATAATAATAATAATAATAATAATAATAATAATAATAATAATAATAATAGCAGCTTGGTATTACATAATGTGGCAGATGTTTCTAACGGAATATTTGTTTATAAGCTTCATTAATAAAGACACAAGAATTAGGAGATGTGAAAAGTCGTCTATGGAACGACGTAAGCACAACTAGAAGAGAAGTATAATATAAAAAATACGAAACTGCAAGAGAAAATATGACTGTAGTATGAAAAATCTGATGTGTTGCACTCACATGAATTTCTCTACTTTTGTACTAACTATTCTTACAAACTCCTATTCCTGTATCTTCTTCATGTTAGTCGACATATGTGGAAATTATCGTATTGCTTATTTCCTTGCAGCTGCAAGGGGAATATGGGAATACAATAGCTTTGAGCGATAGTCAAATCTTTTAAAGCTTTCAAACTCCGTTCTCTTTGCACGGCTAACATATATATTTTATGAATAACGATGATCCATTTGACGAAAGTTTGTTTTCGAAAACTCACACAAATAACAAGGAATATCTCCGAAATGGTTCACTCGACAAAAAATTCATTTGGACGTAAACTGTGTGTTTTAACGAGATCTATATTTTGTGTATTGAGGTTTGGTCTATCTCTTACGGTTTACCAGCTATGCAAAGGTCGGGAAGAGTAAACATGACTACATGGGCTGTAGCCATAAATTCAAAATATACGACTCATTTGCCACAAAAATATGTTGATCAAAATTGTTAGAGCACTTTTCGAGAAAAGCAAAATTTTCGAAATATTTTTCATGCTAGGGGTAGTTTAAGGGGGATGAGTTTTCTTCAAGATCCTCATTTCTCATCCTTTAAAGATAATAAATGGCAACTTTGTTTTTTAACTAACTTTACGTTTTTGAGTTATGCTCTTCACAGACGCTAACACAAACACATGCACACGCATACGGACCTTTTTCTAAAAATGCTTTTCTTGGATTCAGGGGGCCTCAAAACATATATTTTCAAAACATCTCAACATCGAATTTTTGGGTGGAATATAATACTTCCTCTACTTACTATAAGTAGTAAAGAAAGTTAAAACAGAACTATAGTGTCAGATTCCTGTCTCTCTGTGCAGTCAAAAATATTTATAACAGATGTTACGCCAAATTTGGAAGCTTTATTTGCTGTTTATTGAATTTTATCGTTTATTACGTAAACATGTCTTAAATTTCTTTGGTGTTGTGAATGTATAGCAGACCTTTCTTATGCACAATGTTTAGTGTAACTTCAGACAACGCCACTTGACAGTAAAAAGGTCGATTTACTCCTTCCAAATACATGTCATGCGGGATGCATCATAGTCTGGCTCGGCGTTTGGACATGCTGCGATAGATCGCCACCACACACCACTGTACCTCAAGTTGGCATAAGGAAATTGCTAACTTTCATAATTATGAAATTCGTAAATTCATACTTCAAGATGCTTATACATTCAGTCAAAATCTTTAGTCATTATTGAGAAAATGAAGAATTTGAAAAAAAAAAAAAATTGAACTTACATATTAGAAAGTTTGGTACTCTTCCTGCATTTCGTTTTCAAGCTATGATGGATCTCTTCTAAAAATCCTTTTCTTATTGAGGGAACCTCAAAACAGGTATTTCATTGAAATCTCTAAGTAAAATGTTTGGGTGGAATACGATACTTTCTCTATTTAATGTACGTAAACAGCAGAGCCGTAAAAATTACATTTTTAACTTCAACTTGATGCGTTCATTTTTTTTTTGTTATTTTAATCTATTTTAAAATAGCTAATACAAATCCTTGTTTACAGTTATCTTTTCTTTTGTCATGCTTTATATTTTTTATCTTAATCACATTCTCTTAGGCCGTAATTTATTTGTGTATGTTTATCGATCTTCGTGTCTCTGTTTTCGAAATATTTTCAAGCAGGCTTGGGCCCTCTCGCCACATTAAACAAATGAGAAATGTCGCGCGCCACGTAGCATTAGCACAACAAATTAACACTTGGGCTTCATTACAGACCCAGCCTCTTTTCATTTTGTCATCCATTCCATTTGTTCCATCCCTTACGTTTTCATTACGGAAAATTTTATTCCGTGGCATTCCTAACCGCACGCCCCTTACCTGTTTGGCTCCCAGGGGGCCGTGTATTGTACCAGCGCCGTGTTGACAGAGCGTTTTCCTTATCTACCGAGCCAGCGAAGTGGGTGGCAGGAACCGCAGGGGGGCTACGTAAATGCATATGAACAATAGTATTTTGTTGCAGTGGCGTATCCAGCTCTTTTTCTTTCTATCCTTGAAAGTATAATAATAGTAATAATAATAATAATAATAATAATAATAATAATAATAATAATAATAATAATAATAATAATAATAATAATAATAATAATAATAATAATAATAATAATAATAATAATAATAATAATAATAATAATAATAATAATAATAATAATAATAATAATAATAATAATAATAATAATAATAATAATAATAATAATAATTTCTAAGTAGGTCAGCGAGATGTTCAAGATTGGAAAGAAGAAAAAATAATGCTAAAAGGAAAAAAAGAATTATAAGAACTTAATATTATGAAATATGTAAACAGCTGAGTTGGTACGGAAATATTAGTAAAATAAATAAAAATAGATTACCGAGAAAGATTTTGGAATGGAGTCCACCTTGAAGAAGAAGAAGAAGAAGAAGAAGAAGAAGAAGAAGAAGAAGAAGAAGAAGAAGAAAAGGAAGGTCTCGAAACTCATGGATGAGAACAAGAGGAATGGAAGAAATGGAATGGATAGATAAGGATGACTCGAGGCACAGAAAGATGTGTAAACATTGAAACTCCATGTTTATTGCATTTGAGCTTATCTGAATTTTGTTTTCTCATTCGCAACTCTTGGCAATAGCCCGCCTCCGGGGTGTGGTGGTAGCGGGTTTGCCCCACATTCAAGAGGTCCCTAGTTCGAATCTCGGTTAGGATGAGTTATCTGGACAACTTGAGGAGTTATCCAGGTTTTCCCTTATCCTGATAAGTGAAAGTAGGGTAACTTTAAGCTCAATGGACCTCATGCTCTTTGAGCATCATTTCACCAACTTCATCCGTCCATCGTCCGATATGACATTACCTTGGAAGACATTAATATAAGAAAATCTGATGTGTTGCACTCACATGGTTCTCTCCACTCGTGTACTAACCATTCTTACAAACTCTTATTCCTACAGTAATTAATATTTGTGGTTCAGATCTCAGCTGTGGCGTTGGTACAGCATTGATTGTAAGTTAGGTAGCAATAAACAGCGTTCGTGCGTCGGCTGTATTTGCCCTTCTCTGTGCTGTGATCATGTGACAGACTGACCCCTACCTCTGCCTATAGCCCATACTCCGCAACCTTTTGTTCCCTGTGTGAAGGTTCGCTCCCTAATCATCATCACTATTATTGCAGACAGGGATTGGGCAGCTAGGTTAGTTCCAGATACAATGTTGGTTTGGATATATTCTTCCTGGTCTTCCAATTTCCTGTATCCCTTTTGGTTTATTCATAGGGAAATCTTATGTAGTCTGTGCTTCTCAATTCTGAGATCACAGTCTCTCCATCGGAGAGTATTTTATCTTCAGCAAACGTATTTATAATACTGCTTGATTCCTAATTTTCACAGCTTGAAAGTCTTGGAATATAATGCCTTAATTAAGAACTGGGATGATAAAGCTTTGTGATTTTCAACCTTTAAGATGGAAAATGAAACGTTTCTAATAAACGTATTACTGGGTTGACATTTTCGCCTGTTATTCTGCTGTATTATAAGACCAAGTCTTACCACAAAAAGGTGGTATACGCCACTGGCGGATTCATACATACATACATAATGGTCGCTTCATTTTGAAAAGCAGCGGGGGAAGGGGCAGAGAAGAACAGACATGTCTGCCCTCACATTATTGGCTACATATTTTATACCCGCGAGGTGCAGTGCCTGGCTGGAAGAACTATCGTCCTTCCTTTTGTGTCTTATCTTCGTTACATTTTAAATATCCAGATCACGTTTGTTGTAAGCCACAGGTTCGGTTGTGATCAAATTGGCCATGATAGAGCGATCAAATATTGATGCGTTCTCTGTTTATTTCAAAGCTTCTTAAAGATTATGTCATACAGATATGTTATTGAGAGTTTATCGTCTACAGTCGCAACCCGATGAAAATGTAATTCAAATGGAAATGTTCGAACATAAAGTTGTTTGTGTAAGATATATGAGTTACATTTAATAAGTAAAAGGTGCACTCGAAAGGGTATTCACTGTTTATGCGGTGATTTTTATAAGTTCGTTCTTCTTCTTTTGCTTTTGTTGAAGTGGTATAGTTTATACTTTTGGCTACACATTTTACGCACGCATTGATCGTTTGGTTGATGGTATTTACCCTCTGCACACGTGGTGGTATCCGTGAATTGCAAGTTAAATCAGGATCCTTAAAGACAGCCATTGGAACAGGGAAGAATGCACCAAGTCAAATGCTCACTAGAGGAACCTTCTTGTTGGAAGATGTTACTACCAACAACAAGAACTTACATCGATGCAGCAGGTGGGAGAAAGCAAAAGGAAAGGGAGATAGATACCATCTTCTTCGAAACAGACGCCATGATGAAGTGGGAGTGGACCAATAGCAACCAGAAGCAGAGGCACGCAATCATGAGTTACATTTCTGCCAAGAAATATGGAATCTTAGCTAAGTTCCTTGTAGAGAAAAAACGTAACCTTACTGTAACAGCCCTTCGTGGGTGAAGGCTTACCACCTGGCCGCTGCGTCCCCCACCTCTGCGCACTACAGCCGTCATGCAGAACTGGAGGGTGGGACGAGCCCTCGAGGCCGGTTATGCGTCCTTCGCAATCTGGGGTCACTATTTCTTTATCAAGTAGCTCCTCCGGATCTAACGAGGCTGAGTGTGCCCCGTACCGGAACTCCCAGGGGGGGAAATATCCCTTCGCTGGTAAGGGGGATCGAACCCATGTCCTCCGTGCCAGAGGCAGTCACGCTACTACCGCGCTAAGGAGGCGTTCATTATCAGTTAGAGTAGATAAGGCAGTTAAGTAATCCGGCGAAATCGTCAACAAGTCAATTCATTAGCTCAAGCTGCGGGTAATCACAACAAAAACACACGCATGCCAGTTCAGAACGTTACAAAGAAGAATTCTTAGAATTTGACAAGTGATATTGCCGATGCGAATGTATAATGTGGGTAGTCATCAAGTAGGCGGGACATATTTTGATAAAAAGCGTGTATTTCTAAAATGTGTGTCTTCTTTCATGACTTGCAGTCTTATGGTAATGTTTATATTATATATATTAGTGTGATCGATTATTTATCGGCAGTCCAAGTAACCCAAGATCTTGCTTGGGTAAGACATACTTGGCGGTAGCCGCAAGAGAATAAATTTTCAGCGTAGCATTTCAGCGACTCACGGTAACTTAAGTTTCTCATTGTTATTACACGAGGTTGTTTTAATATGTAAATTTATTCATACTTTAGAACTTCAATAGTAAGAATTTCTTTAAGCTTAATTCTACATCCTAAATGAATCAGCCAACTTAATTGATGTATACTCTGGTACCCCATCCACACATATTCTAAAAGAAAGTTCCCCACATAGTTCACCTCTGCAGCAACCGGCAGCATGTTCATCAACGATGGAAATACTGGAGACGGTATTTAAAAGTGTAGCACAGCAGAAGAGACGTTATTGACGTCAAAACGCGTATTTATTTGGTATACTTGCATCATTTGAAGGCTGCCATAAGACAAAATACATATAACTTTACGATTAACATTTTAAAAAAATATAAATGAGTATATAAAATTAGTATTAATAATAATCAACTTCCAAGAAAGTAATAGCTATCAATATTTTCATATTAAAATTTAAGAAATAGTTGAAAAAATTAATGCATTTAAAGGATAGCATGATAACTTCAGTCAATTTGCTAAATACGTATGATTATGAGTACAAATTAATGATTTCGCATGGTGAGAATTTATCCCCTGATTGCCATGAAATATATATTAACGTTTGTCAGGCCATAGTCTATCTAAAACTCATGTACTTTTTGGGTGTTATCCCTCTAGCCCCTATCAGTAATCAAGTAACAGAAATCACAGCGGGACTAAAAGCGAACAGTAGGACCAAGGATTACTCCGCTAACATCAGATGTCATGTAGGCAATGATGTCGATGCGCCTGCTGCTACCACAACCCCTACACTTCCTCATGGACCTCGTATTCATACTTGTTGCAAACAAGCTTCTGTTCTTACGATGCGTACTGTTTCGTAGTTCAGAAGACTTTTGAGAGAAAGAGAATTTCATCTTTGGAGTGAGTTTACACAAAAAGAAAAATTAGTTAAGCTGTTTGTTAATAAATGGATCAGAAATCGTGGTAGGCTTTCCTGCTCGAAATGGAGAGAGCCATCAAAATGACCGCTGGAGTTAATATTGTGCGCTTTTTACCGGGAGGTTCCAGAACAGTACCCTCTGTCACCGTTGTGGCGGAGAGTATGAAGCACTTGCACATGTTCTCGGTGCTTTCCCGTAGGGAGAAGTGTCATAAAAATATTTTAAACATATGGCATTTTAATGAAAATCGTTAGAGCCATTTTCGAGAAAATTAAAACTCTCGAAAAATTTTCCATGTAAAGGATAGTTTAGGGTGGAGGAATTTTCTTCAAAATGTTCGTGTCGTATCCTTAAAAGATGTTTAAATACCAACTTTGGTTTTTAACTGACTTTTCGTTTTAGATTTATGCTTCCCACAGACTGGCGCGCGCGCACACACACACACACAACACAGCGCGTGGGCGCACGGCCTTTTTTCTAAGAAAGCTTTTTTGGATTCAGGGATCTTAAAACATATATTTCCGATGAAATATCGACATCAAATTTTTGGGTAGAATACAATACTTGCTCTACTTTACTATACGCAGTAGAGAAAGCAATAAAGAATTATAAACACAAAACAAAAAACACGGTCTGTGTTCCCGTCTTTATTGTGCTTTCTCATACAGTTGATTCGTTTTACATTTTTTCATTTGCATGTTGGTAAATTTAATCTACATTTACATATAATTCAGCGTCTTCTCAACATTAGGGTACTCTGGCTCTGGCAGAGCGGGTATCTGCAGTCCTATTGCCCCATGTGCACAGTTCAGTGTGCCTTATAATTTGGTGAATGTTCTGATTCTGTAAGTAGGAGAGGCCTGTTCTGGTTGTCTGTGTGAACGGACATTTGCATACCGTGTGAAACGTGTTTTCGCTAGCTCCACACCTGCAGGAGTCTTGTAAAAATACATTGAACTGGGGACCTTAAGTCAATTGATATATGAGTCATTGCATTGTTTATTTTGTTTGGATATTGTAGTGTTAAAGGTGTGATTTATTCGGCCAAATCAATATTACTGAGTTTAGACACTGCTGATTTTAGATCTGGTGAAATCTCTCTATCGATGCTTGGGTTATAATGCAATATTTTCTTTAATTACTACAGTTATAACAGTAGAGAAAGTAAAAATGGTGCAAATGTAAGAGAATATTAATTATTTTAGACGTATACAACATTTATACACATGCGAAGAACTTTGTATATCAGTCGGTTCCATGAACAAAGAAATTCTGTATATTTTAAAGCAAATAACTGCATTATTATGGGTAGTTAAGGATGTATTTCACTATTGATGGGGGCTATTTAAAGAATGTTTGTACCAGAAAACAGGCCAACTATCCTCCTTTGTTAACTCAATATCGAGGATAGAAGAACCCAAATTACACTATTGTTATTCTTTCCCTAAAGCAAGATTCCAAAGTATTTAAAAGAATGGTTTTCTTTATACAGAGCGTCACGTCAACAAGCGATATTTTATCTAAGCTATTCACTTTTTTTTTTTTTTTTTTTTTTTTTTTTGATGCAGGAGAAATTACATCGGCTGGATGATAAGGCAGTTTCACACGCACGCGCGATGCTCGTTAGTCTCCACGGTAGCACGATTCATTAAGGTGATACAATGACTCCTGAGAGCTGCCCTGAGGGCGAGGACATTTGTGTAACACTATCACCACTAATCACTTATGTCGTTCATACATTCAGACCACGTGTGTTAGTTCAGAAACTTAATTAAGGTTACCTTACTTTCAGGTATGTATACTAGCATAACTCCTAACTAATCTTCGGAGCTCTGGAGTTGAAATAGTGACATTTTAAGCAGTTCAAATAGGTCACAGAATTATTGGGAACTAAGAAAACAAGGAGAAACACAGGAATTTTGGCTTAGTAGACCAATAAGGAAAATCATATATAATTATACTGGGTTCCCAAAAACACAGACAGCGCTTAGTATGTTGTGTGAGA
This sequence comes from Tenodera sinensis, assembly GCA_030765045.1. Lineage (NCBI taxonomy): Eukaryota > Metazoa > Arthropoda > Insecta > Mantodea > Mantidae > Tenodera > Tenodera sinensis. The sequence goes on from CM060965.1 coordinate 39,319,091, forward strand.
TGGCAAACTGATCGGTTTTCAAATGGGAACCCCTATGCACGGAAATGCACGGTCTGGACCCTGGAGAGGTCGAAGTTTCAGAAGGAACGGTTATGACAATTTGTTAACATTCGTTTTGGTATCTTAATGCGAAAGGTATGCAACTCTTTAGCCATCTGTGTATTGGGATGAACGACCTGAGCATAACAATATTCCTGCGATGCGCTACATTCCTCCATGAAGTCCTCGGTGCTCATCCTATTGCGTTACTTGTGTGGTTTCCAGTACAGTAACGTTTTTAACAGCAATGCGACACGTATGTACACAACTGCTGAAATGGCCGACTTGAGCTCCAGCACACTTTAATTTAAATGTGCGGAATCACCTCAAAGTCGAATATCCAGATCAATGGATTAGTAGAGGGGGACCAATTCCATGGCCAGCACGGTTCCCAGACTTGACACCTCTCGACTTGTTTCTGTGGAGTTGTTTGAAGAGTATGGCGTAAGGCACTCCTGTAACGTGGCTCGAGTCCACGGAGTGATTGAAATGTGCATGAGGCTCACCACCGCCGATATAGGCTCTGCAATGACGTAGGAGGTACACAGTTCAAAGTCCGTTTGTAATGTAGACAGCTCGACGTTGTGCTTGTTGAAAAAATATGAACGTACACACATCTCACGGTTCAATGCGCTACAGCGTCCAAACCGTACATTTCCGGACAGGACTTCCCATTTTAAAGCTGATCAGTTTGACGTTCCGTTGGTGATTTTGGGACACCCTGTATATAATTATAATCATATAAGCAGACCAGACAGAAATGAAAAGTCAGTTATATACACATGCAATACGACAGAAAGATTTTTATTAAAATCCTCCCACCCCAAAGCAACTTTTACGCGAACATTTTTTGAGTCCCCCCCCAAATGTTGGTTCCAACGATTTCTATTGAATTACCACATATTTAAAATATTTTCATGAAAAACACATATGCATTGAATTTACTGGAAAGAGCTTCTGAAGTCCTCTTCACTTGGATACATTTTGCAAAATTGGTAAACCTTAACGGTTAAAAATTAATCTCGTACACAAGAAGTGTAGATCTTATTAAAGCACAGAATTAATTTCAGATAACGTTTTGTGGAGCTAACCATTTTGTTATTGGTTTCAGTTTTAATTAATTATACGTTACTCCTTTCCCTCTTTCTCTTTCACTCTCTGTCCTTGTAATTCAAGGAAGATTGAATACCAAGCCATTACATAGCAATAGAAAGAACAAATAACTTCTGAAAGAATAGTTCAAGAATGTTAAAGAATGGGATGAAAAAGTGAGTGAATGCAACACATCATATTTAATTTGTATTCCTATTTCCTTTAATACGTACATACTTTTTAGTAATGTTGTTTGTCGTAAAAATAATCACTAGGCCATCTGAATATAGGAGAGTCGCTCTATTACCTTGTTATAATGTAAAAAAGAGCAACAATTGATACCGAGCATATGCTAAAACACATCTTAAATTCGTTTGAATTCTATTTGCTTAGATTTAGAGCAATATAACTGCCATAATCGACAATATGCATGCTTATGAACCTCTGAGAAATCACAGAAATGCTGCAAGTATGAGTACTTCCTAATGGACAAGACATTTTTCTCGCACCAATACTCAAGTGAACAAGCACTTAAAAACATGGTGTGTATTGTGACGAAGGTTAACTGCTCCACTCCCTTTGAGTGTGTAAAATGAATAAAAAATATTTGAGGCCTGAAGGTTCACGCAGAGTTGCTCATTGCTGTCAGTTTTCTTTCCTGCCATCAAAAATAGATCACTGGTTCACAATACCACTCTAATATGCTCTTAGTAACCTCCCCACAAAGGATATAGAGAAAACATAAAGCGTAGGTCCTAACATTTTAATGATCTGGGGTCTGTGTTTCATTATTTCACAAAGACTCTTTGATATACGCAGGTGATTACCCTCTGCTAATAAAGATAAAGAGTAGAAAAAACATCAAAACGTAGCATTTGATACCGATTTTATGGGTCAATTAAACATATTATCATTTAAAAGAGAAGTAGTAAATGAAGTAGTTATAAGTACGATAAAGAATTGATAAGGAAACCAAGCAAACTGAATCACTCTTAAGTATTCATATCAGAGGAATATGCGGTACACAGTTAAGATGTGCATTTGTCAGTGCTGAAGAATAGACAGGAGAATTCTATTGGCAAATTCATAAAATTCGCCCGGGTAGCTAGGCGATCGTAATTAGCTCAGTGAAGCTGTCAGATTAGCTGCTGTGGTTTAACGTGAGGTTCTTGGAATCTGAGGGCTGATTTCTGATAAACTTATACAATAAATTGGAATTGAGGACTTGTAGAAAATATGTTACAACTCGGTGTCAACAGCCAGGAGTAGACACAAAAAATATTTAAGGAGAAAGAGGAAGTTGTAAAGTGCATCGTCGGCTTGACTTAACGTAGAATTATTACTTCTTCTGTGGTGATCATGTGACCGTCTTCTGTCGCTCGAAGCAGAATTGCGTCGCTTGTGTCTAAATGGAATCGAATTGAGTTACTTGTAGAAACCAACAAGGGTGATTTATAACATCGTTAGGAATTATATTCATATAAATAATCATCTACTACACAAGTTACATTCACAAGAGTGGGTCTTTGCATCCCTCTTCATTTATCGGCAATTTCTCTTTCACGACTATTTGAAATACTCATTAAAATATTCTTTGTCAAGATTGTGTCATCCTTTCTTAAAGTCATAATCCATGCATATCTTGAGATAATCTCATTCCTCGAGTTAGCAGACAGTTAATAGCTGAGAAATTCTATACATCGTGAAGATGCAATCTTTCCTATCGCTCAACCAATTGAGATCAGAAAGTAGTAAAGTTACTACTCCAACTCTCATGGACCACAATAGCTCACATCTCAGATATTTCATTCATTGAGAACGCTTGATCTAGTCCAACCAATGAACACGTTTAAAAACATTAACATAGTCAATCGGCATCACACATCTGGTTTACCACAATACGCTGACCATAATTTTAACAGCACATATTGTGTCTGACAAATAAAGAGTGAATAAAATAAATGCCCAAATGACCTTAAAATTGCTGTGGTTCTCAGCATTCCATTCTATATTGGGCATCAAAGACCACTTAATTTTGCTCATAGGGTTCTTTATCTGTGTTGAAATTCTTTTACGTGCTCTAAATCTACAAGGGACCACCGGCTTTACTTCTCTCCCGAAGGAAGTCATGCTAAGGATTTTTACATCGCTCTCCGCCGGGTTTGAATCGGCGACCTCGGGAACCAGAGGCCAGCACCTACCACATTCTTCATACAGTTTATTTACATTGTAAAAAATTCTCATTATTTGTCTTATCATACATTGGGCATTATTTATTATTGTATACTTTTATTATACCTACCATTGAAGCCAACTACCTCTGCTTTAGACCAGGCGAAACCTTTTCTCTCAAATATATTACATATTTCTATATATTTTTCCCTTTTCCAATCCGAATTTAATACCATAGGTTATTCACTAGTGAAGGAAGAATCTGTGGCTAACGTAAATCAAGACCAGACGTCGTAAGTACCTTTTCAATTTTGAATGTATTTATAACTTCCACCAGTATACAATTTCTACAATATAATAGCGCACTGCGACCAAGTGAGCCTATTGTGGCTAGCACCACCTAGGAGGAAGGGATGGAGTGAAGGAACTACAGGTGGTTACAGGCCACAGACACACAGGCCACATGGACGTGCAAAAGTCCTTGAACATCCGTCTCACCACCGGTACTGGCTAGAGAGCGCGACCAAGCAGACTTCTGGGTCTATCGGGAATCTCTTTCAGCGTCAACAGTCCGGTACTGCCACACACCACGAAACCTAGAAGCACATTTGAAATATGAGAAGGACAATGAGAGCAAGGAATTCGTAGTAGATGAGAAACCACCCCAGCATTCACCTGCTGCCCAGGGAAAACCACCATAAGTCCTAGATCGACGGGTATTAAACCCGGAACCTCCAGACGCAAGCCTCACACGTTCCATTGGAGCCATCTCGCTCGGTAAGCAATAGACCATGACTATGACTCAATGTCAGGCGTGGGCACGAGAGAAGAGGTAGCGACTGAACTTGCCTCACTGACCCCACATACTCTTGCCAAGTAACAAAAATTGTCTTGATACAACACTTGCAGTGGTGGCTTCTTTCTACCTGCACGGCAGTAATAATTTCTACCCTGTTATTAACTATTTTATTGATATTAAACATATTTTGCATACAAAAATTATTACAGCCGCCTACTGTGCTTAGACAAATTACAGAATCTTCCTTTACACTATGCACGCAATATCCTTACGCTGACTTATGATTAGCATACTAAATTGTCCCTCTTTCATAATACATAAAGTAGTAAAGTTCCATTATTATTTAGCCTTAAAATATTTTAAATCTATTTAATCAACATAATAAATTGTTTGGTATTAAACTCAATATTGTGTTTAAACTTTGAAACGTGAAATACAATAGCTTATATTAAATCAACTAATATGAAACTAAACCCTTCAAAAGTGGAATCTTATGGTTCCTTTTATATACTTACAAATACCACTATTCAGAAAGCACCTTTCGTAATTGTAAGTAAATAACTGTAAGATCACCAAAGTTTGCTTTATGCTTCTGATCAAAGTGGCGCTTGATATTGTAATGCTTTATATTTGCAAATTGAAATCCGCATATTAAACAGCAAACTTTCTTGTTTTTGTAACCACAATAAAAGTTTCTTGGTGCTCTTCATGAAACAGACGAACCAACGAAGCCGTATACTCGCGACAGAACGAGGCGCGTCGGAAGCTGAACAGCAGTGAAGGGGAGGAATGTCCGGTGGAGTGAGGCAAGAACACGTTTCAATGGAATGGTCCTTTTGAGCCGATTCATGCCTACTCTTTCTGAAGGAGGGGGATTTAGCACCTTGATCTATAGATCTTTTGTGCCTATGCCCCTGACGGAGCGCCCCCGGGAGGGAGACGTTAGGTGAGAGTATACCAAGGGTGGCCGGACCTGAGGTGAAATGACAGTAGAGAAAAGGGTCCCTAACAGCTACAGTTCCACAGCAGCTCCCGGATCTACTAGGGGGAGGTGGAGGGGTTACAGGACTCAGAGACCTCCCCCGATCCGGAGGACGAGAATTTATAAAGAGTAAATTCCCTGTTATTCACGCCGAAATCCCTGCCCACACTTAGAACCTTGAAGTAGCCAATCAGGATGAAATGTGAAGTGATGTGAACAGGAGATACAGGGGATGTAATTATCCTTCCCAGTATTTCTCTACTGACTTGGAAAAACCTCCGAAAAAAGTCCTTAAGTCAGGAAGTTGGGTACGGGAATCGAACCCACGACCTCCCGAAGGTGGACGACAGACGTTACCGCCTGAACCAACTCGCTGGACAAAGTTGTCAACACTTCCATTAGCGATGTATTATTGCCAACATGCAAGTGTTGCGGAGAATAATTGTTGAGTTTGCAGCCTCCACATCTGGACGCGAAGGTCGCAGCAATACGCACTGTTATTAGCGATGTCCTCGAGAGCCGCGTGCGCTATATAATCAATTAACTCAACACGCGTGATGACGTAATGCTGCAAAGTCGGAAGAAAGCATCATGTGTGTGAAATGTTGGCAAGGCAAAGCAAGGCCAGCTGATTGATTCCAGACACGATGTGGGTAACTCGTAGCATAGCTGCAGCGCTCTTCCTGCTGGGATTTGCCAGGGCCCAACCTTCCGGTAAGTGAACTTCCTCTCGCCATCTTTTATATGCATTATCTCCTCTGTGCTTCTGTTCTGCCTGCCTTATGTTTGTCAGGTAATGCAGCAATCTTCAATTTGCAAGGATTTTATTTTTAATTTCAAATTGCATTTTTATTTATGGGCGCTGTTTAACTACTGTGCTCCTCAGTATCCTTTTCTATATTGGGCGTGAAAGACTGCTTAATTTTGCTCAGAGGCCTCTTTATCGCCTAGAGATTATTTTACGTGCGGTAAATCTACGACAGAGATCACCGGCTTTTCTTCCCTTTTGAAGGAAGCCACGATCAGGATTTTAATGCCTGAAAAGAAAATCCAACACCCTCCGCTGGATTTGAACCCGCGACCTTGAGAACCAGAGGGTAGCATGTTATCCCTAGATAACCAAGGACAACAGTTTTTTGCTCTTTCTACTGCTTGTAGTAAATAGAGGAAGCACTTAATCCCACGCTATAAGTTCCTACTGACATTTTACCAGAAATATATGTTTTCAGATCCCTGAACTCATAAATAGCATTTTAGAATAATTGACATGTGTGTGTGTGTGAGTGTGAGTGTGTGTGTGTGAGTGTGAGTGTGTGTGTGTGTGTGTGTGTGTGTGTGTGTGTGTGTGTGTGTGTGTGTGTGTGTGTGTGTGTGTGTGTGTGTGTGTGTGTGTGTGTGTGTGTGTGTGTAAGCCGTATAACTCTCGTCACCCCAAACTGTACTTTACATGAAAAACATTTCGAAAATTTCTTTTTGATAAAAAATACCATATGTTCAAGATATTTTTGTGACAAATTGAATATATATATATATATATATATATATATATATATATATATATATATATATATATATATATATATCGACTTTTCTAGCAACTGCTTCAAGTCCTGTCCATTCTGGTGACTTTTGCATAAATGGTAAACCGTAAGATATAGACAGAATCTTACTGCACAGAAAATATAAATGTCTTTGTAAGACACTTTGTCAGATATGGTTTCTGTTGTAGAAATATCCCTTATTGTTTTGAATTTTTGAAAACCTACTTATACTTCTGTCTTTTATGAGTGGAATTTCAAAGTCATCACATAACGACCAGCATTATCGTCATTAACGCTTAAAGCTTACACCTTCACTGTTCTAGGATGTGTGTCTTGATTAAGCTGAAATAGATAGAGGAGTAAGCGTTTGTAAGAATAGTTTGTACAGAATGACTAGAGAAAGTGATGTGAGTGTAGGGCTACCAGATTATTTTATGGAAATGTAGAATACAATGGTAAAAACTGTAGGACAAAAATATAGGACATTGGTGGCCAATGCAACAAATAATATAAATTTATAATTTAAATGCTATTTATATATACCCATAGGCATATACGCTTATATTTTCTTAAAATCCTCAAACATACAGTGTTAAATGCGATCAGTTATACTTCTCTAAAAGGTAAACTGGCGCCAAACATCTAGCTTGTTTGAAATATATGTAATCAAGAAGTTTCTAAAATTGTACTTCACCAAAATAATACCTATAACCGAATCAATAGATAATTTGTTGTTTTCACTTCACACTGTGTTCTTATTAGTGAAACTGCTTTATCAACATTAGCATTGTGTTGCTTTGCCTCCACAGAGTACCAACCTTTTTGTATCGGAGTGCAAATGCTGCGTTGCCAACCTCTTGTTCAATGGTACTTTGCATGAGTATACTCTTGGACTGCACTTAAACAGTGAGTTTAACTACACAACACTGCAAGGCGTCGCAAGCCTATGATTGGATGTAGTATCGAGGCATCAGTATTAAATTTTGCGGCAGCTATAATAAGGTTAAACCTTTATAGAATTAGTCTTTTTACACATTTCATTGTATACAGGAAACCGAATCGATAGTCAGGTGTTCCAAAATTGGGTCACCATAGCGTGTCTTCAAAATTCCATACTCTTTCTATGACATCGTCAGAGACACGTAAATAGCAATTAAACTGTTTAAAAATTCAAATTCATATTCAAAATAGCAGACGCCACAAAAGAGTTCCTTGAAACAAATTTTGTTATTTAGAGAGACCTACATTTTCTAAGTTTACCATTTAAATAAATATGTACAAAATGTTTTTCGAACGAAGAAAATTCAAGATATATTTAAGTAGGTACCTATCATTTGCCGTATCAATATATTTAATATATGCTATTGTAATAAAAAAAAACTTTCCAGAAATTTGGGTTGGAGGATATTGTTTTTAATCTTCAACGCCTTTGTTTCTAGAACTACCAAAATGTATCTTGAATTTTTCCCGAGTAGCTGTGAAGTACCATTTCATTTTGAGGGAAATTTGTGCACTTTTTAAACTAGTAAATTGGCAATTTCCAAGACGTAAGTAAATGTAAATATCTCTAAGACACACAATTTATTTCGAATAACGTTTGCATATCTGCTATTTCCCAGATATTCGTGTTTCGTTGGCTTGAATTTTTCAGTATATAATTTTCACTTTCTCTACTTCATATAGGGAAAGTGTTGCATTCCATCCAAAAATTCTATATCGAGATTACACTGCAAATACGTGTTTCGGGACTCCCTGAAACTTTGAAAAATAAAACTGGTCCGCTCGCGTACGTGCGTGTCTGTGTGTGTGTGTGTGTGTGTGTGTGTGTGTGTGTGTGTGTGTGTGTGTGTGTCTGCATGTCTATCTGTAACCAACATAAGATATTTTGATAAACTGTATCATATCAAATAAAAAATGAATGGAAAAGTAAAAAGTGTTATACAAGTGGTGCAAATTGTAGGATTCTGGAGAAATTAAATTACCGGTGTGTACTTTATGCGATAACGCGAAAATTGCTTGACGTTTCTGCTTCTTTATCCCTTTGTGAATTATAGGTGCATGTTCATTCTCTTCCAGAACATGTTCCATGTTTAACTCCTGTTCAGCTCATTAGGTAAGCTGCAGTATTAACACTCACAACATACGTGAGAACTTACGGTTTAAAACACTGTTTTAATATCCACAGCAACGCAAGCGATGATTATAAAATCACCCTTTAAGGGTTAATTAAAAGGGTTAATTTATCTAGGTCAATCAGTCACTCTAAGTGAAAGTAAGAGCATGGAAATGAAAGGGAGAATTAGACTAGCCTGGAGTAAGTTTTGGAGTATGAAATTTATTCTGCTAGATAAATATATCAATGTCAACACAAGATGGGACGTCCTGAAGCCTATGTCATCCTGGTTCTCTAATGCGGAAGTGAAACCTGGACATTCACCAAAGCACAGATCCAGATGATACAAGTAACTTCATTTAATGTGCGAGTTTAGGTTGGCAGCCTCTTGAGCTAGACAGCAAAGATATTTCGAATATTTGTATATGGGGAGATGCCTATAAATTTTGTAGCATTAATGAAGCAATGGCATTTGGCAAGCAGAAAAATGCTTAAGTAATTTAACCATCTCAATTACAGCAAAAATTCCCAATTAGTATACAGTTTAAGAAATTACAATTTATACCTTTTAATAAACGTTTTATTTCTTTATTCTTAGCTGCATTGTACAGTTCATCAACAAGACGGCTCGATGAATATAAACCGTGTATTTTCTGGGCAATAGCAGCATTTCCACCATAAATCTCATGGGTCAGTGTGATGATGTATTATTTTCTCAAATCACAAGCTCTTTGCATCATCTTGTTCAACTGCAAATTTTCAAGTACTTGTTGTATTTAAATTTCCTGGGAAAGGTAATTTGGACGTGGAGATAAAGTTCCCAGTGCGAGCGAGGTGTTCCTCATTTAGAATGCAGTAGTAAAACGCTGAGAGTCGAGCCTCCCAGACAAGGCAATTACTTTAGAGATGGATTGCTCCCTGAAGCGAATTGCAACATCCTGGCATCCCTAGCTCATCAGGAGAATCAGCTACAAATTCTTCTCTTCTTCACTCGTCAACTCAAACCTGACACAACACTGCATGAATAATTCCATCAATTACATTCGCAATAATTAGATTCTTTCACTGCTGTGCCACTTTGAGAGCTATGGATTATCACATCAGTTCAGGAATAGTCATCGTAGAAACCCTCATATTTAAAAATGTCCAAAACGAGTCTTCATTCTTGGAAATCTTTTATCTCTTTAAGTCTTATACACACACTATAACTCTACATTGTATGTCTGTCAACACATATTGTACATATTTGGTTTAAACTGGAGTTATTCTGAGAATGCGTCATTGACATTACAGCTACATTACTTCATACTGCAGTATAGGGTGACCTTTAAGCCAATATTCGACTTGAACTAGATCTATGATTATATTTAAGAGTAGTTAAGTTGGTTATCAGGTACTAAGCACGTGCTCATAGACCACGAGAGGTACTGGAACTCCTCTGGAACGCTTTCAGCCGTTCTAAAGTTTCCAAATCTGAGTAAACAAAACCTCTTAGTGTGCTGCTTATACAAGTCATCTCCCACAAAGAACGCTTGTATAACTTATAATGATATCTCCGTTTACAAGAGATGCCACCATTCCAACTACTGCGCGAGTATTATTCCCTTCATCAACGGTCTCTTATTCATTATCTTAATTAATCTTTAAAAAAATCATCTTAAAAAATTCGAAACCGTTCAATGGTCGATGAAGTCAGTTTGAGGGAAGCATTCATAGACATTGGCTTGAACTAGACAAAGAGAAAAATGTTGATCTTTTAAAAGTTGAAAGCTTTCACATTTGAGGATAGCTTATCTTATTCCCATTGAGACATATGCTTTGAAACTTACACATTGTTTTTCGAGTATAAGTAACCCCTTAAAATGTTGAAGTGTCATTTGACTGGACCACTGCATAGCTGTATTAACGCAAAATCTGGCACAGGATAAACAAGTTGACTCTTTCTGCGCTATCAAAATACACAATCCCGGAAAGTTATGTGGATAAAAAATATTAAAAGTGAAACAAAAAATTCAGAGAGCATTTCAGTCAAGGATTTAGGTAAATTAAAGTATGTCAAAACACAGCACTGAGACAGTTTAAAATCGGAAAAAAGAATAAAAACAACAAAAGTAAAAGAGATACACAAAAAATAGTAAACTTGAACATTTCGATTCAAATAAATATAATTTATTGTGGTTCAGCCTGTTTCTACAACAAGACCATGTATGGGCGATATTACCACAACATATACATTGGAGATGCTGTGTAGGTGGGGACCTGATCAATTTAACCTCTTTAGGCTAGCAATCCATTTGGCAGTAATGTTTAATTTTCAAATCTCACAACAAGCATATGGTCAGTACGATTTAACAGTTTAATTCTAAATCCAAGGTTTCCTTGGACGACCTAAGATCTCCTGTCGTTTGATCCAATGTCATGGCTCACTATCATCCAGGCTAAAAACAGTCTTGAGATTCCACATTTTGGCCGTGCGCTCTGTTTAAAATCAGTGCACGTATTGCCAAAATATCGGTAAAAGCATGCATTAGGGTAGATCATACTCAGGGGGCAAACGTATTCTGGACCAGAAAAGTACTCTCGGGTTCCTGCTCATCTCTCCTGAGATTGGCCAGAACTGAAAAGTAATTGCATTAAATTTTGAACTTGTTCCTTTCAGGAAACATCTATCAATCTAGGACTATAAAAAGATGGACCCATCTGCAGAATGTGCAGAGAGCATGAAAAGCTGCCTTACACATTGTGTTTGATTGTCTCTCTTCTATAAGCAGGAAAAACCTAGGAAAGGATGCTGACATTGAAGCCAAAGTACTGCAACTTGTTCAAGTAACAGGTTTTAGGAAAGAGTAACAATACCCTTTCCAATGGGGTTGGACAATAGCCTTTCGAGCTGACGTGCAGGAGGTCGATGAACACCTCTATCCCTTGCAGAAAAGGTATCTATCGTCCAAGTGGGAACAGAACTTTAGGCCGTTCAAAAAACGTTGGATTGGAAATTCAACAATTCATAATAGGTCATGGGGCATAATACTTCATAAGAGTGTAGTGTTAAATATAATGTTACATCTTAAAAGATGCTACCAATCAGTTGTTTATGTTTCGTATAATGAAGCATGTCTAACATCGGTTATTTTAATCTTCCATTTGTTTCCAGGATGTAAAGTGTTTCCAAACCGACATCTTGGTCGGAACTCCCGCCTGTTGCTGGTGCCCAACAGCTCGGCTCTGGATGGATACCGTTTTCTTCTGCCACATGCAAGCCAGAAGTTCCTCTCTCTTCAACAGGGACAGCAAATCGTCCTGGCCTGTCCATCCTTGGGTAACCGAGCGCCAGTTGTGTTCCGTGCACGATGTGTTACAGGTACATAAGTGACTCTTCTTCTCTTGTGGGTTAAAGGTAGGCTTACGAAATTCCAAAATGAAAAGAAAAAACGGATTATTGACAATAATTGTAATGAACATATCTGTTACACTCATCATGCAGAATCCCTGGTTAACATATGACCGGAGCAGTACCTTCCACACAGTATACCGATAGTTCAAAATCAATTAATTGCGAATGACTCTTGTTAGTAGGTTGACCTTATCGACCTCTCCTTTCCTGGCCTTTCTGGGCATTTCTTCCATAGTGCCGCAGGCTAATAAGGGGCCTAGTGCTATAGTCAACAGTGGCACGCGTATCTGATGTGGGAATGGTTTATTTTCCATGTTCCAGGAACTGTTGTACAGATGTCGAAACCTCCTATCAACCGCACAATCTCCAAAATCCCGTGTCGAAGAGAACCACGCCCAGTTCTGCGCATTTTGGGAAGATGTGCTGGGGGAAGTCTTCCACTGCTAGGAGCAGGATATCTGTTGGGGAAACGTCAGCTGGTGAGAATACTGGATGTCTGTCACGACTCTCGACGTGTCAACACGCTCTGGGTCCGCTTCACATTGATGCAAGGTGTAGAAGACGCAAGACAGAAAAATGTTCCTCGAGCTCCATTCCTCTGCACTCGCCACTTCGGTAACCTCACTCGGTCCTTCGACAAACTCTACGACCCAAGCTTTCAGCATTCTCACTTCCAGAAAATCTTAGGTAAGTGTAATACTCCCCGAAAATGTTTGACTTTTGAATATGTTTGAGGTGTGGGATTGCCAGGAGAAATCGGACTCAGCATTGTAAATGAAAGAAGCACACTAAACTGCATATTCAAGATGACGGAATCCTACTGTATTTGAGTCAACAGTTTAGCTATGATCTTGTGGTGAACTTGAGATAGCGCTCTATTGTTTTTCCCCTCGCGCTGACGATTTACAGTCTGCTTCAAAAGCAACTTATCCTTTCTTTCCCGATACAATAAATGTTACGTGAAACAGCATCACCAATGTGTTATATTACTGTAGTAAACAAAGCAATTGCAATCATACTTTGAATAACATCACAATTGAATTACGTTTATTGGAGACTCAAGAAACTACACGATATAATATTGCAGAGGCACTGGCACTGCTTACAGTCCAACTGCATTGTAGACAGTAATTTTGAACTGCTAGTATTACTCTGTTTACATCATACAAAGAAGTTCACCATTGCACTCCACGATTGCACGTTCAAGGACAAAGACATTCTCCTGGTCAATGACAGTAGAGGCATGGGTAAATGCATTGTTTGCAAAGAACAAATCGGAGTTCTTATTCATAGGTAAATCACGAGGAATAGTTTCGAATACTAAGAGTTACAGTCCAGCTAGAGTAGTTTAATACAAAGCACCTTTACAAAAGAGGCGATCGTAGAGTTTTGGATAGATATTCACGTGTGGAATACATGAAATGAAATTTTAACATGTATAAGGAACAGAATTTTACGGTTCACTAGGATTAAAGAGGACTTCCCAGGTTATTCCGAGAAAGTGTAAGATATACATTTCATTTGTCAAGAAAATATTTCAAAATGGTATTTTAATCAAAAGCATGAGAGGAAGTTTAGAGAAAATCAAAATTTTCTGTTTTGCTGGAAATGTTTGTGTTGCATTCTTGGAAGGGGGAAAACCTAAATACAAGTTTGGTATTGAACCGACTTTTCGATTTGAACCAAGTTATTCACAGGTACACTCACGGACAAACACACGCACACACATATGGATCTTAGTTTTCGATTCTAAGAGTCTCAAAACATGTATTTCCGGTGAAATCTCCACATCGAATATTTGAGTGGAATGCAATACGTTCTCCACTTACGTAATTATTAGAGAAAGTAAAACTTGGTAGTGGGCAGTGAAAATACTCTGAACACATTTTTACTTCCTCTACTAAGGGGAAATACTGTAATCAATCCAATATTACAAAGTCGAGGTTTCACGGCAAATATTTGTTTTCAGACCCTCTGAATTTAAAAAAAAAATGTTTTAAGAAAAATATATCTGTGTGTATGTGTGTGTATGTGTGTGTGTGTGTGTGTGTGTGTGTGTGTGTGTGTGTGTGTGTGTGTGTGTGTGTGTGTGTGTGAACAGCATAAAAAACGAAAAATTGGTTAAAAACCAAAGTTGGTATTTGTGTTTAATATTTTTCAAGGTTGCGGCACAAAGATTTTGAAGAAAATTTCTCCACCCTAAACTACCCTTTACATGGAAAATTGTTTTGATTCCCTCAAAAATGGCTCTAACGATTTTGATTAAAGCGCCATATGTAGTAGTCCTGTGTAGTCCTGTTTACTCTTGATGACTTTTATATAACTGGTAAACCGTAAGAGGTAGACAAAATCTTACTTTACAAAAGATGTAGATCTCTTTAGAACACAATTTGTAAAATAAACTTTTTTGTGATGTAAACCATTTCGGATCAGCTATTCTTTGTTATTTGTCACAATTTTGCAATACTTATAGAGTGTTCTCAAATGGGAGATCGTTATTCATGCAAATAGAACGTAATTTCAAAGTCATTAAACAATTACTCTTAAAACATTTGGCTACCTCTTAAGCCCAGTGCATTCCCCTGTAACAACAAGAAAATTAGCAGTAAGATAATTTCTACAAATGTTTATCTGGATTAACATGAAGCAGAGGAATAGGCGTTTGTAAGGATAGTTTGTGTAAGAGTAGAGAAATACATGTGAGGGCAACATATCAGAGCTTTTTCTCTGCTAGCGTGTACCAAAGAATCAAAGTTTTGAGAAAGAGAGCAGTGCAGGTAATGTTGTCACCTTCTCTGTGGACAGGCTCAGCAGAAGATGCTGGAAGGTACATAAATGAAAGTGCAGACATGTTCCTGGTTCGAGGTATGCTAGCATCTCATCACGACTTCGTCTACTATGCACAACAGAAAGTGAGCTCTTTCTGCGTCAACACGGCTCCGATGTGGCATACCATTAGCGTGGGAGAATGGCGTCAGCTCGGGACCTGCCTCCGTCGCTTTGCGTCTCGCCAGGGCACCGATCTCACGGTCTACAGTGGGACATACGGACAACTACGGTAAGATTCCTCTTGATCTACCCTATATCTGGCACTACATTCACAACACATTCTAGCCAGATACACATGTTCATAATTTTGGTGTTGATTTGGATTTCTGTTATTTCAAGTAACAGAAATGCTATTTGAACACACCTGCTGCAATGTAGGGGCGGCTAACTCTAGGTCCACGAGCCAGGTCCAGATGTTCAAATCATTCACTGATAGCTCAAGACCCGATATATACCTATGTATCACAGGTAATATCATCAGACGTCTGACCTAACCGGTAAGTTCTCGAGCGAAGCGAGAGGTTAGACCGTCCAGTGATATTTATCTCTAATATTTTATAAATAATTTAATCATGATCATGATCATCATCATTATCATCAACTCTTCATGAAAATATATCTAATTCTTTCCTCATTTACTCATTTCTAATATGATCTTGTCTTGTACGTCCTTGTTAAGTCGGAGATTTCATTTCTGCAGCTTGTATGTATTAAGCTCCAATCTTTCCACGTCTCCAGTCCATACAGTAAAACCGGAACAGCCATTGTCTTATGAAAATTTAGATTTGTATACTTTCAAGTTTTTCTTTCAAGATATGAGCCTTTATTCCATAAATATATTGGAACGTACTTTATTACTTATTTTTTCATTGTTTGTCTTGAAGGTTACATTACAAAACAAGTAATTAAATTTTCTGACCTGTTCTAACACTATTATTAAACAATATCTTCGATCTTTTGATTTGTTTTTCTATAAGTGCCATAAACTTTAACTTTTCTACTGGCTTATTTAAACTATAATCTTGGATTAATTATTGTAATTTGTAAGTACTTAGTTGCAGGTTATCCTTTCTGCCTTGTTAAAGAAGTTAAAATAGATGACATTCAGCTTACTCAGCACTGCCAACTGAGGAAAACGAAACCCTAGAATTCAATGTGTTTCGATCTTCTCTTCTTGTTGTAACAGAAAACCAGTTTATAATGTCAAATAAATTTCACTTTAATTTTAACGCAAGGTGATAATCTTTCTTGTGCAAAACTTATTAATTATTAAAAGAATAAGTTGTAAAAAACAGAGTTGTGAATTGAAATTGAATGCTATTTTGATTGTTAATCGATTGTAATGTGCAATAAATTGTTTTGCAGTGATTTATGGGATACAGTTGGCAACACTGACTAAATAAAAGAATGGCCTGGTGATAATTAGTACAAAACAAAAGAACGATCAGGTGATAATTTAACGCCCGGAAAGGGCTGTTGCGCCACGTGATTAGTTTATGTATGAAATAGTAATCAGAAACCCTAACATAGATTTACTTATATATCCATTTTCCATTTCAGAGTTTGAAATTCTCTAATAGTCTCCATCCTTGCCAATGAAAATAATAGAAATCCAAAATCACTCAGGGCCCTGTACTGAATTTAAAGAACATTGTGGATCACCCACCTCTCCAAACTTGAGTGAATTTGGAAATATGTCTCTTCAGGGATATATTTGTGAGCAAACTACGTATTTCTGCCATGAAAGTTACTAAGAGAAAATTGTTCAACAAATGCACATCTTGCTAATATATTTATTTCCCCTGTCCATGAAGTCGGTCTGGGTGGCTCAGTTGGTTATACGCTGGCTTACTGATCCCAAAGTCGCGGATTCAAACCCGGCCCAGGCCGATGGTTTTTAAGTGTGCTTAAAAACGACAGCTCCATGTCAGTAGATTTACTGGCATGTAAAAGAACTCCTGCGGGACAAAATTCCGACACACCGGCGACGCTGATGTGATCCTGGCAATTGACAGCGTCGTTAAACAACAAAATAATTTAATTTCCTGTCCATGAAAAAACTGAAGTACTTGGCGCCTCTAGGCCGAGAAGAGGATTTCCACCCCCTTATTTTGACTTTAATGGACCACCAATTAATCTCAATAAACACTACGTAAAACAACAACAATAATAATAATAATAATAATAATAATAATAATAATAATAATAATAATAATAATAATAATAATAATAATAATAATAATAATAATAATAATAATAATAATAATAATAATAATAATAATAATAATAATAATAATAATAATAATAATAATAATAATAATAATAATAATAATAATAATAATAATAATAATAATAATAATAATAATAATAATAATAATAATAATAATAATAATAATAATAATAATAATAATAATAATAATAATAATAATAATAAATACGTGCATAGTAAATTCACTAATCTCAGTCGAGCGTTTTTGGTTATAATTGTTTATCTTCTTGAAATAGCAAAATTGTTAAAATTAATAGGAATAGCATGCGCGTAACTGTTCAAATTAATGTATTTGATCTAAATGGGATGTAGTTAAAATGTATAGTTCACTGCCGCATTAATAGAAAATAATTCAACTGTGATAATCTGAAAATCAGTTCACAGAGATAAGGAATGGGAGAGACCTCGAGTATAGAAAGCGAACCTGCACATTAACAGCCTCGAAAATATACTGAATACTGAAATGTAAAACAGTCGATAACTACATTCGGAGTCACTACTGTTGTTGTTGGGGTTTAAAACGAAGAATACAAATGACTAGCGAGCGCACTGTATGATATTACTGTTTGGTAGACCAGTAGAGTAAGTAAAATGTATTCTTCGACAGAGGAGAATTCCATTGTCTCTGGCTGAAATAATTTTTGTTATTTCTAATCATTCAGGGAACACCTTACGCATTTTACAGTTTACGTACCCCCATGCGAAGGTTCGCGCTTCGCTAGGGGTACGCGTACTCCAGGTTGAGGCGTGTCTATGTTTGTACATGAAAAACGGCTTCAATTTTCCACTTATGTCGAAATAAATCCGGATGAATATTAAGCAAGCGATATTTGTGTTAAAATACCATAGCCGTATGACGTGATAAGCTACGTTTCTTGAGTTGTCCGTTTTGAAAACTTTTGTTCAGGCTCTAATGGTATTCAGTTTGTCTTCCGATTGAATATGGGGGGAGGGGGATATCATCCATCTGTTATTTGCGGAAGATGCAAAACTAATTGATAGTATTTAAAATAAGAACAAGTTGAATTAGTTTGCATCAAAAATAAATTCATAGAGCTTTGCTTAAAAATTCAGAAGTGTATTTTAAGTTCAACGTAAGTAGATATTACTTTACGGTAAATTGCGATTTTATCCACATTTTCTCTAGTCAGTCTTCAGTTTTTCGTGAATGGGGGGCTTCAATTAACGGCGCACAAGTCAGCTTCTTCTTTCTGTCGGTCGTTCACAGATGTCGAACTCAGGACTCACCTATCCTTACAAAGACAGATCCCGCTCAGTTAATAGTAAACAACACTGAAGCAAAAGCTTACAACCACCCTGCTTGCGTAGGGTCTCATACTTTTATGCCCGTTCGTAGAAGTTCCGGTATAGGGTAGGGGACGGGAAGGCCTAAAATCTTCTACCAGGATCCCGATAAGCATTCGAGACAGTTCGTAAGCTGGAGCGCGCCTCCCACGATCTCCCTCTTTCTATGACCAGTCATACACCGGCTGGTATTGAAGAACCCGTCCGCGAGGAAGAAGCTTGGTCTCAATGTTTTATAATAAAAAACGAAATACAAAGATTTATGATGTTGTCTGAGATGTAGTCTGAATTCTGCTTCTCTGTTAGCAATACATAATCGGCAAGGTGCTGTTGCACTGTAGGTTTCAACTAGAACTCTTGACTACGGTCTCTTGTATATGTGAGAGAGACAGAGAAACAAACGGACAGAATAGAAACACACAGAAACAAGGACGATGTTGCAACATATTTGGTCAATTTGACATTTCACCCATGGAAAACACTTGGGCTCTGTGCGAAAGGGACGATATATTTAGCCTTCTTGCTCAAAGTTGTTATAAACTGACCAGTATAGTATCATTTTCATATTGGAAACTTTAAAAAAAATGTTATTTTAAGACAATATACCTAACCGTTGTTTCAGATTCAGTGAGAATCGTCAGGTGATGCGCCTGGGGCAGATCATCGTGCCAGCAATGTTTTGGAAGCTCGTCTATGACCGTCTCACTTTTCGAGGTATTGTATTCGTTGTAGACAACAGAGCTCCACATTTAGAAGGACATGGACCCCCAGCATGCCACGACGTGTGCAGGCAGATTAGATCTTCATGGTTTAACAACATGCCCAGCCTGAACTCCTCAGGAAGAGTCCATTGCTGCTCAGTGCACGAGTTTCTCGACAGTACAAGGGTACTACCGGAGTTCCGCGAAACAGTATATAGTATGCTTGTCTAATAAGTAGGGAAGGAAGCAAACAGATATTTTGGAACCGGATACCTAGGAAACTGGTGAAATGTAATTAGTATTGCTCAGTATTAATCTCGCATACGTAAAATGAAGAATCTTTCAAAAAAAACAAAGCACCTATGTTATAAACTAGAAGCAATGTTTTAAATATTGTTCTTACTCCGGAGTAATTCCTGAACTGCTGCCCAATTGACATGATTATTCGTGATTTGGCTTGTATAGTTTTCTTCCTCTCCAGTTAAGACTAAGAACTTGGCGAGCAGCGTTGTCCTGATAAAAGTCAAGAAGTAATGCTCACTTCTGTGGTTCTCTCATGCATATGCAGCCACAATATTGCGTCTTGGAGGAACTGTTTTAAATAAGCTTAGAGGTTTTTCTGGAGCCTGGATTTTTCCATTCCAAACTTGCCTTCTATAAGATGTGCGAGTTCGTATTCCATTAATATCAGCAGTTGAATTTGATTTGTTCAAAAGTGTTTTCTGAAAATGCTACAACAAAATTGATCTAGCTTGATGTAAAACTCCTTCCCACAGGCTGAGGAATAATCATAATTCGTATAGTTAAATTTAGTTAAACTTAAGTATCTTATTCTTGAAACATATCTCGCACAAACCTCAAGAATTTTGGAGGAGCAGAATTTAAGTACTGTTTTTGTGCGAATAAATGCTTGTCCACAAATTAACTTCATGAGGATCTACTTTTTAAATATTGAATATTGATTTGTTGGAGTTGCGTTGACTCATTCTTGTATGAATAATTCAAAACATTTCTTGAGGATTTCGAAATATCCTTATATAATCTAAATATAAATCAGATATGGCATTTGCTTTATTAGTAAGTAACACTAATTAGAGTGGTAACTATGTAACTTTAGTTCAACACTTTTTTTGTTTATAGGAGAACATCTGGCCTTAATTTTCCTGATTCGCTGTTTTAAAAGAGTTTTAAGAGTTGCTTGCAATGACTGTTATGTATCTGTTTGTGAAAGTCACCATCACTAAACATTTCGAAAGAAGCAAAGATCTTGGATCTATAATTCTAACTTGCTCCAATTGTCCTTCAACGTCCTTATCCATTTAATTTTCAACACAAAATTCGTTGTTAATTTTGGTCAAGTGGGACATTTCCTGTCTCATTTTCTGTCTCATTTAATTTTACAGTTGAAGAAACCAGCTGATAAAGGTCCTGTAAAACCTACGTTTAAAACCATCATCACGAGAACTGCATTAGACTTACTTCTCGGGGTCTACTCCTTAGGTTTGGGTGTCGAATTACATTATTTTCTCCAACATCACAGTTTTGAATCGTGTCAATTAACTCACAGCTGAGTAAAAACTTGTTTTCGCTTTTAGGATTGAAAGGATTTGAAAATAGTTTATAAGCCTCCTCAGTTTTTTAAACTTTTTCCCTGCATTCATTTCTTTGTCCTCTGGATCCTATTTGACAGCAGGCTTTGCGTCGGGTCCTTTTTCTTTCTTCGTCGCTGCATTTCTTAAAGTACCTCTTTATACAGTACTCTTTATGTAGCAGCGTTTATCTTTTGCAAAACTAGGTGGGATTCAATGACACAAATTGTGTAACAAGAGAAATTTAAGTGATGAAACCTGCATAGGTGCTAATTCCACAACTTGCTACAACCTTCACTTGTACATGACAGATTGCATGAGGACGTTGTTGAGTACTGTCACATTCACTAATAGGAAAAATACGGCTGGTTTTTATTTTCATGAATTTTTTGTAGTCGAATTGATGAGCAGATGTAAGGATAAACAAGGTAAACAATGTAGAGGTTAAGCAGTACATTGTGAGCATTGAGCCTATGTGTGTAGAATCAAGCGAGATTAACAGAAGGTATGAAAGGAAATTTTCCAAACAACAAAGAGGGTTTATTACTACAAAAATAAAACTATACAAGTGTGAAACATCAAACGTGAAAGGCAGCAGATAATAGGAATAACTGGTTGGCAGTTCTAAACCTTTGTAACATTTACAGTGTTTAATATTGATTATATCTATACTTAAAAGTATTTGCCTGTGTTCATTGTTTTACTTAAGTTTTGTATATACATGTTATTTTATTAGAAGCATCAAATATGTTTATCATTGTTATATTATTTAATAGTTATACATATATAGCAATTATTATATTGCTAAATCTAAAATATTGCAGCTGTGCTCATAAAAGCACTATTTATACATTACTGTTGTAATTACTTTTATATTCTTAAATTAAAGACTATGACAATTTAAAAGTATAATCTCATCCTTCCTCTTTGTTTTTTTCTTTTCTTTTCCTTTTTAGTTTTTATTCTTTTATTTCCCTTTTTTCTGTTTTTCCTTTCCTTTTATTCTATTTTGCACAAGATATTGGTTATATAAATTTGCCCTACGGATACAAACTTATAGTGATCATGGAAAAGAACACCTGAGGGACAAAATTCCGGCACAGCGGCGACGTTTATGTGATCCTAGCAGTTGACAGCGTCATTAAACAACAAAAATAGTTTTTTTAAGTCAACGCCATCATCATCGTCGTCATCGTCGTCATCATCATCCTTTGCCCGCCTCGGTAGCGTGATGGTTAGCGTGTCTGCCTCACGTTTAAGAGGTCGCGAGTTCAAATGTCACTTAGGGTAAGTTATCCGGGTAAGGTTTTCTTCCGAGGTTTTCCCTTACCCTGAGAAGATGAATGCTGGGTAACTTAAAGCTCCATCATTTCACCCATTTCATTCATTCACCGTCCGATATGACATTACCTCGGAGGACGTTAATTTAAAGAAGAAAAGCATCGTCCTATATCTTCTGCCATGTGTAAATTAATTTTTCTTCAGTATCTGCTCGCTCCACATTGGACTCAACCTTCTTTCTATGTTCTGCCAGTATAGATATCGATGGTGTTAGGGGCTCTAATGACCTAAATGTCGACGGGCCCTTAAACCCCAATCACTCACTCATTCACTCGATGGTGTTTTTGCAAGCAATAATAATGATTTTGTAAATGTAGTTCTATGTGCCCTTATAGAACTAGATTTAGTAGTAGTCGTAGTAGTGGTACTAATAGTGATGGCGGTGGTGTAGTGGGGTAATATATTAGTAGTGGTAGTGGTGGTAGAAGTGGCGGTAGTAGTGGTAGTGGTGGTAGCTCAAAAGCTTTCAGACCTCGATCTATAGATATCTGTACAACACCTATTTTCTATCTTAAATTAAATCGAGTTCCTTGGAACTCATTAGCTCCAGTACTGCCGTTCCAGAGATAGGAGATTTAATTCTATCCAATGTTGGGGCCCCAAAGAGTAGATCTCTTCTGCTCCCTAGGACACCGCAATCTAATATATGATACCCTTATAAGACTATAAAAGCAGCATTTTAACCTATGAATAGATTTATTCCTAATTGATTATGACCAGGATGTACCGCAGTAAATATGACTTGGATGGACAAGCACTGTGCTTGTAAGAAACCGTGAAGGAAAACTTTCTTCAACAATAAAAGAAGTTGTATTATACAATAGATTTCTTTGCGTTCATTTTAATCTAGGAACATAACCGAGCAATGCTAATACAAGGAACTTTACTTCCTGAGCTTTCTTTCTTTTCTTTTTTTTTTTTTTTTTTTTTTCATTTATTAGTTCGTGATTCTTCACTGTTACTGATTATATGACTCATCAGTATAACCAAATAACCTCGTTGTCGTCGGGCCGTTAAACCCACTTCATCACTATAAGCATTGTCCACGTTACTTCGTCTAAAACAGTAATATTTTTCGCTTCTCTGTCAATCAAGGATGCAAATTTTGCAATTAATTTATTTTTGCACCATTGAGAGGAAGTGGTTTTGATTACAGCTGAGGAAAATGAAGTTCTGGAGATATCTTTTCCTTGTTTCGTGTGACGTATTTTCTCCATGGTCCGGTAGTGTCTCGCATAGCTGCGAATGACTATTGTCTGTCCAGCGAGTAGGTTCTAAGTTTCTTTAGCTGAACAGGGATCTGTGGAGTTTTCATGATCTAGAGTTTTATTTTATTCCATTTTTTTTATTTAATTTTATTTATCATTTTTCTCCCTTGAGATGAGTGGAAACTCCTGATCATTGGAAAGATACGAATGGCCTCTAACCGGAAACATGTGAGCGATAGTATTGAACATTTTCGGACAATGTACCAAGAGATGCAGGAGCTTAATTATGATATGGTACTTATTCTGGCCCGAACACACAATTGACACCAAAGTCCGATGATTCCCTTGTTTACTATATCCTAATGTAAGGAAAAAATATTATGTTACCTCGTTTTGATCTCTCTACCCAATCCTTTAATGATACATGTACAGAAATACCTATCGTAATGGAAATTGTAATACCCGTAAAAATAAAATGATATAAATGTGGAGCATAAAGTATTTGGTTTCTGACTAGACATGGTACTGTCGCAAAACTACTCTTCCGATTATTTTTAACAATTGAGAGACCTCATGCTGATTTTTACTTAAATTACTTAGCTGTTTTTTGGAAATTTTGATGGGTAAATGTTCCGTTTTCCGCTTAGTTTAATTTTTATTTTGGAACATTGAGTAATGTACTTTATTTTCACTAGTTACTACAAGTATGACCTCAATAACAATTATTCACGCAAATTTACTTAAAAGCTCTTTTTGTTATCCAAACTTTCACATATAGCATTCAGAAGTGCTAAAAGTTACTCTGCCTCTGGCATCTTGACGTCAGCCACGGAACATAAAATAGATGGCGGCATACTTCCCTTACGGAAGCCCTTACCTTAGGCGTTGCATACGTACTCCGTCTCAACGTCATACAGAGCAGTTTCTCTTGTGAGTATGCTGTTTCAGTTTCCCTATCTTTTCCAGAAAAAATACAACACCCCTAACACCGTTAGCCTCATTAACTATATTCAAAATGCCACAACACAGGTTGCTCTTGAGTGAACTACACATTCCGTCCTAACAGGGAGGATTTTGCGTGTACTTACATATCAAATCTAAGCAATATGGAGTGGTATAAGAACACCGAAATGACAGATATGGTTCTGATGCATGGGACAGCTGATGGGAGTTCAACGAACGCACGTCGGATTATCAAGAACGATTTCCTAATCAAGGTGTCCGTCATCAAGGTATATTTATGGCAATAGAGCAGCGCTAATCAGGTAGCTTCAGACTACGGCTGTATGACACTGGACGTAATAGGTCTACAAGGACTGTGCCGTTTGAGGAGCAAGTGCTTCACGGAATTGAGGAAGCACCTGAAATTAGTACCGGGTCGAAATGAACCTAAATCATCTTGTTATTGGGGCGAAGAAAATTCGCGGGTTTCGTTGCAAGAGGACCCCAGCATCGATTTACAATAAACATCTCGGGAGGTATAGTCTCAGATTCTCCTGTCGGACCATACCTGTTACCTGGGTATCACCTTTCTGCAGAACTGTTTGCCAGAAATGTTGGAATCCGTTCCTTTAGGAAGAAGGCAAAGCATGATGTGTCAACATGACGGCGCGGCTCCGCATTTTTTCCTGGAGGTTCGTGAATATTTGAATTCCGAATTACCAAACAAATGGATCGGTTATGGGGGTCCCATCCCGTGGCCATCTCGATCCCCAGATCTTTTACGAGTCGACTTGTACTTGTGGGGATTCTTGAAATCTTTAGTGTATGCAACACCCATACCAATAGAAGTGGAATGGTAGCCAGAGTTCATGCTGCATGGGAAGTTCAAACCCAGCAGTTGTACTTCGGATACATAGCTCACTTTTACGAAGATGTCACTTTGTTTAGAATCCGAAGGTCGCCAGTTTGAGCATTTCCTTTAATATGCTATAAATGGAAATATTTAGGAGAAATTGTTCAAGTATCTCCAAGTATGCAATAATTTAGTTTCATTAACAATATGTATTGTAAAAACAGTTACATCAATGATAATATTTATTTGTTTAACTTCCGAGCATTTTGTTATGATCTTAATTGTACAATACGTTCAACCACTTAATGTAAATATCAGCAACTTCCTTTCCAATTACAAATGCTTTATTTCGTATTTATTTCGTATTATTAAACACAGTGAAATAAAGTGCTTGTCTCATTGCATAAGGCATTTTGTTCTGGTTAACTTTATCTACAATACTTTGATATTGTTCTCGGTTTATCATTTAATGCTTCCATCCTCCAACTCACTAACATTAACTTCCCTCTAAAAGGGAGTAATAATTTAAATATGTCCACCAGCTTATTTGTCGTCGTGGACTGTTATAACGGAGTTTTGGAATACGTTAAACACTCATAAATAACTAAGGGACATACCTGCGCGGCATTGCTCCTATCACTGGCTAATCCACACTCATTCTAGAGCACTTTTTATGCGACTATATTGGCGGTAAAACTATCTATATGTGTCACATAGAAGCTGAGCAACTATTCGTTCGGTGTCGTTTCGAAACATCCTGTATATATCTGTCTTGAGTTAAGATGAAAATTTTGTTTTAATTTTTTTAAAATATCTGGATGTTATAAAAGAAAACTAGGAACACATTTGGAATCAACAGCGAAAATTAGAGAAAATCGGCATTCAAAACTAAAACATCAAAAAGTTGTTTTCAAAATGCAGAGTAGTGTAATAATAATAATGATGATGATGATAATAATAATAATAATAATAATAATAATAATAATAATAATAATAATAACAGTAATAGATTAATAATAATAATAATAATAATAATAATAATAATAATAATAATAATAATAATAATAATAATAATAATAATAATAATAATAATAATAATAATAATAATAATAATAATAATAATAATAATAATAATAATAATAATAATAATAATAATAATAATAATAATAATAATAATAAGAAGAAGAAGAAGAAGAAGAAGAAGAAGAAGAAGAAGAAGAAGAAGAAGAAAAATAAGAATTTTCCCTAGGGCGTATTCCCCTTATTCAGAGGTTACCCTCATCGCCCGGCCGCTGCGTCCTCCAGCCGCAGCCAAGGCCACGGAGGAGTGCAGTTTGGGGGTGGCGGGGGTCAGCACGCCGACTCCCCCGATCGTAAGGCGACTACTTTGACCTTTCTATCAGGATAGCTCCTCAATTGGCCCCTCAGAGACCTAACGAGGCTGAGTGCACCCCGTACCATACCTCCCAGCGGGGGAAAAATCCCATGCCGGTACCGGGGATCGAACCCGGGTCCTCCGCGCCAGAGGCAGGCGCGCTACCACTGCGCTACGGAGGCGGTCATAATAATAATAATAATAATAATAATAATAATAATAATAATAATAATAATAATAATAATAATAATAATAATAATAATAATAATAATAATAATAATAATAATAATAATAATAATAATAATAATAATAATAATAATAATAATAATAATAATAATAATAATAATAATAATAATAATAATAATAATAATAATAACAATTTTGGTGATATAATGCAGGCAGTAGCCTCTTAGAAGAGGTCAAAGCCCTGCATTTGTGTGAGGGAAAATGGTTACAAGATCACCACATAATGAGAGTTCCCTAAGCATGGGTAATTTCAGGTCGTTTTTTTTTTTTTTTTTTTTTTTTTTTCTTCAGTTTTCGAGAGAAACCTCTTTATTTTGTATAAAACATACATGTTATAAATCTGAAGGCGCAATTTAAAACAATTCAACATTTGTTGGTATAAATAAATAATAATTACCATCTAAAGGTTACTTAAACCCGGGACATAAAGTACTTACAATAATTGTAAGTCGTCCTTGGAGTATTTATCTCTGATGTGAGATTCCCTTGTGGTCCACCGGGAAAGTACGAATCGGCTGAGAAATTTAATGTCATACTGGCAGGTTGTCCATGGTAGCTTGGTGGTTAAAGCAGCCACTCGATAAGCGGAATATCCATAGTTCAAATGGCATTGAATTTTTCAGTCCTGATTCCACCTGTTAATCATTTCACAACCTTACCCTTTCCCCCTCAACCCATTTTAACAAGTTGAAAGACTTGGCCTGATGCTGGAAACTACTATTGCATATACAGTGGCATTGAGAAGATTTTCAATACCATTGAAGAAACTGATTCATTTACAATTAAAAACTTACATACACAATTGTTTTCATTCCCATTGAAAAGAAAAACACTTAGCCTGCATAAAATCAAATTTATCTATAATATTTGTCTTGCCTTGGAACTGTGGGCACACAATTTTGTGCTGCATTAAACATTGTGAAGGAAACTGAAAGTTGGTTATCGAATTGTAGAGAGTGAAGTAGCTGACAAAGGGTAGGAAAAATTACCATGCGACAACGGAAGATACTTCAACTTCGAACATTCAAGAAGCTGCATGTCGTTGTCCAAAACAACTCTGCTGAAAATTAAGGTTAAGAAAAGTATGGATTATTCCATCTGAAACTATTAAAAGTAAGTGCATTTTTTGGTTTTTTAAGTTTTAGGCCATATTTTCAACGCGAAGAACAGAATGGATTTCTACCCGGGCGAAAATGTGTAGATAATGTATTCACTATAAAACAAATGATAGATAAAAGGAGAGAATTCAACTTGGAAACCCATATGGCATTCATTGATTTTGAAAAAGCTTTCGACAGAGTAGACAGACAAATATTGTGGAAGTCACTAGACAGCTGAAGTTATCCATTACATTTACAGAAAGTCATACAGAGTTTATATAAAGACATAAGAACTGATTGAAAACAATGGAAGATTAACAAAGGAAATTGTAGCAAATATAGGTTTAAAACAAGGATGTGGTCTATCCCCAGCACCTTTTAACGTCTGTTTGGACAATATTATTGAAGAATAGAAACTTTTAGTAAGTAAAGGAATTAGAATAAGACAGAATGGAACCTTAAATCATGTGGCATTTGCGGATGTCGTAGTTCTAATTTTTCACAATAAGGATAAACTACAAATGGATGTATATGAACTTATCAACATTTGTAAAAGGTATAATATGGTAACTTCCGAAACGAAAACAAAGACAATCGCTTTTAAAGATAAATAACACGCCAGTAGAACAAACCAAGCACTTCCAACGACTAGGCTGCGATATGACACATGAGGAAGAGCACGATATAGACAAAAATCTACAAACATTTCAATTTTCGGAACAATACAATAGAACATTCAAAAATACAACTATAAAGGAAACAAAATTTATTTTTATTAGATTTCATTTATTTTATTTTTAGATTTTATTCAGAGAGGGCTCTACCGGTGATGTTACATGGAAGCGAAGCATGGACTCTCAAAGCAAAACAAAAGTGAAATTCAAACAACAGAAATGAGATTTCTACGAACAGAGAAGGAATGTACAACGGGAACATATCCACATTGAACAAATAAGAGAGGAGTTGGGAGTAACCTTGTTACATCAGCTAATGCAAGATTACAGGAAAAATGGGTAGAGGGTCTCTCACGAATGTGCAATAAACGAATATCTAAACAAGCTTTAAATTATAAGCCTAGGGGGTGCAGATCGATTGGTAGTGCAAAGAAACGTGAAGTGAGGAAATGTGAGATCGAAACGGGTGAAACCCAAACCATGACGGAAGAAGAAGAAGTAGAGGAAGAAATATGTCATATTTTCGGGATATTAGGTAATAAATTGGTAACTTTCACAGCATAAATGTAGGCATATTTCAAGAATTTTTAAGTCCTCAAAATCCGAGTCATGCTGTTTAACAAGTGGCAAGTTACATCTCGTCCTGTATAACATATTAAACTGTTCAGAACTTGGAATCAACGACAGATACCTACTCATGGTTCTATTTTTAAATTACACGATTTACTTGGAAGCATTGCAGTTTGCACAACGTAGGTATTTGGGGAGTACCTATATCTAAGGAGTCGGAGGTGGCCGGAGATTATTGCTCAATCTTTGGCAATCACGAGGAAAAAGAAGGCTGACTTGAAAACCTAAATACAAGTTTGGTATTGAACCGACTTTTCGATTTGAACCAAGTTATTCACAGGTACACTCACGGACAAACACACGCACACACATATGGATCTTAGTTTTCGATTCTAAGAGTCTCAAAACATGTATTTCCGGTGAAATCTCCACATCGAATATTTGAGTGGAATGCAATACGTTCTCCACTTACGTAATTATTAGAGAAAGTAAAACTTGGTAGTGGGCAGTGAAAATACTCTGAACACATTTTTACTTCCTCTACTAAGGGGAAATACTGTAATCAATCCAATATTACAAAGTCGAGGTTTCACGGCAAATATTTGTTTTCAGACCCTCTGAATTTAAAAAAAAAATGTTTTAAGAAAAATATATCTGTGTGTATGTGTGTGTATGTGTGTGTGTGTGTGTGTGTGTGTGTGTGTGTGTGTGTGTGTGTGTGTGTGTGTGTGTGAACAGCATAAAAAACGAAAAATTGGTTAAAAACCAAAGTTGGTATTTGTGTTTAATATTTTTCAAGGTTGCGGCACAAAGATTTTGAAGAAAATTTCTCCACCCTAAACTACCCTTTACATGGAAAATTGTTTTGATTCCCTCAAAAATGGCTCTAACGATTTTGATTAAAGCGCCATATGTAGTAGTCCTGTGTAGTCCTGTTTACTCTTGATGACTTTTATATAACTGGTAAACCGTAAGAGGTAGACAAAATCTTACTTTACAAAAGATGTAGATCTCTTTAGAACACAATTTGTAAAATAAACTTTTTTGTGATGTAAACCATTTCGGATCAGCTATTCTTTGTTATTTGTCACAATTTTGCAATACTTATAGAGTGTTCTCAAATGGGAGATCGTTATTCATGCAAATAGAACGTAATTTCAAAGTCATTAAACAATTACTCTTAAAACATTTGGCTACCTCTTAAGCCCAGTGCATTCCCCTGTAACAACAAGAAAATTAGCAGTAAGATAATTTCTACAAATGTTTATCTGGATTAACATGAAGCAGAGGAATAGGCGTTTGTAAGGATAGTTTGTGTAAGAGTAGAGAAATACATGTGAGGGCAACATATCAGAGCTTTTTCTCTGCTAGCGTGTACCAAAGAATCAAAGTTTTGAGAAAGAGAGCAGTGCAGGTAATGTTGTCACCTTCTCTGTGGACAGGCTCAGCAGAAGATGCTGGAAGGTACATAAATGAAAGTGCAGACATGTTCCTGGTTCGAGGTATGCTAGCATCTCATCACGACTTCGTCTACTATGCACAACAGAAAGTGAGCTCTTTCTGCGTCAACACGGCTCCGATGTGGCATACCATTAGCGTGGGAGAATGGCGTCAGCTCGGGACCTGCCTCCGTCGCTTTGCGTCTCGCCAGGGCACCGATCTCACGGTCTACAGTGGGACATACGGACAACTACGGTAAGATTCCTCTTGATCTACCCTATATCTGGCACTACATTCACAACACATTCTAGCCAGATACACATGTTCATAATTTTGGTGTTGATTTGGATTTCTGTTATTTCAAGTAACAGAAATGCTATTTGAACACACCTGCTGCAATGTAGGGGCGGCTAACTCTAGGTCCACGAGCCAGGTCCAGATGTTCAAATCATTCACTGATAGCTCAAGACCCGATATATACCTATGTATCACAGGTAATATCATCAGACGTCTGACCTAACCGGTAAGTTCTCGAGCGAAGCGAGAGGTTAGACCGTCCAGTGATATTTATCTCTAATATTTTATAAATAATTTAATCATGATCATGATCATCATCATTATCATCAACTCTTCATGAAAATATATCTAATTCTTTCCTCATTTACTCATTTCTAATATGATCTTGTCTTGTACGTCCTTGTTAAGTCGGAGATTTCATTTCTGCAGCTTGTATGTATTAAGCTCCAATCTTTCCACGTCTCCAGTCCATACAGTAAAACCGGAACAGCCATTGTCTTATGAAAATTTAGATTTGTATACTTTCAAGTTTTTCTTTCAAGATATGAGCCTTTATTCCATAAATATATTGGAACGTACTTTATTACTTATTTTTTCATTGTTTGTCTTGAAGGTTACATTACAAAACAAGTAATTAAATTTTCTGACCTGTTCTAACACTATTATTAAACAATATCTTCGATCTTTTGATTTGTTTTTCTATAAGTGCCATAAACTTTAACTTTTCTACTGGCTTATTTAAACTATAATCTTGGATTAATTATTGTAATTTGTAAGTACTTAGTTGCAGGTTATCCTTTCTGCCTTGTTAAAGAAGTTAAAATAGATGACATTCAGCTTACTCAGCACTGCCAACTGAGGAAAACGAAACCCTAGAATTCAATGTGTTTCGATCTTCTCTTCTTGTTGTAACAGAAAACCAGTTTATAATGTCAAATAAATTTCACTTTAATTTTAACGCAAGGTGATAATCTTTCTTGTGCAAAACTTATTAATTATTAAAAGAATAAGTTGTAAAAAACAGAGTTGTGAATTGAAATTGAATGCTATTTTGATTGTTAATCGATTGTAATGTGCAATAAATTGTTTTGCAGTGATTTATGGGATACAGTTGGCAACACTGACTAAATAAAAGAATGGCCTGGTGATAATTAGTACAAAACAAAAGAACGATCAGGTGATAATTTAACGCCCGGAAAGGGCTGTTGCGCCACGTGATTAGTTTATGTATGAAATAGTAATCAGAAACCCTAACATAGATTTACTTATATATCCATTTTCCATTTCAGAGTTTGAAATTCTCTAATAGTCTCCATCCTTGCCAATGAAAATAATAGAAATCCAAAATCACTCAGGGCCCTGTACTGAATTTAAAGAACATTGTGGATCACCCACCTCTCCAAACTTGAGTGAATTTGGAAATATGTCTCTTCAGGGATATATTTGTGAGCAAACTACGTATTTCTGCCATGAAAGTTACTAAGAGAAAATTGTTCAACAAATGCACATCTTGCTAATATATTTATTTCCCCTGTCCATGAAGTCGGTCTGGGTGGCTCAGTTGGTTATACGCTGGCTTACTGATCCCAAAGTCGCGGATTCAAACCCGGCCCAGGCCGATGGTTTTTAAGTGTGCTTAAAAACGACAGCTCCATGTCAGTAGATTTACTGGCATGTAAAAGAACTCCTGCGGGACAAAATTCCGACACACCGGCGACGCTGATGTGATCCTGGCAATTGACAGCGTCGTTAAACAACAAAATAATTTAATTTCCTGTCCATGAAAAAACTGAAGTACTTGGCGCCTCTAGGCCGAGAAGAGGATTTCCACCCCCTTATTTTGACTTTAATGGACCACCAATTAATCTCAATAAACACTACGTAAAACAACAACAATAATAATAATAATAATAATAATAATAATAATAATAATAATAATAATAATAATAATAATAATAATAATAATAATAATAATAATAATAATAATAATAATAATAATAATAATAATAATAATAATAATAATAATAATAATAATAATAATAATAATAATAATAATAATAATAATAATAATAATAATAATAATAATAATAATAATAATAATAATAATAATAATAATAATAATAATAATAATAATAATAATAATAATAATAAATACGTGCATAGTAAATTCACTAATCTCAGTCGAGCGTTTTTGGTTATAATTGTTTATCTTCTTGAAATAGCAAAATTGTTAAAATTAATAGGAATAGCATGCGCGTAACTGTTCAAATTAATGTATTTGATCTAAATGGGATGTAGTTAAAATGTATAGTTCACTGCCGCATTAATAGAAAATAATTCAACTGTGATAATCTGAAAATCAGTTCACAGAGATAAGGAATGGGAGAGACCTCGAGTATAGAAAGCGAACCTGCACATTAACAGCCTCGAAAATATACTGAATACTGAAATGTAAAACAGTCGATAACTACATTCGGAGTCACTACTGTTGTTGTTGGGGTTTAAAACGAAGAATACAAATGACTAGCGAGCGCACTGTATGATATTACTGTTTGGTAGACCAGTAGAGTAAGTAAAATGTATTCTTCGACAGAGGAGAATTCCATTGTCTCTGGCTGAAATAATTTTTGTTATTTCTAATCATTCAGGGAACACCTTACGCATTTTACAGTTTACGTACCCCCATGCGAAGGTTCGCGCTTCGCTAGGGGTACGCGTACTCCAGGTTGAGGCGTGTCTATGTTTGTACATGAAAAACGGCTTCAATTTTCCACTTATGTCGAAATAAATCCGGATGAATATTAAGCAAGCGATATTTGTGTTAAAATACCATAGCCGTATGACGTGATAAGCTACGTTTCTTGAGTTGTCCGTTTTGAAAACTTTTGTTCAGGCTCTAATGGTATTCAGTTTGTCTTCCGATTGAATATGGGGGGAGGGGGATATCATCCATCTGTTATTTGCGGAAGATGCAAAACTAATTGATAGTATTTAAAATAAGAACAAGTTGAATTAGTTTGCATCAAAAATAAATTCATAGAGCTTTGCTTAAAAATTCAGAAGTGTATTTTAAGTTCAACGTAAGTAGATATTACTTTACGGTAAATTGCGATTTTATCCACATTTTCTCTAGTCAGTCTTCAGTTTTTCGTGAATGGGGGGCTTCAATTAACGGCGCACAAGTCAGCTTCTTCTTTCTGTCGGTCGTTCACAGATGTCGAACTCAGGACTCACCTATCCTTACAAAGACAGATCCCGCTCAGTTAATAGTAAACAACACTGAAGCAAAAGCTTACAACCACCCTGCTTGCGTAGGGTCTCATACTTTTATGCCCGTTCGTAGAAGTTCCGGTATAGGGTAGGGGACGGGAAGGCCTAAAATCTTCTACCAGGATCCCGATAAGCATTCGAGACAGTTCGTAAGCTGGAGCGCGCCTCCCACGATCTCCCTCTTTCTATGACCAGTCATACACCGGCTGGTATTGAAGAACCCGTCCGCGAGGAAGAAGCTTGGTCTCAATGTTTTATAATAAAAAACGAAATACAAAGATTTATGATGTTGTCTGAGATGTAGTCTGAATTCTGCTTCTCTGTTAGCAATACATAATCGGCAAGGTGCTGTTGCACTGTAGGTTTCAACTAGAACTCTTGACTACGGTCTCTTGTATATGTGAGAGAGACAGAGAAACAAACGGACAGAATAGAAACACACAGAAACAAGGACGATGTTGCAACATATTTGGTCAATTTGACATTTCACCCATGGAAAACACTTGGGCTCTGTGCGAAAGGGACGATATATTTAGCCTTCTTGCTCAAAGTTGTTATAAACTGACCAGTATAGTATCATTTTCATATTGGAAACTTTAAAAAAAATGTTATTTTAAGACAATATACCTAACCGTTGTTTCAGATTCAGTGAGAATCGTCAGGTGATGCGCCTGGGGCAGATCATCGTGCCAGCAATGTTTTGGAAGCTCGTCTATGACCGTCTCACTTTTCGAGGTATTGTATTCGTTGTAGACAACAGAGCTCCACATTTAGAAGGACATGGACCCCCAGCATGCCACGACGTGTGCAGGCAGATTAGATCTTCATGGTTTAACAACATGCCCAGCCTGAACTCCTCAGGAAGAGTCCATTGCTGCTCAGTGCACGAGTTTCTCGACAGTACAAGGGTACTACCGGAGTTCCGCGAAACAGTATATAGTATGCTTGTCTAATAAGTAGGGAAGGAAGCAAACAGATATTTTGGAACCGGATACCTAGGAAACTGGTGAAATGTAATTAGTATTGCTCAGTATTAATCTCGCATACGTAAAATGAAGAATCTTTCAAAAAAAAACAAAGCACCTATGTTATAAACTAGAAGCAATGTTTTAAATATTGTTCTTACTCCGGAGTAATTCCTGAACTGCTGCCCAATTGACATGATTATTCGTGATTTGGCTTGTATAGTTTTCTTCCTCTCCAGTTAAGACTAAGAACTTGGCGAGCAGCGTTGTCCTGATAAAAGTCAAGAAGTAATGCTCACTTCTGTGGTTCTCTCATGCATATGCAGCCACAATATTGCGTCTTGGAGGAACTGTTTTAAATAAGCTTAGAGGTTTTTCTGGAGCCTGGATTTTTCCATTCCAAACTTGCCTTCTATAAGATGTGCGAGTTCGTATTCCATTAATATCAGCAGTTGAATTTGATTTGTTCAAAAGTGTTTTCTGAAAATGCTACAACAAAATTGATCTAGCTTGATGTAAAACTCCTTCCCACAGGCTGAGGAATAATCATAATTCGTATAGTTAAATTTAGTTAAACTTAAGTATCTTATTCTTGAAACATATCTCGCACAAACCTCAAGAATTTTGGAGGAGCAGAATTTAAGTACTGTTTTTGTGCGAATAAATGCTTGTCCACAAATTAACTTCATGAGGATCTACTTTTTAAATATTGAATATTGATTTGTTGGAGTTGCGTTGACTCATTCTTGTATGAATAATTCAAAACATTTCTTGAGGATTTCGAAATATCCTTATATAATCTAAATATAAATCAGATATGGCATTTGCTTTATTAGTAAGTAACACTAATTAGAGTGGTAACTATGTAACTTTAGTTCAACACTTTTTTTGTTTATAGGAGAACATCTGGCCTTAATTTTCCTGATTCGCTGTTTTAAAAGAGTTTTAAGAGTTGCTTGCAATGACTGTTATGTATCTGTTTGTGAAAGTCACCATCACTAAACATTTCGAAAGAAGCAAAGATCTTGGATCTATAATTCTAACTTGCTCCAATTGTCCTTCAACGTCCTTATCCATTTAATTTTCAACACAAAATTCGTTGTTAATTTTGGTCAAGTGGGACATTTCCTGTCTCATTTTCTGTCTCATTTAATTTTACAGTTGAAGAAACCAGCTGATAAAGGTCCTGTAAAACCTACGTTTAAAACCATCATCACGAGAACTGCATTAGACTTACTTCTCGGGGTCTACTCCTTAGGTTTGGGTGTCGAATTACATTATTTTCTCCAACATCACAGTTTTGAATCGTGTCAATTAACTCACAGCTGAGTAAAAACTTGTTTTCGCTTTTAGGATTGAAAGGATTTGAAAATAGTTTATAAGCCTCCTCAGTTTTTTAAGCTTTTTCCCTGCATTCATTTCTTTGTCCTCTGGATCCTATTTGACAGCAGGCTTTGCGTCGGGTCCTTTTTCTTTCTTCGTCGCTGCATTTCTTAAAGTACCTCTTTATACAGTACTCTTTATGTAGCAGCGTTTATCTTTTGCAAAACTAGGTGGGATTCAATGACACAAATTGTGTAACAAGAGAAATTTAAGTGATGAAACCTGCATAGGTGCTAATTCCACAACTTGCTACAACCTTCACTTGTACATGACAGATTGCATGAGGACGTTGTTGAGTACTGTCACATTCACTAATAGGAAAAATACGGCTGGTTTTTATTTTCATGAATTTTTTGTAGTCGAATTGATGAGCAGATGTAAGGATAAACAAGGTAAACAATGTAGAGGTTAAGCAGTACATTGTGAGCATTGAGCCTATGTGTGTAGAATCAAGCGAGATTGAAAGGAAATTTTCCAAACAACAAAGAGGGTTTATTACTACAAAAATAAAACTATACAAGTGTGAAACATCAAACGTGAAAGGCAGCAGATAATAGGAATAACTGGTTGGCAGTTCTAAACCTTTGTAACATTTACAGTGTTTAATATTGATTATATCTATACTTAAAAGTATTTGCCTGTGTTCATTGTTTTACTTAAGTTTTGTATATACATGTTATTTTATTAGAAGCATCAAATATGTTTATCATTGTTATATTATTTAATAGTTATACATATATAGCAATTATTATATTGCTAAATCTAAAATATTGCAGCTGTGCTCATAAAAGCACTATTTATACATTACTGTTGTAATTACTTTTATATTCTTAAATTAAAGACTATGACAATTTAAAAGTATAATCTCATCCTTCCTCTTTGTTTTTTTCTTTTCTTTTCCTTTTTAGTTTTTATTCTTTTATTTCCCTTTTTTCTGTTTTTCCTTTCCTTTTATTCTATTTTGCACAAGATATTGGTTATATAAATTTGCCCTACGGATACAAACTTATAGTGATCATGGAAAAGAACACCTGAGGGACAAAATTCCGGCACAGCGGCGACGTTTATGTGATCCTAGCAGTTGACAGCGTCATTAAACAACAAAAATAGTTTTTTTAAGTCAACGCCATCATCATCGTCGTCATCGTCGTCATCATCATCCTTTGCCCGCCTCGGTAGCGTGATGGTTAGCGTGTCTGCCTCACGTTTAAGAGGTCGCGAGTTCAAATGTCACTTAGGGTAAGTTATCCGGGTAAGGTTTTCTTCCGAGGTTTTCCCTTACCCTGAGAAGATGAATGCTGGGTAACTTAAAGCTCCATCATTTCACCCATTTCATTCATTCACCGTCCGATATGACATTACCTCGGAGGACGTTAATTTAAAGAAGAAAAGCATCGTCCTATATCTTCTGCCATGTGTAAATTAATTTTTCTTCAGTATCTGCTCGCTCCACATTGGACTCAACCTTCTTTCTATGTTCTGCCAGTATAGATATCGATGGTGTTAGGGGCTCTAATGACCTAAATGTCGACGGGCCCTTAAACCCCAATCACTCACTCATTCACTCGATGGTGTTTTTGCAAGCAATAATAATGATTTTGTAAATGTAGTTCTATGTGCCCTTATAGAACTAGATTTAGTAGTAGTCGTAGTAGTGGTACTAATAGTGATGGCGGTGGTGTAGTGGGGTAATATATTAGTAGTGGTAGTGGTGGTAGAAGTGGCGGTAGTAGTGGTAGTGGTGGTAGCTCAAAAGCTTTCAGACCTCGATCTATAGATATCTGTACAACACCTATTTTCTATCTTAAATTAAATCGAGTTCCTTGGAACTCATTAGCTCCAGTACTGCCGTTCCAGAGATAGGAGATTTAATTCTATCCAATGTTGGGGCCCCAAAGAGTAGATCTCTTCTGCTCCCTAGGACACCGCAATCTAATATATGATACCCTTATAAGACTATAAAAGCAGCATTTTAACCTATGAATAGATTTATTCCTAATTGATTATGACCAGGATGTACCGCAGTAAATATGACTTGGATGGACAAGCACTGTGCTTGTAAGAAACCGTGAAGGAAAACTTTCTTCAACAATAAAAGAAGTTGTATTATACAATAGATTTCTTTGCGTTCATTTTAATCTAGGAACATAACCGAGCAATGCTAATACAAGGAACTTTACTTCCTGAGCTTTCTTTCTTTTCTTTTTTTTTTTTTTTTTTTTTTTTCATTTATTAGTTCGTGATTCTTCACTGTTACTGATTATATGACTCATCAGTATAACCAAATAACCTCGTTGTCGTCGGGCCGTTAAACCCACTTCATCACTATAAGCATTGTCCACGTTACTTCGTCTAAAACAGTAATATTTTTCGCTTCTCTGTCAATCAAGGATGCAAATTTTGCAATTAATTTATTTTTGCACCATTGAGAGGAAGTGGTTTTGATTACAGCTGAGGAAAATGAAGTTCTGGAGATATCTTTTCCTTGTTTCGTGTGACGTATTTTCTCCATGGTCCGGTAGTGTCTCGCATAGCTGCGAATGACTATTGTCTGTCCAGCGAGTAGGTTCTAAGTTTCTTTAGCTGAACAGGGATCTGTGGAGTTTTCATGATCTAGAGTTTTATTTTATTCCATTTTTTTTATTTAATTTTATTTATCATTTTTCTCCCTTGAGATGAGTGGAAACTCCTGATCATTGGAAAGATACGAATGGCCTCTAACCGGAAACATGTGAGCGATAGTATTGAACATTTTCGGACAATGTACCAAGAGATGCAGGAGCTTAATTATGATATGGTACTTATTCTGGCCCGAACACACAATTGACACCAAAGTCCGATGATTCCCTTGTTTACTATATCCTAATGTAAGGAAAAAATATTATGTTACCTCGTTTTGATCTCTCTACCCAATCCTTTAATGATACATGTACAGAAATACCTATCGTAATGGAAATTGTAATACCCGTAAAAATAAAATGATATAAATGTGGAGCATAAAGTATTTGGTTTCTGACTAGACATGGTACTGTCGCAAAACTACTCTTCCGATTATTTTTAACAATTGAGAGACCTCATGCTGATTTTTACTTAAATTACTTAGCTGTTTTTTGGAAATTTTGATGGGTAAATGTTCCGTTTTCCGCTTAGTTTAATTTTTATTTTGGAACATTGAGTAATGTACTTTATTTTCACTAGTTACTACAAGTATGACCTCAATAACAATTATTCACGCAAATTTACTTAAAAGCTCTTTTTGTTATCCAAACTTTCACATATAGCATTCAGAAGTGCTAAAAGTTACTCTGCCTCTGGCATCTTGACGTCAGCCACGGAACATAAAATAGATGGCATACTTCCCTTACGGAAGCCCTTACCTTAGGCGTTGCATACGTACTCCGTCTCAACGTCATACAGAGCAGTTTCTCTTGTGAGTATGCTGTTTCAGTTTCCCTATCTTTTCCAGAAAAAATACAACACCCCTAACACCGTTAGCCTCATTAACTATATTCAAAATGCCACAACACAGGTTGCTCTTGAGTGTAAAACTACACATTCCGTCCTAACAGGGAGGATTTTGCGTGTACTTACATATCAAATCTAAGCAATATGGAGTGGTATAAGAACACCGAAATGACAGATATGGTTCTGATGCATGGGACAGCTGATGGGAGTTCAACGAACGCACGTCGGATTATCAAGAACGATTTCCTAATCAAGGTGTCCGTCATCAAGGTATATTTATGGCAATAGAGCAGCGCTAATCAGGTAGCTTCAGACTACGGCTGTATGACACTGGACGTAATAGGTCTACAAGGACTGTGCCGTTTGAGGAGCAAGTGCTTCACGGAATTGAGGAAGCACCTGAAATTAGTACCGGGTCGAAATGAACCTAAATCATCTTGTTATTGGGGCGAAGAAAATTCGCGGGTTTCGTTGCAAGAGGACCCCAGCATCGATTTACAATAAACATCTCGGGAGGTATAGTCTCAGATTCTCCTGTCGGACCATACCTGTTACCTGGGTATCACCTTTCTGCAGAACTGTTTGCCAGAAATGTTGGAATCCGTTCCTTTAGGAAGAAGGCAAAGCATGATGTGTCAACATGACGGCGCGGCTCCGCATTTTTTCCTGGAGGTTCGTGAATATTTGAATTCCGAATTACCAAACAAATGGATCGGTTATGGGGGTCCCATCCCGTGGCCATCTCGATCCCCAGATCTTTTACGAGTCGACTTGTACTTGTGGGGATTCTTGAAATCTTTAGTGTATGCAACACCCATACCAATAGAAGTGGAATGGTAGCCAGAGTTCATGCTGCATGGGAAGTTCAAACCCAGCAGTTGTACTTCGGATACATAGCTCACTTTTACGAAGATGTCACTTTGTTTAGAATCCGAAGGTCGCCAGTTTGAGCATTTCCTTTAATATGCTATAAATGGAAATATTTAGGAGAAATTGTTCAAGTATCTCCAAGTATGCAATAATTTAGTTTCATTAACAATATGTATTGTAAAAACAGTTACATCAATGATAATATTTATTTGTTTAACTTCCGAGCATTTTGTTATGATCTTAATTGTACAATACGTTCAACCACTTAATGTAAATATCAGCAACTTCCTTTCCAATTACAAATGCTTTATTTCGTATTTATTTCGTATTATTAAACACAGTGAAATAAAGTGCTTGTCTCATTGCATAAGGCATTTTGTTCTGGTTAACTTTATCTACAATACTTTGATATTGTTCTCGGTTTATCATTTAATGCTTCCATCCTCCAACTCACTAACATTAACTTCCCTCTAAAAGGGAGTAATAATTTAAATATGTCCACCAGCTTATTTGTCGTCGTGGACTGTTATAACGGAGTTTTGGAATACGTTAAACACTCATAAATAACTAAGGGACATACCTGCGCGGCATTGCTCCTATCACTGGCTAATCCACACTCATTCTAGAGCACTTTTTATGCGACTATATTGGCGGTAAAACTATCTATATGTGTCACATAGAAGCTGAGCAACTATTCGTTCGGTGTCGTTTCGAAACATCCTGTATATATCTGTCTTGAGTTAAGATGAAAATTTTGTTTTAATTTTTTTAAAATATCTGGATGTTATAAAAGAAAACTAGGAACACATTTGGAATCAACAGCGAAAATTAGAGAAAATCGGCATTCAAAACTAAAACATCAAAAAGTTGTTTTCAAAATGCAGAGTAGTGTAATAATAATAATGATGATGATGATAATAATAATAATAATAATAATAATAATAATAATAATAATAATAACAGTAATAGATTAATAATAATAATAATAATAATAATAATAATAATAATAATAATAATAATAATAATAATAATAATAATAATAATAATAATAATAATAATAATAATAATAATAATAATAATAATAATAATAATAATAATAATAATAATAATAATAATAATAATAATAATAATAATAATAATAATAATAATAATAATAATAATAATAATAATAATAATAATAATAATAATAATAATAATAATAATAATAATAATAATAATAATAATAATAATAATAATAATAATAATAATAATAATAATAATAATAATAATAATAATAATAATAATAATAATAATAATAATAATAATAATAATAATAATAATAATAATAATAATAATAATAATAATAATAATAATAATAATAATAATAATAATAATAATAATAATAATAATAATAATAATAATAAATAGTCTTTAATCCCTATCAGGCAACGGCCTCTCCCAAGAGGAGGGTAGAGGTAAAATTATTGATTAGATAGTTTCACAGTTGCTGTTATCACTTCCTCATTGCCACGTTTCTCCTAAAGATCTAACTGCTTTCCTTGCGCTGTTAATTCGCGCAAGGTCGGCTGATGACGTATCAAATGATACACCAGAAGCAAGCAGGAGCATGTGGCGTGATGTAACAGGTTAAATGGGTGTAGCCGAGAAAGTTGGCAGTGAATTCAGGAGCGTCAGGAAGTACTGAGGTAAATTTAGATGAGTTAGTTCACAGCTCTAAGATTACGTTATAGGAAAGTAATGCTGTGCAGCAACCTTGGTGAGGGAATGTACCTGAATGTTTCATATACAATTCTGTCTCTTGTAATGTCTCTATATTTAACAATTCTCTCATTTTTACTTTCTCTACTACTTAGTACGTAGGGAAGCATGGATTCCACCTAAAAATTCGACATCGAGATTTCAATGGAAATACATATTTAGGGAACTCCTCAACCTAAAGAGGAGAATCTTCAGACAAAAATATTCGTGTATGTGTGTGCTCGTGTGTAACTGTGAACAACATTTACTTAAAAACGAGAAGTCTGTTAAATATCAAACTTAGTATTTAAGTTCAGCGTCTTCCAAAAATGCAAATACGAAGATACACCACATCACCCCATTACATATAACATTTAAATTTCACATGAATTTCGTTAGCATGGTTAAATTCGGCTGCCTTCAAGGTCAAGTGATCAAAGAGCGGATTTCTCACACGGAGGTCCTGGGTGGATCCCTGGCTGGGGCTGGGAATTTGTATTTAATTAGAGTTATTTCCTACCCTGCACAGAGTCTGAAAGTGCGAATGTGTCAGTGAATGTGCCTGCGGAAGTCTGCAGTAATCTAAATTTTAAAAAATATCAGGGGCTCTATATGTTTCTACATGTTGAGATTCTGTTTCCTATTTTAGGTACACAAAATTGTAGAACATTGAATAAAATAAACGGAATTTCAAAGGCAATTTACAGAACAGTCATAATACCAATTTTTACCATAGTACCATAATAAATGAACAAAGATATCTGTATGTAAAGAGTTATTTGGGATGGAAGACGTTCTTAAGTCTTAATCTCGCAACTTTCGAAGTCAGTGAACTAAACACTTTAGTTCTTGTCCGACTTCTCTCTCTCTCTCTCTCTCTCTCTCACACATACACACACACACACACACACACACACACACACACACACACTCATACGCGCGCACGCACACACACACGCGAACGCGCGCGAACTTTCTAAACTGTTTTCGTCTCTCATTCAGGGGCCTCACAACATGTATTTCCGTTGGAATCTCAGTAAGAAATTCTTGAGTGTAGCACTTTCTCTACAGACTGCAAGGCAGGCACGTGGTAAACAGACTAATATGTACAAAGTCTGTTCCGCGGTTGATTCACACTGGTATGTTTACACGTGAGCTTTCCGCTTCATTCTGTCATTAGTCACACTCAGATCTCAAAGTCAGATGTGCCTGATAACCGAGCGAATATTAACATGTCTTACATTCGCCCCATAATTATTTAATACAAATAGACTTTTTACGTATATACTGATATAACTTCCAATTACATGGGCTAGTTCGGGTATAAGTACAAACTTAGAAACCTGACTTTCAAAATCAACAAACCAAATCAAAAGAATAAATTAAGTGCATATCTAATGTATAAATGGTAACTTAGGTGTTTTGAACATACTAAACTTTATACTAAAATAGTGAAGTATAACAAAGGTGTGAATCTAATTATTTCTTAATTTCTTAGTTATCAAACATGTGCGTTTGATCATCTGTCATAAAGCTGATA
Organism: Tenodera sinensis; assembly: GCA_030765045.1. NCBI lineage: Eukaryota > Metazoa > Arthropoda > Insecta > Mantodea > Mantidae > Tenodera > Tenodera sinensis. Next base: position 39,363,192 of record CM060965.1, read on the forward strand.
ATTATACATTTTCCTTTTAACTCCATTTGTTCTAAGCGAACTTTCGCCGGTCCTCGTAGTCGCGTCTTTCGCGCTCCAACCGCGAATAAGGTCGCGGGTTCAGCCCCCCCCCCCACCCTCCTTGGGCATAGGTACTTGTGTCTGGTATGTATGTCTGGAAGTGGAGAGTAAATGAGTGTATGTGTGTGAATTAATAGAAGTACACGTCGTCTGGATAGGCAAATGGTCCTTGAAATCCAATGACCCCCCAAAAATGTAAATAAACAAAAATAAAATAAAAAAGCGAACCTAGGTTAACACAGTATCAGCCAATGCTTCCAAAGTTTTCCGAATCCTACTTAAGTTTATGGCTGTTACTCTCTCTCTCTCTCTCTCTCTCTCTCTCTCTCTCTCTTGTCTGTCGCTCTCTCGTTCTCTCTTTCGTCTGAGCCGAACCATTTCACCAGACCGTTCCCCTTTTACTTTTCGTGCACCTTACCCATTATGAGCAGAGGAAGTATCCATTCCAAAAAAAAGTCGATATCAAGAGTTCACTGTAAAGACATGAATCCAGAAAACTATTTTTAGAACAAATTCAGTGAGATTGTGTGTTTCTATACATATCTGTGAATAGCATAAACCCAAAAACGAAAAACCGATTGAATATCAAACTTGCTATTTATATTCAGCACCTTCCAGCTGAAAATTCACGAAGATTTTCAAGTAAATCCCCCCCCCCCCAAATTACCGCTTACATGAAACACTTTTGGAAAATTTTGAATTTCTCAGAAATGAGTAACAATTTTGATTAAAATGCCATACCTATGTTTAAGATTTTTCCACGACAAATGAAATAGGGACATATCTTGAATTTTCTGGTAAAAGCCTATGAAGCCGTCTTCATTCTGAATGACTTTTGCGTAAGTGGTTAAGCGAAAGAGAAATTCTACTATACGTATAAAATATGTAGATCTCGTTAAAGCACAGTTTATGTCAAATACGTCTTTTTGTGAAGTTTCCAGATATTTCTTGTTAATGTTTGAATTTTCCAGTACACCTTTACTAAAGGAGAAGACACTCCCCCCCCCCCTCTCTCTCTCTCTCTCTCCTGGTGATGCTAAGAAAAAGGAATTTCAAAGCTACCCTACCGACTATCATTTGACTATCGCTTAAGGCTACTGTATCTCCCTATTTCCATTGCACCTACAAAGAAATATATAATAAAACAATGACTATAAATGTTCATCTCAATTAACATAAACAAGATGGAGTGAGTGTGTATGTGTGTGGGGGGGGGGGGGGGTTTAACGGCCTGTCGACGAGGTCATTTAGGCCCATAAAGAAGTTTTGTAATATTAGTTAATTGAGGAATGGGTAGAGAAAGCCATGTGAATGTAACACATTTTAATTTTTAAAATCTAGAAGTTAGTATTCCAGTAACAACAACAACAACAACAACAACAACAATAATAATAATAATAATAATAATAATAATAATAATAATAATAATAATAATAATAATAATAATAATAATAATAATAATAATAATAATAATAATAATAATAATAATAATAATAATAATAATAATAATAATAATAATAATAATAATAATAATAATAATAATAATAATAATAATAATAAGAAGAAGAAGAAGAAGAAGAAGAAGAAGAAGAAGAAGAAGAAAAATAAGAATTTTCCCTAGGGCGTATTCCCCTTATTCAGAGGTTACCCTCATCGCCCGGCCGCTGCGTCCTCCAGCCGCAGCCAAGGCCACGGAGGAGTGCAGTTTGGGGGTGGCGGGGGTCAGCACGCCGACTCCCCCGATCGTAAGGCGACTACTTTGACCTTTCTATCAGGATAGCTCCTCAATTGGCCCCTCAGAGACCTAACGAGGCTGAGTGCACCCCGTACCATACCTCCCAGCGGGGGAAAAATCCCATGCCGGTACCGGGGATCGAACCCGGGTCCTCCGCGCCAGAGGCAGGCGCGCTACCACTGCGCTACGGAGGCGGTCATAATAATAATAATAATAATAATAATAATAATAATAATAATAATAATAATAATAATAATAATAATAATAATAATAATAATAATAATAATAATAATAATAATAATAATAATAATAATAATAATAATAATAATAATAATAATAATAATAATAATAATAATAATAATAATAATTTTGGTGATATAATGCAGGCAGTAGCCTCTTAGAAGAGGTCAAAGCCCTGCATTTGTGTGAGGGAAAATGGTTACAAGATCACCACATAATGAGAGTTCCCTAAGCATGGGTAATTTCAGGTCGTTTTTTTTTTTTTTTTTTTTTTTTTTTTTTTTTTTCTTCAGTTTTCGAGAGAAACCTCTTTATTTTGTATAAAACATACATGTTATAAATCTGAAGGCGCAATTTAAAACAATTCAAATCCTGTTTTCTTCTCTTCTAAAATAAAACATAGATTGTATGTATATTATCACGAAATATCGATAATTCATTATTGTACATGTTTAATAGCGTTTTTACGGAAATTTGGTCCTTAGGAGAACTGATCCCGTGGTCCCAGTAATGTTTCAAAACGTGGTAAGCCTGTATTAATTCCTGTCTGAACATGTGCCAAGCTTTTGCAAGTTGTTACATTGTCGATAGCTGCGAAGACTGTTTAGGTGTGCACAAAATTATTATGATAAAAGGAAGCTGAAATGTCGAAAGAAAATACTAGAAGAATGTTCTTGATTGTTAGTGAAAAGAATACTGCATATTATACATTAAGAAAGGTATGTCTTTATTAGCACACTAGCCTTAAATTACTTTATTAGGCAGAGTTAGAATTACATTATTCGAGCGAAGTAAAGAAGATTGAGGTTAGGATTGTCGGACAGAGGTTACTGCAAAACAAATAGGAAATTCTTTTGCATAATATTTGATAAAAGATGAGTTTGAGCCACTTTGCAGGAACAGAGGGCCACAAAAGGCTTGCTCCTATTTTGTCTTTCCACACAGACACTCCTTTTCATTCTCATTCTCATTTGCACTTTTTGGTATTGTATTTATAAGCTACCTTTTTTGACGTCTATGTCAAATCGGTGGCTTTCTTTTGGAGCAATTGCTTATGGCAATAAGTTCACTCGTTTATTGTTAGTGTTAATCTTTGGGTTACTTTTATACTCACACTCATACTTCCAGAGTGTGTGGAGGGCGGGGAATAATCCTGGCTAAGAAAAGTTCCTACCGGGAATCGAACCCGGAACTTGTAAGTTTCGCAACTAGCATACTACTACAGAGGCACATTGGAGAGGCCAATCCTATGCAAAATTTTCCCATATGGAGTGAACCATTTCGAGATATTCTTTGTTATTTGTGAGTTTTGCAATACTCAAACGTTTCTCAAATGAAAGGTCGTTATTCACTTTTATATCTCTTCGCCGTGCAAAGAGAACGGGATTTCAATGCCTTAAAAGATTTGACTATCGCTTAAAGCCTACTGTATTCCCATATTCCCCTTGCACATACAAGAAAATTACCAATAAAGTAATTTCTGTAAATGCTTATCTTGACTAACGTGAAGGAGATAGAGGAATAAGAGTTTGTAATAATGGTTAGTACAAGAGTAGGGAAAGTGTAACACATCAATTTTTTAATTTAGGGAGTCTTAAAGCAGGTATTTTCGTGACATTATCAATTTTAGGGCAAAGGACAATACTTCCACTAGTAGAGAAAATAAAAGATAGGAAAGCATTGACACTATTCCAAATAAACGCACACGTAGAACACAATGACTTTTACCGAACCAAGGATTGTTTGCTTTAAACTCAGTAGCAGACGTTCTGTTGAGTTGGAGTTTGCGAAGGTACCACCAACGTAACGGCTGTAAATAACATCAACTACGACTATAACTTTACCATGTGTATATTTTAGAAGTTGCTGGTGCTGATTTCAACTGCACAAACGGAAGTCACCAAAAGTAACCAGAGAGGACCATAATGGGGAGCCATATCCCATTTGGCTGTTTGTCAATGCTAATAGCTCACGTTCTCTGAAACTGTTATCTAGCTTTGATTCTCCACCTGTATGTGAAGATCAATGAACTTCAGGAAATTAAGTAACAAATACCAGTGACGTGCTAGCGGATTTCCCGTTCCTTTCCCAAAACAAACAAGTTTGTCGGTGAAACATCCAGAGTCTTCCTTGCATGCGAGCGACCACGACCTTCCTGTAGAAGAACGTCGTCATTGCGGTAACAAGGTCAGTGTGTTACATGTTTAAGTTCTAGTTTATGCAATCACGCGTTCGATGGTTAACATCGGCCAGTACTGCACCCCGCCTGTAGTGGGCGGCTTGGCGGTGGGCCTTGGCCCTGATAGGGATGTTGCGCCGGGGTAGTATATTTAGCTTATAAAACCTAAACGAGTTTTCAACTACTCCATCTTTCTTCTCATTTTTTATCTTTTATATATTTCTCAAAAACCCTGCCGGTCTCTTACGCTCTCCAGTGATATATCCTCTAGCGTTGTATCGTGCAATTTCTGTAATAATAATTCACGCGTTATATTTCTTTTAGTATTCATTTTACCTTGGCCCAAGCTAGTTCTATGGGATTGAGATCACACATGTATGGGGGCAAACAAATGTCAGTTTGGTCCAATAAAACAAAAACTGAATCGTTTTAAGAACCTCTTAAGTTTGCTTCAATCATCCTATAAATATCTGTTTTATACATAGAACTGTCACTCTGAACCCCTTTGCTCTGCAACCACAATATCATAGCATATTTCACAGCACTCCTAGGCGGAGGTTTATCTACTTCTACCTCTACACTACTTCCGACAGAAAACTAGTGACTCGTACGATTTTACAACTGAAATTAAGAGAAATTAGCAGTGATTAAACATAGCGCGAATAACATTTGTACATGTAAGTTGACAACGTAACTAGCAGAATAACCTTTGTGTGGAAGTCTACAAAACTCGGGTTACACTTGGTGGAACGTCTCTCCTCTTCCTCCTATTCCCTTAAGACCATGAACTGTTGAACAGACAGTAATTTTCTATTAACCAGAAACATTTGATGAAGGGATGTGTGACATTTATATATCGGTCTTCTAATAATCTGCTGCCCACTGTCCCAGCGGGTGCTTAGGGTATGCGTGGATGCGTGTAAGGACAAACACCAGTAACTGATAAATTTCTTGTTCTTCTTTCTCACACGCTAACTGAATTGGTCCCTGCTTCTTCCTGAAGGTTTATACCCTGTCTGTTTGGAGACGCTTACGTAATCAACAGCTACTACCCCACCTCCTCTTTTAGTGGGAGGGTGATTCAGCTAATTCCTGTGGCGTGTAGAATCACATCCAGTCAGTATCCATTTACGGACACAAACAGGCGATTCCATGGCACTTTTAAGTAATTACTTGAATTTTCTGGTAATGTCCTCAGAAGACGTCTTCATGCTGGATGACTTTTGTATAAATGGTAAGCAGTACGAGAAGGACAAAATCTTACTAAATAAAAAATGTTCTTATTATCCACGTTTCACAAGAACTTCGTTCTATGGCAGACGTGTCATAAGGAAAAGAGAGGGAGGATGGTAACTGCTCCCACACCACATTACGGAACGGCACAGCATGTTCAAGACGAAGTTGCACATTCACCCTTATTACACCGTTGTTTGCCTGTAAAAATACATGCCACATTGTAATTGATTTTGAGTTATGTTGTCCATAGACACATATTCACCCACACGAACATTTTTCTAAAAATAGGTTGTTTTTTTTTTTTTTTTTTTTTTTTTTTTTTTTTTTATTCAGGGGCCCTCAAAACATACTTTCTCGTGAAATCTCGACATCAAATTTTTGGATGGAATACAGTACTTCCTCTGTTTATACTATACGTTGTGCTCCATGGACCTCGGGCTCATTTGAGCATCATTTCACCCATTTCATTAATTCACTGTCCAATATGACATTACGTTGCAGGAAGTTATCTTTTTAAAAAAAGAAAAAATAACTATACGTAGTAGAGATAGTAAAAGTGAGCCCCGCAAGTGCAGATATTTTACATCTCCGTTGCTCTCTTTCTCTCTCATAATCATCCCCTCTCCCCCGCTCCCCCCCCCCCCCCACACACACACACACACACGTCTTTTCTTTTGACTTGTAAAAGTGCTTCAGCAGAATTTAATATGCGCATATCCCTTTAAGTCTCGATATGCAGTTTTCCGCTGGAGTACATACTTCCTCTAACCACAAAGATAAGTAATAAATAGAAACCCACAAGCGCATAAGAAAACAAATAGTTGCTTAAGAAGTGCAATAGTTTTTGTTAGAGTATTTTATAGCTTTAGCTTTCGTGGCCACCTAGGACAGAGTGTTTGTCTGCTTATATAAAGAGTGTGAATTTATTTTCCCAAATAAACTTCAGTTTATAAATAAGTAATGTTTGTAAGAAATTAACAAAATTATTTAAAATAGGTATAGTGTGAAAAGACATGAGTTCTTTTCCTAAAATTTCGTTTCAACTTAAATAAATAATTCCTTTCTCACCATAAACAATTATTGTCAAATTTTTCAACAAACTAATAAATCTTCTTATATGCAGTTTGATTTTTTAAGATGTTAATAATATCAACTCGTGATTTTTCCTTACCAACTACTTCTCATTACTGATGCCTTAATAAGCGCGCGTTTAATAACTGATTCAGACCCTTCGCTGCGTATGAAGTAGGATGGCGAGAAAATTTCTTTATTCCGCTCTATATTACTCATTGGTCTAGCCACTAGTCAAGCGACACGTTTGTAATAGGTTTTAATTTAGTCGAATGTGCCAGTTGGAGAGCTGTGAGACATCTAGTTTACAAGATAAGGTTTTAAGCTAATTATTACAATGACACACGAATTATTTTGTGATTTCTAATTTATTGTGGGCGGCTCGTTGTAATATAAGATCATATTACATTAATTGTTTGTAGGTTTGATCAAGTAATCTTCTTAGTTATTAAAGTTATTGAAAATTAGTAACGTGCCTTCTCAGCTTTGGTTCTTTCTTTTTAATCCGTATCCAATAAACAATTACGTCATTCATTGCTGACGCGAAAAATTATGTGAAATAGGTAATTGCGTCACATGTATAATATGAGTCAATTAAGTGTTTATTATGTTTTATACCCTTCAGTTGAAAATTATGTAGTTTTGTAATATTGTTAAATTTCATAACTATAATTGAATGTTATTTATTGTTATTTAACGTATTAAATATTGTAATTTAAGGAGATTCCTCGAATTACATATGATACATATATTTCACATAATGCAAGCAAAATAAAACCATTTAACAAGAGTAACACTATTACATAGAATAACAATTCTCCAATAACGAAAACAATTTATATTAATTTTCTACAAATTAACAATTTAATAACAGAGCACCGGCGGCGCCGTGACCAAGCAGTTAGAGCACTCGCCTACCATTTAGCCGACCCGGGTTCGATCCCAGGGACCCGCATGTGGTATTTGTGGTGGACGAAGCGGCATTTGAGTGGATTTTCTCCGGGTTATCCGGTTTCCTCCGGCACTCATTCCTCTAATTGCTCCATAATTACCTTTCCATTCATTGATTTCGTCTGCGTTTTGTATCATCCTCTTCCTCACTCTCATACCTGATGCTTGGCTGACCACACGCTGCCAGGTCTTCACTCTGTCCGGTCCAGAGGTCCCTGTGCTTCCGGACAGACACTTGACCCTAGGCACTGGCATTTAAGTCCTAGGAATGTAAGTGCTACATAAGGGATGGGTAATGTGACAATGGAAAAATAAAAAAAAAAAAAAAAAAAAAAAAAAAAAAAAAAAGAATCATGCTTCATTCTCTTTGTTTAAATGTAGTAATTTTAAAAACTGCTACAGGTCTAAGGGTACTAATTGACTTACAGTTATTGTCTTTATCGTCAACAGGTTTTCAATATGGTGGCTCTGTTCCTGGTGATATTGGTTCAAGTCCTTTGTTCTCAGCATAGCTATCAATCAGGTAACACTACATTGTATATAATGAATTGTTATGAATTAACCAGTAGTTTTCCTTGCATGAACACATATTGTGTGTTACAGATTGTAAAGTAAACCCGGATGCAGATCTAGGAAAGGAATCCCCGCTTCTGCTACTACAAACGAGGCCACCAAGTTTTCCATATCCCAATTCCACAGCTGGAGCCTTGATCATAAAGAAGGGCAAGCGAGTGCTACTGGCGTGTGCTCAGAGCAAGTCAGAGCTAAAGTGTGCAGACACACGCCTGTCCCGGGGAGAAGTCAACGCTACATGCCAAAAAGGTAAATATTTCTTCACTCTCATAGGGAATATTTGTCAACTTCCTCCATCCTTTATCTGTTGTATCTCTTCTACAAGTTATTCTGACAAAAGCTAGTGTTTATATCTACGTCAAGTTAATCAAGATAAATGTTTACAGAAATGACTTATAGCTCGAAAATAATAGGTGCCATAAAAAGTTATTTTAAATCAAAGAGAATACATCTTTTGTATTACGTTTTTGTTATCTTATTGTTTATCAGTTATACAAAATCAAATAAAATTAATTTCAAATAAAGATAACTTCATAGGCTATTTGCAAAAATAGGGGAGGGATGTATTTAGTGTTTCCTAGCCTAGCCTTAATGAAGAACTATTTAGGAAAGCTTAGATTAATTTTTACATTTTCAATTTTGATTTCGTTTCTTGGTAGAGGCAAATAGAATTCATAGTTCGTGTAAAAATTAGGTGCTTATATGAGGGTGGTTCAATAGAGAGGCAAGCTGGTCTTATCATCGTATATTGTTATTTGTTACACGTTGCCAAACCAAATTTGATACTGTTCATAAGTTAGTTTGGAATCGGCAGACATTTCAGTTAGTTGTTCAATGTGTTTTCACATTGTTTTGCAGAGGTAGATACATGGAAGCCGTTGAAAAAGTGCAGATATGAGCGAAAGAGAGGCCATAATATGTCGACGGGAACGGCATGATAAGTAGGAGATGAAAAAGTTGTCAGCCGATGGGTGCCGCGTTTGCTCACGCGGGACAACAGGCGGGTTTCAACTTCGAAGCGAAATCCGGACTTTTTGCGTCGAGTTGTCACCGTCGATAAGATCTGGATTCATCGTTATACTCCGGAAATCAACCAGTCGAAACAATGGTGAATCTGCTCTAAAGAAGGTCAGAAAAGTGATAGCGACGATTTTTTGGTTGCGAAGGCTGTCATACTCGTTGATTTCTTTAAAAAGGGGAAAACAATAACTAGACAACACTGCAGTGGGCTATTGGCCCGATTCGATAAGAATTTGAAGGAGACAAGACCAATTTGGCAAAGAAGAAATTACGGTTTCACCACGACAACGCACCAGCACATTTATCTGGTGTTGTCGCCGGTAGTTTGCAGGGATTGCGTTATGAAATTGCTACCGTATCCTCCATACACGCTTGACCTGGCTCCTGCGATTTCTTCTTGTTCCTAAACTTGTAAAAATGACTCGCGGGAACAAAATTTAGATAAAACAAGGAGGTCATTTTCGACAGAGACCTATTTCCCCTTTGCCGTTTTTGGAAAAAATTTCAGGAAAGTTAGGAGAAGTGTATATTTCTAAAAGAGGCTATGTTGAGAAATAAGTAATTGAAAAATGGCAGACAAAATATTTGGCAATTATTCTAGTGAGGATATTGATAGTTTAATTAAAGAGGCGGAGTCAACTGTAATTTTAAATATAGCAGACCTGCCTTTAATGAATAGCCTACTAAGGCAAATTCATTCAGTTATGTTCCTCATATATCTAATTCCTCATTTCCCTGGATTAAGCGCTAAAATTGTTGTTGTTGTTGTTGTTGTTGTTGTTGTTGTTGTTTTCACAGTCTATTGGATTAGTTGTAGCGCCAACTGTGAAAATAAATAGCAATTAAAAGGTATGAATGTTATTATAAGTTCTTTACTTTTAAATGACTATTATTATTAAATAGTGTTAAATCAATGAATTATTAACTATTTTGCGGAATATTATAAACAAATGCCACTCGAGGTTTTCGTAACTGGGATAATTTTTCTCGCGCTTTGGGCTCGCAAAATTATCGTCATATGAAACCCTCTCGTGGTATTACTACAGATAAGCCCACATGTTTACTTTCTACTACGTATAGTGAGTAGAGGAAATATTGTATTCCACCCAAAACTTAGATGTCAAGATTTCACTGGAAATAGATGTTTAGAGTCCCCCTGAATCCAAAAAAGAGTTTCAGAAAAAGGTCCACGTGCGCGTAACTCAAAAACAAAAAATCGGTTAGAAACTAAAGTTGGTATTTAAGTTTAATATCTTTTAAGCATGCGACACGACGATTTTGAAGAAAATTCCTGCACCCTAAACTACCCTTTACTTAGAAATTTTTTAGAAAATTTTGATTTTTTAAAAATGGCTCTAATGATGAATAAAATGCCATATGTTTAAGATATGTTTATGGCAAATGAAATGTATATTTTGAATTTTCTGGCTATAGCCTATGTAGTCATATTTACTCTATGGCTTTTGCACAACTGGTAAACTGTAAGAGAAAGACCAAATCTTACTTACAAAAAAACGTAGGTCTCATTAAACAAATAAGTTATGCCCAAAGACATTTTTGTGGCGGAACCGTTTCGGAGTAATTCCCTGATATTTGTGTGAGTATTGCAATGCTTATACTTGTTTTATCTATTGGCGTGTAAAGAGGACGGGATTTTAAACCTTTAAAAGAGTTTAACTATTTATCAAAGTCTGCTGCATTCCCATATTACGCTTACATCTACAATAAAATCAGCAATAACATAATTTCTGCAAATGTTCATCTCGACTAACTTGAGGTAGATAGAGGAATAAGAGTTTGTAAAAATAGTACAAGAGTAGATTAAGTCATGTGAATGTAACGTATCGGATTTTTAGTTGAAGAGCTAATAGCACTTATGAATTTTGTTTCGTTTGCACAGATAGCAGTTTCTCCATAAATGGTGCGTCGTGTAACCTGAAGGAAGTGAAATGTGAAGGAACGCCATCGTCCACCGTGGTGTCCGCAGGGACCTGCTACAGGGGCCAGTTCAAGAAGCTAAGGATTGGATATCAGTTGCCCAGTTCAGGGTTTGTGACCCTGCTCGATGTTTGTTATGACCAGGACACCTTCCGCACCCTCTACGTGAACCACACAGTTTCCCGAGCAGCGGAGTACCGACAACGTGAAATGCGTAACAATTACTTCTCTGTGAGTGGATTCGACCCAAAGAGCCGTATCAAAGACAAGCAGCAGATCTATGCTTGTAACCATACAAATGATATGTTCCAGCTCATCTTAGGCTCAAAGACTTTGGCTAAAAAGTGAGTATTTCTCTCCAAGCTTGCTGATTATAATTACATTAGTAAACGATCCTATCTTCCTTAGTAAAGAAATTATAGCTTAGAACTAGATCAGTGAACAGAGAGGCCGTGTATACCAGGTGTGTGATACTGCAACAGGAGTTGGGATTAGGCAAACATAGAATAAATGTTCCTGTAATTGGTGATTTTGGAAATTGACTAGTACCACTAATTTTTCTTTTTAAATCTTACAAGTATTTTCCTGGGTATTAAAAATTCACAATCACAAATTTTTAGCGCCGTGTAAGGAGGTAGCAGAAATTATTTTATACTTTTCATCCCATTTTAAAAATGTGGTATATTAAAATTATTTTAACTTTTTTAAATTTAATTTCATATGTCATAGAGAACAAACCCAGATACAAGTATGCTAGTACCTTAAACATTTCATTGGGTAACTACCAATTTTGTTTTCCAGGAACCATGATTGCGGTGATGTCAAGGACTTGGTAAGAGGCCACTTAGCTCCCAATGCTGATTTTGTTTATTTCCCTCAACAAAAGGCTACGTTCTACTATGTGAATGTAGCACCTCAATGGAGCGGACTCAATGGTGCTAACTGGAAAAGTATGGAGACTAAAATTCGACAAAAGGCTCTGGCATTGAATTCAGACTTGGTGGTTTTCAGTGGAACATACGGTGTGCTGAAAATTGCAAATAGCAAAGGTATTAAGAAAGGTAGGTTACTGAAAGACATTTTAATGCTGATACCACAAAGCAAGACACTACAGAACATGACAAAGTTGATGAGATGCACTCATATGACTTTCTCTACCAATGACAAATTCAGAAACTCATTGCTTTTATGATTCATGTATCTTGCTACTTACTCTACAATCTACCTATTAGAGGAATTATTGTATTCCACCCAAAATTAAATACGGATGTATGGCATTTTGAGACCCCTTGAATCAAAATTATTTTGTGCAAACAGGCCTCGGTGTGCATCTGTTTGTGTGTGAGAGAGAAAGAGAGTGAGAGAGTGTGTGTGTGTCAGTCGCCCTCCGTGGTTTAGGGTAATATGCTAACCTCCGGTTCCCAAAGTCGCGAGTTGAAACCCGGCGGAGGGCGATAGATTTTCTTGTTCTTCTTCCTTAACTGTTCCGAGACTAATTAGACTGCTCTCTCTACCTCATTCGGGGTCACCCGATGTCTCGTCGTTCTAATTGTTTGTAAAATAGTGCTTGCTGTGACAATCTAGATGGTTTCATCCTCTTAACGTGATCGTTCCACTTGCTCTGATATCCTTTCATGTCTTTCCCAATGTTTTCTGCCTCTAGTTCTTCTGTTACCTATTTGTACATTCCGGAGTTGATATTTTCTAGCAACACCCAATAACGACTTTCATTTAGATCCACCTTAGCTTTATGAGTAATAAGCGCGTAAAAATCTTAGCATGGCTTCCTTTAGAAGACAACTAAAACCGGTGGTCCTGTTATTTGTCTTTTAAAGTCTTTTAAAGTACTGTCGCTATTCAACTGTTCCTCAAGGTGTCTTGGAAGGAGCACGCAGAATTTCAAGGCCAGCATATAGTGACCATTTTTAAACATTTGACCATCACTTCGGTTTCCTGTAGGCACCTTGTATAATGAACAAGGCTCGGAAGTTGGGACCTTCTGTGCCGAAGCGACCGGTATTCAATGCCAACAAACAGCTCCTACCTAACAGGTATTGTCGCTGAGTACATGTGTTAGTTTTGTTTAGTTTACACTGTAGGTACCTTTAACCAATTTACCACAGGGGACACGGGCTCCCAAGTTCAGAGCCTTGTTTTCATTACTAAGGCCCATAAAACGTTCATCTCGATTAATGTGAAACAGATAGACAAATAAGTATTGAAAGTATAGTTTGTGGAAGCTGTATAAAGTATACAATAGTGGGTAGTGGGTAAATGCACTAGTAGAAATAGTAGGTTCCTTTTACTCCTTGTTGGGTCATAGGCCATCAATAAGAGACCTCATCTGACACGATTGGCAGCGATTACTTTGGCTTCATTCCATGTTTTTCCTAAGCTCTCTACCTCTTCTCTTACAGATCACCTCCATATACCTTTTGGACGTCCGCAGTTCGAGCCTTGAGGATTCCACTCTAAAGCCTGTTTTTCAACAGCCTCTCACAGTTTTCTCAGATAATGCCCAATCTACTTCCATTTACACCTTCTGATTTCAATTGCAATTGGTTCTTCACCTGCCAGTCTCCGCAAATTTTCATTGATGATAATTGCAGGCCACTAAATATTTAATAATGTGCGCAGGCATCTGTTAATGAAAGTTTGCAATTTCATATTTATAGCTTTATTTGAGAGCCAAGTCTCTGAACCATAGAGAAGAACAGCTTTAACATCGCTTTTAAAAAATTAGCTTAGTGTTTTGGAAATATTTTTATTTTTCCAAATAGGGTAAAGTTGTGCAAATATACCATTCACTCTCTTAATTCTATTTTCAACGTCCACCAAAGTGGCTATTCTCTACCTTGAACATGCCCTTGGCGTTCATACTTTTGCCTACGTAGATATATCTCATTTTTAGGCAGTGCAGTACTTCTCATAAAAGTAGTAAATTACTGCCAGTGGAATCCTAGCCCAAGATAGTGTGTTTCATAAGTAAGAAAATATCACAGTGATGCTTAACCTTCTTATCTTTTATATGTGTGGGAAATATAAACTTGGGGTTGCTTTACCTGTTGTTTATTTGATGTATTGTTGCAGATATATATCTGGCGGAAGGGTCACTGGTACCAGTGCCTGCGCTCTTCTGGAAGCTCGTGTACGATCCACGTTCTAAGAGAGCTACCGTGTTCGTGGCCGTGAACAAAGTGCCTCCTAACTCCATAGAAGATGAAGACAGGGCCTGCGCAGAAGACGCCTGTCCAACAAAGTCCAACTTTTTGCCAGATATGCAACACAGGAGGAACATCACCAAGGGTTACATGTATTGCTGCAGTGTTGGTGATTTCAATGCTACGACGGGCGCTCTCCGCGATTTCAGATATCGCGTAACTGGACTTTTAGAGTAATTGAAAGTGAAAAAGGAAGAAAGTCGTGATAACTGATTCATATTATTTCCTCGGTGTAAATCATGTATCCCCTTAATACAGCGATGTTCAAACGCCGAGCCAGTCCTTGATACTTCTCCATTGACATGTATTTCGAAGGAAGAGGAGGAGTAATTAGACCTTTACACTGCCAAGTGGCATTATCTTAAGTTACTACTAAATATCGCACATAAGAAATACCTATTATTGGCAATATGCGCGCTAAATGCCCTACCACGAAGACATTTAGGAGCAAATTTAAATACCTCGATTCCTAAATCCTTTAGAAATACTTTTAATACCCGTGTCATTTTGCAATGTAACTAATATCTGCAACTGAAATGATGCTGATTTTGGCTTCATTGCCAAGGGGTTAGCAAAAAGAAGAAAGTCATTTTCCAAGCTTATAAAATATTTGAATCTATGAACTGTAAATTCATATTTTAATATTTCTATAGCTCAACAAAAAGATTCGTCCACCCACTGCTCTTGGAACTTGTGCTTTTAAGACTTTGAGGGTATAGACAGCGACATTACTTCAATCCAGCAGTTACGAGAACGATGGCCTCCTCGGCAAGTGAAGGGGTGTCCGTAGATACAAAGTCCACTTAATGCACAGGAAGAGTTGGCTCATGATCCTGCGTTTGGACATAGCTCTATTAATTGACACATATAGCTCAACCGTAGCTGATACATTACCTAAACATATTCAGAGGAGTTAAGGGTGCTTTGTCCCCCATCCCCATTATATTTAACTTTATAAAGTTGTTTCTGTTTGATGAAATTAAACCCAACAGTTTTTTTTTTCTGCTTTAAATACGCCTGTGACCAAACGTACCCTAGGGATAAGGATGCACCCCTTGAGATTGCCGGAAGTAGGCGGTATCTCCGGCACGTGCTGTTAACCTTAGAGACTATATGAGTTCAGTGCATCACAAGTTACGATGGACTTCCGAAGGATTATTATCGAACATTAACGTTCACAATGAATGTCTTTCAGTTTTCAAGCTATACTTGAAATATTACCTGAAGGTTTACAATTGTATGTAGTAAGCAACTAATTTTCCTGTTTTAATTTTATTTTTTAAAACCCAAAAATGAAGAAAATAAACGATGTCAACATTCTGTAGATAATACTTCTTTTACCTATATGGTCTAGTGGCGCATTACACTTCTAAGATATCCCTTATAGTGGGTTCGCTCTGGCCAGTCCACTGAAGGTCACGCACGTATATCCCCATTCTCACTCTACATGTCTCTTAAGCCTTAAGGGACCTGGGACTGAAATTTGAATTTTGTATGTTTTATATGTAATATATTAACAATTTCCACAGTTAACGATGTTTATCTGATAGACTATATACAAAGTTCCAGCACAGTTTGTTTTACAGTTTTGAGGAAATTACTTATTCAATTTATTCACAATGCGAAAATATCTTAACATTCAAAATACTCCATGCGCATCAAAAATTAAAATATTAAAATAGCTTTATTATTTATAAGCTCTAATTGCCCCACAAACACCATCAATCTCTGGGAGAAAAAAGATTACTTTTAAAGTAGACGATGTATTATATTCCACCGAAAAGTATACCATAGTTTCCTCTTTCATGGCAAATAACTTGTGAAGTCATACTGAATCCTGGTAGAATTAAAATCTGATATTTCATCGAAAATATATATTGAGGCCCCCTAAATCCAATAAGGTCTGTAGAAAAAGGTCTGTGAATGGGTGTGTCTATCTTGTGTACTGTTTGTGTCTGCCTGTAAATAGCATAATTCAAAAAAGAAAAGTTAGTTAAATACCAAACTTGGTATTTTAGTTCAGCATCTTTTAAGGATACGACACAAACATTTTCCAAAAAAGATTCTCGCACACCTTTTTATGGAAAATGTTTCCAAAATTTTGATTTTCTCCAAAATGGCTTCTGCAATTATTACTATTTTTATTAATAAAAAAATTTACGATATTTAGTATTAGTGACTGAATGTTACAAAATCTAATAGTGAATTACCTTTCATCACTCTGTCTTTATTTACTTTACTTACGAGGCTCAAATAACAAGTAACACAAACACAATTGAACTTTACTTCTTCCAATCAAAGTAACAAAACTGTTTGACAATGAACATAGATCAATAAAACTGAATGCTTCCAGTTTGCTGAGACTATGCTATCAGAGTTACCCTGCAGTTCCAGAAACTCCCAGTCACACGGCTTTGGGCTTGCATAGCTTTTCTATACCAAATCGATAATGCCTTAGGCGGCGCCGTGGCCGAGCGGTTAGCGCGCTCGCCTACCACCT
This sequence comes from Tenodera sinensis, assembly GCA_030765045.1. NCBI lineage: Eukaryota > Metazoa > Arthropoda > Insecta > Mantodea > Mantidae > Tenodera > Tenodera sinensis. The sequence continues at coordinate 39,379,916 of CM060965.1, forward strand.
AGGTGGCCCGGGTTCGATCCCAGGGACCCGCATGTGGTATTCGTGGTGGACGAAGCGGCGTCAGGGCCGGTTTTCTCCGGGTTCTCCTGTTTCCCCCGCCATCTCATTCCATCGGTGCTCCATCTTCATTCCATGTATCATCAGTGTCACCGCCTGCGGTGCCGTAGTAGTAAAAGTGGGCGTTAAACACTACAACAACAACAACAGATAATGCCATATGTTTAAGGTATTTTCATTAGAAATTAAATGTATATGTTTAAGGCACTTGTACGTTCATTAGAAATGAAATATATATCTCGAATTTTCTTTGAAGTCCTCTTCATTCTGAATGACTTTTCCATAACCGACAAAGCATAAGAAGTACAAAATATCTTACTATAGGTCAGGCATCGGTAAACATGTACTCAATGAGATATCAGTATGACGTCTCAATATGCAACCCACAATACACATGAGGTAATGTAGAACAGGGGATGGCATTGACCTTCGTTCAGTGTCAGTGCTGGACTCACTCGCTACAGAGTACAATAAGGAATAGTACATATACTTGAATCCAGCTATTTTGGTCTACGATACTTTAGGTAGGTCTAGATATTTGAGCAATATATTTCAATTCACTTCTATTTCCAATGTACCATGAAAATCTAGTGATATATCACAAGTAGCCACTCTCAGTATAACACGCAAATTATGATCTGTTAATCGCGATACAAGATTTTTTTGGACAGTTTCTTTTCTTCTACACATTTGAAATAATTCTGTCCCTGTTGTATGTTCCGTAAGTGAAATGACTTCAAGCATATGTGCTTGTATCAAGAGGTTGTTAGTAAGTCCACGAGTGAAAATTCAGTGTTTTCATCCAACGCAAGAGAAACGGCTATAAATTTATGGACCTCGGTTTGTAGTCTTTTTTCGGTTATTTCTGCTATTTTATGTATCCTTCTCTGTATGGTTCGTGGTGATAATGCAATATTACTAAAAATATCATATTGTTCAGGGCAAATTATGTTGGCAACTTTACTCTCACATTTTTTATGAAATCTCTATCACTAAAACACCTCAGTGACTGAGCAATCTCCAAAGCAACGGATAGATTGCGTGAAGTTGTCTATCAGTTAATATTTGAATTAATATAAGGTGTATTATCTGAATATTGCTCTTTGAGCTGTTGCAGTTGGTTAGTCCGATCCAGACCTGAAAAAAAACTAATAAAGGACAATACGTCAGTGTTATGCTACTTTAAATCGTGGTGTAAATTTATGAATACATGGTTGTCTATAATTGTATGGTGATCTTATGACATGTATCATAATGCCGCTTGATGTTCCATTGATGAGTGCCTTTTTGAACTTTAGAGCACAACAAACACCTTACGTTCCTTACATGATGAGAGAAGAAATCATCAAAGTGCTATTCTAGATATCAAATTTAATAGGCCAGGAATAATTAGATGCACTCTAATTCTATGAATATACTAAGACTTTAAGTTAAATAAACTAATATCCTTCAAAGTTATAAATAAAGAAATTTATATTTAGTATTAAATTACACTTTGACAGACATGTTTGAATGTGCAGGTAAATACGACAGGACAGTCCGCCCGTGATCGGTGTGTATGCAGTGCCAGTTAAGGCTGTGAGGGAGGGAGGGGGAGACAGAGTAAGCGCTGCCCTTGACAGGTCATAGTTACGAGGCCTCATTGAGTGCATGTTTGCCGATGCCTGCTATAGGTGTAAAATATGTGGATTTCGTTACAGCATGCAATTTAGGCGAAAAAAAAATGTGCAGCTAGCCTGAGACATTCCGTGTTATTGGTTTGAATTTTCAAATTTTTAGTCATTATACATTTTTCTCTCCTTTGATTAATCTTGATTATGTAAAGAAAAAGACACCAAATAGCGATTAGCTCTTTATCGCTCAAATCCATCGTATATTCTTATTCCCCTTGTATGCACCAGGAAATAAGAAAAAAAAAAAAAAAAAAAAAGTGAGTTCAACAACTATCTCAATTATCATGAAGCACATAAAAGAATAAGTGCATGTAAGAATAGTTTATACAAGAGTGCGTAGAGAATTTAACGTCATGTTAATCGAGAATTTAACTTTGGTTACTAAGGAATACAAAGAGACACGTCGAGTCAAGCCGAAGCTTGCTCATTACCATGGAGAGTAGTACTTACTGGCCTCTCCGTGGCTCTTTCCTAAAGGAGAGTCTAAAGAGCCCCCCCCCCCCCTTCCGCTTGCGCAAGGATACAACTGGATAACCATTTTTACGGGTCACCCTAGAGGGGAAGACTACCGAAAACCTCCCATGGAGTTCGTGAACCACTGTCCCGCCGATTTCAACCCAATCCAAACAACTCTGTTTATTGGACCAGGGGTATTTGTGGTAAGTACCACACGTGCAAGCGGTCCGCACTACTACCTACAAAGCAGCTGAAGGAAGAAACAAAGAAAGAAGCAAGAAAAGGGCACAGGAAATTAACGCGATAGTTCATAACCCGGTCGGTACGTGCTGGCCTTTGAATTCCACACTTTTTCCACGCCATCGCGAAAAGCACCTGGATGGTGGCAGCACTTCGGAAAATCTCAACGCATCGAAATACTCAGACCAATCGGATAAGATGTTGCAGAACTGGCTAATGCTACAAAAACTTTTTTTTTTCTATTCAGGGGTTCTCAAAACGTATTTCCGATGAAATCTCGACATCGAATTTTTGTGTGGAATACAATACTTCCTCTACTTTGCTATACGTAGTAGAAAAAGTAAAAATACATTCGTTACGATTAGTGCAGTTCGACTTACTCGGTACTGCCAACTGAGGAAAACGAAATCCAGGAATTACACGTATTCCAATTTGATCTTCTTGTTATAACAGAATTGTCCTCAACTTTGAGTTTTGGTTGTTAATCAATTGTGATGTGTACTAAATTGTTTTTAAGTGATTTATGGGAATAGATTGGGCGACACCGACTAAACAAAGAAGAACCTAGTGATAAATGGAATAAAACAAAACTGTCACCATGTAGCGAATCGCGTACGATAAATTCATGTCTCTATGTATGAAATATTCATATAAGTATTGTAAATATACGACACCTATTGTAATCAAAATAGAGGAGTCCTTTTAGAGAAAATAAAACATGAGAAAATATTTTGCAAAAGAAGGGTAGTTAGGTGAGGAACTTTGTGAAAATGTTCGTGTTAGCTTATCGGAAGATGCTCAAATTAAATGTTAAGACAGGAAGGTAATTGTGGAACGTATATCTATTCACAGTCGTAAAAATTCAGACACATGCGCGCGTGGACCTCTATCTGAAATTGAGATTTGTGGCCCCCTGAAAGCACGTTTAGAAAAAGGTCCGCTCCCTTGTCATACATTCACAGCAATCATACACAATGTAATTGATTTACACAGCTTATTACAGTTTGCGGATACATTACGTGCAATAAATGCGCTCTCTGTGTAATGACATTTGAGTACCTAACCCACCCAGTTTGACGCACTTGGATTGGTGTCTTGCGCAACACCGTGACGTACACGGAAAAACACAAGAAGGAAGACAGTTGTTTCAGTATATTTCGGTGGAGAACCGTTGATTAACTATGCGCAAAATTAAGCAATCTTTCACGCCCAATATATGTAACGAGAGACATTGAGAACCATGGCAGTTAAAGGCGTCCATAAACTAAAAAGAAAAAAAAAAAAGCTCAATTTCAATTTCTATTCCCAAAATTCAGCACAATATACCAAAAATGTTATTGTTCTATCTATTTTAATGTTAATCGATATAAACATTTGTACACGCTAGTCATTGTTTTAGGAGATAAACAATTTACAAACATTTGAACAGTAATTTGGAGTGGGGGATTTTCTTGAAAATCTTTGTGTTGCAACCCTGGAATATGCTGAACTTCAATACCAAGTTTGGTATTTAAACAACTTGTTTTTGAGTTATGCTTTACACAGACGCGCGCACACACTCATACATCAAACACGGACCTCCACTTTTTTTCTAAAAATGCTCTTTATTGGATCAGAAACTCAATAGCGTACATTTCCGGTAAAATTTCGATATCACCGTAAAATCGGGAGAATATTAAACTGTTTACTCGTATTTCTGAGCAGCACTTTCCAAAGATGCAACTTTAAGATTTTTAAGACCCCCCTCCCCCTCCAAACTAACCCCTACCATACAAAAACGTTTTGATATTTTTGACTTTCACAAAAAAAACGGGTATAACGATTTCGATTAAAATACCATGCATTCAAGATAATTGTAATATAAATAATATGTGTGTCCTAAATTTGTCGGGAATAGCTTCTGAAGTCCTCTACATTAGAAAAAAATTTGTTTGTTATCAGAATAAAAAGCACCATTATTAGAAAAGCTGTGAGGTATAAACATTTACAGAATTTGTTTTATTACATATTTCCTTAAAGGTACAAGAGGATTAGGGAAAACCATAGGTTTAAAACTAAACCCCTAGCGCAAGCGCCCATGAAGGGCCAAGGCTTGCCGTCCAGCCGCTGCGTCCCCCACCTCTGCTCACTACAGGCGTCATTGTTGGGCTGCAGTACTAGAGGGTGGGACGTGGTCAGCGCCCCGGGCCTTCCCGGCCAGTTATTTGAAAAATGAAAAAAATTTGGGCGAAATACAATACTTCCTTTACTTGTAAGTATGTAGTAAAGTATGAGATTATTCTAAGCTTGCCCCAGTACATTCAAACTATAGCTATTTTAAGGGATGAATTTTAACTTGGCACCTTTTTTACTATCCTTGTCTAGCTGTGGAAAATTCTTGCCTTGAAATGGTCAGCATGTTTAAAGCCCTATTGCATTCCCTAACTACCTGAGGGTAAGTATAAATAGCATAAAAAGATATGGCTTAGAAAGAGATGGTGGGTATCTCTCTCTCTCTTTTTTTTTTTTTTTTTTTCCTAATAAGTAGTGCTCAAAATTGTATGACACTTCATATATTTATCCTGGCGTAATTTTCCATGTCATGCATCTGATTCCACCTCTTAAACATTGCCCACATACGACTTGTGTGTTTAAAAACACCAGCAGTAAGTTTGTTGGTATAAATAAATAATAATTACCATCTAAAGGTTACTTAAACCCGGGACATAAAGTACTTACAATAATTGTAAGTCGTCCTTGGAGTATTTATCTCTGATGTGAGATTCCCTTGTGGTCCACCGGGAAAGTACGAATCGGCTGAGAAATGTAATGTCATACTGGCAGGTTGTCCATGGTAGCTTGGTGGTTAAAGCAGCCACTCGATAAGCGAAATATCCATAGTTCAAATGGCATTGAATTTTTCAGTCCTGATTCCACCTGTTAATCATTTCACAACCTTACCCTTTCCCCCTCAACCCATTTTAACAAGTTGGAAGACTTGGCCTGATGCTGGAAACTACTATTGCATAAACTACAGTGGCATTGAGAAGATTTTCAATACCATTGAAGAAACTGATTCATTTACAATTAAAAACTTACATACACAATTGTTTTCATTCCCATTGAAAAGAAAAAAACTTAGCCTGCATAAAATCAAATTTATCTATAATATTTGTCTTGCCTTGGAACTGTGGGCACACAATTTTGTGCTGCATTAAACATTGTGAAGGAAACTGAAAGTTGGTTTTCGAATTGTAGAGAGTGAAGTAGCTGACAAAGGGTAGGAAAAATTACCATGCGACAACGGAAGATACTTCAACTTCGAACATTCAAGAAGCTGCATGTCGTTGTCCAAAACAACTCTGCTGAAAATTAAGGTTAAGAAAAGTATGGATTATTCCATCTGAAACTATTAAAAGTAAGTGCATTTTTTTGGTTTTTTAAGTTTTAGGCCATATTTTCAACGCGAAGAACAGAATGGATTTCTACCCGGGCGAAAATGTGTAGATAATGTATTCACTATAAAACAAATGATAGATAAAAGGAGAGAATTCAACTTGGAAACCCATATGGTATTCATTGATTTTGAAAAAGCCTTCGACAGAGTAGACAGACAAATATTGTGGAAGTCACTAGACAGCTGAAGTTATCCATTACATTTACAGAAAGTCATACAGAGTTTATATAAAGACATAAGAACTGATTGAAAACAATGGAAGATTAACAGACGAAATTGTAACAAATATAGGTTTAAAACAAGGATGTGGTCTATCCCCAGCAACTTTTAACTTCTGTTTGGACAACATTATTGAAGAATAGAAACTTTTAATAAGTAAAGGAGTTAGAAGAGGACAGAATGGAACCTTAAATCATGTGGTATTTACGGATGTCGTAGTTCTAATTTTTCACAATGAGGATAAACTACAAATGAATGTATACCAACATATCAACATTTGTAAAAGGTATAATATGATAACTTCCAAAACGAAAAGAAAGACAATCGCTTTTAAAGATGAATAACAGTAGAACAAACCAATGCCTAGGCTGTGATGTGATACATGAAGAAGATCACGATATAGACAAAAATCTACAAACATTTCAAGCAATTTTCGGAACAATACACATAACATTAAAAAATACAGCTATAAAGGAAACAAAATTTATTTTTATTAGATTTCATTTATTTTATTCTTAGATTTTATTCAGAGAGGGCTCTACCGGTGATGTTACATGGAAGCGAAGCATGGACTCTCAAAGCAAAACAAAAATGAAATTCAAACAACAGAAATGAGATTTCTACGAACAGAGAAGGAATGTACAACGGGAACATATTCACATTGAACAAATAAGAGAGGAGTTGGGAGTAACCTTGTTACATCAGCTAATGCAAGATTACAGGAAAAATCGGTAAAGCATCTCTCACTAACGTACAATAAACGAATATCTAAACAAGCTTTAAATTATAAGCCTAGGGGTTGCAGATCGATTGGTAGTGCAAAAGAATGGTGGAGCAAATGTGAGATCGGAATGGATGAAACCCAAACCATGACGGAAGAAGCAGAAGAAGAAAAATGTCATATTTTCAGGATATTCAGCATAGATGTAGGCATATTTCAAGAATTTTTGGCTCCTCAAAATCCGAGTCATGCTGTTTAACAAGTGGCAAGTTACATCTCGTCCTGTATAACATATTAAACTGTTCAGAACTTGGAATCAACGACAGATACCTACTCATGGTTCTATTTTTAAATTACACGATTTACTTGGAAGCATTGCAGTTTGCACAACGTAGGTATTTGGGGAGTACCTATATCTAAGGAGTCGGAGGTGGCCGGAGATTATTGCTCAATCTTTGGCAATCATGAGGAAAAAGAAGGCTGACTTGACAGTCCCAGACTCGATACATTGACGTCCTGCGCTGGGGAATCCTTCACTAAGACTGTCCCACCGGATCGGCTGTAGGAAAACAACGCTGCAACTTTACTTACTCTGACGTAAAGGCAGTTGCTTTGCGAGATAGTGGTTAGCTCGAGCTTCCTGTGTTCTGTCCATTCAAAAAGCGAGGAGGACATCGCATTTTGTCAGTTTCCACAAAACACAGTTCAGTGGTGCATCGTGAAAAATGTATCATCTTGGAATATTTGTGCTTTCAGTTTGCATTCTTGGCGCAAATGCAGGTAAGTGTTTCGAATTTGTCAACTTAACACTATCTTTATAGAATAACTTCAGATTTTCAATTCAAACACTTAAAATAGCTATGCAGTTTTGAATATGGTGACTTCAAACGTTCATGATTTATTTTCTTTTACCTTTTAACTCAATGAGAACTGAACCAATTACTATAAACCTTTATATATGAATGCATTAAACTCTACTTAGAAAATAGCCTAAGATAATCTTAAATATTGCCCTCAAAGAACGAATCTTATAACATGATTTATTTCCCTTACGCCAGAGCGTCCAGTTAGCCTTGTGTTAGCTTTGATATAGACTTTTTTCTTTTTCACTTTCTTTCCCTCTTTTTGACTGTTTCCACCTTAATTTTTGTCTTTCCCTCCTTTTCGTATAACAATGTACTTTTTTCTGGTAAACTATAAATATTAAAATATAACATATTAAATTCCCATTTTATACTATGTAAGGTTTAGGGAGAAAAAGAAGTAATAAGAACCACAAATAAAAGGTTTATTTAGATTATAAGATGTATGCAAATCAGAAAGGAAAGACTTCCTGAATCTTCTATGTTACTCAACCAAATTTCTTTTTTCTCCCTCTTCTCTTATTTCACATGATCGCTAGTGCAGTATCATAAGAAGAATGAGGGGGCAAATAAGAATAGGGATTAAAGGAGCTAAGACAATCTGATGGATTAACAAATAAAACTATTTTCTTGACAGCTTCGCTCAACCGAGGTTCAAACAAGAGGTTAACAATAAGAGAGACAAGGCATTCAGAACTAGTGTTCCCAACAGTAAATGAAAACATTTTAAAAACTTAATTTTGTATAACTTTTACATATTATAAAAAGGAAATTCTATACTTTTCCGAAAATGCTTATAAATTGCTTTCAAAAAAGTTAATAATAAGTGTGATAGTTACTCTTTTACCTCAGAACTGATCACACCACCCTCATTTGGGAAAATAATTATGACGTCACATAGATTAGTGTAACTGAAATCTAATGCACATCATGAAATAGGATTATAGCAACTGGTTCAGTTGAATGAAAGGTAAGACAAATCTCTCTCTTTATCTCTGTCTCTCTCTTCCTCATTCTCCACCCCCTTGCACACATATGCAGACATTGTACATTTGACATAAAGATTTAACGAGATGTGTATTGTAAACTTTGTCTAACTCTTACGGTTTACCAGGTATGCAAAGATCATTTCGTAATTCAAGGTATACATTTCATTTTCTATGAATATTTTTAAACATATGGTAATTTAATAAAGATTGTTAGAGCCACTTTTCAGGAAATCAAATTTTGAAAAATGTTCTATACAAAAAATAGTTTGGGATGGGGAGATCTTTTGAAAATCTACGTGCCCTCGAAAGACGTTGATCCAAGTTTGGCATTTAATTGACTTTCGTTTTTTTAGTTATGTTGACCCACACAAGACACATCCACCCATATACACGAACACTTGTGCCCATTTATATTTAAAATGTTTAATCAGGGATTCTCCAAACATGTATTTCCAATGAAATTTCGAAATCGAATGTTTGGCTGGAATACAGTACTTCCCCTCCTTATATGGTATGCAGTAGAGGAAGTAAAAATGTACTTCGGATGTTTTGAAAACTCAAAGCGTATTTATATAAATAATATTTAAAGCTTTTATCAATGGCTTATACTCTACAGCGGAAACTATATATCCTTCCTTGAAAGAACTCGTGGAGAGGAAGTTCACATCCCGGATAAACACCGCTGAGTACTTTACCATATATATTTTTTTAATTCTGAAAGTGTAATAATTACAAACAAAATCGAAATTTATGATTCATTTAGGCTTCCTAAAAGAATAACAAAATGTATGAAAACAAAATGTATAGCTCCCAGTGATAACATTGCATATTTCATTATTTCTAATAAGAATAATGTGTACCCATTCAGCTTTTTTATGATATTCTGTGAACGAATTTTGAAACGTTTATAATTCTTGCTCAGCAGAGCACATGAAAGCTCCTCGCTGTTGTCACTAGGCATTGAAGAATACAGAGAAAGAAGAGGTTCATTGCAATTGTTACCAAAATCAAGATATTAACACCATCTGTTGCTTGTTAAAGATGGGTTATGTATGTTGTGAAAGAAGATACTACCTCCAAAGAATTGATAAAAGAAGAAATAGCATACAGGGAAAGAAAAAACTGTTTACTTTCCAGTTACTTGTTTTTTTTTTTTTTTTTTTTTTTCCTTCTTCTTTTTTCTCTCGTGGAAGCTTCTCCTACCTATACGTAACAATTAGCAGTTGATAAATCAGTGTTGTTCTGAACAGATAAGGATATAGTATACTTTTCAAACCTTCCTCACATGTGAAAAATAGATCGGTTTTTCATGATTTAAATAGCTACAGGTTTGTGTATTCAACCAGTACATTTTGAATGTTTCAGATGAAATGTGTTATTATTTTAAACGACTTCATAACCTCAATAAGTGAGCAAGTTTTTCTTTGAACGACAAAGTGCACTAGAATTTTATTTTATTTAGACTAATCTCCCATATAATAAGAGTGTTAACATGTTTAGAACAACATAGCTTTTCGCATAGAAATTATTATTCCTAATTAATCTGTTTAACTTTCATGCTAAATTCATAAACTAGAAGAATAACAATTATCGGATGCAATGAGCCTCTCTTTCACCCAAAAAAATGTAGTTACGATGGTCAGTTATCACTGATAATATCTTACCAACATGTTAAACTTACAGATAGAGTGAAAGTTATTTAAGCGTTTTCTTTTGGTGTTATGTATTTACACAGAAATATAGATCAAATGTAAGGGAGCATATTTTACATATTCATTCAACTTAACTCTTAAATTTCAAATCTTAACACTTTCAGAATGTCGAATCGCTGTGGGCGACCTGACGCAGAACTCTTCAATTATATTTGCGAGAGGAAACCCAAGATTTTCACCAAGTGTCGATGGCAATGAACTTTTGTTCAAAGACAATGAGGAGATATCCTTTGGTTGTCCCAATACCACCATCTCAATGGAGCTGGACAGTGACGTCATCAGAGAGCACATTAGAGGAAATTGCCAGTCCGGTAAGTGTGTTGTGTGCTACTTATTTTGGGAGCTGATAATTTTTAAAAATTATATTATTGAATGCAGCTAAAATTTAAGCGTATTTTGCAAAAATAATTATTTAAATGCCTGCTTCAGTTAAAAGGGTCCCAAAAGCTTTTAAGTTCACCCTTAATATTGGCAAGTCAAAAACCAGTGAAGCTAATTAAATTAAACATTTTGTGTCCATGGTAACAAAATGTCTGAACAAATTTTAAAACAAATTTATTTTAAAAGTGGGTATTACATCTTGTCATGTTTATAAACGTAATGCTTAACATTGTTTAACTACTTCGCTTTTTTTTTTTTTTTTTTTTTTTTTTTTTTTTTTTTATGCTTTTTTACATGAAGCACATTATAACGACGGGGTATTCTTTATGACCACCTTGACATTTCATTGTTTCTGAAAAAGAGCAACAATGAAAAATTTGAAACAATTACGCAACTCAGTAATAGAAACAATGATTGACAACAACTATTAACTGCATGCCATTAGTCAAAAAATTAAAAGACAGAATTTCAAAAGTTACTGAAAATGGGCATAAAGTATTGGTATTGCAAGGGTTAATGCGACATTGTTACCCTCATATTTGTGTATTGTATGGTGTTATCTGTCAAGATAGTAGTGTCTTACATAAGTGTGTTTGGTTTATTGCAGGAGGCACCATTAACGTCAGGGGCAAGTTGTATAAATACACTCAAATACATTGTACTGAAGAACCTCTGATCACCGTAAGGAGTTCGAGCTGTAACTACGGAGTGCGGTACGACATCGGATATGTAGCTGAGGATGAGTTCATAGAGATCATCACCATTTGCTACGATAAAAATCGTCACGCGGTTCTGGAAACAAATCATACAATAAAAATGAACTTGCCTAATGAGGAACTCCAACAAAAGAGGCTTCGTAGAGAACCATCTGAAGATTTCTTCGGAAACGACTTGAAAGAGACCATTAGGGAGTTTTATATGTGTGCCAATCAAAAGTTTTATCTCGAGATGATCCTAGGGGACGAGCCCGTCAAGAAGCAGATGAACTGTAGTCCTGAGAGCATCTACCATCTAGTGCCACATCAGATAGTACCAAGGGAAGATTTCTTATTTCCTCTTCAGCAGAAGACAAGCGATTACTACCTAAATACTGCACCCTTATGGCAATTGCTAGCTGGAGGCAACTGGAAGAGGATTGAAACGGTGGTACGCCGATATGCACGTGATAGGAAAAGAGAGCTGAGCGTCTACACAGGAACTCTGGGAGCGGCAGTGCTGAAGAACGGCAATGAAGAGATGATGCAGCTTCATTTGGCGAGAAACATGGAAGACAACCCTGTTGTTCCAGTGCCGTCACTCATATGGAAGCTGGTATATGATCCAGTGGATGATGCAGGCATCGTCTTCGTCGGCGTTAATAATCGAGACCCTGCGCTTGTTGCAAGTGGCTACCTGGTGCAATGCCACTGTATATGTAACAGAACGAGTTCCTGGTTTGAAGGATGGGACCGAGTGGATCTGAATCAAGGATACATCTACTGTTGTGAAGTGGGAGAGTTCATCAGGGAAACCAACAAAGTTCATCTTCCCAGGCCAGCTAATATGCTTCTTTGAAGAATGATGGCATAATCAAAGGGTATCTGGATGTCTTTAATGTAAATTTGATTCTTGCTTAAGCTTGGAATTTCTGTTTAGCCTTAATGATACGTGTTCTTTCAATATCAATGATACATAATGTCCCAAGGAATAGTTTCGACGTAGCATAAGCCCAAAAAACTGCATGAGGAAGCTTTCGTGTCTTGCAGTGCTCATTCTAAGTTAGCTCTCTTAGTCATTAACTTTACATTTTACCCCCCTTTGTAAGGGAAAGGTAGCAAATTTCATTAAAAATGATTGAGTTTACGTTTATTGAAGGTCAATTGTTGGGTTTAGCCCGGAGGTAGATGCTCAGTTGAGGATGTGGTCAAACTCCCCGCAGAACATGTCCTGAAGAAAGCGACATAGTTTCATTTCTAGCAATATTCTCTTATTTACTTTACTATGCCAGATTCCTTTACAAAGAACACTAATAAATCAAACTGGTTTAACACTAGTAAGTTATTCATGCTTCAACTAAGTTTGAGCAAATAGAATCGTTAAGTAATTGTGCATAACAGTGTATTAAGGATAATGGTTTCACAACTTAACTTTTAAAATGGCCACTTTATGAATTATATCACTTAGTTCACTTTACAGGAAGATTAAGCACAAAGTTTCCTGTCTTAGGTTTTTCTTAAGTTAATAGATAAAATGTAATACACTCTAAAAAGAGCTAAATGTCCTTTTATTGTTTAACGAAACTTTATATAGCTGCAGTTTTATAAATGAAAGATATGTGCGTGAACTGTATTTAGCTTCAATATAATGGCCGTAAATTTTAGGTTAAAAGTATGCTCTCATATAAACAGTAATTTTTACATGCACTGGTGACAGAAGTGATCAAAGCGAACGATTTTTCATACAGGAACCATTTCGGAAACGCTGCTTGGTAGGCTTCTCCTATATTTTATTATAAAAGTTCAATCATTATAGCCTAATGCCTTGAATTAACATTAAAAACTTAAGATCTACATTAATGAAAAGAAATAATAATTGATTAGTTTTCAAAAACTAAATTTTGTATGCTTTTTTTTTTTTTTGTTTCTAATAACAGGTTTCACATATGAAATGTGTTATGAAACCCCTCGAACAGAGGGTTTTCAAACGTCGAAATGGTTCGTATATGAAATTTAAGTCACACAAATCTTCACATTAGTGACAAATACTGAGCTTATCATGTGACACAAATTATTATTGATACTGAATCATTATCACTAAAATTAATAAATAAAATACACACGTTTGTATGTATATACCCCTATCATGGCAAATTCTACGGTATATATGTTGCATAATTTGATATGTGCAGATTTTAAGGCTAAACACAGCAGCACTGGTACACATTTTAAATATGTTTTATAATCTTAAATTTTCCTCCAATATAACACCATATTGTGCTTACATCTGTAAGAGCTTGACCGTTAGTAGCAAGTGTGTAACAGTTATTGCTGAATTGATTGTAACTTTAATTTTACAATTGTGCATTACATAATTTGTTCTAAATCTGCGGATATGTTAAACTATGTTGTATAAACGGTATTTATTTCCTATGTATATATTTATTTACCTCTGTAAAATATGCAGAGCCCCTCCTCCTAATGTATGTACACAAAGGCTTAGCAGTGTACCCTTTAATTCTGAATGATCTTTTCTGCTTCATGGATACTGTAATCCAAGTACTGATAATCTCATTCAGCTCAGGTAGGCAGCGTTCAGTGAGTAGTTATCTGTGGTATAGTGAAACAACTAAACTTGGAAATCTATCATAGAAAATGAACTAATTTCAAGTAGTCAAACTCATTGAACATTTAGTATTATTTATTGTATATAGTATTTCAGTATTATTTAAATTAAATGTAAAACTGTGAATATTTATTCTCTACTGTGATATATTTATGAAACTAAAATAAAATAATTATATTTTATTCACTGTCTTATAATTTCAGATAGCCTTCTATTCCTATTTCTTTTTCCTGTTAGGTATTTGTGCATTTTATTCCCTCAACACTTTACCCCAGATAGAAATATTGCATTCGACTCAACTATTGGATAAAATGTTTGACTAAAAATGCACGTTGAGGTTATATGAATATAAAAAATATAAAGACGTAGTTTTTAGAAATAATTCTCTGAAAAATTGAAGAGATCAAGTTTTATAAATAAGCGACTAGATATATTTTAAGGAAACAACGAAGTTCAGCTAAATACATAAATTAAGTATATTAATCTAACAAATAATTATTCACACATTAACTTTAGATTATATACGTTTCAAATTCAGAAGTTTTATAGCTACAGTTATCTGTTATTCAAATATGTATGCTGTGTTTGTTAATAAAACTAGAATTCCTTCCCTACATGCAATGTATAGAGAAAATAAAAAGTGGCTTTTTTAAAAAGTCAGGCAAACTCATCACTGAGTTACAACAAAACGTCATTGACTATTAAAAAGTATAAAAGAAACAAACATTATAATTCCTTCAATGCAATGATCATAATAGTTTAAAATTTTAATAATGCAAACATTTGTTCAGTTTAAAACCTTCGAAGTATACAATACAACCAATCACAGAGGCACGCCATAGTAGATCTAGCAAGTGAACGATCAATGTGTGTGCAAATCGTGTAAAAGAAGTGTAAATTCTACCACTTCAACAGGTGCGAAAAAAGGAAATGCTCACTAAATGAACTCATAAAAGAAAACAGATATACAAACGCTCATTCGAATGCAACTCTCACCACACTTCACATGCAAAAACCTTTGTTACATTATACAACATAAAAATGTCCTTTAGATGAAAATATATTTCCTGTGCATTTATAGATAGAAATAGCGAATTTGTACTCAGATTTTGTCTATAACGTGTCATTTTTCCCAAAAACTATCCTTTAGTGCTTTATTTCCTCGCTCTCTGTATTTTCACAGATTAGTTTAATTTTGGAGTACCCTGCTTGTTCTGTTCACTGCGAGGATAGATTTGACAAGTTGCAGAACGCAATGGGGTATGAAGCGGGCGCAGTGGCGTGAACGAACTTTGTTCTGCTTATAAGGGAAGACAGACAACGAAAAGCAGTGTCATTCTTGAACTAGCATGTGTAGTCCGTGATAATAGACAATAACAGTCTAAGAACATTTTCCCCATTACTTACAGGGACTTTATTTTCCAGGGATTAAACTTACTCGTGTATATGCTGATATTGTCTGATATTATGGATTACAGATTACAGATTATGGATGAGTTGAGCCACCTGGTATATCCATATCAAGCACTCATTACCAGCTTGATCATCCGACAATTTCAGCGTTTTAACTATAACTTTTAATCTTAATCGTTTTCGTTCACATATGATATTGTTCATTGAACTGATACTGCGTTTGGAGTGACATTAAATGTGGAGTGTGCAGGCGTTTTAGGACTAAGGACAAGGTACACTACTTTCACTACATTAAGTCTCAGTGTAAAATTAAGCTGACCTTATTTTGTTATACCTGTGGCAAGAAAAAAAAAAAAAAATTCAATGCCGTAGCCGGGATTTGAACTACGAATCTTCAGGTCTCCGCCCAGTAGAAATACGCTGTCTTTAAACTATTTTGTACAGCGCACTTATGTTTTGTCATTTGTCAAAAATTATCTTATTAAAGGAAAAATTTAAAAAAATAATTATGTCGATGTCATTATTAAGCAATTATGATTTTTGGACATGAGACCTAAAAATATATGAGATGTCACTTTTATTTTTCTCTGTAGGGAAAGACACATGTGTGAGGAATGTGTATAAATATGACATTATCATACACTAATTATGAACAATTGACATGATGTTTATAACTTTAAAACAAACGAAAAAAAGAGTTCAAATTAGCACTATTTGACAATGAATTCAGTCCCATGATGAATGAGCCAGCGAAGTCGGAGTGGTGTCTGTTTATAGTTTATACTGTATATCGTATCACTGAATGCTATGTTTTCATTATTATGATACCATGTCATTCAGTTGCTCTACCTTCCATTTTGTTCTGAGAAGAAATTAAGAGATTATGTAAAAATGGCCATAAAAAAGGTGAAGAAGGATATCAAATGACTAGCAATAGGTTTCCATAAGTGTAAAAAGTTATACAGAGATATTGCAATTCTACTCGAGAATCATTTATAAAATAGTTTGTGAGAGAATGAGTAGAGAAAGTCATGTGAATCCAACACGTAAGGCGTTTGTATGAAGTTATAGTGGATAGACAAAGTTGCATGGGTGTGACATATATGATTTTTCCCCTCTTTGTTTCTTTCCTTTATATCCTGTAACCGCCAGTTTAATAAACGAATGCAGTTAAGAGCTTAGGTAAAAAACTGGCTTCTGGTTTTGCAGTTAAGTCTTTACTTTAATAAATTCTATCCACGATCCTTTCATAAATATTCACTTCTTAATTTCATAGTGGTTAATGAAGTTCTCTGTGTAGCGGTGTGTAACAGAATGCCAGTACTAATGGGAAGTTTAAAACGATACGAAACCAGATAGCAGCACCTACAAACCTGTTGCACATTGTCACACTAAAAAACATGTTGTAAATGCAATGGGCGTCACTCATTTCGGGAACCAATCACTGCCTCCAGGAGAGTAACCTTTCAAGAAAGAAGCGATTGCATATAATTGCTCAGAAATGAAGGTGAAATTACAGGTTTCATGTTGAAATATTCAGGGCACGGGGTTTGGAATAATTGTTTCAAAATTAATATATGTGAATAATTAAACAGATGCAATTAAAAGTAGTAAATACTAATTTATAAAGCAATAGCGAATACTTGCACTGGTGTAGCAGAAAAGATTTACGAAATTATTTGTTCTAAAGGTGAATTCAATTGTAAATGACATTTGCAGGAGTTCTTAAATATACCAACATAAAATTAGTAATAACTAAATACATATTTTTCTATGAACAACTGAAGTTGCAAATGAATTTTTAGGTTAGGATCTTCATACATTAGTAGCTAGATATAATAATAAGACGACACGCCTCCTTTGTTAGTTTTTTTTTTTTTTTTTTTTTTTTTCCTCTCCTATTTACCTATAGTAAATGAATGAAATATTGCATTTTTTTCCCTCTCCTATTTACCTATAGTAAATGAATGAAATATTGCATTCAACGCAAACAAATGGATATCCATATTTCATTATTATTTCAGGAATTATTTCAGTCTCTGCTCTGTTGTGAGTATTCGAGATTACGGTTGTTTACATCTAGTTTAGTGGCTCCATTTATATGTGCGAACAAACCTCTTCAAAAATGAACTACATTAAAAGTGAGTATCGCAGCAAACCAAGTGACAATCACGAATATTGCACCAAATATTGTAGACCTTCTGACACCTAAGTCGTGCCAAAAAGGTAGTCCTCAGAAACATCGTGGTTTAATCAGGAATAGAATATGAACGTGTACGCCTTTGATTTTCTGTACGTAAGAACGTAACAGTGCCACCACTGGAACTCGGTAATCACGGATAAATGCGTCATTCTGTCCCAGCGGGTGGAAGGAGGTGATTTCAACCTCCCCTTTCCTGCTTGCTATTGAGCACCGAAAGTTGGTTTTTAGCTCCGCGCTTTCAAGAATGCAACATGTTCAAGGTTTAAGATACTTCATATTGCTGCTGTAATTCGGTGAGGCATTTAATTTCCTTGGAGGAAGGCCTGATATGCACATTTGTCATATACTAAATCCGCATTTCTACTTACATTTAAAACAAAGAATATTACGGGGGCTATCATAGCACCGTACTTTAGATGAACAGTTTCTCCAGAAATGGCTCTGCAAATTATGGCAGAACATATTTTATAGGCAATATTTATTGTTTGATTTTCATTTCCCATGAGAAAACTTTTTAAATGTGAGTTTACTTCTTTATGTTTTGTCTCTACTTCTCTTCCTGTATTACATTTTGATGGATCACAGTTTTTATTGTACTTTTACAATAACTAGAACGCCAGTAGTTTCAACAAATTAGTGTTATCTATTATATACAGATGTAAGAAAAATGTACAGCACAAATTGCAGGATGCATTTCTCACACATTAACAAAGAAATTATGTTATATGAACATGGGTCTGGAAACGCTTTGTTTCCATGTTATAGTTCATTTTCTCCAACTCATTAATCATGGGAAACACACAAGAACAGAATTTTAGAATCATGGGGAACATGCAACATTGCTTACGTCTGGCTATGTAGCCATTATCGTATGTGCACCGCCAGCGTTTTGTTTTACATGTCGCTGTTGCCATACTCCAGGGATACATCAGCACATGCCGGTTTCACTATGACGGCGGGCTGAGGAATGTATGAATGCTTGCGGAGGGCATATTGAACATCTCCTGTGAGAAACAGTTGCATGTAGTATACTGCTACTTTCTGTTCTTGTGTTTCCCAGTGTTAATGTCTTGGAGAAAATGAATTGTAAAATGGAAACAAAGCATTTCCAAGTCCATGTTCACATAACGGAATTTCTTTGTCTTCGTGTGAGGAATATGTCCCACTTTCTGCCGTACATTTTTGTTACACTCTGTATAAAACGGTATATATGAAATTGAAGTTCGATACCTGTTGAGCGATCGCCATGGAAATCTAATGCTGATTTTTCATGGATAAAGTTTTTACGCTATCCGTTTTACTATGCAACGTATTACATTCACGTGGTTTACTCTACTCAGTTTTCTTTTACAAAATACATTCACATGCGTTTCTCCACTTGCTCTTCAACATTAATTTATACAAATTTCTATATGATTGAAATAGAAATACAACTATTGCATTCACGCGATTTTCTCTACTCGTTTTTCTTCCTGTGTTATTTGTGGCTGCTCAACCGCGCTTTTGCACAGTGTCTTCTCGGTGTTATTTGTTTTGTTTGGGTGTTGTTTGTTCTTTATAGTACCCTAAGAGTTTTAATTAACACTTTGCTTAGGTGTATTAAGAACATTTCTTAAATGTGTCCAAGTAAACACAAGCCTATTGGACAAGTGCAACCTAAGTCTAAAAGTAGTCTGGATAACTCGTCAAACCACGTGCAATGCCGGGTACTTCGACTAGTACAGTGTATTTTAACAAAACAACATCTGCCTACGCGCACCACAAATCCTGCAGATAAAAACTTAATGCTCGTTCCATTTAAAAACCGCCACAGAATATAGAAAGTTGTGTGAATATAACACACCAAATTTTTCCAACCTGCAACTAGGACATTACAAATGAACAAAAAATAATGTAGAAGAATTCTGAACATGTAGACTCTGCGTATAAATGGAAACTCACAAGATAAGTTTAGTGTAATATAAATTGACTGTTGTTTTGCTAGTTACGTTAAACTATGTACTCTATGTTTCCTTGATCTAACTGCATTCCGTTTCCTTCTTTGGATTAAGTTTTAACGAGCATTAGTGTCACTGAGTTCTGAATTTGCTATGTTAGAATGGCGATTACTATAATTATCTGGTTGTACTTCCAGGTGTAACCTGTTAATTGCAGGGACATGCAGGCATTGCCTTAGGATCCAACATGGAACTCTAATTAGCAGCAAATAGTCCTGCAAGGCAATCTTCTAGAAACGCAATTGCGAGAAAAGAAAGAGTAAAACAGTTTGAATGAAAACCAGTTACCATATATGAATCTAGGACATTTCATTTAGAGTACCTTGTCTTACTATTGTTTTACTCTTACAGTGGCGCTTAGAGTACTTATGACTGAAATTTTGAAATTTTAAACTAATAATGCCCAGTAATAATATCTGAAAATTATACGAGTAGCATTGAGAGACGAATAATGCAGATCAGTCCTAGAACACCAACCCAGCTTTTGTTTTTGAGTTACGCTGTTCACAGGTACACTCACACACACACACACAAACACACACACACACACACACACACACACACACACAGACACAGACAGAGAGACACACACACAGAGACACACAGACACACACACACACACAAACACACACACAGAGAGACACACACACAGAGAGACACGGAGAGACACACACACAAACACACACACAAACACACACACACAGAGACACACACACAGAGACACACACAGAGAGACACACACACAGAGACACACACACAGAGACACACGCACAGAGACACACACACAGACACACACAGAGAGACACACACACAGACACACACACACACAGAGACACACACACAGAGACACACACACAGAGACACACACACACAGACACACACACACACACAGAGACACACACACACACAGAGACACACACACACAGAGACACACACACACTCAGAGAGAGACACACGCACAGACGCGCGCGTGCTGACCTGGTTCTAAATCTGATTTTTTTTTTTTTTTTTTTTTTCATTCAAGTTGCCTAAAACGTATATTTACGCTGAAATCTTGAGAGCAAAATTTTGGAGCGAATACGATACTTCCACTACTTACTATACGTAGTAGAGAAAGTAAAAAGGAGATACTTAACCTCACAATACAATTTAGGACAATCATATTACTTTCTCTACTACGTATAATAAGGGGTGTATTGTATTCAACCCAAAAATTCGATATCGAGGTTTCACCCGAGGTGTATACTCTGAGGCCCCCTGAATCCAAAATAAAATCAGATTTAGAACCAGGTCCGCACGCGCGCGTCTGTGTGTGTGTGTGTGTGTGTGTGTGTGTGTGTGTGTGTGTGTGTGTGTTTCTGTGTGTCTGTGTATGTGTGCGTGCGTGTCTGTCTGTCTGTGAACAGCGTAACTCAAAAACAAAACCTGGGTTGGTGTTTTAAGTTTAATATCTTTCAAAGATGTGACAGAAGATTTTGAAGAAAATTCCTCTACACTAAACTCCTTTTACACGGAAAACTGATGTTCTCAAACATGCCTCTGACGATTTTTATTAAAATGTCATATGTCTAAAACATTTTATGGCATATTAAATGTATATTTTGATTTTTCTGGCTATAGCCTAGGTAGCCCTATTTACCCTGGATGACTTGTGCATAACTGGTAAATCATAACAGAGACCAAATCTTACTGTACAAAAAGTAAACCCCGTTAAACACAAGTTATGTCTATATGCGTTCTTTTGTGAACTGAACCACTTCGGAGATATTCATTGCTATTTTGGTGAGTTTTGCAGTACTTAAACTTTTCTCAAATGGACGGTCATTCACTTGTTTATCTCTTGGCTTGGTTAAAAGATTTGACTATCCCTAAAAGCCTACTGTATTCCCATATTCCCCTTGCATCAACAAGAAAATCAGCAAAAGTATAATTTCTGTAAATGTTTATCTCGATTAACATGAAGAAGACAGAGGAATAAGAGTTTGTAAGAATAGCTCGTACAAGAGTAGGGAAAGCCATGTGAGTGTAACTCATCAGATTTGTTTATTATATCTCTTTGAACTTGTATGCCAAATTGTATTTCTCTATCACAAAAACTGCTCCGCAAATAACATTTTACCAAAATCAAAATGCTGAAAATATCAACAAGAAAATAGTAATTGAAGTTTTGGAAGCATGACAGGCACCACAGGTTGGTAAAACAGACGATTGGAGTTCTTTTTCCTTGCTCTCGTTGCTGCCTTTTTTGTGTTATTTTTCCTTATTTGTCGCTTTTCTTCTGCGGAACCTAGCTTCCTATATTGCATAATGTAAGTCAATGACATTGTGGTTTTCCTTGGTATTGCTTCCCTGTGATGTAACTCCCATTAAAATCTACAATTAAATAAAATTCTGCAGAGCTATAACTTTTTGAGATTAATAATGCAATATTAGTTTAAAATGTGAGTGTAATAAATAAATAGGGCACGGAAGTACGAGTAGAAGACCCATAAATTGCCTAAAAAGACCTCTGAAAATGCCTAAAAATATAAAAAAGTGTGATCCAAATTAATTAATAATTTCAGTTGCAATTATGTATTTAAAATGTTTATCTTTGTTAACATACTATTTGTGTTCACTAAGGCACTATAAAGGTCTTTGTAAAATGGAAAAGACTTAGGACATTCATTAGCACTCTTCCCTAACAGAAGTTGTGGCCTGAAAACTACATTCAGCTCACAATATTTGCAGAAAACAATGTTTCCGTCACTAAAAATACCTCTGGTTCAAACTCAAATACAGGTTGTCGCAAAAAAAATAAAAAAAAAAAAAAATAAATAAAAAAAAATCTGATGTGTTACACTCACATGACTTTCTCTACTCTTGTACTAACCATTCTTACAAATTATCTAATGCTTATTTCCTTGTAGGTGCAAGAGGGATATTAGAATACAGTAGGCTTTGAGCGATAGTCAAATCTTTTAAAGCTTTGAGATCCCATTCTCTTTGCACGTTTAACATATAAAAAATGAACAACGATGTTCCATTTCACGAAAGTTTTAAGATTTCCGAAACTGACACAAATAACAAGGAATATCTCCGAAATGGTTCACTTTAAAAAAAATATGTTCGGACATAAATTGTGTGTTTTAACCAGATTTACATTTTTTGTACAGTTAAATTTTGCCTATCTTTTACAGTTTACGAGTTATTCAAAAGTTATTCAGAGTAAACAGGACTACATAGGATATAGCCAGAAAATTCAAAATATACGTTTAATTTTCCATACGAATATGTTAACGTATGGCATTTTAATAAAAATCATTAGAGCCATTTAAAAAAAAAATCAAAATTTTCCAATGTAAAGGGTAATTTCGGGTGGGGTTATTTTCTTCAAAATCTTCGTATCACATCCTTGAAATACATTAAACGTAAATACCAACTTTGGTTTTTAACCGACCTTTCACTTTTGAGTTCTGCTGTCCACAGACTGACACACAAACACACACACACACCCACACACACCCACACACATACACAGACGAGCGTTTTTCTAAAAATACTTCTTTTCATTCAGGGGCCTCAAAACATGTTTCCGGTGTAATCTCGACATAGAATTCTTTACCTACAAGTAGAGAAAGTAAAAATAAAATAAAAAAGCAAGAGAGAAAGAAAGAAACAAAGAAAGAAAGAGAGAAAGAAAGAAAGATAGAGAGAGAGAAAGAAAGACAGAGAAAGAAAGAAATAAAGAAGAAAGAAGAGGGAGGGAGGAAGGGAGGAAGGGAGGAAGGGAGGAAGGGGGGAAGGAGGGAACGATGGAGGGAGGGAAGGGAGGGGAGGGGAGGGAGGGAGGGGAGGGAGGGAGGAAGGGAGGGAGGAAGGAAGGAAGGAAGGAAGGGAGGGAGGGAGGGAGGGAGGGAGGGAGGGAGGGAGGGAGGGAGGGAGGGAGGGAGGGAGGGAGGGAGGGAGGGAGGGAGGGAGGGAGGGAGGGAGGGAGGGAGGGAGGGAGGGAGGGAGGGAGGGAGGGAGGGAGGGAGGGAGGGAGGGAGGGAGGGAGGGAGGGAGGGAGGGAGGGAGGGAGGGAGGGAGGGAGGGAGGGAGGGAGGGAGGGAGGGAGGGAGGGAGGGAGGGAGGGAGGGAGGGAGGGAGGGAGGGAGGGAGGGAGGGAGGGAGGGAGGGAGGGAGGGAGGGAGGGAGGGAGGGAGGGAGGGAGGGAGGGAGGGAGGAAGGAAGGAAGGAAGGAAGGAAGGAAGGAAGGAAGGAAGGAAGGAAGGAAGGAAGGAAGGAAGGAAGGAAGGAAGGAAGGAAGGAAGGAAGGAAGGAAGGAAGGAAGGAAGGAAGGAAGGAAGGAAGGAAGGAAGGAAGGAAGGAAGGAAGGAAGGAAGGAAGGAAGGAAGGAAGGAAGGAAGGAAGGAAGGAAGGAAGGAAGGAAGGAAGGAAGGAAGGAAGGAAGGAAGGAAGGAAGGAAGGAAGGAAGGAAGGAAGGAAGGAAGGAAGGAAGGAAGGAAGGAAGGAAGGAAGGAAGGAAGGAAGGAAGGAAGGAAGGAAGGAAGGAAGGAAGGAAGGAAGGAAGGAAGGAAGGAAGGAAGGAAGAAAACAAGAGAAATTTTACTAAGCTTAGTTGTCATATTTGCGATGAGGGTTTCTTCCACAAGCTGTGAAATTGCAGTCAAACAGGCTGAATGCAACCTACCCACTTCTACCTACTTCTAGTTTAGGGTGGAGGAATTTTCTTCAAAATCTTCGTGTCGCACTCATTAAAAGATAAACTTAAATAACAACTTTGGTTTCTAACCAGTAGTAGAGAAAATAAAGTCTTATGTATTGCACTAACAAGGCTATCTCTACTCTATTCTTACAAAACCTTATCTTTCTATTTAATTCGTGTTAATACCCATTTGCACATTTCTTTGCACGTATAAGAAGAGAAGGCTAAACTAAAGCGCCTGGCAAATGTATCTATTTGAAGTCTTTTAAATTCCGTTTTGTTTGCATGGCGAAGAGAGAAAATAGAAGAGAAAGAAAAAAGAGAAACAGAAGAAGGAAAAACAACTTCCTATTCGTAAAAAGTAGAACATTTGAAAATTCAAGCCAATAACAAAGAATGTTCAGAAACGCCTAGCTCTAAAAATGTATTTTATATAAATTGTGTCCGTTAACGAAACCTGCCTTTTTTATATACAATAACACTTCAAAAAGCAGTGATTCTTTCTGACTCAAGAGCAGCTATTTTAACCATAACATCCACCTTTCTTCTTCTTCTTCTTCTTCTTTTTTTTCCCCCCTTTACCTCATGTGGGTGGTCAGCCAAGCTCCAGGTATGAGAGTGAGGAAGAGGACGATTGAAAGGCAGGTGAAATCGATGATGGGAATGGTGGTAATGGAGCAATTGGTGGATGAGAAGCAGGGGAAACCAGAGAACCCTGAGAAAATCCGACCTGACGCCGCTTCGTCCACCACGAATATTACATGCGGGTCCGTGGGATCGAACCTAGGTCACCTAGGTGATAGGTGAACGCTCTAACCGCTCGGCCATGCACCGCCTAACATCCGCCTTAATACCAAACAATCAACAAATTCTCGAGTGCAAGACAAGTCTATTTCATCTCACTAAATTAAAGAAAAGAATAGTTTTTCAGTGGGTACCATGGAGTGTCCGACAGTGATAACGCCGATTATCTAGCCAAAGAGGGATACAGTGGTATACAAAAGCGTGCTACACATCTATCATTCCACACAATAAAAGTAATTATAAACCTACACTTCCAAGAAATGGCTATTCAATATCTTTCTAAAATTTCAAAAGATAAATTGAAATTGGGGATTCTATCACAAACTAAGATATCCCTGGATGTGCATGGTACAGAAAGTAAAAAAGGGTCTGAAACAACAATTACAAATTTTCAAGCATGTCTATTAGTGATGCTTACTAATTAATTTCCAAAATTAATATTTCAAGAACAGCTAACAGAAGGGAAAAATTATTAATTGCTATTTGTGTATTTTAAGGATATCCCCATTTTTTCTGCAGAAAACTTTTTCTCTCTTTTAAGATTTTCTTATCAGAGAAAATACAAACATAATAGGAACTTCATAGAAATTAAAATATACATTCCATTTGTCATAGCAGTATCACATACAATAATCTAATAAAATAATTGTTTCTATTGTTTTTTTACAAAACAAAAATAAAGCAACTTTTTGCATGGTTGGGAATTTCTTGAAAATCTTCGTGTGCTATTCTTGGAAGATGCTGGGCCTAGTAATAACCAAAGACACAGTTATACACCCCTAGATTCAGGGATGCCAAAATATATATTCGGCAAAATCTCGATATTGCTAGTTAAGATGTGACACTTTCTTTAAACTGCCTATGGTAGCATTTTAGTTTCCAAATCCAGAGGTATCGAGTTCGATTTGCTAGAGGCTTGTTTACAACGAAAGCCCAACGTAAACAAACCCAAAAATATGGAAGAGCAAACGACTGAGCACAATTGCTGATGAGCAACTGTTCCAAAGGCAAAGCTTAGATGTCAAAGGCTATATAAACGCTACCCCCACAAAAAAGAAACAAAAAACAAAAAAATTCTCTCACGTACTATAGTTCAGAGGTAGAGAGTACAATAATAAATCATATAAATATTCCATGAATTGCTATGGATGTGTGCTTCTCGCACCCTTTCAAACTGAAGTACAACGGTGCAAATGCTCCTTATTCCAGATGTCCGAAAGCCAACTCATGTGGTGACGGTGAGAGACGGAGCGATTCCTGAGAAACACTTCCTCCAAGCGGCGCTCCTGTGGCTTGGAATTGACAAACCTGCTAAGGGTTTAGCTACTGTCATCATTCTAATGCTGAAGGAATGGAACATTTGTGAAACAAACTGATTTGTCAAACATACGATGGAGTCATCATGTCAGGCTATAAAGGTTATGTTCAAGCAACTCTCTATCCTCATGCAATATTCGTACATTGTTATGCCCTCCAACTCAATATTGTTCGTCATGCTACTAAAATTATAAAAGAGGTAAAATGTTCATTTGCAATTTAACCGTGTTTCTCAAGATGAATCTGTCTATCCTGTTACTTCACGCTTCGCCACTGAGAAACTAACCATTATGTACAGCCATGGAAAAAATGATTGGGCGCATTTGGAGAGCAACGTCCCACGTTCTGTTGCAAAGTAGGATATTTTCAGCATGCAGCTGAGTTTATCGGACACACAAATAGGCTATGTATTGAATTACCATTTACATTTTTGTATTACTCACAAATACAAATGCCTATTTGTATGTTTAAAAGACGATAACATATTGAAGGGACTATCGATAAACTCAGCTGCATGTTGGAAATATCGACTTGTGTAAATTGCGCGGTAACATGACGTAGGTCATGTTGGCTAGGGCTGCCCTACTTATCCCAATGTTGCGGGTTCAAACCCAGCCTAGACTAATGGTTTTTAAGTGTATTTAAAAGACAGAGCTCCATGTCAGTAGATTTGCTCCCATATAAAATTACTCCTGCTGGACGAAATTACGGCACTCCGGTGGCCCTGACAGAATCCTGGCACTTGGCAGAGTCGTTACCAATCTTTTTATTTTACTCCTCAGACAGGTTTCACAACTGGAAGCTCTAAGATGACTGAGTTAATGTTGACGCATATGCAACAGTAAAAATATTCTGTGACCACTTGTTTGTCTTATCAAAATGCTTACTTTGGTACTGCCTTTCTACTCTACACACTGCTTTCCACAGCTAATAAAGGAGTTTCAACACACATTTCTCATTTGGCTGAAATCGCTACAAAATTTAAGGGTAGTTAGGATGGAAAGCCTTACAATGAGTTGCAATACAGTATCTTTGAAACGCTAATTTCATTCGACCTAAAAATTCGATGTCGAGACTTCAACGAAAATTTTTGAGAGATAAAGGTCCGTGTGCGTGCGTGTTTAAGTTTATCTTTCAAGGATACGACACGAAGATTTTGCAGAAAACTCCTTCACCCTAAACTACCCTTTATATGGAAAATTTTGATTTTCTCGAAAATGGCTCTAACCATTTTGACTAAAATGTCATATGTATAAGACACTTTTATGGCAAACGAAATGTATATTTTGATTGACGTCTAAATTAATTTTTTTGTGGAGTGAACTATTTACACATATATGGAAGGTCTTATTCATTTTTTATCTTCTCACCGTGCAAAGAGAACGGAATTTCATAGCCTTCATATAGCAATCAGCTTTAAAATATTTGACTATCGCTCAAAGCCTACTGTGTTCGCATATTCCCCTTGTATCTACAAGAAAATTAGATAATTTCTGTACATGTTTATCTCGACTGACATGAAGAAGATGGAGGAATACGAGTTTGTAAGAATACTTAGTACAAGAGTAGAAAAAGTCAGGCAAGGGCAAGGCACCAAAATATTTTTTTATTTGGATTGCTACAAATTGAGAATTTTAAAACACTTCAGCTTCATTGGAATGTACCCAAGGGTACCTGATTTTTCTGATGACCTCTTAAATTTACCTACTCATAAATTAAAACAATACAAAATTTTAATGTATTAGTAAGTTCTCATTAATTTACAAGTACTTCGCCACATAATTTAACTGTAAAGCCCATGTAAAGAAAACACGCCGAAGAAGCATTATATAAATCTCCCTAACCAAGATTCGAACTTAAGACCTCTTGAATGCGATTCACACATGCTACCCTCACACCACAGAGGTGAGCAAAAACATTTGTAGTCGACAGAACACATTTACCATATTGTTTATTTTTATATTCGTGTAAAAAGTCAAAACATCTACTTAATGCGAATGGTCAATAAAACTGAAGTGATCAAACACGTGAAAGACCGAGGTACCCTTAATAATATGTTCACCCAATGCTAGAAATGATCTAACTTTATGTTTCTAAATTTATTGATTTTAGACATTGCTTTCATATTTAAGAAAGCTATTATTTCTAAATACAATACATAAACGTTTAGCTACGATAGTGCAGTATATATCAGTGGAGAATTTCAGCTTCAAACTTTCAAAATATTTGAGGTTTAATGTATAAATAAAATATATTACTAAAATTAAATTTTTTAAATTTTGAATTAAATGAGGGAAAAACATTACACAATAAATTTGAGAAATATGAATGTCAAAATTACAGTTTTGAGATTGTAGACATAGATTGTTTTACACAATCTACCCTAAAAGGTTACTATTCAGTTAATTTTTTCCGTAATGTCTGCACCCTTTTTTACGAATTGTCATACATTATTATTTATTTGCAATTCTATTTCAATAAGAGAAAAAAATATACCATAATCGTATGTTAATGTTTTAATTTTACACGTATTTAAGAACAAAGAGTTTTTCCCCCTTTACTTGATTATGTAGGACTTACACCTCCTAGGACTTACAACCCTGTGCCTAGGGTCAGACGCCTGTCGGGGAGCACA
Organism: Tenodera sinensis; assembly: GCA_030765045.1. Classification (NCBI taxonomy): domain Eukaryota; kingdom Metazoa; phylum Arthropoda; class Insecta; order Mantodea; family Mantidae; genus Tenodera; species Tenodera sinensis. Next base: position 39,409,040 of record CM060965.1, read on the forward strand.
GAAACTTATAGACCGGACAGAGTGAAGACCTGGATGCGAGTGCTCAGCCAAGCACTAGGTACGATAGTGAGGAAGAGGATGACATGAAATGCAGGAGAAATCGATGATTGGAAACGTGATAATGAAGCAATTGGTGGGATGAGTGGCGGGGGAACAGGAGAAAACCCGTCCTTACGCCGCTTCGTCTACCACGAATACCACATGATCGAACCCGGGCCGCCTAGGTGGCAGGCGAACGGTCTAACCACTCGGCAACGGCGCCCCCTTAAAATATTCATAGCTATTGAAGCAACAGATAAAAGATTTATAAAATTACTCATATTTAAATGCAGGTAGGTATTAATAACACTAATACTAATCATATTAAATATCAACGCTTAAATACGCATATTTCTTTCATGACCATCTCTAATGTACGTTCCAGAATTGTGGTGTCACTAGCTTTAATTAATTTCATTGCATGTTCCCCACTTTTAGAGTAACTTTATTGCTAATATTTTCTATGTTGATATGATCAACTGTTAAAAGGAAATAATAAGTTAATCAATATGTCAAAATTTCTGAAATAGCTTTTTGTTACACACTAATACATTTTAGTGCGTTTAAGAAGCATAGGCATACCATGGTACAAACATTAAAAATATTTTAAATAGCTTCCATCATAGAAGTGAAATTTTTAGTCTAATGGCAACCCCTGCACTCTTAAACAGAATTTTATGTGCTCCTCACCATTCAAAGTTTCCCTTAAAATGCTAATTTTTAGCCAATTACTGTCACCAACAAAGATGTCCTAAAATTATGATACTAAATTAAAGTTATGTTTGGCCATTACCGAGAAAAAAAGTATAACAAAGTTTATGTCTGTAAAAATCATTCTTGTTTACTAAAAAGCGTAGTAAATAGGAAGCATATAGTTTTGGGTATGCTTTTCCAAAGTATTTAATGTTTTATTTGCAAATCGCACGGTAGGTTTATAAGATATCTAGACACATTTGAAGCGTAAAATTGAAATTTGGCAAGCTTTTGAAAACTGAACCACAAGGAGATTTGTTATACAGATTATTAAAATGGCGAAAAAAAAAAAAAAAAATTCTCAGGAACCAGTGAAAGAATGTATCTGAAATTCCGGCTGAAGAATCGAGCCAATTGCTTAATAAATGTATTAATTTTACTAATCTCCTTAAATGATGATTGAAGTAGTTAGGAATTTGGGATCTTACACTGAAGTGACTGGTGTTACATTTGGATATTCCACTGTAGGTATATTCCACATTCTCAAGATTAAGTTGCCCGCAACAGGGCTGTAAACGCCTGAAGCCTGAAAGGAGACGATTATAATGACCAGGCGTATGGAACAAAACAAAAGCGGTATTGAAAAATGGTCCGCCATAAACATAGAAGCTATCTGATTTATGTCTTCTCTCAAATGTCAGAACGAAGCGAGGCAAAGAAGAAAAAACAAAAGAGAAATTATTCCACCCTCTGTGTGTGGTCCCTCGAAATCGCTCAATTTCACTATAACACGTAATCTTATGCGCTTTAACCACACTCCTCTTTTTAATGTTCCTTCACTTCTTGTTTTCTTCTTTCCTTTATTTTTACTTCGACCTTATACGGTGTAATACACGGAGTTGTGGTCTTTTTATTACTCTCCCCTTCTCTTGGACGCTGTTGGGTTTAACACACGCAAACAAGATGGCGTCCTACCCGCTTTACTTTGGCTGTCAAAAGTGGCCAACAAGAATGATGACATACAACTTTGTCATGGTACGCCGCTGGCACTCTGGCGGTGGCGGCTCCAACTAGCGAACAAACAAGATAAGAGACAGCAGGCGAATAAAAAAACTTGCTCTCGTGGAGCGCTTCATCAAAGAAACAACGAAACAGAAGATGATCGGAGGAGGGGGAACGAAATAACAATAACACAAAAAAACAAGAGCTTAGGACACCATTCGTAGCCTACTTTGTTCGAGTCGTTACATTCCAAATAAGGAGCAAGCAAAGAGGTTTGTTCATGGGATCAATTATAATGCCGACCATAACTTCAGCGGCACCTCAAACGGCAAGTTTCTACTTGCACTTGATCCAACATAAACTTCCCATAAAGCCAAATATGTAATACTAACCTCCTTGAACTATTTATCCAACTAAGTTTTCCGCAATTTTATGAACAAGGTACAACGAACAAGGAGCAAAGGAGTTTTAAAAGAAACGTGTGCAATCGCCAAGCTCTAACCAGGATAGTTGAGGGATTAAAAATAATTGTATACATTAAAACAAATATATAGGTAGGTATGTATTACATTCACATGTTTTACTCAACATACTCTCCTTTATTCTTGTATTATAATTCTTATATTCTTACATATTCTTATTACGAAAGCTTACCTTTCTATTTATTTCATGTTAATCTAGCTAAGCGTTTCCAGAAATAATTTCATTGTACATTTCATTGTAGATAAAAGGGGAATGGGGGAGACCGAAGCGATAGTCAAATGTCCAAAAAACTATCCAGCCTTGAAATTCCATACTGTTTCCATGACATTGGGGGAAACAACTGAATGGTCAAGCCCCATCATCCAATTGACAAAGGATTCAAAAATTCAAATCAACAACAGTAGATGTCTGAAAAATGATTAATGCCTCAAAGAGTTATTTTAAATAGGTAAATTTTGTGTTTTAACAAGATCTACACCTTTGTATGTAAGTTTATGTCTACTTATCGTTCACCAGCTTTACCAAATTATACAAAATTTATTTCATATAAAGAGGTCTTCAGATCTACTCTCAGAAAATTTAAAATATATCTACCTATATTTTATTTGTCATAAAAATAAACACCTTTAATCTATGGCATCTTAATAAAAATCATTAGAGACATTTTTAAGAAAATTAAGGACAACGAACAGTTTCCTAAAGGATAATTTGAGCGGGGAGACTTAATTTGAAACTATTTGTGCCGCATCTTTTAAGAACTTTTGACTTAAATACCAAAATTCGTTTTAGCCGATGTTTCATGTTTTAATTATAGTGTTCTCAGACACACACACATTTTCTAAATACCTACGTCTCTTTTTTTTTTTTTCATTTCTTGTGTCAGTATCAATTTTTTGGCTGGAAGGCAATATCTCTTCTATCTTTTATGTGGTAAAGAAAACACTAATCGTGGTGAACCGAAAGAGACGTGTTAGATTCCGTAACCGTTCTGTATATAAACAGAATGGCTTCAAAATGCTCACCCTGGTGCATAAATGTATGCTCAATACTATATTTATTTCAGCCAAACTTGAAAAAAGTGGAAGCGTTAGGTCATCCGAAGGCCAAGAACAATACTTACTATGCGCAAAGTCCCCACACAGCAGCGCCAAAATCGCCCATGGTCAGTGCTTCCGACCCTGAAAGATCGGATTGAAATGACAAAAATTGGGGGGGGGGGGGGTAGTTATATGAGTTAACACCCTGCATATGCTGTTTGTTCCATCCTGCATTCATAGAAAGTCAATTAGAGACAACGTTCAGCAACTAGACAAACAACGTAATCGAGTGTTTGCACGAAAAGCACAGGACACACTTCTAAGAGCAAACAAGACCCGCGCGCTCGCTGGTTGTATGAGGTTGTTCACTTTGCAGTGAAATAATTGGAAGAGAATGTTGCAATAAATATAAACCACATGCTCAATAATAAGTAGATGCAGGCTGATAAAGAAGGATACAAGTTAGGTTTTTATCTTGCCAGGTGTTCACTGTCATTTCTATTAATGTTTGCAAGGTGGAGTGACCAATTAAGACTATCCAAATTTGTAAACAGTCATGTTTACAAATTAACTAAGTAAGCAGTTAGTTTAACTATCAAACAGAGAAATTTATGTTAACTAATCAGAAGGATTTTATCACAGCTTTAGCTGTGGGAAAACTTCAAAAATCTAAATTCGTCATAATTATATGAAAAAATACATTAATATATATAGCACATTTAAGGATATACTGAAGTTACAGTGTACAAATAATGGGTTGTAGGCAGTGTTGCCAGGTTGAGGAATTTTCTCTCGCCGTAGGTGTTTTTCAACTCGAAAGGGAATGAAGGAATTCTTTGGAAATTAAGGGATTTTTCAAGTGACATTTTGAAATTCAAGAGTGGAAAGTGGGAGTTGAAAACAGATTAAGATTTTGGAAATAATTTAGGCAAAGAGCTTAAAATATAGAGATGCAGCTTTAGACACAAGTGTTCTTTAAAATTATATAGAATAATTACCGAGTGGGAAAGTTAATGTCTGTGGCCCGCATTCGGGAGGTCGCAGGTTCGATCCCCACGGCCGCGCACTCTGACATGGTTTTTCCGCGGTTTCCCCATGTCACTTAAGCGGATGTTTAATTTCATACCACAGTTTCCTTGCCATCATTTCCCTTCATTTCATTTCCTTGCCATCTTTCAGGTGTACTTTCAGGCGTGTAGTGTTGGCGGAAATTTGAAGTCACGTTTCATAATTTAATAGATGTTTAAATATTATTGAAATACATTTATTGGAAACTAGGAAACTTGTAAAACTGACAATTTTACAAGATACCAGTGTTATTTTGTTCTACCAACAGGCCAAGGTCATTTCAGAACTGTTATCAAACTCTCAGTTTTGAAATACCTACTTATGAACATTTCGCGAAATATGATGTTTTGTAATTTCTATTTAAAAAACACCATTACCACTAAAATTCTTTAATTTATCCACCACGTACTTAGTAACTAAGGGAAGTATTACTTTCTGCCCAGCAACTTATGTAGAAAGTTTAGATACTCTGAATATTGAGGTCCCCTGCATAAAAAAATCTGCTTTTGAAAAGATGGAGGTGTGTGTGTGTGTGTGTGTGTGTGTGTGTGTGTGTGTGTGTGTGTGTGTGTGTGTATGTGTGTGTGTGTTAACAGGACACTCAAAAACTATATGTCAATTAAATACCAAAATTGATATTTAAATCCAGCATTTTTCAAGGATTCAACACAACTTTCAAGAATTGAAAACTACCTTCCTTCCTTCTTCCTTAACATGGATTAGGTTTATACCTGTTCCGAGGCTAATCAAACTGCTCCCTGCACCTTATTCGGGGTCATCCGATGTCTCTTCCTCCTAATGGTTTCTAAAATAGTGCTTGCGGTGGCAGTCTAGAAGGTTCCATCCTCTTAACGAAATCCTTCTTCTGAATTCTTCCACAATTTTCTTTCTCTAGTTCTTCTCTTGCTAAATCTACATTCCGGAGCCAATCTTTCCTAGTAACACACAATAAGAATTTTAAAAAATCTCAATGTGTTGATTTTGCCTTGCTTTTAATTACTTATGTCTCACATACATATTTTAACGAAGGTTTGGGTACTATTCTATATAATTTTAACCTAAGGCCCTTCCTCATATTCCTGACGGAATATTTTTATATACCTATCCATTGATATTTTTTTCCATTTTTGTCTTTTTATCCATTACAAATATATTTGATCACAAATATTTAAAGGTAACCTGCTCAATTATTTTTCCTCGTATTATGCGTTTTACCCGAAATTGTGCTTTTCCTATCATAGCTACTACTTTTTTTTCTCGAAAATTTCCATATTATATTGTTTTATCATCTAATCCAAATTAAACATTGATTTCTGCATATGTTCCGCATTCTCTCCAATAACAACTGATCACCTGCAAATACAACTGCATTAAGATTTTATTGAACAAAATATAAATTTTGTGCACCAAAATATTCACTTCACCCTAAATCAATATATTTAATGACACGACATTGGAGCTAATAGAAAAAAAAAACTTTGTACCTATTTTATTCTCGTACCAATATATTTTTTAAACGCTTAAAATGTTCTAATTAGCAGGAAATTCTGAAATATCATGGAAGCTAAGCTCCATCATGACTCAGATCCAAGCACTTACCTCCATCTAAAGTAGGCTGTAAAGAACAGAAAGGTGGAAAATGGAAGTAAATGAATAGTGTGACATTCAGTTTTCTTTTGTAACGAGAATGGGATGTAACAAGAAAACCTGAGGAGGGGAGAAAAAGCAGCAGACTACAAGTTGTTTATAATGTAGTTTTTGTTATCTTTTCTAACACCAGTAGTCTCCATTGTGAAGACAAATCATGAAATAACGAGCTGCTAGTTACATGATGCACCGCTGTAGGTACATTCAGCTCTGTAATAAACGCTATACAAATAATACCTTTCTCTACACCACGACGCAAACACGTGCATTTCCTCTTTATTAGATGCATTGTTTGCTAATTCACTATGCAGGAGAAATACGACTCATAACATCGCCAGAGCAAGTTATAAATATTGTGTCAGGAGTACTGTTATTTTTTAAATCGGCCAATAAAAGTGTGCTCATGTTCTATGATGGAATTCAGTAAGTGAAAATTGCTTTGTAACAAGATTAAGTGTATTATTACGTTCTCTCCACTTATCTAAGGAATGTAGAGGAAGTATAGCATTCCATTATAAAATTCCATACCAAGATTCCATTGTGAATAGACGTTTTAAGCCTCCTGTTTCCAAAAAGGCATTTTTAGAATGACTGTGTGTGTGAGTGAGTGAGTGAGTGAGTGAGTGAGTGAGTGAGTGAGTGAGTGATTGAGTGAGTGAACGAAGTTGAAGGGTCCATCGACAGCTAAGTCATTTGGTCCCACGGTATTTTTAGCAAAAAGTATGTGTACCTGTTTCTGTGAACAGCGTAATTCCAAACTGAATTCTTGATAATCACCAAATTTAGTATTTAAGTTCAGTATCTTTCAACGATCAACACGAACATTTTCGAGAAAATGCCTCCACCCCAAACTACAAAAAGTATGTGTACCTGTTTCTCTGAACAGCGTAATTCCAAACTGAATTCTTGATAATCACCAAATTTAGTATTTAAGTTCAGTATCTTTCAACGATCAACACGAACATTTTCGAGAAAATGCCTCCACCCCAAACTACTCTTTACATGGAAAAATATTCGGTATTTATTTTCTCCAAAATAGCTCTATTTTCTTAAAATACATATGTTTAAGATATTTACATGAGCAAATTAAATGCAGGTAGCTCTCGATTTTTTGAAAAATAAAGCAACCTTCATTCTGAATGATTTTGCTATAAACTGTACACCTTAAGAGATAGACAAAAATCTTACAACATAAAAAGTTTACATTTTGTTAAATCACATAGTTCATGTTTGAAGAAAATTTCTTGTAGCATTAGCCTTCTCCAAGGTACTCGTTTTATTGGCATGCGTTTTTAAAAACATAGGTAATTTTTATTTTCTGCCAATTATAATAAATACAGGAAGTACTGTATTTCATTAAAAAATTATACTTGAAGTTTCAATGTAAAACATGTCTTCAGATTCTTGGGAACCAAAAAAGGCTGTTAATAAAAGGTCGAAATGTGTGTGAACCGCGTAACTCAAAGGTAACTTCCAAAGAAGCTACACAAAAACTTTCAAGAAAACACTGCACCCTTTTTATATGGAAAGTTTTATTTATTAAAACGACTGGAGGTTTTTACGAAATTTCATACGGCTGGTACCATTCATCTGTAATTTAAATTTTCCAGGATTAGCCAGTGAACTTTTTTAATTCTGAATTAATTTTAGTTAATTTTATAATAGAGGTAGATTGACCCCCATTTAGTGCATGAAAAATGTGGACGTCTTTAAAGTACGTTGAAAAGCACTAAAGATTATGTACCACAATGTTAAGCTATACCTTATATTTGATTTGTTAACCATTTTATGTGGTTTAAATGGCGATGAATTCAAAAATTAAATCTTACTTCTTTAATATTTTTAATTAAATTGATCTTTATTAGTAATTTTGAATTTGTATATCTTTCATGCATATAATAATAATAATAATAATAATAATAATAATAATAATAATAATAATAATAATAATAATAATAATAATAATAATAATAATAATAATAATAATAATAATAATAATAATAATAATAATAATAATAATAATAATAATAATAATAATAATAATAATAATAATAATAATAATAATAATAATAATAATAATAATAATAATAATAATAATAATAATAATAATAATAATAATAATAATAATAATAATAATAATAATAATAATAATAATAATAATAATAATAATAATAATAATAATAATAATAATAATAATAATAATAATAATAATAATAATAATAATAATAATAATAATAATAATAATAATAATAATAATAATAATAATAATAATAATAATAATAATAATAATAATAATAATAATAATACATGAGAATAATACCTGATAGGCATGGCCTGATATGTCAACTATCATACAATTGTACCTGTCCTGCTATATATGGTCTTCATATTTATTTCTCGACTGTAAACAAAAAGCACGTAGGTATATGACCTGAAATTAACACTTGATCTTTGGGATTAGCCACGGTGTCAAATACATAAGTAAAGCTAAAGAGCACAAACGAGCTAAGTATGGTAATATTTGGCACTCAGCTCCGTTTACATTCCTATGTAAATGCCTAAACAGAAAAATTAATTTAAATATTCATAAATGAATTGAGAAGGCATTCATTTTCATGATGCTTGTGGTGGTAGGACGTTGTTAGTTCTCTTTTTAACACACACGCAAGGCCCGTAGTTCATGCTCCTCATGTGCTCTCGGCCGTGCTTCGAGTAGGTACGCACGCAGTCAGAAGTGCCTTCTTTCACTACCATTAGGTCCTACCCTCTTATCTGGAAATAATCCACCGAGAACTAGAACTACAATTTTCATAAACAGAGGTGCTAGACAAGGATATTCAATGTGGTCTAATTATTTACATTAATGATATTGTGACTGCTGGCTTCGACGATCAAAGTTACTAAAACTGTTTCACACAACACACAAATCCGGCGCGACGATTAAATATTCCAGCAAAGACGACAGTTTATCAAATTTCCCTTCTGACGCCAGTGCGACAAATGGCCAAAATCAGTGGAGTTACTTTTCCTTTTAAACTTTTGTACAAAAACAGTTCTCTTCTACTAACGTTAACACAGTCTACAGTCTTTCGTGATATTACAACTTATAACTGTTTACTTTCCGTAGCCTTGACTCAGTCCTTTCACCGTCTTTCTTCACTTTCTCTATCTCTCGTACACTAACTCTGCGATAAAATCATTCGATGATCGATAAAGCTTCTTCACGGCGCGACGACACACACACAGCTGTCTCGCACTCACTGACACACTGACCTATTCATGTCTTTATCTCTGCTGTTTCCTCGCCTCCTTATATAGCGAGAATAACGTCACAGGTCCTCTCTCGAACGCCTACAAACACGCCGGCTACGCTCAGTTCTCGACGCCTCAGGAAAACTCTACCCTTTGCGTTGCCGCTCGATTGTTGTTAGTCACGTACACACAAACAATTGCGCGAGGCAGCCTGGCCTTGAACACCTTTGTTTGCTCGCCGACCTGGTATGTGCTGTGAAGTAGCTTAGCCCGATGTCCTTTGTTGAGCGCCGTGCCTGGTGTCACAATATCTACAACTGTCTCTGACGACACAGACATTCTCTCATCACAAACAGTGGTTTGTAGTCAGGCCGCCATTTATGTCATCACGCAGGTAAGGGTCCGAGTTTACTGGGTTTATACAGGAAGGTGTCAAAAAGGCAAATAGTCAGTAAGAGAACAACTAACAATAAGACAGAACGTTTACAAAAGATGCATAATATTATTTTATGCCATACAAAGGGTTATAGATTAACTACTATCTAATTCTAGTTTTAATTATGAGCTTCATGTGGTAATTTATTAAACAAAGAAATAGGTAGCAATCTCCTGGGAGCCCCCGCATAACAGCTATTTGCTTGTGTTGCCGCTGTGGCGCCTGTTAATAGTTAATACCTTTGATGCAAGCAATCTTAATTGACATATACGAGTATAATGAATCAGAAAGAGGTGTGAATATAAAAGTAGTAAAATTTCAGATGACGTGTGGCACTATACATCGGACACTAAAGAACAAAACAAGGAAAAACCTACCTATACTGGAAATGCAGGCATTAGTAAGGAAATACACATTTTTTAACATAAATGAAAAAATAAAACAATATCGTGTTAAATGGCTCTAGTACATAAATAGAATGGAAAACACTACACTTCCCAAAATTACATTTAACCATAGAGCAATTGTTAGAAGAGATAAGTATGGGAAGGCCGAAAGAACGATGGAAAGAGAAGTTATGAAATGGAAAGAGGCACCTCTATGTAGTGAAAAAGAAGAGGAAGAGGAACAAGAAGAAGAAAGAGAAGAATAAAGGGAAACATCAGCATTCGATTCACTATTCGTCGACTTCATTTCATTGTTGTAAATATAAAATATAGCTGTTGTAAAACTGTTTACGAGAACTATGATAGTTCTACTACCACCAGAAGATCGAAAAACAACAGGTTTTGTGCAAAAGTTTGACACTTCACTCACGTCGGGACTTGCAACAGTTTTTATTGAGAAGCCAAACTGTTTTCGCCAAGATAGTGTTATCTTGTAATGGTCGTCCTTTGACTCTAGGGATTTACTTCCACCATTCTGAAAGGAAAAATAAAGAAAATTCCATCTTTTCCTTCTCTCTCTCTCTCTCTCTCTCTCTCTCTCTCTCTCTCTCTCTCTCTCTTTTCCTTCTTTTTTCTTCCATCGTCTTTAATTTTATAGGTACATATGTCAGGTGACTCAGCTGCGCTGTATTTCGCATGTGCGGATATTATAATATCTTCTTTGACTGAAGGAAGTCCTTTTCTTTCTTCTAGATTTTCCGTCCCCATAATAATAGGCAAATGCCAGATGTTCACCTGAACATAGAATGCTACCTTTCTAAATTTTCTTTCTCGATTATTTTTATTTCTTTTCGTGTCATTTCATACATTATCAATATCTAATAGTACATGAAATATCCGTCTGTGGCGTCGTATTCTATATCGATAGGCGTTAAACATTAATAATCGTTTTCAACAAACTATTATAATTAAAAGAGCCTGTTCTTCTAACCAATTTCTGTTAGTCGAACTACACATTTTCAGAAATTCTTTTATTATATATTTCATTGTAAATAAAATAGTAACAAAGGAATAAAGTGGCCTTAATCGATAGTAACATCTTTTAATAGCGTATCACACATGCACATAAAAAGACAAGATAAAAGAATAGATATTTTCCTCTTAAGAAAAGTATATTTGAAAATTCAATAACTTAGGAGTGTTAGTAATTGGATTTAGATTGTTATTTTACACACGATTTTGAAAAAGTGCACATTAAAGAAACAAATTTTAATCGTGAATATCAGCTTGATTTTAGAACTCTTATATACCACCAGAAATTAGAAACTCTCGCAATGATTCAGAGTACTGTTCCTGCAGAAACTTCTAGTGGTTTGAAAAGAAACTTGTTATTGTTTCCAGGATGCATACAACGTTAGCTTTCATGTTTAATATCTGTGTGGGAAAATATTAAGACATCCTTGAATATTAGTGCCATGAAATTTTATTTGTATAACAAGCTCTGTTATGCTAAAATGACGTGATTGGTATTTAAGTGTGACTTTTGGAAGTGTTCCAAGTATAGGTAAGCTTCCCAGAATTTGCCATTTAAGGAGGACAGGGAAAAACCTGAAAAGAGGGCGGACTTTGGGCAGAGATGGTTCTGGCAGACTTCAATAACGGATCTCCTTGGGTCAGTGATCTCGAGAACATTTTGGTACCTACCGCATTTCTTTGTTTAGAGAAAACGTCAGTTTCTATTTACTCACAAATAATTACATTTTCTTCTGAAAATTAAACTTGACTCATGCACTGACCAATAATTCATAGGTATATTTCACTTTTCTTTCTTCCGATTCCAAAATGATAGAACTATTATTTGACCTTATAGACAACAAAGTTGTTTTAAGATATTTGGATTTCATTTCACACAGTAATATTAAAATACTATGATTTTAGGTTAATCCTATTCAAAATTAAGAACATAATAATATTCAATTATTTAATAACTTACATGCTAATTGGAGAATCTCCTTGTAGCGACGGCCAAATGTATAACCCGAGTGACATTTAAGTACTACGGACTGACGGGATCACAACACCTGTGTAAGATTGTAAAGTATGAAGTAAAACACTTAAATTTAAGAAATACGAACAAAAATATTTTATCTCTGCAGATAACATAAACAGACGCAGAACTGTAAAACTTAAGATTAAAACACAATTCCGTTTATGTATTTCAAATCATTTTAGCAAAAATTTCTGGTGCCTTATACCTATTATTATTTTAGAGAAAAAATAGACAGTACAATTTATAGATGAAAAAGGATCTGGAAATTGAAGCATACTTTAAGTGGCTAAGCAGATATAGATAGGAGATATAAATATAAATCTGATATAGTTACAGAGAATCAGAAATTAAATAATATATTAACTAACGAATATTCCAGCCCCACATTAACTTTAAAAGCATTAGACATCAGCGATACTGAAGTTATAAATATTCTAATTTTACATCGAATTTGATTTTCAGAGAATTTCCCAAAATGAATTAAACTCTCATTATATACTACTTCTTAAAGTTGACAATTGATTGGCAATTCATAGCTTCCACCACAAAATGTATTCCAATAAGACTCTCCACGACCAAAGTGACATCTACATCTGTGTTCTGTGTTCCGAAAAACGTGATTGATATCATATTGTAAAGTGCAAGAATGGACAAAAATTAATCGCCGCTTATAGCAAAGTGTCAAAATACTCTTTGAACGGTGTGTATTATTATTATTATTATTATTATTATTATTATTATTATTATTATTATTATTATTATTATTATTATTATTATTATTATTATTATTATTATTATTATTATTATTATTATTATTATTATTATTATTATTATTATTATTATTATTATTGTTGTTGTTGTTGTTGTTATTATTATTGTTATTGTTATTTTTTTTTTTTTTTTTTTAAGTTGATAATCTCACAAATGATATTTGCCCTCAAGCAAAACATAACCTATAAAAGCACTTGTTATTACTAAGATTGTTAACCTCCGGAAATAAATATCCCTTTTTCACCTGAGCCATCCATTAATATCCAAAAATACAATATCCCTCGCCTAAAGAGAGACATACTACTTTGGCCCGCCATTGAGAGGGAAAGTATTTTTGTATGTGAGTGTATGTAGTCATGCAGCTCTTCGAGCCAGCTGGATGATCTGCTTCACGGATATTTTGATTTGTGGCTTCTACGCCGACTGACATCTTTGTTGCTATACGATTCTAACCGATACCTCTTCTCTCCCTCTCCCTCCCTTCCTCCCTCCCTCCTCGTGTATACATAACATAATTATTCTTACTCCTTTTCGTTTGTTTCTATTCATGAGATACGTTAACTACTACCAAGACGAACCCTTTGCCCCTACCCTTCATTTTTCTTTATTAAAAGAAAGCACGAGCAAAAGAAAGAAGAACATCTATCGTGCCACAACAACATTCCACTCGTTTAAAGCTCCTTGCAAGCGAACACTTAGAAACCTCGCGTTAATAATACCCACTTATTCTCAAGCTATAAACACTGTTAGTTCTATTTTCATTATAGCAACGATTAGCTTATCTCATTCTATCGAGCGAACTCGAGATCGACAATTGCACTCGCCTGTCAACCTGTCATTTGTTAATAACGCAACAAATTTCCACAGAAAACTTAATTATCCAAGTATTCCAGTTAACAAACACAATTTTACTCTGCGATAAAAATCAAAATGCACAATCTCTAAAGCAGGCATTTCTAATATTTTAAACTTCTTATAATACATTTCTGTGGTTGAGCACTTATGCTTTACCTGTGAAGAGGTGGAGAGAAAACGTAAAGATATAGGTATCTAAATATTTGCAGTATCTGCAATATATAATTTCGGCTTTGCTATAATATCTCAATTTACCCTCATCTACCATAATTTACTGATATAAAAACTTGCTTATATGCACGTAAACGTTCATAATCAATCATTTGTTTCAAAATGATACTGTTTCAACTGGAATTCACAGAAATTCAAAAGAAGACTCCAAAAAGTAGAAACGAAGTTTATAAGAAATGTAGAAGTCATAATAATATAACCAATTAAAAATAAGAACATAATATATCTAGATGTTTAAGTATGAAGAATAAAAGTGACATGCCTAATAAAGCAAAGTCACGTTTTGAGGTCCCCAAATTAAAAGATAAATAAGAAAAGGTCCGTGTGTCTGTGTGCGTCAATCTGTCTGCCTGTCTATGAACAACATAACTCAAAAACAGAAAGTTGGTTAAACACCAAACTTGGTATTAGAATTCAACGTCGTAAGGATGCGATACGAGGAATTTTAAAAAAAGAAGAAAAAAAATGTCCCATTCCAAATTACCCTTTACAGGAATTGTTTTTTAAACTTTTGTTTTCACAAAAAGGCTCTAAAGAGTTTGATTAAACTATGTGTTTTAGATATTTTTATGACAAATGATGTGTAGTAGGTAAATCCTGGGTTTTCCGGGAATAATCTCCGAAACCCTTTTCATTCTGAATGACTTCCATAGTGGTATCTCCACAAAATCTTACTACACAAAGAGTATAAATCTTGTTAAAGCACACAGTTTATGTCACATCATTTTTATTGTAGAGATAACCATTTCCGAGATATTCCTTGTTACTGTTTGAAAGCTCAAATGCGTACTTACCTGCACTTTTCACCAATAGAAAGTTATTTACATAGCGGCCAGCTCTTAAAAGACTGATTATCTCTTAAAGCCGAGCATATTCCCCTGTTCCCATTGTGCCCTCAACGAAATACCTATGCAATAAGGTAATTCCTGCAAATGTTTATCTTCTCGGTTACCACGAATAAATTGTTTTGTTGTTTAACGACGCTGTTAATAGCTAGGATCACATCAGCGTCGCCGGTGTGCCGAATTTCGTCCCGAAGGAGTTCTTTTACATGCCAGTAAGTCTACTGGCATGGAGCTGTCGTTTTTAAGCACATTTAAAAACCATCTGTCTGGGCCGGGCTTGAACCCGTGAATTTAGGATCAGGAGACCAGCGTGTAACCAACTGAGCCACCCAGACCGGTGATTACCACGAAGTAAACAAAACACATCAGATATTTTTGTAGATATGTCCTATCTTGCTACATACGGCACCACCAGCGGCGGACACTGACACTACAATGGGAATTATGATTGGCGAAATATTCCAGATTTAAGTTAGGGTACTTCCCTGACATTACGAAAACTGATGAAACTGTAGGGGAAAAAAGCCTCTGGCGGGACTTACACCGCCGACCTACTGTTTACGCGTCTGTGCCTTAACGACCTCGGCAACCATACCGAAGTTGGCATGATGGAAAATCATTGCAAACTTCCAATTTTGGTACCTATAAATTTAATTCGTGCACATAACACATTGTCATGACACTTCAGCAGTAGGGTTCGCCATAGAAGGCTGATTAAGTTTTCTTGATGGTGCTACAGAACAAATTACCTAAACATGAATGTTTTATTGTGGATAAACAAGCAGCTGGAGAATAAACGTGAACTTTTGGTGGGTACTGTAAACCAAACTTAGAGTATAGAGGTTTCTGGAACACGTTATTGCGAATAAATTATATTACTTAGTGCAAAGCTATTATCGCCTGAATTTTAAACCATTAAAACGGTATTTTAAGAAAAGAAAGGCGAAAAAAAGTGCACATCGGTAGGCTTATCGAAGTAACTGCATGGAATGGTGTAATATAATTTCGTTGGATGCCACCTTGACTGTAGCCCTACCTTCCGACCCCCTCCCCCCTGAGCAGCACGAAATCTCATTTCCTTGCCAGGTTCCCCTGTAATTCCCTCCCCCTTTGCCCCGGCGGGGTCCGGCCCACACCGGTTCAAGAAACCGGCATGCTGGTATATTAATTTAACGTAATGACAGCTTTGGCCACTCCTCTGGTACAGCCAGCCACATAAATAATGGAGCCTCAGGATCGTGATGGAGTCGTAACAGAGCTCACTAATTATCTCATGTATTTATTATCGTAGTGCAGCAAGGGAGGGGAGGAAACAATTGTACCTCTATCTTCACACCCAACATATGAACATCGACGGCTCAGAGTACTTGCCTTTCTTTCTGGTAAACATCAAAGTTACTAAATGCAATTTACAAGGACAATAAGTTAGTGCAGTGGGCGCAGATCTTTTGACCCTGACTGCCTAGCTTACTCCAAGTAAGCAATATGATAACTTTGCTTACTCACAGCGCACAAAATATACAGTCTGCATACATAGAAAGTCCTCCACATTATGTTCAAAGTTAGCAGTAAATAATGCTTATTTTATGTTTGTGATATAACTCTGGCTCGCACGTTTTCAAATTTAACTGCTAAGGCCAGACTGGAAATTTAATTGCACATGTCTTCAACTTCAAGAAGCAAGGGGCAGAGATGAAGATGTGGTTCAGTGCATAACGGTGTACGTACTAGGTACGTTTCGTCATTGATTGTCCAATTCACTCTCCACTAACTCGCTTGGTACCTGTCATTAAGATTTGTCTAGATGTGCTGCGCCAGTTGTTATAGAATAGGGTACATAAAATGTAGTTTTTAATTAGTTCAAATTATTGCATTAATATCTTTCTCCCAGTGGGATTAATTATCTGAGGTCTTACATGCACATGACAGGGAAAGAAGAATCCTCAAAAAAGCAATAACAATGGCAGGTGGAAACTGGACACTCAACAAAAAATAACTTATACAAAAACATACTAAACGTTTTGTTAGATTCATAGATAGTATACATTTTGATAATTTGTAGATGAAAATATTAATGTAAGTGACCAACAATATGTAACTGTGTACCCAAGTATATAGTATTACTCGCTATGTAATGGAATATGCTGTTAAATAAAGTTCCTAAAAAAATAAAATAAATAAAAAAAGCACATGTTTTGTAAAATAGTTAGAACGTAATATAAAATATAAAAATATTTTCCTATTTTTCTTAAGGTTCAGGGGCCCGAAAACTTATGCTTCCAATGATACGAATAGACATGTCGGCATCGAACTTCTGAGTGGAAGAGTAAAAAGCCAGTATACTTACTTGTTTTTTTCCAAATTTGTACTATGAGTCTAGACTTTATTAGAAAGAGACTGTCAAGAACGTTTGATCGCTAAGGTAATATTGATCTTCATTCTAAAAAAAAATAGTATAAAAGTGAAATAACCTCTAATAAAAAATATAGTTTTTCCTTTAGTTTTTGTTTGCATATCCTTGCGTGTATCACACCAAATTATATTCTTATAACATGGAAAATGTACAAAAGTTATCTGCAACGTTTTCGCCTACTTACCGGATGATTTTATTTACAGGTAGTGTAAAACGTCAAAAGAAACAGCATTTGGACCCGCTCTTCTAGTGTGATCGAAACATCTCTAATATTGTATAATCAATATTTCACAGACATTACAAGAAAATTATTCATAAATCATGTTGACCTCTGCTTCTACACCCTTATTTCTGGCATTTATTCATCCATTTAATTATTTATAATAAGTTAATTTTTTTCTACCTCTCAAGTTAGTTTATTATTTGTGTGGTATTTATAGCCCTAACGTGTTATTTGGCACAATAAGGTTCAGATAGTCGTCAGAGAATAAAGAATATTAGTAATAATTCACACCTCCGTGATTTCCTAATGAAAGGGTGTAGGAACTATAGAATTTCCTCATCTGCAGGAAATGCTTTCTGAATCACCGAGTAAAAGCAGCCGGCTTAAACTTGTTCTGCAAGAAAGTGACTACTGTGTGGAAAATGTATGAGATGGCATCAAGACCGGCAACTCGTGAACTTTATCTCTTTCTTTCTTTATTTCTCTGAGTATCAATCTTCCATCTCAGGAAGCCCTGTTACTATTGTTGAGTGTCATGGTCCAATACGTTCGTTATAATTCATCATTACACTTGCTTTTCGGAGATAAATTCCAATGATGTATTTATACAAGTTTGAAATGTTTTGGTGCGTATTTGACCTCCAGCGAAACGAGTTCCGCCTCCGTTAGAAGACTAAGATTTCTGTCAAGCCTGAAGAAATACCTGGGGGCCAGAGACTATAGTGGCATATGATCCACAGCTTTTTATAGCAGAACCCAGTGATGACAAACCTTATGCGAAAGAAGGCAGAGCACTTTGCCTCCACCTACTGTTAGCCAAGTTAGGACGCATTAATGGGACTCAAAACCATACCCCTCTAATGCTTCGTTACCTAAATGAGTGAAATGGTAATGCTTCTTGCATGAAACAAGGGGTTGGAGTGAAGAGATAAGGTGACATAACTAATTCATAAAAGAAGACGTTGGGCACAACTGGTATAACCATATAAAGAACAGCAAAATGTATAATAAATTATCCTGCTCTGTATGCATTTAAAAATACATAGACGCGTCGCTTTTTCTGGATTCAGGGTGCCTCAAAACATATATTTCCTGTGAAATCTCGACATCAAATTTTTGGGTGGAATACCTCTTCTGTTTACTATTCGTAGTAGAGAATGTAAAAATATTTTTTTATCTCTATAGTACCGACTAGGTACATATTTATTATGTTCTCGCTTTTAATGTGGACCAAATTATAAACTACAGAGATACGTTAATCCAAACCTTTACACTTGAATTAATATGAAGTTTCTGCCCAAATGGAGTGCAAGGGAATGAAACTTACATTAGGTAACCATTTGTAGATGGAGGTGGGGGCAAAGAAATGATATATGGCCCCGCATGCGCACATGTTCTGTTCACGATATTTTCACTCTCAAGGCGATGGGTGCCATCCCCCCAAATTCTCCAGCTGACCCACAGCGAGATCATCAGAGCGTGAACGGCTTAAAGGTTCCGTAACCAATCATTTGCTGGCAAGATGCTCTGAGGTTTCCAAATGAAGTTTCCTCACTGACACTGTCTCGAGTTGGCCACGATTAGACTGCATGGTCTTGAGTGCCACACTGCTGCATGAAAATTCACAAGTAGGTAAAAGTCAAACGAGCTTTTATTAGAGCAGTAGGAAATAGAATGTCTCCTACTTTTGATCTTCTCTACAACTTGTGCTTACCCACGGTAAATATCAGAACCAAATTCCACCCAAAATGTCCATACGAATATTTCGTCGGAAATACATGTTTTGAACCTCCCAAAAACTCACAAGGAACACATTCTAGAGGAAAGCGCGCGCGGGCGCGCGCGTGTGTGTCTATAAACAGTATAGCTCCAAAACCAGAAGTCCTACAAATACCAAACTTGGTATTTTTCAGTGTTTTCCAGCGATGCGACGAGAAGATTTTAAAAAGTATCTCCCCACTCAAAATTGCGCTTTACATGGGAACTTTTGCTTTTTCACTCCTTGGAGTATAGGCAAACTGCCTGCTCCGTCTTCCTTTGTTCAGTTGCCCTTTTTCCTTGGGCGTCCAACATCTCTTCTACCGCGCAGTTTATACTCTGGCACCATCGTATTTTAATCAAATGTTACTTCCAGTTATCCTTCACCTTCTCAGTTTTATCACTAACTAGGTATATCTACCTGGTTCTTCCCGGATATCTTCATTTCGAAAAATATCTCTTCTGGTAAATACAACCTTTTACCCTTCTCAAAAATCTCATTTCTTCTTCTTCATCTGATTACCCTCACCGTACGGAGGATTTACACTTCTAGGACTTCCAAGCCAGTGCCTAGGGTCAGATGCCTGTCGGGCAGCAGATGAACCTATGGATTGGACAGAGCCAAGAGTGAGGAAGATGATATGAAATGCAGGCAAAATGGATTGGAAAGGTGATGGTGGAGCAGTTGATGGAAACCGGAAAACCCGGACAAAACCTGCCTAAACGCCGCTTCGTCCACCACGAATACCTCATGCGGGATCTTGGGATCGAACCTAGACCGCCTTGGTGACAGGCGAACGCCTAACCGCTCGGTCCGGCGCCGCCGAATTCATAGAACTGAGAGGGAAAATCTCCGGAAAAGATCTCAAACAAACAACACAATCCAAATCATTTCGAACCACTAACCTCTTGAGTGTGAGGCATACTCGCTACTCCTGGTGTCAGAGACGCACGAGAAAGCCGGTAGTGTCTGAAGGCATAGCCGATAGTGTCGATGTCCACATTTGCGGTAAGGATGGTCAGAGACAGTTGTGTATCTAGCTGCTTGACGGAAAGTTTATGAGGGCAGAGACTGGGGGAGGGACATAAACCCGGTACACTCCCAACAGATGAGAACAATAGGTCATTACTGAAACACCGAGGCAGGAGGGGAAGGCCCATTATTCAGGATAACGAGCTCTGCCAACATAAACACGTATTGTGTTGTTGGTTAATGTCGCCTTTCAGACCGAGACGCCAGGGTGCAAGTCGCTACATCTAGCAACTTTTTGGCTTCAAGGACACCTTTGTTTTATGTGCCAAGAACCTCAAACATGCGTTTAGGCTTATAGAAAATTCCCAGGAGACTGTGAGCTTACTTCGCAAATTTGCTATCCCTTCATCGTGTGTAGTAAAAAATAACACGCATGACTAAAGTATTTTGTCATTCTCTAAATATTACGTGACCAATATAGCTTCTAAGATGAGCTTTTAATTCTCTATATAAAGAAAACAGCTAATAGGAATACCCCAAAAGCCAACTGTGAAATTCTTCCCCCATTATGGCACGCTCTAGTTATATTTGGTGATATTCTATTTGTTATGTTGCATTAGTACCACCAACTGTTCATGAAATATAACCATGGTATAGCTACGGCCAGAGTTGGTGCTCTTGTATCTATCATGTTGCCACAGAAGCCCTTGTTTTTGAACCCGTTGCAGAGAAGCCAACCGCCAGAATTTAAAACAACATTCTGTTTAGACGCAGTATTAATTAATTAATCTGTAGACGCCGTTGTATTGATCGTGTGTGCGTTAAAGACACAATTAGTCTTTTTTTTT
Organism: Tenodera sinensis; assembly: GCA_030765045.1. NCBI lineage: Eukaryota > Metazoa > Arthropoda > Insecta > Mantodea > Mantidae > Tenodera > Tenodera sinensis. The sequence continues at coordinate 39,430,050 of CM060965.1, forward strand.
TTTTTTTTTTTTTGTGAAACATTTCGGAAACATCTTTTCGCCGTGCAAAGAAAACGGAATTTCAAAGCCTTCATATAGCGATCGGCTTTAAAAGATTTGACTGTTGCTCAAAGTTTATGGTATTTTCATATTCCCCTTGCACCTACAAGGAAATAAATAAGATAATTTCTGCAGATTTTTTTAATCAGTTGCACGGAAAAAGTTATTTTGCTGTTTAACGACGCTGTCCATTGCCAGCATCACATCAGTGTCGCCAGTGTGCCGGAATTTCGTCCCGCAGTTCTTTTACATGCCGGTAAATCTACTGCCATGGAGCTGTCGTTTTTAAGAACACTTAAAAACCATCGGTCTGAGCCAGATTTGAATCCGCAACCTCGGGATCAGTAGGCTAGTGTCTAACCAGCTGAGCCACCCAGACCGACAATTGCAGGGAAGGCAACCGATATATTTTAAAACAGAATTCTATTTAGACGCCTTGTCAATGTGGGGATGTCATTGTAAAACAACTTTCTTTGTAGGGTAAGTATTAAATTTATTTGGTATTAAAACACAAAGGATTTTTACTTTAATCAAGAAACAAGATGTGGTTAATGGCTTCAGTGTAAATGCACTTATGGAGCTTAAATGCTTTTGTGCATCATAGCATCATACATTTTAATTTACACCTTTATTAAAGTGTGTCTTGAAAATCTTGTCCTTTTTCATAGGGTTTTTCATAGACCTGATAGTAATTTCCACTGTAGGCACATACTGTTTTTTGGTGTAATGTACACTGCAGTTTACTGTAATGTCGGTCATTTTGAATTCTTGGGAACTGCCGTTAAACTGTTTCCCCTATAGCTGTTTCTGAAAAGAATAGCAACGTAATACTCACTTTAAATTTGAACACCTGATAAAGAGGGTGATTCCACAAGATGGCTAAATGTGAGGCTTGTATTCGGGAGATCTCGGGTTCGATTCTTGTCCTCTGACCTCTCTCACCTGGTCAGTAAGCGAATGCTGGGGTGGTTTCTCATTTACTACGATTCTCTTTCCATAACTTCGCTTCCATCCTGTTTCCTTCTCATCTTTAAGGCATGCTTCTAGTTTTTGTGGCGTATGGGACATTTACTCAAAGGAAATGACCCCCATGGACCCTAGAGGGCTGCTTGGTCAATGAGTCGTTCATCGCCCTCTCTAGGCTGCTCCAGTAGTAGGACGAGTCTGTGGGCTGTCTGCTTACCTGCTGCCTCTAACCTCCTATTAATAAGTAAACTTCGTCTTCCTAAAGTTCATAACTAATATTAGCTAAACAAAATAAACCAGAAGAATGTGTGTTACTATTAAAAGCGGAAGTCCTAAACCGGGAGGCGAAGCAAAATGTTGTACAGAGATATCTAGCGAGGTTGGTTCAGAGTCAAGTCACTTGACTTGTGGAGATATAGACCTGAACTGGGTTCCTTCACTTCATCGCTTCCTCCTGAGGGTCGGAAGCCAAATTAGATCGTCATCTTCCGTGGTCTAGAGCTAACATGTTAGCCTCTGGTTTCCCAGGTGGCGGGTTCAAACCCGGAGGAGGGCAATGGACTTTTTCGGGGGTAAACATTTTTAGCATGGCTTACTCCGGAAGGAAGTAAAGCCGGTGGTCCCGTAACGCAGATTTACGGCATGTAAAAGAACCTCAAGCCTAATAAAGAGGACTCACACCAGTTAAAGACCGTCTATAAATAAAAAACTCAATTGCCACATCAGATCTAAGTCGAGGTGTCCCCCTACGTTGTAAAATCCACATCTATACTATTGTGTGATTTTCGGCTCGGTCTCAAAATGATTTTATAGCATTTACTCTATTCAGTCTCCCCATGCAGCGTGCACAGAGGTACCATGCACAATGACACATTCCTCCATCGACTGCTGATGATTTGCATTGGCTGCTGAATAAAACTCCTATAGAGAGGCGTATAGGTTCAAACAGTTCAAACTTCCCACGCTGATGCAATCTAATTCGGGAGGCAAAGAAACTCTGGAATTTTGTGTAGTGGGTAGAGGCTTTTTGATCAATCCGCCATGTAATATAAATCAGATGGTTAAACATGTCAACAAGAGGAGCCAGTTCCAGGTTCCACCGCCCCCCCCCCTCCCCCAGCCCATGTCTCCGCTAATGCTTGTGGTAAACCGTGCCATTGTTCCATCCGATCCTCATCTTCATTGTATAGGGGGAAGCGTATTATGTTGTACAAACCGTGCTGTGTTTCGCAGGAGTATCAAGGTCGGTGCAGATTCCAAACCTGGATAGGTTTATTGTACAATATTTACAATAACAATGGTACCGAGCAGGATCACTCCGACGTAATGGGGGAAGCTCACATTCGGGGGAGGGGGTACCGGGTTCGATTCCCGTTGTCCACCTACACTTGATTTTTCGTGGTTTTCCCTGATCATTAGGTGAATGCTGGAGTGGTTGCTCATAAAGTACGATTTTCTTTCATTTCCCTTTCATTCCGTCTTCGAGCCTGCAATCATTAGGGACTTGTATGCGTCTCTGTGGCCTCTCTGCCTGAGGACTGTAGCCTCCTGTGGTTCTTTCACTTCATTCCTTCCTCCCGGGAGGTGGTAGCTACAATAATACTATGTAGGTCTAAGTGTGTGAGGTTTCCCTGTTGTCACTTAGGCGAGCGCTGGGGTGCTCTTCCCCGTACCACAGTTTTCCTGCCCCATCACTCCCTTCGGGTTGTAGGAGCTGGCGACGGTGTTCGGCTGATTGCGACCGAGTGGTTGCTATGCTCTCTGCCTTTTGGACTCAAAGGAGAACTAAGAAACGTCTCTAAGAACTTTGCGTAGTCCTACATGGACTCATTGCGCTCAGAAAAAAAAATAACAAAAGTATTGAACGTCTTCCCTTAGGAGCAGTTAATAGCCCGGGTTCGACCCCCTGCGCTGGGGCGGGTTTTCTCCGGGTTCTCCGGTTTCCACCGGTGCTCCATCTTCATTTCATGTATCATCAATTTCACCGCCTGCGATGTCATATGTAGCAAAAGCGGGCGTTAAATAGTATAAAAAAATTAGTAACAGATCTTGGCCCAACATACACACTTCCCGTGACACGCTTGCAGTTACGAGCGCACGAACGACTGTGTCGTGTTCGGATGGGGACTGTAGTTAGCCTTGTCTCAACCTGTAAACATCAAAACACATTAGGGTTAAAAATAAGTATTCTCATTTTCCAATGCAGAACTGCTACACAAAATAATTGCCTGACATAACATGTTTGAAATAAATTATATGTACAGGTTTTAACATTCTCTATGCATGAGAAGTACCTACGAGTGTATGTGTGTATGTGTGTATGTATGTATCACAAACTATATTTCTTCACAAATTAATTATCTTCTCCATCTACATAAATGCTTACATACTGAAAATAAATAAATGAACACACAGAAACATTGCTAACCTAAGTAATTTAGATGAATACCATGCACTTGTTCACGAACTATTGCACCGAATTACAAGAGGCATTTGCAATATATCGAAAGAAAAACATCTATTTTTTCTTAACATGTATGTGAATCTAGAGATGCTTCGTTCTTCATTGTATAACAAAGAGACATAACGGAAGACTGAAATATCAGACGTATTATAGATTCACGTTCATTGTTGCAATCTAGCAACACGTGCTTTATGGCGCACTTATATACAAAGAAAGAGTTTTTCTCCAGCACGTTCTTTTAATTAGACAATAACAGACTTTAAATCTGATTCACCCAGATTTTAAACTAGTTCAATTTCGAACTGAGCAGCTCCAGAAAGTTCTCTATCTGTAACCTGCAGATGTGATATTGTTTTACAGAAATATTCATAATATACCTACTTTAATGAATAAGAAAAGACGCCATTAATCGCCTTAAACTGAGATATTTTACAATAGTCACTGAACTACATTCCTCTGAATCAAGTGTAAGTCTATGACGTCTAGAGTAGCAGTACGAATGACCTGTACTGCTGACCCCATGGGTTAGACTATCAACTAAACCCCGTGCGATCTCATTTTGTCTCCTACATTTGTGATCCAAAACCGAGGCCTATTTATAAGCAAATAACATCATCGTATCGTTTTACAGCCCCCCTCCCGTCGTGTTGTGCATTAAGTACTTTCCACTCACTCATGTAACCAAGCATTAGAGAGGTTTTGTTTTTGAGTCAGCGAACAGTATGTGGAGGAAAATCCATCTCCCCTATTTCACATTATATTGGGCATTACTGTATTAAGTCAGAGGTGAAGACTAATAGATGAAACAGCTTAGTGGAATACCCCAAAAACCAACTATGACATTTTTCCCCCATTATGGCGCGATCTGGTTATATTTGGAGATATACATCTATTAGGCTGCATTAGTACCGCCAACTGTTCGTAAAATATAACCATGGTAAAGCCACGACCATAGTTGATGTTCTTGCATCCGTTATGTTGCCACAGAAACCCTTGTTTTTGAACCAGTTACAAAGAAGCCAACAGATAGGTTTTAAAACAAGATTCTGTTTAGACTCAGTATTAATTGATTAATCTGTTGACGCCATTGTGTTGCTCGTACGTGCGTGCAACTATGCAGTTATAGTTACTGTTATTTTTGTGTTCGCAATACGGTAGTGCATTAAATATAGTTACATTATGATATTTAGCGTTCAGAAATGATTTAATCCAAAACTGTTATTGCAGAACACAAGATTTGCGGAAGATGAGTAAGTTTATCATGTGTTGTGTGGTAACGATGTTTAAGCATTTTTGTCGTTTGAAAGCATGTTACTTTAGCCCTCTGATACTTGAGGTTAGAAATAATGCTTCAATTATGTAGGTTGGCAGTACTGCTTTTTGATGTAATATGCACTGCAGTTTAATGTAATATTGGTCATATAGAATTCTTGGAAGCTGCCAATGAGTTGCTTCCCATATAAGGGTCGACTTAAAATCGCCACTCCAGAGCTAGGAGTCGAACCATGTGCGCTCAGCACGAGAACGGCGAACTAAACTACTGAGCTACCTGACGTTCTGTGATTGTGTTGTGGTGAGTACAATAACTTTTAGGGGATGGGGGTAGAAGAGAGTTGAATTTACAATGTGTGCCTCTATTCATCGGCCATGTTTTAGACTGGGTGCAGACACACTAGCTGTAAGAACACGAAGGATTCACTCATTGAACACGAAACATCCTTTAGAAAGCAAACACTTTAGTGATTTATGTCATTAGTTTAATTTATAGCCGCTAGAAGTTCGGCCCGCTTGGTTAAATGGCCAACATCGTACGTGACTTCAAGCAAAGAGAGAATTTAGCCCGCGACCTGATGCATGGGTAGAGTTTAAACACGTTTGTAGAAGGAAATTACAAAAGAGGATTATCTCTTTGCTGTGGGAGAAATATTTTCTCACTATGCACGTGTTCAGCCTTCAAGGTTTGCTGGAAGATGTGGCTGATTTCCAAATATTTTCATTCGCTACATTGCACATACTTTTATTATTCATGAAGTTTTCTGCTGGTATGAACCATTTTGCTTCACGCCAACTACATGTGAGGTATTTTTCTTTGGTGCACTATTTTCACACAACACAAAATTGTAACTTCTAGGTTAAACGGTTTCTTTGTTTCTAATTTTCTCCACTTACAGCAAGTAGGGGAAGCCTGTATCTCATTCAACACCAAGATTTCACTGGAAATGCATGTTTTGAAGCCTTCTGAATAAAAAAAGAACATTTTAAGAAAAAGGTCTTGTGTGTGCATCTGTCAAAACCAAAAAAAAATGTTAAATATCAACCATAAAGCGCGAAGTTAAAAAGAATTACCTCCATCTCAAACTACCTTTACATGGAAAAGTTTCGAAAATTCTCATTTTCGTAAAAATAGCTCTGATTTAATGTAAGTGCCATATGTTAAGATATGTTTATAAGTTATGCCAAATTAAATGTAGGTATATCTTAAATTTTCTGGAAATAGCCTGTAAAATTCTCTTCATTCTGAATGATATTTGCATAAGAGATAATAGATGATACTACACAAAAAATGGAGATTTTGTTAAAGCACACAATTTATGTCAGACACTTTTTTGTGGAAAACTAACCATTAACGAAATAATTCTTGTTATTGTTTTAAATTTTCAAATACTAACACTTTTCTAAAATGGAAAGGCATTATTCGTTGTTTTATCTCTTGGCCATGCAAAGAGAGCGGAATATCAAAACCATCACATAGTGACCAGCTCTTAAAAGGTTTGACAAACACTTAAGTCTATTATATTCTCCTGTTCCCATGTGCCTATAAGGAAATATGCAATAAAGGCATTTGAAATAGTTTGTTGAAGAAGTAGCAGATAAAGTCATGTGAAAGTACAATATCAAAACTTTTTAATTTTTTATTTTTTTTTTAATTTTTTTTTCTTTTTTATTTATTTATTTATTTATTTATTTATTTATTTATTTATTTATTTTCTTTATTTTTCATTATTGGTAAGATAGGTCTCTGATTAAGTTTTTAAGTTTAATGTTATAATCCGAAATTAAAATGGAATTTCGAGCTTATCGCTAGACTTTTCAATGTCATGATTTTAAAAGGTCATCTGCTGCATTCACATTACATTCTCTACTTGTACTTTTACCACCTTACCACCGACTGAGTTACGGAGCCAGTAAAATGCACATTGTAAAATGCTTCAACTAACTTTTCTATCAGTTCTTGTGTCTTATTTCAGAAAAATACAGTTTCAATTTGTTTAAACTAATGTTCAGTGATTCTGTTAAAAACAATCTGTGGTTCTGCAATAATAGGTACGGCCTTCATTTTGAAAAATATCCTTAGCCTGTCTGTTTGCCCCGCCTTTACCCTAATGTGATTTTCTTTGTCGCTTACGGTTTTCCAACCATTCAAAAACACACAATGAGAAGGATTACAAACCCATCCATAGAATACCTACATGCTTCAGTCGTGTTTTCATTTTGTAATACAATTTCAATGAAAATCGATAGAGCCATTTTTGAGGACATAAATAAGTATACTTTCATTGTTAATACCTTAGGTGAAAAAGTGTTTTACTACCCAGCTGTTTACAGAATATGGTAATGTGCACATGGGAAAGAGAATGGCGAAGGTGATTGAAAGAAGAAGAGAAGATGTAGGGAAGAGAGAGAGATCTACATTTAATACAGGAACAAATGCAGAGCTGATGGTTTTACCAGCTGGCGAATATAGAGTCCATTTTGGAGACTAATCTAGAGGGCCAATCACAGTTACGGCATACCCTGTACAGCAAGAAATCCTTTTGCTAATTTTTAACCGGATTGTACATGGCTGCAAGACTGACTGAGACGTTACATCTCATTTCCATCACACATACCCATACATGTTGGAGTTTCCTGATAGCTCAATTGAAATCAGAATTAGACCTCCTTCGTTTTATTTATTCCTTTTCAAGGAGCATCGATAACGGGATAGCCTTCTCTCTAACAATTGTTCGTGAATCATTTATTAGCTCCGAGAGGACGCCATGTTTGTAATTTATAATGTCGAGGTTCGCAACCAAAGTGTGTGCCTGAATACAATCCACGTTCGATGATTCCTCTCTCCAGAAGAAACTCCCTATAAGAAAGTTTTGTATAAGCTTCATTTCATTTGTGCTATGACCTTTCCTTTTGATATGCCACCACTTTCACCTTGTATTTATCTCTACCCATTCTTCATTCGGTTTATCCAACTACAAAATCGGTGGTTAAAAATGTTAGTACGGGAGAAAATTGTAGTGTATTATTAGTGTTATTATTGTTATATTATTATTGTGAAAATGACAAAATCCAGTCCAATTACTTTTTCTTGCTTTATTTTCTTCTAACCGAATACACAACAAACACAGAACCCTTTTGCTGACGTTAACACAGTCTACAGTGTTTCGTGATATTAAAACTTCACAACTGTTTTCTTCTCAAAATCTTGACTCACTCCTTTCTGTCTTTCTTCCCTCTCTCTGTCTCTCAAAGGTTTGACTTACACTGACTCGTTAATCTCATTGTCTAGCCTCCTTATACAGCGAGGATGACGTAACACGGACCTTTCTCGAATTTTATCTTTCTGGAACTTCTATAAATACTTCGGCCGCCGGACGCTTCTCGATTGATCTCGAAAATCCCTTTGACGTTGCCGCTCTGATTGTTGTCACGTGTTCACAAGCAGCCACGAGAGGCAACTTTACCTTGAGCGTCTTTGATGCATCTACCGCCTGTAGTATGAGGCAGCCCGGCGCCGAGCATTGTCTGTATTGCCGCTGCCGCCAGTGGCGTCGGCGTCACATTCTTCTTCTTCTTCTTCTTCTTCTTCTTCTTCTTCTTCTTCTTCTTCTACTACTACTTCTTCTACTACTTCTTCTTCTTCTCATTGCTATTAATTACTACTAATATGATTATTATTGTTATTATGCATAATTATTTAACGTGAAATGAAATAGAAAAGGGGTATTATACGATATTCGCCCCGCAATAAACAAACAAAAAAAAAACAAACAAAAAAACTGAACTAATGGCTTTCAGACACACTACTCCTATAGTAAGATCAAAAGTAAGTGAAGAACAAATTATAGAGCAGATAAACTGTTTAAGTATCTCGGTTGCAAATATAAAATCAAGGAGAGGTAGGTATATCTCCAATACCTGCAACAAAATAGATGTGTGACACGATGTAAAGGACAGTTAAAAGCAAACAATGAAAGACACAATTATGAAATATATAAATAACTATGACTCAATGACAACTTGCGGTGGGAGACGCAGCGATCTTTTTTTGCCCATACCCCTGACGGGGTACCCCTTGGGAGAATGGATGAGGAGAATGGTTTCTAAGGGCGGCCGGAACTTTGCCACGACAGAGCAGGTGGCAGGGTCCCTACATTTTCGCAGTCAGAAGCACCCTGGCGGAGGCTGACTTGGCCCAGTTCCTCTCCCACCCTTGTGGGTTTGTACTCCCAAGGGGGGCGTGGGACTCGGAAACCGGCTCCCCTCCCCCCACGGGCTTGTACCATCCCATGGAGGGAGCCCGGAAACCAGTAGGCTGGCCGTCCAATCCGGGAGACGAGATTTCCAGAGCGCATTTGTTCACCCTATCGTCCTGCTGCGGGCCCTAATGACCTAGTTGTCGACGGGCCCTTAAACACCACTCACTCACTCACTCACTCACTCACTCACTCACTCACTCACTCACTCACTCACTCACTCACTCACTCACTCACTCAGTCACTCACTCACTCACTCACTCACTCACTCACTCGTGCTGCTACTCCTGCGACGCTCGCCGACACATCCAACCCTGAAAGAAACAACGGGATGAAGGGTGAAATGAAATTATTAATATAATAAAATCAGGGAGAGGAACTTCGGAGGATATGGAAACCCTTCCCAGCAGTCGCCTGGAAATACGGGGAAACCTCCGAAGAAACCCGTGTGTTAGGAAGGTCAGCCAAGGGAATCGAACTCGCGACCTTCCAGATACGGCCCACGACGTTACCGCCTGAATGTATAAACCAATGTTCTTAACTATACTTATGGCAGCGTAAGCTGAACTTTATATTAACGGAATATAAGCAGAATGCAGGCATCCAAAATGAGATTACAGGGTCACCGACTCCTTCGAGAACAGCAGCTATAGTGGGCAAATCTCCCATATGACGGCACTAACTCGTCTATCGCCAACACTTCCAACCCTAAAAGACTGGACTGAAAGGAAGATGTAATGAAAGAAAGGACAGAAAATTCGGGCGATGTAATTATCATTCCCAGAATTCGCCTCATGATCCGGGAAGCTCCAGAGAAAAGCTAAGTGAGTCAGGAAGTTCGACCGCGGGAATCGAACCCACGACCTCCCGAATGCGAGCCTTACAGTTTACCGCGGAGCCACCTTGTTCGATACCTTTTACTAAATTGTTTCAGGGAGTCTCAAAACCTCATTTCCGTGAAAATTTCGGTATTCTTTTATTAAATACTATAGGTATACTTCCTCTACTGATTGTATGTACAGAGTAACAATAAATAAATAACCCGGGCCTAGGCCTTCCGTCCAGCTGCTGCGTCACTCACCTCTGCCACCACAGGCGTTGTTGTTGTTGTGTTTAACGCCCGCTTTTACTACTACGGCACCGCAGGCGGTGACACTGATGACACATGGAATGAAGATGGAGCACCGGTGGAATGAGATGGCGGGGGAAACCGGAGCACCCGGAGGAAACCCGCCCTGACGCCGCTTCGTCCACCACGGATACCATATGCGGGTCCCTGGGATCGAACCCGGGCCGCCTAGGTGGTAGGCGAGCACGCTAACCGCTCGGCCACGGCGCCGCCTGCCACAGGCGTTATGAGTGGGGTGTAGTACTGGAGGGTGGTGCGTGGTCAGCGTCCTGAATCCTCCCGGGCAGTTATACGGTTTATGCAACCACCCTTAGGGACCTAACGAGTCTAAGTGCAACCCTGACCAAGTCTCCCAGGGGGAGAAAAATCCCCACGCCGGTACTGGGAATCGAACCCGGATCTGCCATGGTAATCATCAGCGCTACCACCTCGCTAAGGAGACGACCACGTACAAAGTAGGAAAAGTAAAAATAAATTAAATTACGCAATATAGATAGAGAAGTGAATTGTAATACCTAATTGTTGTGTAAGAATAACAACAAAGATATTGTCTACATTTCTCTATTCTAAGGAAAGAACTCCCACGTCTATTCCACACAGTTTACCTCAAAAGCATTTTAAGAACCTCCACCTTACCTTCTTTTCCCATTATTTTTTTGCGTGGTTTGTTTAACGTTTCGGCGTCATAAGACACAAAACAGACGGCAGTTCTGTGACAGTTGTTGGACCAACAGCGGGCAGGTAGGTCGACAGAAGTTAACAAGGGTTTAGCAGCAAATGCCATTAAGAAGAAACCACGACAAATATTCACCACGGTTGCGAAAAGTGAAAGGAAATGACGAAAAAAGGGAGAATAAAGGCAAGAGGGAGCATAACACCGACCGCAGCCACTTTGTGGTCTGTTACAAAGGAGGATGGAACGTGGTTCGGGGCAAACGGTTTCCTGTATGTGGCGGCAGTGACAAAACACAACATCGGCACAAATCATGGCTTTCAACTCAGGCGACGCCCCGGCTCCTCTTACCTGGTACCAATCTATCGGACCATCAGGTCGCTCAGCGCTAGAGCGGCACAAATGTGAACTAGCCCTCCCCTAGAATAGAGGAAGGTACCTGTATATCGATGTCTATAGTTTGTAAAAAGATCCAATCCGCTAGGAGAGAAAAAAATCCAAACAAATAAATAAATAAAAATAAAATGTCTATCCTTGTCCATCTGTAATTTCACTCTGAACTTGGGCTTTAATAATGTTAATAAGAATAGAAAATACATTTGCCACATATTACACTTGAAATATACTCGTTTCCGAAGTCTTAGAGCCTAAAAAATTCTTAGCTTGGATTTCCTCGGAAGGGAAGTAAATCCGGTGGTCCCGTGTTGCACATAAAAGGATCTAAGCTGATAAAGAGGCCTCTGAGAAAAATTGAATGGTCTTACGCTGAGAATCATAGCAGTTAAAGAGCTCCATAAACTATACAAAAATAAACAGTTTCGTTAATATGGTTTTAAATATGTTTTGTTGGACAGGAAGTGCATGTCATGATATTACAAAATTCGATACCGGAAATACAAGGTTTGAGACTCACATGGCTTTGTTTACTTACTCTTATAAAAATGTCCTTATAAATGTTTATTCTTCTGTCTAAGAAAATCCACACTCCCGGACTACCCTTTCCATGGAACATTCTTCGAAATTTTCTGTTTTATAAAAATAGCTTCAACGCTTATGTTAAGATATTTATACGACAATTAAAATTTATACTTAGAATTTCCTGGGAATTTCCTCATAAGTTCCTTTTATTGTGAATGACTTTTGCATAACTAGTAAACCTTAAGAGATAGACAACATCTAACTCTACGAAAAATGTAGATCTTGCTGAGAAACACAATTTATGAATATTACATTTTTTGACATGCATGACATCTTCGGGGATATCCATTGTTATTTGTCTGAATTTTCTAGTACTTATACTTTTCTCAAATGGAGAAACAGTATCATCATTTTATCTCTTGGCCATGCCAAAAGAAAGAAATTTCAAAGCCATCATATAGCGACCAACTTTATAACCTTTGACTATCATTATATTTCCCAAATTCCCCTCACACCTGAAAGAAAATTATTTTTTATCTCGATTAGCGTGAAGTAGATAGAGGAATCAGTATTCGTAAGAAAAGTTCGTACAAGAGCAGAAAAAGTCATGTGAGTGCAACAATCAGATTTTATTTTGTTTGTTTTTGCTCGTGTCAGGGGCGCACAAAACGCGTATTCCAGTGAAATTTTGGGTGAAATGCAATACCTCTACTTACTACGTAGGTACGTGTGTGGTAGAGAAATAAAACTTGGATGTGTTAATTCACATGACTTTCTTTACTCATTCTTCTACAAATTTTTCTTCCAAAAGCTTATTCCGTCTACTTCTTGTTAGTGGATATAAACTTTTATTTCGCCTTTTGGCACTTCATTGTAAATAAGGACACGATATTGTAAACGATAGTTTTAAAAGCGGGTCGCTACGTGATGATTTTGAAATTCTATGCTATTTGCACTCAAAAATGGATATAGGAATTTGAAACTTCAAAACACCAACAAAGAATATCACGAAAGCTATGAATGCCACAAAAGGTTTTGACATACACTCTGCCTTTTTAGCGGATCTAGTTTCTCTGTAGAAATATTTTATCAATTTGTTACAAAATTATACAAGATACTTCCAAATAAAAATTACCTCAGAGACTATTCCTGGAAAGTTCAAGATTGGCATATAGGTAAATACGAATAACTTAAATGTGTGGTATTTTAATAACAACCATTAGGTATAGTCTTTTTCTAGAAAATGAAAAAGATTCAGTCGGTAGAGCACTGCCTCCTGTGCAAAGGTCCCTGGGTTCTATTCTCGGCAGGGGAATAAGGAATTTTTCTCCAGCCAAGAATTCCTAGAGTCTAAAAGAGAGAGAGAGAGAAAGAGTGTGTGTGTGTGTGTGTGTGTGTGAGTGTGTGTGTGTGTGTGTGTGTGTGTGTGTGTGTGTATGTGTGATCTGATGTACTAAAAAGCCTTTGCCCATATGCACTATATTTCACAGAAGAGGCCACCGATATGATCTTCGCAGTTAAAGGGAGGATATAAATGGAACAATACCAATTTTTAAAATATATTTCTATGTTAAAAGTAGCTTGTGGCAAAAGGATTTCAATTGAAAATCTTCATGTCGCATATTTGAAAGATATGTACTTAAGTCTGAAGTTTGTTATTCATCAAACTTTTCGTTTTAGAGTTATATTGTTTACACACACACTCTCTCTCTCTCTCTCTCTCTCTCTCTCTCTCTCTCTCTCACACACACACACACACACACACACACACAAGGACACATCTTTTTCTAAAATGCTTTTTTTTTTGGGGGGGGGGGGTTTTCAGGGAGCTTGAAAACTTGTACTTCTGGTAAATCTCGATATCAAAATTTTTTGATGGAACATGATACTTCATACTATCTACTATAGATAATTTCCAAAGCAAGTAAAACCGCTCTTTTGGGCGCAGGGGGCCTACCGTCCGACCACTATCTCCCCCATCTCTGACCATCAAAGGCGTCAGAGCGGGGTGCAGTACTGGAGGTGGGACGTGGTCAGCTCTTCGATTCCTCCAGGCCACTTACGCGGTTATCGCAATCAGCGACCGCTACTTTTCAATCAAGTAGCTCCTCAATTGGCCCCTCAATGCTAAGTGCACCCTGACCAGGTCTCCCAGTGGGAGATAGTTACTTGATAGAGAGAGTAAACATGCTAATTTTGGACTCAGGGTTCCTTTGAACTTGTATTTTTGTTGAAATCTTGGTACCGAATGTTTGGGTGAAACTTATTGCTTCCTCTACTTTAAATAGGTAAAAGAGAAAGTAAAATCTTCAGTTAATGACGTTAAATGGGAACTAAATCTCAAAGGCGATAGTGTTGCGCTTTCTCACACCTACTTTACTCGAACCCGCAACCTTTCAAAGCGTATACTTTCTTTCCGAGGACTGTTCCATAACAGTTGCTTTCTTCACTTACTGCCATAACAACAAACATAAAACCAAACCTGATTTCTTGTGGAGTTAGCGCACAGCTTGTTAGGATTTGTTCCTTCATTTTCCATACAGATCCAGTTGTCACATAAGAACTGTTATTTAAATATCCACTTGCTCGTTAAAAAAGTAACGAGCTGTTAAAGAGCAGTGTTTATTTAGCCTTTCGCCAGCTTTTGGAAAGTGTAGTAATTTTAACGTTCCAGCTAGCTGTTAACATGCCTGATTTCTCTAATAACTAATGCAGTTTTATGTGTCATTTTCCACGTAAATTTTAGTATATTTTAATGCAGTTTGAAAGCTCTACCCATACTATCTCTAAAAAGTGTGTGTGTGTGTGTGTTTTTTTTTTTTTTTTTTTTTTTTTTTTTTTTTTTTTTTTTTTTTAAATTTAGGGGGCCTCAAAGCATGTACTTCCGGGGAGCCTCGACATCAAAATTTTGGGTCGAATACAATACTTCCCCTATTTACTATACATAGTAGAGAAAGTAATAAAATGTGGGTAGGTACAATTCGAATTTTCTGGGAATAATCTATGAAGTCCTCTTCATCCTTCCTCCTTCCTCTTCCATATCAAGGATTGGGTTTTCCCCGTTCCCAGGACAAATTATCACTGAAACTGGTGCTTCTATCTCTTTTTGGGCCGGCTTCCTCTTGGCTCATATAAAAATGCTGAAAGTAATATCTGAAAGTATTTACTTGTTCTATTATATTATCTGTAACTATTTTAGCTCTAATGTTATTTTCCCCTCTCATTATCATTACTTTTCTTTTTGGGATTGGTATGTTACATTAACTTGGAGATGGTCTTCCGAATCCGCTAACAGAACTTGGTCATCTGCAAAGAGTATATTATTTATTTGATTGTAATTTCCAATGTGTAGGTACATATGAAATGCTCTCTAGTTTTCATTCCTGTATGATTTCATTCATGTATAAATAAAAAGGTAATGTAAAGAGACCACATCCTTTATTTTTGTTTCTATCGTAGTTTTTTCGGAAGTAAATTAATATACCTAATCTTGCGCAACTAGTAAACCTTAAACGATAAACAAAAATGTAAGCTTAAAAAAACAGGCGATGCCATGACAGTTTCTACGTCACACCTCTAATTTTCTGGAAATGTTCTCAGAAGACCTCTTCATTGTGGATGATTTTTGCATAAATGGTAAACAGTAAGAGACAGACAAAAGCTCACTAAATAAAAATGTGGCTCTCGTTAAAACACACAATCTATGTCAAATACTTTTTTCTTTTAAGTGAACCATTTCCAAAATACTCTTTATTATTTGTTTGAATTTTCCAACACTTATACTTTTCTCAAATAGGAATATGTTATTCGCTTTTTATCACTTGGTATTGTAAAGAGAACGGGATTTCAAACACATCGCATAGCAGCCAGCTCTGAAAATATTTCACTATCGCTTAAAGTATTCCCATATTCTCCTTGCACCTACAAGAAAATTAGGAATAAGATAATTTCTAAAAATGCTTATGTCGATTAAAATGGAGTAGATAGAGAAATAAGTATTTGCAAGAATAGTTTGTAGGTACAAGTGAATATAGCTCTACATATATTTGCGAACAGTTTCTCTAAATTGAACTATATTTAAAGTCTGTGTCGCAATATGTTACTCGACGATCACTTGGTGTATCTTCTAAGGCTTTGCACATCGACTTGGTCGTTAAATATCGATAGAGTTCTTACGAAACAAGTCACTTATGAACGGATGTTTATCCCATTAAGATTTGAAAGTGCTTTTGTAAATCAAGTGCAACGCACATAAAACCAAACCGCCAGTGCAACACAATGCGCGTCCGAGTGTTAAAGAATGGCAAAGTCAGCGTATGGTGGAAGGTGCTAAATCCAACTTCTCCTCTTTCGCAAATGTTGGACATCGCTGGTATAGAATTTTAATGCTCCATATAATTAGTGTCCAGTTCTAAAGCGTTTGACTATTGCTATTCCCTTCATGTTCAATGTTGCTATTTCTGGAAATATTAATATGGACTAAAGTGAAAAAGGTAGGAAAATACTGTTGTGAGACCCATTAATGAGCGATACAGGGTAAAGAAATTTATGTGAATGTGACACATTAGATATTCAGTAATGTTGTGTTTCAGGTATGCAGGATTTGTGCCAAACAGATACCGGAAAACTGTAAAGGCTCGGTTTCTTCCTATGCCACGCTGGGAGACCTCCTTTGGCACAAAAGATGCCGCTCTGCTACAAAATAAATGACAACTGTCGTACAACAAGCGTTTAGCCGCCCTCGCTGTTGTGAAAACCGCAAGAAAAGCCATACCTGTAGTCAGTCCCCTTTCACTTCTTTTCTTCTCTTGAATGTATAATCTTCTTCCGCTTTGACACGTTTTCTGCCACATGTATGTTGGCTTTTGTTGGGGCTCCAGTGTCAACTTGCGGGGAAGTAAACAGATGTATAGCACTAAAGGTGCGATCGCACGTAGCCTAATACCATTAGATTTACGACCTTTCTTCTTCAACAAAGTCAAAAGAAACATGCAACAACACGGGAATTCTGAGAGAAATCCACAGGGCCAAACTTTACCTACACATGCAGTTTGCAATACTTGGCATTTTGCTGTGCAATCTGATCTACATAGCAAGCATTAAACAGAAGAGTAAATATATCTGATGTGTGCCTCAGATTTATCTGTGTGTGAGTGTATGTGTGAACTGCATAATTCAAAAGCGAAAAGTCCACATACGATAATAAATAAAAAATAAACTAAATAAATAGGTACATAAATAAAACACCGGGAACAACTATGCAAAAGCACTGTTGATCAGCCACAAATATTGCAGAAACAAAAGCGAGTAGAGAAAACCGTGTGAATGTATTTCAACCGCATTTCTAATTCCATAACATAGAGAAGTAGATATATGAATTGTTAGGAGAAATAGGTACATGTGAATGTGTTACATAAAAGAAAAGTAATTCAAAAAAACCGTCTAAATGCAATAGGTTGCATTTTTATTTCAAACATAAAAATTAAATGAATTGTCTCGCAAAAACAAAATTGAATTAATCTTTTGTTTATTTCTAAGCCTGGAAAGTAAATTTACCTTAATAGAATGGCTAATCAAAATGTATGTTTGCAAAATGTAATTAAATTCGATTTAACCAAATCTCAAAATCCAGCACTTTTTTTTACGAAAAAGAGATTTTAAATGTAACAGATGTAGCTGTCAAATGATAGGTCTGCCGCAAACACCATAGGTATATTGAAAGTAATCCAAAGTAGCAATATCCCATACAAAATTACCAATTCGATTTTTTCGATTTTTGGCTGTTCCTTTGGGTTTTTCCTGTTTCTTTTTACTTTCTCTACTGGTAAATAGAGGAAGTATTGTATTCCACCCAAAAATTCGATGTCAAGATTTCACCGGAAATATGTTTTGAGACACCCTGAATCCAAAAAAGAAGTATTTTTAGAAAAAGGTCCGCATGTGTGTCTGTGTGTCAGTCTGTGGGCAGCATAACTCAAAAACAAAAAGTCGGTTAAAAACCAAAGTTGGTATTTCAGGTTAATGCCTTTCAAGGATGCGATACGAAGATTTTGAAGAAAATTCATCCACCCTAAGCTATCCTTTACATGGAAAATTTTTTTAAAAATTTTGATTTTTTTGAAAATGACTAACGATTTTGATTAAAATGTCATATGTTTAAGATATTTATATGACAAATTAAATGTATATTTTGAATTTTCTGACTATAGCCTACGTAGTCCTGTTTACTCTAGATGGCTTTTAAATAACTCGTAAACCATAAGAGATGGACAAAATCTTACTGTACAAAAAATGTAGATCTCGCTAAAACACACAATTTATGTTAAATTGTTTTGTACAGTGAACCATTTCGGAGATACTCCTTGTTATTTGTGTGAGTTTCGCAAAAATTAAAACTTTCGTGGCACATGGTTGTTCATTTTTACTTTCTCTACTGTATTCCACCCAAAAATTCGATGTCAAGATTTCTCCGGAAATATATGTTTTGAGACCCACTGAATTAAAAAAAGCATTTTTAGAAAAAGGTCCCTGTGTGTGTGTGTGTGTGTGTGTGTGTGTGTGTGTGTGTGTGTGTGTGTGAGAGAGAGAGAGAGAGAGTGTGTGTGTGTGTGTGTGTGTGTCAGTCTGTCAGTCTGTGTGTCTGTGTGAGTAGAGAAAGCCGTGTTAGTGTAAATATCAGATATTTTAAGAGTACTTGGACTGCTGTTCTGCCTGTAACCAGAACGTTATTCAATTTTAAACAGCAATAACACAATCAGAAAAGGACACCCCAAGCAAGCCCTTCTTCAGAACGGGCTGTTATTAAGGAAACAGGGAGCAATGTCCCACATAAATATTTAAGCAAAGGCAACGACCATAACGATGTTTATACGTTATCAGTGCATGAGTTTAAATGTCTGAATCTCCCCCTGGGGCTATTTAATGTTATCCTTGGAGAGTCGGACACCAATGCCAGTAAATAGAGCGTAATGAAACGTAGCATCTATCAGATTTATAGCAAGGAGTGTGTCTGTCTGTCCCCCACCCTATGTGGCAGATGCTAGGATTCCCCTCACAGTGTTGGTGTGAACAGAATTAAATTACCCCTGGTATCGGGGAGTGGCTGCAACACAAACGACTACTAATAGAATTAATGGTTAGCACAACCTTGTGGGTTTTTGCGAAAAGAACCCTCCTCTACAGATGGCACCTCCCCACGGAGCACAATGTGGTCCATTTGCAGCGACTGTTGCTTTTTGTGCAAGTCATGGCCGACTCTATGTTGATGCATTTTTTCTTGGCTCCCCTCTTCTTAAAAGCCTCCTTAAATCATTCCTCTCGACTTCCAGGTTCGACTAGGCTAGGTAAGGGGCGGCCATGATGACCGCCATGTTTGATGCTCACCGTGTAATCGAAAATAAACACCAAGTGATGTTAATACAGCGCGGGTAAAGATTATGTCAATGCCACAAACTTTACCATTAGCCTGAAAAGTAACGTGTTTATTAACTATTCTTAGGTTTAAAAAGCTCTCGCACAAATAACAATGTTCTTTCTCTACCACGCACTTGTAGCTTGAGGAAGTACTGCATCCCATCCAAAAATAGTCGTCCTTCATGTTCTGCGCGTAACATGTTATCCCCTGGCTCCGAGGTCCCGGGTACAAACCTGGCGAAGGGTGATGGCTTTTTTCGGGAGTAAAAATCCTTAGCATGGCTTTCTTTGGGAGGGAAGTAAAGCCAGTGGTTCCTTGTAGATTTACTGCACGTAAAAGAACTTCAAGCCAGCAATTGGTTTCTTAGGTTTTGTTGTACATTTATAGTAGATATAGATAAGTTGTACTGTACTTCTTGCAGTTTAAATATAATTTCATTTTATCTTTTATTTTTATTTTTTCTTCTACCATTGATTGTGGCTTCTCAGCAAAATTAGCGGTCTTTAATTATTATTATTTATTTATGCCAACAAGCTTACTGCTGGTGTTTTGAAACACACAAGTAGTGTGTGGGCAATGTTTAAGAGGTGGAATCAGAACTGAAAAATTCTATGCCATAGTCGTGTCAGTCCTGACCTCTTAATCCGTGGCTCAAATCCCGGCTATGGCATTGAATTTTTCAATTCTGATTCCACCGCTTAAGCATTCTTCAAGTTCCTAAATCACCATACTTATGTTGCCTTCTTCTGCTTGGATTTGAAAAAATTGGATTGCGTTCAGTGAGTTCACTGGTAGTCATAAAGTTCCGTGAATATGCCATACAAATATTAGACTTGAATATTAAACATAAAAAGACATATAGAAGCAATATGAGACAAGCAAAACAAAGTAGGAACGATTCAGAAACAAAATCTATCTTCCCTTTAGTTATGAGACTAATATAATATGTATGTATATACAAATACCAATTGAGATTTGTTTTAAACCTTCACTGAGCTTTTACTGCCACGTCTCATCATTTTGGTTATTTGATTATAACTGAATAGCGTCTATTGTCAGTTGTTCAATACACATATATTGAAGTATCTTTCGAGCAGTTGTCAAATATAATTGAGAATGATTTGTCACTAAAACTAGGGAAACTACTTACAGAGCTACATAAGCATTACTAGGGTAATTTGTCATTCAAACAATATTGTTCGGAGTAAAATGATTTTGAGCATAGGTGCTATTTAAGGGCAAGTTTAAAAACATTGAAATTATCAAATTTTCCTTAAGACCATTAGAAGAGCATTAAATATTTTTATGGTTTTATAACGTATACATTTCTGAAAGCAAGAAAATGGTGCACTGAGATGATGGATGTTACTGTTTTGTCTAGTGTTTATCTCATGAATTTCATTATTTGTTATAAATGTTGCTCGGTTGCACACAGAGAATATTAGGATCAAGAATATATATATTTAATACTCCACTGTGTTGTGAACCCAAAAATACCAATAACTGTACACAACGCTCTAAAACAATTAAAGACCAAACCACGCACACACGAGCAATACAATGGCGCCCACCGATTAATACGGCATCTAAACAGATTTTTGTTTTAAAATCTGTCGGTTGACATCCCTCCACGGGTTCAAAAACGTAACGGATGCAATAACAGCAACTATGGCTGTAGTTTTAAGAACAGTTGAAGGCACTAATGCAACCTAATAATTGGAAATCACCAAATATAACCAGACCGCGTCATAATTGGGGGGGGGGGGGGGAATGTCACAGTCTGTTTTTGGGTATTCCAATAAGCTATTTCCTCTTTAGTTTGTTTACGAATAACGCTACTTTTTTGAGCTGTTCGTGTTTTTATGAAGGGAATCAGGTGACTTTTGTTCGTCAGTCCTTAATTGCAAAGACATTAACTACCCTTGGGCGCTAAGATAAACAGCGTAGCTATAATTACTTTTTGCAACTAGAAGACCGGTCCCTAGGCAGGTGAGGCTTTTGCTTTAAGTAAATTCCAGTTCATTACCCCAAGGTGATAAAAAGTTGTTCCAAATTTCAGCACATCACTGCTTGGGTCAAAATGCAATTATATTTGAAAGCACTCTTTTAGCCAAACCGGGTATTTACTTAATTGATACATAAAAAAGGCACGACAAGATAGAACCATTTTTTATCCTAACGTAAATTATGAAGCATTAAGACTCCTCCACGTATTGGCGGCTGATGAAAGACTGGTTCCTGTCCTGGGTTGAATGGAACGCTATACATTAAGAGCCAATCATTGTTGTAAAATGAAACAGAAAAAAGTGGAGCTTACCTTTGTTAATAATTGAGTGAGAAGAGTTACATAAGGGAATGCAATGATTATAATGATGATTACAATAATAATAATACCTAGATTAACAATACAATTCTGAGAAAACTGTTGTACCCTAAAAACTAAATGTTTCATGGTCCGTTAAAGAGTGATGACTGTCGTATTTTCTTGGCAATTAATAATAATAATAATAATAATAATAATAATAATAATAATAATAATAATAATAATAATAATAATAATAATAATAATAATAATAATAATAATAATAATAATAATAATAATAATAATAATAATAATAATAATAATAATAATAATAATAATAATAATAATAATAATAATAATAATAATAATAATAACAATACTAATAATAATAATAATAATAATAATACTAATACTAATACTAATACTAATAATAATAATAATAATAATAATAATAATAATAATAATAATAATAATAATAATAATAATAATAATAAAAATAAAAACTGTTACCTATACACTAACAGCTAACTGTTGCATGACCTATCAAGGACTACGAATGTATAGTATATCATCTTCATCTTCAACTATAACTACTTCATCATCCGCTTAATAGGTATAATGAGTGTAATGTGTCCTCGTGGATTTTTAAAGTCATGGATTTACATTTCCTGGTACATTTTTCTAAACATCTATCCAAATATGAATATTTTAAACAAGATAGCGGAAAGACTACATCCTTGTCTAAGACATTTTGAAATTTTAAGCTCTCTGCTTAACAAATTCCCTCTCTTCATTCTTGCAGTGTTTTCACAATGTAATACAGTAGAAGCCTGAAATAGCGCGGTCCAAAATACCGCGGGTTCGGATTTAGCGCGGGGAAAAGTATGTCCCCCGAAAATACATCGTACTATTTATTTATTTAATTTTTATCTTTGAAAGTTGAGTTTAAAATTTTCTTCAAAGAGCGGTACTGGATATACTTTTTGCTACCCCTAGCGTGGACCTAGGTCACTGCATTGCTAAGAATTTCCGGACATGACAGAGGATATTCTGCATGCTAGTGAACTGATAAGTACCATAAAAATCTGATGTGTTGCACTCACATGACTTTCTCTACTCTTGTACTAACCATTCTTACAAACTCTTATTCCTACCTCTATCTTCTTCGTGTTAGTTAAGATAAACATTTGTACAAATTATCTTATTGCTTATTTCCTTGTAGGTGCAAGAGGAATATTAGAATACAGTAAGCTTTGTGCGATAGTCAAATCTTTTAAAGCTTTGAGATTCCGTTCTCTTTGCACACTTAACATATAGAAAAATGAACAATGATGTTCCATTTCATGAAAGTTTTAAGTTTTCCGAAACTCACACACATAACAAGGAATGTCTCGAAATGGCTCAACCTACAAGAAAATTTATTCGGACATAAATTGTGTATTTTACCAAGATCTACATTTTTTGTACAGTATTATTTGGCCTATCTCTAACGGTTTATCAGTTATGGAAAAATCGTCCAGAGTAAATACGACTACAGGGGCTATAGCCAGAAAATTCAAGATATACATTTCATTTGTCATAAAAGTATCTCAAATATATGACATTTTAATCAAAATCGTTAGAGCCATTTTCAGCAAAATCAAATTTTTTTTAACATTTTCCATGTAAAAGGTAGTTTAGGGTGGGGATATTTTCTTCAAAATATTCGTGTCACATCCTTGAAAGACATTAAACTTAAATACGAACTTTGGTTCTTAACCGACTTTTCGCTTTTGAGTTATGCTGTCCACAGACTGACAGACACACAGACCAACAGACTGACAAACTGACACACAGACTGGATTGAGAGGGTCTCAAAACATATTTCCGGTGAAATCTCGGCATCGAATTTTTGGGTGGAATACAATACTTCCTTCTACTTACAGTAGAGAAAGTAAAAAAGATGATTCTGTGTATGGAGAGACAAAATGAATCAAACAGCATTCATCTCGGAGAAAAAGTTGTGAATTATGCCGCCAAATAAAACTTATTGATTTCTTTAAGTTACTGCAACATTAGGTTGGTATAAAATGGGTACAATGTATCTAGTGTATAAATTACGATCGATTGCAGGTCTGGAACACACTCCTAGCATAACTGGTGTGCGATTGCATTTAAAAGTGGTGTACTTTACCGTATATGTATTACATACTTTACAATGTAGTGTAATTTATTATTGCAGGAATGTTCGCCACCACCTGCGCGGGATCAATTTTTGTCAGTTCTAACCTCACATTTCCATATACCGCGGAATCGTTATAAAGCGGGGCAAAAGCATGTTCTCCAACAACCGCGTTATTTCGGGATTTTATTGCAATGAAATATATACCTACCTGTATCATATGAGCACATAACCATACAAAAGAGCACAAAGAAACAGCACGATTATAGCAGCACGTGGAACAGAATAAAGCAGATAGTTGTACCTATATATGCATCTGCACGTGCTACTTCGATAGTCCTATTTCTTCGTGGTCTTTTACACCTACAAAATTTATTCTCAGCATTAGACGATCAGTTACTCCAACACATAAATATCCGGATGCTCAAGACCCCATGCCAGATATTTGTTTCCTTACCAACTTGTATAGAAAAACCAGGAGCCATTGTTTCGAAATTCAGCATCATTATTCAAGCAGATGTCAGGTCTGCCATCTGAATTTGAAACGACGCATGTACCAACCTCTGACCTTTGTCGGTAGGTGTCGTACTTATTTCAAAAGTGGCTTCCACTTTAGGCAACAGATTGTGAATGCGGTGATGAATGAGTCAAGTCGGGCTAAGCTGAATCTTCGCTAAGTGTGTACCACCACGTAGAGGATCAGAACAGCCAACACCTGCACATCACGTGATGAATAGAGATGAGCTTCCTGTGCTCCCGAATTATACAAAGGCAATCTCAAGTATCACAGCACTAAAAATAAAACGGATGATTAATTTGAAGGGTGCGGCTAAAAATTGCAACAGACCACACTCCCTAGCGCCAGGTTCTACAAAACCCTTCTGATATGTTCCAAAACATACTTGCCTTACGTTGCACATGTGAATTTTTACTAACAAATTATGTATCGATATTTAACCAGAAGTACATGGTTTGAGGTCCGTGAATAAAAAAAAAATAATAAAAAATAAATAAATAAAAAAAACACTTTTAGAAACATTTCCATGTGTATATGAACAACATATCTCAGAGCAAAATTTTGGAAAAATACCAAAGTTCCATATCTTCCAAAGTTGCAAGAATGTATCGAACACAAATTATTTGTTTAAACAAGATATTCTTGTAGCTGTTTTATGTAGTTAGATTTTGTTTATCTTTTATGGTTTACCAGTTATTCAAAAGTAATGCAGAATGAAGAGGACTTCTGAGGACATTTCTAGAAAATTCAAGCTTTCATTTTTCTTGAAAATATCTTACACATCGAAATTTTCATCAAAATCCTCAGATCTTAAACATGCGATAGTTACATCAAAATCGTCAGTTATTAGAAAATAAAAATGTTCGGGAAAAGTTCCATATATAGAGTAGACTGAAGTGGAGAGATTTTCTTGAAAGTCTTTGTATTGCATCCTTGACACATGCTAAACTTAAAGGCTAACTTTGGTATTTAACTGAGGTTTTGTTTTCGAGTTATGCACGCGCGCACGCACACACATACACACATACGCACAGACACTGACCTTTTTTTTAAAAATGCTTCCTTTAGCTTCAGGGGTCTCTAACCATGTATTTCCGATGAAAACTCGGTATCAAAATTTTGGGTGGAATGCATTGTTTCCTCTAGTACATAGTAAAATGTATATCTTGAATTTTCTGGAAATAGCCTGTGAAGTTCTCATCATTCAAAAGGAATTTTGTATAATTTTATACATATAACTGATAAACGTTAAAGAGATTGACAAAATGTGCTGCACAAAGAATGTAAACACACACACACACACACACAGAGAGAGAGAGAGAGAGAGAGAGAGAGAGAGACAAAGAGAAATATGAAATCGGTGAAACCAACATTTTCTTTTACACTGTCCAGAATCTAAGTACACTTTGAGACTGCGAGGTACTACAGAATAATAAAGTGGCTTTTTCATACAGAGAGGTGTTAAATTATCATACACGGATTACAAGCCGGTCATTCTTTTGTTTAGTACAAATTATCACTAGGTCATTCTTTTGTTTACTCATTGTCACCAACAGTATCCATAAATCGCTGAAAAGCAATTTATTGCACATTTTAATCTATTAACAATCAAAATTGCACTCAATTTCATTTTGACAGCTGTGTTTTTAAAAATGTTCTTATAATAATTAATATATTTTTCCAGAAGGAAGTTTATTTGCTAATGTTAAAAATAAAGTGAGATTATAAACCGGTTTTCTGTTATAAGAAGATCGAAGATCGAAATACATGTAATTCTTGGTTTCGTTTTCCTCAGTTGGCAGTGCTAAATAAGTCGAACTACACTGATCGAAATGAATATATTTTAGGTTATTTTTATAGAATTTAACATCTTTTGATCAAATCTTGGCAATATAGTATTTAAATTCATATTTATTTGTGAAATAGTCCAGACAAATATCACTCAACGGTCTGAGCTTCCCAGATAAATTCTCTCACACCGCTCTAGAATTTATCGGTTAGATCAAACGTGTTACTTATGATAAATGTACTATAGAAATTAAATTGAGAGAAATCTACAGTTCACAGAGAGAAACTACTTCTTTAATATTTCACTCAATATAATAGTATGCAAGCTGCCATTGAAGTATGTTATATCAAATGAATTTGATCTCCTTGTGGTTTACCCGAAAAAATCCAGCCCAGTTGGAGAATTTAAAGTCGTATCTGCGTGTTGTCACGGTAGCTCAGTTGGTTAGCACAACTGTCTGTGTGATGTTATCGAACAGCGCGATAATACCCTAGTGTCCAGAAGCTTCCCGGCAATTCTGCTTAGTCATTGCACACGTGCGAATGGAACGATCTCGAAAGATGTCACGTGACACCGGCTCTAGTATGGATAGGACAGATACAGTTGGTTTTAGAGTTCGAGTAGAGTTAGTTTAGAGTTGAGTTGTTTAAGATGTAAGTCGTCATGTACAGTTAGTTTTTAATTATGTGAGTGAGTCGGCCAGCCTATCAGTGAGTATGTATGTGTCGTCGAGTGATTGTATCGTAATAGTAAAGATATAAGAGACAGTGAAAGTGGAAAAAGCCATTGAAAGACTGAGAAAGATTATCAGAAGAAAAATTGTGAATTGCAATAGCAGAGAAGACCATAAATTGTGTTAACGCGAAGGAAATTGTGCCTTTGTAGTAAACTTTAGAAGACAATAAAGTTATAGAAAAGTAAAATGACTTCGATTTTACCGTTTTGTTACAATACATTCATTTCGATTAGTTTAGCTCGACTCAGCACTGCCAACTGTTGTTAACATAAAATTAGTTTATAATCACAAATAACTCTCACTTTTTTAACATTAACAAATAACCTTTCTTATGGAAAAATGTATTAATTATTAAAAGAAAGTTATTAATAAAACAGCTGTAAAATTGAACTGGTGTGCTATGTTGATTGTTAATCGATTATAATATGTAATAAATTGTTTTAAGCGAATAATGGGATACAGTTGGCGACGCTGACTAAACAAAATAATGACCTAGTGATAATTTACTCAAAACAAAAGAATGACCAGTTGAAAATTCGTATATAATAACGCCTCTGTATGAAATAGTCTAATTTTCTTTCGAACCGTTTCCTACACACAACAGGAGTGAAAAAGTTCCACTTGTAAGAATAGTTTATAGAAGAGTGAGTAGAGAATCCATGTGAATGCAGTAGATACATTAAATGTTTGTTTGGTTAAGGAGCTAAATAGAAGAAGAAGCCACTGTAGAGCCTTCTGATAGAGTTTCGAATGTATCAAAGCACAAGTTGATATTGTTCCTACAATGAGGTATAAACACCCCCTGTGCACGGTTAAGAGTCGAAGCACACGATGCTTCGAACAATAGAGCGCAAGAAAGATGCAGTCTCCGATCTGAATAAATTTCAGTGATTAATTAAAGTTTCACAACAGTGCAGGTTTTGCGCAGCTTGGCGTAGGTATCATAAATCGGCGTTGAAATATTAACCTGTTTTGGCCATGTTTGGTGGCAAACGCAGTCCTCATAAGCGCAGGCAGCACTTTGTTGTTAGGTATATGGGAATGTTATAGTGCCGCGATGAATCATACCTTCCACACAAAGCTAAAATATAGCTTCTCACGTATCTTACGATTCTTGGTGAGCTCTTTCTTCTTTCCTATCATTTCTAGGCATATAACTTTCTCTCTTCCTTTTTCTTCTCCTGCCATTTTTCCTCCTCTTTTCAAGCTGTTGTTTTTATCTCTTTTCTGCTTTTGTTAATTTTAAACCGCTAAATTGTATTAGAGGACCATTTTTACTTTCTCTACTACGTATGCTAAGTAGAGGAAGTGTCTATTGTATTCCATCCAAACGTTCATGTCAAGATTTCACTGGAAATATATGCTTTGAGGTCCCATAAAACATTTTAAGAAAAAGGTCCGCGCATGTGTATGAGAGAGAACAGAATAACTCAAAAACAAAGCTGGTTTATATATCAAATTTGTTATTTAAGTTCAGTATTTTCCAAGAATGCACAATGTGGCACAAACATTTTCAAGAAAATCTCGTCCTCAAACTGCCCTTTCCTTAGACAATATTTCTGAAATTTTCATTTTTTTAAAAATATCTCTGATAATTATGAAAGAATTTAGTCACATTTTAATTTAAAATGTCATGCTAAGTTTTATTTCTAAAAGAGATTTGACAACTCCAGGTTAACTGTGTGGGGTGTCTATATATAAATTCTACAAAACAGATTTTACAACGTTTTTAAATTTGTTAATTCTCAATTTAAAAATTTAGAAAAAATTTTAAGTGAGTACAAACATGTTTATAATACAAAATCAAATGTTCTTGGAGCAATAGCAAACGTATCTACAGCTTCATCATCAGATACAAGAATACTGAAGCCAAGTCCGTTTAATGGTGATTCAGATATGTTCCTCAAGCATGTTTTGATAGTCTTAGTATGGCAAAAGTTCTTCTGCAGAAGAAATGGACACTGGCAAAATGGCTAGTGTGTTGATAAGGACATAGACAAACATAGAAATCATATCCTTGAAGTTTCTCACGTTGTCAGATTGTTTTAAGGAAAATCCCGTTTGAAGAACAGGATTATCTTCTTAAGAACGAAATACCTATTTCCCTCTAGAATTACTTTTAGCTAAAATGTTTCTGATTCCCTTTGTTTATCAAATTATTTTTACTGCTGTTATACCAGGAAAGAGGAAACTTGGGAAGAGTGCAGGGCTACCATAGCCACTGGTGAAAACTGAGCGAAATATTTTTTAAAAACGTAATTATTTGTTTGTAGGTTTATCATTAAGAATAAATTGTCTAGTTTCATAACCTGTACTTATTTGAGGGTCTATTACTGATAATAAACAACAATTTTACATGAGTTATTATTAAATTTACATCCGCACACGGTCCTTTAAAGCTGTTTTTCTTGCGTTCTGTTATTTCTACATTTTTAGGCGTTCAAAATATTCTACAAGATGCAATTTTTGTTCAATTTCCTTCAAATTTTATAGATAAACACCCAAAATAGAAAGTATAAAAATGTTATGAATGACTTATCTTTTTAGTTTATCATAGGATGAATATTAATTAGAATATCTAATTAATGCACTAAATTAGTGCAAAATAATTATTCTTACATAAGTTTATAATTTTTTCTCAACAACTAAAACACAATAAAATATGTTTTCAAAATTTTTTCTTAAATATTTCCTGGGTTCAACATAGATTTTTATATTAGTAAAATTCTAACCTTTTCATTGTATTAATCGTTTTTGTTTACCATTAAACGGAGTAATTAAACAATTAATAATCTAAAAACTGCAGACGATGTTGCAATGAAAATATGTATACATCTGTTACTTCCGGTATACATTTCTAGAACATATTTTCACAACGTTTAACGTTTATGTACCTTTACATATGCCTCGGGGTGTTCAAGTTTTTATAGGCTCTGTGTTAAGAGGAGAAAAGAGCACTGCAATATGAAATGCATT
This sequence comes from Tenodera sinensis, assembly GCA_030765045.1. Lineage (NCBI taxonomy): Eukaryota > Metazoa > Arthropoda > Insecta > Mantodea > Mantidae > Tenodera > Tenodera sinensis. The sequence continues at coordinate 39,459,665 of CM060965.1, forward strand.
ATTTTTTTCAAAAATGTATTTTTATCCCAAAATGCTCCTCTTATGCGCTTAGGGTAGAACCAATTAAAGCAATATTTGAAAAAAATGAGAGAAATTATTAGGCATTTGAGACATAACAGGTTTAATACAGAAGATGAGCATTCTTCATTTTGTGTAGGTATATTGCGGCCCATGTTCCAGATGCCGACGTGGAAAGCTTGTAGCACAAAGCGAGCTGGGGTGCCTTTGAACTCATGTTGTAAACACAATTATTGTGAAGAGAAGATCTCCGACCGCTGTCCACGTGAGTTTAAACCTCGACCCCCCGTCGCGCGGGAAGATAATTCTTCCTTGAAAGACCGAACAAGTCAAAAGTTAGCCGCCTACCACACAGAGCCCATTTGTAAAGCTTTGTCGCCTTCGTTTGGAGACCTCCAAAGCAGAAAAGTCGTAGACGAGCTCAGGTGTGCTGCAATACATCCAAAGCACAATTTGCACAAAGACGTCACCCTTGAGTGGCAATGAATTCTTCAGCGTTAAAAGTTAAGTTCAGCAAAAACGCCTCGGAGGAATTTTTCGATCAACATAGCAAGCGGTTTACTACTGCTTGAAGTTGCAACGATAATGTTGTACTCATGCTTTGGAGAAACAATCCTTAAACTTGTCCGAATGGTTTTGTGGCAAGCTTCAATGATTACTCTGGAGAATCATGGGCAGAACGGAAGTCGTAATTTATCAATTAAATGTGAGCTACACTCTAGCATTCCAGTGGATTAGATTCAATCAGCGTTTGCCCAATCCTGACATAGGTACTGTTGAGCTCAGTAATAGTATTTTCCGACACTTTATAAATTTATGGCGCCAATTTCTTTGTGGACAATAAATGCCAAGAATATTTCATAACTCTTTACAAATGAAACAGATGTTGCTACCCATAAGCTAAACATCACTGCGTTGCTGGACTAAGCCATAATTATAAGGAGCATCACAGTAGGCAAATGGAGGAATTATTGTATTCCATCCAAAAATTCGTTACTGGAAATACCTGAGTTGAGTCCAAACCAAACTTGATCAGTTCAGTATCTTCCAACAATGGGGCACAAAGATTTTCAAGAACGTCCCCCAACCGCAAACTACTTTACATGGAATGTTTTCCGCAAATCCTGGTTTTGTCAAAACTAGCTCTAAAGGTTGATTAAATGTTTAAGATATTTTTATGATAAATGTATATCTTGAACTTTCTGAGAATAGCTCATGAAGTCTTCTTCTTTCTAAATGACTCAATGAGTCAATGACAACTTGCCGAGGGGAACTTACCACCTCGACCGAAAGGTGAGCGTTTGTACCTAGCCTCTGAGGAGGATGGATGAGGCGAATGGATCCTAAGGGCGACCGGAACGTTGCCACGACAGAGCAGGTGGCAGAGCCCCTACGTTTTCTCAGTTAGGGGCACCCGGGCGGAGCCTGGATTACCTTCCCTCCCCCCTGGGGTTGAACCACCCCATGGGGTGCGGGAATCTAGGATTCGCCTTCCAACCCGTAGGACAAGATTTCGAGAGCGTATTTCCCCCTGCCTTGCTGCTGCCGTGGCGCTCGCCGACGCTTCGTACCCTTCAAGTTTCTTTCAGGGTGAAATGAAATGATTAATGTAACGGAGGGCCAGGAAATTCGGAGGATCTAGAAATCCTTCCCAGCATTCGCCTGGTGACCCAGGGAAACCTCCGGAATACCCATGGGTCAGGAAGGTCGCGCCACGGAGATCGAACCCGCGAGTTCCCGAATGCGGGCCCTAGGCGTTACCACCTGAGCCATCCCGCTCGGTTGTGGAGATAAACATTTCCAATATATTTCTTGTTATTAGTTTAAATTTTTCAATATTTATACTTTTCTTAACTGAAAAGTTCTAAGTAGTTTTTTCTGGTGATGCAAAGAGAATGGAATTTCAGTGCCATCGCATATCATCCAACTCTTAAAAGATCCGACTATTAATTAAATCCACTCTATTCCCGAATCTCATTGTAGCCACAAGGAGATATATACTAAAACTTTTGTAGGTATACATTTCTATTTTAATTAATGAGAAATAGATAGGACAGGAATATGTAAGTACAAGAGTGAGTGGAGAATATGTGAGTGCACCACATTGGATATTTAAACTATCTATAATTTACAGCCTTTAACTGATGTAAGATTTACCACTACTATTTGCAATACTAATTCTGCTTCTTTAAGTGGATACTAAGGCAGAGAAGATAATACAGCAATATTTTATTTCTGTGTGCGTGTTACGTCAGAAGCTTACATGACTTGTTTCACACCTGCTACAATTTAAATCTGCACTGCAACAACAAAGCAGACTCTTGCCTTATTGAAAGGTCAACGCGCCAGACAATGAAAGCAGTTTCTCGGAAGACTTCACATCTGGGAAGAGTGTTTATTTTGGTTCTTGCAATCCTTTTACGAGCACCAATAAACTGGAAGTCTGTGTTGTATAGAAAGTAATTACCTGTGTTTATTTTTGCAGCATCTCGTTTCAATAGTCTGCTTATTAGCATCCCGCTAATGATGTTGCTGTAATGGAATAACAAATTGTGTTTTTACGTTCTGTTCTGTTCATAACAACGGCAGCGTTACGACCGTATAAAACTCCTGTGGTGCTTTAATTGCCACATAATTAGAGAGAATGCCTTAATAATAAAGAAGATAATTCCTCGAAGATAAGGCTTGCAGGTGCTTGCAATCAGCCGATGAAATCAGCCCTCGATCTATGAGCATCTCGATAAATAGCAGTCGGTACCAACTTGCAACTTGGAAGTTCTCTACCTTCTTGTTACATGGAAGCGCTAATCGTCTGCGACGAGTACCTAAATCTCACTTAATCCGAGGTTACTCCTTACTTTACATAAGTGTACTTTATATTTAACATTTGCAGTATTACAAACGAAAACTAACTTCATGGGAAGAATAATGCAATTAGTAAAGTAACTCTTAAGATTTGTCTTAGGACAAAATAATGTAACCTTAAGAAAAAAAGGAGAGGACAGAAGAGGAAAGGAGGGGCAGAAGAGAGGAGTAAAAGAGGAGAGGGAAGAAGAGAGGGAGGAGAAGAAAGGTGGACAGAAGAAAGAGTGGAAGGAGCAGAAAGTGGGAAAGAGGGGGAAAGGGAGGGTAAATAATGTAACCTTAAGAAAAAAAGGAGATGGAGAGAAGAGGAAAGTAGGGACAGAAGAGAGGAGTGAAAGAGGAGAGGGAAGAAGAGAGGGAGGAGAAGAAAGGTGGACAGAAGAAAGAGGAGAGGAAGGAGGAGAAAGTGGGAAAGAGGGGGAAAAGGAGGGTAAATAATGTAACCTTAAGGAAAAAAAGGAGAGGAGAGAAGAGGAAAGGAGGGACAGAAGAGAGGAGTGAAAGAGGAGAGGAAAGAAGAGAGGGAGGAGAAGAAAGGGACAGAAGAAAGAGGAGAGGAAGGAGGAGAAAGTGGGAAAGAGGGGAAAAAGGAGGGTAAACAGGAGAGGTAAGAAAAGAGGATAAGAAAGAGGAGAGGAGAGGGCAGGGAATAGAAGAGGGAAGAAGAGAGGGAAGAGGAATGGAAAGAGGACAGAACAGGAGTGGGAAAGGCAGAGGGGTTGGGAGGAGAGACTAGAGTAAGGGAGGAGGAAAGGGAAAAGTAGAGGAGAGCTTATGTATATAAGGGGGGAGCGAAGGTGAGAAGAGGAGAGGGGAGGGGAGGAACACAAGAAATTTATACTATACGGGCTGTTGGGATAAAGGTAGGTGCAATTATCTGTACTGGTAATTGAAGACTAATGAGAAATACTATATGTATCAATATTTGCTTCATTTACGGACTTATAATTTTAAAAGAGTAGTGTGTTTTCAGATTGGTTAATACCTCCGAGTAGGCGTGACACAAAAGGAATGATGCAGAGTGAACAAACTCGCGGTAACGAATGTTGTACCAGAACTGATGTCAAAGCTTTTTTCGAGTATAATGACCTCATATTACCTAGAGAGTAGGTCATGCATTGAGGCGTGAAGCAAAACAGATAGTCTATCTCACAGGCGTTATTCCTTTCACGGTGCCGTTACGACCATAGAAAACGTATCAAGTAGTAAACTATGTGATTGTTTTGTGCGAAAACTGCTATACGAAGAGAAAAAACAACACACAAAAGTGGATACATGCTATCAAATTTTCTGCTGTTATGCCCTTAACAGCTGTTTGTATAGTTATTTCACTAATTTATGCGACTTTCGTAATTATCATAGGTTATCAATCAAAAAGCTATTTCTCGCTCAGATTAAAGTTAGGTACTTCAAAGTCTGCTTAGTGAACACGAGTGCAGTTACTTCACAATGGAAATGTGAACAACTATGACAATCCTAAATCCATCTCCGCGCTTCAGAAAAGGCTGTCCTTGAAGGCCATTAGCAACCCTGATTTTAAGGAAGTCAAGTTACATGTTGACTCCACGTGGAGTCTCAGTGGCCAAAATTATGAATTTCAACTTTTTTCTACTTCATTTGTTCATTTGCAAAAGGATTGAGGAGAAAGAGCCCGTGTTGTAAAACAATTATTAGGGTTCCTTAAAAAAGACGGCTGAACTGCACATGTATTGACTAAACAGAGTTTAACAACGAGCTCCTAACTTGACTTTGAAACTTCCTTGTCAGTTTCTGAAAATAAAGATTTTAAGTTCATTGTCCCTGTGGCATAGTAAGCTGGAGTCTAGTGTGCTTATGGGTTCAAGTCAGTCAGTAGGGATTTGCATATTTGGAACCCAGTATAGGAACGATGATGTATTTGAGAAGCTGCAATAGCAACTATCTGTAAACTAACAGAATAACATTCCTGCTTGTGGAAGCACAGTGATAGTCACATTATCTCCCTGAATATTATCGTCCAGCTCTGCGGATAGCTGAGGTCGTTAAGGCATAGATTCGTGAACGTTGGTCAGGGGTTCAAATCCCGCCAGGACCACCTACCCTACTGAGGAGTTTTCCAGATTTTTGTCATGACTACGAATACTGGGAAGGTATCCTGAAGATTAGCCTGGAACGTTTCCAAATTTCTATTATTCCCAATAAATCGCTTCATTTTACGTATCATCAATGCCTACCGCCTGTGGTGCCACATGTAGTAAGCAAGGTAACCGGGTTGTTCAGTCCAAGCCCATCAAGTCTATATTGTGATTTTGTTTAGTTTTCCAAACTGCCACTTCACTAACTTTTCGCGTTCACCTAAAACTAGTTCAACTTTCATAGAGAGTTCGCTTAACCTACTCTAACATTTCAATTTATCTGAAATAGTCCCACCGCTCACTGTCACTTTACTTTCACCCGTGATGACCGGCATAACCAAATGCGCCCGACGTAGCCTCCTCTTCCGGATGGTTCACTCGCTGATGAGTCGAATACAGCTCCTCTCTAATCCTGCGCAGTAACAGCACTCACTGAGCTACACACACGGCCGTCACCAACTCGCTCGAAAACCAGCACTTCTCGTCGCACTTGTTAACACGCTCGCTAACTCACTCACACACTCACTAACTTGTTGTGCCCGACTTTCTCACTCGCCAGACTCATTGACTCTCAAATACAAGACTTCTCGCTTCATGAGAACGTTTATTTATGTAGCAGTAGATGTTTTCCAGGAAAGTCTACTACTCTGACGATAGCATTTAGCGCTCCGCTTATCTTCTCTATGGTTCCATCTGGTTGACCCGATCTCCCTATAGCCCTATAGCCGATGTACCACAATAATGTTACAGATTGTTACTGTAATGCGGTCGCGGTTTCACGCCTCCAAGACCCAGGGTCAAGCTACGGCGAGAAAAGGAATTTGTAGTTTTTGTGATGGATCTATGAGTGTTAAACGACACAGCTGTTAGCAATGCGCGTGTGTGTGTGTGTGTACAATCGTCGTTGAGAGGTACTGTGTGTCAACAGAGACTTTTTGGGACATGTGGTCACGTCGGAGTGTTTGTTGTGTGGAGCAGTTTTAATTAGTGTGATCGAAGCCAGTAGTTTGTGAGACAGACGGAACGAACTGAAAGACAGAAAAGTGATTTCAAAGTTACGATATGACAGAACAGCTGTGAGATGCAAGGTCACGACAAATTGTAGACTGTGTTAAAGATAAAATAGAGCTGTATTTGAAGCCGAAATTGTGAACGCCATAATTACGGACATAATACTGCATCACATGGCGGAATTAAATAATCAGAAAATGTTAAAATCGTTACATGTATAAAACCTACACAATCTGGGAGATTAGCTGTGACTAAAATTGTCAAAAGGGACGAAAAGGTACAGACAAGTCATTAGGGGCGAGCTTCAGGTAGTCGAGCGAGACCTGGTAAGACCAGTTTTCCTGGAAATCGCTCAGCGCCGGTGTGAGCCGGAAAAGAAGGGATGGTCGTTTCTTCGAAACCCGGTTGCTAATTAGGAAGTGAAAGGTACAGAGAGCGTCATAACGCACAGACACTTGCCTGCGAGAACCCGGAGAGAAAGGGTCGTTTACAGTGGCCCTCCAGAATTCGACGGGGCAGTACACGTGCCGCCCAGACCGCCGAGAGAGCATCTCAGCTACGGGACTTGTATTCCGGATCCTCAAGTGTGAGGACACATTACAGTTAATATTAACAATCTTCTGTCTTAGTAAAGACACGGTAACGACTCAACTAATTTAATAACGATCGGAAAATCTCACGCTTTCTTATTTTGGTGAGAATAAAAGTGTTTCAACGAAGTTCTGGTTTTATTCGCAAACACTCACGCATACCCTGATGTTAAGATCACATGCCAGAGCAGGCGGAGCAGAAGACACCAGAAAGCAGCAGTCGGCGTAGGGGAGCGGAAAGGAGGAAGGATGAGACAACATCATATTTTTGCCTGAGTTTTAGAACAGAAATAAAGTGACAGAAAAACCAACTGGATTTTGTCAGTTTTGTCACATTGGTGTCAGGAGTGGGATTTGTCGAATTGTCATTTATCACGTTGTTATGTTGTTACATTATTAACCTCAGAGAAAGTCATGTCTGGGCGCTTCATACTGAATGTCAGTGCATTATCGTAATTTTCAGTAGCCACTGGCAAGAACTGCAATATAATGGTTTTCCTGTGGCTAAACATGAGCAGGTTCTATTGCTATTAGCACCTCCATGGCAAGTGTTTCTCCAAGTATTAAACAAAAGAAATACTAAAGTTTTTCAAGGATAATGAATATACCTCCATAGATACATGTGGCTTTAGATCGCCATTATGTGCTAGCGGAAGAAAATGCCTTTGACCACTAAATTGGATGAAATGTTAGAGGCTTCATACAACAGCAAGCAGTAACGAAAGAGGCAGCTCTGCGACACGTGCAATCAATCACTGCTGAGCCATGTTCTCTTAATTACTTCACCAAACAGTCGATGAAACATTCTCTCTCGTCAAATTAAACGCAGCTGCAAAAACAGATGTGATGTTTTTTCCAACACAATGTTACATTCAGTGCAACATATACGCACAAGTAGCGCTTTGTTTGTAAATGCCCATATCAAATAGGTAGGTATAATCCATAGGGCTCGGAGTTTTAGGCATTAAAAACTTTGAAAATAGTTGTTTTGTGCTAAAACTGTCAAAAATATGCGCCAAAAACAATGGGTGAGATAATATAAATGTACGTGCTATTCACCAGACATTATTCCTGGAAGGCATTACCAAATTACAACGCACTATCACATGATTCCTCAAATATTCCATCCTTTTTACTTTCTCTACTGGTAAGTAGGGGAAGTATTGTATTCCACCCAAAAATTTGATGTCGAGAATTCACCGGAAATATGTTTTGAGGCCCCCTGAATCAAAAAAAAAAAAAAAACAAACAAAAAAAACCACATTTTTAGAAAAAGGTCCGTGTGTGTGTCTGTGTGTCAGTTTGTGTGTCAGTCTGTGGACAGCATAACTCAAAAACACGAAAAGTCGGTTAAAATCCAAAATTGGTATCTAAGTTTAATGTCTTTCAAGGATTTGACACGAAGATTTTGAAGAAAATAGCCCCACCCTAAACTACCCTTTACATGGAAGATTTTTCGAAAATTTTGATTTTCTTGAAAATGGCTCTAACGATTTTGATTAAAATGTCATATGTTTGAGACATTTTTATGGCAAATGAAATGTATATCTTGAATTTTCTGGCTATAGCCCCTGTAGTCGTATTTACTCTGGACGGCTTTTGCATAACTGGTAAACCGTTAGAGATAGACCAAATCATACTATACAAAATATGTAGAACTTGCTAAAATACACAATTTATGTCCGAATAAATTTTCTTATAGGGTGAACCATTTCGGTGATATTCCTTGTTATGTGTGTGAGTTTCGGAAAACTTAGAACTTTCGTGAAATGGATCATCGTTGTTCATTTTTTTTATATGTTAAGTGTGCAAAGGCAACAGAATCTCAAAGCTTTAAAAGATTTGACTATGGCACAAAGCCTACTGTATTCTAACATCCCCCTTGCACCTACAAGGAAATAAGCAATAAGATAATTTTATTTGTACAAATGTTTATCTCAACTAACAAGAAAGAAGATATAGAAATAAGAGTTTGTAAGAATGGTTAGTTCAAGAGTAGCGAAAGTCATGTGAGTGCAACACATCAGATTTTTCTTTTTTCTTTCCCACATCCTGAACTGCTTGAACTGCTTCTCTCAAAGGCATTCTACCGTTTTTGGTTAGTTTATTCAATCACAGAGGAAACAGATTTGCGGAAATTTATGCTAAGTAATTTCTTAACACGGTGTCACTTAAAAGTTCTTGAATAATTGTAATTGAATTGGCATCTTTACAATTTAGTTCATTTACGACAGCAGCAAAACCATCCAGGTTTTCTGCGTAGTATTGAACTGTGGCCACCATGTTCCCCAGTGAGCTGCCACAGGCGCAGGAGAGAGTGGAGAAATTCCCCGTTCTTATCTAGCAGCCTTATGTGGCTTGAGTAAGCAGGATGTTTATATTTCCTACCAACTGAAGGGATATCTACTATAACTGATATCACTTCTAATAATTAAAGAATAACAAATTGCGACATCTAGCCTGTGCAATTGAGCATTAAGGAAGTGGATGGTGACTTTTTTAAAATAATTCTGCTGCTATTTTATGTGATTTTATGTAAATATGTGAGAATTATTTTAAAAAGGTTTCCCTTAGACTATTTTTGTTTAAATGATGTAAATATTTATTTAAATAAAAAAAATAAGACTATATGCATTTTTATGTGCAAGGAAACTTAAAATATTTGCTCCGGTGTGAATATCCAGAACATTAAACTCAGTTTCAAGTTCATATTAGAGCGCAAACAAAATATGTATTTACCTAAATACCCAAGCCATGTAATGAGTGTTATCTTCTCATTTGTGCGGTGAGTGAATGAAAGGACCTAGGTCATATCACCACAGATATCTGTAGTTTCTTGTACCTATACACATTATGATTTATTGACAAGAGGCCTCAGTTACGAACTCGTCTTCCTATGCCAAATTTATGTCGGAATTGCTGTTCTGTGAATAAGAAGGTACATATCTATAGTCAGCGTGATGCTGGTCTGATGGTGTCATATACTGGGGTAACTTCTTAACAGATGACTAGTTGCGTAGTCAATTCACGAGTAACCATGGAGGCGACCGCCAAATACGATAACGGAGCGCAGCCTTTAGGCACTACGAACTGCCGACAATCAACGACTTCTGGAAAATACAAAAGACACGAAAAAAAAAAAAAAAAAAAAAAATACGCGCTCTTTTATCAACAACCACCTGCTTCATGGCTACCCCTCATATTGCTAAATTTCAAGCTTATTCGCATCTGAAACACAATTTTTCCTATGACTTGCTAAATTCTAAGAATTCTAAGAACGTACTGATTTCCAAGTACAAAACCTTAAGATAATGGATTTCTTGTTGGCTGATTTCATCGAAACGCCTAATTAACTTACCTGTACTCACTTAAAAATAATTACTTTTCCTCGACAAAAATTGGTAATGACTTCTTATTCCCTGACAAATTGCAATTCGCGCGACATTAATTCTGTATTGATTTTAACATACGGAAATTATTTACTGGAATATTTCCCAGCAATCTTTTTATAAAATTATTAATCTTACAAGTCAATAATTCTGGTATCAGTTTCAGAACTTTTCGTTATAGATAACAATAAAGCTTTAGTCAGTCTTTCATATGGGCCGCTAAATGATGTCTTTGAAATCCCACTCTTTCCATTACATCGCGATGAACAATTGAACGGTGACAACTCCTCAAAAATGACAAAGTATTGAAAAATGCAAACCACTGGGAATAGCAGATATCAGAAAATTAATTGAAATAAAATGTACCTTTTAAGAATCGTACATTTCTTGTCCAGCAACTTTTTATCTATATGTATCTTATGATTCACCAGTTATACAAAATTATTTAAACAAATTAAGAATCAAGAGAACTTCACACTCTATTTCCAGAAAATTCAAGATGTAGGTATATTTTACTAGTCATGTGCCATTTTAATTAAAATCGTTAGTTTTAAGAAAATGAAAAACTTCGAAAAATGTTCCATGTAAAGATTAATTTGTAGTACCCCGATTTTAATGGAAATCTCAGTTTCAAACTGTGGAAGAAACTGAACTTAAGTCCCACGTTTGTATTTATTCGACATTTTGTTGTAGACTCATCCTGTTCACAGGTGTGAACATGGACCTTCTTTCTCTAAAACTGCCCTTTTTTACTCGGGGGACTTAAAACATTATTTCCGGTGAAATTCCAGTGAGATTTATTAGAAAGACAAAGTATTGAAAATTCAATCCAAGCGGAAATGGTTGATGCCAGAAAAAAGTTATTTGAAATAAATTATATCTTTTTAGAGATCCTGTTTCTTGTGCAGTGAACATTTGTCTGTCTCTTATCGTTTATTGGTTATACAAAATTATATAATAACCTTTCTAATGATGAAGACTTCATAAGCTACTCCAAATAATGTAAGATTTGAAGCTTTATTTCTTATGCAGTACCCGATGAAAGCCATGAGTGTGAGATGAACATTTATTAATTAATCGTTTCCTGGTTATGGCCATGGAGCTTAATTGGCCGAAAGCTGGAACAATTTCATAAATATTACACGGCTGGTAACCCGAAAAGCTCTATTCAATATTCCAAATAAAATCAGAGTTTTATTAGCCACCTTTACATCTCATTTATGGTATTTTAATCATAGTCAATAGAGCTATTTTTGAGAAAATGGGGAATAATCAAATATTTTCCTTGTAAAAGGTAGTTTAGGGTGGGGATTTTTTAAACCCTCATGTAGCATCTTGAGGAAGTTCAGAAATTAAATGTAAAGTTTTGTGTTATTCGACACTTCGTTTTTTATTTATAATATTCACAGTTACACACAGATTTCCAATGAAAAGTCGAAATCGTATTTTTAGGTGGAATACCCTATTTCTTGCTATAAAGACACCAAAAATGTGTTGTGTGCACCTACATGACTTTCTCTACTCACTCTTCATGTTTGTAGAAATTGTTTTACTACATATATCCTGATGGGTACAATAAGAATACGAGAAAACAGTAGTATTAAGCGATATTCAAAGCTTATAGTGCTGGTGTATGGGATGGACTTGACATTGACATGCTATATTTCTCTATTTGAGAAAAGCACAAGTATTTGACAATTCAGACCAACAACAAATAATAACTAGAAAATGGTTATCTCTGCGAAAAAAATATATTTAACATAAATTATGTGCTTTAAAAAGATCTACATTTTTGGTGTAGTGCAATTTTGTCTCTTATGGTTTACCAGTTATGTGAGTCATTCATAATGAAGAGGACTTCAGGGGCTATTCCTAGAAAATTCAAGATATACCCACCTACAGTTAATATGTGGTCGCTTCAGCCATTTTTGAGAAAATTAAAGTTTTCGAAAAATGTCTCACGTAAAAAGTGGTTTGGAGGGGGGGGGGATTTGCGTGAATATCTTCTTGTCGCTGATTTTGAATTATGCTGTTCACACACGCACGCACACACATACACACATGGGCCTCTTTTACAATTTTTTTTTTTTAATAAGATTCAGGGAGCCTGAACACACGTATTTTCGGTGACACCTATATGGAATTTTTGACTAGAATGCAATTGGTACTTTCCTACTAACTATACCTAGAAGAGTAAGTATCTATGTGTATGACTGACACAAAATTTAATGGCGAGTAGGTCATTACAACATTCAATCAGAGACTATCTAAGGCTTACGGTGTTGTATAGTTAAACATGCTGTAAAGCCGGTGACATAAATATAATTTGCGCCCACAAAATATTGCACAAAAGGAAACAAAATAGTAGTGGTCAGCTATCAGCCGCTATTAAACTTTGTGTCTGCCATAATATTACACAAATGTTGAATGTGAATTATTATTTTAAAGCTGGCAGCTTTCTCAAAGAGTTTCTAACGAAAATGTATTGCTTTCGTTGTGTTATCCTATGGCATACTTAAATATTTCATGAAGTACAGAAGGGACTTGGGAGTAAGTGATGTTCCCCACATAGATACATAAAGTTTCCAATATTGTGTAGAGGCGTTGTGTTCGGAAGATAAGCGACCACACGATATTGCTGTGTGTTTAACAAGGTTGCAGTTTGGATGTGGTAGCATATCTATCACCTCTGCTACATCTCTCTTCGGCTATAACGATCGTGATGTGGCACCTTAGCTTCGTGCTGGCCGAAAAGCAAGCGCCATTATCATCAGCACTCACCATCTGCCGTCGCTTCCCCTTGTCAGGCCCAGATACCCTCCGTGCAACAAGGTCCTTAGTCACACAACCTGGGATGCAATGGTAACATAAGACAGGTTTCATGCTCATAAGCCGATAAAAATAAAGAGGTGACCTAACGTAACATTTCTTCAAATTTCACTATTTTCACTTTCTCTACTGCTTACCTGTAGTAAGAAAAGGAAGTATTGCAATCTATTTAAACCACACAATTTGTTTCCATTAACTTTCTCTGGCATAAGCCATTTCTGAGACATTCGTTAATATTTCTTTGAACCGCTCAACTTTTTTAGTTTCACTGCCACGTGCATATTAAGTAGAGAAGATAGCATTCCAGCCGCATATTCGATACCGAGATTTTATTTAAAATACATGTTTTGAGGTACTCCAAAAGGTCATTTTTTTACTTTCTCTACTACGTAGGTACCTACAGTAATGTAGAGGAAGTATTGTATTCCACCCAAAAATTCGATGTCGAGATTGCACCGGAAATATGTTTTGAGGCTCCCTGAATCCAAAAGAAAAGCATTTTTAGAAAAAGGTCCTGTGTGTGTCTGTATCAGTCTGTCTGTCTGTCTGCCAGTCAGTCTGTGGACAGCATAACTCAAAAACGAAAAGTCGGTTAAAAACCAAAGTTGGTATTTAAATTTAATGTCTTTCAAGGGTACGACACGAAGACTTTGAAGAAAATTGCTCCATACTAAACTACCCTTTACATGGAAAATTTTTCGAAAATATTGATTTTCTTGAAAATGACTTACGATTGTGATTAAAATGTCATATGTTTGAGATATTTTTATGACAAATGAAATGTATATCTTGAGTTTTCTGCCTATAGCCCGTGCAGTCCTATTTACTCTTGATGACTTTTGCATAACTGGTAAACCGTAAGAGATGGAGCAAAACTTACTGTACAAAAAATGCAGATCTCGCTTAAACACACAGTTTATGTCGCAATAAATTTTTTGTAGAGTGAACCATTTCGGAGATATTCTTCGTTATTTCTGTAGGTTTTGGAGAACTTTTATGTCAAATGAAACATCGCTATTCATTTTTTATATGTTAAGCGTCCAAAGAGAACGGAATTTGAAAGCTTTAAAAGATCTGACTATCGCACAAAGCCTACATTCCCGTTGCACGTGCAAGGTAACGAGCAATAAAATAATTTCTGCAAATGTTTATCTGAACTAACTCGAAGAAGATAGAAGAATGTGAGTTTGTAATAATGGTTAGTACAAGAGTAGAGAAAGTCATGTGAGTGCAACACATCAGATTTTTATAAACAGGTACACTGAGAGTCCATGTCTGTGAACAGAAACCTCAGAAGGGAAACTTTCCTTTTTCAGTCACAAAGATTTTTAAGGAAATCCTACCGCCGCAAACCACCGTTTACATGGAAACATTTTCGAAAACTTCATTTTCTCAAAAATTCTCAAACGATTTTTGTATAAATACCTATATTTAAGTAGCTTTTTGACAATTTAAATGTATTTCTTAATTTTCTGTGAATGTCTTCAGAAGACAAATTCTTATTACACAAAAAATGTGCCTCTCGTTAAAGCGTACAATTTATGTCATATACTAAAGCTTTATGTAGAGTTAATCATTTTTGAGAAAGGTATTCCTTGTAATTGGTTTGAATTTTTAAGTACTTTTACTTTTCTCAAATAGGAAAAGTCGTTATTCATTTTATATGTGATGGCCATCCAAAGAGAATACAATGTCAGGGCCACCACATAGCGACCTACTCTAAAAATATTTGACTAATGATTAAGCCAGTTCCTATTGTACCTACCTATGTAATAAAACCATTTGTATAAATATGTTCCTCGATTTAGATAGTGACAGAACTATAAGCGTTTTAAGAACAGTTTATATAAGAGCGAGTAGAAATAGTCAAGTGAGCGCACACATTAGTATTTATCAGCAATATCTTAGACTTACGTTAACACTGGTTTAAATTGTCCAATGCTTTGTAACTTTTTAAAAGTGCTATCGCTATTCAGTTGCTTCTCCAATGTCATGGAAATAGTACGGAATTTTAAAGCATATAGTGAGGCAATTTTAAACAGATGAGTGGCGATTCGATTTCCTCTCTCCCTCTCGTACCTAGAATGAAATGTACCTAACGTGTTAGCCAAAGAACAATTCTTCATGGAAGAACTCCGATTATAACTGTCATTACCACAAACCGAAGTCTACAAGGAAGTACTCCAAAAAAACTCAACAAGAAGAAACAAGAGATATGGCCAGATTTCTTCTCCACGGATGCGATGAGAATTTGAACGCAGGCTGGGTACGACCTACGGCATACGGAGATTGTACAAGATTTGCATCATCGGATATGCCAGACAGAGAAGTTGTACGAGCACTTATACTTCTTTCAAATGGAACATCTTTATTCATTTTTTATATGTTAACCGTGCAAACAGAACAGAATTTGAAAGTTTTGAAAGATTTGACTTTCGTTCAAAGCCTACTGTATTCCCATATTCCCCTTGCACCTACAAGAAAATAAGATAATTTCTCCAAAAGTTTATCTCAACTAACACAAAGAAGATATAGGAATAGCAGTTTGTAATAATGGTTAGTACAAGAGTAGAGAAAGTCATGTGAGTGCAAACTATCAATTTTTAATACTGATTCCTGAAGCTAAAATAAAAGACATACAAATCGAAATACTTATGTAGGTGTCCATAAAACCATTAAAACGTGTATTTAAACTAAAGTTTACCCCTAAAAAGGCCAAAATATGCAAATATGCATGAATAAGGCACTCATATTTGGAATCGGATAATAATTAATACGTGCTATGTTTCAGTCTCTAGTTATTACATTACAAAAAAAAAATCTAATGTGCATAATATCTTCTTCTAACGTTAAGGTTGTTGTGTTTTCTGGCGATACTAGGAGGTCCTCAAAAATATATTCAAAATTTTTTGTTTGAATGATGAAGTGAAATTCTGAGAAATGATGATAAATCTCACCGGTAAAGCATGTTTAAAGGTCTATTATAACTATGTCTAAAAGCAAGTCAGATGTGCCAAAAATAGTTAAAAATTCATACATTTTGTATTCTTACAAAATGGCACAAATCATTTAAAATTCTTGTCATTCTTTGTACCAGCAGTATTTTAACGCAGTGTATTAGCATAGAACTTAGAACTTATTCTCACTTCATTTATATTTACAGTACTCGTTTTAGATCCAACAAACATCTATTAGTTACAAGAATACTTATTTTCTAACAGTTCATTAAAATTACAAGGGTTATTTTATGTAAAAATGTAATTCACTAGAGCTGAAACTTAGCTTTAATAGTTGCTGTAAGGGTCTTTATTCATTAAAAGCTTTAAAAAATCTTATATGTAGCACTTACATAACTTTATCTCCTCTTGTACTAAATATTCTTACAAACTAATTCCTCTATCTTCTTCATGTTAGTCGAGATAAACATCTGCAGAAGTATCTTATTGCGGATTTTCTTATAGATGCAAGGGGAATATGTGAATACATTATGCTTTGAGCGATAGTCAAATCTTTTAAAGCTTTGAAATTACACTCTCTTGGCACGACAAACAGAAACAAAGTGAATAACGACCTTCCATTTGAGAACAGTTTAAGTACTGCAAAAATCATACAAATAACAAGGAATATCTCCGAAATAGTTCACTCCACCAAAAACGCATATAGACATATCTTGTGTGCTTTAACGAGATGTGCATTTTTGTGTATAACAAGATTTGGTCTATCTCTTACGGTTCACCAGTTGTGCAAAAGTCATCAAGAGTAAACAAGACTACATGGGCTATAGCTAGAAAATTCAAAATATACATTTCATTTGCCATAAAAATATCTTAAACATATGGCATTTTAATAAAAACCATAAGAGCCATTTTTAGGTAAATCAAAATTTTCGAAAAATTTTCCGTATAAAGGTAATTTAGGGTGGATGAATTTTCTTCAAAATCTTTGTGTCGTATCCTTGAAAGATATTAAATAGGTATCAACTTTGGTTTTTAATCTATTCTTTAAACTGCCTTTTTGGATTCAGAGGGCCATAAAACATATTTCCGGTGAAATCTCGACATCCAAATTTTGGTTCGGATACAATATTTTCTATGCTTACTACCTATATGTGGTAGAGAAACTAACAATAAATATTAATTCAACAGTTAGCTTTTTCCTACACTTTTCATTATTTTGAAAGTTATAATACCACATATCTAATAGTTATCCAAGCATACCCGTAAAATAATTAAATCAATGTCTTTAAATTAGAATTATTGACGCATTGGAAAACAAGTGAAGAAAATTATAAAAATGGCATATCTCCCAAACCGAAATAAATACATGAGTGAAATAGGACTATTGTCTAGAAATGCACATTATGCTTTGTGGGTTAGGGTTTCCAAGAGAAGCTTAGTTCCTTTATAAACTAACAAATTTTTTACATTTTGAAAATGTCAGAGCGAAAATTAAGTAGCGATATATAATTATGAATATTTATGAACCATATGTCCAATAAATAAAGTACTATTACTAAGAATGCGCTGGGTCATTTACCCCGATACTATAAATTATACATCAGTAAATTATGTGTTTTCTGCCATTATTATGGTCGCCCATGGTGACAAGCTTAAGATGAAGGTATGTTGCCTTAGGAGGATAATAGTACTTCCTCATAATAACCAGTTACCTCCCTACCATCCTCAGAACATGAGAAACAAAACCAGAGAAGGCCTAGTAAAAATGCACAAGGTCACGGGTAATACCTGGTTAGATGGACCGTAACAGTGCGTGACCACAGAAATGTCTCTCTTAAGCAAAATTACTACTTGTAAACGGAAAGTCAAAAAAGACGTTTCAAAAGAAAAGGCTTTATGTTCAACTTGAATTGGTTAATCAGAAGAAATAGAGAAACAATGATCACTGATGGCATTTGTTGAAAAAATCATTTTAAAAAACATGTAATGCGCAGCATCCTCAGGAGCTTTCAATCTATTACAAATTCTGAAATAAAAAATTATGTTATTAATATAAAAATCTCATGTGTTGCACCCACATGGCTTTCTCTACTTTTGTACTGTTATTACAAACTCATTCCTCTGTCTTCTTCATGTAAGTCAAGATAATTTTATTGCAGAAATTACCTTACTGTTAATTTTCTTGTAAATGCAAGGGGAATATGGGAATGCAGTAGGCTTTGAGGGATAGTCAAATCGTTTAAAGCATTGAGATTCCCAGCTCTTTACACGTCTAAGGCATAAAAACTTAATCTTCCATTTGATGAGAGCTTAAGTATTCCAAAACTCACACAAATAATAAGGAATTTCTCCGAAATGGATCACTCAACGAAAAAATGCATGTGGACATAACTTGTGTGTTTCGAGGAGATCTACATTTTTGTATAGTAAGAGTTGGTCTATCTCTTACGGTTTACCCTTTAACCCAAAGCTATCAAGCGTGAAAGGGATTACATAGGCTACAGTCAGAAAATTCAAAATATACATTTCATTTTAATCAAAATCGTTTGAGCCATTGTTGAGAAAATCAAACTTTTCCATGTAAAGGTGTTACGGTGAAGGGATTATCTTCAAAATCATCCTGTCGCATCCTTGAAAGATATTAAACCTAAATACCAGCTTTGGTCTTTAACCAACTATTTGTTTTTGAGTTATACTGGTCGCAGACAGACACGCATACACACACACACGCGCGCGCGATTCATGTTATTTGAGATAAACCTTTGCTATCTTATAGCTTATAGCTTATTTCCTGGTAGATGCAAGGAGAATGGAATATGGGAATACAGTAAGCTTTGAGCGATAGCCCAGTCTTTTAAATCTCTCAAACTCCGTTCTTTTTACACGGTTAACATATAAAAAATGAATAATTATGTTCCTTTGACAGAAGTAGACAGGTATAAATTCTCCAAAACTCATACAAATAACAAGGCATATCTCGAAATGGTTCACTCTACAAGAAAATTTATTTAGACATAAATGGTGCGTTTTAGCAAGATCTACATTTTTGTTGAGTAAGATTTGATCTATCTCTTACGGTTTACCAGTTATGCAAAAATCATCCAGAGTAAATAGGACTACATAAGCAGAAAATTCAAAATATACATTTCATTTGTCATAAAAATATCCCAATCATGTGGCATTTTAATCAAAATCGTTAGAGCCATTTTCAAAAACATCAAAATTTTTTAAAAGTTTTTCATGTAAACGGTAGTTTAGGGTGGGGCTATTTTCTTCAAAATCTTCGTGTCGTATCCTTGGTTTCTAAACTTTTCGTTTTTGAGTTATACTGTTGACAGACTGACACACACACACGGACCTTTTTCTAAAAAGCCCTATTTTTTTTTTCTCAGGGGATCTCCAATCCTGTATTTCCGGTGAAATCTCGACATCGAATTTTTTGGTGGAATAAGTATCCTCTCCTTTACTATACCTTCGTAGTAGAGAAAGTAAAAAGTAATAACGTATTCCCATTCGAAAAAAGTATGTGTTTTAAAATACAGACCAATAACAAAGAATACCTCGGAAATAGCTAACTTCACAAAAAATGTATTTTAAGTGAAATGGCGTTTTAACGAAACCCATATCTTTGTTTATTAAAGTTTTGTGTACATCTTACGTTTAGTGGTTTTGCAAAAGTCGTTCAAAATGAAAGGACTTCACATACCTAATGCTCCCAAAAATTCGTGAAATAGATATTATAAAAATCTGATGTGTTGCGCTCACATTACTTCCTCTACTGGTGTACTAACCATTCTTACAAACTCTTATTTCTATGTCTTCTTTGTGTTAGTTAAGATAAACATTTGTACAAATTATCTTATTGCTTATTTCCTTGTAGGTGCAAGAGGAATGTTAGAATACAGTAGGCTTTGTGCGATAGTCAAGTTTTAAAGCTTTGAGATACTGTTGTCTTTACACGCTTAACATATAAAAAATGAACAACGATGATCCATTTCACGAAAGTTCTAAGTTTTCCGAAACTCACACACATAACAAGGAATATCTCCGAAATGGTTCACCCTACAAGAAAATTTATTGAGACTTAAATTGTATATTTTAGCAAGATCTAAATGTTTTGTACAGTATGATTTGGCCTATCTCAAACGGTTTACCAGTTATGCAAAAGTCGTCCAGAGTAAATACCACTACAGGGGCTATAGCCAGAAAATTCAAAATATACATTTCATTTGTCATAAAAATATCTAAATCATGTGGCATTGTAATCAAAATCGTTAGAGCCATTTTCAAGAAAATCAAAATTTTCGAAAAATGTTCCATGTAAGGGGTAGTTTAGGGTGGAGCTATTTTCTTCAAAATCTTCGTGTCGCATCCTTGAAAGACATTAAACTTAAATACCAACTTTGGTCTTTAACCGACTTTTCGTTTTTGAATTATGCTGTCCACAGACTGACACACAGACAGACAGACAGACAGACAGACAGATTGACACACAGACAGACACACACGTGGACCTTTTCCTAAAAATGCTTTTTTTGGATTCAGGGGGCCTCAAAACATATATTTCCGGTGAAATCTCGACATCGAATTTTTGGGTGGAGTACAATACTTCGCTACTTACTATACGCAGTAGAGAAAGTAGAAAACTGGAGACATTACCTAACTACTTTGGGGGGGGGGGGGGGGGGGGAGAAGGTATCCCCATCATAAGCTGCTGATGGAAACATGCATGAATGAAAACAGAAGTGAAAACATAATTATGAATACAGAAGCGAATGAAGATTTCCGGGGGAGGGGGATGTGTGTGCCTTGTCCCCTTTTTCCACACATGGCCAAGTTTGGGAAGCAAAAAAAAGCGTACGGACCCCTCGCTACATAACCTATACCTAGGAAGCATTAACAACCTGATTATACCGAGGAGGCAGGCAGGCCGTGGGAGCTGATTGGCTGGCTGGAGGGATAACGAGCCAACTCAATCCCGACCAGCTGCTAGCTCATCAACATGGAGGGCGAGCCGATTATGTGGAAACATGGCGCGGGAAACAAAAACCTTGCTTAAGTTATTACTCGGACTGGACACTCCGCTACAATCCTGGTGGCCACATTCTTCCGCCAAAACAGCTGAGGAACGTTGTGTGTAGCAGACCTATTTTAGTCCTGCACATGCAGTGTATACGCAAGCATTTCAGTCAAAACTGTTCTAATGGGTGAAACTTTGTGAATTATCTATTTTTTTACTATTACTTACCCAAAGTAAAATGTAAATCACCGTTTGCTATGAAATGGTAATACGGACGAAAAGCCTTATGACCATTTCTGTCTTTCTGCTGCACTACAAAGGATAGAATTACTGAAGTACATCGATTGAGGACGAATAGCGTTCGCTGTGGCCACAGCGTGAATCGCCCAAGACATCTTCCAGGGACCATAACACATTTTACCAACCTTCAGCGGTACAGTGTTTGAAAATTTTGTACTATATAAACATAGTGCAGTGAAATCCCAATAACTCGACCTAATGAGAACTGAGAGGGTGCTGAGTTATCCAAATGTCTAGTTTTATTGAATAAGGATTCTGTTACAACTCATAATACTGCAAATTACATGAATGCTTACTGTTGCACAATATAAGAAACAAAAGTAGGTATAATACCTATATTCTAAAATTTATTACACTTTCATATGTTCCCCTTTGTCCGGTCTCTTTAACATATCCAATTTAATTTCCATAGTCATATTAACTTGCCATATTTTCTTCTCGTTTGACATTTTTGCTGGCACAAACAAGTTAACACAATACTAACAGTAAGCCCGAAATCTTGGAAACTGCACTGTAACCAGAAAAATATACTTGAAAGTTTAGCTTACATGGGTATTTTTAGACGTGGCGAGTGACCTTGCTAGGATCTGCGAGAGTGACATCATGCAAATTAATGATGGGTTTAAGGTTTGTGTTTTCTTCCTTGAAATAAACAAGAAACTGCTAATAATGCGAGATGGCGCTGTACTTGATCACGCGCGGTCCGCGATGTTTATGTACTGAACGGAAGTCTGAAAGATAATCTGACGCCTCTATGGATTTATAAATACAAAAGTGAACTGGATCACAAACCACTGCGCAATTCGTCACGCCTAAAATGCCTTTGTAGTGGGTAAAGGAGTAAGCCTTATTAACAAGGTTTGTCCTATGCATCACGTTATTAGCGGCAAGCTTTTGGTTTCGTGGCAATGGTCTGCCAGCTGCTTATGTTCTGAGTACATATTGAAGGTCAAATGGTCGTCAGCCCTTTAGTTACTGTGAGGGAGAATGCGGTAAGTTGTATATGTATAGACTAATTTATATATTATTCATACCGTGAGGTGTAGACAATAGCAATAATTAAAGTCAAGTTTAACAATAAACAAAATAGAACAAAAAGGGTCGTGGAGTTATATGGGAGTGACGAGTTATCGAGATTCTACTGTACCAATTTCAATTCTTGCTGTCTATTTACAGTATACCTCAATTAAGGGGAGATTAAACATCGAAAATTCCCAAAAAAGGTTATAACCTTTCTTTTTTTTCAGTCTTATAAACTGGAATTTCCTTCTTGATACCTATTTATACGGGGTATTAAGTGCAGACCTCGCTATTACTAGTTGAGGACAGTGTAATGAACAATATTGGATCAATATTTGCTTTATTTGCTAACTTATTTTACTTAAGAGTAGTGTGTTTTCAGGTTGGTTAGAACTTATAAGTAGGAGTGACACAGAAGGCATGATTGTCTCATGACAACGAATGATGTACCGGAGCTGAGTTCCAACTGTTTCTGCAAGGCGTAGCTTACGAAAAAAACAGGCTACGGCGCGAACTGCAGTGATGTATTTCTCCTAGTCCAGTCATGGCCCAATGAAGTAGAACCACAATCGCCTAACACATCCATATTCTAAACAATTGCTCTTTGAATTCATACAAAAGTACAGTTTTATCATGATGGTATATGATGTTAGCCATGTATCAGATTACTACTTCGATTCGCGTCGCAGCCTGTCTTTTTCTCAGCCACGTTGCAAGGCCAATGACCTCGCCCTACCTAGGCCAGTAAGGTCACGCATTGAGGTGCGAAGTAAAACGTATGGTAGATAGATACGGCAAGCGTTGTTCATTTCTCCACGCAGTTATGATCATGCAGAAACATATGCATGGGCAACATCAGCTCAACTGGGCCTCTCCAATGAAACACGTTCACGCGCTCAATATATAGCGGGACCATAGATAGGGACGCATAGTTCACTTTCACTGAAGTGATCTCCGTATTTTCCCAGCGCACTACCGGTGAATAAAGCACTCAATACGTTATACATACCTGTCAGTTTGGCTTCAGTTTGTCATTAGTCCACTGAAATGCCGGTCAAAAAATGCATGCTTGATCAGAAAATGTTTATGTATAAACATATATTGTAGAGCGGCATTCCAGTTCCAGGTATTCCAGAAATTGTTAGATGTCTGGTTAGTAAGTTGAGGACACCGTGATCGCTAAACCTAAGAAGTGAAAAGAAATAAGAAAAAGTTGACAAAATTGATGCGTCATTCAAACGCTCTCCAAAGTTTGTAAGACATGCTGTAGGTACAGTAAGTGGGCGCTTCAAATACAGGTGATAAACTTTTAAAACTGAAACCTTACAGAGTGCCTGTTCATGAACAGTGATGCCCAACCTTATGTGAAAGAAGAGAGGGCATATTTACTTCCGCCTACCTTCCTAGCCTATATCCAACAGCAAAGACAAGAGAGCGTGTTAGGTCGCGCTTGTGCATGCCTCGTTAAGGTGTAAAAGACTACCAAGACAAAATCCTGAACTAGTGGTCTTGTTAAATAAAGTTATCTATTATTAATTAGTATTATTATTGCTGTTGTTATTATTATTGTATCTAAATTATTTTCGCTAACAAATTATTACACATGTATGCAGGTATGTATGTTTGACTTGACATAATGAAATCCGGGGGTTTTGTGCATCCCAGAATGCCCAAGGGGGGTCGTCATATAATTTAAGGAAAATATATTGCTCCCAGATCTAATATGAGCTTACATACTATA
This sequence comes from Tenodera sinensis, assembly GCA_030765045.1. NCBI lineage: Eukaryota > Metazoa > Arthropoda > Insecta > Mantodea > Mantidae > Tenodera > Tenodera sinensis. Next base: position 39,483,519 of record CM060965.1, read on the forward strand.
GAAATGCACATGTCATCTGATTACTGAAAATTAAATTTAATAATATGATATTGATTACATGTTTCGGAACACAGAGTACAGATGCAGGTGTCACTTGGGTCGTGGAAAGTCTTATTGGAACACCTCTTGTGGTGGAAGCCATGAATTGCCAATCTTATAGTCACATGCCACATTTCGTAGTTCGCTTTCGTTTAGGATCTGTCTGGCATCGCACAGGCTGCATAGAATTCCATAATATGTTTCTTTTTTTCTCTTGTAGATCTTGTAGAAGCTTCTTCTAGCCTTTCGTAGCTTGAAGCAGTAGTGCGTACCGCAGATCTATGAAGACCGTCTGCCTGTTAAGCTTGTATGCTAGACGTGATCTGGAATTCTGTGATATTCCCAGAACTCTCTTGAGGTATCTGGCTTTTACTCTTTCAGGGTGATTTTCATTCAAACAAAATTTATTGGCAAATTTTCATTAATGGTACAGAGCGGATCACAGCACGGACAGGCAGTTAGAGGAAATTATTGCCTCGTTGAGGATATCTTGATGAAGCCGCAGCAGATAGGTATAATGGAATTCTCCACGAAGTTTCCTTTGCAGATGTAAACCGTTCACAAACAATGAGCTCAGAAAAGCGCACAGAAACAAGCTCTAATAATAATCAGCTACAGATGCACCTCAAGGTGACAACGTTTACACGAACTTATGAGATGCGTGGACACTAAAGGTCTGAAGATGTAGAAAGCCCTGGAATTCGCGATGAACTCGAGGTAATTGAAAAAGAGGTAAGAAATATGATTTTAAAACACTCAGCTTGTGATATCGAATCCACCCTAGAAAAACCTGCAACGGAGGGACAGGTGATGTTGCAGATGTTGAGACTTGAGGTGATCCCTCCATCCAGGAGACAAATTTGTGAAGGTCAAGCTGCTCTGAATTTGTTGCTCGTAAAAATTTCCCCTGAAAACAAATTTATTACCATCTATTGGTTGATGCATAGTAACAGTCTATATGGAACACACTACAGCACCCACCAAAGGTTTAAGGACACCTGCATTTTTCATCGAAATACACTCTGTCGTTGAACTATTTTATGCAACCGCCTTATGTTTCGTCAAAAGAATTATCTCATTAAAGGGCACATTTAAAAAATAACAAAATGTCTGCTTTTAAAGCATTTATGATTTACTTCAATTTTAGAAAACCAAAAAAGTCATATTTTTAAATTTTGGGGAGAGGTAACCATGAAAATATAGGGGATGTCAATTTTATTTTTCTCTAAAGGAAAAGCCACAAATGTGATGAATAGTTTATAATTTTAAAACAAATTGGAGAAAAAGAGTTTAAGCTAGCACTATTTGGCAATGGATTTAATCCCATGATAAATGATCTAGCGAAATTGGAACGGTGACTTTCTGTAGTGTATTGTGCGTACTGAAAATCGCACCACCAAGTACTGCTATTTTGACCTTGTTATGAGCCATGATATTCAGTTGGGCTGTAGCTTCCCTTTTGTTCTGGTGCGAAACAGATTAGGTAAAAATGTGTAAAAACCTAAATAAGGGTATTAATTGGCAAGTGATTGGTACGTATAAGTGCAGCAAGTTACTGTGCAGAGATATTGCAATTCAAATGGGAGAAGTAAAACGTGTGTAGCACAAACAATAAAAAGTAAGGAAACGTGGCAAACTTTCAGACCTGGAGTGAAGTGGTAGGTCAAGGGTTGCATCACCCTAGGAGTATACAACTGCAGCAGTTATGTCCATATGAGACTGGAAGGTAGAGCAGCAGCTGCCCTCAGGCCGAGAATTTCCGGAGGCATTATCCGAATCTTGGAATACTATCCTAATAATAATATTTTGTAGTTTGACGACGCTGTCAATTGCCAGCACCACGCCAGCGTCGCCGGAATTTCGTCCCGCAGGAGTTCTTTTACATGCCAGTAAATCTACTGACATGGAGCTGTCGTTTTTAAGCATACTTAAAAACCATCGGTCTGGGCCGGATTTGAATCCGTGACCAACTGAGCCACCCAGACCGACTCCTCAGTCTAGGGATGATGCTCTGTTAACATACTGTAGTATTGTTCCCCATTTACAGCAATCAAATGAACAACATGCCCAAAGTGTTTACCTATAAAGGTACAATCAATTGCTGTGCGTTAGTCTCGCAAAAACTCGAAAATGGCTTTACCGATTTGAATATTTTTTTCTCATCTCATTATTGGGATGGTTTCGAAAAACAGAACATTAGGAAAAACCGAAAGGAGCAGCCGAAAAATCAAAATTGAGAATTTTGTATCGAAATTGCCACTTCGAATGTTTGTTCTCATTGCACTCAGCCACTGGACTAATCACCGTGAAGTCGGTCTGATGGCTCAGTTGGTTAGACGCTGGCCTCTGATCACAAGATCGCAGTTCAAATCCGGCCCAGACCGACAGCTCCATGTCAGTAGATTTACTGGCATGTAAAAAAACTCCTGCGGGACGAAATTCCGGTGCACCGGTGACGCTGTTGTGAGTCTGGCAATTGACAGCGTCGTTAAACAAAATAGTTAACAACGTATAAATTATTACTGCGGCGCAGATAGAAAGAAACCACCACTCCAAACAACCTTCGTCACTCGGCAAGAGAATGTGATGTGGGTAAGGCAAGTTCAATCGCCCTCTCTCCTCTCGTGCCCATTCCTGGTCTAAAAGTTGTAGAGATAAAATCGTCAAACCACGGGCAACGCCGGGGGTTTCAGCTAGTACGTTGTAAATCTATAGTAACGTACAATGTTATTGCTCTTCGAAGAGAAGGTCTCAAAATATCAATGGGTGTCCTTAAACTTTTGGTAGAACCTGCATATCTGCCAGATCCCCTCCCTTCCCCTTAATCGAGACAATTTCTAGAGCCAGGCTATTCTAAATGTGTCGATTTGTGATGCGAACCATAGCTAATAACCTGCTGTGTATTTGTTGCATAAGGCACTGTATCGATATTTCTCGATGGCGATGGATAAGGAAGGTGCTGTGTCATCGGAAAACACAGTGTACCCTGGCGGCCATCTTGGAATTGTGATGTGTTTTACGATAAAAACTGCCCTGACTCCCTTCTCCAACACTATAATTAAGGGGAGATAATTTCGAAACTTTACCTGAGGGATGCACGTGGGTTTCTTCCTCACGAGACCTTCCCGAAGGGAGGGTTTCGTTTCGAAATCGTGTAGATACACAGGGAAATATTTCCTGAAGGGAACAGACATGTCTAAATATGACATCATCTCGAGCCGACCGACGTACAAGTTAATTCTGATTGGAAATCACACCTGCTGCATAATAAGTTGCTTCTGGGACGCGCTGTTAGAGAAACTCCTGATTTTAGATGAGCCTTATTTCATTCAAGGTCGCTGCGTTTTCCATGCCATATGTTCTACGGACGAGTCCTATTAAAGTAAAGAATCTGACATCTTTTAACCCAAAATCGTTCAAGACAATAAATTCCATAATTTTGTCTTCTAATAAAGTAGATATACCTAATATGTACTTCAGAAAAACGGAATGTTTTGCCCTATTATTCTTAGAACCCAACGTTTTAATACTTAGGTGCGGTTTTTCAAAAATGCTATGGGTGATGGTGATGAGCTTTTGACTCTTTCGTTATCTCAGGCCGTGATACAGAGTGAAATAACGTGGACACAGGATAAAACTTTTTCACAATCTTTTATTCGCATCTTTTCCCCTGGATATTACACGCGTGTCACTTTAGTTAACATTCTATATGTACTGACCGATTTCCTCAACGGTTTCTTCATACTGCTTGTCATTTTAAATTACATTTTTAGCGTCTAAACTTGCACATATCAAATACACGTCTTCTCCTTTCAGATAATTGGACGCCAAGACATTGAATCTAGCACATTCCTTAACAACACGTCTGTATTCATACGCGTATGCGTATACTTTTTACGGCGTCCCCTATGACGTCATCTTACATGTTAAATAGTTCCCTAAATGTTGAGGAAGCGATCTCTATCCTCCCTACACTTTGAATATTAAATATAAAATAATTCCTATAATTATACATATTAAATTTGATCATATTACTAAACATTAATGACGTTATTAAACAAATAATATTCTTAAACAATGAAACAATGGTGTAATACTCTCTGTATTTAACAAATCCTTACCAACATGAAAAATAAATTAAATTTTACAATATATATTTACATAAATACTTTCTTTTCGGCTAAACTTTTCTCAAGTGTAAGGTCGTTATCCACCTGTTTATCTGTTGTACGTGCAAAGGAAATGGAATTTCAAAGCTTTAAAAGATTTGACTATTGCTCAAAGCCTACTCTATTCCTATATTTCCCTTATATCTATAAAAAATCAGTAGCAAGATAATTTCTGCGTAAGTTTATCTCGATTAACATGAAGTAGGTAGATAAAGTTGTTGTTGTGGTGTTTAACGCCCGCTTTTACTACTACGGCACCGCAGGCGGGGTAGATAAAGGAATAAGAGTTTGTATGAACAATCAGTACAACGGTAGAGAAAGTCATGTGAGTGCAATGCATCAGATTTTGGTCATGCAAAGAGCATGAATTTTTAAAATTCATTACACTATAAATGTTTCTTACAAATTTGGAAATCTCCTTAACCTGTAGTTTTCTTCTACCTACAAAGAAATGTAAAAGTGCAACAGAAGAACTGGTTCTTAAAGAGTGAGTAGAATGCGACTTTTTTGTTTTAATTCCATGATATTGATCGCCATATAAAGTAGAATATTATACATACTATATCTATGTGACGCTATTCCCTGTTTCTCAGAGTCGCCTGCAAAAGCTCGTTCTTTAAATTTCAAATGTAGATTATTCTCCTCGAGGCTGGTTTGCAAGATCTTTGCAAGATACTGTGATGAAGTGTTATTATTTCGCAACACATTTCTAAGGGAGAGGCAGTATATAAGTGTTTTTAACTAAGCGACTTCCTCCCCCTTGGAAATAAAACACCTATTTCCGATATGTAATTACCTGCCTCATTACGCCTCCCTGATACGATACACGGTTTAATGATGGAATATTTCAAGTGTAAAGGATGCGATTATCGAAGACAGCGGGTGCAACCGAACCTGTTCAACTAATGACTACGGTGAGTGAGTTCTGATGCTTTTGTTCTTACTTTCTTTCACTTTTCATTCCTATCCTTGAGTAACTTTCAGTCGTAAATGATTGAGATATCGTTCCATCATTAATAACTGCCTTTACGTTAGAACTGCCTTTAGGATCCAATCTTACCGTCAAGAATTTGAGAGGGGCTGATTTATTTGAAGAACCTTTGAATCAATTAAATCAAATGAATATTAATAAGTTCTAGCATAAATTTACTCGAAAATTCAAGTAACGAGGCCAGCCCAGATAAAACATGTCCACGTATAAAAATCTGATGGTTGCGCTCATATGACTTTCTCTACTCTTGTCCTAACCACTCTTACAAACACTTATTCCTGTATCTTCTTCATGTTAGTCAATATAAACATTTGCAGAAGTTATCTTACTACTCATTTTAAGTACAAGGGGATATGGGGATACAGTAGGCTTTGAGCCATAGTCAGACCTTTTATAGCTGTTCGCTATATGAAGGCTTCGAAATTCCGTTCTCTTTGAACGGCCTCAGTACACAAAGAAGTGAATAACGACCTTCCATTTGACAAAAGTATGTGTTGTAAAACTCGCACAAATAACAAGGTATATCTCCAAAATGGCTCACTGTATAAAAATGCATTTAGACAGAAGTTATATATTTTAACGAGATCTACACTGTATAGTAAGATTTGGCCTATCTCTTACGGTTTACCAGTTAGGTATGCAAAAATCACAAGGGTAAACAGGACTACGTGGGCTATAGCCAGAAAATTCAAAATATGTATTTCATTCGTCATAAATGTCTTAAACATATGGTATTTTAATGAAAATTGCTAAGAGCCATTTTTGAGAAAATAAAAGTTTTCGAAATATGTTGTATTTAAAGGGTAGTTTAGGGTGGAGGAATTTTCTTTAAAATCTTCTTGTCCCATTCTTGAAAGATATTAAACTTAAATACCAACTTTGGTTTTTAACCAACTTTTTGGTTTAGTTATGCTGTCCACGAACAGACACACAGACACACGCGAATGAAGACTGTCAGTGGTTGAAGTTTAAAATTGTTTTGCGTATGATTGTTTGATTTCAACAAAGTGGAATAGTCATGGAGATATCTTAAACGTTTGGTATGTTAATCAAAATTGTTTCAGCAATTTTTGAGAAAGTAAAAAATAACGAAAAACTGTCCAACTAAAGGATAGTTTGGAAAGCGGAAATATTCTTGAAAATCTTCCTGCCGCATTCGGGCACTATGTTGAACTTCAATTTCGAATTCAACAATTTGCTACCGAGCGAGATGGCTCCACGGTAAAGTGTGAGGCTCGCATTCGGGAGGTCGGGGTTCGATTCCCTTGGTCAACCTTCCTGATTCATGGGTATTTCCGAGGTTTCCCCGGGTCGCCAGGCGAATGATGGGAAAGATAATTATCCCCGAATTTCCTATCCTTGCATTTCATTTCATTAATCATTTCTTTTATCCTTCATCCCGTTAGCTCCTAACAGGTCCCAAGTGTCAGCGAAGGCGTTAGGTACAGCTTGGCAGGGATGATATGCGCACAGGAACCGTTTCATCTCTCGTCCGTGGGATCCGGGTGGAAAAGGGGGCGGCATGTGGGGGCCTAGATCCCCCTGAGTTGACTCCGGAAGACCTAAAGACTTCGAGGTGTCGTCAAACTTGGGAAGCTTTAGGGACCTCTGTCAATGTCTGTGTCGTTAGTCTGGATCTGGCCGCCCGGTGTCTTATCTCTCCTCATCCTTCCTCCCGGTGGTACCCTCTTGGGGGCTCAGGTACAATAAACCCGACTTCAGTGCTGAACTCCTCCGTATGTCTGCTATTCCTACCTATTGATAATCGCTAGACTTTATGTTTATGGGTTACCTTGCTGTTTGCAGACACACATACATCTATGGTAGACCCAAAAATTAATGGCGGCTGATAGCTGACTATTACTAATCTTTTTCCTGTTGCGCAAATAAATTTTGTGGGTGCAAATGATATTTATAGTATCACTGTCTTTACAGCGTGATTTCAAAGCGTGGTTAACTATACAACACCGCAAGGTGTGGCAAGCCTATGATTGCATGCTGTATCGAGCCACCCGCCGTTAAATTTTGCGACAACCTTAAGTGTGTGTGGTTTTTTTAATCCAGGAAGCTCAAATGTGTATTTGTTGTAAAATCTCAGTATCGAGTTTTGTGGTGGAATGCAATACTTCCTTTTTTACTATCGGCAAGCACTAAGAGAGTAAAAACTTCTTCAGCATTAAAACCAGTAGGTATAGGTATAATTCAGTTCTTCCATAGTGTTTGAATTGGAGAGGAACAAAAGAAATATACACTGCACCTATACAATTATTAAGTGAGAAGTTTGAAATTGGAAATTAAACACTTGTGTAAAACTTCTTTCGTTGGTAATGTAAAATTGCATGTTAACCTTTAATGGTGCTACTGTAACATCAAAAGTAGTTCTCTCTGTGTTTATGAAAAGAAAAAGGAAAGGTGTAAGCAAGTTAATCTGTAAAAGTGTTTATTTTTAGGCGTCAATTAACTAGCATGAAACATTATAACATTCCTTAATTAGTACTTGAGAGGTTTCATTATAACAGCTCATTAATGGCCATTTTAGAAATCTCGAATAGGGAGCTTTCGTGTTCAGGCGTCATAACATTACACTAGATATAGTGAACCTCTGAGCTGGGTCAGGCGTTATCGCAAACAGATGCTCGATAAGTGATAATTATTCGTGACAAAATACAATCCTTCAGGGTAAAGGGCAAATGGGTGCACACGAAATGCTAGGATTACTCATTTCTAGCTGAAAATCTCTAGATGAAACCCAGGAAGTAAGACATTGATTATGTTTTCTAGATTTCATGTCAGAGGCCGTTAGGAGACGGAAGCTAACGCTTTTCTCATCCGGTTCCTTGGCGTCACAGCAGATGGCAGTGATATAAGCATGCACAATGTTCATTTTTACTTTCTCGACCATGTACCTGAAGATAAAGGTATGGACTAAGGTAGAGAGACCCCTGCAACCAGGGCAAAGCACCGCACAGAGGCTCTCTACCCTTTGTGGTTCTACCGTGACCCCTGTGAGCGAGGGATAAGGGGAGAGAGCGAAGGCCGACCAGGCGCAAGCATGGCCGGGATCCCTAACATTCCCATTTCAAACGCATCCGCCGCTCCGCCTGATCCCTACCACAAAGGGTGATGCCCTTTGGTAAGATCCGCTTTAAGATGGGTCCTAACTGGACAGTCCCGACCAACGCGAGGTAAAACCTTACATCCACCGCCCAACCGCAACGCTCCAATCACTGTCGTCTGGTCCTACAACCCTGAAACAAATGATAATGACTAAATAGGGAAATGCGAGACACGAAAGCCGTAGTAGAGGAGGAATCATCCAGCATTTGCCTACCTAATCAGGGAAACCGTGAAAAACCCATGGGTCAGAGTGGGCGGTCTCCGGGGCGTCAAACCTGCGATCTCTCGGATGCGAGTAACTGACTCCTCCTGTTTTGAGGCTCCCTGAAACCTCAGGGAAAGCTGACTTTAAAATTCCATTCGTTCCATGATATCACGAGAAACAGCTAATTAAAAGACAACAGTTCAAAAAATAAGATAGCATCGAAAAATTCAACTTGTAACAACAGATATCTCAGAAATGGATGATATCAAACTATTTGAGATAAACTGTATATTTTAAAGAGATCTAAATTTGTTGGTATATTGCCCTTTTATAATATCTTACGGTTTACCCATTATAAAAAATATGCAAAATTCATTGCGAATGAACCGGACTTCAGGTTATATACCAAAGAAAATTTTACATAAAAATAGGAAAAACGCATTACATTAAACCAAAATCCTCTGACAGATTTTGATGAACATTAAATATTATAAACATATTTCCCTTATAAGGAGTAGCTCATGGTGGGGAAGCCTTCATGAAAGCGAATTGGAACGTTAGTCATCCTATAGCGACCAGCTCTTAAAAGATTTGGCTATCGCTTAAGCCTACTATAATCTTTTATTCCTTTGTACCCATAAGTAAATATATAATAAAACCATTTCTACAAACTCCTGTCTTGATAACATGAAATACGAGAGATAGAAGAATAAGTATTTGGAAGAGTAGTTTGTACAATCGTGTGCAGAGTAAGTAATCTGAGTTCATCGCATTTCTACTAGTACCTATCTGTTTGTGTTATTTTAATCATAATTACTTCTCTATTGTATCACCAGATTAATGAGATCCATTAACTCACTGAGTGCAAATTTATTCTTTAACATTCATAATTTACCTTCGATTTGCTTGCAAAAGTAATACAGCTGTCAAAGCTGATACTTCAATATCTGAAGGGTTAGTTTCATCAAAAGCATTGACTGTTGAGAACAAATTGGTTGATATTTATTGATTCCAGATACTGTAAATAAATGAACTATGATCAAGGAATAATATTAAGCTTTGGTTTACATTGAACCATAGAGTATTACAATGTTTACTACAGATGTTGCTGTTATTTTTAAATAAAGAATCGTATTTATTTATGCCAAAAACCTTACTGTTGGTGTTTTAAGCACATAATCCGTGTGTGGGCAACGTTTGAGAGGTTTTACCAATAATAATTACCATCTGAAGGTTAATTAATCCTGGGACATAACTGCTTACTATAGTAAGTCACCAAATTGTCTTTGATGTGAGACTGCCTTTGTGGTTTACCGGGAGAAATATGTTGTTGTTAGCTAATGCTGGATTTCTGACAATGAAGTCATTAATCCTCTTGCTCTCCAGTATTTTTCACAAGATATTGAAGACAGCAATAGCAGTAATAGTAACCGCTTTTTAGAGAGCACCATATTTTTATGTTTTGACGGTCACATCGCTCTCTCACAACCCCCAGAATGTCTGGAGGACCACACCTGTCGTTGGTTTACGGGTCTCACCGATCTGACCGGGAGAGTTATCAAAATAAATTCACCGACCATATCCTCTGATTACCAATCAGAGGACATATTACATGTCATGACAGGTCAGCATGTTAGGGGTTAAGATTTTATAGAGGAATTAGAGAAATGGAGAGGTAGGAAAAATGAAGACTCCCTAGCCCTCGGGAACCCTAATAGCATCGGGGTCGGAAGAGAACAAGAGATGACCAAGGTAAGGTCAGATAGAAAAGTTACAGTGAGGAGCAAAACACCAGTAATTGGAAGTAGTGTTCTGCTCAGCTTGGGTACCTTGTGGTTGCCATTCACATATCCCCTAGACGGAGACCCCTGAGAAAACGCTTTAAAAGTTGAATTATGAAATGATATAGACACGAAGTTGGTTGTATTCAGAGGCTACCACTATCATCAAATGACTGGCTGAGGGGAAAGATGCTGCACAGCATTTGCAAACTTACAAGCACACAGTATATACGTCAAATATATATTTTCTTTTTAAATCATAAATTGGTTGAAGAATTCACTGTCATTATGACAGGTTGTCACAGTAGCTTACTGGTTAGGGCACCCGCCTGGTAAGCGGAGAGTCTGTGGTTCAATTCCCAGCTGTGGCATTGAATTTTTCAGTTCCAGTTCTACCTCTGAAAGAATCGAATTATGAACACAAATAAGGTAAGCAGCCGTTATGTGGTCGTGGTTAAAAAATTACATGCAATTAGTGGGAACACCATAATTACCACTCTCATGTCATTACAGAACTCTGCTTACGCCTTGCTCTTGCAAACACATTCAAATGTACATAATGATGCTCATGTCCCTCTAGTTCCATAAAGAACTATTAAAGCTTTCCAAAGTCAAGTTAACAACAAACTTAGTGAATGCTTCAGTACGCAATCTGGAGTTAGGCAAGCAAACCCTTTTAGCAACTCTGTTTAACTTAGTGATTGATTTTTTACTAAAACAAATAGCCACGAGAGGGAATATATCTAATAGGATGAAGCACTGTATCGCCTACGTAGATGATGTAATGATTACTGCAAGATGATGAGAGCCCTAGAGAAAACATTTGCAAAATTGGAAAAGTAATCTGAAGTATTTGCTCTTATAGTAAATGAAAATAAAACCAAGCATCTTAAATCCTAATATAAAAACATGAAAATCAATGACATGCAGATTGAACAAGTTCATAAATGGCAATAACTCGGTAGCAGATAAAATCGAAGAACGAACTGTCAATTTTAACAGAGCCTATTTTGCCTACCAAAGCCTAATTAAAAGCCAACTAATAACAAAAGAAGCCACATTAAGAATATATCGGGCCATAATAAGGCCAGTTGTCACCTACGGTTGTGAAATTTTGGCACTGAAAGAATCAATAAAGCAATAACTATTAATCTTTGAAAGCGGAATCCTAAGAAGAATCTTTGGACCCGCTAAAGATAGAGATGAGCTACTGGAGAATAAAAACCAATAAAGAATTAAATGAGCTAATACATAACCAAAATACTGTGATTTTCATTAGGGCAATGAGATTAAGCTGGCTTGGACATGTTCAGAGAATGGAAGATCAAAAGCTTGTGAAAGGAATATATAAATGGAACTCTTGGGAACTGAAGCACTGGTAGAACGAAAATCCATTGGGAAGATGATATGAACATTTTGAGAACATTAAAAATATCAAACTGGGCAATGACCATGCAGAACAGAAATGTCTAGAAAAGAAATGTTGAGAAGGCCAAGACATTCAACTTTGAAGTCCTGGCACCTTGAGGAGGAGAAGAAGAAGAAGAACAACAACAACAAGAGGAGGAGGAAGAGGAAAGTCAAGTTTTGCTCATTGTTGAAGTGTACTTCTGAGTAAGTGTGATTTATTTTATTAACGTCCTCCAACGTACTGTGCTTTTCAAATGAGAAGGAGTTTGTCCTTGAGCACCTCCAGGCCGGCAACCAATCGAAGTCCTGCTGTGTCATATTGCATTCGTCTTCTCAGAATAAGGGAAAATCTCGGTAAAAAGCTTATCCGAATAACTCACCCAATTCGAACTCGCGACCTCTTGGACGTGCGGCAGACGCGCTACCACCACGCAACAGAGACGGGCTAAGTGTGAGATTGTTGAAGTTACCTGGGAAAATAAATTTTCAAGTAGACATCTGTACGTTACAGCTGTCTTAGCATTTTGTTACGCTTAGACTTGTTGGGCCGCCCTGCTGAAATGTGGGGCAAGATCCTGTCATACACCACAATGGACAAATTACGTATCTCACGTTTCATTTAAACGAAGACCTGTAAAAATTGTGAAAATATGATCTGTTCTCCTTACTTTACATGGTGTTACTGCTGTGCAATAAGAGTAACCCCTTAAGCATAGGAGGAATATGTAGCTTCTCAGCTTACCTATTTGGCACCTATTGTCCTATTTCTCTTTTGAAGGGAGGAGCGGGTGGGGGAGGCTTTCTCTTCTACTTACCTATAAGTAAGTAGGGAAAATATTATTTACACGGAAATACACATTTTGAGCATTATTCAGTCCAAATAAATGTATTTTTAGAATAAGATTCATCCATCCGTGTGTGTGTGTGCGTAATTAAATCAAAAACAAGTGCTCAGATAAGTACCAAACTTGGTATTTAAGTTCAGTGTCTACCAAGAATACAACACGAAGGTTTTTAAGAAAATTCCGCTACTTCAAAGGTAAAAAATATTTCCATAGTTCTTATTTTCTCAAAAATGATTCTAAGGATTTTGATTAAAATATGTATTAAGATCATTATCTGATAAATGAAATGTGTATTTTGAACTTTATGTGAGCAACAATAATTTCAATGAGTTACCTAATAGTTGCTTAAACTATGAAGCCCGGGACTTAGATAGTAACATGCCATTAAGGTATGTTATCTCATGTGTATCTGAGATCTCTTGTGTGGTTCTCTGAGCAAAGTTGGAGAATTTAATGTCGTGTCGGTATGTTGGTCATGCTAGCAGTCAGTGTAGCTATGGTTCCATTTTCTATATATTACTTTTTATTTGCTTAAATTTTCAACAAATATAACTGTTCGGTTACTATTCGAGTCTTGTTTTTTGGTGGGGTGGTTCCCATGGTGATGCCATTTAAGGCCATCCTTGAGCGACCGCTTTTTAAAAGTCTATCACTTCAACCTATTATTGTCCTTCATGTGCCTAAGCTGAATGCGTAATAGAAGGATTTCTGTGAACGTACATGACTTTAAAACAAGTGGAAGATTAAGCTAATCTAAGGACAGTATGCAGAAGTAGTATTGACTAATAGTACACATTAGATATCTCCTAGGGAAAAGGTTCTTAATCTTAATTGGTTACTCCTTAGGGAGAAAGTTGTATCACCAAATAAAGTTCCAAAAGTTCCAAAAATGGTTTAATTATTGCGTGCATTCACATGACCTTCACTACTCTTGTACAATCTATCCTTATTCTATGCTTATTCTTCTATCGACTTTATCTCAATCGTGATAAAACAAGTGTAGAAATGCTTTTATTACCTATTTTCTTACAGGGACAATGGGAATAGGAGAATACCGTGGGCTTATGCGACAATTTAATGTTTTAAGAGCTGATCCCTATTCGACAATCCATTCTCTTTGCTATGGCATAAAAATGAATGACTTCCTATTTTAGAAAAACAAAGTATTTGAAATTTCAAACCAGTAAGAAGGAATACCTCGAAAATGTTTACCTCCACAAAAATTAAATTATTTGAAATAAACTGTGCGCTTTGACGAGAACTACATCTTTGTGGAGTAAAATTTGGCTAATCACTCACGATTTACCAGTTGCTGATGTAAATTTCATTTAGAATGGACAGAGACTATTCCCAGAAAATTAAAGATATAGGCATTTGTCATGAAAGTATACAGAATATTCGGTATTTTAATCAAAATTGTTAGAGCCACTCAGAGAAAATTAAAAGCTTCCAAAACTGCTCTATACAAAGATTAATTTGGGGTATAGGATTCACTTAAAAATCTTTGTGTCGCATCCTTAGAAGATGCTAAATTTAAATGCCAAGTTTGATATTTAACCGACTTGTCGTTTTGAGTTACGCTGTTCATAGGCACGGACCTTATTCCAAAAATGCTTTTTTGGGATTATAGCATTTCAAAACGGGTATTTCCAGTGAAATCTGGAATCGAATATTTAGGTGCAATGCAATACTTTCCCCAACTACTATGTACTTACGTGGGCAGAGAAAGTAAGAGTGAAATTTTAACGAAATTTCACCTGTGCATTTCCATGTTACTTATTACCTAAAGCTGCGTTTTCCGATTGGTTGTTACTTTCAAGTAGGTGTGCCACAGAAAACATGATATAGAGTGGATGGAATAAATGCTATAATGCTCTACCGGAACTGAGTTCGAATGCTATCTGCAAGGCCAATGACTTCACATTATCTAAGCAGTGGGTCGCGCATTGAGGTGCAAAAAGCATCAGGTAGTAAACTATGAGATTGGTTTGTGGTAAAAATGTTAAACAAAGAGAAAAAAATAACTAACACATCGTAGTGGATACACTATCAAAATATGTGCACTTATAGGTATCCGTAACATCGTAGTATACAACGTCTATGATTCTAAACAAAGCAACAAACTAGGCAAAAGCCAAGCTTTAGTTACCTACGTTTATATTCAGTAACATAAGACTTTTACACTCGTGATACATGACGCTTCTTTTTAATTATGGTAGGCATCTTGAAATAAACTTAAAAGAAATGCAAGAATATGAGTGGTCACACGAAAATAGCGCATTAATCATAACAAAAGGAAGTTCACGTCAGCCTAAGAAAAATGAGATTTTTAATTCCCTTGTTCCTTAACTAGCAAACTTATTGCACACTGTGTAAAAAACAAATGCCTAAGACAGCCAGTGTGGAAAGGAGGCTCTAAAATCAATCTGATTGGAATTTTTTCCGCTCCGCATGGGACTAGAAACGTTTATGAAGCCTTTGAGCCCCGTGCCTGTAATTTACCTTATATTTACTTCCATATTCATGATGTAGCCTCATGATTTATGCTTGATGTTATATTAGAATTCTCCGAGGGGAAGAAAACGACAAGATTTATTCGTGAGAGCCGACATTTCATTTAATAAAGCTATGTGAATAAAAATTTTAGCTGTCTCGAGCAAAGGGAACACGCTCTTTCAGAGGGTTGAATGTTTTATTGTGCATTCATTAGAAAGCAGCCTGAATTTTCTTATGCTCGAGATTTATTCAGGGAATGGCCTTGATTGCTTTAGTTGCTACGTTTGAGAAGCGCGGTGAACTTTGAATGTAAACTAATGACCTTAATGGCGAAGAGATGTTCATAATGTTCATAAATATGCATCTACACGTGGATACTTGTCCAGCTACTTCTTAAATAGAACACCACTTACCGCATATTTTTTAAGATTTTAATACATAGGCACTGTGCCTTGGCCGCTTTGGTTTTTAAGATTATAACATCCATCATAAAGTAAAGAACTTTGATTACACACATGTGGTAACTTGTAGCTAATACCCCGTGTTTTAGAGCTTTTATGTTCTGACTTTGTGTGCAGTTGCTCCTGAACGACTATCCCTGTCTCGTTGGTATGGAATAGGTATGTGAATAACAGTTATTTTTGGGTAATTGTTACAGGTTGCAGCTGACGGTTACCACTAACGATTAAGTTGCTTTCATGTTTATCACGTGGCATTTCCTATATCAATCGTTACCAAGAACCATTGTGTATTTTAGCAAGATCTACATCATTTATAGTAAGATTTCGTCTATCACTTACGTCTTACCAGTTATGCAAAAGTCATCCAGAGTAAACTGGACTACATGACCATAGCCAGAAAATTAAAAATATGCATTTCATTTGTCAATTTGTCATCAAAATATCTTAAACATATGGCATTTTAATCAAAATCGTTAGAGCCATTTTTGACAAAATCAAAAATTTCCAAAAATGTTCCGTATAAAGAGTAGTTTACAGTGGAAGAATTATCTTAAAAATCTTCACGTCGCATCCTCTTGGACGTTTCACGACTTGGTCTCTGACGTTTCAGGACTTGGCCTCGGACGTTTGAAGACTTGATCTTGGACTTTTGACTTCTCTTTTTGAAAGTTACGAACCGCTTCAAAAATTCAAATTTTTTCAAAGCTACGGAATTTTTTCAAAATTGGAAATTTTTCGAAAATTTCGATTTTTTTCAAAATTTGCAATTTTAACGAAATTCGTATTTTTTCAAAATTTGGAATTTTTCAAAAATTTGGATTTGTTCAAAATTTGTACTTTTGTAAAAATTTGGAATTTTATTTACCTTTAAGAATTTTTCAAAATTTTGAAATCTTTTCAAAATTAGGCATTTTCAAAATTTGAATTACAATATTTCCATTTTTCGAAGTTTTATTTTTTTGAAATTTCTTAAATGTGAATGTTTAAAAATTTGAAATTTCACGACTTAGTCCCGGACGTTTAACGACTTGGTCTCGGACGTTTCACAACTTGGTGTCGGACGTTTGACGACTTGGCCTCGGACGTTTGAGGGCTTGGTGTCGGACATTTGACGACTTGACCTCGGACGTTTCACGATTTGGCCTCGGACGTTTGACGACTTGGTGTCGGACGTTTGACGACTTGGCCTCGGACGTTTGACGACTTGGCCTCGGAGGTTTCACGACTTGGTCTCGGACGTTTCACGACTTGGTCTCGGACGTTTCACGACTTGGTCTCGGACGTTTGACGACTTGGCCTCGGACGTTTCACGACTTGGTGTCGGACCTTCGACGACTTGGTCTCGGACGTTTCACGACTTGGCCTCGGACGTTTGACGACTTGGCCTCGGACGTTTGACGACTTGTTCTCGGACGTTTCACGACTTGGTCTCGGACGTTTGACGACTTGGTCTCGGACGTTTGAAGACTTGGTGTCGGACGTTTGACGACTTGGCCACGGATGTTTGAGGGCTTGGTGTCGGACGTTTGAAGACTTGGTCTCGGACGTTTGAAGACTTGGTGTCGGACGTTTGACGACTTGACCTCGGACGTTTGACGACTTGGCCTCGGACGTTTCACGACTTGGTCGCGGACGTTTGACGACTTCGTGTCGGACATTTGACGTCTTGGTGTCGGACGTTTGACGACTTCGTGTCGGCCGTTGGAGGACTTGGTCCCGGACGTTTGACGACTTGGTGTCGGACATTTGACGTCTTGGTGTCGGCCGTTTGAGGACTTGGTGTCGGACGTTTGATGACTTGACCGCGGACGTTTGATGACTTGGTCTTGGACGTTAGACTTCTCTTTTTGAAAATTATGATCTGCTTCAAGATTGGAATTTTTTTCAAAGCAAGACATATTTTCAAAATTTGAAATTTTTTCAAAATTTGGAATTTTTTCAAAATTTGAAATTTTTTAAAATTTTGAATTAGTTCAAAATTTGGAGTTTTTAAAATTTGGAATTTTATATAAATTGGTAATTTCATGAAATTTGTCATTTTTCCAAAATTTGGATTTTTTGTAAAAATTTGGGATTTTATTAACATTTCAGAATTTTTCAAAATTTTAAATTTTTTCCAAAATTTGTAATTTTATAAATTTGAACTGAAATTCCATTTTTCGAAATTTTTATTTTTTTGATGTTTCTTAAACGTGACTTTGAAAATATGAAATTTCACGACATGGTCTCGGATGTTTGAGGACTTGGTCTCGGACGTTTCACGGCTTGGTCTCGGACGTTTGACGACTTGGCCTCGGACGTTTGACGACTTGGCCTCGGACGTTTCACGACTTGCCCTCGGACGTTTGACGACTTGGTGTCGGACGTTTGACGACTTGGCCTCGGACGTCTGAGGGCTTGGTTTCGGACGTTTGACGACTTGGCGTCGGACGTTTGACGACTTGGTGTCGGACGTTTGACGTCTTGGTGTCGGACGTTTGACGAGTTGGTGTCGGACGTTTGACGACTTGGCCTCGGACGTTTGAGGGCTTGGTGTCGGACGTTTACCGACTTGACCTCGGACATTTGACAACTTGGTGTCGGACGTTTGACGACTTGGCCTTGGACGTTTCACGACTTGGTCCCGGACGTTTGACGACTTGGTGTCGGACATTTGACGACTTGGCCTCGGACGTTTGACGACTTGGCCTCGGACGTTTCACGACTTGGTCTCGGACGTTTGACGACCTGGCCTCGGACGTTTGAGGACTTGGCCTCGGACGTTTGACGACTTGTCCTCGGACGTTTCACGACTTGGTCTCGGACGTCTGACGACTTTGTGTCGGACATTTGACGTCTTGGTGTCGGCCGTTTGAGGAATTGGTGTCGGACGTTTGACGCCTTGGCCTCGGACGTTTGATGACTTGGTCTTCGACGTTAGACTTCTCTTTTTGAAAATTATGATCTGCTTCAAGATTGGAATTTTTTCAAAGCTACAAATATTTTCAAAATGTGAAATTTTTCATAATTTTAAATTTTTCAAATTTGAAATTTTTTCAAAATTTGAAATATTTTCAACATTTGGAATTTTTTCATTGTTTGAAATTTTTCAAAATTTTGAATTAGTTCAAAATTTGGAGTTTTTAAAATTTGTAATTTTGCCAAAATTTGGATTTTTTGTAAAAATTTGGGATTTTATTAACATTTCAGAAATTTTCAAAATTTTGAATTTTTTTCTAATTTGTTATTTTATAAATTTGAATTAAAATTTCCATTTTTCGAAATTTTAATTGTTTTGATGTTTCTAAATTTGACTTTGAAAATATGAAATTTCACCACATGGTATCGGATGTTTGAGGACTTGGTCTCGGAGGTTCACGGCTTGGTCTCGGACGTTTGACGACTTGGCCTCGGACGTTTGACGACTTGGCTTCGGACGTTTCACGACCTGGCCTCGGACGTTTGACGACTGGTCTCGGACGTTTGACGACTTGTTGTCGGACGTTTGACGACTTGGTGTCGGAAGTTTGACGACTTGGCCTCAGACGTTTGAGAGCTTGGCCTCGGAGGTTTCACGACTTGGTGTCGGACGTTTGACGACTTGGTGTCGGTCGTTTAACGACTTGGCCTCGGACGTTTGACTTGTCCTCGGACGTTTCACGACTTGGTCTCGGACGGTTGACGACTTGGTGTCGGACGTTTGACGACTTGGTGTCGTACGTTTGACAACTTGGCCTCGGACGTTTCACGACTTGGTCCCGGACGTTTGACGACTTGGTGTCGCCCGTTTGAGGACTTGGTGTCGGACGTTTGACGGCTTGGCCTCGGACATTTGATGACTTGGTCTTGGACGTTAGACTTCTTTTTTAAAACTATGATCTGCTTCAAGATTGGAATTTTTTTCAAAGCTACAAAAATTTTCAAAATTTGAAATTTTTATAAATTTTAAATTTTTCTAAATTTAAATTTTTTCAAAATTTGAAATTTTTTCAAAATTTGGAACTCTTCATCATTTGAATTTTTTCAAAATTTTGAATTAGTTCAAAATTTGGAGTTTTTAAAATTTGGAATTTTATCTAAATTTGTAATTTCATCGAAATTTGTCTATTTTCCAAAATTTGGATTTTTTTTAGAAATTTGGGATTTTATTAACATTTCAGAATTTTTCAAACTTTTGAATTTTTTTCAAAATTTGTAATTTTATAACTTTGAATTAAAAATTCCATTTTTCGAAATTTTTATTTTTTTGATGTTTCTTAAATGTGACTGAAAATATGAAATTTCACATGGTCTCGGATGTTTGAGCACTTGGTCCCGGACGTTTCACGGCTTGGACTCGGACGTTTGACGACTTGGCCTCGGAGGTTTGACGACTTGGCCTCGGACGTTTCACGACTTGGCCTCGGACGTTTGACGACTTGGCCTCGGACGTTCACGACTTGGTTTCGGACGTTTGACGACTTGGTGTCGGACGTTTGACGACTTGGTGTCGGACGTTTGACGACTTGGCCTCGGACGTTTGACGACTTGGTGTCAGACGTTTGACGAATTGGCCTAGGACATTTGACGACTTGGCCTCGGACGTTTGAGGGCTTGGTGTCGGACGTTTGACCACTTGGTGTCGGAACTTTGACGACTTGGCCTCGGACGCTTGACGACTTGGCCTCGGACGTTTCACGACTTCTTCTCGGACGTTTGACGGCTTGGTGTCGGACGTTTGACGACTTGACCTCGGACGTTTCACGACTTGGTCCCGGATGTTTGACGACTTAGTGTCGGACATTTGACGACTTGGTGTCGGCAGTTTGAGGACTTGATGTCGGACGTTTGACGACTTTACCTCGGACGTTTCACGACTTGGTCCCGGACGTTTGACGACTTAGTGTCGGACATTTGACGACTCGGTGTCGGCCGTTTGAGGACTTGGTGTCGGACGTTTGACTACTTGGCCTCGGACGTTTGATGACTTGGTCTTGGACATTAGACTTCTCTTTTTGAAAATTATTATCTACTTCTAGATTGGAAATTTTTTCAAAGCTAGAAATATTTTTAAAATTTGGAATCTTATCTAAATTTATAATTTCATCGAAATTTGTCATTTTTCCACAATTTGCTTTTTTGTAAAAATTTGGGATTTTATTAACATTTCAGAATTTTTCAAAATTTTGAATTTTTTTCAAAATTTGTAATTTTATAAATATGAATTAAAAATTCCATTTTTCGAAATTATTATTTTTTGATGTTTCTTAAATGTGACTCAAAATATGAAACTTCACGACATGGTCTCTGATGTTTGAGGACTTGGTCTCGGACGTTTCACGGCTTGGTCTCGGACGTTTGACGACTTGGCCTCGGACGTTTGACGACCTGGCCTCGGACGTTTGAGGGCTTGGTGTCGGACGTTTGACGACTTGGTGTCGGACGTTTGACGTCTTGGTGTCGGCCGTTTGAGGACTTGGTGTCGGACGTTTGACGACTTGGCCTCGGACGTTAGATGACTTGGTCTTGGACTTTAGACTTCTCTTTTTGAAAATTATGTCTGCTTCAAGATTGGAATTTTTTTCAAAGCTAGAAATATTTTCAAAATTTGAAATTTTTCAAAATTTTAAATTTTTCCAAATTTGAAATTTTTACCAAATTTGAAATTTTTTCAAAATTTAAATTTTTTCAAAATTAGGAATTTCTTCATTATTTGAAATTTTTTAATTATTTGAAATTTTTTCATTATTTGAAATTTTTCAAAATTTTGAATTTGTTCAAAATTTGGAGTTTTTAAAATTTGGAATTTTATCTAAATTTGTAATTCCATCGAAATTTGACATTTTCCAAAATTCGAATTTTTTGTAAAAATTTGGGATTTTATTAACATTTCAGAATTTTTCAAAATTTTGAATTTTTTTTCAAAATTTGTAATTTTATCAATTTGAATTAAAATTTCCATTTTTCGTAATTTTTATTTTTTTGATGTTTCTTAAATGTGACTTTGAAAATATGAAATTTCCGACATGGTCTCGGATGTTTGAGGACTTGGTCTCGGACGTTTCACGGCTTGGTCTCGGACGTTTGACGACTTGGCCTCGGACGTTTGACGAAATGGCCTCAGACTTTTCACGACTTGGCCTCGGACGTTTGACGACTTGGCCTCGGACGTTTTACGACTTGGTCTCGGACGTTTGACGACTTGGTGTCGGACGTTTGACGACTTGGTGTCGGAACTTTGACGACTTGGCCTCGGACGCTTGACGACTTGGCCTCGGACGTTTCACGACTTCTTCTCGCACGTTTGACGACTTGGTGTCGGACGTTTGACGACTTGAATTCGGACGTTTCACGACTTGGTCCCGGATGTTTGACGACTTAGTGTCGGACATATGACGACTTGGTGTCGGCCGTTTAGGACTTGGTGTCGGACGTTTAACTACTTGGCCTCGGACGTTTGATGACTTGGTCTTGGACGTTAGACTTCACTTTTTGAAAATTATTATCTGCTTCTAGATTGGAAATTTTTTCAAAGCTAGAAATATTTTTAAAATTTGGAATTTTATCTAAATTTGTAATTTCATCGAAATTTGTCATTTTTCCAAAATTTGCTTTTTTTGTAAAAATTTGGGATTTTATTAACATTTCAGAATTTTTCAAAATTTTGAATATTTTTCAAAATTTTGAATTTTTTTCAAAATATGTAATTTTATAAACATGAATTAAAAATTCCATTTTTCGAAATTATTATTTTTTTGATGTTTCTTAAATGTGACTGAAAATATTTAATTTCACGACATGGTCTCTGATGTTTGAGGACTTGGTCTCGGACGTTTCACGGCTTGGTCTCGGACGTTTGACGACTTGGCCTCGGACGTTTGACGACCTGGCCTCGGACGTTTGAGGGCTTGGTGTCGGACGTTTGACGACTTGGTGTCGGATGTTTGACGACTTCGCCTCGGACGTTTCACGACTTGGTCTCGGACGTTTGACGACTTGGCCTCGGACGTTTGACGACTTGTCCTCAGACCTTTCGTGACTTGGTCTCGGACGTTTGACGACTTGGTGTCGGACGTTTGATGTCTTGGCCTCGGACGTTTCACGACTTGGTCCCGCTCGTTTGACGACTTGGTGTCGGACATTTGACGACTTGGTGTCGGCTGTTTGAGGACTTGGTTACGGACGTTTGACTACTTGGCCTCGGACGTTTGATGACTTGGTCTTGGACGTTAGACTTCTCTTTTTGAAAATTATTATCTGCTTCTAGATTGGAAATTTTTTCAAAGGTAGAAATATTTTTAAAATTTGGAATTTTATCTAAATTTGTAATTTCATCGAAATTTGTCATTTTTCCAAAATTTGGATTTTTTTGTAAAAATTTGGGATTTTATTAACATTTCAGAATTTTTCAAAATTTTGAATTTTTTTCAAAATTTGTAATTTTATAAATATGAATTAAAAATTCCATTTTTCGAAATTATTTTTTGATGTTTCTTAAATGTGACTGAAAATATGAAATTTCACGGCATGGTCTCTGATGTTTGAGGACTTGGTCTCGGACGTTTCACGGCTTGGTCTCGGACGTTTGACGACTTGGTCTCGGACGTTTGACGACTTGGCCTCGGACGTTTGACGACTTGTCCTCAGACCTTTCGCGACTTGGTCTCGGACGTTTGACGACTTGGTGTCGGACGTTTGATGTCTTGGCCTCGGACGTTTCACGACTTGGTCCCGCTCGTTTGACGACTTGGTGTCGGACATTTAACGACTTGGTGTCGGCCGTTTGAGGACTTGGTGTCGGACGTTTGACTACTTGGCCTCGGACGTTTGATGACTTGGTCTTGGACGTTAGACTTCTCTTTTTGAAAATTATTATCTGCTTCTAGATTGGAAATTTTTTCAAAGCTAGAAATATTTTTAAAATTTGGAATTTTATCTAAATTTGTAATTTCATCGAAATTTGTCATTTTTCCAAAATTTGCTTTTTTTGTAAAAATTTGGGATTTAATTAACATTTCAGAATTTTTCAAAATTTTGAATTTTTTTCAAAATTTGTAATTTTATAAATATGAATTAAAAATTCCATTTTTCGAAATTATTATTTTTTTGATGTTTCTTAAATGTGACTGAAAATATGAAATTTCACCACATGGTCTCTGATGTTTGAGGACTTGGTCTCGGACGTTTGACGACCTGGCCTCGGACGTTTGAGGGCTTGGTGTCGGACGTTTGACGACTTGGTGTCGGACGTTTGACGACTTCGCCTCGGACGTTTCATGACTTGGTCTCGGACGTTTGACGACTTGGCCTCGGACGTTTGACGACTTGTCCTCGGACCTTTCGCGACTTGGTCTCGGACGTTTGACGACTTGGTGTCGGACGTTTGACGACTTGGTGTCGGACGTTTGATGTCTTGGCCTCGGACGTTTCACGACTTCGTCCCGCTCGTTTGACGACTTGGTGTCGGCCGTTTGAGGACTTGGTGTCGGACGTTTGACTACTTGGCCTCGGACGTTTGATGACTTGGTCTTGGACGTTAGACTTCTCTTTTTGAAAATTATTATCTGCTTCTAGATTGGAAATTTTTTCAAAGCTAGAAATATTTTTAAAATTTGGAATTTTATCTAAATTTGTAATTTCATCGAAATTTGTCATTTTTCCAAAATTTGGATTTTTTGTAAAAATTTGGGATTATATCAACCTTTCAGAATTTTTCAAAATTTTGAATTTTTTTCAAAATTTGTAATTTTATAAATATGAATTAAAAATTCCATTTTTCGAAATTATTATTTTTTTGATGTTTCTTAAATGTGACTGAAAATATGAAATTTCACGACATGGTCTCTGATTTTTGAGGACTTGGTCTCGGACGTTTCACGGCTTGGTCTCGGACGTTTGACGACTTGGCCTCGGACGTTTGACGACCTGGCCTCGGACGTTTGAGGGCTTGGTGTCGGACGTTTGACGACTTGGTGTCGGACGTTTGACTACTTGGCCTCGGACGTTTGATGACTTGGTCTTGGACGTTAGACTTCTCTTTTTGAAAATTATTATCTGCTTCTAGATAGGAAATTTTTTCAAAGCTAGAAATATTTTTAAAATTTGGAATTTTATCTAAATTTGTAATTTCATCGAAATTTGTCATTTTTCCAAAATTTGGATTTTTTTGTAAAAATTTGGGATTTATTAACATTTCAGAATTTTTCACAATTTTGAATTTTTTTCAAAATTTGTAATTTTATAAATATGAATTAAAAATTCCATTTTTCGAAATTATTATTTTTTGATGTTTCTTAAATGAGACTGAAAATATGAAATTTCACGACATGGTCTCTGATGTTTGAGGACTTGGTCTCGGACGTTTCACGGCTTGGTCTCGGACGTTTGACGACTTGGTCTCAGACGTTTGAAGACTTGGCCTCGGACGTTTGAGGGCTTGGTGTCGGACGTTTGACGACTTGGCCTCGGACGTTTGACGACTTGGCCTCAGACTTTTCACGACTTGGCCTCGGACGTTTGACGACTTGGCCTCGGACGTTTCACGGCTTGGTCTCGGACGTTTGACGACTTGGTGTCGGACGTTTGACGACTTGGTGTCGGACGTTTGACGACTTGGCCTCGGACGTTTCAGGGCTTGGTGTCGGACGTTTGACGACTTGGCCTCGGACGTTTGACGACTTGGTGTCGGACGTTTGACGACTTGGCCTCGGACGTTTGACCACTTGGCCTCGGACGTTTGAGGGCTTGGTGTCGGACGTTTAACGACTTGGTGTCGGACGTTTGACGACTTGGCCTCGGACGTTTAATGACTTGGTCTTGGACGTTAGACTTCTCTTTTTGAAAATTATGATCTGCTGCAAGATTAGAAATTTTTTCAAAGCTAGAAATATTTTCAAAATTTGAAATTTTTCAAAATTTTAAATTTAGCCAAATTTGAAATTTTTACATAATTAGGAATTTTTTTCATTATTTGAAATTTTTTAATTGTTTGAAATTTTTTCATTATTTGGAATTTTTCAAAATTTTGAATTTGTTCAAAATTTGGAGTTTTTAAAAGTTTGGAATTTTATCTAAATTTGTATCTCCATCGAAATTTGACATTTTCCAAAATTCGAATTTTTGTAAAAATTTGGGATTTTATTAACATTTCAGAATTTCTCAAAATTTTGAATTTTTTTCAAAATTTGTAATTTTATCAATTTGAATTAAAAATTCCATTTTTCGAAATTATTATTTTTTTGATGTTTCTTAAATGTGACTGAAAATATGAAATTTCACGACATGGTCTCTGATGTTTGAGGACTTGGTCTCGGACGTTTCACGGCTTGGTCTCGGACGTTTGACGACTTGGTCTCAGACGTTTGAAGACTTGGCCTCGGACGTTTGACGGCTTGGTGTCGGACGTTTGACGACTTGGCCTCGGACGTTTGACGATTTGGTCTTGGACGTTAGACTTCTCTTTTTGAAAATTATGATCTGCTTCAAGATTGGAATTTTTTTCAAGGCTAGAAATATTTTCAAAATTTGAAATTTTTCAAAATTTTAAATTTTTTCAAAATTTGATATTATTTTCAAAATTTGAAATTTTTTCAAAATTCAAATTTTTTTCAAAATTAGTTATTTTATCATTATTTGAAATTTTTTAATTATTTGAATTTTTTCATTATTTGAAATTTTTTCAAAATTTTGAATTAGTTCAAATTTTGGAGTTTTTAAAATTTGGAATTTTATCTAAATTTGTAATTCCATCGAAATTTCACATTTTCCAAAATTCGAATTTTTTGTAAAAATTTGGGATTTTATTAACATTTTAGAATTTTTCAAAATTTTGAATTTTTTTCAAAATTTGTAATATTATCAATTTGAATTAAAAATTCCATTTTTCGAAATTTTTATTTTTTGATGTTTCTTAAATGTGACTGAAAATATGAAATTTCCGACATGGTCTCGGATGTTGGTCTCGGACGTTTCACGGCTTGGTCTCGGACGTTTGACGACTTGGTCTCGAACGTTTGACGACTTGGCCTCAGACTTTTCACGACTTGGCCTCGGACGTTTGACGACTTGGCCTTGGACGTTTCACGGCTTGGTCTCGGACGTTTGACGACTTGGTGTCGGACGTTTGACGACTTGGTGTCGGACGTTTGACGACTTGGTGTCGGACGTTTGACGACTTGGTGTCGGACGTTTGACGACTTGGCCTCGGACGTTTAATGACTTGGTCTTGGACGTTAGACTTCTCTTTTTGAAAATTATGATCTGCTTCAAGATTAGAAATTTTTTCAAAGCTTGAAATATTTTCAAAGTTTGAAATTTTTCAAAATTTTAAATTTAGCCAAATTTGAAATTTTTTCATAATTAGGAATTTTTTCATTATTTGAAATTTTTTAATTGTTTGAAATTTTTTCATTATTTGGAATTTTTCAAAACTTTGAATTAGTTCAAAATTTGGAGTTTTTAAAGGTTTGGAATTTTATCTAAATTTGTATTTCCATCGAAATTTGACATTTTCCAAAATTCGAATTTTTGTAAAAATTTTGGATTTTATTAACATTTCAGAATTTCTCAAAATTTTGAATTTTTTTCAAAATTTGTAATTTATCAATTTGAATTAAAAATTCCATTTTTCGAAATTTTTATTTTTTTGATGTTTCTTAAATGTGACTTTGAAAATATGATATTTCCGACATGGTATCGGATGTTTGAGGACTTGATCTCGGACGTTCACGGCTTGGTCTCGGACGTTTGACGACTTGGCCTTGGACGTTTGACGACTTGGTGTCGGACGTTTGACGACTTGGCCTCGGACGTTTAATGACTTGGCCTCGGACGTTTGACGACTTGGCCTCGGACGTTTGACGACTTGGCCTCGGACGTTTGGCGACTTGGCCTCAGACTTTTCACGACTTGGCCTCGGACGTTTGACGACTTGGTGTCGGAAGCTTGACGACTTGGCCTCGGACGTTTGACGACTTTGTGTCGGACAATTGACGTCTTGGTGGCGGACGTTTGACGACTTGGCCTCGGACGTTTGACGACTTGGCCTCGGACGTTTGAGGGCTTGGTGTCGGACGTTTGACGACTTGGTGTCGGACGTTAGACGACTTGGCCTCGGACGTTTGACGACTTGGTCTTGGACGTTAGACTTCTCTTTTTGAAAATTATGATCTGCTTCAAGATTGGAATTTTTTTCAAGGCTAGAAATATTTTCAAAATTTGAAATTTTTCAAAATTTTAAATTTAGCCAAATTTGAAATTTTTTCCAAATTTGAAATTTTTTCAAAATTTAAATTTTTTCATAATTAGGAATTTTTTCATTATTTGAAATTTTTTAATTATTTGAAATTTCTTCATTATTTGGAATTTTTTCAAAATTTTGAATTTGTTCAAAATTTAGAGTTTTTAAAAGTTTGGAATTTTATCTAAATTTGTATTTCCATCGAAATTTGACATTTTCCAAAATTCGAATTTTTGTAAAAATTTGGGATTTTATTAACATTTCAGAATTTCTCAAAATTTTGAATTTTTTTCAAAATTTGTAATTTTATCAATTTGAATTAAAAATTCCATTTTTCGAAATTTTTATTTTTTTGATGTTTCTTAAATGTGACTGAAAATATGAAATTTCCGACATGGTCTCGGATGTTTGAGGACTTGGTCTCGACGTTTCACGGCTTGGTCTCGGACGTTTGACGACTTGGCCTCGGACGTTTGACGACATGGCCTCGGACGTTTGACGACTTCGCCTCGGACGTTTCACGACTTGGTATCGGACGTTTGACGACTTGGTGTCGGACGTTTGACGACTTGGTGTCGGACGTTTGACGACTTGGCCTCGGAAGTTTGACGACTTGGTGTCGGACGTTTGAGGGCTTGGTGTCGGACGTTTGACGACTTGGTGTCGGACGTTTGACGACTTGGCCTCGGACGTTTAATGACTTGGCCTCGGACGTTTGACGACTTGGCCTCGGACGTTTGGCGACTTGGCCTCGGACGTTTGACGACTTGGCCTCGGACGTTTGAGGGCTTGGTGTCGGACGTTTGAGGACTTGGTGTCGGACGTTAGACGACTTGGCCTCGGACGTTTGACGACTTGGTCTTGGACGTCAGACTTCTCTTTTTGAAAATTATGATCTGCTTCAAGATTGGAATTTTTTTCAAGGCTAGAAATATTTTCAAAATTTGAAATTTTTCAAAATTTTAAATTTAGCCAAATTTGAAATTTTTTCCAAATTTGAAATTTTTTGAAAATTTAAATTTTTTCATAATTAGGAATTTTTTCGTTATTTGAAATTTTTTAATTATTTGAAATTTTTTCATTATTTGGAATTTTTCAAAATTTTGAATTTGTTCAAAATTTGGAGTTTTTAAAAGTTTGGAATTTTATCTAAATTATTATATCCATCGAAATTTGACATTTTCCAAAATTCGAATTTTTGTAAAAATTTGGGATTTTATTAACATTTCAGAATTTCTCAAAATTTTGAATTTTTTTCAAAATTTGTAATTTTATCAATTTGAATTAAAAATTCCATTTTTCGAAATTTTTATTTTTTTGATGTTTCTTAAATGTGACTGAAAATATGAAATTTCCGACATGGTCTCGGATGTTTGAGGACTTGGTCTCGACGTTTCACGGCTTGGTCTCAGACGTTTGACGACTTGGCCTCGGACGTTTGACGACATGGCCTCGGACGTTTGACGACTTCGCCTCGGACGTTTCACGACTTGGTATCGGACGTTTGACGACTTGGTGTCGGACGTTTGACGACTTGGTGTCGGACGTTTGACGACTTGGCCTCGGAAGTTTGACGACTTGGCGTCGGACGTTTGAGGGCTTGGTGTCGGACGTTTGACGACTTGGTGTCGGACGTTTGACGACTTGGCCTCGGACGTTTAATGACTTGGCCTCGGACGTTTGACGACTTGGCCTCGGACGTTTGACGACTTGGCCTCGGACGTTTGAGGACTTGGCCTCGGACGTTTGAGGGCTTGGTGTCGAAAGTTTGACGACATGGCCTCGGACGTTTGACGACTTGGTGTCGGACGTTTGACGACTTGGCCTCGGACGTTTTTCGACTTGGCCTCGGACGTTTGAGGGCTTGGTGTCGGACGTTTGACGACTTGGTGTCGGAAGTTTGACGACTTGGGCTCGGACGTTTAATGACTTGGTCTTGGACGTTTGACTTCTCTTTTTGAAAATTATGATCTGCTTCAAGATTAGAAATTTTTTCAAAGCTAGAAATATGTTCAAAATTTGAAATTTTTCAAAATTTTAAATTTAGCCAAATTTGAAATTTTTTCCAAATTTGAAATTTTTTCAAAATTTAAATTTTTTCATAATTAGGAATTTTTACATTATTTGAAATTTTTTAATTATTTGAAATTTTTTCATTATTTGGAATTTTTTCAAAATTTTGAATTTGTTCAAAAGTTGGAGTTTTTAAAAGTTTGGAATTTTATCTAAATTTGTATTTCCATCGAAATTTGACATTTTCCAAAATTCGAATTTTTGTAAAAATTTGGGATTTTATTAACATTTCAGAATTTCTCAAAATTTTGAATTTTTTTCAAAATTTGTAATTTTATTAATTTGAATTAAAAATTCCATTTTTCGAAATTTTTAGTTTTTTGATGTTTCTTAAATGTGACTGAAAATATGAAATTTCCGACATGGTCTCGGATGTTTGAGGACTTGGTCTCGGACGTTTCATGGCTTGGTCTCGGACGTTTGACGACTTGGCCTCCGACGTTTGACGACTTGGCCTCAGACTTTTCACGACTTGGCCTCGGACGTTTGACGACTTGGCCTCGGACGTTTCACGACTTGGTCTAGGACGTTTGACGACTTGGTGTCGGACGTTTGACGACTTGGTGTCGGACGTTTGACGACTTGGCCTCGGACGTTTAATGACTTGGCCTCGGACGTTTGACGACTTGGCCTCGGACGTTTGACGACTTGGCCTCGGACGTTTGGCGACTTGGCCTCAGACTTTTCACGACTTGGCCTCGGACGTTTGACGACTTGGCCTCGGACGTTTGACGACTTGGCCTCGGACGTTTGAAGGCTTGGTGTCGGACGTTTGACGAGTTGGTGTCGGACGTTAGACGACTTGGCCTCGGACGTTTGACGACTTGGCCTCGGACGTTTGAAGGCTTGGTGTCGGACGTTTGACGACTTGGTGTCGGACGTTTGACGACCTGGCCTCGGACGTTTGATGACTTGGTCTTGGACGTTAGACTTCTCTTTTGAAAATTATGATCTGCTTCAAGATTAGAAATTTTTTCAAAGCTAGAAATATTCTCAAAATTTGAAATTTTTCAAATTTTAAATTTTTCCAAATTTGAAATTTTTTCGAAATTAGTTATTTTATCATTATTTGAAATTTTTTCATTATTTGAAATTTTTTCATTATTTGAAATTTTTCAAAATTTTGAATTAGTTCAAATTTTGGAATTTTTAAAATTTGGAATTTTATCTAAATTTGTAATTCCATCGAAATTTCACATTTTCCAAAATTCGAATTTTTGTAAAAATTTGGGATTTTATTAACATTTCAGAATTTCTCAAAATTATGAATTTTTTTCAAAATTTGTAATTTTATCAATTTGAATTAAAAATTCCATTTTTCGAAATTTTTATTTTTTTGATGTTTCTTAAATGTGACTGAAAATATGAAATTTCCGACATGGTCTCGGATGTTTGAGGACTTGGTCTCGGACGTTTCACGGCTTGGTCTCGGACGTTTGACGACTTGGCCTCGGACGTTTGACGACTTGGCCTCAGACTTTTCACGACTTGGCCTCGGACGTTTGACGACTTGGCCTCGGACGTTTCACGACTTGGTCTCGGACGTTTGACGACTTGGCGTCGGACGTTTGACGACTTGGCCTCAGACTTTTCACGACTTGGCCTCGGACGTTTGACGACTTGGCCTCGGACGTTTCACGTCTTGGTCTCGGACGTTTGACGACTTGGTGTCGGACGTTTGACGACTTGGCCTCGGACGTTTGAAGGCTTGGTGTCAGACGTTTGACGACATGGCCTCGGACGTTTGACGACTTGGTGTCGGACGTTTGACGACTTGGCCTCGGACGTTTGACGACTTGGCCTCGGACGTTTGACGACTTGGCCTCAGACTTTTCACGACTTGGCCTCGGACGTTTGACGACTTGGCCTCGGACGTTTCACGACTTGGTCTCGGACGTTTGACGACTTGGTGTCGGACGTTTGACGACTTGGTGTCGGACGTTTGACGACTTGGCCTCGGACGTTTGAGGGCTTGGTGTCGGACGTTTGTCGACATGGCCTCGGACGTTTGACGACTTGGCCTCGGACGTTTCGCGACTTGGTCTCGGACGTTTGACGACTTGGTGACGGACGTTTGACGACTTGGCCTCGGACGTTTGACGACTTTGCCTCGGACGTTTGAGGGCTTGGTGTCGGACGTTTGACGACTTGGTGTCGGACGTTTGACGACTTGGCCTCGGACGTTTAATGACTTGGTCTTGGACGTTTGACTTCTCTTTTTGAAAATTATGATCTGCTTCAAGATTAGAAATTTTTTCAAAGCTAGAAATATTTTCAAAATTTGAAATTTTTCAAAAGTTTAAATTTAGCCAAATTTGAAATTTTTTCCAAATTTGAAATTTTTTCAAAATTTAAATTTTTTCAAAATTAGTTATTTTATCATTATTTGAAATTTTTTCATTATTTGAAATTTTTTCATTATTTGAAATTTTGTTTTAGTTCAAATTTTGGAGTTTCTAAAATTTGGAATTTTATCTAAATTTGTAATTTCATCGAAATTTGACATTTTCCAAAATTCGAATTTTTGTAAAAATTTGGGATTTTATTAACATTTTAGAAATTTTCAAAATTATGAATTTTTTTCAAAATACGCAATTTTATCAATTTGAATTAAAAATTCCATTTTTCGAAATTTTTCTTTTTTTGATGTTTCATAAATGTGACTGAAAATATGAAATTTCCGACATGGTCTCGGATGTTTGAGGACTTGGTCTCGGACGTTTCACGGCTTGGTCTCGGACGTTTGACGACTTGGCCACGGACGTTTGACGACATGGCCTCGGACGTTTGACGACTTGGCCTCGGACGTTTCACGACTTGGTCTCGGACGTTTGACGACTTGGTGTCGGACGTTTGACGACTTGGTGACGGACGTTTGACGACTTGGCCTCGGAAGTTTGAGGGCTTGGTGTCGGACGTTTGACGACTTGGCCTCGGACGTTTGACGACTTGGTGTCGGACGTTTGACGACTTGGCTTCGGACGTTTGACGACTTGGCCTCGGACGTTTGAGGGCTTGGTGTCGGACGTTTGACGACTTGGTGTCGGACGTTTGACGACTTGGCCTCGGACGTTTAATGACTTGGTCTTGGACGTTAGACTTCTCTTTTTGAAAATTATGATCTGCTTCAAGATTAGAAATTTTTTCAAAGCTAGAAATATTTTCAAAATTTTAAATTTTTCAAAATTTTAAATTTAGCCAAATTTGAAATTTTTTCCAAATTTGAAATTTTTTCAAAATTTAAATTTTTTCCTAATTAGGAACTTTTTCATTATTTGAAATTTTTTCATTATTTGAAATTTTTTCAAAATTTTGAATTAGTTCAAATTTTGGAGTTTTTAAAATTTGGAATTTTATCTAAATTTGTAATTCCATCGAAATTTGACATTTTCCGAAATTTGAATTTTTGTAAAAATTTGGGATTTTATTAACATTTCAGAATTTCTCAAAATTTTGAATTTTTTTCAAAATTTGTAATTTTATCAATTTGAATTAAAAATTCCATTTTTCGAAATTTTTATTTTTTTGATGTTTCTTAAATGTGACTGAAAATATGAAATTTCCGACATGGTCTCGGATGTTTGAGGACTTGGTTCGGACGTTTCACGGCTTGGTCTCGGACGTTTGTCGACTTGGCCTCGGACGTTTGACGACTTGGCCTCAGACTTTTCACGACTTGGCCTCGGACGTTTGACGACTTGGCCTCGGACGTTTCACGACTTGGTCTCGGACGTTTGACGACTTGGCATCGGACGTTTGACGACTTGGCCTCAGACTTTTCACGACTTGGCCTCGGACGTTTGACGACTTGGCCTCGGACGTTTCACGACTTGGTCTCGGACGTTTGACGACTTGGTGTCGGACGTTTGACGACTTGGTGTCGGACGTTTGACGACTTGGCCTCGGACGTTTGACGACTTGGCCTCGGACGTTTCGCGACTTGGTCTCGGACGTTTGACGACTTGGTGTCGGACGTTTGACGACTTGGTGTCGGACGTTAGACGACTTGGCCTCGGACGTTTAATGACTTGGTCTTGGACGTTAGACTTCTCTTTTTGAAAATAATGATCTGCTTCAAGATTAGAAATTTTTTCAAAGCTAGAAATATTTTCAAAATTTGAAATTTTTCAAAATTTTAAATTATCCAAATTTGAAATTTTTTCCAAATTTGAAATTTTTTCAAAATTTAAATTTTTCCATAATTATTAATTTTTTCAGTATTTGAAATTTTTTAATTATTTCAAATTTTTTCATTATTTGGAATTTTTCAAAATTTTGAATTTGTTCAAAATTTGGAGTTTTTAAAAGTTTGGAATTTTATCTAAATTTGTATTTCCATCGAAATTTGACATTTTCCAAAATTCGAATTTTTGTAAAAATTTGGGATTTTATTCACATTTCAGAAATTCTCAAAATTTTGAATTTTTTTCAAACTTTGTAATTTTATCAATTTGAATTAAAAATTCCATTTTTCGAAATTTTTATTTTTTTGATGTTTCTTAAATGTTACTGAAAATATGAAATTTCCGACATGGTCTCGGATGTTTGAGGACTTGGTCTCGGACGTTACACGGCTTGGTCTCGGACGTTTGACGACTTGGCCTCGGACGTTTGACGACATGGCCTCGGACGTTTGACGACTTGGCCTCGGACGTTTCACGACTTGGTCTCGGACGTTTGACGACTTGGTGTCGGACGTTTGACGACTTGGTGTCGGACGTTTGACGACTTGGCCTCGGACGTTTGAGGACTTGGTGTCGGACGTTTGACGACTTGGCCTCGGACGTTTGACGACTTGGTCTTGGACGTTAGACTTCTCTTTTTGAAAATTATGATCTGCTTCAAGATTGGAATTTTTACAAGGCTAGAAATATTTTCAAAATTTGAAATTTTTCAAAATTTTAAATTTTTCCAAATTTGAAATTTTTTTAAAATTTGATATTTTTTCAAAATTTGAAATTTTTTCAAAATACAAATTTTTCAAAATTAGTTATTTTATCATTATTTGAAATTTGTTAATTTGAATTTTTTCATTATTTGAAATTTTTTCAAAATTTTGAATTAGTTCAAATTTTGGAGTTTTTAAAATTTGGAATTTTATCTAAATTTGTAATTCCATTGAAATTTCACATTTTCCAAAATTCGAATTTTTTGTAAAAATTTGGGGTTTTATTAGCATTTTAGAATTTTTCAAAATTTTGAATTTTTTTCAAAATTTGTAATTTTATCAATTTGAATTAAAAATTCTACTTTTCGAAATTTTTATTTTTTTGATGTTTCTTAAATGTGACAGAAAATATGAAATTTCCGACATGGTCTCGGATGTTGGTCTCGGACGTTTCACGGCTTGGTCTCGGACGTTTGACGACTTGGCCTCGGACGTTTGACGACTTGGTGTCGGACGTTTGACGACTTGGCCTCGGACGTTTAATGACTTGGTCTTGGACGTTTGACTTCTCTAATTTAAAATTATGATCTGCTTCAAGATTGGAAATTTTTTCAAAGCTAGAAATATTTTCAAAATTTGAAATTTTTCAAAATTTTAAATTTAGCCAAATTTGAAATTTTTTCCAAATTTGAAATTTTTTCAAAATTAAATTTTTTCATAATTAGGAATTTTTTCATTATTTGAAATTTTTTAATTATTTGAAATTTTTTCATTATTTGGAATTTTTTCAAAATTTTGAATTTGTTCAAAATTTGGAGTTTTTAAAAGTTTGGAATTTTATCTAAATTTGTATTTCCATCGAAATTTGACATTTTCCAAAATTCGAATATTTGTAAAAATTTGGGATTTTATTAACATTTCAGAAATTCTCAAAATTTTGATTTTTTTTCAAAATTTGTAATTTTATCAATTTGAATTAAAAATTCCACTTTTCGAAATTTTTATTTTTTTGATGTTTCTTAAATGTGACTGAAAATATGAAATTTCCGACATGGTCTCGGATGTTTGAGGACTTGGTCTCGGACGTTTCATGGCTTGGTCTCGGACGTTTGACGACTTGGCCTCGGACGTTTGACGACTTGGCCTCAGACTTTTCACGATTTGGCCTCGGACGTTTGACGACTTGGCCTCGGACGTCTCACCACTTATTCTCGGACGTATGACGACTTGGTGTCGGACGTTTGACGACTTGGTGTCGGACGTTTGACGACTTGGCCTCGGACGTTTCGCGACTTGGTCTCGGATGTTTGACGACTTGGTGTCTGACGTTTGACGACTTTGATTCGGACGTTTGACGACTTGGCCTCGGACGTTTGACGACTTGGTGTCGGACGTTTGACGACTTGGCCTCGGACGTTTGACGACTTGGCCTCGGACGTTTGAAGGCTTGGTGTCGGACGTTTGACGATTTGGTGTCGGACGTTAGACGACTTGGCCTCGGACGTTTAATGACTTGGTCTTGGACGTTAGACTTCTCTTTTCGAAAATTATGATCTGCTTCAAGATTAGAAATTTTTTCAAAGCTAGAAATATTTTCATAATTTCAAATTTTTCAAAATTTTAAATTTAGTCAAACTTGAAATTTTTTCAAAATTTGAAATTTTTTCAAAATTTAAATTTTTTCATAATTAGGAATTTTTTCATTATTTGCGATTTTTTTATTATTTGAAATTTTTTCATTATTTGGAATTTTTTCAAAATTTTGAATTTGTTTAAAATTTGGAGTTTTTAAAAGTTTGGAATTTTATCTCAATTTGTATTTCCATCGAAATTTGACATTTTCCAAAATTCGAATTTTTGTAAAAATTTGGGATTTTATTAACATTTCAGAATTTCTCAAAATTTTGAATTTTTTTCAAAATTTGTAATTTTATCAATTTGAATTAAAAATTCCATTTTTCGAAATTTTTATTTTTTTGATGTTTCTTAAATGTGACTGAAAATATGAAATTTCCGACATGGTCTCGGATGTTTGAGGACTTGGTCTCGGACGTTTCACGGCTTGGTCTCGGACGTTGGCGACTTGGCCTCGGACCTTTGACGACTTGGCCTCGGACGTTTGACTTGGCCTCGGACGTTTGAGGGCTTGGTGTCGGACGTTTGATGACTTGGTGTCGGACGTTTGACGACTTGGCCTCGGACGTTTAATGACTTGGTCTTGGACGTTTGACTTCTCTTTTTGAAAATTATGATCTGCTTCAAGATTAGAAATTTTTTCAAAGCTAGAAATATTTTCAAAATTTCAAATTTTTCAAAATATTAAATTTAGCCAAATTTGAAATTTTTTCCAAATTTGAAATTTTTTCAAAATTTAAATTTTTCATAATTAGGAATTTTTTCATTATTTGAAATTTTTTAATTATTTGAAATTTTTTCGTTATTTGGAATTTTTTCAAAATTTTGAATTTGTTCAAAATTTGGAGTTTTTAAAAGTGTAATTTTATCTAAATTTGTATATCCATCGAAATTTGACATTTTCCAAAATTCGAATTTTTGTAAAAATTTGGGATTTTATTAACATTTCAGAATTTCTCAAAATTTTCAATTTTTTTCAAAATTTGTAATTTTATCAATTTGAATTAAAAATTCCTTTTTTCGAAATTTTTATTTTTTTGATGTTTCTTAAATGTGACTGAAAATATGAATTTTCCGACATGGTCTCGGATGTTTGAGGACTTGGTCTCGGACGTTTCACGGCTTGGTCTCGGACGTTTGACGACTTGGCCTCGGACGTTTGACGACTTGGCCTCAGACTTTTCACGACTTGGCCTCGGACGTTTGACGACTTGGCCTCGGACGTTTCACGACTTGGTATCGGACGTTTGACGACTTGGTGTCAGACGTTTGACGACTTGGTGTCGGACGTTTGACGACTTGGCCTCGGACGTTTGAGGGCTTGGTGTCGGACGTTTGACGACTTGGCCTCGGACGTTTGAGGGCTTGGTGTGTGACGTTTGACGACTCGGTGTCGGACGTTTGACGACTTGGCCTAGGACGTTTGAGGGCTTGGTGGCGGACGTTTGGCGACTTGGCCTCGGACGTTTGACGACTTGGTCTTGGACGTTAGACTTCTCTTTTTGAAAATTATGATCTGCTTCAAGATTGGAATTTTTTTCAAGGCTAGAAATATTTTCAAAATTTGAAATTTTTCAAAATTTGAAATTTTTCCAAATTTGAAATTTTTTCAAAAGTTGAAACTTTTTCAAAATTTGAAATTTTTCAAAATTTAATTTTTTTCAAAATAAGGAATTTTATCATTATTTGAAATTTTTTAATTATTTGAAATTTTTCAAAATTTTTAATTAGTTCAAATTTTGGAGTTTTTAAAATTTGGAATTTTATCTAAATATGTAATTCCATCGAAATTTCACATTTTCCAAAATTCGAATTTTTTGTAAAAATTTGGGATTTATTAACATTTTAGAAATTTTCAAAATTATGAATTTTTTTCAAAATACGCAATTTTACAATTTGAATTAAAAATTCCATTTTTCGAAATTTTTCTTTTTTTGATGTTTCATAAATGTGACTGAAAATATGAAATTTCCGACATGGTCTCGGATGTTTGAGGAATTGGTCTCGGACGATTCACGGCTTGGTCTCGGACGTTTGACGACTTGGCCTCGGACGTTTGACGACATGGCCTCGGACGTTTGACGACTTGGCCTCGGACGTTTAATGACTTGGTCTTGGACGTTAGACTTCTCTTTTTGAAAATTATGATCTGCTTCAAGATCAGAAATTTTTTCAAAGCTAGAAATATTTTCAAAATTTGAAATTTTTCAAAATTTTAAATTTTTCTAAATTTGAAATTTTTCAAAATTTGAAATTTTTCAAACTTTGAAATTTTTTCAAAATTTGGAATTTTTTCAAAATTTGATATTTTTTCAGATTTTGAATTAGTTCAAAATTTGGAGTTTTTAAAATTTGGAATTTTATCTAAATTTGTAATTTCATCGAAATTTGTCATTTTTTCATAAATTGGATTTTTACTAAAGATTTGGAATTTTATTAACATTTCAGAATATTTCAAAATTTGAATTCTTTTCAAAATTTGTAATTTTCAAAATATGATCAAAAATTTCCATTTTTCGAAGTTTCTATTTTTTTGAAGTTCCTTAATGTGACTTTTAATATATGAAATTTCATGACTTGGTCTCGGACGTTTGAGGACTTGGTTTGGGACGTTTCACGGTTTGGTGTCGGACGTTTCACGGGTTGTTGTCGGACGTTTGACGACTTGGCCTCGGACATTTCACGACTTGGTCTCGGACGTTTGACGACTTGGTGTCGGCCGTTTAAGGACTTGGTGTCGGACGTTTGACGACTTGGTCTCGGACGTTTGACGACTTGGTGTCGGACATTTGACGGCTTGGTCTCGGACGTTTGACGACTTGGCCTCGGACGTTTGACGACTTGGCCTCGGCGTTTCACGACTTGGTGTCGGACGTTTGACGACTTGGTGTCGGACGTTTGACGACTTGGCCTCGGACGTTTAATGACTTGGTCTTGGACGTTAGACTTCTCTTTTTGAAAATTATGATCTGCTTCAAGATTAGAAATTTTTTCAAAGCTAGAAATATTTTCAAAATTTGAAATTTTTCAAAATTTTAAATTTAGCCAAATTTGAAATTTTTTCCAAATTTGAAATTTTTTCAAAATTTAAATTTTTTCATAATTAGGAATTTTTTCATTATTTGAAATTTTTTAATTATTTGAAATTTTTTCATTTGGTATTTTTTCAAAATTTTGAATTTGTTCAAAATTTGAATTTTTAAAAGTTTGGAATTTTATCTAAATTTTTATTTCCATCGAAATTTGACATTTTCCAAAATTCGAATTTTTGTAAAAATTTGGGATGTTATTAACATTTCAGAAATTCTCAAAATTTTGAATTTTTTTCAAAGTTTGTAATTTTATCAATTTGAATTAAAAATTCCATTTTTCGAAATTTTTATTTTTTTGATGTTTCTTAAATGTGACTGAAAATATGAAATTTCCGACATGGTCTCGGATGTTTGAGGACTTGGTCTCGGACGTTTCACGGCTTGTTCTCGGACGTTTGACGACTTGGCCTTCGACGTTTGACGACATGGCCTCGGACGTTTGACGACTTCGCCTCGGACGTTTGACGACTTGGCCTCGGACGTTTGAGGGCTTGGTGTCGGACGTTTGACGACTTGGTGTCGGACGTATGACGAGTTGGTGTCGGACGTTTGACGACTTGTCCTAGGACGTTTCACGACTTGGTCTCAGACGTTTGACGACTTGGTCTCGGACGTTTGACGACTTGCTGTCGGACGTTTGACGACTTGGCCTCGGACGTTTCACGACTTGGCCTCGGACGTTTGAGGGCTTGGTGTCGGACGTTTGACGACTTGGTGTCGGACGTTTGACGACTTGGACTCGGACGTTTCACGACTTGGTCTCGGACGTTTCACGACTTGTTCTCGGACGTTTCACGACTTGGACTCGGACGTTTCACGACTTGGTCTCGGACGTTTGACGACTTGGACTCGGACGTTTCACGACTTGGTCTCGGACGTTTCACGACTTGGTCTCGGACGTTTCACGACTTGGACTCGGACGTTTCACGACTTGGTCTCGGACGTTTCACGACTTGGACTCGGACGTTTGACGACTTGGTCTCGGACGTTTCACGACTTGTTCTCGGACGTTTCACGACTTGGTCTTGGACGTTTCACAACTTGGTGTTGGACGTTTCACGACTTGGTCTCGGACGTTTCACGACTTGGTCTCGGACGTTTCACAACTTGGTCTCGGACGTTTCACTACTTGGTCTCGGACGTTTCACGACTTGATCTCGGACGTTTCACGACTTGTTCTCGGACGTTTCACGACTTGGACTCGGACGTTTGACGACTTGGTCACGAACGTTTCACGACTGTATTTTTCCGAAACTCACGCACATAACGAGGAATATCTCCAAAATGGTTAGCCCTACAAGAAAATTTATTGAGACATAATTTGTGTATTTTTGCAAGATCTACATTTTTTGTATAGCGGTAAAACAAACTTGGATACACAAAATACAGATAATATTGGAGGAAATAGCCATGGGGAGAAAGAAAGAAAAGTAAGGGTTTCATGAAATAAATCCATTAGTGACCTTTTTTATCAAAGCTACTTGCAATCTTGCTTTCTAATCTGCACCCTTGTTCTAATTTACTTTTTTTCACATCGAAGTACGCAATAAAGAGGTCAGAATGGAGTATGCGTGGACTAGGACGGGGTAATGAATCTAAGTGACATGACGGGGATCAAAAAGGGGCCGAGAAATACGAAATGTGGTAGGTTGTGTGAAAATGGGCACTACATTTTGAAATGTAACGGTACGGAAAAGGTGAGAGAGAATTTAATACTGAAAGAGTGGAAAGATTTTCTATTAGAGTTAAAAGTTAGAACAATTTTAAATTCAAGATCAAATGAATATATGGAGATAGCAGAAGAATATTTAGGAAAAATAAGGTTTAAAAGTTAAAAGTAGTATGAGTAAATAGCGAAAATGGAAAAGGGTAATAAGGGGTAAAACTAAATGGTCATAATAAGCTTCCCAGTTATACTTATATGAAATAATGTTGGACATAAAGGGAAGTAATAGAAATAAGTAACTTTAAAAGGGTGAAATGAACTGTGTACATTTCCAGCAGCCTTCCAGTAGCTAAGGTAATAGTAGAAAATATTGTTAACATTTATTATAAATATGGTTAGAATAAATTATATCTGTTTTATTTTATTATTGTAGTAGACTAATGGTGCATAGTAGAGAAAGTAGAAAGCGCGGATCCCGAGCAAGCTAGACAAGCCTATGTAACATTGGTACTAATGAAAACATAAATTTTATGCTCCGTTGTGAATGCTTCGTTTTCATGTGCAGAGTAAGGTAAAGTTAACAGACGCCTGACCACATAAGAAAGCTAGCAACACCTGCAACTTATGCCCATCAGACGTTATAATTGATTGCTGTGTAGATACATATTTCATACCTTCTTTCTCCGCTAGACTTTCCTCGCTCTCTTTGTGTGAAAACTTCTTAACGAAACAATGCTGTATATGGTTGCACGAAGTGAAAGATACCTGCAGTAATATGAGTAGTAGGAGCGCTAAATAATGCGATTATATCCGTTTAAGACGACTGCAATTTAAATATTAACGTTTAGTACAAGACACATGAATTTAACAATGTACATACAAGATTGATGCCACTCCATTGTCACCCAC
Organism: Tenodera sinensis; assembly: GCA_030765045.1. NCBI lineage: Eukaryota > Metazoa > Arthropoda > Insecta > Mantodea > Mantidae > Tenodera > Tenodera sinensis. Next base: position 39,525,492 of record CM060965.1, read on the forward strand.
CAACTTCAAGTTTAGTTACCAACTTAAGTCCTATTACATGACATTACCCTCTGTATTTGCACACTTCAATAGATCACTTGGTCTGATTAGTTTTTACTTTCTCTACTGGTAAGTAGGGGAAGTATTGTATTCCACCCAAAAATTCCATGTCGAGATTTCACGGGAAACATGTTTTGAGGCCCCCTGAATCCAAAAAAAAACATTTTTAGAAAAAGGTCTGTGTGTGTCTGTGTGTCAGTCTGTCAGTCTGTGGACAGCATAACTCAAAAACGAAAAGTCGGTTAAAAACCAAAGTTACTATTTAAGTTTAATGTCTTTCAAGAATGCGACACGAAGATTTTGAAGAAAATAGCCCCATCCTAAACTACCCTTTACATGGAAACGTTTTCAAATATTTTTATTTTCTTGAGAATGGCTCTAACGATTTTGATTAAAATGTCATATGTTTGAGATATTTTGATGACAAATGAAATGCATATCTTGAATTTTCTGGCTATAGCCCCTGTAGTCGTATCTACTCTGGACGACTTTTGCATAACTGGTAAACCGTTAGAGATAGACCAAATTATACTGTACAACAAATGTAGATCTTGCTAAAATACACAATTTATGTCTCAATAAATTTTCTTGTAGGGTGAACCATTTCGGAGATATTCCTTGTTATGTGTTTGAGTTTCGGAAAACTTAGAACTTTCGTGAAATGGATCATCGTTGTTCATTTTTTTTATATATGTCAAGTGTGCAAAGACAACAGAATCTCAAACATTTGACTATCGCACAAAGCCTACTGTATTCTAACATTCCCCTTGCACCTACAAGGAAATAAGCAATAAGATTATTTGTACAAATGTGTATCTCAACTATCAAGAAAGAAGATATAGGAATAAGAGTTTGTAAGAATGGTTAGTACAAGAGTAGAGAAAGTCATGTGAGTGCAACACATCAGATTTTTACATTTCATGATGTTATATATGATTAGTTTCCTATGTCAGTTGCACAATCTGCGTATAATTCACACTGAAATACTTGAATTTACCGCAATGCGTTATCTAGTTAACCTGTTCCTTGAGTTGGCTATCTTCTATTTTATTTAATCTGAACCGTTATTCTTTTATCTATGACCTAATAATCGATAAAATGGCTCCATGCACCAATATGAATGAAAATTAATTCCAGAAACCGGACGAATTTCTGAAAGGTCGGAAAGGTAATACGGAATTGTTACCCTTAAAACATAGATATTCACGTAACTTTTTCTACTTATTTTTCGGCAAAAATACTTAGAGAAGCTTACTCTCCGTTTAATTCAAGTTAATCGAGATTCGTAGAAATGGTTTTAATGTACATATTTCCTTGCAGGTACAATGAGAACGGGAATACGGTAGACTTTAAGGTAGACTGAAAATTGACCGAAAATTCATCAAATTGGCGATTTTTAGGTCTGCACATATAAATGATCCCCAAACCTTCGGTCGTTGGCTGGCAGTGAAATTTTTCAGATTCCGCCAATTTTAAAGGTCTAGTACGGCCTTTAAATACCAGGTGCGCTACATTTAAATGTCCCGTTTTTACTTAAATTTTCGGCAGCATTTGAACAAAATATGGTCCAAAAAAGGCTCAAAAACAACCAAATAAAGAAAAAGAAAGAAAGAAAGAAAGAAAGAAAGAAAGAAAGAAGGAGGGAGGGAGGGAGGGAGGGAGGGAGGGAGGGAGGGAGGGAGGGAGGGAGGGAGGGAGGGAGGGAGGGAGGGAGGGAGGGAGGGAGGGAGGGAGGGAGGGAGGGAGGGAGGGAGGGAGGGAGGGAGGGAGGGAGGGAGGGAGGGAGGGAGGGAGGGAGGGAGGGAGGGAGGGAGGGAGGGAGGGAGGAAGGAAGGAAGGAAGGAAGGAAGGAAGGAAGGAAGGAAGGAAGGAAGGAAGGAAGGAAGGAAGGAAGGAAGGAAGGAAGGAAGGAAGGAAGGAAGGAAGGAAGGAAGGAAGGAAGGAAGGAAGGAAGGAAGGAAGGAAGGAAGGAAGGAAGGAAGGAAGGAAGGAAGGAAGGAAGGAAGGAAGGAAGGAAGGAAGGAAGGAAGGAAGGAAGGAAGGAAGGAAGGAAGGAAGGAAGGAAGGAAGGAAGGAAGGAAGGAAGGAAGGAAGGAAGGAAGGAAGGAAGGAAGGAAGGAAGGAAGGAAGGAAGGAAGGAAGGAAGGAAGGAAGGAAGGAAGGAAGGAAAGAAAGAAAGAAAGAAAGAAATTATTATCAAAAGTAATTATATCTTCCTTCCAGAGATTGATGGTCTTTTTTGGGCAATTAGAGTTTATAAAACAAAAAAAACTATTGTGATAGTTTTTGATGCAGATTTAAGGGTGCTCAGTTACATGGTCATCAGCGCCCTTAAAAACAATTCATGGCAAAAGCCTGATATAAATTTCAATCAAAAATAAAATTATAAGCAAAAGGGAAACTAAATATAGATGCCTAAATATATAAAACCAAGTGGCAAAAGCCAAAATTTAAACAAAGCGATAAAGATGTCAAAAGAGTATAAAAACTAGGTATCTAAATTCTAAATTCTCAAACTCATGTTTTATGTACTCCGCTAAAAGCCTAAATACTCTTTTACCGCAATTTTGTCGTCCGCCAAGACCTTTGCAAGTCTGGCAGGCAGCCGCAGAGAGTCTCGAAAGCACGCTAGAGATCACAACAAAACAATTGATGTGTTGCACTCACATGACTCTCTCTACTATTGTACTAACTATTCCTACAAATTCATATTCCTCTATCTTTTTCATGTTTATCGAGATAAACATTTGCAAAAATTATCTTATTGCTTACTTTCTTGTAAGTACAAGGAGAATATGGGAATACAGCAGGCTCTGGGCGATGCTCAACTCTTTTAAAGCTTTGAAATTCCGGCCAAGAATAAAAAAGTGAACAACGACCTTCTATTTGAGAAAAGTTAGTATTGCAAAAATTTACATAAACAGCAAGGAGTGTCTCCGAAATGGTTCAATACAAAAAATGTATTCGGACATAAATTGTGTTTTAGCGAGATCTACAGTTTAGTATAGTAAGATTTGGTCAATCTCTTATGGTTTACCAGTTATGCAAAAGGCATTAAGTGTCAATGGAACTACGTAAGCTATAGTCGAAAATTCAAAATATACATTTCATTTGCGATCTTAAGCATATAGCATTTTAATCGAAATCGTTTTGAGAAAAACAAAATTTTCGAAAAATTTTGCATGAAAAGGGTAGTTTAGGGTGGAGGAATTTTCTTCAAAATCTTCGTCAGGTATCCTTGAAAGATATAAAACTTAAGTAACAACGTTGGTGTTTAACCAGCTTTCCGTTTTTCAGTTATGCAGTTCACTGACATACGCGCGGGCGCATCTTTGAATTCAGGGGCCCTCGAAACATTTATTTCCGCTGTAATCTCGATACTGAAATTTTGGGTCCAATACAATACTTCCCCTACTTACCATATGTAGTAGAGAAAGTAAAAATGAATATCTACATCAAGAACCAATATCCACATGTATATCAATAAATCAATATCTACATCAAGAAATAAACACCAATATCTACATCTACATAAAAAATCAGCATCTACAACTACATCAACAAATTAATGTCAACATCTCCATCTACATCAATAAATAAATAAATATCAGAAAATCAAAATCGACGTCGAAAATAGGACCTCGAACTTCATGTTCGATGCCGTGTTCAACGCCGGGTTCAACGCCGTGCCCCAGGCCGAATCTAACGTCGTATCCACCAGTGTACGACGCCATGTCCGACACCATGCTCGGCACCGCGCTCCTCCGAGCGCTTGACCTCGTGTTCGAACTCATATTTTTCTAAAAAGGTTTTTTTTCGATTCAGGGGGCCTAATTTTTGATGGAATATAATACTTCTACTTTATGTAGTAGAGAAAGTAAAAATTAATATCAAAATCTGTATCTCAAAAGCAATATAAATTCTATTTCAAAAAATTATATTTAAATCTATAACAAAAAATCAGTGTCAAAATCTACATCAATAAACCTATATCAAAAATTGAAAACCCGACATCGAGTATTTGACATCGGAAATCCTACATCTAAAAATTCGATTACGAAAAGCCGACGTCGACAATCTGACATCATAAATAGGACATCGAATATTCAACATCGAAAGTTCGTAATCGAAAACCCAACGTGGCAAGTTCGACATTGAAAATTCGATATCAAAATTTTACATAGAAAATTCAACATCGAAAATACCACATCGGTAATTCAGCATCGATAATCCAACGTGGAAAAATCGACGTCAAAAATTCGTCATCGAAAATTCGACATCAACAATTTGATATATTCGGCATAGAAAAACCGACGTCGTATGCTCGATATCGAAAACTCGACATAGAGAATTCGACATAGAAAACTCGACTTCGAATTGTGTTAAACGTTGCGTTCAATACTGTAACATTTGTGATCAACATTGTGTTCAACATTGAGTTCAACATTGTGTTGAGCATTGCGTTCCGCATCCCGTGTTATAACTGCCGAAACTGTCCGGCGGTCTGGATGGCTCAGTTGGTTAGACGCTGGCCTACTATTCCCAAGGTCGCGAGTTCAGATCCGGCACATACCGATGGTTTTTAAGTGTTCTTAAAAACGACAGCTCCATATCAGTAGATTTACTGGCATCTAAAGGAACTCCTGCAGGACAAAATTCCGGCACACCGGCGACGCTGATGTGATCCTAGCGTCGTTAAACAACAAATTATTATTATTATTATTATTATTATTATTATTATTATTATTATTATTATTATTATTATTATTATTATTATTATTATTATTATTATTATTATTATTATTATTATTATTATTATTATTATTATTATTATTATTATTATTATTATTATTATTATTATTATTATTATTATTATTATTATTATTATTATTATTATTATTATTATTATTATTATTATTATTATTATTATTATTATTATTATTATTATTATTATTATTATTATTATTATTATTATTATTATTATTATTATTATTATTATTATTATTATTATTATTATTATTATTATTATTATTATTATTATTATTATTATTATTATTATTATTATTATTATTATTATTATTATTATTATTATTATTATTATTATTATTATTATTATTATTATTATTATTATTATTATTATTATTATTATTATTATTATTATTATTATTATTATTATTATTATTATTATTATTATTATTATTATTATTATTATTATTATTATTATTATTATTATTATTATTATTATTATTATTATTATTATTATTATTATTATTATTATTATTATTATTATTATTATTATTATTATTATTATTATTATTATTATTATTATTATTATTATTATTATTATTATTATTATTATTATTATTATTATTATTATTATTATTATTATTATTATTATTATTATTATTATTATTATTATTATTATTATTATTATTATTATTATTATTATTATTATTATTATTATTATTATTATTATTATTATTATTATTATTATTATTATTATTATTATTAGAAACTGTCCGGCTGTTAAGGAAACATCTTGTAATGGTCCCACAAGGAACATCTAAAATTCAGCTTTTATACTATGACGTAAGTACAGTCACAAATTATTAGGTAACATTTAAGAGTATTCGGTGAAGAGTTTTGGCACGATTTTAAGTGTGTGGCAATGAATGACGTGATATCTAATATTATCCCAAAGAAAATATAAGAAAATTAGACTTTACAATTTGCTTCATTTAGGTTGCTATTTTATACACCTTTGCTACCGGTAACCTGTCACGATGATCCAAAATTCATAGTAGTCCCATCGTTCCTTTAAAGGTATTTTGGGGTTATGCACTGAGAAAGTTTCAGTTTTTCTAAAATAAGGAAGGCCTAGCAGTGAGGGGCTCTTGCTCCAAAAGGAAGCAACAATTCTTGACAGGGCTACTCAAGGCAGGGTGCAACAGACAACAGCTTGGAAGCAGGCTACACAATTGGATCACATCGACCTCCTACTCCCCCGCCCAAACCGATTACGTCAGGCTATCGTGCGTAAAGAAGTAATTCCTGCTGAATGAGGGTAACATCCTAATTTAGACACGGCAAATCATATCGTGTCGTAGGGGAGAGTAAAATGGAGGAGGAAGGTTGGTCTGGGGTGGTCTGCAAGTGGAAGCCTTCACACATTCTGAAATCTTTGTTTAAAAATCTCATGTGTTGCACCCACATGATTTTCTCTACTCTTGTACTAACATTTATTCCTCTATCTTCTTCATGTTAGTCAAGATAAACATTTGTATAAATTACCTTATTGCTAATTTTCTGGTAGATACAAACAGGATGAACACAGTAGCCTTTGAACGATAGTCAAATCCTTTAAAGCTGATCGCTAAATGAAGTCTTTGAAATTCTATTCTCTTTTCACGGCCAAGACATAAATAAGTATATAACGACCTTCCATTTGAGATTGTATACAGAGTGGAAGGGAAGTCACCACATTCCTTCTAATATCTGCTTCATAGAAGAATTACAAGCAACAGTTTAATGGCATTTTGTCTTTTGATCAGCTGATTTCGAAAAAATAAATAGTTTAACCAAATTGGATGCGTAATTCCACAAGAATGTACGAAGATAACAGTTTGTTACTTGTAATATGCGTAGATCAGCTTATTTCTGACCTAGCTTCTGTAGTGATTAAGGGGCATCACACAGGGTTTCGAAGTAATTAATCACTTAAGAGACGTGGAGGAATACTCCAAGCAGCTTTTTCATACGTGAGGTAATTCGACAACATTGCGTTGAGGTTGGTCAGGGAATTGACCTAATTTGTGAATGTAAACAGGTTGGGACTGTCGCTTTCGCTTAATGTTTTGAGAGCTATCGCTTGTGATTGGCCTACACTCGCACAGTAAGGCAAGGTATGAGTTTGTTTTCAAGACGCACCGTTACGGTGCTTGTTTATGTACTGAGCCAGGAAAAGTGACCACCCATACAATCTGCAGTGTTGCCAAGTTGATTTCGACAAAACTAAAATATCTCTGTAGGAAATGGTCAGAGGCAAAAACGTAGGATACAAAATGTGTTCCAAACACCAAGATCTACTACTGGTTTAAATTAATGTAATGACTTCCCTTACACCCGGTGTACTATATCTACTGACTCTATATACTGTAAGCACTGCGAAGCTCACACAAATAACGAGGAATATCTCCGAAATGGTTTACTCCACAAAAAAATGCATTTGGACATAAATTAAGTGTTTTAACGAGATCTACAAGTTTGTACAGTAAGATTTGGTCTATTTCTTACGATTTACCAGCTATGCAAAAGTCATCAAGAGTTAACAGGGCTACCTGTGCTATAGCGAGAAAATTCAATATATACATTTTATTTGCCATAAAAATATCTTATACATGTGGCATATTAATCAAAACCGTTGGAGTCATTTTTGAGAAAATCAAAATGTTTAAAAATTTTCCATGTAGAGGGTAGTTTAGGGTAGAGGAATTTTCTTCAAAATCTTTGTGTCGCATCCTTGAAGGACTTAATTCAACTTAAATACCAACGTCGGTTTTAACCAACTTTTCGTTTTTGAGTTATGCTGTCCACACACACACACACACACACACACACACACACACACACACACACACACACACACACACACACGGACCTCTTCCTAAATTTTTTTTTATCCATGAGAGCTGAAAACATATTTTTGGTGAAATCTAGACATCGAATTTTTGAGTCGAAGTTACTTAACTATACGTAGTAGGGAAAGTAAAAGAAGCTAAGCGAGAATGTTCTAACGATCATAAATAAATTAATAGATAATAATAATAATAATAATAATAATAATAATAATAATAATAATAATAATAATAATAATAATAATAATAATAGCAATAACACTAATAACAATGACAATAATAATAGTAATAAAAATAATAACAGTAATGATGATGATGATGATTATGATGATAAAACTTCCTTCACCCATTAACATTTCATACAATTTCTATGGACTCGTCACATAAATAAATCATTTTTCCATGCGCATTCTGCCAAACATAACAAATACAACCGTAAGAGGAGTTTCGAATAAGCAGCACCTACTTCGTGAAGTGCAGCAAGCTGAGACAGCTTCAACCGTTGCAAAACAGTTCAATATACTCGTACTAAGCTAATCATCAGCTCTGGATAAAATATGTCTTCAATGTGAGATATTACGAGAGTATCGAAGTCGCAATAAATCCCTCAATCCCCTATCTTTCTTTCCTTGTTTATTTTACGTCGCTTTAACTCTGTGGTCATATCGCAACGGAACTGTTTAAGATATTAAGAGTGTGGTAGACAGCCTTCTAGGTCTCATCACCGTACCATACGATTTTGCTACGGCGCGTGCACAGAGAGGGATCAGTGCAGGGTAACTGTACCGGTGTTTATGACAGGCAGATGACATTAGAGTGCCATCCAGGCTAGCCTTCTAGTATCATCCCCATACACTTGTTTCGTCACATGTACACAGAGGGATCAGTGCAGGTGAACTGCACCTCTGCCTGTGACGAGTAAATGGCATTAGGGTGCTATCCAGTCTATCTGCTTTCCTTATCTGGGATAGTGACACAGAAATTGCTGTTACCTATTCTCATTTTTACTGTTACTTTACTGTTTTGTTTACTAAGGTGGAACTTTGGGTCGGGGTATTAAATATCCAATCCGATATTTACCCTGGCGACTGAGGGAAACCACGAAAAAAGCAGTCAGATTGGTCAGCCCATAGGATTTAAACCCAGGACCTTCCGAATGCGATCCACAGGCCTTACCGTCTGAGCCATCCCGCTCGATTATGTTTTCTTGTTGCAGGTGATACAGATAATTTAAAACAAAAGCCGTTGATTTAATGTCATTTCTCCAGGAGAAAATTAATCATGTGCACAATGGCCCTCTAAACAACCCCACACTGTTTGGCATGTTTACAATATTTGTTTTTAATTTCTCTATTATTTAAGTTTGTATTTCCCGCAATAGGAGAAATACAACCGAGATTTCACCGAAAATACATGTGTTGGGTCTCCTAGCATCCAAAAGGAGCATTTTTAGAAGAAGTGCATGTGAGAGAGAGAGATCGATGGCCCTTTTTCTAAACATCATGCTATTTCGGATTCAAGAAACAGCAAATTTTGTATTTTGATCTCGATGTCAAATTTTTGGGCGGAATACAATACTTCCTCCGCTAGAGTAAAGTTGTAACGTGCGTAAATTTTAATGTATCCAAATGAAGTCAATAAATTCAACATTAGTTAAAATAAGTAAGCAACAGGAATAAGCAAATGGGCATGTATTGCAGGTGAACTCTTGTAAATCTGACATCGATTGCATTCCCTGTTTGAATGAATAAATAAATAAATAAATAAATACATACATAAATAAATAAATAAATAAATAAATAAATAAATAAATAAATAAATAAATAAATAAATAAATAAATAAATAAATAAATAAATAAATAAATAAATAAATAAATAAATAAATAAATAAATAAATAAATAAATAAATAAATAAATAAATAAATAAATAAATAAATAAATAAATAAATAAATAAATAAATAAATAAATAAATAAATAAATAAATAAATAAATACATAAATACATAAATACATAAATACATAAATAAATAAATAAATAAACGAACGAACGAACAAACAAACAAACAAATAAATAAATAAATAAATAAATAAATACATAAATAAATATGTTGTTTAACGACCCTGTCAATTGCCAGAATTATATTAGCGTCGCCGGTGTGCCGGAATTTTGTCCCGCAGGAGTTCTTTTACACCCCAGTAAATCTACTGACATGGAGCTGTCGTTTTTAAGCATACTTGAAAACCATCCGTGTGGGCCGGATTTAAACCCGCGACCTTGGGTTCAGTAGGCCAGCATCTAACCAACTGAGCCACCCAGACCGAATTCCCTGTTTGAGACTAGTGAATTTATGGAAAACTGGCCATGCTTTATTTTCTAAACAGAATCGCACTAAAGTAACTGTGCAGAAAACATAAGGTAGGAAAGGAGAAATATAAGCTAGAGAAAGTAGTGGAATCAAATAGTCATAAACTACACCATTCTCATTCCACAACTCAAAATGTATTGCTTAGCTATTATGAAAGTTTTAATTAGCAAGGCGTTTCATTTCATGCCTTTACGAGGTTTCTAGTTCGCTAACCAATAAGGAAGAAAAGATTTAATGCGCCCAATTCTATCTTGCTACTTCAAGCAGATGCACGCAGTATGTAAACAAACTAAAAGTTGACTAGTCTAATGCACCGACTGTTAAGCCCCACTGTCCTCCCATTCTCTCATTTCTTTTTCTCGTTTCTTTATTTCTTTTCTTTCTCTCCTTTTCTTTTTTTCTTGCTGTCTCTTTCTTTCTCTCTCCTCTCTCTTTTCATTTCTTTCTTTCTTGATGCATGTAATTAATACAATAACAAGTAAGTCCAAGGTACAGCTATGCACACATCAAATTCCATTTGTGATGTCAAGTGTTTTTATGAAAGAAGCTAAAACTGCAATTTTCAGGAAAATAGTTTTTCGCCGGAAATAAATGTTTTCAAAGTCCCTAAATCCAGAAAAGCCCGTGTTTTTAAGTGTATGTGTGTGAACAACATAACTAAACATTTTTATGTGTACACTCACGACTATCTCTTCTCACTGTTTACATACCCTACCATTCTTACAAACACTTATTCTTCTATAAATTATAAGAAATATCTTAGAGATTATAAGCTTCACTTACTAACAGCAAATACACTGTGAAACTAGTAATCTGCTTTTAATTTCAAGAACTTTCTGGAAGTACTAAGATAAGTGAAACATAGTCTCTAAGATATTTGTTCTAATTTATAGTTCACTGTTAAAAGCTTCAGTTTTTCATAACTTATTTTTCCATCTGCCTCATGTTAATCGGGATAAAGATTTGTAGAAATGGTTTTATTACATTCCTTACAGGAGCAATGGGAATATGGGAATACAGTAAGCTTAAGTGATAATCAAATCTTTTAAGAGCTGATTTCTATGTGATGGCTTTGAAATTACGTTTTCTTTGCATCACCAGGGCGTAAAATAAAGCGAAATTTTAACTGCAATATATATTCAAAGTCTACGAACACTTGTAAAGCTATCTTCATTTGGAAAGAATTTCATACAACTGTTAAACTATAGCAGATGGACCAAAATGTACCACATAAAAATGTAGATGTCTTTAAGGGCCGATGTTATGGCTGACATTACGAAGTGACTTCCTAATTGAGAAAAGTATAAGAAGTATTTGCAATTTAAACAAATTAAAAGGAATATTTCCCCTCCCCGGCCAAAAAAAGATATTTAGGCATGAAGGTGTGCTTTAATGAGATCTAGTTTGGTATTTAACCGACTTTTTGTTCTTGGGCTAGTATGCAGTTTACGAACACACACGTGCACATGCACACACAAAGGGCCTTTTTCTAAAAATGCTTATTTCAGTCATGGAACCCCGAATACATTACTTCCCAGTGAAATCTCAGTATCGAATATTTGGGTGGAAAGCAATAGATACATACCTAAGCTCCAATGATCCAGATCCACGGATATAAATCTTGGTTTCAAACAACAGATAATATACATTGATGAGCGTGTTTGGTAGAACTAAGTCTCAACTTCCGAGTCCGACGGACATTAGTTCCGCATTGTCATTGTAGATGGCACTTAATGGCACTCAATGTGCAGTGAGGTTGCCAACCTATACAAGAAAAGAGCGCGATTTATTAGCGATCTGCGAAATGGGAAATGAGTGTGAGTGAAATAAGTGGTAAAGCCGAGAAGATTATAACGAAAATGTCATGGATTTAGACTTGGTAGAAGAAATGAAGATTACAAAGTCGTGCTTCCAAAAACCACGGTATTTTATGAATCAGATGATTGGGGTTTAGCTTAATAGATCCTGTGGCTATGTCGTTTCGTATTTTTCTTCACTACTCTTCTTACAAAAGATCCCTCAGATACGCTTTGCTGTTTAGATCCCTCAATCTCTTGGCTACGCTTTGCTGTTTATGACCCAAGACACTGGTGATAAGAAAGAGCACCAGCAGTACAAAATATAGTCATTCTAGCAGAGGTTATTTCTTGCTCTTGGGTTGGCAACCATGTACGCGCATGCGCTGTGACAGGAAAATGGCGTAGTTTGGTGACATTGTAATCTGATTTTCCTATGAAACAAATAGTTAAAATGGAAATGTATGTTACCGCCTTCAGAAGGGTTCGAATGTTGCTCAAAACGTAGTGCTTTAAAAAAGGTTTTGTAATGACTTTTACGTGATGCTACTATTGGGCTTTTCCATCGGAATTGGAAGTTGGTCACAACAACAAAAACAGATCAAGAATTGCTCTAAAATCAAATAGGTGCTCCTTGATAAAAAAAAATAGTGAGATCGTTAAGAAAAGAAGCAAAAATGTAGGTTAACTACAAGAAAAGTGTGAGAAATACATTCATAGTGTACTCCCATTTATGCCGTCCCCGCAGTTTTGGGAGGCATTCTACTGACCTTCAAAGATGGAGTATGTATAGCAAGCAGGATATGTGTGCATCTACTTACATTTTCGCGCGTTTTACGTGCACAGCTCTAGATTATTCACATATGACAATGTAGAATTAAATTATTTTGTTGTTTAACAACGCTGTCAATTGCCAGGATCACATCAGCGTCGCCGGTGTGCTGGAATTTCGTCCCGCAGGAGTTCTTTTACATGCCAGTAAATCTTACTGACCTGGGCCGGGTTTGAACCCGCGACCTTGGGATCAGTAGGCCAGCGTCTAACCAACTGAGCCACCCAGACCGACATGATGACAATGTAACCTGAGTAATGTGTTCAAATGACAAACTGTCTTCCCACATACACACAATTCCTCTTCGATGCACCTCTGCAATATTTGTATATATCGCGTCAGCAGTTAAGGGACACTGGGACTGAATTTTCTAACCTTTTCAACTTTACATCTGTTCACTTGAAAATTTACACACTTGATTTGAATAAATAAAGAAATGACTGTACAAAAGCTTACTGTTCTAGCTCAAACACTTATCAGATAGTAGAATTAAATACTTTTAATTAGGAAAAAATCACTTTTGAAACTTTCTTCACATTTTCAGCTAAATGTGCTAGTGGCATACAATAAAAACAAATCAATAATTGCTCTAAATGAAATAGCTACTCCTTGGTAAAAAAATAGATCGTAAGAAAAGAAGGAAAAATGTAGGTTAGCTACAAGAAAAGAATGAGAAATACATTCATAGTATCTAGATTAAATAAATGCCAAGACTAGGCAACGAGTTCTACATAGGGTTTTACTTCCTTACGTAGCTATACGCAAGGTGTAATATTTATATTCGGTAGGTACTTTGTGTTTGTGCATTATTGTATTATTTACAGTGTTCCTAAAAAGGTGACCATTGCCTTCAAAATGAACACATTTCCATGCAGAATTGAACTCGATTTGAGTCCAGTCACATTTTCACGTTTCCATATCCGAAAACGAGATCGAACAACATTCATACAATGATATTTCGATTCCGGTCCTACAAAATAAGCGGATCGAACCCAGTGGTTGAGCTTCGTTTGAATCCGCGTTTCCGTGTGGTGTTCAATCCAGAAAAAGAATTCAAAATCGGTATTAGAGGAATTAGGTAAATGATCCATTTTCCCTCCTTGCAAGCTCTAATCTGTTTATAAATCGTAAGTTTCCTGTGGGAGCTCTATATAGGTACTACTTGGGTATATTTATTACTACCAAATTTTATTCTTACTGAACTACATTCAAATTCCTTTTCCTCACAAAACAGGTACAAACGCCCTACACTTACCGAGGAATTAAATAGTAGTATGTTGATCTCCCACTGAAAACTTACTACAATTGATAAACATAAATGGAAGTTTTTGGATTGGAGGAGAAATGGAAGGGCAGGAACCATTTAATTCCTCTATTATCCTTAAATAGACGAATTCGCCATGGAAACCTAAGTATAAACCAGCTAGCCTCGCTGCAATATTGATAATGCCATATAAGTTATCACTTGTTCTTTTAATAGAGTAGTTTTTTTGTTTACCATTGGCATCAGAGTCCTGCAGAAGCATAGTCTCATGTGTCAGAAACGCCCACAGTAGTAATTACTCATGAATTTATCAGCACCTCATACTTCACTATCACAATGACGCCATGGTTAAACAACTGACTGCTAGCCTGCGGGAAGGCGTGGTGCCAAATAGGAGCCACATAAATTTTGCCTTAAGCACTCCTATCTTAATGGCAGATTTTAATGGCATTTTCATTGAATACACAACAGTAGAATGGAAGTAATTTTTATCAGATATGACACATTTTATTTTGTTTGCACCTATATTAAAGAGCAGTTAAACTAAAACATTAATTTTAAAAACTATTATGCTTTTTCTGGTTAAAAATCTCTGAAACTATTCCCAACTTGAAGTGTAAATAATGATATTTGATTGCCTCTATGGTTTGGTCACATACTAGAGACCCTGAGGGATGGGAACTTTTTTAACCAGGATTATTCTCACGCCCCCTAGTGACTGGAAGTATGAGTAAAATTGTAAAAGTGTATGTGAATTTAATTTATAAAGAAATCCAGTGTAAAGGAACTCAAAGTTGCTCAAACAGACGTTATAATTGATTGCATATTTCATACCTTCTTTCTCCGCTAGACTTTCCTCGCTCTCTGTGTGTGAAAACTTCTTAACTGAAACAATGGTGTGCATGGATGCATGAAGTGAAAGGAGCCTGCAGATTTAAGAGCTCCATACAATATGATTTAATACTTTTTAACATACAATACACACAAATTTAACAATGTACATAAAAAATTGTCAGTTTATTGTTACCAACTTTAGTTTAGTTACCAACTTTAGTCCTATCAATAAATAAATATTTTGTTTAACGACGCTGTCAATTGCCAGGATCACATCAGCGTCGCCACTGTGCCAGAATTTTGTCCCGCAGGAGTTCTTTTACATGCCAGTAAATCTACTGACATGGAGCTTTCGTTTTTAAGCACACTTAAAAACCATCGACCTGGGCCGGGTTTGAACCAGCGACCTTGGGATCATTAGGCCAGCGTCTAACCAACTGAGCCACCCAGATCGACTTTAGTGCTAGCTCATGGCAATACCCTTTGTATTTGCACACATTTAACAAATCACTTGGTTTGATTAGTTTTTACATTTCATGATGTTTTATATTAGTTTCCCATGTCCATCGCATAATCTTCATATAATTCACATTGGCATACTTCAATTTACTGTAATGCGTTATCCAATTAACCCGTTTATTGTGTTGGTGATCTTGAATTCTGTTTAATCTGAATCGCTATTCTTTTATCTATAACCTATTAATCGATAACATGGCGACAGATACGAATATGAATAAAATTGAATTCCAGAAGTCGGACGAAATTCTGAAAGCTTGGAAAGGTAATACGGAATGCTACCCTCAAAAAATAGATGTACCTTTTATATTCACGTGACTTGTTCTACTGATTCTTCAACAAAATATACTTAGACAATCTTATTCTCTGTCTGCTTCATGTTAATCGAGATAAATATACATAGGAATAGCTTTGTTACATAAAGAAACCCAATGTATAGATGTGCTCAAAGTTACACAAATAGTAAACGAGTGAAAATCATTGTCGATGAGGATTGATTAAAAGGAAAAGACGCCGATATAACCTTAGATATTAAAAGGCATAGAGTTGACTGCAGCACCTAATTTCATTTTTATGTTCTCTAGCATGTACATAGTAGGCAGTACCGCACATATTGGGTGGGTGGACCGCGTCCCACTCTCCACCACTGGACCCCGCTCATGACGCCCATAGTGGACAGAGGTGGGGGATCCAGCGACTGGGCCGAGACTACACTCAAAGGGCCGTAGTGCCACAGAACAGAACAGGCAGTAGAGGTATAGTATTCCACCCAAAAAATTCGATATCGAGATTTCACGGAAAATACACGTTTTGAGACTTCCTGAATCCAAAAAAGGGTATTTTTAGAAAAAGGCGCGCGCGCTTGTGTGTATGTGTGTGTGTGTGTGTGTGTGTGTGTGTGTGTGTGTGTGTGTGTGTGTGTGTGTGTGTGTGTACAGCATTAATCAAAAACAAAAAGTCTGTTAAATACCAAACATACAATTTAAGATTATTCCAAGGATGCGACACAAAGATTTTCCCTTATGGTTTATTCAATATATAAGAGCATATAAAATTCTATGAGACCTTGCACTGTTATGCACAATAACACAAAATACATTACATTGTTATGGTAATCCCTTGTGTTGAACATTATGTTCCTTATTTTTGTGTTCTTTGTGTGTATTTTGTATAGTGCTTAGAATAAAACTGTTCATTTATAGAGAGAAAAAAAAAAGAATAGCGCATCAGTAAGTGTCAGTGTTTTCTGGCCGAAAATAGTTTGTCATCCTCATTGACATTATATGCAACGAACAATTGAACAGGTATCTGTAATTTTGTTAGTGTATTTTGTTTAGCCTGTAACCTATTTATTTCTAGAACTTCTTTATAATCACCGTCAGGTTGCATAGTAGACAAACATTCAATGACGTCACAGTCACGTGTTTTCTAGCCAACCAGACGTAGTCTGTTTCAGAGCGCGTGTGTGAGAGTATTTGTACAGTTTTACGGTGAAATTAAGTAATTCCGAGCAATAAGTACACTCCGTTTTTTGATAGTAAATTCATTAATAGTTCCGAAGATGGCATAAACAAAAAATCGTTGCGTTATTCACAGTCTAGTATAATGTGTGCAAACACTTCCTGAGAAAGATGGGAAACAGTTGCAACGCAGCATTTCCCCTCATTCCCCTACATGCACGTTATCTGTCACCTACCACCATCGTTCCTGACGGCTACTCTAGCAAAATGGAACATGCGTATCTCAACAAATGCAATGAAAGTGAGCCATGAAGAAATACATTAATTAGAATCTATAGTCATTTTTTGTGAATATAAAGCATTACCAAGATTTGTATACGCAAACGCTAATTTCGGTGTAGAATTTTGTTGAATAGTGTTTGACTCAAGTATAAAATTTCTATTTATTCTTTTGTTATACTCCTTACAGTCAGGCAGATAGAAAAAATAGTCATTCAAAATGCAAGCAGTTTGTTCTCCTAAAGGACGTTAAACTTTCAAAATAAAAAGCATGGGTATTCCATATGTATCTCGTACACACTTCTATGGTTAATGTTTCTCCCCACGCAACAGTTTCTGAGAAAGCGATCCCAAGCTGGCGGAGTGATGGTTTAATTAGAGAGCAGAGGACTTCTCCAATAGGGACATTTCATGTTATACGGTGTATAACAAAGTTCGTGTCATTTTCCTTAATGCATGCATGCACGGTCTGCCTTTAATAGCATTTCCAAATCTGACATATGAAAACCTCTTCGACCCTATTATTACGAGATATAAAGACATAATCATCTAAGTATGGCGCTTAGAATCCATGAACTAAAGGGAGACAGACTCGTAAACATAATTGAAATGGAGCTTATACCTGCATTACCGTGTTTTCTTTTCATCTTTTCGTTTCTTTGTGTTTCTTTTTTCCTTATGGGCTCTTCTCCTTCGTCTTCCAAATGCCTAACCCCAGCAAGCACAGTGCGCTAAAGTTCCGAAATGATGACGCCAACTGCGAACTCAACTGCCGAGTCTAGCAATTATTGTTTATGTTTAACTTACTGGGAGTGAGCGATGTAATACCTTTGCTTACTCACAGCGCGTAAAACATAGTCTGCTACGTAAGTGTTCCGCATTCGGTTGTGTTTTCAAAGAGAGTAAGAAATAGCACTTGTTTTCTATTTGTTATATTTATAAATATAGTCCCTACCTTTCCAAAGTTAACTGGTAAAGTATTACATAGTCAGAGCACGGAAGTAATTGCACGTTTTCGACTTGATGAAACGAGAAGCAAAGATGAAGCACTAAATGAAGATGTGATGAAGTACATAACGGTGTTTACGGATATTTGACATTGATTGTCCCACGTTGTCTGTCTGTCCGTCACGGTAGAGATTCCGGCAAGTCAGCCGAGGAAGGATGATATGAAAGTACCCTACAGGCGACCAGAACTCATCACAGGCGGAACTATAATTACTGGGGGTCTCTAACAGGTGCGGTCAAGTTCTTCAGCCCTACAGAGTTCCAGGGTGGCCACATAGTGCCCGCCACCAGCCAGTTTCGACTGAACAATCAGTCCTCCTAGGATGGCAGCTGGCCAACCGCAGCGCTCCCCTCAGCCAACCACCGTATTTCGAGAGGACACGCATCACAGCAGCCCAGCCCGACGGCGAAACCGCCGATTCTTTCAGCCTGGAAAGACCAGATAGAGAGAATGAAATGAAATGAAATGAAATGAAATGAAATGAAATGAAATGAAATGAAATGAAATGAAATGAAATGAAATGAAATGAAATGAAATGAAATGAAATGAAATGAAATGAAATGAAATGAAATGAAATGAAATGAAATGAAATGAAATGAAATGAAATGAAATGAAATGAAATGAAATGAAATGAAATGAAATGAAATGAAATGAAATGAAATGAAATGAAATGAAATGAAATGAAATGAAATGAAATGAAATGAAATGAAATGAAATGAAATGAAATGAAATAATGAAATGAATGAAAGGACGTGAAACGGGGGATCAAAGTAAATATCCTTTCCAGCATTTGCCTGACTGATCTGGGTAAACCCCCGAAAAAAACCATGGTCTGGAAGGTCAGCCGCGGGAATGGAACCCACGACCTCCCGAATGCGGGGCACAGACGTTACCGCCTGAGCCACCCCGCTCGGTATTGTCCCACGCACTCTCCAGCATGCAGTCGACCAGTCACCTGATACAGCATACTCGCTTCGTATGATGTTCTTATGTCTTCTCCAGGAACTGCATAGTTTCTCTGCCCTTTTGGCATGCTTCTCTGTGTTGGTTAATTCTGTCTTAAAACTGCCTCCAGTTCTGTGATTCTCTGCAATGTACATCGTTCTCCAGAGACTGCACTGGATCACCCTTGTTTTGCCTGTTCATTAGCGCCTCCAAGAATATTTGATGGCAAACCTCTATCCTGTTCTTTGTGTGGATCTGGACCAATTAGCAACCAGTAACTGACATCGACAAACATAGTGGAACAGTATGTATCGTGAAGAAAAATTCAGTAGAAATCAACTACAATGGCCAACAATGAAAATGTAACTGGGATGAAATAAGTGTTTGTTAACTGTATCGACCATGCTGATAACGAAAACCACAATAATGAAAATCGAATTATCTGGTTATATTTAATTTTAATATTTTATTAGCGTTCGTTGTCAATCCCTTCCTCTATAGGCTTCGTAGTCCTGCTGATGGTAGACAGAGTGATGAAATTTCAGGCAACAATATCTATGTGTACTTTGTCGCTATTTTTGTTTCATTTAACCGTAGTTTCAGTCTATTACAAGCCGTGTTGTGGAAGAAAGAAAGATTGGTCTCAGCGTCAATCACTTGAATCAGAGTCTCATAATGTTGTACAAAACACTTGTCAAATCCAAGCATATAATTCTTCCTGCTCTTCATATAAAATTGGTGCTAATGAAAAACTTTGCTAAGGCCATGGACAAAACTGGGGAAGCATTTCTCTATGTGCGCGAGAAATTTCCATGACTTTAGTGAAGCGAAAATAAAAGAGGGGATTGTCGTGGGTCCCCAGACACGCAAACTATACAAAGATGAGCATTTTAACATCATCATGAGAGGTGATAAAAGCTAGCTTGGATGCCTTGGTTCAGGTGTCAACGAAATTTCTAGGAAATAAAAGGGCAGAAAAATATAAGGATCTAGTGGCAAACATTCTGCACTGCTACAATACACTGGAATGCAGTATGTTCTTAAAGTTACATTTCTTAGATTCCCAGTTGAACTTTGTCCTGACAACTGTGGTGCTGTAACCGACGAGCACTGCTTCCACCAGCAAGTTTCGGACGTGCAAATGAGATATCAGGGAAAGTGGAGTGTCTCAATGTCAGCCGATTACTGTAGGACACTAATTAGGGAATCACCAGCAGAAAACTACAACCGCCAGGCAAAGTGACCTTCTTCTGAGGAAGGTAACTTCAAAACGAGAGCTAATCTTGCATTTTCACTAACATTTTCCTTATCAGCACACACGAAAACATAAAGATTAGCGATTTTCACGCCAGTTACAGAAAAAAAAGTAAAATGTTGTGGCTAGTGTAACTTACTGAGAGTGTTTTCACGTTGTAAAGCTAAATGCCAAATAACCAGAGCCTCAAGATACTCCATCTTGATACTCCACCAAGAAATGGCGGGGTATTCAACTAAATTTGCTATGCAACCAAAAGGATTTAGGCACAATATTTCTCTGCGTAATTATTAAATATGTGGTGGAAAGCCGGTCACGTTGGCGGCACTGATGATACTAAGGTGTATCATGATAACGATGCGGATCAGTGGATTTAAGAGTGGAAAAGTACGTCGGCGTGGGTATAATGAAGATAATGACCAAGATCTCGCCCAAAATTATCTCGATATTGCCTTTCAGCTCATGCAGATTAGGTTCAGATAGTGTGAAGCTCTGGCCCTAATTTGAACGCTGAAATACCATCCTCCTAAACGTTAAGGATCCGCCTCTCAACACGCATACAAAATTCCTGAGATCAACATCACTTGTTCCATCCACATGAAGTCCAAATAAAGGTTCATTTCGTGCTATTCTGTAGGATAACTCTCGTAATTTTACAATTATCCTATCAGATGCGCAAACACGTTTTCCAGTTAGTCACGGTAATGTTTTAATACTTAGAGATGTCATATAAAGGTCACGTAGAACATACGAGGACAGCTAGCGGAATAAGGGCTAGAAACCCATTTCACATAGCATGCGGTTTCACTCATGTTTAACCTCGTGCAATTATTATATACAGTGTGTATCGTTATTGGTATCAAATATTTCGGGACGCCCTTTGATACTGGGATTATGGATCCAATAAATAAATCATTAAAATATAATTCATAAATGAAGTAACTGTAATTATATTATTTCCTGATAAAGAACTGATAGTGAAAACAATCAAATAGAATCACTTCAAATGTCAAATCAGATGAATATGCTATAGTATAACGGTAGAATGTACAAAGTTCATCAGCCAGGAGAATTAGTTAGTGGGCACCATATGGCTAAGTAGATCATCAGCAAAGGGCTGTCTGAATTCTGTAGGCCATTTCATAGAATTCGACACGAGTAATTAACGTAGTAAAATCAGGTTGTCAGATGATTACCGTGATCACACAGGAGAAGCTTGCAGAATTCTGAGAATCTTATAGACAAATCAACATAAAATCAAGAGACCTTGGGCTTGGTAGAAATCATGTTGAACATGGCATTGGTGGCATATGTGGAGTGCTGAAAGGAGTTAAGGAGAAAAGGGAACATTATTGGGAGTAGTGTCAGTATTCAATTTAAACAGATCCCACTTCTTCTGTGGTCGTCGGAGCGTCTGAATGAGCCTGTCGCTTGGAACAGCTTGGAAGATATTTGACGCCAATCAAGATACATTCTGTATAAATAACGCGGAAGAACAATATAGTGTGTAGTAATGAAAAGTTGAATAGTAGGATTGATTTAGATAGACACAACAAAGTCATGCAGAGCAAACCCTTACAAACAGCAAAAAAAATTGAAAATCGATTTAAAACGCTCATTTATTTAACTATCGTCTTTCGTCCGCCTTACTTCGCACTGTAGATGATTCCTGGAAGTGATTCAGCCATTGCAAAGCATTTTGCCTAAAATTACAACTCATAATATTTCACAAATAAGTTATTTATGTCCCGGGTTTTAAGTATCCTTTAAATGGTGATTATTATATTTATGTCAACAAGCTTACTTAAAAATGTAAGTCGCCCTTGGGGTATTTATCTCTGATGTGAAATTCCCTTGTGGTCTAACCGGGAAAAGTACGAATCAACTGGGGAATTTAATGCCGTACTGGCAAGTTGGCCATGGTAGCTTAGTGGTTAAAGCAGCCCCTCGATAAGTAGAAGATCCGTGGTTCAAATCCCGGCTATGGGATTGAATTTTTCAGTCCTGATTCAACCTCTAAAAATCCATAGTTTTGATTTTTGACAATGAGGATAGACTACAAGTGGGTGTATACCAACTTAACATTAGTGAAATATATAGTATAGTAATTTCCAAAACGAAAACAAAAACAAGTGCTTTTTAAACATAGATGTCAAAAAAGAGCTAAAATCATGATAGATAACATGCCAATAGAACAAACAAAGCACTTCCAATACGTAGGCTTTGATGTGACACAAGCAATTTGCGGAATAATACATAGGACATTAAAAATGCAGTTAGAATGGAAAAAAATTGAAATTTTATTCAGTGATGGCTCTACCGGCAATATTGTATGAAAGCGAGGCATGCACGAAGCAAAAGTAAATTTCAAGTAATAGAAATGATATTTCTACGAACAGTGAAAGGATGTACGACAGTAACATATCCGCAATGAACAAATAAGAGAAGAGTTGGGAGTTACAGTGTTACGTCAGCTAATGCAAGATTACAGGGAAGAATAAATAGATCATCTCTTACGAGTGCACAATAGACGAATGAATGAATGAAAAATGGATTTTGGGTTTGGTAGAACCAAAACCCAGGCATTTTAGGGTTTTACCCTCTTCAGCCTAGTAATTTTATTTTTGTCTTGTTTCGTGAGAGATCCTTCAGCGTGTACGCATGGCAGATTATTGTTGTTATTATGATGTGTAAATATGCATCTTGTTGTTTATTTGTACACAAAATTGTATATATATTTTGTGTATTTATTCATATATGTATATATTTTTTTTATTTTTGTTTTTTGTTTTTTTTTTTTTTGTAGTTTTTTTTTTGTAGTTTTTTTTTTTTTTTTTTTTTTTTTTTTTTGTATTTGCATATTTACACATTTACAATGTTAAGTGTGTTTGTTAAGCCCCGGGTCCCACAACATGTCGCCGTCTCTGCTTCTGCCCTCAGACTTTTGTTGGGTGCATGTTTTTTATTATTTGTTAGCTCAGCCTTGGATTTTTAAATTATTTGTGATTTTGTTCTCTTGAATCGGGGGGTGATGACTATTAGATGTTTACTAATGCTTGGAGATATTGCTCTACTTGTTCTTTCTGTTGCTCTTGGTGTTTGTCATAAATTTCGATCAGGGTTAGTAGAGGTGGATTTTCTTCTTGTTGTTCAGGAGGGAGTTTTCTCATGGTTTGTGCTGTTCTTATTAATATTCGTCTGTGGAGTCTGGTATGAGCATTGTGTATATAATTCAGCATCAGATTTGCAATATGCTTGTCTATTGGCATTGTCCTTGCATACTCGTGGATTAATGTGTTTTTATAGTTGGGGAAGAGTTTGTTGGCAGTTCGTAGGCATTTACGCTCGAACGCTTGAATCCTTGCCATGGTTGTTTTTGATATAAGTGGCATCAGGGCCACTGCTCCGTATGTTAGACAGGGACGGATTAGCGCTTTGTATAATCGCGTCAGTATCTGTGTACTAAGTCCTGTTTTGTTGAGCCTGGCGAGGAACGTGAGCGTGGAATGTATTGCTCTTGTTTTATTGAGGAGGGTTTTGTAATGTGGTCCTACTGTAACTTTTGTATTGATTTCTATGCCGAGATATTTTATTGATTTTGCACGTGGGATTATGGATTTATTGAAGTTGAGTGTGAGGTTGTTATGCAGGAATTTTCTCTTCTTTCTGATTAGTATGGCTTGTGTCTTCTCTGTATTAATCGATATGCGCCATTTTTTGGTCCAGTCAAGGTATTTCTTAAGCTGTAGTTCTAGTTGATGTTTGGCCTGGAGTGTACGGGGGCTTGTGCACCAGTACGCGGTATCATCAGCGTACTGAGCAAGTTGGATGCTGGGGTGAATTGGCTGTGGTGTGTCCGCTGTGTATATGATATACAGGAGACCTGATATGGCGCTCCCTTGAGGTGTTCCTGCTTGCAGCGTAATGGGTCTGGATAGGTTGCTTTCGATCTTTATGTTTGCTGTTCTGTCTGACAAAAAGCTGGCAATCCATCTTGTTATTCTTGGATGTATTTTGTAGTCTGTAAGTTTATATAAGAGACCGTTGATCCAGCATTTGTCAAAGGCTGATTTGACGTCCAGAAACGCTGCAACTGTTGCAAAACCTATATTGTAGCTGTTTTTAAATTCCGACAGCACTCGAACAAGTTGGTCTTGGATGGTAATTTCGCTGCGATATCCGGCTTGTGTTCTTGGAATGAGATGTTTTTCATTACATATTTTTGTTAGCCGTTTAACCATGATCCGCTCAAATATTTTGGAGAGGGTTGATGTTAGCGATATTGGCCTATAATTTCGATGATCGGTGCTGTCTTTCCCAGGTTTCTGGAACAGTAGGATATGTGCTGTTTTCCAATTTGTAGGATGGTAACCGAACCGGAGCATGTTGTTGTATATATTTGCTAGTACATGTAAGGTTTCTGTTGGCAGATTTTTAATCATCTGGTATGTGATGCTGTCCGGTCCGGGGGCTGTATTTCAATAGACGAATACCTAAACAAGCTTTAAATTATAAGCCTAGGGGGTACAGATTGATTGGTAGGCAAAGAAACGGTGGAGAGATCAAATGTGAGATCCGAACGAGTGAAACTCAAACCATGAGAGAAGAAGAACTAAAAATTCGGCGCTTGGTGGTAATACATGCCCTTGTCTCACGCTTGGTTAGTAAGCCTGCATTTCCGTTTAGAATAAGTTGCATTGAGCTTTGAGTAGGTATCAACTTTTTACCCATTTTGTCGTGTGCGCATTATCTTTCACAGTTTCCACCTATCAACTTTAAGAGTTCCTGTAGTTATGAAATTAACCAGAGATAGCAATCACGGTTTAGCGCAACAGATTGTCGGTATACTTTTTGAAGGTGCGCTGAAGAAGCTGAGTTTCTGGGGAATTCCGCTGATGCTCCTGTCAGGATTTCCTAGCACCACATCCGGACAATGTTCCACTTGCACAAATTGTTCCATAAGAAGCTTCTGTTACTCTAAGTTACAATATGCTTTCGCAACAGTGTAGCGCGTAGATCTTCTGCGTACATATGTTACTGTGGATGTAGATTGGATTTATTACAATTTATCAGAATTGATACAGCAGAAACGTTGGATAGTGGTCAGTTGTAATCACCGAGCGAGTTGGCTTCCCGATAACGTGTAAAGCTCGTATTACGGAGGTCCACGATTCAAATCCCGCCAGAACCATTTTCCCTGACTGAGGTGTTTCTTTTTCCCCGTTTCCCTCAGACCTCATAACTAGCAGCTCATAAGGCACTCTAAATTTTGAACTAGAACGTTCCTTTCCCAAATATTTCTTTGCATATAGCATCAATGTCTACCACCTGTGGTGCCATATGTAGAACACTGCACCAATCAACTACTTCTGTGTCGGTAGACACTATTGATTGTATTGACAGGAAAGACTCCATGTTTTCTCTCTCTCTCTCTGGTTTTTACTTCTTTTTCTTCTTATTTTATAAAAGACTTTTCAGAATGGTAAACCATAACTGGATGTATTTCTTCCAGCTTCGAAATAAACAGGATGGGGGAAAATGGGACCTTGCATAAGATAATATATGTCCATATGCTTAAAGATTCTATACATCGTTTACATAGGTCTGTGTATATTACTCCATTAATTGTGTATTTCCTTATGTATTGTAGTTTAATTTATTATTATTATTTTATTATTATTATTATTATTATTATTATTATTATTATTATTATTATTATTATTATTATTATTATTATTATTATTATTATTATTATTATTATTATTATTATTATTATTATTATTATTATTATTATTACCTATTATTATTATTATTATTATTATTATTATTATTATTATTATTATTATTATTATTATTATTATTATTATTATTATTATTATTATTATTATTATTATTATTATTATTATTATTATTATTATTATTATTATTATTATTATTATTATTATTATTATTATTATTATTATTATTAAATAATAATTACCCATCTTAAATTACTCTTATTTGTACTAGAGCACATTTTGCTAAACTGAACATGATTTTAACATTTATAATACCTTTTACAGAATTAAAATTATAATGTTTTGCATTTTGGGTCAGTTACTGGCTAGTATTTTTCATCAGATCAAGAGGCAAAATAGCTCTTTGGGAGTCCCTGTAGAAAACCACTTCAGAAATGAAACTGTCATTAGAGCATTGCTGGAATAAAGAAATATTGCGGAAAAGTTATTGAGCTATTTAATAATTACAATGGGAGTTTATAACACAGCCCTCGTTAGCAATCCGGGTTCCTGTATTAATAGATGAAACTAACAATGAAAATCGGGTCAATATCCATCGATTGTGCGATTCATTTATTGATATTGTTTCAATGGATTTTGTACAATGAATTTACGAGGAGAATATATGAAATATTTCATACCTGAAAACCATCTTAAAGTGATGCTTGTGATGTGTGATTTCTTAAGCAATACTCAAAATAAATTGAAATTTTTACTTGTTTTAAAAATATTTATTTAAGATCACAGAACACAGTAGTGTTTTTGTGACCACAATATTACGATTCTAAAATACATTATGAAAGAACAATAATGGAACAATAAAGATTATTGCTAACTTCACCGAGGTGACGCCGCGGTAAAATAAAGGGTAGGTATATACGGAGGGGGACACCTCGCGCACCGCGATCTACACCAATCTATTGTAGCTAACACCCCCAAGAAGACAGGGAAGAAGTTAAGAAATCGCAGGGTACTACACGGGCCACAGAGACGGGGAGAAGTTCTTAACAAGTGCTGAGATCTCTTCATCCCGGCGCCAGGTCCCGCCGAGCAGCCACCACACCGCGGGCCCGGTGTCCTGCAGCACCCCCTCAGTGCGGTCGCTTCGGCGCCGTAGCCGTTGGGGTACACCGACACCTGCACCCGCAGATATTGCTGCAGGAGGGCCAACGAAGATGGAACTCACTCGTCTCCGCCAGCCGCATCAGGGGAAGCAGTGGCATTACTCCCCTCGTGCGCCTTGTCTTTCGAGACAGGGAGCACTACACCGCCGCCATCACCGCAGGACTCACCCTCTTCGGCCGGCGCATTCGCATCGAATGTAGCCGGACCGAATGGAACCAGCCGTGCCGTAGCTGCTGCATCTACGGCCACGAAGAGAACTCCTGCGTGGCACAACCAAAATGCCACTACTGCGGTGCAGCGGCCCTGACGTCCTCCTGCCAGCAGCATGACCTCACTCGCCGACTGAGGTACTGCGCCACCTGCGGCAGGAGGGATCACTACACAGGGCAGGCTTGCTGCCCTTTGTACCCGAGGCCGCCCGCACACACCACCACCCACCACAGCCAGGACCACCGCCGCCGCATCAACCACAGAAACCAGCAGCAACAACAACACCAGAGACGCCAACGACGCCGCAGCCGCCGACACCCAACTGCCCAGTAAGGAGGTCGAGAGGCTCGACCAACGACTGGGCAAGATTGAAGACGTCCTCCGCCAATTAACTACCGCCGTCACCACGTTTACCAACACCGCCGCCAACACCATTCTCCCGAAGATCGAGGATGTTCATGCGGAGATGGTTCACATCACAACCAAAATCGCCGCCCTGGAGGAGGAACTGTCCCAATCCAGGAGTGAGCTAGCCGGCCTCTCTGAGAGGATACAGTTTCTCTACCCATCCAAGCTCGACCTCAACCGCACAGAGAAGACTCTGGAACGGAAGATGGAAGAGCACCACCTGTCGCTCCGAAGGCTAGTCAAGGAAGAGGTGGCAGCTCTCATGACTATGCTGGAGGGGCGTCCTCCTCTAGAAGAAATGCCCACACACCACGGGCACACTACACCACCTCCGCCGACGCAGCATCGAGGACGAAGGAGGTGACATGTATCACCAAAGGATCCTAACACCTAACATCCTATTTCCTACACTACCACCTTGACTTCCCAAGGGCGTAATCAGGACTTCGGTCATGTTTGCGTCCTTGCACCCAATTTCACCTGGCTTAGGTCCAAGTGACCGGCCGATATACCTTCACCCTGAATTCGCAGGTGCTTTAAGCGGTACTGCCGGATATCCTTCCCTGAATTCTCTCCGGTGGAGGTTTTCTAGTGGAGTAGTACCTTCGGGTGAAGCCCACAGTCCTCCTCAGTGCCAACCCAGCGCATGGAGCTCCGTAAATGGATTTTTCCTCCACTTGAAAAAAAAAAGCATATGCGTGTGCACGTGTGCGACTCGCATTTGGTCGTGGGTTCGATCCCCGTCGATCGACCAATAACAGTTTCAATAATAATTGTGCGTTTAAAGTTTCCCATTACATTTTGTTCAATGAAGCTGAATTCTCAATAATTATTTTTGTGGATAATGCAAGAGAAAGAGCTAAAAATAAATCTAAAAATAAATACATACCGATTGTGTTAGATAGCCTTACTTGTTTATTGCCATGCAACTGTTAAAAATAGATTTTTAGTTTACATAGCTCCAAAAACATTTAACGGTAAAGATATGCTATTCATAATAATCTAGTAAATTTCGAAGGGTCTTGCCTGACGGATACACTTATCTAAGGTTATTTAATACATCTTTACCGTAAGCAGTTAGTTTTAAGATGTATTTTAGCTTCTGCTCTTGTATTATCCCTAAAATAACCGAAATCCCACACGTCTTCTTAGAGTACTTATAATAAACACGCTATTAACCTACTTCAATACCATTTATTACTAGCTTATGTAAAAGAGAAATCTATAAAAGAAACACAAGCAATCAGAAGATTACTGTGGTAAGAAGATATGAAGAAAAGACAAAGTATGTCTACGAAGACAATAGGAGGTCGATCGGATCGTGATACACCTTGCACTGCCAACTAATTTGTAGCAGCAACGCCTCTGGAAAGCACGGGCGATAAAGTTCAAACTCCCATTCTTTACGATAAGCTAACGACACTTAAGTATTATGGGCCAGCCTTTTGTTTCCACAACACTACATTTTATAATTTGCACGTACGTAAACTATTGCAAGAGTCATTCTAAGAAATGAGGTACTAAAGAACCTGTTGTAGTTTGTACCTTCAGCATAGTGTAGTACCTTGTCTTCTTCCTGGGTATTTCTGTGCAAGCCATTACGACTGCCATCTTAGTCATACAATAACAACTGACGTGCCATATGTACGAGATTTACCTTTCCAATGACATGCCAAAAATTGATGACATCTTTGGTGATACCTGAATGCAGTATATAGAATAACGGAAAGGTTGAGTCTTTGTACTATAGTTTGTTCACCAGCTCATGGCCCCTGGTAGGTACGCAGCCAGCCGGTAGGTCAGTAAACAATTCCAGGTACACAGCGATATCTGAAGCAGGAGTCGTGTTTCTAGTCGCGCTTAGAATAGTGGTGCAAACCTTGGAATGTGTATTCATGCAAGATTAACGCAAAGAACTCGCTCAAAATAGCGGAACTTGAATGCTATTTTCAGTTCATGGAACATTTTCAGCTCATGTCTTTAACTATTAGTCTTACCTTGACCTAAGCTTCATAGCTCTGTGTGACTGAGATCATAGACGTATGGGGACAAGCAAACGAAAATGTGACTCAATAAAACCAAAAATGCGTCCACCTTAAGAACCTCTTTAGGTTTGTTTTAATCATGCTGCAAAGATCTGTTATACATAGAACTTTCACTCTGAACCCATTTGCTCTGCAACCACAATATCATAGCAGATTTCACAGCATCCCTTAGTGGAGACTTATCTACCTGTACACTACTTTTTCATAACTTCCGACATAGAACTAGTGACTCGTACGATTTTACAACTGAAATTAAGAGAAGTTTACAGCGAGTAAACATAGTGCGAATAACATTGGAGGTACGTTGGCAACGTAACCAGTAGAATAACGTTTGCGAGGAAGTTTAAAAAACTCGGGCTACACTTGGAATGTCTCTCCTCTCTCCTTCATTCCCCTAAGACCATGAGCTGGTGAACATACTGTAGAGCTAGGAAAACATCCCTTTGCTTGCACGCTGGGAGTATGTGTGGATAGTGCGAAAAGGAAAAGGGGGTGACACAGATAGCCTGAAACTGTAAACATCACAGTCACAAACGTAACAACAAATATGATTTAAAAACAGACATTACACATACGTGTGTATTGTCAAAAACATGAACATTTACATGTATTATCATCTCATTTGTCTGTTTGTTTGTCAAATAGTTTTATGAAGTCGTTTATGAAGTTTTTAAACTCAAGATGGTGTCGTTTGTAAAATGGTATATTGGCATGTATCATTATTTTACACAGATCTTCAAAGAACTCCGATTGTGAACTTTCTTACTACCTGACGATGCAAGAAATACCTACGTTGCATGTTCTCTCTATTTACGGTGCAATTATTTGTACCAATTCTTCCACCAAGCGTTTCAAAGTGGTAGTGCATGGTGATCTTGACATATTGTACTTTGTATAGCGCAGGACAAAACGTAAACACAGGGCGGACAGCCACTAACTCTATACTGCCAGTACTGCAGTACTGACTCAACTGTACAGCCCTGGATCCGTGTATGACGTCGCATGTACTGGGTAAAGTGGAAGTTGATTATCCGCTCAGTGGTATTTGTGCTAGCCCTGATTATGTGAAATAAACGTTTTCAATGCCCAATGTGTCTCGGAGTCCGCAGTAAAATCTATAGATCCACAACAGGTATAATTTAAAAATGTAAAGTCGGTTCAGCGGTATTTAAATTCAGCATCTTCCAGGGATGCGACACGAAGATTTTCAAGAGAATCTACCCATCCCAGACTATACTTTACATGGAAGATTTTTCGAAAATGCTTATGTTATCAAAATGGCTATAACGATTTTGATTAAAATACTGTATGTTTAAGATATCTTCACAACAAATAAAACGCATATCTTGAACTTTTTGGGAATGTCTTCAAAAGTCCTCTTCATTTTGGATGATATCTGCGTAGCTGGTAGACTGTAAGAAATAGAATCTTACTGCACAAAAATGTAGATTTTGTTAAGGGGACAATGTAGTCTAAACTCCTTGGTGAGTTGAATTACCTCTGCTCTTAAAGTTCTCAAGTTTTTTATGAAATTTTTATGAATTGTGCTATAAATCATGAAAGCTGTTTGAAGTAATATTTGCATTGATAGCTTATGTGGCTGAGCCTATAAAATTATATCATCCACCAGAAAAATAATTAAATAATGTCTGCAAATATTTATCTCAATTATCATGAAGTAGAGGAATAAGCGTTTGTAAGAACAGTTTGTATTCAACAGTAGAGGAAGCCTTAAGAGTGCAACACATCAGATTTTTAATATGCCAGGCGCATCCTGCGATGGTGATATAGATTTGGACGGGACAGTTAAAAGAAGGAAATGGGAGAACTTGAGGAAAATGTGGTGCTATAAACACCGCAGGGGCGATTCGGAATAGCATTAGTGGGAGGGGACTCAAAGCCTTGATCAACTGAGAGCGTAGTTCTAGCCCAAAAAGAAGAAAAAATTGGAAAGCTGATATCTCATTTTGAACGCTGAGTGTTGCATCAGAAATCACTTTGCTCGTGTTCAACTTAATTGCGAGGAAAGTACAAGGCACTTGAGCAATAATTCGGCATCCAATTTACAGGGCTCTGATGATAGCCGACTCCTGAAAATTAGAACGACCACACATTCTGTGTTCCACTCCCGTGGTTTTATGACTTATTTTATACACGTCTTCTAGTAATTACTGCTTACTACGAACCACTTCGCTCTAATTGCCCTCTCTTTCCTTTTTGGTTTTAATAGGAAAGGGAAATTTACTGACAGAAGACGATCAACCGAACATGTCCGGCAATACCATGTCTACGACATGCTGCCAGCTTTTGGAGAAACTCAACAGATTAAAAAATTCATTTATTTTCCTAAATTTTCATTTGTTTATATTTGGAATATTTTCTCCATCATTATATTCCTTCACTTACCTCAAATCTTTTATTTCTGTGGTTCGCATATGCACTTTCTTTTAGTTCTCTAAGTCCAATTTACATCCCACAATTACTTCTTTTTGGCTCCTTTGCCATTAAATAAATAAAGAAATAGCTATTATTCTCTTTACTTTCTCTACCACATACATAGTGAGAAAGGTAACGGTTAAAGAATAAGCAACAATAGGGAACAAGTCACACCCTGCAACTTATATATTGTAGGCTAACTTCCCCAAAAGGAAGAGATGAAGTGAGTGAACCATACAAGACAACTGAGCGCATGCAGATAGACCACAGAGACGCGCGAAAGTCCCTAACAGATGCTGAGAATTCATCTGGACGCCAGGACAATCCGCGCAGACGTCTAAACCTCGGGTCCGGGGATCAAAAAGCGTCCCCCATGAATCGTCCTCCGTGGTCTAAGGAGTAACATGGTAGCCTCTGTGCCCGAGTCGCGGGATTCACCCTGACGGAGGTTAATGGATATTTTCGGACTTAAAAATCCTTTGCATAGCTTCCTTCGGAAGGGAAGCAAAGCTGGTGTCCGGTGTCATAGTGTAACGATTTTGACTAAAATGTCATAGTTTTAAAATATGTTATAATAAATGAAATACATAGCTCACATTTTCTGAGAATAGCTTCTGAATTACTATCGTAAAACTGGTAAATCGTAATAGATAAAAAAATCTTACTACACAAAAATATAGATATCGTTAAAACAGATTATGTCAAATTTAATTTTTTTTTTTTTTGTGTGTTTTGCTTGTTTGTTCTTTGTTTTTATGTAGTTAACTATTTCCTAGATATTCCTTGTTATTGGTTTGAATTTTCCAATACTTACAATTTCCTCAAATAAGAAATAGTTATGCTTATTCTTTCCTTTGGTCATGCAAAAAGAATGGAATTTCAATTCCATTTACACCTACAAGGAAATGTGTAATAAAAGCATTTCTACAAACATGTATCTCTGTTAACGTGAATAATATAGACAAGAATAGTTTGTTTAAGAATATGTAGAAAATGCCATGTGAATGTAAGAATTCGGACATTTTTAATTTTCTAACGCTGTTGCACCTGTTGATGCCATACAGCTATGCTAATTTTAGCCTAATTGTTACATTCTATGGTTTGAAACTTGTTTATCTATTTGCCAAATGGCACTCCTGTAAAGGAGGTTACAGGGTGTTTTAATCATTACAACAATTCATCCACACACTAGAATATAGATGGGGAAAAGTGATACAATATGCCATTTCCCTTACATCGTAGTTTTAACCCCGTCCACTCTGCTATAAACCGGCTAGGCTACGCTCCCGCTGTCACCGCTCAAATCATGTCATTGGTGGAATCACGTCGTTCAACAAGCTAAAAAATACTTCACATTCGAATGGGAACATAAATACTTTAGTGCTCCTAATAAGAAATAAAGCTTTTGTTCACGATGCCAAAATAAAATGTAGGTAATGTAATCACAATCACGTAATCATAAAACTAATACATCATGTTTCTTTGCTGTTCCGCCACTGAGACTTACCTTGTTTGTAAAGACAGAACTGGAAAAGAGAGCATTTGCTGATGGGATAAGTGGAGAGGGTAAATACTCTAAATGCATGCCTATAAACCCTCCTAAACTAAAAACTTCTAGGCTAAATAAAAATACTTGGAGACAAGCAGGAAGTCAAACCGACTAAATGGGCTAAATGGGCTATAGGCAGAAACTTCAAACTATACATTTCGTTTGCCATAAAAATATCTTAAATACATGGAATTTTAATCAGAATCGTTAGAGCCATTTTTGAGAAAATCAAAATGTTCGAAAAATTTTCCATGTTACGGGTAGTTTAGGGTGGAGAAATTTTCTTCACAATCTTCGTGTCATTAAACTTAAATACCAACTTTGGTTTTAACCGACTTTTCGTTTTTGAGTTTTCACTGTTCACAGACACACAGACACACACTTGGACCTTTCTCTAAAAATGTTTTTATGGATTCAGGAGGCTTCAAAGCACATATTTCTGGCAAAATCTCGACATTGAAATGTTGGGTCGAATACAATATTTCCCCTACTCGCTTTACCTAGTAAAGAAAGTAAAAATGGTGAAAAGCAAACACTAGTAGATAAGGAACTAACGCAGCATTTTCCTATAGGGAAAAGGCACGAAAAACCCAAGGCCAGAGCGGAGGGTTGACGGGAACACAACTCGCAGGTCTTTTGTGCAAGGTGCAATTTTGTTCATCCTAAGAACGAACACATTGGACTTGCAATTCTGGTCTTAATAAAAAGACGATGGTTTCTAGCGCATAAATAAACATTTATGCCAAGACATAGTAAGCACAGATTAGCAGCGAAGGCATACCTGCAGTTAATTGCAGTTGCTGTAATGTCGAAGATAAAGCGCATTGTGGGCAGAGTCGGTTTTCATTTGTTTTTGCCTACACGAGCGACCCGACCCACCTCTGTTCCGAGGCAAGTTAATGATATAGTTGGAAAACTGTTGTTTTGTGATGGCAGAGTGGAGCCCGTAATTTTCTCTTGTGCTGTTTGGGGCGGGTTGTTGCCGGCACCTGGGGGGGAACAGTCCCGGAACATCTCGGAGGTGGGAGAAGTGATAGAGATGGCGACCAGATTGGCATTGAGATTTCTATTATGGATGGGACAGTGAGATGCGACCCAAGGGCTTTCTACCGTGCACTGAGAAAACAAGCTCTAGGCGAGGAACCGTTATTTTCATTTGTATGCGTTAAATAAACCAGAAATTGTATAATAACTATAATTCAAATCTACAATCATTATTTCTGGTAACTTATTTTTTGGAATAGTTCTCAATGATATGCCTACTTTGGATTAATTTTTCACTCTTTTCAGATCAGGTAAAATCAAAACTGGCATGCCTAAATGCCCTGATGGGGGTTATGCAGCAGTCAATGAGGGTTGTGTACGTGGGTTCCATATATGTAGTCTTTACCAGGTTATCATACATCTGGAAAACTCACAGATAATCGTCGATATTTAAGGTACTATATTGTATGGTGTGCTTTGGTATCGGCATATCGCGGGTTATTTGTTGATGGCTTGTGTTTACATCAAGTGTGGATCTAAGGGTGGAGCGATTATAGAACTGTGCAACCTAAAACACGACGCCACTGCATGCACGAAAAGGCAAAGAGATAAACAGACCTCCTCCTTGCCCTACATACGCTATCTATGAAGGTCAGTAGAATGCCTCCCAAAGCTGCGGGGCGACAAAAATGGAAGTGGGTGCACAAGGAGAGGTTTTCATATCATATTCGATTGTAACACAGGCACACACACTACCACCACGCTACACAGGCGGACTACGTGAATGAGTAAATAATCTCCCTTTGGATCAACACGTTTAAGTAAGTAGCGGAAGTATTGTATTCGACCCAAAAATTCGATATCGAGATTTCACCGGAAATATGTTTCAGGCCCCCTGAATTCGAAAAAAAAATTACTTTTTCTGCTATATATAGTAAGTAGGGGAATTATTGTACTACACCCAAAAACTCGATGTCGAGATGTTGAAAACGTATATTTTGAGGTCCCCTGAATCCCAAAAATAGAATTTTTATTTTCTCTACTACGTGTAGTACGTAGGGGAAGTATAATGTTCGACCTAAAAACAAGAAATCGAGATTTCACTAGTTAAGAGGTCACCTGAAAACCCCCCCCCAAAAGAACATTTTAATAAAACGGTCCGCGCGCGCGCGCGCGCGCGTGTGTGTGTGTGTGTGTGTGTGTGTGTGTGTGTGTGTGCGCGCCTGTCTGTCTGTCAGCATAACTCCAAAACGAAATTCGGTTAAAAACCAAAGTAGGCGTTTAAATTTAATATATTTCAAGGATCCAACACCAAGATTTTGAAGAAAATTCCTCCACCCTAAACTACCCCTTACATCAAACATTTTTCGAAAATTATTTCCTCAAAAACAGCCCTAACGATTTTGATTAAAATGTCATATGTTTAACATATTTTTCTGGCAATTGAATTGTATACTTTGCGATATCTCGATATAGCCTATATAGTCCTGTTTACTTTTGATAACTTTTGCATAACTGGTAAACCGTAAGAGATAGACCAAATCTTACTGTACAAAAATGTAGATCTCGTTAAAACACACAGGTTATGTCCAAATATCTTTGTTTGTGGAGTCAACCGTTTCGGAAATATTCCTTGCTACGAGTATTTGAGTTTTTCAATACTGAACTTTTTTCAAGTGGAAGATCAATTTTTACTTTCTCTTCTGGTAAGTAGGGGAAGTATTGTATCCGCCCAAAAATTCGATGTCGAGATTTTACCGGAAATATATGTTCTGAGGCCCCCTGAATCCAAAAGAGGCATTTTTAGAAAAAAGGTCCGTGTGTGTGTCTGTGTGTGTGTGTGTCAGTCTGTGGACAGCATAACTCAAAAACGAAAAGTCGGTTAAAAGCCAAACTTGATATTTAAGTTTAATGTCTTTCAAGGATGCGACACGAAGATTTTGAAGAAAATATCCCCAACCTACACTACCCTTTACATGGGAGATTTTTCGAAAATTTTTATTTTCTTGAAAATGGCTCTAACGATTTTGATTAAAATGTCATATGTTTGAGATATTTGGATGACAAATGAAATGTATATCTTTAATTTTCTGGCTATAGCCGCTGTAGTCGTATTTACTCTGGACGACTTTTGCATAACTGGTAAACCGTTAGAGATAGACCAAATTATACTATACAAAAAATGTAGATCTTGCTAAAATACACAATTTACGTCTCAATAAATTTTCTTGTAGGGTGAACCATTTCGGATATATTCCTTGTTATGTGTGTGAGTTTCGAAAAACTTGGAACTTTAGCGAAATGCAACAACGTTGTTCA
This sequence comes from Tenodera sinensis, assembly GCA_030765045.1. Lineage (NCBI taxonomy): Eukaryota > Metazoa > Arthropoda > Insecta > Mantodea > Mantidae > Tenodera > Tenodera sinensis. Next base: position 39,562,574 of record CM060965.1, read on the forward strand.
TTTTTTTTTATATGTTAATCGTGCAAAGAGAACGGAATCTCAAAGGTCAAAAAGATTTGACTGTCGCACAAAGCCTTCTGTATTCTAATATTCCCCTTGCACCTACAAGGACATAAGCAGTAAGATAAATTGTACGAATGTTTATCTTAACATGGAGATATAGGAATAAGAGTTTGTTAGAATGGTTAGTACAAAAGTAGAGAAAGTCATGTGAGTGCAACACATCAGATTTTTATATGTGAAGCGTACAAAGAGAACGGAATTTCAAAGATTTAAAATATTTGACTATCGCTCAAAGCCCACTGTATTCCTATATTCTCCTTGCAACTACAAGGAAATAAGCATTAAGATAATTTGTTCAAATGTGTATCTCAACTAACACATCAGATCTTTTAAGAATAGTTTGTAGAAGTAACACATAAAATAAATAATAGTGACTAAAAAAAGTCATGTGAATATAACACATCAGGAATTTTCGTAATATTTCTATAACTCTTTTATTCCTTATTTTCATCGTTTATGTTTACATAAATTTATCAACTTTTACCTTCGTTTGATTGCTCCACCATGTACTATGAGAGCATTTTAAGTCCTTATAGCTAAGAGAAAATAATATTTCATAATTTGTTGTGCAGCGATTCACGACGCAAGCCAGATACATATTCAGTACCTAAGAGCTCCGCAACCCAACCGACTTTCTTGAGAGGAGGGTGGCCTTGTTGCAGGCTGTATCACAAGAGACGTTTGAAATAATAGATGCTTTGAGAACGTACTCAGGCAAGGAAGATAATTGAAGACGCTCTTTGAATGCAAATATATTTATCTTATTCTGATCGTTACAGCTTTCTATAAAAAAGCATCTTATGTGCCATTCACATGACTTTCTCTATTCAGTTTTCAACTACAACAGCTTATTCTTCTATCTACTTTACGTTGAGAAAAACATTTGTAGAATTGGTATTATTGTTTATGTCCTGGTAAAAATGGAATGCAGAAAATCTAAACGATAATTAAATATTTTAAGAGCTGATGTCTAAGTGATGACTTTAGAATTTCATCCCTTAACATGACCAAGAGAAAAAAATAATAACGACTTCATATTTCAGAACAGTGTAAGTATATGAGAAGTCACATGTTGATAAGTCTGCTGTTTTACGTTTACATGATTTTGCCTAGCTACTATTAGTTACTGCTTTCACCACTACATGCCTAAAATCCTATACCGAGATTTCACCATAAATCATGTTTTGAGACTTCATGAATGCAAAAAGAAATTTTTATAAAAAGGTACCTGAGTGTGTCTATCTATCTGTCTGTCTGTCTGTCTGTCTGTCTATGAACAGCCTAACTAAAAAAAATCTGATGTGTTGCACTCACATGACTTTCTCTACTCTTGTACTAACCATTCTTACAAACTCCTATTCCTATATCTTCTTCGTGTTAGTTAAGATAAACATTGCTACAAACTATCGTGTTGCTTATTTCCCTAAGTTTTTCGAAACTAACCCATAACAAGGAATATCTCCGAAATGGTTCACCCTACAAGAAAATTTATTGAGACCTAAATTGTGTATTTCAGCAAGATCTACATTTTTTTACAGTATGATTTGGTCTCTTTCTAACGGTTTACCAGTTATGCAAAAGTCGTCCAGAGTAAATACGACTACAGAGGCTATAGCCAGAAAATTCAAGATATACATTTCATTTGTCCTAAAAATATCTCAAATGTATGAAATTTTAATCAAAATCGTTAGAACCATTTTCAAGAAAATCAAAATTTTAGAAAAATTTTCCATGTAAAGGGTAGTTTAGGGTGGGGCTATTTTCTTCAAAACCTTCGTGTCGCATCCTTGAAAGACATTAAACTTAAATACCACCTTTAGTTTTTAACCGACTTTTCGTTTTTGAGTTATGCTGTCCACAGACACACAGTGACATACACACAGACACACACAGACCTTTTTTCTAAAAATTCTTTTTTTGGATTCAGGGGTCTCAAAACATACATTTCAGGTGAAATCTCGACATCGAATTTTTGGGTGGAATACAATACTTCCCCTACTTACCAGTAGAGAAAGTAAAAAAAGCCCTAAGAGAAGATTTCATACAAACATGATATTACCTGGCAAAGCCATTAGGCGTACTGGAAAGTATATGAACCTGCCCAGTGAGCTTATCGCACAAACACGGCGAGACAGTGTATGGACACTGTTCAAATGCAATATCTTTAGGACAACATCTCATATATCGGTAAGCGCGAGAGATTATTCATTTGCATTGCATTACTGACTGTAGGCCAAGTTATTCACATTTCACTGTTGTAGTAAACAAGATGACAAGTGATCACAGCGTTACTCAACCAAGATCAATGCGCTCGTCGCTTTGTCAAGTAGTAAGTAGTATTTAAGTTCAGTGTTTCCCAAGGATGCGACCTGAAGATTTTCAAAAAAAAATCCCCAACTTCAAGCTGCTATTCACATTAAAAAAAAAATCCTTTTTTTTTTCTCCCAAAAATGTCTAACGATTTTTATTAAAGTAACATATGTTTAAGATATTATTTTGAATGACAAATGAGATGAATATTTTAATTTTTCTGGGAATATCCTCTGAAGTCCTCTTCATTCCGGATGACTTGCATAACCGGTAACCGTAAGAGATAGACTTCTTCCTTTATAAGTAATAGGTCCTTGTTAGCACCGTCTCCGTAGCGCAGTTGGTAGCGCGCTTACCTCTGGCGGGGAGGACCCGGGTTCGATCCCCGGTAGCAGCATGGGAATTTTATCCCCTCTGGGAGGTCTGGCACGGGGTGCACTCAGCCCCGTTAGGTCCCGGGAGTACCAATTGAGGAGCTACTTGGTGGAGAAGTAGCAGCCCCACTTCAGTAGCTCGCCACTGAATGTGGCGTGTCGTAAGCTGGACAGCAGTGAAGGGGAGGGATGGCCGGTGGACTGAGGCAAGAACGCGTTTCAGTAGAGTAGCCCTTTTAAACCGATTTTGTCCATGCCTGGCTTAGTGATTTGAACTGTGCAATGAGTTATGATATAATAATGTTCTTTCCATCTGTACAAAAGAGGCTAAATATAGAATATTTGATTTGCAATTTTCATCTAACCCAAACACCCTCAGATCATGGTAAATTCTATACTTACCTGCTTCGAAAAGATTAAAATTCGCACCAAACAGATGCACTTGTACACAATAGAAGCAATCTGTGGTAACATAATATCCTTTTCAATTGTTCAATTTATTTGCCTTCAAGTTACACCTTAATTGTGTAACAGGTATGAATAAACCATTATACCTACCTACTCTATTTTAGTAAGAAATGCTGTAAATTTAGTGAAATCAGTGCTAAATTTACTGAATATATATGTTTGCATTTATAATACTTAATCTAATTTAAAGTGAGATTAATTTAACATCACTGTAAATCTTAGTGTTTATATTAGTTTATTTGTTTGCTTCTTTCTTTCTCTCTTTCTTTTAGGTTCATAGCCGTTCAAATACAGTAAAACCTCGTTTATCCTGACTAACTGGGACCAAAGGCAATTCGGAAAATCGGGGTTGTATGACTGATAATAAGCAATACAATATTCTTAAATCCTTAAATAAGCAGATTTGCCATTTATAACGGTAAAAATGTGCCTTGTAATAAAATTATGTACAGTAAATAGTAGGTATGTATTGTTTACAAGACTTAAAACATATAAAATCTTAATCACATAAAATCACATCATTTCTTAACAAAGAGTTAATACACCGTCTTATATTTTAAACATGTGTGGCGTTTGAATGAAGCACAGTCACCCATTTCACAATGCAGTATAGTACAATAGTGCAGTATTAGTGCAACTTATGCAGGAACCGTATATTGAATCAAACTAAAAACCGAATATTTGGTACACATACTTATAGTTATGCTCTTGCTATCATAGATAAATCTATTGTCCGATGTGAACATTATGTTTAAAAATCTGATGTGTTGCACTCACATGACTTTCTCTACTCTTGTACTAACCATTCTAACAAACTCTTATTCCTATATCTCCGTGTTAGTTAAGATAAACATTCGTACAAATTATCTAATCGTTTATGTCCTTGTAGGTGCAAGGGGAATATTACAATACAGAAGGCTTTGTGCGACAGTCAAATCTTTCTGACCTTTGAGATTCCGTTCTCTTTGCACGATTAACATATAAAAAAATGAACAACGTTGTTGTATTTCGCTAAAGTCCTAAGTTTTCCGAAACTCACACACATAACAAGGAATATCTCCGAAATGGTTCACCCTACAAGAAAATTTATTGAGACATAAATTGTGTATTTTAGCAAGATCTACATTTTTTGTCTAGTATAATTTGGTCTATCTCTAACGGTTTACCTGTTATGCAAAAGTAAATACGACTACAGGGGCTATAACCAGAAAATTCAAGATATACATTTCATTTGTCATAAAAATATCTCAAACATATGACATTTTAATCAAAATCGTTAGAGCCATTTTCAAGAAAATCAAAATTTTCGAAAAATCTTCGTGTCCCATCCTTGAAAGACACTAAACTTAAATACTTACTTTGGTCTTTAACCTACTTTTCATTTTTGAGTTATGCTGTCCACAGACTGACAGACACACAGACACACAGACAGACACACACACGGACCTTTTTTCTAAAAATGCTTTTTTTGGATTCAGGGGGCCTTAAAACATATATTTCCGGTGAAATCTCGATATCGAACTTTTGGGTGGAATACAATACTTCCCCTACTTACCAGTAGAGAAAGTAAAAAATCTACTAATCTACAAATGTGATCACCAGCTTGTTCAGTTCATCAGCGTTGTAAACATGACAATTTGTCAGTAACTACAGCTCTAATATGCCTCAGGGCAAAATAGGACCTTTTTTTGGAGATTAAATAATAATAAGTTTTGTGAGGACCTCGCCCGGTGACAAATCTACGACCTCTGCCATTACGCCTATTGGGACCTGCAGTTGAGTATTAGTGGAAGTAATGGCAGTATCACCTCGCCCTTAGCAGTTTTGATGCTATTAGACCGCAAGGAACGCAGGAGGAATTTACGAGGCACGCACCGTGTTAGCGTAAAATTTTATGCGACCACTACAATGGCAAGGCCTATCTCGCGGTCTGCGTTTACCACAGATGTGTTTAAGGGCTGAAAATAATGTAACGATGTTCGTCTGTTGGAAGATTGCATTTTTTCTTTCTGTTCCCTCCGTGTCCCGGACAGGGGCTGGCGGGGACCGTTATTGGAGGTGGCCATAATGGACCGCCCCCACTTTCAGCTCACTCCCGCCCCCCGGTGCGTCCAATAACCGGGGTGAGACAGATGTACCGGATGGTTATCTTCCCCAAACCAAACCAATAAGCAGTCCTACAGTTCTCCTCTTAAAAAGAAGGAAAACGCCGGCAATTCCTTTGGTGAGCAAGAAGGTCTCAAACGCCAGAGGCTTCTGAAAACCTCCAGCAACGCAGGCGTTATTTCCTTCAAGTAAACCAAATAGGTGCTTCGTTTATACACGATCACCACTGTAATTGTTGTTTATTATTGTAATTTATTTATGTATTTTACTTTCCCTATCAGGTATCGGCCCAGTAGATGGAAAGACATTTTTATTCTTATTGAATCCCCTATTCTATAGGTTGACTCGTCAATAGTACATTACAAATTTATTAAAGAACTCATTAATATAATACTGACACTGCTATATCGTTTTAAAGGTCTTAAAACTGGTAATGTTAGTAAATTATGAACTAAGTTACCCACCTTAATGAAGAAATTGCTAAAAAAACTGAGGTCTATAATTGCTAATAGTTTTGCTGTTGTACTTTATAATTATGAAGCATATTATTTGATTTAAATATATGCACATCATATTCTCTACCACATTCATACATAGTAGGTAGAAAAGGTTTATATTCGACCCAAAAGTTCGATATTAATATTTAATTGGAAATATATACACTTTCTGAGACTGCCTGTATCCATGAAAACGAATTTTTAGAAAAAGGACCTGTGTGTGTATTGTGTGTGTGTGTGTTTGTTTGTACAGCGTAACTCCAAAACGAAAAGTCGGTTAAATACCTAACTTAGTATCAAGTTCAGTAGGTATCTTACAAGGATGCAACACAAAGATTTTCCAGGAAATCTCCCACCCCAGGCTATCCCTTACATCAGCCACCGGCAGGGTTTGCCCAATCGAGCCTTGTTCTGCCTCGCTGCTAGTTTAGAGCTTCAGCGCGGCTCTCAGGTTACGTCAGTGGCGTGCTTTATTGATGACACAACTAACCATACAGCAGGTCATATTAACCCGATAGGCTATTAATAGTGAACCAATATTCTAATGTTATAGCATTACAAGTGCATTATCCATTTACAGACATACTACTTATTCCAATTTGTCAATTTACCATACATAATTCTGTGTTACACTTGCAGCAGGATTTATGTACAACCACTTAATCAGCAAAACATAAAACAGAAACGACTTTTCTACATTTAACTCATGAACTCTTAAACGTAACAGGAACAAAACTATATTTCATAATATAAAAACTCAAGACAGATACACAATTAGAACAGTTAAAGGTCCAACTGATGAGAAATTATGAATAAGTAACTTATATAAATTATGAAATACAAGAAAATTAAACTGCAGCTTATAGTACTGGATGTTTTATTTCTGTTGGTTAGTTTTCTGTGACGACATTGGCCGCTGCTCGGCAAGCAAGCTCTTGGCTCCGTCTGCTGCCCACCACTCTAAAGTAGGTACCCGCCTTGCATAGAAAATTTTTTGAATTTATTTTTTATTTTGTCAAAAATGGCTCTAACGATTTCACTAAAATAATGATTTTTTGTATTTTTGAGAAATTAAATGTAAGTATACCTTGAATGTTCTGCGAATAGCCTCTGAAGTCCTCTTCATTCTGGATGACTTTTGCATAGGTAACTGGTAAATCAAGAGTTTCTACACAAAAAAAAATGCAGATCTCGAACACGCAATTTATGCCAAATATATTTTTATGGAGTCAACCATTTCCGAGATATACTCACTATGTTTTGAATTTTCCAATAGGCACTTATACTTTTCGGGAAGTTTCTTTTCTTTTTTTTTTTTTTTTTTTTTTTTTCGTCCTAACCACGCAAGGAGAAGGGAACTTCAAAGCCATTCAGTTAGCAACCAGGTCTTAAAACATGTTACTATCGTTTAAGTCTATTGTATTCCTCTATTCCCATTATACCTACAAGAAAATATGTAATAAAACCAACAGAAGTAGAAAAGTCATTGTGTGCAATATGTGTTATATATTCTTTTTTCTTTTTATTAGTGGTCTCAGTGGGTGCATGTGTGGTAAAATTGCAATTCGGAACTTGGGTCGAAAGGAATATTTCGTTTGCCCTATGTATACACAGAGATATCAATTGCAAATACAGAGAGACCCAAAAACACCCGAACCGCTGCACGGTGTTTTTCCACTGCGCACACAGAAACATGATAACATGCAGGTTTACACTAGGTCATGTGGTTGACTTGATTTTCTCTATTCTGAAAGTGCAGTATTGAGCTGACGTGTGGTTATTACCAGTGTGCTTTATTATTTGTCCTGTACTTAGTCACAAAGTGTATTATGGCTCAGTATTTGTATTCTACTCCACAGCGTGTATTTGTTTATGATTCGTATGTGTTAACTCAGTCAGTTCCCCAAGTTAAAGTGCGATTTGCAGAGATTTTCAGGTGTAAAAGTTCCAGGCCGTACAAAACTCCGTGAGCTCTTTGGGGTAACTTAAAGCATAAAGTGTACAAGACAAACCCACACACCCTGGAAGAATTAAAACATGTCCGTCAGGAAATTGCCAGCATTTCTCAACGTGAACTACGACAAGTGATGGATAGTTTCCTAAGGAGGTACCAAAAAAGTGTGGACAACGACGTGGCCAGTTTCAGCATCTTCTTTCATAAAGTTAGTAAGTAAAGCCTTTAAAAGTAGTTTTAAAAATGTTGTATGGTTTCATCCGCGCTGTTCTATAACAGCGGCAGTTGGCGACGAGCGCAGAGAACTCGTACAGGGAAAACACAGTGTAGCCAGTTCGGAGTCTTTTGGATCACCCGTTATAAGGCAGTGGATTTTTGAGGCTAACTCTAAGTGCTAGAAAACTTTACCTAACATGTGTACACCATCGGTAAAGCCATCAGAATCGCAATCGTCCAAAAAAGATTTTCTTAAAAAATATTGAATAATATAGCCATTAGACACAAGTGGCTGCGCCGTGGCCAAGAGGTTAGACCGTTCGCCTCTCACCAAGATTCGATTTGGGCGGAGAAAGCGGGTTTCCTTCGGGTTCCACGGCTTCCCCTGCAATTCATTCCACCATAATCACCTTCCCTTCAGCCATTTCAGCATTATTTCATATTATTTCCTTCTTCCTTCTCGTACCAAGCATAGGGCTAATCACCATCCTGGCTATTCTCTCTGGCCAGTGTCCATCTACCTGTCGACAAAGATCTCACCAGGCGCTCACTTGTAAGTCCTCCATAGGAGGAAGTTAATTGGAGAAACATGAATAAGAAGAGATATAAGTAGGTAAGATCAAGTGTAAGTAAGTGCTGCCATCTAGCGATTTCGGATGGCGCTAACCACTAGACTGCTCCTGCTGGTGATATTTTCATCAGCTGCTTCCTTTACGTCAAACGCGTGTGACGCGCTAAGGAATTTCCGTCATAACAGGAAGGCCCTTATCTATGGAACAAAAACAAGGAAAAAGTATGTAGAATTTCGCACTGATTATACAAATACTTTGTAAAAGTAATTTGACTTAGACTAGTCTTTTTTTCGGGTCTCTAAAGATAGCAATTGTTCGTAGTGGATGGTTTTAGCAGGGTTTTTTTTTTTTTTTTTTTTTTTTTCCCGTCTGCCTCGACCAAACCGAAAAGGAGCTACACTTATACCAACGAACTGCTCCTAAGATGAATCAAAGTGAATGACCGAAAACTCAGTCCGAAACACTAAGTACCATGTTGGGCAGCGATTTATTATCAAACATTTTGCTTGAGCTATCAAAATCTGCAAACAACCCTCTCAACAGTTAACTCAAATAAAATCAAATATTACATATATTTTATGTGTTTATTTACAGCTGATACACAACTAAATAAATAAAATCTGAGATTTTTTTCCAATAGATATTTGCCAGTTACTGTCACTTCATTCAGCGATAGCATACTGTAAATGAGATATCTGTAGGTCGAATGGAAACATAAATAGTAGACATTAACAATAGACATAATGTTAACCAGGTCACCTGAATGTGTGCGTGTACTTGGCCTCAGAGTTATGTTCACATTTGGATTGATATCAAACCAAGATGGAGCAGGTGCTGGAGTCACATGTCACCTCTTTTCCTATTACAAATCTTTAAGTTATGGAACTACTAACTTTGATGGAGAAATTGAAGCAATTCGAATGTCCCTACAAAATCTTTTGTACAGAATTTCACATTTTCAGCAAACAGTTATTCTCTCAGAATCCAGGGCAGCAATTATAGGAATTGCTTCCAAGTTGTCACCAAAAAACCAAACAATTATAGAATGTTGGAAAATGCTTAGCCATCTAACAGCACTTCAAAAACACCTAGTCTTCCAGTGGATACCAGCTCACTGTGGACTGAGTGGTAATGAGAAAGCTGATTTTCTTGCAAAAAAGGGTACCAGCGGTGTACAAAAATCTATAGTTAATCTACCATTTTATGCAGCTAAAAGATTAGTCAACTCTGAATTCAAAAAAATATTGCAAAATATTACTATAAAAAATCAAAGAATAAAATATGGGAACTACCAAACATTCAAACAGTAATTCCTGAGTATCCTCTAAAATCAGCAGTTGCAACCTTCAGGTTGATTACAGGACATGATTGTCTGGCAAAACATTTAAGCAGAATTGGGATATATTCTTCACCACTCTGTCCTCTATGTGATCTGCAAGAGGAAATGGACCGAGACCACCTTCAAATATGCCCGGCCACTTCTAATGCCCCATCAATCAGTGAAAAATATTGGAGAGCAAGAGGATTAATGACTTCATTGTCAGAAATCCAGCATTAGCTAACAACAACATTTGGAAATGGCAAGTCACATCTTGTTCTGAAGCGTTAGTCTTGATCTTTACATACCTATGTTTGATCACCCTCTCTCACAATAGGATAGTAGAATGCTCAAGATTTTCTTGCTTAACTCTTGATACTTATTCTTTATGGAGTCTAAAATTCAGGCAGTGTTGAAGAAAGAGCCACCTTCAGTGTGTTAGTTGAGAAAGATCGCCAGAAGCTTCGCTTCGTTTCTGGGATGGTGAAATGTGGTGATATTGGAAAGTCTGAGATGAATGGATGCTGTGTATCCATTACCTTTTGGAGTGGGTAGATTTGTTTGTGTTACTGTTTCAGATGACCCATAAATACAAATTTGATTCCTTTGTTATATTTTAACAGCGTGCCGATTTGCAATAAAGCATTCAGCATAGTTTTGAATCGAAACGTTTCTGTCCCAGAGCAATAACTTGAACTTGAGTAATCACACACTGTCTGAAATTAGCAGAATGTATTAATATTCATTCCTTTGTAGAAATACATTCTGTCGGGCGGGTTTGGACACGTGACCTTAGGATCAGTAGACCAGCTCCTAAACAACCGAACCACCGATACGGACGAAGATATTCGCTAGTAAGGACCTAACGATCAAGACCTAACGATTCCAGATGCCAGTGTCCTGTCAACGGCTAACCAGCTGTTGGCCCAGGCCTGGACGGTGTACCTAGAGCGACCTTCCCTTTTTTTTTTTTTTTTTTTTTTTTTTTTTTTTTTTTTTTTTTTTTTTTTTTTTTTTTACGTGATAACATACAGCTGTCAGTTTTTCGTCTGATATGACACAATGTTGGAGAACGTTAATTCAAAAAAAAAAGCTGTCAGTGCAAGCTCTTGATGAGACTGCACTCTTTGAGCACCAGTTGCCCAGCCCTGTCTTGGCCCGACATCCCGAGACACATGCCCAGGAAGGGAGAATCAGCAGACAAGCCAAAGCTCAGAAAGAAGCCTTTCCAAAGCCACAGCCCAACAACCTGCCACAACATACCGAATTCCGTCTCCTGGTCCTTTACTCCTGAAACAGATGGAACGAAAATATAGGGGCAGGAAAGTAGAACAGGAACTATACCAGCATTCGCGACCGACCCGAGGAAACCATGGAAGAACCCTTGGTCAGAATGACCTATACGATAGGAGTCGAACCTTTGACCTTACGAACGCAAGCCTCACACGTATCGCAGTGCTGTTTAAAAGGTGCTGCTCGAAGCTGAAGGTCATTACTTTACAGCCAGAAGTTTCAAAAACACCCCAGCTAGGCGTTTTGAAGTGTCATCGAGCTTCCGAGTGTAAGAAACCAAGAACACAAAAAGTGGAGAGATTAGGACGAAAGAAAGGATAATAAAAGTGCGGTTATTGAATCGAGGAAGATATTATTTGAGCGGAGAACAAAAAACAAACGCGTGGCGGTGCCGGAGCTCCAGCTTATTGGTGTGGTAAAAGTAAACCATCTGTCGCCTGTTAGCAATAGCTGCAACCTGACGCTTTAGGGTCTGCTTTCTGTGGAATAAGCAACAATCTTGTAAAGCCGGCTGCTGTAATAAACTGAAAACCTATTCTAAACAATAGAAAAATGTAATTCCATGTTGTTTCCAGGACAAACGGTCCACTCAAAGTAGATGACAAGTATGGAAACTTGTTAACATCGCATTGAGGGGCCCAAAGAATAAATCTGTTAAAAATTGCATAATAGAAAGAAAACTTCATAGTAATGAATTCCAATAAACGGAACTGAAATCTTTTCATCGTTTCTGAACTATCTGAACAATTTATCAATATAATTTATAAAAGAATGTTGAAATCGTCTTTCCGTCCTGTAGGCGTTAAATTGTATAATATAATAAAAAATATTTTTCAAACGTATATACTGGGGGAAAAAAAAACTTCGAAAGGGCTGCGCGGTGTTTTGCCTGTTCGCTTCCTCGACGTATGTCGTGAACCACTATCATAGAAAAGCGCGGATGAAACCATACAACATTTTTAAAACTACTTTTAAAGGCTTTACTCACCAACTTTATAAAAGGAACTGCTGAATCTGGACACCGCCGTTGTCCATACATTTTTGGCAGCTCTTTAGGAAACTATTCATCATTCGCCGTAGTTTATGTTGAGAAATACTGGTAATTTCCAGGTGGATATTTTGTTCGAATTTTTCCAGGGTGTGTCTTGTACACTTTGTTTTAAGTTATCCCAGAGATAACTGGGAAGCCGGATGCAATGATGGTAGGTGCAGCGCAGCGAGTCCCTAATGTTTTCAGACTGAGTTCTAGCCACCCCTTCCTTGCTTCCCTCAATTCTCACGGAAAGGTGTGGACAGGAAGAAACAGTCTTCTTCTCAAATACATCCAATGTCTTCGCCGTACAATGAGAAAGGAAACGAAATAAGAGGAAATTAGGGACCTGAAAATTCCAGAGCATTCGCGTACCAGCTGGAAAAACCAGTCAGGGGGAGAGGTTCAATGGGAATCAAACCCAGGCCTCCCGAATGCAAACTTCACGCCACCGCCTGAGCCATCTAACTGGATTGAACATACATACCTTCTTTATAAATAATCACTGTAACCATATTGTCATTTGCAGATTTAGAAATAAAGTAGCATAGGCTTACGCACATAATTTACGCTACCTACAACAATGTGGTTAAATTATTGCTCAGGTTCAATTAGAACTTGGTCGTCTCCATAGCCCGGTGGTAACGCCGCTGCTTACCAAGTGGGAAGGGCGGGTTCAATTCCCGATACCGGCGTTAGGATTTTCTCTGTCTGAGACCTGGTCCGCGGTGCACTCAGTCTCATGAGGTCCCTGGGGGGCAGCTTGAGGTAAAACTAGGGGCTCCATGTTGCGTATTCATCGACCAGGAGAGACTCTGAGTGCTAACTATGTACGTCCCACCCTCCAGTATTGCACCCCACTCATGATGCCCGTTGTGGTAGAGCTGAGTGACGTAGCGGTCGGCCTGTAGGCTTGACCCGTATGCGGACGTTGCCCAGCGGAGTTTGGTTTCATTTAGTTTCAGTCAGAACTTCGTAATAAAGCATACCTATTCAAAACATTAAATATTAACTTTTTTATACATATAAGAATTTAAAACAAAATCTCGACAAATTCAAACTGAGTGATCTTTCTTGCCAAAATCCAAGCATTTTATTTTTTATAAATAACTATTTACTCTGAATAATTTATTTATCTTAGGCATCAAAGTGCCTCGTGTTTCTTTAAGAATCACAATGAAGATAAACAGGATGTTCCAAAAAACACCAACAGCATAACTCAAAAACGGAAAGTCGCTTAAAAACCAAAGTTGGTACTTAAGTTAAATGTCTTTCAAGGATGCGACACAAAGATTTTGAAGAAGGTTGCTCCACCCGAAACTACCCTTTACATGGGAAATATTTTGAAAAGTTTGACTTTCTTGAAAATGGCTCTAACGATTTTGATTAAAATGCCATATGTTTAAGATATTTTATGACAAATGAAATGTATATTTTGTATTTTCTGGCCATAGCCTATGTAGTCCTGTTTACTCTGGATGACTTTTGAATAACTCGCAAACCGTAAGAGATAGACCAAATCTTAATGTACAAAAATGTGGATCTTGTTAAAACACACTATTTATATCTGAATTATTTTTTGTTTGTTTGTACAGTGAACGATTTCGGAGATATTCCTTGTTATTTCTGTAAGTTTTGGAGAACTTATACTTTTGTCAAACGGAACATCACTATTCATTTGTTTATATGTTAACCGTGCAAAGAGAGCCAATTTGATAGCTTTAAAAGACTTGACTATTGCTCAGTCTACTTTATTCCCATATTCCCTTTGCACGTGCAAGAAAACAAGCAGTAAGATGTCTGCAAATGTTTATCTCAACTAACACGAAGAAGGTATAGAAATAAGAGTTTGTAAGAATGGTTAGTACAAGAGTAGAGAAAGTCATGTGAGTGCAACACATCAGCTTTTTCTTTAATGAACTTGAAGTGCAAGAGAAAAAAAGTCTGATAACCTTGCGTCTGCCTTGAGACTTGCTGCTGCAATTACAGTTTACCCATACATTAAAATGGTGGAAAAGCATAAACTGGGCATACTAAATGCATAAATAAGTTCAAAGTGTGACCACAATTACAGGTTTTAATGTGGAGCTATTTTTATTTTATGTTTGTTTTCTTTTAAATTGTAAAGTTAAAATTCCTTGTCTCTCGTGGTTTTAATGTTTCGTTTTTGGAATATTAATTTGTGTTTGAATAATAACGTTATTATCGTAATTCATATTAAAACTTATGATCACAAAATCTATGTAACTTTTAAACCAAACAAGAAGAAACACGACAGTAAAAAGAGGGCACTTTATTTTCCCTTGGAGCTTTGTACACCCATGCCGCCGCTACCTGTGTGTACGCCACAGTGTCTAGAAGCGCTTCAGGCCTGCGAGTACTGTCATCGTCACGAAATTGCGCTTGGGTTGACATGAAGGTTTACCACTTAAATAAAAGTATACAAAATGTTTGCCAAATATAGAGGACTTAACAAGATATTTACACAAAATTCGAGATATTGTGACTATTATATTTCTGTAGGTTTATGTTAAGTGTACATTTATAGAATTGAGATAGTTGGAAGGCGGCGCCGTGGCCGAGCGGTTACGCCTATCACCTACCACCCAGCGTTCGCCTGGTTGGATCCCAGGGACCCGCATGTGGTATTCGTGGTGGACGAAGCGGTCAGGGCGGGGTTCCTCCGGGTTCTCCGGTTTCCCCCGCCACTCATTCCACCAAAGACTCCATTATCACCTTTCCAATCATCGATTTCACCTGCATTTCATATCATCCTCTTCCTCACTATCATACCTGGTGCTTGGCTGACCACTTGCTTCCAGGTCTTCACACTGTCCGGTCTATAGGTTCCTGTACTCCCCGACAGGCATCTGACCGTAGGCACTGGCTTGTAAGTCCTAGGGGCTGTAAGTCATACATAAAGGGAGGATAATGAGGTAAAGAAAAAACAAACAAAAAAAAAATACTCGGCACATCATTTATTAGCGTCTAGACATTCTAGACATGCGACTTCCTCTTAGCATACGAGCAAGTCATTTCCTAAAAACTCATGTTGCAGGAACAGATCCTGGAATTTCATGGGAATCATGCTCTCCCGCGTACACGTGGAGTCAGCTTAGCAGACATATGTTGACAAAGGCTGCTAGTATCTTTGTCAGCTAGTATTTTATATTTAAACCCCTCTCCCCGAATTTTGGCATAGCGAGAGTGAACTTCGCGTGGTAGGACAAATCTGCGACACTGATCTTATGTTGTCTGGTCATCGACTTGCCTAACAATGTGATGCCGGATTCCAACAACTTCCATACAGGTAAAGCCTACAGCTGTCTATTGCTGACTACCATTCTCTCTTGTCACATTGTAGTGTAGACCAGTAACCTTATTTATGTAGATTAAAACATTTTATATTCGAGTTATATGTCTGTTTCTGTAGGCTTACCTTCACCACGTTCCCAACCACCCCCGTGAGCTATCACCCTGCACTTCCCTCCCAGTTCCGGTAGCTAACCCCTTTCCTGTAAAAAGAAAAAAAGCCAGCCTGATGTATTAAATACTTTCTGAGATAACGGTAATGAATTTAGCAGTTAGACTGGCGGGATAAACCTTTTAAACTGTCCGTAAGTTAGAATCTGATATCACTTTGCAATCGTCTAACCCTTACTGATACGTTACTCATATTCACAGAGGTGTTGGATTCCTTGGCACAATTCAAAGAGCGTGCTTCTAATATTGTTAGGGCAATCTGTCCTTCACAAACCGCGGTGATAACCATGCATTAGACAGCAGTTGCCTGATATGATATGCGAGGATGGTTCTGTTTTGTAACAGTAAACGCTTTCAGGGTCACAGTTCATGACACTGAACCTCGCTGAGCTCAAAGCAAGCCTGATATCTGGCATTTTAATCCACTAGCGAGGTGCTGGGTTTTCCTTGTAAGGCTTAAGCTACGATCACGGATCACTTGAAAGACGGGCATGTCATTTGTTTTTTGTATGATGAAAGAATGTGTAATCTCGGAAATTCTCATAGAGCGATTGTTAATCCAGACAAACTTTTCATTCACATTTACACATTTTGCTGTAGCATACATCAGACAAACCCCCTCGTTCGGTGTATCAACCATTAAACTGGAATGCGATACTTTCAAAGAATGTAAACTTATTTCTCAGTGGAACAGTGAAAAGTTATCCCTTCGTAAAATGTCAAAAATATAAAATAACCAAAGGCTCAACAGCCCAAAGTCTACCGCCCAGCCGCTGCGTCCCCCACCTCTGCCCACTATAGACCTCATGAGCGGGATGCAGTACTGGAGAGTGGTTCGTGGTCAGCGCCCCTAGTAGCAAATCTTGCTACTCCTGTCACCAACTCAACTTCAATAATGCCCGCCACCCTGCAAACCCTACATCCCGTCATTACAACGACTAAGCTCTGATAAGGGCATGTACACGTAAGAAACACCTCAGGCTGTCCTCAGCCTGCCAACACTTCTCAACCTCAGCCTCGTGTTTACTACAAGGCATTAGGAAAGTTTTGAAATAAGGGTACCCGCGTATCTTTAGTTTTAAACCAGGCATCGGCAAACATGTACTCAATGAGGCCTCGCAACTATGACGTGTCAGCGGCAGCGCTTACTCTGCCTCCCCCTCCCTTCCTCGCAGCCTTAACTGGCACTGCAAACACACCAATCACGGGCGAACTGTCCTCTCGTATTTACCTGCACTTCTAAACATGTCTGTCAAAGTAATTTAATACTAAGACTTATAGATAAATTTCTGCGCTTTAGAGCGCATGTAATTATTCCTGGTCTATTAAATTTGATATCTAGAATAGCACTTTGATGATTTCTTCTCTCATCATGTAAGGAACGTAAGGTGTTTGTTGTGCTCTAAAGTTCAAAAAGACACTCATCAATGGAACATCATGCGGCATTATGATACATTGCATAAGATCACCATACAATTATAGACAAGCATGTATTCATAAATTTATACCACGATTTAAAGTAGCATAACACTGACGTAATGTCTTTTATTCGTTTTATTTTTTATTTTATTTTTTTTTTTTTTTCAGATCTAGATCGGACGAACCACTGCAACAGTTCAAAGAGCAATATTCAGATAATACACCTAATATTAATTCAAATATTACAACTGATAAACAACTTCACGCCAGCTATGCTATTGCTTTGGAGATTGCTCAGTCACTGAGGTGTTTTAGTGATGGAGATTTCATAAAAAATGTGAGAGTAAAGTTGCCAACATAATATTCCCTGAACAATATGATATTTTTAGTAATATTGCATTATGACCACGAACCATACAGAGAAGGATATATAAAATAGGAGAAATAGCCGAAAAAAGACTACAAACCGAGGTCCATGAATTTATGGCCGTTTCTCTCGCGTTGGATGAAAGCACTGACAACGTTGACACAGCACAATTGGTAATTTTCACTCGTGGAGTCACTAACAACATCTCGATACAATAATATATGCTTGAAGTCATTCCACTTAGGGAACATGCATCAGGGACAGAATTATTTCAAGCAGAAATATGTAGAAGGAAAGAAATTTAATCCAAAAACGATCTTGTATCGCGATTAACAGATGTTAATTTGCTTGCTATCCTGAGAGTGGCTACTTGTGATATATCACTAGATTTTCATGGTACATTGCAAATAGAAGTGAATTGAAATATATTGCTCAAATATCTAGGCCTACCTAAAGTATCGTAGACCACTCGTAGCTGGATTCAAGTATGTGTACTATTTCATATTGTACTCTGTAGCGAGCGAGTCCAGCACTGACACTGAACGAAGGTCAATGCCATCCCCTGATCTACATTACGTCATGTGTATTGCGGGTTGCATGTTGAGACGTCATACTCAGCCCTCATTAAGTACATGTTTGCCGATGCCTGTTTTAAACAATACAACAGAAAGCTCTAGTAAATCTTGATTTAAGTTTATGACACTAAATCCATGTGTTCTGACGTAGGTCAGCTGTTTTAACCGAGTTACAATAAATGTTGTCAATAACATATTATGCAGATATTGCCATTATTGGTAAAATTTTCTACACCATTAAAAGGCTTCGAACATAGTTAAAAGAACAAACACAAGAATTGAATAAGTTCATAAGTGATATAAAAGATGTTCAAAATGACGACCTTGGATTTCGGAGCATGGTTGATAGCGTTGTGGTAATGACTGCCGAGTTCTTTCACTGTTAACCGGCGTTTCATACACGAGAGTCTGAACATGTCCCCAAAGGAAAAATGTCCAAAGTGATTAGGTCTGGTAAACGTGCTGGTCATGATATTGGCGCTCCTGTACCGATCCAACGATGACACTGACATTACACTTAGGAAATCCCCTACATTACCTACCGGAATAATGCGCAGGTGCCCCATCGCCTTAGAGTCACATTAAACTGGCGTATTCCTAAAGGAACATCTTTCAGAAGTTCTGGTACAGTATGTTGTAAAAACTGTGGATAAATGTGTTCCGTCAAACATGGAGGTAATAAATATGGTCCTATGAGTGTGTCATTCACAATACCAGCCAAATGTTCACTTAATTTCACTGATAATTTGCAACTCTAATAGCTCTAGGGTTTTCCCATGCTCAAATGTGACTGTTATATGAGTTAAATATGCCCTCTCGTGTAAGAACCTTCCCGTCCATCCACAATATGCTTGTAAGAAATCCTAGTTGATAATGCATTCATGAAGTAACCGCTGGAAAAACTGTAGTAGAGGTAGAAAGTCATCTGACCGCAGTGCTTGAGCCCACATTAGACGATACGGATGTAACAATGGCGTATATTGTCGGCTACCAAAGCTATCACCGAAGCCCACATCTAAAGTAAACTAGTAATTAATAATTAATATTATTAATAATAATTGAAACACCAGCCAGTTTCCTTCGTGAAGAATTAGCGCGTAGCATGGAATAGGCATGTCTCGTTTTCTACCATTAAACAGAGGGGAGGATAGGGCTTCGGATGCTTGCTGCCGCAGCCTTCACCATGATGCGGGAAGAGACGCCTGTGGTGGACGGAGGTGGGGACGCAGCGGCTGGACGGTAGGTCTTGGCCAGGATAGGCAATTGAAGTTCGTCATTTCGATATTGTATGTCGGTACTAACGAACTGACAGAGACCACACATTGCACAAACATCCTTCCACAGTAGGCTGTTGCCTGACTAACTGTTAAAATAGCTGCATCAGCACTCATTGTTGCTTTTAAAGGAGGTATGATCCGATGGAAAGTCAAACCAGCAGCTAAAGCTGAGCTCCTAATATAGACCCACGCAAGAGCTGTTCGGCTCTCAACATTTTTCCCAACCAAAATTCAAAATTAAAATTTTACAAATGTTTATAAAAACTTTTATTTCTACTTTCACCAGGGTGTAGACTTTGCTGTATCCTAAGAGACTGGTCATGGTCATGGTTAGAAAGTCAAGAAAAAGCAAACAATAATTAAAACGCTCACCTGGTGTTGCCCCTTTCACGGCGAAACTCATTGTTTTTAATAATATAGTTACATAATAACAAAAAATACAACAAAAGGCATTTATTTTTTACGATTTTTTAGATAAGCAGAAAAAGGCAATATAAAACTGCGGCGTTTCAATCACACAGATATAAATCGCCAGATTCAGTTTCAAAAGGATCGCAGATACCTATAACACATTTATAAAGGCATGCCAAAGTTACGATTTCTACTTATTACATTACACCAGCTCAGACGATAATTTAAATACATATATAATTTTGACTTATATATACAAATAAATACGCATTTCTCGGGAGGAATTTTTTAATTACTGGGCTGTTTCCCTCCCCCCGGGCTACCCCCTGAATTTATCACTGACTCCAGAGCACCTCCGGGGCCTCTGGATTTGGAAGTTAAACTGCTAACCTCCAGATCACAGACAAAAGAGAAAACTAATATGACTTCCTTTTTGTTTTTGTAATGTTTAACGCCCGTTTTAATACTACGACACCGCAGACGGTGACACTGATGATACATGAGATGAAGATGGAGCACCAGTGGAATGAGATGGCGGGAGAAACCGGGGAACCCGGAGGATACCCGCCCCAGCGCCACTTCTTCCACCACGAATCCCACATGCGGTTGCCTGGGATCGAGCCTGGGCCGCTTTGGTGAGAAGCGAATGGTCTAACCACTCGGCTACGGCGCAGCCTACTTCCTTTTTGAAAAAAGTATAGGAATGTATTTGGAAATTGAAACCAATTACAAGAAGCACCTCGAAAATGGTGACCTTCACAAAATAAAAAGGCATAAAGGGGTTAACTTGTTTAATATAAATTGTGTGCTAAGATATATTTTTTCCCACAAAAATATCTTATAGGTAAATATAGTACGTTAATCAAAATCATTAGCGTAGTTTTTGAGAAAATCGAAATTTTCGAATTATTTTTCCCAGTTAAATGGTAGTTAGAGATGAGAGGTTTTCTTGAAAATCTTTAGGTTTCATCCTTGAAAGATACTGAACTTAAAATAGCAATATTGCTTTCAACCGTCTATTCATTTTTAGTTATATTGTTCACAGACACATGGGCATGTGTGTGCGTTTTCTAAAAATGCTTTTTATAATTTGTGTATTTAATCAGGGATCTCAAAACGCGTATGTTACTATACAGTTTAATTTAAATTGTTTATGACCTTGGACCATGCAGCGAAGAAACGTAAACGACGCATCCTGCACCTTGGAAATCAAACGCTTTCTATACATTCTGTTTCAGATTACAATGTATGTAGTGGTTTTTCTTTGGACCTTCCAGAATGCTGCATAATTATACTTAATTGAAATGAGTTTGTTATTAAATATTTGTGGGGTATATATACGTATCAATTTAATGGAAGGAGATAAAATAATTTTTCTAAAATAATACTTCCATCTTAATATTTAAAGAAGCTTACGTTTCCAACAGAATGGTAACGAATATGTCTTGTTGCCCTTCATACTTCATTGAAATTAATTGCATAATACTTCTCATGTTACCTCCTATTATGTAAAGTGCTGTGCCCGCTGTTTAATTCATGCATCAGCGGTCAGCGGACCTCCAGTGTTAGCACAATCGGAAGAAACCCAAGGACATGCCGTTTTTTCTACAACAAAAGGGATTTTTCCTCGAGTTATACATTGGAAACAATGTGTATTTTCTCTTCTTTTATTATTTTTAAATTTATGTAAAAAAGAAACGCATTTGTGTCTTTCTTCAAGTTTTCTTCCTTTAGTTTATTATTACTCTATGGTTTGTAACCATGGACAGTTGAGCTTGTGGAACACGGCAGTTCACATACTGAATCATGCAACTTAACAAATGCGAAGCAGAGAGTGGTTATAATAATATTTAATTTTTTGGACAAAAGGGCAATTTTAAGCATTCAAATTATTTTCAAACATTGAATTGTGTACACTGTGGGATCCAGGGAAAACTAAATCTGACATTTTCTTCTGGTTGGTTTGTTTTGAAGGTTGGCTAACCTGCATCTGAGTCTGAGAATGCCAGTTGGTGCTAACAGCATGCATTGAACTCGGCGAACGTCAATTGTGCATTATATTACAGTAATGTGATACATGCTTATATACGTTCAAATGACAAACGTAAAAAGAATCTATGTATACAACAAATTCTGTCGACGAAATTGGCTAAGGTAGTTTAAGCAAATTTGGAGAAATAATCGGATGCAGTAAGGAATATCCAAATAACCTTCTACCATGGTGGGTAACTTGTGCAGTGCAAAAATAGTATAACACCGGCTCTGAACTAATTTAGAATATTTCTATCTTAAGAAAAGTACAGAGCATTTAAAAAGCGACAAACTTTGTGATGAATATTGTTATTGCGTATCTCTGTATTGGACCTATGTTTTACTGACAGGGTCATAGTTACTCTGCTCATTGTAAACACTAGTTCAATACACTTACATTTATATGCGCTTCTATAGTTAATAATCTTCAGACGTGGGGTTAGAAAAACACAGACCAAAACATGTTACTAAAATATTGTAACAATGCTAACATAACCTTACTTCTCGTGGTGTAAGAGTAGTACTGTGGCAAACAGCCCATTATCAAACAACTTTTTGTGATATGTAAGGGAAACAGGCAATGAAGCGTAAGCACGAGAGTGCACTCTACTTAAGATGATGTTTATCTCTTTCAAGGTTGGACAACCATACTGAACGCAGGCTTTCCGTGCCGTAGAAAGCACGGAGAGGATGGAGCAAGAGAAGCTACTGTATGAGCTGCGTCCACCCCGAATCCATCACCATCACCCTCTGTCTCCTGTTAGCGAAATGCACCATCGCAAGTACCTTCGTTGTTTTATTGGTTGTGTCACTTTTTTCTCCGTCCTTCTGATGTTGTACCTGCCAGTATATCATCAAGCTCGGAGTAGAGAAAATGAAGCCCATTCAGGTAAACAATAGTTAAACCTTGGTAAAGCACTTTTTGACATGTTTTAATTACATAATTGAATGAAATGAGTGTACAAATAACTTCAGAAACCCATATAAAGCCTCAGTCAGACACCTTGACATTGGTGATATTTGAACCCAGGGATACACTATGAGGGGCAGGAATATTATTCTCCGCTGCTACAGTGGTCAACATAATAGTTAATCATTAGCTAACTAAAAAGCTAGACCATGAGTATGCTTTTCTTGTGCTTTTTTTTTTTTTTTTTTTTTTGGAATGGCAAAATAGAAGTATAGGATTATATATTTGGGGTCATTAATTTAAGGTGTGATACAACATGGCCATTAGGTATTTATCCACGAATCCAACAGATCTGAAAACTTTACAACAAGATGATGACGAACTACGTATCTCATGGCTATACTCAACAGTAACATCACATTGAAGTGGTTACAATACCTTTGGAATATGTTTTGGATAACATTTCACACTTTTGAAGGCAGTAACATACCTGCATTACCTTTCCTATACTAGTACAGTATGGCAGAGGGAAAGACATGTTTGGGATTCCAGAATATGTGCATAGTAATCCTAAGTTAAATAGTAGAACTTAGCGTCGTAGGGTTTTAGCTATACTGATGTTTTGCTTCACAGTTGCGATCTTCAACTGCTACACTCCTCTGCTTATAAAAAACATCCCTTGGCTACACTTTGCAGCTTATGGCCCTTAATATCCCTACTACATTTTGCAGCTTGGAATCCCTTGCTATAGTTGTGTATGCCTTGTGCAACAAAGGGATGATGTGTATGCACACTACATAGTGATTTGGATGCCTGGCCACTTGTAGTGCCCCATCCATCAGTGAAAAATATTGGAGAGTAAGAGGATTAATGACATCATTGTCAGAAATCCAGCATTAGCTAACAACAACATAGCGATTTGGAGACCATGTTCTATACAGAACCTTAACCACCTTTTCAACCCCCATCTCTGTCATACAAAAATCATGTTACAATGTGAACATAACATGCCATTTGCTTGTCACAGTATGTGCATAGTTAACTACCAACCCAAGCGCTTGAATTAAAATCCGCTAGGGCCCTGATATACAAAGCACAGCTTAGGGACTGAGGGCCTTATGCCGCAAAGCGTAGCTATAGGATCTGTGAGGCTAAACCCCAAATTTGGCACTTTTTTCATGCGTAGGTTGGGATGTTGTCATTGCACATTAACTGGCATTATGCCACCTACAATAAGTACATGGAACTGATCGCAACTGTGGTATATGCAAGATTTGTCCGAGATGACACTAAATAAATGTACCTAGTGCATCATTCTCATAGACAATGTTGTGAGAAATCACAAGAAAGAAAAAAAAAACAATGATTACTTTAAGTTTACACAAATATTTAAATATAATTATTGTTAGGGCAACTGACAGAACCATGATTCAAGTATTGACTTTGGCATTGAATTTTTTTCAAGTGTGATTAAATTTTCTTATCTACTGCCTACACACAATGTAAAAAACAGTTATCAGGGAATAATTGTTTTATTAATTCAGGTATATTCGTGTATTAAAAAT
Organism: Tenodera sinensis; assembly: GCA_030765045.1. Taxonomy (NCBI): domain Eukaryota; kingdom Metazoa; phylum Arthropoda; class Insecta; order Mantodea; family Mantidae; genus Tenodera; species Tenodera sinensis. The sequence goes on from CM060965.1 coordinate 39,586,813, forward strand.
TATCCCACAGGCCTGTGTAGGAATGTTGCAAGTTGGAATTAAAGCACTAAATACATCACTAAATGGTAATTTTTACCCTGAACATGTTTCAAAGCTTGTTTGACTCATTGTTGGCACTCTAACACTCTAACTAATTTTTTCAAGCATGCTGACATGAAGATAACATTTCCAAATTGCAGGTCTGGGTTATTCCTGGGTAGCCTAAAATGATGAAGTTGCATAATTCATAATGCCGTGCAACTTGAGCTCATCTATAGCACATTTGATCACTGATTTCAATCATCACCTATAGGGACATAGCAATAAAAAGGAATTAAAATTGTTTTTCTGCTTTGTTCAGCTGAAATAAACTAACATTATAGAAAGTATTGGATAAAAAAATAGCTTTCTTCTACTGTGCATATTTATGGCATAACATTTTTAACACATAGTTTAATCACCACAATAGAGATGAGTACATGCTTTCATTCCCACTGGCATTTGTATCATTGTGGAGTTTCTGCACATTGTATGAAACAAATTGAAGGGAAATCTGTTATACCTGCATCAAATTTTGTCCTTGTCTATTTGCAAATGGCCACATCGTACAGGCTACAGTAGCTCGGTTAGTGTGTGTATCTGAATGGGATAATAGGGTCCTGTGTTATCGTCTACTCCTGCCATCAATAACCAGATATTTCTAACACCATGCCTTAACTTTCTCCATTTCTACAAATTGATGCAGGTGTAATAGCTTAGCCCAAATTGAACATGGCAACTGCTGCTGCTCTCACCGGTCATGACACTGCCGCATGATGATTTTATTATGGCATATTAAATTTATCCATGTTTTGCCCTCAGTGGAAAAAAGAAAAAACCTGAAGTTAACATTTCAATCATCAGCTTTCATAACTTATCAATCCTTTCAATATAGTGCAAGGTAGCGTCATGAAAGGAGGAGTTACTACTGGGAGAGCAAAAAATCTCTGAACAGACTGCACAGTGTTTTGCCTGTCCACTTCCTCAGCATTTACTGCCATCTGCCACTATCATAGAAAAGCGTGAATGAAACAATCCAACATTTTTAAAATTACTTTTAAAGGGTTTACTAACCAACTTTATTAAAGGAGATTCTGAAACTGGTCACTGTCGTCCATAAGTTTTTGTCACTTCTTTAGGAAACTATCCTTCACTCACCATAGTTCACGTTGAGAAATACTGGCAATTTCTTGGCGGATATTTTGTTTTAGTTCTTCCAGGATGTGCAAGTTCGTTTTGTACACTTTATGTTTAAAGTTACCCCAGAGATAGAAATCACAGGGTGCTAAGTCGGGACCACACAAATCTCTACTAATAATTCTGTCCTGAAATACACTTTAAAAAGTGGCCATATGAACTGTTGCAGAGTCTTGTTGAAAAAAGACAAAATCTTGCTCCCTGTCTTTTAATTCTCTAAAAAAAAGGGACAAAGTTGAATTTATGTATGTACTGTTAATTCGAAAAAAATTTGCTGTGTAACTCCGAACCTAATATTGCTTATGAAGTAACCCTTCATGACAAAATTTGGTGTATGGTGCACCATTAGCAGAGAAAGATTTTTCAGAGCTCCAATAAACGATTTCTATCTCTAGGGTAACTTAAAACATTACAAGATGCTTCCCAAAGGCCAACCCCAATGTCCTCGTCTTGGGAGGTGGTAACTGGTAAAGTAATGGACTGCTCATCAGGGTGATGTACAGCGGGACCATTGTGTTCCAGGACCACTACAGTGGCTGAGAAGGCCTGACAAGAACTGAAAAACCAGGCTAATGAAGCCCTAGTGAAGCCATCACAGGGTTAATGGTGGATATTCTATTGATTCAGAGAACTCAAGGAATGGCTGGACGGATTATAAGGAAACAGACAATACAAGGACAATGGATATTGGTACATGGAATATAACATGGCACAGGATCAGCAGGAGTGTAAGAAATGGATAGAAAGCCAGACATCATGATGCACAAGGGAAAGCTGAAGAAGAAGTGTGCAAGACAAACACGCACACCCTGGAAGAAATAAAACAAAACATTTGTCAGAAAATTGCCAGTATTTCTCAACATGAACTGCAGCAAGTGATGGTTAGTTTTCTGAAGAGGTGCCAAAAATGTATGTATGGACGACAGCAACCAGTTTCAGCATCTTCTTTCATGGTCAGTAAAACCTTTAAAAGTGGTGTTAAAAATGTTGTATGGTTTCATCCGCGCCTTTCTAGGATAATGGCAGATGGTAACGAGTGCCAAGGATGTCAACAAGCAAAACACTGTGCAGCCCGTTCAAGAGGTTGTTTGCTCTCCCGGTAGGTGCAGAGGGATCATAGAAATTCTAAAAGGGGTGCTTTCCATAAAAATTTAACATTTTCCTTTTGTTTTTGTTACTACTAAGCTTATTACAGATTGATTTCCAACTTAAACATCAACCCATAGCACATCAAGGATACAATATTTATCCCACTAAGGCTTCCAATAGTCACTAGAGGACAGGTAAGGTCACCTTGTGAGTGTGAGTGGTACTATGATGACCATTTGAAGCACTTGGATCAACAATAACACAGTTGAACCTGATTTATATGTATATAAAATATAAGAGGAAAGGTTACTTGTAACTCAGTGTTACTTACAAATGAGAGTTTGATTATGCATCGTATCTTTTTTTAAAAAAAGCAATACAGTGGTCCTAATTGTGTGAAATTTTATGAACGACAAAGATTGAAGAAAACATTATTTTGAACTTGGTCCTGTTTTAAAGAAATCAGTTAATGTGACTTGTTTTGTGTTAAGTGCATATACCTTATTTTGTTGCTGATGACTATGTAGCATGGTGTAAGCAATTCCTAAGTCTGAGGCAATTTCGGTTTTGGTTTTGTGTGGATTAAGTTCCACCTCTCATATGAATTTTACTTTCTGATTTAGTGTATAACATTTCCTTTTTCTGTTCTTCATGGCTGATTAAAAGCAATTGAGAACCAAAAGACAAAATCATTGTTAATCAGTAAGCATCAGACACCATAAATTGTTATCTTTATTTCTCGTTCATTGCTATGACATTGTGGCACCGAAAGCCACCGGCACTACCAACAAACGTGTTTTATTTCCACGACCGATAGCTACACTCTCAGCTTACATCTTTGTCAACAGAGATAAGGAAAATATGCCTCAAGTTTCTCTTATCATAGTGTATGCCACATGTTCGTTACAATTACGTAAAACTCAGTTGTATTTCACTGAAATTTAATACGTTTAAATGCATTACATATTGATAAGGTTCTATTAACATGTTTCTAAATTACATTTTGTTGGAATCTATAAAAATGTACGTATAAATGTGAATTACTTAGAACTGGGTTACATATAAAGCAGGTTCAACTGTATCTACCAGCTTAGATGTGAATTCTCATCTACAGGCAGTCCGACAGTTCACATATGGAATCATTTTTCACTTGTTCTTTTGTAGATGTTTGAGCATAAATAAAGTTAGTGTTATGCCTAATGTGTGTGCAATTAGTTTTGCTGCAGCCATACTACAAAAAGTGTCTTTTGCAAGTGTTTATATGTAGATGCTATTACTAAACATGCATTTTAAAAATGACTTCGTCTATAGCTGGCAACTCGTCAGAACAGAACAAGAGCTTTGCTGGTGTTGGACAAAAGTGACATAGCTACATTTAGTATGGCCCCTAGATGAAGTAAATTCAAATGTTCAAAAGAAAAGTTACTCTAAGCTGCTTTTGGTTCATTACCATTTGAGGAGAAATTAAAGGTGCCTGAAAATAGTCTACATTTTGAAAACTGAACCTTGAGCATTTTCTCGGCATTTCAATGGATACAATTATGATTTAGTTTCCAGACTTTGTGACTTAGTTTTTTAAAATCATTATTTAAATGATATTTGCAAAGGAGGGAATTGACCAAAAAACTCATTTAATCATATTTTTTATTAAATGTTTTGACCTTTGGGAAATAAAAAAGGTAACACGAGTTTTTATTTAGGAGCAATATAAAATTTAAATGCAGAAATACCACATTAAGCAGAATGGATGCTTCAAATATAATTTAGTAACAATGGTCTGCTTTTTAGGCACTCAGGATTCTCTATAGGCCATAGTGAAAGTGATCAGTCTTTGTATAAGCAAACTTTTATTGAATTCCTTAGTGTGCATAGCATTTTCATGTTTAGCTCATTCTTAACTTTAAAAAGTTGAGTTTTTATATCTTACACCCATTAATAATGAGGGTCATTTTGTGGGCCAGACACATTTGCCTGTATGCATGATTCACTTGCACTGCAGTGAGGTCTTTAGTGGCAAATGACCCAATCGAGGCTACACTTTAATGGCTGTGAATGTCAACTATCACTTGCTGCCTTCTGCTGTAAAGATGAGTTTGCTCATTGTGTATCTCAAAAGTGAAAGCTTATTCACGTACACATGGTGTGTGTGCATTACTCTAGAGCAGGGTTGGGCAGACTTTTGCACTCTGTGTATGCACGGGGCACTATGAGAATAGGGTGCATCAACTGGGCACAGAAACTGGTTTATTGAAGTAGTGCTACCGTATATTTCAAAAGAAAATCTTCTTCCACCAAATTAAATACGAACATAAAGTAATGAAACCTTCCTTAAACATGAAATGAAACCTGTCCGTTGCACATTAATTGATATTACTCAGCTTCTCAAAACTTGGAGAAATTGCATTAGCACAAGCTATATGAAGTACTCCTATTAAATGCTGATCTCCAAGCCGATTTCTTGTTGGAGATTTATTTAGTTTCATAATAGAAAATAACTGTTGACATCTATAAGTAGAACCAAAATAAACACAAAAGCTTTGCACACGGGATTGTTAAAGCGTCCTCTTGAGAATCCTTCTAAAAATGCATAAGACTCGATTCATATCTTGCTTGCATCTCTCGATCACATCTCAAATCAACCAATTCACACTGTAATGAAGGGGGGGGGGGGGGGGATGTTGTTTATAATGACTTAGGAATCAAAACATAAATAAAAAATATGCAACTCCATTTCCAGGCAATCTAAATCATGGAAGCTTTATGTAATTTCTCTAATAGATCGGACAGAATGTATGCATACATTTCGAATCTTCCATTGTTCAACAATTCTGTATGCTTAGATAAGGGCAGGAAATGATATTTTTTGCCTTTTTTTATTTGATGAATCCATAACAGTTTTTCCTTATAAGCTGCTGTCCTATCTTCAAATTGCATAATAAGAATTTCTTTTCCCTGAAGTCCTAAATTTAGCACATTTAAATGCTGTGCAAGATCTGATAATGTCAAATCAGAAATCCAGTCTGAGTCACTCAACTCAGGAAGAGGCTGTTGCCTCATTTACATGCAACTTTTATTTCTTCAATTAGTTGCAGGAAGCAATGCAATGTTTTTCCCTGCTCAACCATTGAACTTCAGTAAAATAAGGTATATCTCCATTTGAAATATCTATCTCAATAAGAAAAGTTTTGATTTGTCGTGATTTAAAGCTCGAGATCTGATAAAATTCACTGTTCTTACAATGCAATAACATTTTTCATTACAGTACTGTTTGCACAGAGATTCTCCTGATGAATAATGCAGTGAATTGGAATAAAGAGGAACTTTGATCTCCCAACTCTGCTTTCAGATGCCCTACAGGGGGCACCATCCATAGCAACAAATATTAACTTGTTGCATGTGAGATTAAATTTTGAAAACACACTCTCAACACTGATCATGATTTGAGTTTATTTTGAGTCACTTATTTACACTTACCTTCACTACTAAACTGCTTTTTCAAAGCGGAAACGTTTTCAGGACCATTCGATCCCATCATCAGCCGTTGGCTGACTGACGTTATCCTCTTGTTCCTTTTCTCTGCTGTCTCTATTCTGCTGCCATCTGGTGTTAGGGGCGCAGAGCTTTAACACTTCATTCAATGCTGGTATTTCGAAATTAATAACTTTATTACTTATTATTTATTTATGCCAACAAACTTACTGTTGGTGTTTTTAAACACACAAGCCGTGTGTGGGCAAAGTTTAAGAGGTAGAACTGGTACTTAAAAAATTCAATGCCACAACTGACGCTCTACCACTGAGCTATTGTGACAAACTGCCAGAATGCCAAGCGGAAGGTCTGTGGTTCAAATCCCAGTTGTGGCATTGAATTTTTTAAGTACCAGTTCTACCTCTTAAACTTTATTACTGTTCTTGATGATGTATATTTTTTCCCAAATATTTAGTTCTATTGGTGAATTAATAGATTTTAACAGTTTTATATTAAGGCCGATGTTGTGGTTTTCAGTCCAAAAATGATGTGCCACAGCAGACTTTTCAATTTGTTTTAATTTTATGTTTCTTTGGTGTTCCTTAAGTCTTATATCCAAATTTCTCTTTGTTTTCCCTATGTAGCTTTTGTCACAACTATTGCAGTTGATCTGGTAAATCCCCGATTTTTTATTGTCAATAGTGCTTCTATTTTTAATATTCACTGATCATGATATCAGAACTTGTGACTGTGTCCTTCATTGGAACAACATGAAGCAATTCCTCTGTAACTGATTAGTTTTCATCTACACCTCATATCAGTGGCATATGTTGTGGGCTATCATTAAGCAATACTAATAATAATTATAATACCACCCAGTTTCTCTCATGAAGAATTAGCACATAGGATGGAATATGTCTCATTCTCTACCACTGAACAGAGGGGAGAAAACAGTTTCAGATCCTTGCTGCCACAGCCTTTGCTACAATATGGGCAAGGTGGAGTGCAGGAATAACCACACCAAGGCTTTGGAATCCCATGTCGCTATACCCACCTGAGCGTCTCCAGAATGTGCCATATGGATGTGACTGGATTGGAGTTAGTAAGAACCAAGGAATGCTTTGTTTTTAATATTGTGTGATTGTTACAGTATTCCACAGCTGTATTAGTATTATTTATTTCATAGTGTACAGCATACCAAGACAATTGTTAGTACTAATTCTTTGAAATGGATGAACAATGTGTAATAAAACAATAAAATTAGTAAGATGACTATACTCACAGTAAAAATACAAGGATAAGTTAGTGATAGTAAAACGGGGAAGATCTACTGAAGTTCTTCCACTCTTACAGTATGAGCAGAAAGAAAAAAGTAAGAGTCCTTAGAAAAGATATGTTAATATAAACAATTATGATAAATATGCTTGGCTGACTTTATTGCTAGGCATGCTTGTGTTTGCAACTGAGAAAACGCTCTGAAATACAGTGTGTTTTGCAAATTTTAAGTATTTAATCACAGTTTTGGATAAACATGAGAGATCAACCATTAAAAACATAGGATTTGAAGAAATATGGTCAGAAGCTATGAGTGTTGCTAATGAAGAGGACGAAAAAAGGCCTAGAAAGAGACATTTTGAAGATAAAACTCATTCTTCGTACTTCAAGATTTTGTGAAAAGTCCTGGACAGATTAATAACTCAAACTAAATTAACATTTGAATCACAAAAACAGTTGAAATTTCTGGCCTTACTGGATTCTAAATATTTAATGAGTTACGGTAAAAGTTTTCCAACAAATGTATTATGTGAACCCAGAGAACCATATGTTTTCTATTTTGATATACTGTCTATGCCAAATGAACTGAAAGTTTTATATTCACCTTAAAAATTTTCTAACAAGTCTGTTCAAACCATTGCAAATTATATGAAATTAAATAGACTTGATGTTGTGTACAGTGAAGTTTATAAACTATGTGAACCGATTTTAACATTTCCTTCCACTACTGCAAGCACAGAAAGGAGTCTTTCAGCCATGAAATGAATAACATTTTATTTACGGACAACACAAGGGCAAATTTGTTTGAGCAACTTGGCTCTTCTATATGTGGAAAAAGACATTTATTTCATTGAAAACACACAATGGAGAATTGTTTTCCAATAGTGTGATGAGCCAGTTTACTTGTAAAGAAAGATGACTGGAATTTATATATTTATAAATAGGTATAGTAAACCAAGACTTGAAGCTTTCCTGACGGCTATATGAAAATAACTCTTGGGCTGTCGGGCAGGTGAATCCTGGAGGAGTTTCCAAGCTTTCAAGAGCTAACATTGCTGTCATCTTCAAGATATGATATGGAGACACTACGCACGCACCGCACCCAGGCCAATCTCGCTGCGGTCTCTGGCCTGCCCCTTTCACTGGACTGACTATAAATATAAACCGAACAACAGCCTCCGCATCATTCCCTGAAGATGAGAGCAACATTAGCTCTTGAAAGTTTGGGAACACTTCCAGAATTCACCTGGCTGACAACCCAAGAAGAGTTATTTTCAGGTATAGTAAAATTTTCATTTTACTTTTATAATTGTTTAGCGTGTTTAAAAAAATTTATTTAAATGTACTGTTCATGAAGCTAACATTTAATCAAGAACCCTTATTTCCAGATCTGATAGGCTTATCTCTTTATGTAGTGTTTAGTGCCCACTTTTACTACATATGGCATGCAGAGCCATTTATGATGATAAAAGCTATGTCTTGCAACAAAACTATGTACAGTACATAGTATGTATTGTTTACAAGACATTAAAAATATAAAAATTCTAATCACATAAAATCGTAATTTCTTAACAAAGAGTTGATCCACAGTGTTCTGTTTTAAACATGTGTGGCATTTGAACAAAGTACAGTCACAAACACTATAATAGTTTAGCTGGAGTGGTGTCTGGGCTGACATTCCAAGTGCAGCTTGATTACTTAGACCTGACCCTACAGAAATGAAAAGGAGAAGGTAGTCTAGGGTGGGCAGAGAAAGTTTGGCAGTATTTTCCTTGCCTGCATTTGTTAGCTGCATTGTCCACACACTCGCTACTCAGCTACTACTGACCCAAAACTCCTCCCACAAGATAGTAGACTACACTGCTTGCAAAAGTTATGTGAACGCTGGCCAATGCTCAAGCGAAGCGCTGTTGCCAAGCGTAGTGCATGTACCGGCAGAGGTTCTGTACATAAGAGCACGTGAGATGTGTGTACCACATTCAGCAGCGCTGGTAGGAGGGGCAAGCTTAGGATTTGCTGGAGTCTGCACTTCAGCCCACCTCCATATGCCTTTAACTTTTGTGAAGATTATAGTCCAACCACTGTGCGTAGAGCTAAGCAGGTTCAGGACAAAATAATCATACTGTACGTCATAATGTTTGTTAAGTGATGCACAGCAACTCCCAATTCAACAGCTATTTTCTTCAATGTTTCTCCTTTATCAGTTCAATTAATAGCATCCAGCTTTTTATCCATTGAAACACAAAACAGACAATCCAGTTGAAACACACTATAAATTTAATGACACACATGCTGTTTGAAAACAGTATGAAAAACTGAGAAGATTGAGGGAGGTGTAGTGATGGGCCAACACTTTCTTCCAACAGTGTTTATAGCTGGTGAGACATACACATCAGTACCATGTGACACATAATGACATAGTAGTTGTACGCCCTTAAACCCACCGTCTGACACACTACTAAATCTTTCTTAAACTCACCAGGTGATATTTTACAGTACTGTACATATTAACCATACTAGTTTACTGTACAATTTATGCAGGAACTGCACATTGAATCAAATTGAAAAGCAAATATTTGGCATACATATGTACTTATAGTAACATACTTGCTATCATAGTTAAATTTAGTATCTAATGTGAATAATCTGATCATGATAAATGAGAGCCAGATAAACAAGGTTTTACTGTACATGGAAAAATGGAGCATTGGTGGAATGAGATGGTGGAAGAAATTGGAGAACCTGGAGGAAACCCGCCCCTGTGCCGCTTTGTCAATCACAATTCCCTGGGGTCAAACCCAGGCCACTTTGGTGAGAGGTGAATAGTCTAACCACTCGAACATGGTATGCCTAGTGATAGCCCAAGTCACAATCCCAGCATATGGCACTGCCTCATATTAAAATAGCAAGCTTGCTGTGTTAGTAATATCAGTGCTTTCGTCCATAGCTATAGAAAAGCAGGCAAATACCAACATTCTTGCAGCTGTTTCGTGATATTATTTGCTTGTTAAATTCTTCACATAACAGTGTGACAGGGCAAATGTAAAGATTCAGCTGCATAGGACATTTGTAGGCATAAGGTATTTATAACCACTTATATGCACTGTTTCACAAAATCTATCACTAAATGAACAGATGATTGACTTATGAGCTCTGCGACTTGGTAACCAACTAGCAGGGTAATTATTATTTATTTATGCCAACAAGCTTATTGTTGGTGTTTTTAAACACACAAGCCATGTGTGGGCAAAGTTTGAGAGGTAGAACTGGAACTTGTGGCATTGAATTTTTAAGTTCCAGTTCTACCTCTCAGCTAGCTTTATTGCTAAGCTCACCATTACCTTCCTGCAAGATGCAAATATGAATGCCTCTGTTAGGGGAAAATAATAAATAAAATATTCCTGATATCTGATGGGATTAATGAAATGCTTACCAGTTTTAAGGCCTTTGCCATACAAAGATCATTGAGAAGTTCTTCACAATTGTCACCTACAACATCTCCATGTTAACTAATGTGACAAGTCTTATAATGATGTTTTAAATGGTATTTTCTAACAGTTGTAATCACTTTTTTACCCACTAAACACTGTTGAGTTTTCTACTTCTAAATACAAATAATGACTTTCCCACTAAGTATTCAACTGCAACATCAAGCGCCACTTTAAATCACTTGTGCCAGCCATTCTATATCTGACTGGCTAGCTGCTAGCATACTACAGCGCCTGCACACACAGAGACTGCACACAGAGGGTAAATTCACTAAAACACCTATCTGCTTTAGAGTATTCTTATTGTTGTTGCTTTTGTGTCTTGTTATTAGTATCTGAAATGCTTACCCAAAAATTCATACTTCAACAAATAATTTTAATATGGCACATACATAAAAGAAAAACAATCATTTGTGTGGCAGAGCCATTTCATGGCATTCCAGCTACAAATAGAGATACTGACATATCTAGTTAATAAGTTAAGCACAGTGGGATTGCTAAATGCTAAACCTAAGAAGCAAAAAAGACATGTCCTAGCAGATGAACAAATTGACAAAATTGTTTTATTGTTTAAACGCTTTCCAAAGGTGTTGGTAAGATGTGTTGCATAGTAAGTGGGTGTTCCTAAAACAGCTTGTACAGATGCTAAGCTTTTAAATTTGAAACCCTACAAAGTGATTGTCCATGAATTATAACCTCGTAATCACGAATACACTGTGTTTCAGTGCAGCTGGCTGCCATTTATAACAAGGCTAGCACTCATTATGGTACACGTTACTATTACTCATGAGTATGTAATGTAGGAGTTTTAGAATGGACAACCCATGGACAGTGTAGTGGAGCATGTATACACGCGATCCAGGCTGAGCCATAAAATGACTGCTCTAACTAAACAATTAGTTTTGCATAAGATGTAGTCTAAAATAACACTTAAAAGTGATATTTTTGCAACTAAAAACCAAAGGATTACTCTAGTCTCCTTTACTGTACTCAGGAATAATAATAATAGTAATAATACATTTTTGTCATCTTACTGATATTTTAAGAACAACTTAAATTGCAACTGTGTTTCTCTTAGAACAACATGCTCTGCCACTTTGGTTACTGTAGTGTGTTAAGGAGAAAGTACCTTTCTTACACACACATGCAAACATTTGTCTTGTACCAGCGATTGTGATGTACAGATTTAATTAGTAATACCCATAAATACAGGCTCAATAAAAAATAATGCTGTCTGGAGGTAGCTAAGCTTTTGCAGCATTTTGTGATCTCAAAACAGAAAGGATGCATGTAATTTATTCCTTATTTATGTTGGCATAATGTTATATTTCTTATAAGTTCTTCATATCTTCAGGCAAATTAAACAATTTAGTAAGTGTTTAACACAATTGGAAAGATTGCAGCTAGTCAGAGAGCACACATTTACGAGCTGTTCACGTGTTGGCAGGTGCAAAAGGTGCTGCATCAAGCAATAAGAACCAGTTGAATGTTACAAGAAAAGATACAAGGCATATACAGCGTCATCATCTCCTCCGTAACACAGCATCTCTAAAGCAGCAAGGTTTGATCGCTACATAAAGTTGTGCTGTACAGTTATTGCTCACACACTTCCTTTGTGAAAGCACACTTCTATTTCTCTCTCTTCTTCATTTTTGTCTTTGATGCTGCCTTATTAATCTGTGTGGCAACTTAAAAGTGTACGTTTTGTTTGTCTTCATTAAGATCTCATCTCATCTGCAATGTCTGTCTTTACATGCTTTGTTTCATGTGTGAACTGTCATAAATGCACTTGAACCTGTGTAATTATTGGGTACATTTCATGCTTTATCATTGTCAGAAAATTATTTCTACTTGTTGCAGTCTGCTTGGGTTAAAATACTTCTAAGGAGTTGTACATAAGAAATATCAGCATATCAAGGGAGGACTATCACAGTTGCACTTAACTCACCCAAGAGTAATTATTGTTTGTAAATTTTAAAACATAAACACAACACACCTCCATTAACAACTAACCTTTATGGACAACAGTTATATAGTATTGGCAACATAGCAAAATTTAAAAGCCTTGATAAAGTCACCTTTTCCTTTTACTGAAATTCTTTTTACGTTGAGGTTGCAGCTCTTTAATGAAAAGTGGCACAAGCAACAAAGCAACTTGATTGTTCTATTATTCATATTATGAACAAATATTTTCATATCTGATCCCGTATAATGATTTTTCACTGCATTGGTATACTAGCACTATAAAGTAGTGCTATGTCCCTGAAACCTGATTACCTGATTCCTAATTCATACTTGTGGTTGATGTGTCATTATTGCATACACCCATAAAATTTATTTTTATCACTTTACGTGCTAATGAAGTAATTTTCATCCATTTTATTTAGCACAGATTCAACACAATAACTCTACTTCATCTTCTCCACAAAGACTTTCTTAGCTTATATAAAGGCATTGTGAAATACCCCAATATAAACTAAACCGCCTGTACAAAATGCATGATCACATGGTACAAGCTAAGGGATACACAGAAGGACATCAACATGCATATAAGCCTCTGATGCCATAGTTTAACTAAAATGACTATCTAAGCCACCATGACTCAATTGTGTGTTGCATAAGCAGTGCTCTTTTTCTAAAAAAAGTTAAAGGGGACTCTCAGACTGGACCTGTTTACTTAAAAGTCTAAGTAGCTATGTGTAATGCAAGAAATTAAATAAGACGAGCAGATAACATTATTGTTTGCAATGATTCTCCACATATTCTGCAACCAAGTTCCTTGTTTTTAACCAATAGCCACTCATCTTTTGCACAAAATGCATTTTTTTATCTAAAGACTAACAATCAGGGATATCATCTAATTTTTCATCACTCTATTCACTCAAGTTCTCTTCACACATGCGTTCAGTGCTTTCATTTTCGGTTGCACTATTATCCACCATCATCGATCTTCCAACATAATTTGAAATGCATTCATTGTTGCTCTGTTTTATTTTCTTGGATGCTGGAGACCACATGAAATAGTTATTTTTTGACTCATCGCGTTTTCTAAATAAAAAAAACCACGTGCATACTGTACAATATACTACCAGCATCGGTAACCCATTAACTGTAAACAAGACACAATTTGTTACCACATCTACCACTGGAAGGAACTGAACAATACCTACAAACACTGAACAGATCTGCTCAGATCCAAAGATTACTAATTTCAATTCTTTACTCAGATCACATACACATGCTACGGTATCCTAAACACCAATAGAAAACGGGAAACTTGCTGAGAAGATAGATAGCAAAGCAATTGTTGTTGTTATGGATTTATTTTTGACTTTTGCAAAGAGGTTGCAATCGATTCTAATGTTGCTGTAACCTCTTTAAATGGACACCAACCAAACAAACATGATTAAAACCAATCGGTAGTTATAAAATCACATTTCTACATTTTCAGCAGAAATTTTGTGGTTTTTAAATTCTGTGGTCAGAAAATGTTTAGGGAAACACATCCCCCAGCGTTCCCCCAGAAAAATAGCACTGTGCGTAAGTAAAACCAAACCAATACTTAAAGATCACCTGGAAAGAGTTAATTGTGCTCTTAGCTGTCCATAAGCTTTTCTTTTTAACAATAATGTCCAAGCTGCTTTATATTTTAATGTAACCAAAGGTTACACTTATCTCGGATAAGCAGTTCAGTCACTGCTCATTTCATTGATAAGGCATTCTTTACATAAAGCAGAACGCTTGAGCTGAATGTTGCTTTGAGAATGCTGTCTCCTAACATACCTAAGCATAATGGTGTCATAAGCTGTATAAAATACAAAATATGACTGCAATCTTTCCTCCCTGAGATAACAGCTTCATTTGTATTTAATTACCCATTCACTTTGTATTTTGGGTATGTGTGTAAATGGGAGTAACAATTATAAAATGCTATTACCATATTCTTCCTCGTAAACATTTTAAATGGTTTCTGTGCAATACTTTTTATCATTTTAAAGTTGGATGCTTCTGATCTGCAAAGAAAAGCAGTACTATGAAATCTGAGAGTCTTTTTGTGACACTACTCGTAACTTTCAGTAATTTAACATAGGACTAGTTTTGGAAGCCTTTGCTTCCATCATCAGCTGAAAACTGACTCATTGTTGTTCAAGGAGTCTGTAGATACAGAGTTGAAACCATGTGTGATGAATCTGGTGAATTTGTCTCATGATGAGATTTCTAAGTTATACTGGATTACTTAAGCATTAGTCAACTTTGCGACATGTTTGCTTACTTACTCTGTAATTTACACAGGACACTTTTCAGAAGCTTTTGCTTCTATCATCAGTCAACCTTCAGCTGATGATGAAAGTGAAAGCTTCTGAAATGTGCCCTGATTAATTACAGAATAAATGAAGTAAAGTGTCCCAAACTCAACTCCTAATTCTTAAGTATTGAAATTTGCATTCACGGTTACAATGCTTCTGAAAAGTTAATTATAGCTTGATGTTCACATATATTTTATGATGAAAACTTTTTCCCATGTGGAGATTTAGAAAGGGTAGTTGACATGTATAATTAAAGTTGTATCTGTACCTATTTTGTGCTTTTTAATCTCTAGAAATGTGCTTGTATTTTATACATACAGTAGAAGCCCACTAATCCAAACTAATTGGGACCAAACCCTGTTCAGATTAGCGAAAATTCAGATTAGGTGGATTTTCGTCAAATGCGACAACATATTGATTTCAGGCGCTAGCAAAACCTTGCCTCTTGAAGTCATTTCAGTGTGTCAAAAGAAGACCACTAACTTCACTTCTTAAGTGTTAATTTGCTCTTTCGTTTTGTTTCTCATTAACGTAAAATAATTGCTTTCAAACTTTCATATGCACATTGTTAGTAGGTCTAGGAATTCCGTTATTTAGTTTTTGTGTGTAAGATAGTCTACAGATTTAGTGTTTATTCCTGCATTTATTTAATGTTTTTCTGTGCTAATAAATTTATATTTTTACTTGGAAAAACTAGTGTAATCTTTATTTTTTTTCCTGTTTTAAAATTCTAAACAAATTTGGTAGTGTTTTTTCCTAGCCCTTTTTGGATTAGGCGCATTTTTGGATTCAAATTGGTAGAACTCCACTGTATTATGATAGCACTTACTGGTGTAGTGGCTCAATTGGTTAGACACTGACCTACTGATCCTGAGGGCACAGGTTCAAAACCAACCAAGACCAATGGTTTTTAAGTGTTCTTAAAAAGAACGCCCCATGTCAGTAGATTTATTGGCATGTAAAACAACTCCTGTGGGACAAAATTTTGATACACTAGCAGCACTGATGTGATCCTGACAATTGACAGTGTCTTTAACAAACAATATAAAAATAAACTCACTGGTGCACACTTTAAGGTTTTTTTTTTTTTTTGTGTGTGTTTCTTACTATTCTTATTTCTGTATAATAAAATATAAGTGCATAAATCTGCAGTTTCTGGAATTTTAACATAAACTAGACACATATAATTGTAGTTAAACATGTCAACCACTCTTTAGAAGTCTGAGGAAAATTTTCATCAGACAGATTCACCAAACTTTTGACACTTGATATTTTTTTATGCCAACAAACTTACTGCTGGTGTTCTTTAAACACGCAAGCTGTGTGTGGGCAATGTTTGAGAGGTAGAATCAGGACTGAAAAATTCAGTGCCATGGCCGGGATTTGAACCACAGATCTTCTGCTTCACACGCGACTGCTTTAAACACTGAGCTACCAGTGTCAGTGTCCGACTTATATTTATTCCACTAGGGAATTTCATGTGTGAGATAAGCACCCCAAGGGCGATTTAGAATCATAAGTACTTTGTCCCAGGTTTAAATAACTTATAGATGGTAAATTGACCCTTTTTTTATGAACTTACCAGGGACATAAAGTACTTGCGATAGTTAGTCGCCCTTGTAGTACTTATCTCAGATTGAGGTTCCCTTGTGGTCTACTAGGAAAAATACGAAGTGGTTGGGAAATTTAATGTCACACTGGCAAGTTGCCATGGTAGCTCAGTAGTTAGAGCAGCTGCACATGAAGCAGAAGATCCATGGTTCAAATCCCAGCTATGGCATTGAATTTTCAGTCCTGATTCTATCTCTTGACACTTGTTTCCAATTCCATATCTGTGGGAGCGTGAACCATAATGCTAATTGACGTATGATAATGGAAGTAGTGGCTTCCAAAACTAGTCTTGTTTTATATTAGCATATTAATGTAAATAAAGTGTAGTGTCACAAACAGACTTGTGAAATATTCCAGATATGCCTGCATTACTAGCTTCTTTTAATTGTAAGTAAAAGCAGAATTGTTTGTCTTTAATATATGAATAACAGTATTTGCAGCACATCACATGCACTGTAAACTGTTCAAGATGCATGATTGTATTTGGGTTTAGAATGGTAAAAAATTGAATCTAACAGATCTGTTTGCATTACGCTTAATAACTGTTTGACATTGCTTCATTAACATATTTTAAGTTGCTATGAGTTCATTAATCTTTTATTTGTATATACTTACCTCAGAGAAAATTCTTAAAACAATGTTAAAAGCTATTGCTTATAGGTGCTCTCTGGAAAAATAAGATACCATTGTTTTGCAATGTATGGCTTTTGTTTGCCTTTTTAAGCTTTATTCAGTGTTGTTATTCATACAATTATGAGCTATTTTTGTTTTCTTAAAATGTAAAGCTTTGTAGTTATGTAGCAGCTTTGCTTTGCTATATTTTAAGACACATACAAAGAAATAAAATGTTATTATAAATATACTTTTAATTATCTGCTCTGTGTATTTCTTCTACCATATGATAAACTGTTACATAAAAATTAACCAACTTTTGCAGCAGATAATTTATATGATAAGAATCACAGTGTAAACCTGGCTTGTCGTGGACCAAAACACTTCAATTTTATTATGCAGGTTGTTATACAGTGAGATTGCTTTACGGTTAGGCCATGGGCTGTGTGTATGCATGGTTTGCTTGCACTGCAGCATGTGGAGCACACATATATATGGTCTGTGGCCTTGTCATAAGGTGACCACACAGTGTGTAAAACACGTACCTTTTAATCAATGTGTTAAGAATTATAAAATGGTTGATTATAGAACTTGTAAAAATTGTCCTATTCTCATGAACTATGTTTAAGCTATGATGGAAAGAGACATGAAAGCCATGTCAACTCAGTAGAAAAGTATCGACATAAAAAGCCAAAGGTTCATGGTTCAAACCAGGGTTTAAATTACAATTGCTTTTGTCTCTTTTTGCTACTCAAGTTTAAAGAATGTGACGAACTTTAAAACAGCATTTGCAAAAATACTACAGCAAAATCTCACAGAAACAATCTTTCAACAAGTTATAGCAATCTGTCACAGAAAGAAACAATATGGCACTTTCCCTCTCAGCTAGTGAAGCTCATTTCTGATCTGGTCTGCATGGTTCACTCATCCTTGTCAAAGGTACACTGTGTATGTATTAAGAAGTGATGGATACTTTGTTTAAGGAAGCAGCGGAAGTAGTGTACAATATGGAATGTTTGGATCTATATGTGTAAAAGCTTCTACTTCACGGCTTTTGCATTCAACCCATTCCAGCTCCAAATTGCTCATGCCATCATTTCTTTGGTCTTCACTGATGTCCTTTTACCCTGTGGCTTATAATTTACAGCTGCTTTGGGTATTTTGTTGTTTGGCACTCTGCCCAAGTGTAACTTCCAATTTTCTTTACACGTCTTAATTATATTATTTAATTCACCTACTTCTTTTAATTCTTCGCAAATACTTACATTGGTCTTTCTAACTAGTTCTGTATATCCTGCTATAGATCTCAGGAATCTTATTTCTGCTGATTGTATTTTTTGCAGGTGTTGGTTTGTATTTGTCCATGTTTCAGTTTCATATGTGATTGTGGGTATTGCCATGCACTTATAGAATTTAATTATAAATTCCTGTCTTGCCTATTTTTTAATGTCTGTCTTAATGTTCCAGTTATGTAATTAAATTTGTTGAGTGTTCTGTATATATCTAGTTCATTAATATGATATTTTACATCCAAGAAAATTTAATGTTGGCACTTGTTCCAAAATTCTATTTTCCAGTACTATCTTGGAACAGTCTGGGTATACACCTCTAAATGTCATTGTTTTTGTTTTCTCTGTTGATATTTTCATGTTAAAATTTTCAACAATTCTGTTCAATGTATATGCCATCTTTTGTAGTTCATCTTTGGTTTTCACCAGCAAGATCTGACCATCTACAAATAAAATAGTTTTTAAAATTCTCTTCTCTAGTCTAATTCCACCGGTAGTCCTACTTTTCCATAATCATATTATTTCATCCATGTAAATATTAAAAAGTGCAGTGGATAGCAGGCAACCTTGTTGCATTCCACCTGTAATTAGAACTGGCTCTCTCTGGTTTATTTTGATCTGTGTTCCTTTACACATGTTTTGCTTTACTTGTACTAAATGTAATGGTATTCCTTTCTTTTCTAAGATATTCCATAGCTTTGTCCTTGATAGCTTGTTAGACTCTTTTTTCTAATCGACAAATAATAGGCGTGTTTCCAGGTTATATTCTCTACGTTTTCAATTATTTCTTTTCGGGCAAATATGTTATGTGTAAAAGCTAATTTTAAAAAATAACAAAATTTCATCTATAGATTACTATTGGCTTCATTTCAATAAACATGTATTTCACTTTTAAAACCCTCAGTAGCATAATTTATAAAATTTTCCACTGACAGACTTTTGCACAAATGTGAATTTTGATTTGTGCATTTTTACAACTGTTATTTTCTGCTTAAACCCTGATTTAAACCCAGCAATGTCATGGAATATTTATTGGCAATGAAAATCTTTCTAGTTGTTTCCTGGCTCACATTGTTACAGATTGTTTCCTGGCACACATTACATTAAGTAACAATGTGAGCAATTGCTTACTCACTATGGTTGGTGATCTTTCAGCATTTTGAAATCAGAATTCATATTGTGTAGCATTTAAATATGATACATCTTCTCTTTATAATATTAAAGCATTTTTGAAGAAAAACATAATATGAGTTAGTTCTGATAAACAGTAATGTCTTTGAAATAATATTAAAATGAAATTAAAAATTCAGCTATGAGGATGTAACAGGCCATAGGGCCTAATGCTTGATAGTGAGAAGAATTAAAAAGGTTAATAAAAAATTGCATAATATAAATTTTGGTTTATTTGAAATTAATATAAGCTAAAGCAACACAAAGAAAAATAGAACAAATTGATACAAACGGAAGCATAACACAAAAGTAGTTCAATTTGTACTGATACAAAACTAGAATTCTGTGTGGTTTGATGGTTAGCAGCTAATCTCCAAATCCAGAAGTTTCGGAGGGTGAGAACTTGGAAGGGGGGTGGGGGGGACAAGATTATTTATCATATCACCCTATTAAGGGTCTGAAAGCATGAAAGGATGTGTGTATAAAGTTAAAGAAAATCCAAAAATTAACCCAAACAGTCAACAAGAACACCATTGTCATGAGCAGTTGTTGCAAAGATTAAGCTGCCAGTATGATCTAAGGTATTAAAGGCAGCATATAAATAGAGGGGGGGGGCACTAATAAAAAGAAAACACAAAATGAACTTAAGTTCCTGCAACTTTTCTTTCAACTGAAGAAATACTGTAGCTGTCACATCAGTTCTTCCAATAATGGATAACAAATGGTAACATCGGGTGGTGTAACTGAGAAGTTGGATAGTGACTTGTTTCTGCTGCTGCTTTTATGTGACTTTTTGTAATAAAAAAAATATGTGGCAAAAAATTTAACAGGAGGTTTCTTTTATACGATTTTTGTGTAATTTATGTGAATATCCGAAAATATATTCACATTAAAAAATCGTAAAATATGCATTTTTAAGTGCAATAAAACTTAAAATGTTTGCTGCTGTGTGAATATCCAGAAAATTAAACTCAGTTTAAGTTTGTATTAGGACACAAGCAAAATACAGTAGAAGCCCGAAATAGTGCAGTCCAAAATACTGCAAATTTGATTTAACACAGGGAAAGTATCTCCCATAAAAATATATCATACTTTTTATTTATTTTTTATTTTTGAAAGTTAAGGTTATAAAGTTTTCTTCAAGGAGTAGTACTGGAATATACTTTTCGCTACCCCTAGTGTGGACCTCGGCCAATGTTGCCGCTGCATTTCTAGGTTCTTTAAGACAACGCACAATTAAGTTAGTGTAAAATGGGTACAGTGTAATTGCATGTACTGTATAAATTAAGATCAGTTGTAGGACTGGAATACACCCCTAGCATAACTGGTGTGTAATTCCATTTAAAAGTGGTGTGCTTTACCATATGTCACATACTTTACAATGTACTGCAATTTATCATTGCACAAATGTTTTCCACCACCTCCACGGGATCGATTTTTGTCAGTTCTAAGCTCACATTTCAATATACCATGGAATCGTTATAACGCAGGACTAAAGCATGTTCCCCAACAACAGCATTATTTCGGGATTCTACTGTATGTACTCACCTAAAAGTCTGAGCCGTAGCCATTAGTCTATAAATAAAAGACTGAAGATTTAAGTGTTTAATTACATAATTAGATTTTAGTTCATTAATACTGTGTTTGAAAATGAATGTAATCTATGCGCCCTGTGTCTGTGAGTTTGACTCATATCTTAAACTAGTGGCTTCACCTGCAGTTCATTCTCCGACAGTCAAAGTGGACCCCCCATTATGAAAAGTTGGTAACTCCCAACTTAGGTAAATAACAGTCAGTATATGGAGGTTTGCAATACACCATATGTCCAAGATGAAGGTCCATCTTCCCAGCAATCAAATACTCCATGAAAGCCAGGCTATTTGGGCTGTTCCTGAACAGCCTAGTATTTGCTCACTGTAACTCAATGCTTCTGGTTCATATAGTGCAATCTTAAGAGCTAGCTTCCCAAATCTTTCCTTGAATAGGTTGTCAGTAACAGAAAATCCTTACCCCACTAAATACTGTATAGTCATTAAAGGAAAAACTGGTTTGTCCATTATTTACTTTTAAAAAAATTTGATGTGTAATTGCTTACATAATTTCTGTATCAATAACAAGTATCAGTCATATACTCATTGCAATATTCTTTAAGAAGTCCCAGAATGAGGTTGGTTGTTAAGGCACGGACTTGTGAACTGGTAGTCTGTGGTCCAAATATTACAAGGATGTCCTTGACTGAGATTTTTTCCAAGTTTCCCTCAGTTCTTATAACTGGCAAATGCCAGAGATTTATGCTAAACTTAGGCCTGGAAGATTTCCTCCTCGAATATGAAAAATTTCCTTTCCAAATTATTTCATTTATCATGAGTACGGAGTCAACACAATAAAAACAGGATCAAATACTACTAAAAAAATATAAAAAGTTATTCCTATATACACTTAATAGTAACCACAATAATTGTTTACCTAAAATGAGCAATGGGCTTATTTGCATGCATGATGTGAAAACAAAACACGGTCTGGAAAAACTTAAAAAATGTAACCATGTATATTTTAATTATCTCTATAGTTTAAGTATGCCAAGTGTGTTGCACCTTACAGCTGTTCTGTCCTCTCGTAACCTTGACACCCACTTTTCTGTCTTTCAGTTCTCTAACAGCTGGCTTTGGCAATCACACTCACTAAAACTGCTTCACACAACAACTTCATTGTGATGACTGATGTCTATAACTGTCTCTGACGATAGACATTCTCTCAACTGTACACACACTTACAGGCTAACAGCTGTGTCATTCAACACTCACAACTTCATCACAAAAATAGCTCTCTTCTCTCACTGTTCTGCTCGCTTACATACACAGATTTTTCTCAAAATTCACCTTTTCTTGAACCTCTTGTAAATAAGTCAGAAGCTTCAGGAACAATCTGAAAACTGTCTGTTTCTGACTAGTGCATTGTCGTCAGGTCACATATTTACAAGCAGTGGTGTGATGTAGCTTGACCTTGGCTCTCTTTGATGTGCTGTGGCCACCGACATCACATAGCATTTTAAATTCATTGAGTATGCTGAAAACTTCATGGGGCATTCACAGAAAACTCAACATTCTATCCATCATGCATTTATCTCAATATTTGAGGAGCAGGTGATAGTTCAGTGATTTCGTTCATGGAACTCATAGCAAGGGTCTTCAGCTATGGACGGGCTATTTTAAGTCGTTCCATCCCACCAGTGGAGTAACACACACACCACACCACATGCTATATTACCTCGGATTAATAATTGGGAGAGTCATTGCTTGATGGGATGAGATTTCTGTGAAGGTCATAGGAGACCATATGGAGAACATTGGAAATAACATCTATAATATTTTAATCAAATCTGTTAGAGCTATTCTTTGAGAAAATCAACAATGTATGGAATATTTGCATATAAAGGATTATTTGGGGTGGGAAGCATTTTGTGAAAACCTTCTTGCCATCTTGAAACTGATTCAAGTATGAAATTTGATCTTTCTTCAGTTTTTAGTTATACTTCTCTCTCTCTCTCTCTAACACACACCTACCCTTTTTCTGCTGTAATCTTGTTGTGACATTTTCAAGTGAGACACATCTCTACCTGCCATAGGTAAGCAGTTGAGAAAGCAAAATTTATGACAAAACAGAGCTTGCCTGATCATATAAGCTTTGGGAACAGCTGCACTTTAAAGATCCAGACTACTTAGACATTAGTGAATACACCAACATGTTGAAAATGAAGATGATGTCCATTTCCAGTACCACAGATGTGCATCCATAGCTGCAAAACTGCATGCCTGCAAGTTTGGCAAACGTGAAAAGTATTTTCTGCAGAAACTACAAATGAATCACGTGAATTGGAATGCATTGTTCTGTATAATGCAGGAAGTTCCATAGACCATAAGCAGCATTTGGCATATAATGAACCACTAGTTTGCACTCATTAAAATTTACTGTTTCTTTCCTGTCACTTTTTCCACCATTAAAACTAGAGAGTATGTTACAGCACATGTATGCACTGCACTCCCTTGAATGTGTACAGTTTCAGCATAATGCATAGCACTTGACTCTTTTTGGATATTTTATTTCTCATGTCAGAAATGTGGCACATGTACGATATCGTCCCAAGATGATGGTGCTTCAGTTTTCTTAAATTCAAAAGCTGTAAGCAGGATTGCCAGATATTCTTAAAGAACAGCACAGTATTTTCCAATTTTGTTCCATGTGTGGTATAATCTAGGTATTGTACATCAAATGTTCATTATTTTTACTGTATCAATTAATAGTGTACACTAGTTTCTTTGGTAGTAATGTGTGATACATAATGAACATCAACTGTCATCAAATTAATAAAAACTTTTGGCTATTCTGCTTGTCAAATAGAACTTGTTCTGTGTGTTTCTTTATTAGTTATCAGAATCCTTAGACTTGGACCTTAAGTAAAAAGGAAGTGGCACAAATTTTGTTGTGGTTTGATCTCTGCTTTTATTTCTGACGACAAAACCTAGGAATTCAGTGGAATTAATAAAAAATGAGTTGATTTATTGTAATTACCATAAACATGCAGCAAATTTTTATGATAGTATTGTTTGCAGTAATGTTTTGTTAAATATAGTTTGAAATAGTAAATGTGCAACATTGATCAGTTTCAATTTATGTGTATGTACAGGGTCCAACAGAATAAATAGCCTGATTTGAGTCACATAGTATGGCGTCACTGCTTGCATGTGTGCAAAATATATTGAGGAAGGACTGTAATTATGGCCTTGTGGAGTTCAGAGCATCCCACATTCACTGTAGAGGCATATTTAAAAAATGAATCTTCCATCACAGAACACTCTTTCATCGCCTTTTCAGGTTGGGACAACATGGTAAAGTCCCAGATCATCGGGCTATTGTACAGTAGGTGCAACTATTCTGTACCACCACATCTTGTGCAGACAATAACCCAGGGCATCCAAAGACACAGTGAGCCCTGGAGCGAGTGGAGGAGGCCCATGAAGCACTTATCCAAAGTCCTAGGCATTCTGCTGAGAGACATGCCTAGGCACTAGGAATATCAGATTGCTCACTGAGGTGTATCATCCATGATGACCTGTACTTCAATCGATACAAATTACAGGTTGTATAGGAACTAAGAGACAAGATAAAGTTGCCTGACGAACCTTACCCTTGTGCATCCTTTAACAACCGACCCGGAGATGGGAAACAACATGATCTCAGATGAGGTGTAATGTTCAAAACCAAGTAATGCCGTATTCTGTAGTAAAATGGCATATATCCTTCTGTGTTTTCAGTGTATGTTTCAATAAATTTGTCAATTCATTTCAAAGTTCTGTTTATATCCTACTATCCATTCTGCCGGACCCTATACGTATACACAGTGTTCATTTTATTTGTTCCTTCGATGGTTGCATATGACATCACCGCTGTCTGGCGAGCCTTTAGTTGCAACAAGTTGAAGAATGATTAAATAGACAGCACCTATACTCCATCCAGCCTTAGATCCGCACCTTGTATCCCTCCGCGATAACCTAATGTTCATATCACTGCAACTAACGAACAAACGCCAGGCGGACTCGTGCCTTGTGTTTGTGTTGCAACAGAACGATATTTACTCAGGTGTTTCAGAAATAGTGCTGCTATTGCATTAGATTCAAATAGTCTTTACCAAGGTTGTCATACATCTTAAAAACTCACAGATAATCGCCAATATGTAAGGTACTATATTTTGTGGTGTGTTTTGGTTTCGGCGTTGTTGACGACATCTGTTTACATCAAATGCAGATCTAAGGGTGGAGCAATTATAGGTTGAATGTTGTAGAGGTGCTTAGTTGGGCTATCAAAGCCTGCAATTGACATTCACAAAGCTTCTCGTAGAGCACACAACACTAGTTTCTTCTGGTGGTTTGTTAAAAGACTTTGATAGCTGAATGGAAAACTAAAGGACATGTGCATACATATTAGGGCAGTGACTTGGTTGTCAGTAAAGTTTTAAAGATATTTAGTGGGTAAAGTCCTGAGAGATTTCAATGATTTAATTAAGGATTTGATCTTCCACACCAAAACAGATTTTGAAAGTAAAGAATGAACTTTTGGTTAGGCATCTCAAAGATGCAAAATATCTCTGTGTATATGTGTCATTTATGTACACCATGCCATAATAAAGCACCATAAAATAATCATGGTTACTGCTTAACATTTATCTTAAAATTCTACAAGGTGTCTCTTGGAGTTCTTCATATCTGCCCAGAAAATTTCAATGTGATGGTTCATATCATACTGATGTCCCCCTTCATTCAGCAATCCAATTCAAAAATAGCATTCCAACATGTAGACATGGTGGTATATTGTCAGCTTCATACTGTCTCCTACTAGTGACAGTGTGCTGCACGGTACTCAAAGCTCTGAAGACCTGTTTCCATATTGTGCAGACAGGCTCATAGGACATTCTCATGGTATAGTTGTGGAAATTCCACAAACAATCACTAGGGGGCAGCTCCAAGTGAAAAATGCACTAAAAATTGTACCTGATACTAGCCACTGATTTAGCTGCCACGGCTGATACAGATACTACAATTATACATCATTAGATGGCATAAAGCAGGGGTGCATTTCTATGTAACCATAGACTCGCTTCAAAGAATGACATCATAAATTGGAAAGTGAAGGCACAAATAAAAATGAACACTGTGTATATGTACAATTGGCAAATAATATATTGTGTAAAGATCATATTTTTTTATTTATTTATGGATGCTCTTTAATTGCTATGGTTCTCGGCATCCCATTCTATATTGGGCATGAAAGACCACTTAATTTTACTCAGGGGCTTCTTTATCAGGCTTGAGGTTCTTTTATATGCCACAAATCTATGACAAGGGGCCACCTGCTAAACTTCCCTTCTGAAGGAAGCCATGCTAATCCATTGTCCTCTGCTGAGTTTGAACCCGCCACCTCGGGAACCAGAGGCTAGTAGTACCACTAATTTGGTTCATTTAAAACAATATAATTCCACGTAAGACTCCACTGTCTGTAATCACCTACTTTAATCTGTTGGAAATTAGAAAGAGTAGCCTTATTTCGCCGGGAGAGGAAGTGGGGAAAGGGGGAGAAAAGGAATAGAGAATTAGAGTTGGAAAGGATTTAAAGGGGTTGGCACAGTGTGCCAGGGAGGAGGATATCTGTAGAGGATGATTTATTGGGGAGAAGAGTACTTTGCGCAGTAACTATAAGTCTGTTCCTTATTTTCAATTTGAGAATCTTGCAACCCTAACTGCAAGTCAGTAAATATATACAAGGCCCACCATGGTTGGGAGTCTACTATAAAAGCTTTAGGTCCTCTCATTACATTATCATTTACCATTATTGCTTCCTAATCAGAGGTAACGAACTGTACCTTCTGGGTGCCTCCAGTTAATAAATAGGTGTATACATCACTTGGTGGAACAGGATTTTTCCAAAGGTCCTTGATTGTATGGAGAGCATTATAAACTGATCAATCGTATTTTGTTTTGGTCATGCTAAAAGTGCTGTGCAAACCTAGAAAGGCTTGCAGAGCCCCTTTATAGGGTCTGTGCACTAGCCACTCTCATGGATGGCCAAGCTCATTAAAGCATCTACTTGTCAGCAATAGGTTGGCGGTTCAAATCCAGCTAAGGTTATGCTCCCTAACAGGCGTTTTCCTCAGTCATAACTAGCAAATGCCAGAGAATACCCTGAACTTGAGTATGGAACATTTCTTTTCCCAATAATCATTACATGTATCACTATTGTCTACCATCTGTGGTGTCTTTAAGCACTAAGAATAAGCAGTAAGCATTACAATGTGCACTATCCTCACAGAAAGGATTGCTCCCAATCAGTTAATTCCAAAGGCCTTGTGCCCTGGGAATCATTAGACTTTGTCAGCCAGTACAAGGACTCTTGGACCATGTTCCATACATGAGATCAATGTGCTGTGAATCTCACAAAGGTTTCTTGGCCAAGAGGAAAGAGAAATGCAGTATACTCAAGAAACAAAGTGATTTATTACATTGACAGAGCAGCAAATTACAGTGATATATAAAGGTAAAAGAACATTAGGAAGACAAAATTATGACATAGTGGTGATATGGCCCATACAGTTAATATCATTAAATAAACTTCACAAAAAGAGGTGGAATTATTTCATTTTCTATGCACGATGCTGAGATAAACATGCACCTCTTCCAATTAGCCTGTTTATTCAAAGGTGCACCATAGC
Source organism: Tenodera sinensis (assembly GCA_030765045.1). Taxonomy (NCBI): domain Eukaryota; kingdom Metazoa; phylum Arthropoda; class Insecta; order Mantodea; family Mantidae; genus Tenodera; species Tenodera sinensis. Next base: position 39,614,597 of record CM060965.1, read on the forward strand.
ATTTTAGTTTTATTCCTTGCTGGAAACAAATATTTTATCAAAACAATCCATGAGGTGAGAACCAGATTGCTTTATCTGGCTTTTAGTAGTTTTGTTTTTTAGCAGACCAATTTAAGAATTAGCCCAAAAATGACTAACCACATATTATCAAGCTTAATCTGCATAGTTATCTTTAGATGATTCAGTTTATGTCAGGGCTGGGTGACTGGTGCTCAGAGAGCGCAGATTGCTTACAACCTTGACTGATGACTGTATGTTTAGCAGGTAAAAAAAAATGAGGGTCGTTCAAGGTATCACTCAAGTTGCCCAGTCCTGGTTTATATGTAACCAAAACTATGCATTACAATGAAAATATCTCTCTTAAGAACCACATTAATATGCAAACACAGAAATGGGTTTGTATAAATAGAACTCTGATTCACACCTCAAGAATAGTTCTTAAGGATTACATTCCCCCCAAGGATGCAGTAGAAATTATCATGTTGAATGACAAATCTGACTTAATGCTTGATTGTAGTACAAAGGTCACTCTAAAAAGTTTGAGAATGAACACAATAAAATTTTCAAAATTTGTATCTGATCTTTGCATTCTAAACTAAGTCTCATCACAGGTATATTAGAGACTATAAGCTTCACTTACCTTAGTATGTGCTGAAACTTCTTAAAATTAAACATAGATAAATAAGAGTGGCACTGATGATACAGTTAATACATTGGTCATTCAAAAATTAGTGGTAACACTACCTGCATTTGGCACTAACAGCAGTAAATCTGGTAAGCTGATAACAATGAAAAATAAGAGCATCTAATGTTTGTTATCTGTGAGTTTGAAGACAGTAATTTTATTTAATAAGACATTTTAGTAAGTTTAATTGTAGGCTGTTATGTTTACTGCTCTAAATATGTTTAGTAAATATGAACAAAGATGCTTCATTAAAATTCAGGTTGCAAGAGGTATCAATGCTCGACAATCCCATACAGAATTACTGGAAGCTTGTGGTAGACAGACTTTACCATATTGTACCGTGGCTAGGTGGGCGAATGCATTTCGTAGAGGAAGGGAAGGGTTCATCAGAAACGTGGAGTTGGCAGACCGCAATCAGCAAGTGATGATGTGCATGTGAATGCTATTGGAGCACTGCTGGAAGAACATTGTTGTTGACTTGTATTGAACTAGTAAGGGAAGTTGGAGTTGCTCCTGGTACGATTCTCCACATACTTAAGATGTTAAAGATGAGGAAAATCTGCGCTCGATGGGTTCCACACAATCTTACAGGGGAAACAATGTGGCAAGATTACACTTAGAATGCTATAAATGAGAAGGCGAGTGTTTTCTTCAATGTATCCTGACGTTAGATGAAACCTGGCTTCAATGCTACCAACCAAAATTAAAGAGACAATCAAATGAGTGGTGGCACATTGATTCACCACAGCCAAAAAAGTTTTGACAAGAACAGGATTCACTTAGTTATGTTCATTGTTGCTTATGATTTTGACTTGTTCTTATCACTCATTCAGGTACTCAAGGAAATCGTGTTAATGGTGCATATTACAGTCACTTTATGGAACACCATTTACGACCAGCTGTGCATCATAAACGTCCAAATCTCCTGAATTCTCATCCCATTGTGTTACATGATGGTGCTTGCTCTCACACATCTGCCCCTGTTGTTAATTTACTTTGCAGATGGAAGTGGGAAATTCTGGAGCATCCTCCATACTCCCCCAAATATGAGCCCATGTGATTTTGACCTTTTTGCGAAAATGAAATTACCACTTAGAGGAGTTCGCTTTAGAACCAGACAGGCAATTATAGCAGCAGTAGAGCAGACTGTTCGAATATTAGGACAAGACGTTGTGGATGGCATCCGTCGGCTCCATGATGTGCTAAGCGAGTTCTTCATGTTGGAGGAGATTACTTCTAAGCACTGCAATAATGTGACTGCTCCAAAAATGTTTTATTTGTTGTTAATTCAAATGTTGCCACTAATTATTGAATGACCTATGTATACTGTGAAACTACGTAGTCTGCATTTAAGTTCAAGAACTTTCAGAAAATACTAAGATAAGTGAAGCTTACATGTCCTTAATATGTTTGTTATAATTTAGAATTACATTGCTGCACTGTTAGTAGCTTCAGTTTTTCATAAAGTCTCTCATTTCAAACCATTTTTCAAATGCCAAGCGCCATTCTTTAGAGAGAATTCAGATGCAGCGTCAGGTGATTCAAATCACTGACCAACCTCATTTTTTTTTTTGGCGGGGGATAAAAAAATAGTTGCATTGGGCTAGATCTGGACTGCGGGTATGATGGGACAAATGTTTAACTCCTGAGCTCTGCACAAATTGGGTTGTTTCTAGTGCAGTGTGGGCAGAAGCATTGTTGCAGTACAACAAAACTCCATGCAGAGGCACCATTTTCTGCTTATTTGTGATGTGATGGGCTATCCTGTGACTGCAGAGCTTCCTGTTGTGAAGTATTTCTTTAAGGATGGAGTTCACTGCCGCCTATCCAATATTCAGGGCTTCTTATATCTGATATGTGCAACAATGATCTTTCTATAAAGTGATCTTTTTCATAACATTTTTCTTTTGTAGTTGCTATTGCCGGCTGTCCTGTATAGTCTTCATCTTTGAGGAAATCCCTTCCTCTTCTAAACTCTAATAAACCATGACAAATAATGAATTGTTCATCTAATTACTCTCCTCCCTTATGGACCCTAGGACTTACGAGCCTGTGCCTAGGGTCAGATGCCTGTTGGGAAGCAGACTTACCCATGGATTGGACATGAAGACCTGGAAGCAGGTGGTCAGCTCAGCACCAGATATAAAGGTGAGGAGGATAATATGAAATGCAGGCAAAATGAGTGATTTAAAAGATGATGATGAAGCAGTTGATGGAATGAGTGGCAGGGGAAGCTGGTGTACCTGGAGAAAACCTGCCCTGATGCTGCTTTGTATCAGAATACTACATGCGGGTCCCTGGGATCAAACCTGAGCCACCTTGGTAATTGTGAATGGTCAAACTACTTGGCCATGGCGCTGCTCCTAAATAATGACTTGCAAAGCACAAAGATCTACAAATGCCTGATGCATTCAAGGAGTTTTCTCTCCCTAAACCAACTTCAAAGTATAGAAAATCATAACTCAGAAATTTGAGATCTATTCTGGTGTATGCTATAGCAACACATCCATGCCCATATACATAAGTGCTGACGCCGCAGATTGTTGGAGTGCACAGTTTATATCTGAATGTCAATCTAAAATTAGGAAGAGCTGCTTTGGCTTACCACAACTCATTGTTGTCCATTCTCAAAATTTTCAGAGTGATCCTCATCTCTAGTGTCATAATTTTAACATAATTTCAAGCTTTGAACATCAATATTTTAAGTTTCATTTGTCCAAAAATGGTCAAATGTTCATTCATCCATCTTTAGAATTTATTTGATTAAATTCTGAAATATTCCTAAATATTGTTTGTTTATGTATAGATGTTTATTTCTTGGATATAAAAGTGACGTCTGTAGCACCAAAACTGTTGATCTTACAATGCATAAAGTTTATGGCATATCATATTCCACTAATATTGCTGTGTATATTTTTTGTTTAGAAAGCAGAAATCATTTGTCAGTTTGAGAGGAAATTAGTATTAGTGTTTTGATAAGTAATGTATTTACGCATACTTCCCTCAGTTGTCTCAATTTTTTAATTTTTAAATGACAATCTCATAAAATTCATGATCTAATATGAGTGGTGTGGTTCACAGTAGCAATCCAAGGGTGGTCACACAACACAAGCCGGGACTTGCGACTCTATGTGCTCCCAGATAATGTCACAGCAATCATCCCACAGCCAGAAATATGTAGCAGTCCAAAACTGTTCCTCCTAGTAGTCGTATGCTCAGCAGTTGCCAATTTCAAGGAAAGAGCTGCAATCCGAGACACATGGGCATCTATCACATCTGTTGCAAATTCCAGTAACAGCGTCCGTGTGGCTTTCCTTCTTGGAGATCCAGACAATACCACTTTGCAGGTCAGTGAAATTTGATATTATTTTATTTCTTGTGACAGTTACTCCGTAAACATCTTAGGGTTCTAAATGTCTGACATAGAGTTAAAAATGCTCTTTATGCTTGAAATAACCTAACTTGGCAATTCTGATAACTTGCTTGGCATGTGTTCTGCGCGTGGAGTATTGGTGGCATATGGGCCTGTTATGACAACCAGGTTTAACCTTAAAATAGCCAATAGCCTTTGTGGTCACACAATTGCCTTTTTAAACCCCTCCACACATTATATCCATACTTTGCCATATCTTAGGATGCCTGACAACATTTTGTTTGCTTTTGCACTGACATGATATTATAAAGTTTAAACCTAAAGTCAGTAAACTGTGTGGTACTTAATTTAGACTTCTAAGCTTCTGCTGTAAGTGTGTGAGTGACAATATCGATCCTGGGAAAATACATCAGTCTGGGTGGCTCAGTTGGTTACACACTGCCCTACTGATCCCAAAGTCGCAGGTTCAAATCTGGCCCAGACCAATGGCTTTTAAGTGTACTTAAAAACGATAGTTCCATGTCAGTAGACTTACTGGCATATAAAAGAACTCCTGTGGGACAAAATTCTGGCACACTGGCGATATGGATGTGATCCTGGCAATTGACAGCATCATTGAACAACAAAATAATTTCCAGAAAAAAATGTATAGGGAAGCCACAAATGTGTTTTCCAAGGAACAAGTGTGGTAAGCTTGGTTGGGGTACAGCAATTTACAGTCAAGCTTGCGAGATGGTGTGTGCTTTAAGGGATTGTTCAAATTGAAAAGAGAAAATGGTGGATGATTGATGTGAGTAAAGTGTTGGATAGAAAAGCAACTGCATTTAAAATAAGTAAAAGCACTATTGTCAGAATAGGGAAACAGCAAGAAAGAAAACTGGAAGAAGCTGAGGAATCAGAGTCTGAATCTTCAAAGTATTACTAGAAACCCCAGGGAAAACTCAACATCGTCATAGGACAATTACTGATCTTGATGCTTTCCAGGTTGATGCTATTGGTTGCTTATTCTCACACAGCAGGAAAAATGAACACCATTCAAAAGCTTACTGGTGTACATAACCTTATATCTTTGATTTTGAGAAGTGGAGAGATTTTTACACATACTTAAAATGTATGTATGCTACATCAAACTTGAAACTAAGTTTATGTCCTGTATATTCACACCGGAGCAAATGTATAAAAATGCATATTTCCTGATTTTTTTATTTAAATAAATATTTTGGGATATTCACATAAATTACACAAAAATCGGATAAAGTAAACATTTTAAAACTAATTTTCACATAAAAGCAGCAGCAAATTATTTTTAACCAGTCACCATCCACTTCTTTAATGCTCAGTTACATAGGTTGGATATCACAATTTTTTATTCATTATTGGAACTACTTTTCACTCTAGACATTTTTAATCCATTGTGAACTCTGAACTGTCGATATGTAATTTCACAATACAGCTATAGAACGTCGTATAAACTTTGCAGATTCACAAATGACTAATTGACTATACAGTTTAACAAGTATTGGTGTATGTACTAGCCGGACTGAGAAGCCATAACAGCTGCAGTGGAGAAATTCCCTGTTATCTTGCAGGCGCATGTTGCTTGAGCAACCAGGATGTTTATATTTTGTTCCAACTGAAGGGATACTATAGCTGACATATCTAAGCTAAAAACTAAGCCCTGGCACTACAGTCCATGAAGAGCCACGCTTTACTGCCCAGCCGCTGTGTCAAGGCTAAGGCTAAGGCCTTCTACCAATGGCAGGGCAGCTCAAGTATACTCGGTAGAGAAGTTATACCTAAAGAGCATATTTGTTGCCTGGTGGTTCTCTTTTTCTACTTTAATTTGTTCGCTGACACTTAACTAGTTTTGTTGTACTTGATCTCATTCTGCCATGTATGAAATTAATCATTTTCTAGTTATTTCCACTAGTCCCTGTTCCTCGCCGTCTCATCCACTGTTACATCGCTTACTGTGTGACAAGGTCTGCCCATCTGATTCTCTGTTTGCCATCATGGCTCCTTCATGTTCGGAATTTCCATATAGTTCTAAATACATTCCGTTCCTTCCATCCTCGCCATGTGTCCACCCCAATTCCATTTGAGGTATTCTGCTATGTAGTTTGCATCTTTCATGCCTGCCTCTTTGTCTTTTAGTGTCACTTGGAGTATCCTGTGTTCCATTCTTCTTTGACATATTTGTATCGTGCACTTTGTGTTCCCATTTAGTGACCAAGTTTGACTGCTGTATAGGAGCACTGGTAAGAACACTGCTCTCCAGCACTTCAGCTTTTAGACTTGTCTCAATAAATGGGCATGAACATTCAGCAATGGACAAGGTGAATTGTAAAGTAAAAGTGTAAAATATAAACATGTATACAACCTAGAAAGTGGTGTTCTTTGCTTTAACGCATGTTTATTTCTGGTACTAGGAAGAATTTCAGCATGTGACAGAACGAACAGTAAGTACTATCAGGGCTTCAAGTAAACTTATAAAACAGAGTTCCCATTTATGCTACACATAATTTTTGCACTGAATATTTTATACATTCTAAATTTCATTGCATAATTATTATACATTGTTGGATGAGGGAAAGTTCTACAGGTTTCAACTTCAGGAAGTTGGTATTTATTTATTTCAAAGTCTTCCTGTACATTTACAGGTGACCACTATGACAAAGAATGCTATCTGCATTTTACACTAAATGTTGCAAAAGAAATATTTACATTTTGAATTGAAATTATTTACAAGAACAAAATAAAAATAAAATATATAACAGTTAAATCCTCTCAAAGTTGATGTTATTCCCTTGCTCGGTTCTGCTTAAATGATTCACAAATGTAACAAATATATATCTTATATCTTTAAGGAAAACAATTAAGTTATTTCATATCTGTATAATATAAATATAGTAGCACCTGGGCAACTGAGCTTTGCTTGGCTTTTCTTTTCTTTTCCCTTTTTTAATTGTGTTCTTTTTTTGGGAGAAGATGCTTATTTAGATAAACTTGAAAAGCAAAATGTTAACTAAATATAAATTTTCATCCTAAATGTTGGAGCCGTTTCCATGACGAGACCTTTAATATCCTGGGTTGTTTGTTGAAATTGACCCATTAACAGAGAAATTATGGTCAAAATAAGTTTTCGACTAATTGTGACTGTTACACGTAGGCCAAGATAGATAAGTCAACTTTCTTTAGGTTTTCTTAAAGCTCTTGACGAGACCTTTAATATCCTGACTTGTTTGTTGAAATTGGCCCATTAACAGAGAAATTATGGCCAAAATAAATTTTAGAGTAATTGTGACTGTTATGCATAAAATCACGTTTTTTTTAAAATGACACCTGTATAGATAAACTTAATAAGCAAAACCCTGTCTAAATATAAAATTTAATCAAAATCATTAGAGCCTTTTCCAAGTTGCGCGGAGTATATTTATGTATATTCAAGAATTGCTCGTTTAAATATATAAGATTGCGACTGTTAAGCATAGACCAATATAGCTAAGTCAACTTTCTTTAGGTTTTCTGAAAGTTCTTGATGAGACCTTTAATATCGTGGCTTGTTTGTTCAAATTGGCCTATTAACAGAGAAATTATGGCCAAAATAAGGTTTAGAGTAATTGTGACTGTTACGCGTAAAATCATGTATTGTCAGGAACGACACCTATATAGATAAACTTAATAAGCAAAACCCTGTCTGAATACAAAATTTGATTGAAATTGTTAGAGCCGTTTCCAAATTGCGCTGAATATATTTATATACAAGGATTGTTCATTTAAATATATAAGATAAATTGGGGATAATGCTTGAATTATATTTTAAGTCAATTTATGTACAGGACACGTTTCACAGTTTAACTTCACTTATGTGGTCAGTCTGGGTGGCCCAGTTGGTTAGATGCTGGCCTGCTGATCCCAAGGTCACAGGTTCAAATCCAACCCAGACTGATGGTTTTTAAGTGTTCTTAAGAACTACAGCTCCATGTCAGTAGATTTACTGTCATGTAAAAGAACCCCTGCAGGATGAAATTCTGGCGCACTAGCGATTCTGATGTGATCCTGGCAATTGATCAAAACATCAAAATAATTTTTTTTTTTTTTTAATTTTCACTTATATGTTACTTATTCCTATGTTTTTTGCAGATATGTGCTAAATTTTGCAGATACCAAACTTCGTAATAGTTCGCTAAATTATACATTTTTTTGGTAATATGTTTTCTTACGAATAGTCATATTTTTACCTACGGGCTTATATGTTAAAATATACTGTTGAACCTACTTTATCGTAACCCAGTTCTAAGTAATTTGTATTTACATGTAAATTTTTCTAGTTCCCGGTAAATTGTAAATTAGAAACGTGTTAATAGAACCTTATTTATATGTAATCCATTTATACATAGTTTGCTGTTGTACATATTAAATTTCAGTTTTTCAGAGTTTTACGTAATTGTAATGAGCATGTGGCATGCACTATCTTAAAACAAACTTGCATATTTTTCCTTATCTCTGTTGACAAAGATGCAAGCTGAGCAGACGGCTTTTGGCCACAGAAAGAAAAGACAAAGACATTTGCTGGTGGCTTTTGTATGAATGACAATGTCGTAGCAAGAAATGAGGAGTAAAGATAAAAGTTTTCAGTATCTGGTATTTACTGTTGAACAGCAGTTTTGCCTGTCATTTCTCAGTTGCTTTTAATCAGCCATGAGGAAGAGAGAAAGAAAATGTTATACACTAGGTCAGAAAGTAAAGTTCATACAAGAGGCAGAATTTAATTCACACAAAACCAAACCTGAAATTGCTTCAGACTTAGGAATTGCTTGTACCACACAATTATTATTGGAGACTATTGCTGATGTGTGCCAAAAACATGGCGGTGATGAAGAAAGCAGACCAGCTTCAAGCGACACTGACAATAATGGGGATGACGACTCAAATCTTGAAATACTTAAAGTGAGTGAAATGATAAGGGCAATAAATGTGTGCAGGTGTTAAATCAGTGCGAAAAGTTGTAGTGAAAAAGCTCTTAAGTTCATTAATAAGTTTGCAAAATGAGGTGTAGGCAGTTAATACAAGAAATGTGAGATAAGCCAAATTAACTGATTTCTTTAAAGCAGGACCAAGTTCAAAATAATGCTTTCTTCGTACATATCTTTGTTGTTCATAAAATTTTGCACATATACACCCACTGTATTGCTTTTTTTAAAGCAAAGATAGGATGCATTATCAAAATCTCGTAAGTAATTCTGAGTTGCAAGTAATCTTCCCTCTTCCCCTTCATATACACATAAATCAGGCTCAACTGTATTATGTATTCCTGTTGTAGCACAAAACAGCAGGCATGTTGGGTAAGGTGTCAGTATTTCTGCACGTACGTTTGCATTATGGCTGGGTAAGGTCATTCTTTTTAAATTGTATCTGATGATGGTGGTAAAGAAAGAGGCCTAAATAATGAATGTGCTCCCAATGTGCATGAGGCAATTCAGGCTCTAGAAATTGCACAATGATTCCAATCATCCAAAGCCTAAATGATTCACAGCATTTGTATGATTAAAACATGTAATCAGTTGCATTACAATGTGCAAAACTCAAAAGAAAGAAAAATTGGGTTATTTTAAACCTCTGTGAAGCACTGTGCTCTGATTTTGTTTACTTGAATTATAAATAACATTACTTGTGTGCACAAAAGTACTCTAAATAGAGCATTACATATCTGTTTCATTTACTGCTTTCTTATAATTTGATTGACTAATAATAATTTAGTAAAACAGTTTAATTTCTACAAAAAAAATTTACTTTTACTTTTTTCAATTATACATTATTTTAGCTGATTCCATTCAAAAATAAAACTGAATTTTCTCTGTAGTTATATTGTTTTATTGTGCATCTAGCTGTTTGGTTTGTTTTCTTACATACTGCAACTTTATTTTGTTGCACAGGAACTTGTGGAGGAAGAGAGTATGCAGTTTGCTGATATTATCCAAGAGGGCTTCATAGATAGCTACAACAACCTTACACTGAAAACTGTAATGATGCTCAAATGGGTGACAACACATTGCCACTCAGTGCATTATGTTATGAAGACAGATGATGACATGTTTGTCAACATCGAGAATCTCGTAAAACTCCTTCGAACCCGCACAATGGGTAATTTGCTAGTCGGAACGCTCATATGTGGCGCACGTCCTATATCGGATACCCAGAATAAGTGGTATGAAAATTATCTTTTCAAGAGTAGTCAGCAATCAGATTTCACTATAATAAGACTTTATCTTGGAAATAAACAAGTATTTGAAGCAAGAAGCAATGTACAGGTATGGCAGAAACAGTGACCCATTTTTTTAAGCATGAGGAAATACAACTACACATTGTTAGTGTGTACTGTTTGAAAGAACAATTTATACCATTAATTACACATGTCACTTTTTATAAATTATGTCCATCAGGTGCCCACCATTGTTGCCAGTGCAATCTTCAACTAATAGCACACTTGCTATTACCTTATGCAGGCCTGTTATGGCCTTTATTTCAGCATGAATACACCACACAGTAATTTTCATGCTATGAAGTGCTCCTTCTGTTGTTCACATAGCCTAATAAGTGAAAATAAGTCTTGTCAGACATTATGAGATTGAAAAAATCGGGCTGAGTGTTGATCATTTCCAATGCTTGATGCATGTTCTTATAAAGTTGCACAATGAACAATGAGAACTCTTATCTCTTCTCAGGTGGTGGTCAGGGAATAAAGTGTGAACTTAACTTTTCAAATTAAACTCCTGAATTTGCTGCACACTTTTTTATAATCACTTTTACTTTGTTACAATATTTGTTCACTTTTAGGTAACTATAATGATATAATTTGGCTCTTGTCGCCCTTAACAATACATTTTCTTGTTTCATAAAAATTATTTCAACGATGTCACGTGCCATCGCATATACACGATTTGAAGGTCATTTTGGTCAAGCCATTAATAATAACATTAACTTATATTTTAAATTTCCTCTTGTATATGGCATGATGTAATATAAATACTAATTGCATAAACATGATGAAAATATTGAAACAGTGTTAATAATAATAATGACAATTTCCACAAATTGATAACATATTAAATAATAATAAACATTCAATTGACAAAATCAAACTGTCATGAACAATTGTTTGACTTATAGATTCCTTTATATACGTAATATCTGCTTCAAGCTGCATATAGAAATTCTGACATGCCTGCATGTCTCTGGGCAATAATTCTGCATCACTTGGAGCTTGTAGGAATAGAACGTAATATCCTGATGCAACATCCGTCGCATGCTTCTGTCAATGTTAAGCACCTGCAAATGCAGATAACTGATTCCTTTGGGCTTCTCTTTAAAGCAGCTCTTATTGTTGCAATGTTCTCAGGGTGTGAACTACATATATGTGGTCTACGAGAGAGCTTCTCGTTTGTTGGAGATGATGTTGCTCTGAACTGCTGTACTCATCTGGTAATGATCTTTCATGATAGAACTTAAACCATTTTGACCAGTGTCAGAATGTTGCCAAAACAAATGCTATGTTCATGCACACCACCACCACATTTCAGAAATGTTTTAACTGCTAACATACGATGTAAGTTAGAGCAATGCTCCAAACTGACAGATAATGCTTTTAACTGCATTATACACATACCAGCATCAGCTGTCAAAGAAGCCATCTCCAACAATGCTGTGCAATTTAAAATGGATCACTGTTTCTGCCACACCCTGTTTATTACTTTTTAATTCTCTCTAATCAAATGAAATCAAATTTTGCAAACAAATAATATAGAACTTGTACTATCCTTGCCAGATAAACTATTAAATATGTACACCACAGCTTACCAATGTGAAAGATAACTAAATGTTTTTGCCTGTATTATCAACAGATTTTGACTAACATATAGTTTCCTATAAGATCTCTTAATATTTTTATTGGTGCACACAAAAAGTTTACATTGTTACATAGGTACTACCAGTGTTCTAACTGGGATAAAAAAAATTGCTAAAATGCTTACAAATGCTTAAATATGGAAAGCTTATACTTATTATTAGAGCTCAGTGCAATAGGCTTTAATGTAGAGACTATCAATAATAATGAGCATTGAGATAGCCACAATTAATTCATTTGCCATTTAAAAATGCATTTTGACATGTTAGAACACTAGAAATGTCAAATGGACATATACTATGTTAAATTTACTAAATTCCGCTGTTCTTTTAATGGAATGTAAGCTTAACATTGTGCTTTTAAATTTGCACTATTTAGTTACTATGTATTGTTTATAGTAAATCCTGTCAATATTAGAGATGCAGAATATTTTCTCTTTGCCTATGTAATTTCAGATAAATTAATAATTTGATGGAGTAGGTAATTGCAATCATTTCTACCAGAAATAAAAATGTTTAAGGGAATACAATTCTACCCCATTAACAAATTAGTATATTTGAAAGACAAACCTTAAATTCAATTCCAGTGTAGTTTTGAACAAAATAGTTTACAACCAAATCTTTTTTTACATTTTCACTGGAAGAACATGCACTTAACACGTTGGCAGCAACAAATAAATCAAACTGATTAACAGTTTACAACACACAACAAAACTATATGGTTTTGCATTGCTGGAAAGGAATGCTGATATTACAAAATTCCTCACACATGTTGTTAACAATAGCTTGACTCAGAGCAACACTGAGGTTATTGTACCAGGAGAGCAAAAAGTTCCAAACGGGCTGCACAGTGGTTTGCCTGTCCACATTGTCCGTGCTTGTTCCCATCTGCCGCTATCATAGACAGGTGTGGATCAAACCATACAACATTTTAAAACTGCTTTTAAAGCCTTTACTTACCAACTTTATGAAAGATGCTGTTGTCCTGACATTTTTGGCACCTCTTTAGGAAACTATCCATCATTTGCTGTACTTTATGTTGAGAAATGCTATCCATTTCCTGGCGGATATTTTGTTTTAATTCTACCAGGGTATGTGGGTTCATCTTGTACACTCTGTTTTAAGTTACCCCAGAAACAGCCATCGCAGGGGGTTACACACGCACACACACACACACACACACACACACGCGCGCGCGCACACACACACACACACACACACACACACACACACACACACACCTCTTGCTCTCTCACTCAGTAAAAATGCTTTTTTTGGATTCAGGGGGTCTCAAAACATTTTCGGTGAAATCTCGACATAAAATTTTAGTGTGGAATACAATACTTCCTTCTACTTGACCAGTAGAGAAAGTAAAAATTGATGTATGGTGTGCCCTTAGCAGAGAAAGGTTTCTCAGAGCTCCAATAAGCAATTGCTGTCTCTGAAGTAACTTAAAACACAAAGCGTACAAGACAAATCCACACACCGTGGAAGAATTCAAACAAAATATCCATTGGGAAATTGCCAGTATTTCTCAACATGAATTACAGCAAATGATGGATAGTTTCTTAAACAGGTGCCAAAAATGTATGTATGGATAGTTTCAGCATCTCCTTTCATAAAGTTGGCAAGCAAAGCCTTTAAAAGTAGTTTTAAAAATGCTTTTTGGTTTCATCCATACCTTCCTATGATAGCGGCAGACAGCAACGAGCGACAGGAATGCAGACAGGTGAAACACCCTGCAACCTGTTCAGAAGTTTTTTTGCTCTCCCGTTATAACAGCCAGTAACAAAAATAATTAAATTATGATAGGAAAAAGTCTTGGTAAAAATTTTCTTTACCAAAGAAAAGCCATGATAGGTCCTAAAGCTATAAAGAGTCACACTCTGAAAATAGGCAATTATAGACATAAAATTAGTAACCAAGTGGGATGACTCAGGTGGTAATGTGATTGGTCCACATTCAGAAGGTCCTGGATTTATATGTTTATTGCTCCAAATTGGTGGAAATATAGTACAAAGTTTCAGTGCAACTTTTCGGATAAACTCAAACTTTTGGATAAAGTTTTGCTCAACTTGCAGTCGTAGTTCAAGTCCTTAAGTAATTTAATTCATTGATGAAAACATCATTTAAATTTTAAAATTAGTGGCATATTTCAGGAGGAATGTTGCCTCCATATTCATGCAACGCTGATGTATACAAATATTATCTCTGATTTATTCATTTGATGTTTTTTTGTGAACCAGTATATGAATTCTTGTAAACTGTTAAATACTTCTGTATGTTGTTGTTGTTTTCTAGTGCCTTGCATCTGGCAATGAAGCCATTAGCATTCGTGCTTTCCAATACTTTTGAACTGTAGTTTCTTCTGATCTTAATGCTTCACAGGTCTTCAAGTGTTCTTCATTCATTTCTGCTGGATCGTTACACAGGACACATATTGGTGAGGCTGAGATACCTATTCTGTAGAGATGACTTGCCAAGCAGTCATGATTTGTCAATAGTCGGAAGGCTGCAACAGCTGTTTTCCTTGGTCTCTGGGGGATTATATCTGGATTGGAAAGTAGTGTAATCCATTTTTTATCTTTGGCATTTGTTTCTATTTCTTGTAGGTATGAATGACAAAAATTTTTAATGATCAAGCGTTTTATTGAGGAATATGAGAAATTGAATTTAGACTTTTGTTTTATTGTTGTGCCTTTCTTTGCAAGTGAGTCTGCAGCTTCGTTCCCCATGACTCCACAGTGTGCTGGAATCCATTGGAGATGAACAGTCTTATTAACTTTTTGGAGTTGTGTTAACATTTTGTAGCATTCTCTAATTTTTGTTGACTTCTTTGTAGTATTTGAACATATTCCCTGAATTGCAGCTTTAGAATCCGAAAGAATTACTGCCTTGTTAAATTTATTTAAGGGAAGATTTAATAATTGTCGGAGAGCAATGTATATAGCCTCTATTTCTCCATCATAATTTGTTGTGTCTCTGCCAACAGAATGATAAAAGGAAAAATGTGAACATGTAACTCCAGCTCCAGTAAGGTTTTCCTTGGAGGATCCATCAGTATATATGTGCAGCCATTCTTCTGTGGGATACCTAGTATTGATTGTTTCCAGAGCTAGAAGTTTTTGTATTTCTTTTGGTGTGTCTGATTTACTTATTTCCTCTATTAATTCCAAATTGAAGGTAGGTTGCAATAATTCCAATGGATTTTCTCTAATAAGTAGATTTTCTCTGGTGTTAGGAATGTTCAATTTGGATTTAATCTGTGTTACCTTTTCTAGGAAACTACTATGAGTTTTAACATACATACTTCTGTATGTTCATTCTGTAATTAAACTTTAATAATCCAGATACAAACTGTACATCACTGTTACATCTCTGGTGTTAGGAATGTTCAATTTGGATTTAATCTGTGTTACCTTTTCTAGGAAACTACTATGAGTTTTAACATAACATACTTCTGTATGTTCATTCTGTAATTAAACTTTAATAATCCAGATACAAACTGTACATCACTTGTGCACCAGTATTAAGTTGGTGTTGGAAAAAATATCTCCAGAACCGAGAATGTATGTATACATGCTGTCAACACACCTTACACTTATACTGATGGGCAATCTTAATACAGTAAAACATCTATTAAGCGACCACCAATCATTCCATTTGAAAAGTGGTCTTGTAGAGAGATAATTGCATCTCTTTTCAACACATGTACTATATTAAATAATTAATTAGGCATGTAATACAAGGGACTCGAAATGTTTTATTACAGCAATTAATTTATAGAAGTTCACTTACTAATTTGTGTTTCTCTGCATTTGAATTTTTCAACCAACTTTCACTCCAAAATCCCTTTTCACTTTCACTCAACCCTGTAATGATAGAACAACTTATGTACACTCACATGCACATGAACTCACATGCACATGCACACACAAACACATAGTCTGGGAAAATACTTTCATTTTGAAAAACAAAATTTGGATTTTCAGCCTTTGAGTTACTTCCAAGCGACAAGCTGAGCAATAAATTCCTTGTAAAGACACCAAAGGGTAACAGCCTTCAACACAAGAACACTAAGCTCCCGCAGTCAGTATTAGGTTGAGTTGGGAGCAAGCGCTCCCAAAATATATCCTGTTTTACATAAATGTAAATGAATATAGTGTCATATGTTATCTTCAAAAATATTTTTTTTTTGCTTAAATAGTTGTTTGGGGATCAAAATTTTATAGAACAATGCGTTGCACCCAAGAATAGCAAAATTTGACATTTATCCATATATTGTTTTTAAGTTACACATATACATTCTATCTCTCTGACACAGTGTTATTAGCTAATGCTGGATTTCTGACAATGAAGTCATTAATCCTCTTGGTCTCCAATATTTTTCACTGATGGATTGGGTGCTAGAAGTGGCTGGGCATATCTGAAGGTGGTCTTGGTCCATTTCCTCTTGCAGATCACATAGGGGACAGAGCGATGAAGAACATATCCCAATTCTCTCTGACAGTCTGCATGTGTTCTTTTTCAAAAATACTTTTATTTGGAGTATAGCTACTACCAGCTTAGAGAAAGTAAAATATTAAAGACTTAAAACTATCCTGAAATGCTATGTGGGAAAAGGTAATCAAATCAAATGAATATGGCCGTTGATGTAGTGCACAGGTGACATCAGCAGTTTCTTGCTGAAGAAACATTAGTGAGATGTAGAAATTCAAGCTGCAATTGAGTATTTGCAAATCAGACTGAATTTTCATCTTCACTTTGTCCACGTTCTTTGTTATTTCTGTTAATCCAGGCAAATCTCAGTCCAGATTAATGAGATGTTGCTTTAGTATGAAATTTAAATCCAATGAAAAATTAATGTTCTTTGAAAATGGTTAAGAACTTTTCTAATAGAAGTTGCTAAATATAAAAACTATATTTAAGAACTTCTGTAGTAGAAATTGCTAAATATGAACTACTATTCTGTTAATATTTTTTGCATTGAATTTGTTGTATTGCAGGTATGCACCAAGGTACATGTACTCAGGTCGTGTGTACCCTAATTACTTATCTGGGACAGGGTATGTAATGTCCCGAAATGTTGTGGTACGTTTATATAAGGCAGCATTAGAGACCCCACTCTTTCATCTTGAAGATGTATACTTGACGGGCATGTGTGCTCATGTGGCAGGAATTCGACCACGCCATCATCCAGCCTTCTCGTACACCAGGCGACGTCTGGACCCTTGCCTGTTCAAAGACAAGTCTGTTATTACGAGCCATCATGTAAATGGCTCTGAGCTGCGCAAGGTATATATAATTATATCATTAAGTATATTTATAATATATATCCACAGTTTTATGTTTGTACTAGGTTCATTCGGAAAGTTTCTGAATAGTAAAGAAATAATGAAGCTACTATTATAGCTTTGAGAATGAGTTGGAGTCAACTCGAAACTTGTTAGCACCAAACAACTTGGAATATTACTAAGATAAGTGAAGCTTTTAGCTTCTAATTTGTTTTCATTTTAGATTCTGAATAGTACCTTGTTAATAGCTTTAATTTAAAATCTACATCAGTTTCTCTCAAAGTATTCCCCCTGAGTTCCAATATACATACATTCACATCCTTATAAACCAAACCTTTGCATATTGTAGAGACTGACACAGGGCAAAAAACAGCCTCAAAAAGAAATAAATAAATACAAGTACAAATAACTAAAATTGCATCATCAAGTGGCTCGGTTTACAAGACTCAGATTTGTGAAACTCTACTGCACATGAGTTCATGATTTAAGGTGTATAAATATATAAAATTATCAGAAAGAATTACAGCAGGGATATGATTTATTTGTTAATTAATACAAAGGAGAATACAATTGAGACAGGATATTGTAAGACCCCAAAAGAAAATCGTTTATGTGAATATTTGTATTGGAAAGCACGAATGCTAATGGCTTCATTGCCAGATGCAAGGCACTAGAAAACAACAACATATTTGTTAAGAGTGTAATTTGTTTTTGATGTTGGTATGAGTTGGTTAAATGACGAAAACGTGTTACTAATGTTCATTGTTACGAACAATTAAGTTTGTTTAAAGACGTAAATATTTCCATATTTAATTTTAATATATATGTATAAATAAAAGAATTATATGTGTTCAATATTGAAAGCGAAGGGAGAATGGCTAAGGATCGCTTCCCTAACAATGCGGGAACTATTTGATGAATGCATACGCGGATGTACACATGGCAGTCGGAATGCTAGACTCGCAACCAAAAGAATTTGGGATTAGTATCTGTATCTTTGGTGTAGATGGACGCATTTTTATGTGTGCGCGTCATAAAATAGTGAAAGTAAATTTACTAAGTGTTTAAAGACCGTAAATTTGTGTAAAATAAGTAAAACATTAGCTAACTTTAATAAGTTAGTTAACACGAAGTGTGCGATTAAATAAAAGGACGTAAAATAGACGACGTGTAAAGTGATAGAAAACACATTAGCGAATAATCGCTAAATTTTCAGACATTAAGGGAAGTCGATCCACTGGAATAAAATACTTACTACTGTAATGCGATTTAAATACTGTGAACAAGAAGGTGCAAATAAAATATTTCACTAAAGTTAACCCCGAGTGTATGTTCATTCCATCCAGTACCACGACCCGAGATAACGAAAGAGTCAAAAGCTCATCACAATCACCTCTTATAATTATAAAAACAGCACCACAATAAACATATTTCTATTTACATGAACAGTAGTTAAAAATTCGAAAGTAAAGATGGACAGTTTAGGATGCAGAATAAGTATTTGTTTGCAATGCTAAAAGTAACACACAACATAGAATTTTATGGTTAGTACCTACTTAGTAGACCCTTCATTGCTCTTTGTTTTTGCATTCTCCTAGACGTGGATTTCATTAGAGATTCTATTGTTTGCCCTGCAATTTTTCGACATTCCTCCATTAGACTTTTTGAATGATTTTTGTGGGATATCTAATGATTCCTGCTGTTTTTGTGAAGTATAGTACAACCCCACAAATCCAAATTAATTGGTGTGGTCTGTTCAGATTTGGAAATGTTCAGATTGTCTGATAAAGGAAAAAAAGAAGTATGTAAATTCATCTGTAGAATTAGCAGCTACAATGTGAGAAGCATAGCAAATGTGAGGAAGTGACAAGTTGCGATTACCATGCACAACATAATGACAATATAGTCTTCTGATCTGAGGACATAGCCGATTGCAAATGATAGTGGCAGTACGCACAAGGTAAATCAGTTTGTTTCGCATTTTAGTAATGTAGTGAAAAAAAATGTTGGTGCTGTGCTTTGAGTAATGCAAGATGGAGAATTTGGCTACCCTGCATCCTTCAATCACACTGCACTCACCAGCGCTCACACACACACCACGACACAAGCCCACACACACACCACACACATGCCCCTGCAACACATGCCACCATACCAAATGTCACATGTGCCACCGCACAATGCACTTGCCGCCACACCCACACACATGCCACAACACCAAACACATGCCAACTGAACACACATGCCACCACACAGCATATGCTGCAACCACAACACACCACACAACAAACACAAACACGCTAGAACACACACAATGATACCACAGACACACACATACCACCTTACCACAGGCAACACACCACACACATGCTACCATGCCGTACGTGCCACCACACATTGCCACAAAACACAGATACAACCACACCGTACGTGCCACCACACATTGCCACAAAACATAGATACAACCACACCGTACGTGCCACCACACATTGCCACAAAACACACATGCAACCACACCGTACGTGCCACCACACATTGCCACAAAACACACCTGCAACCACACTGTAGGTGCCACCACACATTGCCACAAAACACACATGCAACCACACCGTACGTGCCACCACACATTGCCACAAAACACACCTGCAACCACACTGTAGGTGCCACCACACATTGCCACAAAACACACCTGCAACCACACCGTACGTGCCACCACACATTGCCACAAAACACACCTGCAACCACACTGTAGGTGCCACCACACATTGCCACAAAACACACCTGCAACCACACTGTAGGTGCCACCACACATTGCCACAAAACACACCTGCAACCACACTGTAGGTGCCACCACACATTGCCACAAAACACACATGCAACCACACCGTACGTGCCACCACACATTGCCACAAAACACACATGCAACCACACCGTACGTGCCACCACACATTGCCACAAAACACACCTGCAACCACACCGTACGTGCCACCACACATTGCCACAAAACACACCTGCAACCACACCGTACGTGCCACCACACATTGCCACAAAACACACCTGCAACCACACTGTAGGTGCCACCACACATTGCCACAAAACACACCTGCAACCACACTGTAGGTGCCACCACACATTGCCACAAAACACACATGCAACCACACCGTACGTGCCACCACACATTGCCACAAAACACACATGCAACCACACCGTACGTGCCACCACACATTGCCACAAAACATAGATACAACCACACCGTACGTGCCACCACACATTGCCACAAAACACACCTGCAACCACACCGTACGTGCCACCACACATTGCCACAAAACACACCTGCAACCACACTGTAGGTGCCACCACACATTGCCACAAAACACACCTGCAACCACACTGTAGGTGCCACCACACATTGCCACAAAACACACCTGCAACCACACTGTAGGTGCCACCACACATTGCCACAAAACACACATGCAACCACACCGTACGTGCCACCACACATTGCCACAAAACACACATGCAACCACACCGTACGTGCCACCACACATTGCCACAAAACACACCTGCAACCACACTGTAGGTGCCACCACACATTGCCACAAAACACACCTGCAACCACACCGTACGTGCCACCACACATTGCCACAAAACACACATGCAACCACACCGTACGTGCCACCACACATTGCCACAAAACACACATGCTACCACACTGTACGTGCCACCACACATTGCCACAAAACACACCTGCAACCACACTGTAGGTGCCACCACACATTGCTACAAAACACACCTGCAACCACACTGTAGGTGCCACCACACATTGCCACAAAACACACCTGCAACCACACTGTACGTGCCACCACACATTGCTACAAAACACACATGCTACCACACTGTAGGTGCCACCACACATTGCTACAAAACACACCTGCAACCACACTGTAGGTGCCACCACACATTGCTACAAAACACACCTGCAACCACACTGTACGTGCCACCACACATTGCTACAAAACACACCTGCAACCACACTGTAGGTGCCACCACACATTGCCACAAAACACACATGCTACCACACTGTACGTGCCACCACACATTGCCACAAAACACACCTGCAACCACACTGTAGGTGCCACCACACATTGCCACAAAACACACCTGCAACCACACTGTAGGTGCCACCACACATTGCTACAAAACACACCTGCAACCACACTGTAGGTGCCACCACACATTGCCACAAAACACACATGCAACCACACTGTACGTGCCACCACACATTGCTACAAAACACACATGCTACCACACTGTAGGTGCCACCACACATTGCTACAAAACACACATGCAACCACACTGTAGGTGCCACCACACATTGCTACAAAACACACATGCTACCACACTGTAGGTGCCACCACACATTGCCACAAAACACACATGCTACCACACTGTACGTGCCACCACACATTGCTACAAAACACACATGCTACCACACTGTAGGTGCCACCACACATTGCTACAAAACACACCTGCAACCACACTGTAGGTGCCACCACACATTGCTACAAAACACACCTGCAACCACACTGTACGTGCCACCACACATTGCTACAAAACACACATGCTACCACACTGTAGGTGCCACCACACATTGCTACAAAACACACCTGCAACCACACTGTAGGTGCCACCACACATTGCTACAAAACACACCTGCAACCACACTGTAGGTGCCACCACACATTGCTACAAAACACACATGCAACCACACTGTAGGTGCCACCACACATTGCTACAAAACACACATGCAACCACACTGTAGGTGCCACCACACATTGCTACAAAACACACATGCAACCACACTGTAGGTGCCACCACACATTGCTACAAAACACACATGCAACCACACTGTAGGTGCCACCACACATTGCCACAAAACACACATGCTACCACACTGTAGGTGCCACCACACATTGCCACAAAACACACATGCTACCACACCGTACGTGCCACCACACATTGCCACAAAACACAGATACAACCACACCATACGTGCCACCACACATTGCCAAAAAACACACATGCTACCACACTAGGTGCCATCACACATTGCCACAAAACACACATGCAACCACACTGTAGGTGCCACCACACATTGCTACAAAACACACATGCTACCACACTGTAGGTGCCACCACACATTGCCACAAAACACACATGCTACCACACTGTACGTGCCACCACACATTGCCACAAAACACAGATACAACCACACCATACGTGCCACCACACATTGCCACAAAACACAGATACAACCACACCGTACGTGCCACCACACATTGCCACAAAACACACATGCAACCACACTGTACGTGCCACCACACATTGCCACAAAACACACATGCAACCACACTGTACGTGCCACCACACATTGCCACAAAACACAGACACAACCACACCGTACGTGCCACCACACATTGCCACAAAACACACATGCAACCACACCGTACGTGCCACCAAACATTGCCACAAAACACATGCCACCTCACACCATCATGCCCACACAAAGATGTCACTGCGTAACGCATGTGCACATACATGCTCCACTATACACATAAGCCACCACACATATATGCTACCCCATCACACACACAAGCTACCACACTCACACATGCCGAGACACACGCCATCAGACACACCTCACCACACATGCCAGCACACCACACATGCGCCATCACATAACACGCTAACTCACGTGCTCCCACATGCCACCAAACCATATATACCACTACATGGATGCCACTGCACAAACACCACCACACCACACCTATGCCACCATGCACACATTCCAGGACATTGAACCACACACTGACGCCTCCACACCCACATGCAACCACACTACCTATACTGTACATGCCACCACACGCTTGTCACCACACACACACCACCATACACATGCCATGACAAGCCACTCCACACACACCACCACATCACATTCCACCATACTCACAGATGTCTCCACATAATGCACACGCACTACCACAGCTCACATACCATCACATCGCACATGCACACACTCATACACATACTTACATACGCCACCACACCACACATATGTGCTACCACATCACACACACCCTTTCAGGGGTCCCCATTTAGGGGATATTAATCTACCATTTTATGCAGCTAAAAGATTAGTCAACTCTGAATTCAAAAAAATCATTGCAAAATATTACTATGAAAAATCAAAAAATATGATGGGAACTACCAAACATTCAAACAGTAATTCCCGAGTATCCTCGAAAAAAGGCAGTTGCAACCTTCAGGTTGATTACAGGACATGATTGTCTGGCAAAACATTTAAACAGAATTGGGATATATCCTTCACCACTCTGTCCTCTGTTATCTGCAAGAGGAAATGGATCGAGACCACCTTCAAATATGCCCGGCCACTTCTAGCGCCCCATCCATCAGTGAAAAATATTGGAGAGCAAGAGGATTAATGACTTCATTGTCAGAAATCCAGCATTAGCTAACAACATTTAGGGGATATGTGAATGGCGACCACAGGGTACCCAAGCTGAGCAAAACATTACTTCCACTTACTGGTGTTTTGCTCCTCACATAGCTTTTTAGCTGACCTTTATGACCTTACCTTGGTCATCTGTTGTTCTCTTCAGGCCCCGATGCTATTAGGGTACCCAAGGGCTAGGAAGTCTTTATTTTTGCAACCTTTCCCCTTCTCTAATTTCTTTATAACCTCTTAACACCTAACATGCTGACCTGTCATGGCATGTAATGCATCCTCTGATTGGTAATCAGAGGATATGGTTGGTGAATTTATTTTGGTAACTATCCCGGTCAGGTTGGTGAGACCCATAAACCGACAGGTGTGGTCCTTCAGACATTTTGGGGGTTGTGAGAGAGTGATATGACCACCAAAACAAAAATATGATGCTCTCTAAAAAGCAGTTGCTTTTCCTGCTATCTCTCCAATATAAAATAAAAATAAATATGTACGAAGAAAGTTGAGTAACTTTATGAAGTAGTCCGTTATCTTAGCTAGTCTTTTGCTGGCTGTGGCCACAGCATGAGCAGTATTTTCAAACCAGTACAATTCAGCTATTATTTCCTCAGAAACGTTGTGACATGTCACAAAAGATTTTATATTCTATAAAACACTAACAGCATCATTAAAATCCATGATTTGTGGCATGACTTTTCAATAGACAGAGCAATCCCTAATTTCTTACCGGTTTATGGGCATTTCATGTTGCCACTTTCCTTCACTGCATTCAAAATGTGTAATTTTTCAGCAATCGTAATGGACTTACTTTTCCTTTCACCCAAATCACTAACAAGGTTAATCACAGCTGAAGTGCAGAGCACAAATGACTTAAGCAAGTACGGTTTGGTATTTCACAACTTTACTTGAAAATAGCCTCGAGATCTCTCTCACTTCTTCACTAAGGAATGTTTTCCGAGAAATGCACAGTGTGAGTCAAAAGTTTCAACTTCAAATATTTCTTGAGATTTTAAAGAATGAAACCATTGTAAACATAAAAATGGTGCATTTTTCTCTCAGGGACTATGATCATATATAAGCGTAAAAAATCATATAAATGAAAGTCATGCAAACAAAATAATTTGTCTTAATATATTGTAGGCTGTTGACGTTACTGTGGAAAAAAAGCTATAAAAAGGGACACAATTTTTTGGTGGATCGCAATGACACAAAATATGTTAATACGCAATAAAAAGGTTTCAGAATCAATTCTGTAACGATTGTGTACAAAATTACCGTTTACTCTTGCGACTAAACACAAATTTTAACTCAACTCACAAAATGAGTGTTTATTCACGATTTACCATGAAATTAATCATTTATTGCAATATTTACTTGCTAAATGAACATTTATAATTTAACATGAAATTAACATTTCATTGTGATGTTTCTGTGAAACTGACGTTAAAAGATTTATTTCAGGAATAAAACAAGACAATTTCACATTTTGTAACATAGACAGCCAGATGCGACGTAAAAGTGAAGAATTCAAGCTCCGTGTGGCTGGATGAAATGCAACTATGTTTACATGGCAAAGCCATGAGGCATATTGTAAAGAATGTGAAACTGCCTAGTTGTGTAAACGAGCTTATTGCACAAACACGGCGAGACAATGTATGTACACTCTGTTTAGATGCAATCATATCTTCAGCACAATGTCTCATATATCGGCAAGCGCAAGAGATCATCTATTTGTGTTTTATCACTGATTATATGCCAAATTACTGTTATTTTGCTATTCTAATAAACACTGTAGCATTCAACAGGCAAGGTATATACGCCTTGTCACTTTGCCAAGTGGTAGGTTGATGTATAACCAGTGGCATATGTGAGCATTCAATATTCTACAGCACCAGCACTGAAGCAACACCCCCTCCCCTCTGCTGGTTTTCCCGCACTCTACAAACACACATAGCTTTAGACTTAAACAGTAAGTTCGCATGTATTTTATGGAAGGCTACGACAGACAGCAGGGAGCATGAATTTAATACCAAAAATGGTGGGAGTTTAGTGCTTAGTTTGTTTCGTGTATTGATGCACTGTAGATTCAAGGCACGTGATTGTACAGTTACATTAAAACAAGTCCATTCTGACAGCTAGGTGCACACGTGTGATTGCTCTGTTACTCACCAACTGCTTCGATTCACTCAAGCTATTGCTAATGGCTTTGAAAATCGACAATACACACCGTCTGTGTTTTTGGATATCGCTCAGGCTTTTGATAAAGTGTGGCATGATGGACTTATACTGAAACTGTTTCGTATAGGTCTTCCACAATACTTACTAAATATTATTTCTAGTTATCTTTCAAATCGAAAGTTTATGGTCTGCATAGGTGGCACCTCTTCTTCACTGAAATCCATTCAGGCTGGTGTCCCTCAGGGCTCCATCTTAGCTCCACTTCTATTTAACGTTTTTACTTCGGATCTTCCAATCTTCGAACATACTGAAGTGGCTTTATATGCTGACGACACAGTTCTTTATTACTCCAATCATGACCTTCATATTGCTATTGCTACCTTACAAGAATCCTTGAACTCACTTATACAGTGGTGTTCCACCTGGCGCCTTTCTTTAAACCCTAATAAAACAGAGGCAAAAATTTTCTCTCTTCATATTATTCGTACACCCCCACCTTTGTATATTCATAACACATGTATTCCTTGGTTACCTTCTAATGTTCCAGTGAAGTATCTTGGGGTGTTATTTGACACTAGCCTTACCTGGCGTCCGCATATCAATCGTACTGTTAACCTTGCTTCAGCCCGGCTTTCTCAACTTTATCCACTACTCAATAGACGCAGTTCTCTTGGACTTGATTCCAGTTTATTACTCTATCGTTACCTTATTCGCCCTATTCTCACTTATGCTGCTCCTATTTGGGGTGGTGCTTGTAAATCACACCTACATCGATTACAGGTAATTCAAAACAAGGTGATACGACTCGCTACTAATGCTCCCTGGTTTGTGCGCAACCAACAGCTACATCAAGAACTAGGCCTTCTCCCCATATCACAGTTCATACGCCAAACAGCACGCCGCTTTTTCATACGCCTACAAGAGGTTCCTGGAGCTGTAAAATACCATCTCGGCGTCAGAACATGCCGGCCAACACGCCTTCGTAAACGCTTGCCTCAAGATATCCTGCTCAGTTCGACCTCAAGCTCAGAAGACTCCGACCTTTACTTTTTTTTTTTTTTTTTTTTTTTTTTTTTTTTTTTTTTTTTTTTTTCCCACAAAATGTTTAAAATGTTCTCCTACACATTTGCCTTGTATATGCGATCTATTATATTACTTCCTCCTTTATGAGACAAATTATGTTCGAGGAGCTACATTGATGTAGCCAACCTTAACAACTTTATAATGTTCTGTATTTTATGTTATTCTCACAGATCTGTAAAAGCATTATTGCTGATCGATCTCAATAAAAATTTTAAAAAAAAAACAAAAAAACAAAAAAAAAAAAAAACGTGTGATTGAAAGTGTTTCCATGTCAATGAACATCGTCCTCCATGGGCTAGGGCTAACATGTTAGCCTCTGGTTCCCCAGGTTGCAATGGAGGGTGATGAATGTTTACAGGTATAAAAATCCTTAGCATAGCTTCCTTCGAAAGGGAAGTAAAGCTGGTGGTCCTGTAGCATGTAAAAGAACCACAAGCTTGATGGAGAGGCATATATTTCAGTTTCTTTCACGCAATTCTCTCATATGGAATAACTATATGGGGTAATGCTACAGGTTGGGAGAGAATCTTTAAAATCCAAAAAAGAGTTATACGCATACTGACCCACTCAAGTTATAGAGTTTCTTGCAGGCCACTATTCAAAACATTAGAAATCCTGACACAACCCAGCCTATATATGTACAATCTAATTATACACGTGCACAATAACCATGACAGATATATAGCAAATCAGCACCAGCATGAACACAACACAAGGCGAAAAGGAGAAATGAAATACCCAGCGCATAGGCTTGCACTCTATGAAAAAAGTCCACAATATATGGGGTGTAAAATATACAATAAATTGCCACAAAGGATTAGGAAAATCCCAAATCCAAACCTCTTTAAAAAAACAGTCAAGAGTTTGTTTGCCAGCAAGGCATACTACTCTGTTACAGAGTACATGGAAGATGTACTGTGACCTCAATTTTAGGTGTCTTAACAAATCATTACTGTACATTTTTTCTCTTTTACCTTTCTTTTATATTTCTATACTCGTGTTTGTAAATATTGTAGACTTATTTTAATCCTTAAAGTTGTAATTATAGTGTATTGACGAGTCACCAATTTACGAGCACCTGCTCACCCATGTAAGTGTAATGTGACGAATAAAGTATAAGTATAAGAGGCCTATGAGAAAAATTAAGCATTCTTTCATGTCCATTTTAGAATGGGACGCTGAGAATTACAATCATTTCAATTTCTAATGGTGATTGTGAAGGAGCTTTTTCGATGTACAATATTTTGTCAGATAAAAGAACCAATGTTACAGCACAGATCTTAGAAACCATTCTTACTTGTTATTTCAATGAACATGCTATATATAACATTTGAAATGTAAATTATAACAGTAATATTTGATATTTTATTTCACCGCTTTTATCCTGTTTTGAGTCTTCTTTTTATACTGACATACACAGTTTTTATTCACCATAAAATTGTGTCCCTTTCTATAAGTATAGAAAATGTTTAAGTGTGAAACATATAAAAGAAGTTTTACTGTATGATGTACAAAATATTATGTAATATTTACACATAATCAGCAGTTCTTTTAATGTTTTCTAGTAACATTGTTAGCTACTAGTCTCATTTATTTTGCTATTGAGCACATCATTTGTTTTGCTAGGTTTGGTCATTAATGCACAGCCCACAGTTGGACTGCAGTGGATTCACAGCCACGACGACTGTTGCTGCACAGAAAACTGGAGGAAAGAATGGAAAGCAACGGGTAGCAGGCCTCAAGCGTGCCAATAAATGCTACTGAGGGACATTCTTTTGATACCTAAATTACAAAGTGAAGTGATAAGCAACATTGCCACAGTCAAGGATTTAAACCTGGTGATTTCATGTGGTAGTGCATGATATTTCCAATTTCGTCTCAGAGATATGCATTTGTGTTAGTTTTCACTTTAAGTTTCATTGAATATTGCATTACAATAAATATCACTATCTTTTAAAACATAAATTCAAAGGGACATCTTTCATAATCTCTTGATCTACATTGGTTTTTTATTCTTTCTCACTGAAATTACAATTTGAAAAATTAATTTCTATGAGAAAGAATTCAGTTTTCTGAATAAAGGTTTAAAAACCCATGTAGAGTTATAAAAAATGTAGATTATTAAGTTACAGATATTGAAATTGTTAGTCAGGATTTAAATGAGACTGATCAGTCATTGATTAAAATGAAATGGAGTAAAATCTTGCAGAATTTAAATAAAAACCGCCGTAAAGGAAATTAACATATTAAATCATTAAATGAAAAATATTATGTTACAGAGTAGAATTTTTGCTTTAAAGTAAAGCTTACATAAGAATTAATAATGATCCATTTTAATCTTGCTTTCAGATTTTAATAAAGCTCTCAATGAAGTGAAAATCATGTCAGATGAAAGTCAATAATGCAGTTTTGCCAAGAATTTATGCACTTCCCAAAGTTCATAAACTTGGAAATAAAATGAGACCTATTTTAAATTGCATAGATTCTTCTACTTATAGTTTAGCTGAATGTTTAAAACTTCCAGTGTCTGATAAGTTCGAGAGTTAAAGCATTAAATATTCTTTTGAGGTGTACAGCATCTGCTAATGATAACCTTGTTTGTAATTGCTTTATTTTTAAGCATTCCTGGAGAAAATTTTTTTAAAGCTTTAGCAAAAAAGTTAACTTATATAGAATTTAATGTCAAATTAATCAGTTATTTTGTTAAGTTTACTAGTTGTTATTATTAACTAGATGACCCGGTGAACTTTGTTCTACTGAAAATTGATTTGATTGTAAAGCTTCATAAGTGATTATCACTCCTAATCAGCCTTAAGCTCTTAGCTTGCTGTGCATCTGCCTGACTTCAACATCTTCTCCTTGGCATTGTAATAAACACTGTAAAATAACAGAATTGTTTTCACAGTCACTCAAATTTGTTGAGCTTACCTTGAGAACCTTACAGTATTGAAACCGTCAAACTAATTCCTCGAGTTTTGCTAAATCGTATTTTGTGCTTTGCCTAAGCCTGCCCTAATTCTTTGAGTCTTGCTAAAACAAAATTGTGAATTGTTTTGTATATTTGTAAGCCTGCAAAGTCAATTTACCTTGATAGAATGGCTGATCAAAATGAATGTTCGCAAAATATAATTAAATTCAGTTTAACCAAATCTATTCTCAAAATCCACTATCTTATTTAACAAAAAAAAAAAAAAAAAAAAAATTTAAATGTAATAAATGTGACTGTCAAATGATAGGTATGCCACAAACATAATATATTGCAAGTAATGTGAAGTGGCAATTTCCATACAAAATTACCAATTTCAATTTTCTTTATTTTTCAACAGTTCCTTTGGGTTTTTCCTAATATTCTTTTTTTTTCTTTTTCTTTTTTTTCTTTTTTTTTTCCCCCCTTTTCTTTTTCTAAACATCCCAGTATTAAAGCAAACAGAACAAAAAACAAATTATTAAAATCGGTCAAGCCATTTTTAGTTTTTGCAAGATTAATGCATGTCAATTGATTTTCATGTGCATAGGTAGTGCAGAAGAGGTTGACAGTGAAGGGTTTAAAATGCAAATAAATGATTAGGAAAAGTTATATACACACTTTACTAAATATGCAATACCTGGACATGAAAGAAAACGCAGAGGCCAAGCTATTAAAATCCATGTAACTGACCACATGGGAAAGAACCTAACTTTTAAAGAATAAAGATATTGCCATGAATTTTGACATCCCAGCAGACAACCTTAGCAAGTACAGCAAACACTCACCAGATACCACCATGGACAGAGAGAACAAACTGATACAGGACAACCAAACAAACTATAATCAGGTAGATAGGTCAGCAGCTGATGATGAGAACACTGGACTCTGGAAACATGTCCAGATATGTGTATTTTAGTGAATTGTGTAAATGAATTTTCCTGTTCATTTAATTTCATAACTAATCTTTGGATCAAAAATGTTTCACACCTATGGCTTTGAAATGAGTAGTCCATTTTCAGATTTTCATGCTGATCTTTTCATAACTGTTTTGAGATACAATTCACTAAAGCATTTCCTTTAATTTTTAAAACCTGATATAGATATGTAGATGATTTTTTTGTTTCTAATAAACCCTTAAATGAACTATTGAAACATTTAAATTTACAGCATAAAACTATAAAATTCAAATTAGAAGCTGAAAATAATATGTACTTCCCTTTCCTAAATTTAAAAATAATAAATTGAATTTTGGCCTTTATCTAAAATCAACTCATTGACAATTACATGAAAAACAGATTTTCAGCTATTTTCACATAAATTTGCTGTTTTAAATAGTTCAATTTATAGTTTGATAAATATACCCCTTAATAAAGATTTTCTCACACTGGGAGATCTGGTCCATGGTGCACTTAGCCTTGTTAGGTCCCTATGGGCCCAATTGAGAAGTAGCAGCTCTGCCTGCCAAGACCACATATACAAGCTGAGAGAGACAGGTAGCTGACCACTGCACCCCAATCATGATGCTTATGGTGGGCAGAGGTGGGGGGACACAGCAACAAGGGAGTGGGCTCTGGTCTGGAAAAGGCTGTTGCCCCATAGGGTTGGTTGGTTAGATGGCAATACTATAGCAGGCAATTCATCATTTAATAGCAGTAAGCATAACAATGTGAATAAATAAAGAAGTCGACTGGTAATCAATAAATTGTGAAATACATCCCTTTGAATTTATGTATTATAATATTAAATTTGATTATTTATAGTGTCATAGACCACTGTTCAGTATTATAGTTTATTTAGTGTGAGGTAGACTTTTTACTGAAACTGAAGACCTGATCAAAACTATGTGTCAAAGACTCTTGATACTCTTATTTCTTAATTATACAATTAAGGCTTGTTGATAGTTCAATTGAGGTGTTTCTTGCAACAACAAAAAAAAAGGAAATTGATTAAATTAATATAGATAATGTCACTAATTTAATGAGTGAGCTGTAATATTTTAATATTTTTTGCTTGAATCATACTGTCAAATAAAAATGTGGAATATTTTAAACACTTTCACTTTCTAAATAATAATATAATAATGACACTGATAATAAAAATTAAAAAAAAATACAGGGTGGAAAGAAAGTTACTACATTAATTAAACCAGTTATAGATACGTTTTGTAACTTATATTTTTTTCCATGGCTATTTCCTGCAGGGATATTTTAGGTATTTCAGGAACATAAAATAGAAATGCTGGCAGCCCTGTCCATAGTAAGGTTTTCATTTTCAAAACCAATTAGAGGACAGTTTGTCAACATGTTTCACTTCTACTTTCACTGTGATGTATCTCACGAGGGTAAGCAAACAAATGTTATGTCAGCTACCTCCCAATAATTCCATCTGAATCTTCCAATGTCACATTTTGTAATCTAAACTTGGTTATTTGTATCACCTCTTTGACATGTAAACACAAAACAGCTGCATCTTTATTGGATGGTAAAAGCAGTCCTTCCATTGTACACTGTTGTAGTATATGCCAGTAGCATACCAGTTATACTTGTTATTTCATTAAAGCACTACCTCACCCTTTTGTCATGTTTATTTGGATTATGGGATGTGTGGAAAACAAACTGCAAATAAAGGAGAGGAGTGAGATAGGCTATATTTGTTTATGTTCAGAAGCTGTTTCAGATGCATTGTCTAATTCTAGCTCTATCTGTTTGCAATGTTTTATAATTCTACACTCCATTACTTTTGCTAAAATGCACTTGGAATATCATTTTCAGTGATCAACTATTGAAAAGCTGAGTGATATCTCGTAGTAACTACCAAAACTAAGTCAGAAATAGGTTATTCTACTCATCTTATAAGCAACAAATTATCTTCATACATTCTTGTGTTCCTCTGTGGTCTAAGGGTAACATGCTAGCCTCTGGTTCCCAAGGTCGCAGGTTCAAACCCTGCAGGAGTAGACAAATTTTTTTCGGGTATAAAAATCCTTAGCAGCAGCACCATGGCTGAGTGGTTGGATCCTTCGCCGATCATTGAGGTGGCCTGAGTTCGATCCCAGGGACCTACATGTAGTATTCGTGGTGGACGAAGCACTTTCAGAGTGGGTTTCACCAGGTTTTGTGATTTCCACAACTGCTCCTTCATTACCTTTCAAATCATCCATTTTGCCTGCATTTCATATCATCCTCTTCCTCACTCTCGTACATGGTGCTGGGCTGACCTCTTCCAGGTCTTCATTCTATAGGTTCATCTGCTGCTCCCCAACAGGCTCCTTCGGAAGGAATTAAAGCAGGTGGTCCATCATAGATTTATGGCATGTAAAAGAACCTCAAGCCTGATAAAAGGGTCTCTGAGCAAACTTAAGTGGTTTTTAAGCCCAAAGTAGAATGGGACACAGAAAACCACAGCAGTTAAAAGTGTCCATAAATAAAAGCTTTATTTCATACATTCTTGTTGAATTAAATCTCTAGTTTGGAACAAAAACTATTCATTTTTTTAAAAAATGGCTGAATGAAGAACAAATTGCCATAATACCTTTTTGTTTATACCTCTGTTAGACTATAAAGTACATATTGGAAGGAATGTAATAATTTCTCTTCCACCTGGTACTGCTTTAATAGTAAATTTATATTTAAAAAGTGAAATAAGTTGATTGACTATCAAATAAATAAATATATTGAAAAATCAATATATGATTTTAGGTAAAATATTAGGAATCAGATAATTTTGTTGCTGAATATTTCTAATTTTTAAGAGTAGGTTTTGTAAGAAACACCTCAGTTGTTTTCTGTAAAATTATATTTTTACTATCTCAGAAGCAGCAACAAACTTTTTGATAGTGGGTTTTTCCCCCCCTTCCTTGCTTTTAAGCTTTTGTACTGTCCCTTTTAGATTAAGTTGTTTTTACCATCTTTTGTACCTTAAGTTGATCTACCATTTTGCTTTAGTGTTTGATTGCGAAGGAATATGTTTGATAAATATATGTGCCATATTATTTTCTTTTTTTGATGGATTTGTTTAGTAGCCTCTATAAAATGGATCAGACTTGTTTTGGCATTCTTTGAATATGCAATATTGTCATTTATTAAAACTTTGGAGGAGTTTCTATTGTTATTATTTTGTTCATAGAAGCAAAATGCCAAATTATGATTTGGGTGAAACAGCACATGAAATCAATGGATCTAATTCTTACCCTATTTTGCAAAATTAATGGAAAAATTGTTAGAAAGAAAAGATCATAAACGTATGCATTACAAGATTTTCCTTCCATGAGCATTTCCAGAAATATATAGAAAATAAATCAAAGCTGCCTACAAAATTTGAACTTTTTACATGCCATTTGAAAAATTAGAACAGTTTTATGCTAACATTTTTAGCATTTCCAATATTTTTACTTCATCTATGTACTGTTTTCAAATGGTACCTTATTTGGTACTTAAATATATGAGGATGACTATTTTGAAAATGAGACAATCACCCTTTAGAATTGCATAGTATACCACAATCAGTACTGAACATACTAAACATTTAACCACTGTCTTCCCAAAGTATCAGTTTCTAATGCATAGAAAGGTCACCTTGCCGCACAGATTCAGCTTTTAAAGTAAGTTGCAAACAGTCCTGCTTTCTGGCAAGCTTTTGGTAAGTCTAGGTGAGACGGCTTCTAAATTGTTTCAATTTGCTATCATTCTTTTTAGAACACATCTTTATTTTATAACCTAAAATAATAGGAAGCAGATCATTATATACTCTGTTCATCTAGAGATTAGAGGAGATGTAAACAAAGCCACGTGTGTTTTGACCACAGCGCGCCCTCTTGACGCTTTCGCCAAGTAAATAGTCCCTTGAAGAAATACTGTTACTAAGGTCTGAAATGTCACTTAATGCTTGCTAAAGCATGAACTAAGTGTACTAAGCATAGTTAAAGTGTAAGAATACACAGTTAAGTGAATCTGTAACCAGCCTAATTCATTCTGCATGCGCATTATTCAGTATGAAAGTAACATGGCGGAACAAGTGAGTGTTGTACAACATAAGCGCGGAAATCCGTTTTGAAGTGGTTAAAAGACAACAATATTGAACATATTTAACAAGTTTTGCGAGAAATATCCCGAACTTGCTATCGAAGACGTGATGAAATTAACATCCGAGTTTACCGGTCTGTCAGTTGCAAGTATTTACAGTACACACCACGAAGTTGGTGAAGATCCTGGCAAAAAGCGATCACATGCCAGATAAATGGTAGATGTAGTTTGCGACGAATTTGTGAGTGTGAGATCTGCAATCCGTCGAAAATTTCACCAGTTCTTTGTTAACAATGAACCTCCACCTTAAACAAAGTGCTGTGGGCAGTTAACTCTGATCCCGATCTTCCAGATTTAAAACAAACTTCCCTCCACAAGCTGCTTCTGGAGATTGGTTTCAAGATTGTGAGCAGGAAATGAAAAAGTGTTATTGTGGACAGAGAAGACGTAAGTAGCAGTTAATTTTCACGTGCTATATGTTATTTGGATCAAGTAAATATATCCTTTTAGTAGGGTAAAATGCATATTATACCTACGCGTAGCGGTAGGTAACCGTGTTGCGTCATTGTGGAAGCACGTGGCCGCGGAGTGACACAAACCGGTGTTTTGTTTATATCTCCTCTAATCTCTTGATGAGCAGAGTATAGAATGTTATATGTTGCATCACTTTTCAAAAATGATTTACATAGGGCAGTATAACAATAGCAGATGATGTTTAAAGTCAGAAGATAGTCTGATCTACAGCAGTCACACAACTTTTCTACACCGTATTGTTTCATATTGAATTTTCATATAATAGAGTACACTTGTGGCATTTCATCCGCCATTCCATGCAGTTTGGGACCTCTGTTCCTTCCCAACTGTAATCCAGTATTTTTCTTAAAATTTTAAAAAAACTTTTGAATTGTACATGACATGGAACTCTGCTGTGACAGGATATCTGCTGTGGAATCATGCAACAAGAAATGAAATTTAATCTCCATTGTATTGTAATACTTTGGCTGTTGAGTATAAGAGAATTTGAAACATTAAATATTCTTGAACAAAAGAGAACAATATAACAATATAACACATTAACAGTGTTAAAATTTGAATTTAAAATTGTATAGAATACTGGAATATAGTAACTAATATTGAATTTAAGTAATATGTATACGTGTTTAATATCTGATACGAAATTAAATAATTTTGGGTAACTTTAAATGTGAATTTAAGTACTGTATTTCATCGCATAATCATCACACTTTTTATGCTTTCTTCATAAAGTAAAAATATGCTGTGCACCTTTCTGCAGGTGTAACCACTATACAAAGAATGAATTATTCAAGACTGGCTGTATTAACTTTCAGCAACCAGTGTACAGAAAACAGGAGTAAGAGCGAGTCTGAGCATATTGAAGTATGGCCACGTTACGCTGTTCATAGCTGAAAGAAAGAAGAGGGGAAGCAAAAGTGGCACTAATACTGCGATGCAAACACCTACTCCAGTAAATTAAAAAATATGACCTTGGATTTATTGAATCAAAACTGATCTATTATACACAAAAGCATCTACAATAGCGAATCGCATGTACTTTTTAACTAGAATTTATATTATCACACTATTGAAAAGGTATAATTTGGCGATGAAAAAAGTTAAAATAAGTTCAGCCATGGAAAGAAATTGAGTGAGTGCCTTAGGAAAGCAGAGTATTTGTACGAGTAAGACTCACGACTTGCAGGAGCACAGTTTACACAAGTCAATATTTCCAACATGCAGCTTGAGTTTATTGATATTGATCCACATGTTGTTATCTGTTGAACACACAAAAAGGTTGTGTGTTGAATCCCCACTCGCATTTGTATTTATTCTTGATAAAGAAAGGGACTGTGTAGTAAACTTCCTATTTCTGTGTCTGACAAACGATAACATAGAACAGACTATCAATAAATGCAGATTGCATGTTGGAAATATCGACTTCTGTAAACCACGATGCAACACAACGTGGGACTTAGAAATATTCTGCTCTCCTAATGTGCTCAAATCATTTTTTCCATTGCTGCATATAAGTGAAGATCATTGTAATAGAAATGCGTGAGTGCTTAGTATACATAAGTGCTCATTTGAATAACTATAGAAATAAACAGCTGTACACAATTGAGGAATAACATGGTTATTGACTTGGCTCATGCTAATCAAATGGTCATCTCTTGCTCTCCATGTGCTTATCACTTAGTCACATATGCTACTTCCTGCCCTTTATGTACTTGAACCAATCAGGTTCATTGATGGGCTAGCCACCATCTTGATGTCATCGACAATACAATATGCAGCACACTGTAAACCTATCTGGTTACAGTGACAGTACGTTATTTCAATATTTTTCGATAGTGGCCACCTGGAATATTGATGTGACGATTATGCAGTGGGAGGCTTAAGTCCTAATTGCTTGTCTATAAATCAAGATGCGACCACTACATAATGGCAAAGATTGTGCAATGAAATACAGTATATGGAGAATTGTGCATTTTAATCATTTGTGTAATTTATGTCATTCATAAACTTTGTATACAAATCCTTTTCATACAATAGCCATTTTGCATAATTCTTTGTACAAAACCAGTGATACAAGATACTGAAAACAAAATTCCTACCATTTACTATTCATTCTCCACCCAGTACAGCATTCTGAATAAATCATGAATTTACTCTTGGCTTTTATGATGCATAAATGTCTAAGTTCACAGAACACCTTTGGACATAAGTCTTAAAGGACTCTATCCTTGTCTTAAATGTCAGATTCAAGTTTGTGTATGAAGTCATCGTGTACTGCATATGAAACAAAATCTGTACTCCTGCACTCAACAGAGTATAAGAAACATTGTTACCAAAGTTGCCATACATGAGAACTAAGCAGGGTAATTCTAAAGAAGAGCAGCTGTTCTAAACCTTGTTCACAACCTTTCATGATTCTACACAAGTCTCGTCTGTCCACGTCAACCCAAATCTTCACTCAATGGTAATTGACTCACTCTGGTTATTGTTAGTGGTTTCCCCTTCTTACCCTGATCTCTTCCAAGAAGGGAGAAAGCTTCCCTTACTTGAGCTAGTTTATGCATCCTAACATACCAACATTCACATTAATTCTGCAATAAAATTACTGCCTCCAAAGTATTTAGAGTATTTTTAAGAACTTAAAATCAAATTCAAAGCCAGAAAGTTCTTAACTTTTTTTCTTTTTGTCTTATTATAATATTTTGAGAAGCAGGCACTTGGGTAGCTAAGTGGTTTTCTTTGCAACTTGTGCTGAGGGTCCATGGTTTGATTCCCAGTTATGGGGTAGTGATTAAGAGGGGTGTTCAACAAATTATGGAACTTTGTCCACAAAATTTTTCTTAGCTTACCTTTTACTTATTGTGTATGGTCTCCTTCAAAGTACTGTCCTACACAATAATTTGATTTGCCACTCCCAACGCCATTTCCACTCCAAGCAGTCTTGGTACACCTCTTTCTGAATTATGTGAAACACTGCCTGCAAATTTTCTATCATATCTATTATTGCAAATCTTTGTTCTTTCACTGGGGTTTTCAAGTTAAGAAATAAAAGAAAGTCCACAGGGGCCAGATCTGGAGAGTAAGGAGGATGAGGTAGCACAATGATTTCATTTTTTTGTGCAATAGTCCTGCACCAACAGGAATGAATGTCCATGTGTATTATCGTGATGCAAGAGCCATGAATTGTCTCGCCATATTTCAAGCCATTTCCTTCTCACATTTTCTCGCAGGCATCAACAGTACCATCGATTTACAGTTTGTCCTGTTGCACAAATTCATGATGAACTAATCCTTAAAAGTCAAAGAAAACTATCAGCATGGCTTTGTCATTTAACTTGAGCTGACGAACTTTTTTTGGCCTTGGTGAACGTTTCCCGACCCATTGTGAAGATTGAACCTTGGTCTCAACATAACCGTAGACCAACATATCATCAGTTATGATTCTCTTAAGGAACATCTCATTCTCATTTGCATGATCCAAAAGCTCTTCACAGATTGCGGGGCAAAGATCTTTCTAGTCTTGACACATGAGCACGG
Organism: Tenodera sinensis; assembly: GCA_030765045.1. Lineage (NCBI taxonomy): Eukaryota > Metazoa > Arthropoda > Insecta > Mantodea > Mantidae > Tenodera > Tenodera sinensis. The sequence continues at coordinate 39,653,698 of CM060965.1, forward strand.
AATGAACTTGGCAGCAACACAATGCATTCCAGGATGCTGTGTCAGGATTTCATGGCATGATCCAACTGAAATGTTACATTCTTCTGCAATCTCTTGGACAGTCAGTCTTCATTTGGCATGCACAGTTTCATTGATGTTCCTGACATGAGTGTCATCTGTAGACTTCAAAGGGCTTCCTGAACAAGGGTCATCTTCCGTCTGCCATTCTTAAACCATGTGAACCATTTGTAACACTGTAGGCTTCCTGCATCATTTGTTGTGTCTCTGTAAAGATTTTCTTGAGTTACACACAAAATTTAAAGGAGACGCGTTGCTCCTTGCCATCTCAAAATTCGCATACTGTGTCACAGAACATTTTACTTAATACAGCACTGATTAATAACAGATATACAGTAATGAAACATCCTACACAGGCTTATGCAGGGATGCCAACCACATTTCACCCCAACCCACGGTGCCAAATTATGAATGTTCCAGAATTTTTTGAACAGACCTCATGTAAGTTGGACCTCTTACTCTTGTGAAGTATGCCCAAGGCCCAACTGGTTGGGAGTCCATGATAAAAGCTGTAGGTCCTCTCATCCCATTGCCATTTACTATTCTCACCTCCTCATTGGAGGAATGGACTCTGCCCTCTGGGTCCATGTATCACTTGGTGGGACAAGGTTTCTCTAGAGATCATTGGCCTTGTGGAGATCAGTGTAAACCAACCACAATATTTTGACAGTTATAGCAAAATTATTTTAACTGAAATATTTAAATGTATGCAGTTTTAGCATCTCAGAATATGAAAAGCAATTTTATTTAGGTACTTATAGAAAAAGCAGAGGACACCAAATATTTATCTGAGAGGGGGTGCAAGCGTATAAGGAAGTTTGAGTGAGATTACATGTAGCCTTGCCATTATGTTTATTTGCGGGAGATAATGTCTTAATGATTCTTTCATTAGATGCATCTTATCTTTGTAAAGGCATATACATCCGTTCTGCTTCCTATCACATTCATTAGTAGTAGTTTCATCTGGAAATGAAATCCATTTGAAGCTTTATTTTGGAGCGTAATATTGTGAGGTGTTATTTCAGTAAGAAATAAGAAACTTTTAAATAACAAAACTTTTGAGTTCACACACACGGGACAGACAAAAGACTATCATTATTACACAAATTGCATGGACTTCTATCTTGCATCCTCCTCAGCCTTCAGTTTGTATCTTTTCACTGTAAAATACCAGTAACGTATTTCCTAATGCTTTCTGAATGATGCTACCAAAACTTAGAAAACGGAGTTCACCAAAAGTCAACTGTGCCATTTCTCCCAATATGATGTCAATAACCAGCAACTCTTCTAAACCATACGCGTGGTAAAGTTATGGCCATAGAGTTCATTGCAGTTGTTACATTGGCAGTAGAGACATCTTTCAGGACGTTAGTTGTGTTTAAAGCAAATAATCCTTGGTTGCGTAGAAGCAGTCATGTTCCATATATTCATTTATTTGGAAAAGTGCAATATGATGTTATATTTAGTACTAAAAAGTGATTTGATCAACTTTATTGTTTCAAGCAAGATTTGGTTTACTACCCTACTTGAAACTAGTAATTCCCATTGTAAGGTTGGCAGTGCTGTAGTGCAAAGTTAATCACTTTGAATTCTTGGAAACTGCCATTAACTTGTTTCTCCCATGAAAGTTGGACTTTGATTATATCCACCCCCTCTGTTCTGCTCCATTTGTGGCTTCTGTTTAGAAAATTGACCTTAAGCTGAAACAAAAACTTGCCACTCTTTGTATGCAAATCATTCTTAGTATATGCTGAAAATGACTGCAAAATATATTGTCATTTACTCAGGAAAATGTCTTTGTCCTTGAATGTGCAATTGCGCTATGAAGTGGGCAACTCCTTGGTACGATATAAAGTAATACCAGCCGTTCAAAATTACTGTCTACAAGGCAGTTGGACTGTAAAGCAGTGCCAGTGTTGCTACAATATTATATTGCATGGTTTCTTGAGCCTCCCATAAACATAATTCATTAGTGATATTGAAAGTGTGATCATAATTGCTTTGTTTTATGCAGTAATGCAATGTATTAGTGATGCTCTTTTGCATAATCTTTATTGTCCTGGGAAAGAAAGAATGTCCTTTTGAAGCAGGGTGCAAAATGTCAGAGTGAGAAGAATAAATAATAGCGCATTATCTCAAGTTCACTTGAGTCAACCATAAGGTCATAGCTAAACTCCTGAGTCAAATACAGTACTATGCCCAAACTTAATTATATACACAGTGTTTTCTGTGACTTCTTGGGAAAGATATCATTGCTCAATGAAAGATATCTAGAAGATTAGCAACCTGTTTTTCTTGTTGCCTATTTTTGTTTTCCCTTGTATGCTATCATTATGTTTGTGATTTTGATTGGATCATTTCCTTGGGTAAGAAAAAAAGATTCAGTTATGTGTTGATTAAAAAGTAACTAATTGCACAGGATTGGAAGGCCTAATAATGGCACTTGTGGCAGTATTTCATGGAACAAATTTTTCTCAACACTTGTGTATTTATTTTATATACCTAATTCACTCAAATCATTTGTACATTTAATAGGGTTATGCCATGTCCCAATTGTGTTGCTTATAATATAAGGTTGTCTCATAGTTCATTTTGCTCACAAGTTCCATCTATAGCACCTGAAAACCTGAACCCTCTGTACACTTATCATAGTTGCCTAACCACCCCTACAACTTAGAGGTCGAACCAGACTCGCTATTGGATATGTCAGTGTGTGTAACAAAAGGTTTGGCAGCTGAGCAGTGAGGTGTGTTCCCAGGGTTCTTAGTGATGAACCATAATGAGAAACAAACTTATGAGACAGCCTTATAGCTATTGACTGAAAGTATCCAAAGATCAGTAATCTTTCCAGCATCTATTAGAAATGCTGAGCATATTAAAATCAGCTGCATTATTTTCCAGGCTGTGTTTGCTAACCCCTAAATAACTCAAAATCAATATTATTTTTATAAAAATGTTGCTTGGAATTTTAGAATAGCTTCAAGAATGTTTCATAATTGAAGGCTTCATACAATGAAGTTATGTTACAGTTTTATGAAATAAGATTTTCCTCTATAAAATGAAGATATATTCTTGCTCAGTAATCACTATACTTGGAAGAGCTATGAATGTTGTATAGTATGTTTCTGAAGAAAGTGCAACTTCATAGTTGTAACATAACACCATGTTCCAAGCCTTTGAACCATTTTTTCCCCTCTAACTGCAATGTACATTCTGTAAATCTGCTTTAAACTAATGCAGCTGAAAAGCTCTATTCATCCTTTATTATGATAAGTAGTAATAATAAATGAGTACCTTTGTTATCTGAAGATTATAATAATTGTATTAAGATTTTGGTTCAAGAAGATATGTTTGCCAAATTTTTGAAAATAATTTAATATTTTCAAAAATAAAGCTACAGATCTCTCATTAGCAAACTGCAGTGGATCTTCTTCAGGTGTTTTGGTACTTAAAAGTTAGCTAATGATTGCATATGCAGTGTATAATTGAAACCAATGTTGTAGCATGATTGCAGTCTTTATGCAACATAAATCAATATTAAGATAAGTTTACTATACATTTGATCAAAAATTGTTAAACAAGTTACAGTGTATTAATTTTATGGCTTTTAGACTGTTGACTAAAGATTGATCTGTCACTCAAGCATTTTATTGTGTCAATTCTTTTTAGCCTTAATTCATGTTGACTTCTGTTGAGATGTAATTATATACGTAATTCTACCTAGACTATAAAATAAGCGCATGTACAGACATTTGATATTTCCAAAGAATACAAACAGGACTTAAAATAAGTCATTTTGTTTTTAAGGAAACTTGAATCAAGGCAGCGGATCTGCATGCAAAGCTTTTGTTTTTCTTCATGAACTTTTATATAAAATGAAAAAATCTTTAACTGAAATGTTGCTTTGTATTCTGAAATGGTGCTAGTGTTTGAACTAAGGCAAAAGTCTGCTGTCTACAATTGACAGTGAACATAGTGAAGAAGCTGATAACTAGCAGTAAAGTGGTTGTAAGAGTTTGGAGTTGGCTGATTTAAGTAAAAGGACAAAGAAGTGTACTTTCACACAATGACATGCACTGTAATGACTGGATCATTATTTTGTGGTAAAGTTAATCATTAAATCATAAACATTGAAGTCACTTTTGTGCTGTGTAGCTAAGTAAATAGATTTGTATATAATTTTAAATTAAAAATTGTTGAAACTTGCACACAGTGAAGCAAATAATTAAATTATGGAAAGAAGCAAGTAAGTTATGGAAAATTTACTAAGCACTCATATTGCTAGGACCAATTTTTCCAGCAACCAAAACTGGGGACAGTAGGTCCTCAAACCCTGTGAGTAATTTGGTAAGTGGAGCATTTGAGTGCTTAATATCAAAGTATTTATTTTATTTGTACATATTATTTGTAAGAGACAATGGTTAATAAGATCTTTAATGTAAGCCATTTTCTTTCAAGCAAAATGCTTCATTTCATCATACTGTCCATTCACTTCCAATGGAAGTCATTTTGTATATTCACACTGTCATAATAGAGCTTTAGTTTCAAAGAAATGGATAACTGCAACTGCAATTGTCTTGAAATAGTATTCACATTCATGGAATAACCAAGATCAGTTTTTAAAGTATTTACTGAGCATGAAATACTGCATTTCCGACTTAAAAACTCAATGCCAAGATAGGATATAAGCCTTCATCTGAGTTACTATGGCCCTTGCCTGTGAACTTGCATTGAAAACTTTTTGTCATACTTTTGATTCATATAGAAATGTTCTCTGTCAAGCCTCCATGGTGATATCAGTTGCACCTATATTCTGGCCTCAAAGGCTACATTGATATACACAGGAAGTTTTGTTTCTATGATATAGTCCATCACACGAAATAGCATCTTGGGCTGTTGACCAGAGTTTCAAACTTAACAGAAGCTTGATGTAGTCCTAATTAATTAACATTGTAAACATTTTAAGTGGGAAGTTTATCCCAGATGGTGCATTGTCCATGCATGCAAATCACCAACAGGTTAAGAAAAACATTTCCATATATTGAACTTAATAAACCCTTTCATTCTCTCATGTTATTGATTAACGAAGATCTGATATATCAGATGTCTAAAACTATTATCAACATTTAAAATACAGTGGAATCCCAAAATAATGCAGTTGTTGGGGAACATGCTTTAGCCCTGCATTATAACAATTCCATGGTATATTGAAATCTGAGCTTAGAAGCGACAAAAATCTATCCCGCGGAAGTGGTGGGAAACATTTGTGCAATAATAAATTACAGTAGATTTTAAAGTAACATATGGTAAAGTACACCACTTTTAAGTGCAATTACACACCAGTTATGCTAGGGGTGTATTCTAGTCGTGTAACCAATCTTAATTTATACACTACATACAATTGCACTGCACGCATTTTGCACTAACCTAATTTTTTTTGTCTTAAAGAAATCAATAACTTTTGTTTGGCAGCATAATTCACGTCTTTTTTCTCTGTATTGTTTGATTGTAGCAAGATGAAGATGAATACTGTTCAATTCATTTTGCTCCTCCATACACAGAATCATCTTGTTTCTGGTACTTATCACTTCACTAACATGCAAAACATCTTCTTCCGTGTGCATGTCTTGTTACTTTAGGAAATTCTTAGCAATGCAGTGGTGTGGGTCAATTCTAGGAATGCAGCGGCCGCAGTAGCCAAGGTCCGCATTAGGGGTAGTGAAAAGTATATCCAGTACTGCTCTGTGAAGAAAATGTTAAACTCAACTTTCAAAAATAAATACATAAAATGTACAATATATTTTCAGGTGACATAACTTTTTCCCTTGTTAAATTTGAATTCGTGGTATTTCAGACTGCGCTATTTCTGGCTTCTCCTGTACGTTGATTTGAAACCAAATTTAAATCCCTATAAATGTTTATTGCCAGAACAAATTCAAAACAGAAAGACAAATTATTTCCAATGTATGAGAAAGATAAAGTAAAAGGAACAATTCTTTGTAGAAGCTCTTATAAAACCTAAAGGTATGCATTTTTACTACTCATACCTTTGGTGTTGTGAATGTTTATCACTACCTTAGTTCTCACAAATAGTATTAGATATTGGCAGCATTAAACAGAAGTAAATTCTTGAGAACCAATAATTTTATTGCAAGCATTCTCTACCCACAAAGCAATACTGTTCCTTTTATGCTCAAATTGGGCTCTGATGACCAAAGGAGTCCTTTTATATCACAAATATATAAACAAATATCTAGTGTTATATTCATATGACCTTTTTATCCACTGTCATTTCTTTTTATATAGCTTCTACGAACTATTTACATAAAAGCTTATTTTTCTTTTGCTTCATGTTAGTCAAGATAAACATTGCAAGAATGGTTCCATTACAGGTACAAAGGGGATAGAGGAAATCAAATCAATAAGACATTAAAAAGCATGTTGCTATATGCTGGTCTTCAAATTCCATGCTCTTTCCACGAGATTGCAAACAAAAACTGAATAGTGACAGCAATATTGAAACCAATAACAATGGATATCTTGGAAATAGCTGATGTTATAAAACAAAGGTTAATTTAAATTGCATATTTTAAAGAGTTCTAAATTTTCATGTAGTAAGTCTCTGTCGATCTCTTTTGGTTTACCAGTTACATAAAATTTGTTTCAAGAAGGACATCCAGTATGCTTGGACTACACGAGAGGCTTACGAGACATTTTTATTCTGGAGAGTTTGAACTTCAAGACATTCACTTTCATTCCTTATCCCCGGCCTTACTTTAGCTATTCCCCAAGTTAAAAAAATTATAATACAACTCCTGAAAACTTGAAGCTTTTATAAAAAGCATCCCTTCCTCTAAGTCATCTATTTATCTCCTTAATAGCCATGCGATCACCCCCGTACCACACTTCCTCTGGCAGGGGGGGCCCAGATTCAGTCCCCAGTACCAAAATGGGGATTTTTCTTCACTGGGAGGTCTGGTCCGGGGTGCACTCAGCCTCAAGATGCCAATTGATAAATATCCTGATTGTAAGGTAGTCGCCCGCCTTACGGTCAGGGGAGTCTGTACTGACCTTTGTTCTCTTCTTTGGCCTTGGCTGCAGCTGGATGACGCAGTGGCCGGGTGATAAAGGTATCCTCTGTATAGGGGAGGTGCCCTAGTGATTATTAATAACCATGCAAGCTGAACATAGAAGATACATCTTATCTTTTACAGGGATTTTGTTAAAATGCTTGCTTATGAAAATGTTTGAATGTTTAAGTTATTTCCAAACTACATAGATTTTTTTTTTTAATATGTAATACTTCCTTACTTTTAATGCAGTTTCTTAGTCTTAACTTTTATGTAGAGCCCTGTTCACTTCACTACATTTATTATTGTAATCCTTTCAAAGGACAGCACATTAAATAAAATAGAACACTGTTTCACTAAGATATATTTGATACAGAGAGTAGAATATTTGTAAATCACATTTTGTTTTAAACATTTTTTGTGTTGAAATGAACACTTTATTGCAACATAAGTGGTCCAGTCAAGACTAACAATATTGAACTTGTTGTTAGTTATATCTTTCCTCTCTGTAACTTACGAGGAATGATCTAGTCTGCCAAGTGATTTCATTGTAATCATATTTCAGCTTTGTAATTTTTAAGCATTAAATATGTAATTTTTATTAAATATAACAATGTTGGAAACATTCTCAGTTAGCACCAACAAGAATGCAAGATGTGAAGGAGTGAATGTGTATATTCCACATATTGGGTTGCATTTTGGAAGACTGTGTAATAAAATTCATTTTCAAAATATATTTTTGCTCAAATGAGCATCTAAAACAATTGCATAATTTTTCATTTTTGAGCTAAAAGACTAAAATGGCATACAAATCAAATTTCCTATTTTTCATTCCTTTAATTTTTACAAGACTGTATGGAGGATTGTCGTTGATTTCCCAAATAATATCCTGGGATACTCATCTATACAAAATACCTCAAGGGATTGCAATTGTATACATTGATGGTTTTGTTTTTTTATAAGAAATATAATTTTTTCACGTTAAAGGAATATCTAATAAACTTAAAACTTCAACAAATCTGTAATAGCTTACCATTTTTGGTCAACATATTAAGCCCATCTCTATAGTGTGCGGGTAGCATGCCTGGCTCACATTCAAGAGGTCCTCAGATCAAATCTTGATTAGGGCAAGTTATTTGGATAAGAGTTTAAAAAAAAAGATATTAAATGGGAAATAAAGCTTTTAAAGAGTGCCAAAACACCACAGAAAAAAAATCCACATGACCAGCTCACAGCAAGCGTTTGTATTAAAAATCCACATGACCAGCTCACAGCAAGCGTTTGTATTACAAAAAAAACATATGCATCAGTTGTGTCATTGGACCCATCATTCCTGTAGGCCATTATTTCAAACCCCAAAGATTCTTGCTCTTGTTAATGAATAAATTCCCTCTTGAGCTCTCCCCACCCCCCCATGAACGGCCAAGACTTACCACCAGGCTACTGCACCTCCCACCTCTGCCCACTACAGACATCATGAGTTGGGTGCATTACTGGAGAGTGGGACATGGTCAGCACCCCGGGCCCTCCTGCCCAGTTATGTGGCCTTCATGACCTCTCTTGAGCTATTGTAGAGATAATCTCAACAAATCTTGCTCAGCACAATTACAATATGAGGCATGCATGTGATTTGCACAGACCAATAAATAAAATTATTCAAACAAGGATATTCTACAATAAAAATTGTTAATAACCTACGATACTCTTGTATATGATTTGTAGAAGTATTTAAAACAGTGAAACTATCAGGCTAGTTAAAATTCATGCGTAAGACGATTAGACTGTAGTTTCATTAACTAGATTGTTACTTTGGACAATAGTTTCTATGGTAACTGCCACCATCGTCTACTGTGTGCCCACTGACGTCAAGGCTGTGTACTGCCCTCTCTTTTCAATGTGAACTTGATATCAACCAGTGGAATTTCAAAATTTATTACTTTGTGGGCATCTTTTCTAATGAATTAATTTTTGCATTGGCTTTTGCTTCTGGTTTTATGACATGTTTGGCTGAACAGAAGTGATAAGCTGGTGCTGATTTCTCCATTGGTTTGAATTTTACATTTCTTAGGCGTTCCTTAAACCTGATTTGTGGGTTTCTTTTGATTTGACCAATATATGTTTGATTGCAGTTTTCACAATTTATTTGGTATATTTCCTATTTGTGATCATTTGGTATGGTGTCTCTTAGGGGTGGTTCAGTAAATTCCCACGGCCGCGCCATAGCTGAGTAGTTAGACTATTCGCTTCTCACCAAAGTTTCCTGGGTTCGACTCCAGGCAGCCACATGTGAGATTTGTGGTAGACGAAGTGGCGCTGGGGCAGGTTTTCTCCAGTTTCCCCCGCCATCTCATTCCACCGGTGCTCCATCTTCATTCCATGTATCATCAGTGTCACCACCTGCAATGCTGTTTGTAGTAAAAGCAGGCGTTAAACACTACCAAACCAGTAAATTCCTGAGGTTGTTCTCGTTGTATGGATCTAGTTTGATATGTTCTTGAAATAATGTGTTTAAACTAATTCATAGTCTTGGGGTGAAACTGAATTTGGAGTATCTTTGTCGATTTTGATCATAATGCCTATAAAACTACCTAAAGAAGCTAAAAAATAATTTGATCTGGCATTAAAAAAACAAACCTTCCAGAAACAGGAGACTCAAAACTTTTTTTAGAACACTTCACAATGAGAGAACTTGAAATGGCATTGAACCATCTGGAACACAAAAGATCACCTGGACATATTAAAATTCACCTGGAATTTCTAATGAGGCTTGGTCAAAAAGGCAAAACACTTCTATTACACTTACATTATATGACTTGAACACTTAATCCCTCAGATTGGAAAAAAGCAATTATAATCCCGATATTGAAGAAAGACAGACCAGCCACAGAAGTAAGTAGCTTTTGCCCCTTCTCACTCAAGTGTGATAGCTAAAGTCATGGAAAGGATGATAGAAGATTAACATTTTATCTGGAAACAAATGACATAACTCCGGAACAAGCTGGCTTTAGAGAAAATCATAGCACAAATGAATAAGTAATCACAGTAAGTCAAGATATCAAGGAAGCTTTCAATAGGAAGGAACATACAGCAGTAGTATTTGTGGACTTCCAGACAACCTATGATTCAGTTTGGCACAACAAATTAATGCAGAAGTTGCATGAAGTTGGAATCCAACACAACATGCTTCAGTGGTTGTCAGACTTCATTATACAAAGATTCTGTGCCACCAAGTACCACAATGAAATATCAAAATAAAAAGTCATGTCAGCCTCCCTCAAGAACCAGTCCTGAGCACTACTCTTCAATGTGTACAAAAACGATTTACCTGCTGCAATAAATTCCCCACAAGTAAAGTCAGCCCTCTTCACAGATGACCTCATCTGTGGTTCTCAGAACCAACCAAAAAATTGGAAGTATTGGAAAACCGTATGCAAAATACACTAAAGAACCTGCAAAGCTGGTGCAAAAATAATCAAATGACGGTTAACATAAGAAAAACAAGTTACAAACACGTCACAGTAGGTTGGAAAGAGAGGTCACTATCTCTAACCTACAATGACCAAGAAATATAAATCAAATGAAACAGAATACCTAGGTGTTATTTTCAATAAAAAGTTATGGAAACATAGGATCAAGTCTACAAACTGCCTCCATATACTGAAAAGATTATGCTGCACTAAATGGAGTTGCTCCTTAACCACACTCAACATCACATATTGCATGTATATTAAGCCTCTCTTGCAATACTGCAATGAAATCCTGATCACATCACCTCAAAATATGGAACAGTTGGACTAGATCCAAAATCAAGCAATGAGAATCATCACAGGAGATGTAAAATCAACACCAATAGAGGTAATGCGTATCACTAACAACTCCCCGCTATCCTTGAAAATATAAGAACAAGCATTGCTCCAGTATGAAAAGCTTGTCCGAATCCCAGAAAGCAAATGGACACAAAGAAATCCCCCAGGAAGAAAGCTAGTCACTCAGACAACATTCATAGAGAAAATCCAGGAACTGCAAACAATACTGCTACCTAATGTCAAAGTAATGCTAAATGAAGATATTGACAAGAAAGCTGATAACAGCAATACCAACCTTAAACAAATGAGCCTAGAAACCATACATAGTAATTATCCCCCTGAATCATGGCTGCAGATATACACCGATGGATCTATGATAAGTTTTGAAAGTGGTGCAGAAGTTGGCGGAACATGCACATTATTCTCATTTTACAACCATGTCAAAACATTTACTACAAATTTTGACTGTGAAATAGAGGCAATAAGATGTGCTTTTGAAAAGCTAACGTTCAGAATTAGAAACTTTGACACAGCAATAATACTTACTGATCCCAAAGCAGCTATCCAAGTAATTTTCAGTTCAAACACAGTGGACATAAAATGTCGCAGGATAATGGGAAATGAAGCAGCTGACCAACTAGCAAAGAAAGGATCCCAAATTCCACAAGCCAAAGTGAAGAACATCTCATATCTCGAGTAAATATTACATTAAAAACAAGATTAGAAACTCAGACAAATGCAGAAAAGAAATTGTTGTAATCAATAAGAAGTGGAAGTCCCTTGTGCTTCGAGAAGATCAGTGGTAGCCCTCTTCAGAATGACTACTGGCTATGACTGCCTGGCACATTGTGTCCATAGAATAAACATCTTACTATTACCACTTTGCACCCTGTGTGATTCAAATGAAATCATGGACAGTGTACATCTTAGGTCCTGCCCTGCTATTTCCTCTGAAGATGACATCATCTCAAAATACTGAAAGGCCAGACTGCTAACAAGTGACTATCGCCATACGCAGTGCATTAGGTACCTACATTTAATTGTTGTCCTAGTAATACATGTGGAGAAGTTTAATGTTGAAATGGGAGTGGTTTACAAAATTTTATCTTCTTACACAATGAATGACGAAAAGTAAATTTGTTTGAATTGCTGCCCAAAAAAAGTTCTTGCAAAGTGCATTATCAGTAAAGCCACAATTCTTAGTCACCTTCCCGTGTGCATGGGGCTGTTTCGTTCAGTGCTGATGACTGGCTGGCCTCTTACTCTGGGCAAACACATTCATGGCCGACACTGACACTCCTACACACAATGCGGTACTAAAAATGGTGGCTGATACCAGACTGTTACTACTCTCTTTCCTGTTGTGCAAGTATAATTTGTGGTTGCAAATGTCATTTATATCACTGGCTTTACACATAATTTCATTGCATGTTTAACTATACAATGCAAGGTGTGGCAAGCCTCTTATTGGATCTTGTGTTGAGCCACCTGCCATTAAATATTGTGTCAGTCATAGTTTTGTGTGATGTGTTTATTGTCCCAAGTCTTGTTCGTGTGGGACCAAACAAACAAATGACCGAAAAAGCACACAGAATATTGAATTTTAGAATTCTGCTGGTAGACAACATAGTGAAGTTTTCCGCTAGACAGCTAGGTGGCAGAGCAACCAACAGTGAATTAGGGGATCCTCTTCCAGACTACAATAGATATACAGCTGACAATGAAGACAAACGGATTTTAAATATGTTCCAAGTGAAAACTTAAGTCATGAATCCACTAACAATTTTAATTATGATAGTATCTGTTGGTTAGACATAGACAAAATATTTTCTAGAAAAATAAGTTCTTTCTGATAGCAGTTTTAATATAGGTTGTTGTTGTAGTGTTTAACGCCCGCTTTTACTACTACGGCACCGCAGGCGGTGACACTGATGATACATGAAGATGGAGCACCGGTGGAATGAGATGGCGGGGGAAACCGGAGTACCCGGAGAAAACCCGCCCTGACGCCGCTTCGTCCACCACGAATACCACATGCAGGTCCCTGGGATCCAACCCGGGCCGCCTAGGTGGTAGGCGAGCGCGCTAACCGCTCGGCCACGGCGCCGCCTTTAATATAGGTGCCTATATGCCCTAAGAGTTAAATAGATCTTATAAAACATTACCCTTTTCACAAGAAAGAAGAAAAAAGTTACTCATATGGATGCTTGTGAATGCTGTGTTCACATTTGGCGGATTAATTCAAACACGCTTTGCAGCCCTACAATAAGTAAAACCACCCACATGGCCCATAAGTTTAGAGATTCTGTTCAAACATTTAAGGAACACTCCACTTGTGCAAAACAAAGTAATTCTGCTGTTCAGCTCAGAAATTGAAATCATTTTGGTCCCAAATTATGATCAGCAGCACTTTTAACTGTTAACTGCAAGGTTGAATAGTAGGCCTCTGTCATGCAGAAGGAATGTAAGAAAAGGAGAGGCCAAATTTGAGAGATCGCTTGGGCGAGTAGATCAATGTGCTGAGCACAAAAGCAACCAGTGGCACCTGTAAATGGTATTCAATGTCACTTTAGGCTAAAATAATTTGTTTCTAAAGTTATATCACAATCAGTTTAAATAAAATCTCAATTTTGAATGAGTTAAGGGTTCCTCGCCAGTATGATCTACTGAAAACTACCGTTAGAAATTGCCTCTTAGCGCAAACTTCTTCTTTATCTGATTACCCTCCCCCTATGGAGGACTGACCCACCCACTCCCCTCCCTCCCTAGGCTTACAAGCCTGTGCCTAGGGTCAGATACCTGTTGGGGAGCAGAGGAACCTATTTACCCGACAGAGTGAAGACTTGGAAGTGGGTGGTCAGTCCAGCACCAGGTATGAAAGGGCAGAAGAGGACATGAAATGCAGGCAAAATGGATGATTGGAAAGGTGATAATGGAGCAGTTGGTGGAATGAGTGGCGGTAAGGAATTGGAGAACTCATCCAAGTGCTGCTTTTTCCACAATTACCACATGTGGGCCCCTGGGATCGAACTTGGGCTGTCTTGGTGATAAAAAAATGGTCTAACTGCTCTATCACAGAACTGCCAGACTTCTGTGCAGTACATAAAATTCATGCACAGCATATAGCAATTAATTAAAAAGCTGAATGTAATAAATTAATTTATCATCACTAGACAGGAATTGTTAAGCAGCTGACTTCAAGTTATCTACACTTACACGAAACACTGCAGAACAAGCCAAGGGTTACTGTAAAACAGGTAAAAATCAGTCAGTGCTTTGCAAATGCCAAAATACTGTGAAGAGATAGTTTGTTACCTGTTACCTCCCTGCTTATAGTCCAGTGCCAGTTCCTTATTTCCCCTCCATTCTGGCTTTAATGCTTAGAATTTACATTTATTACTATTGCTGTATATGAAAACCATTACTAGTGCATTGAATGTTAAGCAACATTAATAAAAACAAAAATATTTGTCCATGCTGGAAGAAGTCTTGTGACCTAAGTAATGACAAAGCATTGGTAGGCTCAGGAACAGTCTTGAGGAGTGGTTGGTTTATTCATTTGTTAGATAGAATGGGGGTTACAAGCTGATAGGTGAGAATGAGATAGGATTAATTATTTAGTTCAATTATGCTGTCAATTGCCAGGATCACATCAATGTTGCCAGTGTGACAAAATTTCATCCTGCAGTTCTTTTACATGCCAATAAATCTACTCACATGGAGCTGTTGTTTTTAAACACACTTAAAAACCATTGGTCTGGCCTAGATTTGAACCCGCAACTTTGGGATTGGTAGGCCGGCCTCTAACCAACTGAGCCACCCAGACCAACAGAATGAGGTAGAGAAGTGATAGTAGGTAGCAAAATTTCTCCTTACTAGTTGTCCATTATGGTGCAATGGCTGGGTGTGATTTGTGACCCGAAAGTATTTCTTTTTGTGATTGCTTATATGTATTGATTTTGATGTACAAGCATCTATTGTATAGCAGCTCAGCTTTTGCTGCTGACGCTGCTCCTTGGTTATTGTAGGTACCTGCATGTTATGTGGGAAACCCAGTGTCATCTAAGTATTATTTGGGGTTTATAAACCGCAAGAGACTAAACGAGGGTGCTCCATGAAATGGCAACTTCTTATGATTTTGCAGCCTGGCACCTAATTTCATTGTGACTTTGACTATGATAAGCTGAGGACTTACAGAATAACCAGCATCTTTAATGTATGTCATATACCAACTGCTGCAGTGGGTAGCAGCTGTGTTAGTTATTGTTAACTGTTAGATACAGCCCGATTATTTAGACCTGAACCTGCAGAAGCACAGAGAAGGCAGTCTAGGGTGGGGGAGAAAGGCTGGCAGTATACTCCTTACCTGCTTTTGTTACCTGCATTGTGAACACACATGCTACTCGGCTGCTACCGACCCAAAACCCATCCCAGTAAATAGTGGACTAGTCCAACTAATGCACATATAGCTAACCAGGTTCAGGTCGAAAAAAATCATACTATAAACGAAGCAGAAGTTAGAAGAGTTCCTCCACCAGAAGTTCCCTAAGTTTGTCATTCTTAAATTAACCTAAGTGCTAAATTTCAGGGTTTTTGATATTTTGAAAGCAATATGGTTGCTGGCATCTATGCTTCTACCAATTATATGTCTAGTTTTACACAGATCCTAGTCTTCACTTATCACCTAGTACATCTGTTAATTCCTGCACTTTAGGTACTTGATTCATTGATGGGCCAGCCACCATCTCAGCAGTTGGCAAACTGATGGCAGCGACAATGAGAAGTACATTACAACATGCTGCATATCCTGTATTCTCTCCCATGAACCTAACAGTTTGCAGGAGCAGCACTTTATTTTTCAACATTTCTCAATAGTGAAACTTGGAATATTAATGTGACGATTGTGCAGTGAAATGCTTAAGTTGTGATTGCTTATTATAAATCAAGAGGCAACCGTTATGCAATAGCACTGATTATGCGATGAAATATGTATATGTCTACGTATGAGGCAGACAACCTTAGTGAGATGAATGTAACCTGTCTCCATGCTGGTGCCAAAGAATATAAGTTTGTCCCACAACCCCTCAGCAGTGCATTCTGGCATGTATGTCCAGGCTTCCACAACTGTTAGAACCACTGATCCACCAGGTACAGTAGCATACACTCCCATGCAGAAGATAGAGAGGCTACATGAAAGCAAGAAACAGACCCAGGAGGGAATTACGATTGACACAGCAGAGCATTACGCAACATAGCCTCATCCAGCAGAAATAATCAAGATAAAGAGAAACTAAGTGATAAAACCCATAGAATAGACGTTTTTGCCAATGGAAGTAAGAAAGATTTGAGAGTTACATTCGGAATTGCTATATGCATAGACCAAGTACTAATCCATCGACTACAATATAAATTACATAGTAGATGCTCTAACAATCAAGCAGAGCAGTACATAATTCTCAAAGTCTTAGATCAGTTTGAACAACTAACTACAGAATGTTAAAAAAAAAGAGCATACATCCACACTGACAGCAGAATCACTTTTGATTCATTACAGAACTCCAACAACCATCTCCACCAGATAGAACAAATTAGAAAACAAACAAGGAAACTGGGTTATCAACTTCTCATGGGTCAAGGCACAATTGAAGGGAACAAGCTGGCTGACTACTTAGCGAAACAAGCGGCGAGCAACAAGGAATTACCAGTGAGCTTCAATAGGATGCCAGTAAGTGACATGTGAAACCTTCATGAAGAAAGTGTAGATCAGTGGGAAAGTGAGTGGCAAAGCATGAAAAATGCACTGACAAAATCTTAATTTTCCCACAGTTAGAGAAGTTATTCCTTAAGTTTCCACTTAATGGAAAAGTTACAATTACAACTTTAGCTGGACATGGAAAAACCGGTGCTTATTTCTATAGATTTAACTGAAAGATAACCCCTCATGTAAGTGTAGAGCAGAGGAAGACGGTCGACCAGATCATTTTTGAGTGCCCAAAAGTGAACAAAAAAAGATTTCATGTGTGAAATGCTAAGGAAAACTGGAAAGTGGACATTCACAAAGCAAAACCTAATACAAGAACATAGCCAAACATCCATTAACTATGTCAATGTGATAAACCTGGACAACCTAACATAAGATAACTTAGATTGTATGCAAATAGGAGTTAGTATTTAGTAAGAAAGACCTAGATTTCTACAGAAACAGAATAAAGAAATGGCCATTAGAGCAAAGTGGTAACAAAACCACAAGAATGAACTAAATTTATCATCACATAGCAAGCAGGGTGTGTAGTTATTACTTTTATTGTCATGGAACATGCCGTCAAATTAAAAAACAGAAGTACAGTACCATCAAACTGCTCTCCTTTGAAAGGGAATCATATGATGGTCTCCAAAATAGAGAGTAAGTGATAAGAGTTAAGTAGTTAGCTAAATATTCCAGTAGTTCTTTGGGTAAGAAATAATAGAGCCAAACATCTCAATTTTAATCCCATCAACTGTATTCTATATTTTTCCAATTTTATTCTCCTTTCCAAATTTGCTTTTGGATCAACTTTAAAAAGAAAAATGTCTGAGCATGGTCAGCACTGCTGCTTTAAAGAGAAACTCAACTTGTGTGCATAGTCAGTTGCTCTCAGAAAGCACATAATTCTTGAACTATCCAAAAGCAATTTCTTCCTAGCAATTATGGACACCATAGCTTATGAAGAATATCTTTCATATCTCTTATTTTCCCCATATGAGGACACATGGAATTATGAACCCATTGTAAGTTTTAGGATTTCCCCACTGAATGGTTTCACATGTTTTTGCAGAGTTCCCTCCATTATGGTGGGTTATAGTGGATGATATTCCATCTGTTATGTTGCCTTAGTACCACCTACTGTTCCTAAAATATAACCACAGTAAAGCTATGGTCATATCATGAGTTGCTACTGGCTGAGGATGTGGACGTAACCTCCACGAAAGCGCTCCTGTTTATCTACAACTACAAGTAAGTGATTGTCTACCTGAATACATGAAAGCAACTAAAAACCTTCACTATGGTCATAGTTGGTATTTTTCATCCAGAAGCCCTTACTTTTGAACTCATTGCTGGGAAGACAACCAATTAGGTTTTAAAACAAGATTCTGTTTAGATGCATTAATCTGTGGATGCCATTGTATTGCTTGTGTGCATGTGGTTTTGTCTTGAATTGCTTTAGAGCATTATATACAGTCTTTTTATAGTTTTTTTGTGTTTGCAAGACAGTAGTACCAAACAATTACATTATGATTGGAAGTGATTTTATCCAAAAGGGTTAGGTATTGCAGAACAAGATTTGCCAAAGGTGAGTAAGTTCATCATGTGTTTGATAATGATGTTCAAGCGTTATTGTTTGAAACCTGTGATATGAGGTTAGACAATGTTTTTATTCTGATAAACAGTGATTATTTTATTTCCTTCAAAAGCTGTGTATAAATGTGATAAGAGAAAAAGTAGTGGACAACATTTACCCAATGTAAAAAAAATATGCATGCTTAACAGCGTGTTTTACAAAAAACAATTAACAGCACCAAAAATTAAAAGTTGAAGCTGAAAAAATCTAAATAAACTAGCTCTAATGACAAGGTTGGCAGTACTGCTTTTTGGTGTAATGTCCAGGGCAGTTTGTTGCAATATTGGCCATATTGAATTCTTGGGATCTGCTCATAAGCTGTTTCCCCTATACAAGTTGACATTTGAAGCATTCCAAATATTTTGCTGCTTTGTAGGATAAGCACATGCAGCATATGAATCTTTTTTTAAGGTAATGCTAACATAGGCAATTGAGGAGTCTCCAGATATTCAATTTCAGCTTAATCTATCAGTCCTAAAGATTTTAAAAATGTAGTAACTCAGGAACAAAAAGTGACAAGCACACACAATCTAGGGAACAAGGTTAGGTTTCAACATCTTCATTAAAGCAAGAATCTTAAATCTAGTAATTTAGAAAATTTATTTTTAATTCTCTTAATATTTCTAAAAGGATGCTTCCAAAGAAAGCTCTTTAAATATAAACAAATATCATAACATTTTAAACAATGCTGCATTTGTTATTCATATAAAGTTACAATGACATACAGTACAAACATACTTGAGATTTGATTTGTGTCTAAGGAGCAAAAAAATTAATGTTGCCCATTAAAATGTAGTCATGAAAAGTTAGTGATGAGGTACATTGTCAAATTGTTTAAAACAAAGTGAAGTTACATTAGGTACTGTCTTAATTTATCACATTACATTGGTGATGATATGAATAATTACTGAAGCTATAAAATTTGTTTAGAGCACAGTACGCAACACTATAACCACTAAAATACAAGCAATAAAATTATTTGTCACACTATCTGCAGCAAGAATCATATTTCCATGATCTTATACATGCAATGAATAAAGCACTATAAAAGGTTTCTGTAAAGAAATAACTGCATGTAGAAACTGTAAACTTTTTCTTGCTATGTAATTCCTTGAGAGCTGCTTGGCACTGTTTCTCCCTGCATAATGGTTCAATGTTGAATTTCCATTGTCCATTCCTTATCCTGTACAAGAGATTAAGAAAAATGGTTAATATGCCACAGGGTACTTCAAAACATCAAATCACAATATCAGATTTTTACAATGAATCCAGCACTTCCTTTACCTTAGGTGAGGGAAGAGAAAAAATTTGTATCCCAAACGACATTGTTTAGTTTACCAAAATTAATGGAATCCATTGATTCTCCTTCCTCAAATAAAGGAACAGCTAATTTGATTAATTTTCTTATAAAAACATTCAAATAATTTTTTCTTTCTTTTTTCTATTAACTGTGCTATAAATACAGATGTAAAATGGAGTGTGCTGGCACAGACTACTTGTCCATTGTATTTCAGCAAGCCATATACTATATTATTCATGCTTATAATGTATGTGCAGGTGCTACTATTCTTTGATGACTTTACTAATCAGTACAAAGAACTTGGCACAATAAGCAATAAAAACTTTAAACAGATTGTCAAGCAAACTCCACAACAAGTTCAAAACAGACACTAATATAATATTTGATATTTCTGTTTGTTAACAATACTGTCAACTGCCAGAATCATGTCAGTGGCACTGGTGTGCTGAAATTTCATCCCATAGGAGTTATTTTACATGACATGGGACTGTCGCTCTTAAGCACACTTAAAAACCATCCGTCTGCACCAGATTCCAACACACAACCTTGGGATCAATAAGCCAGCACCTAACCAACTAAGTCACCGACTAATATAGGCATTATCAGTGAATGAATAGTAAGCATTTAGGTAGGTAGCATAGGTACGACCACATGTACCCAACCTAACAAAGAAAGTACAAAAAGTTTGAGAAAAAACATTTATTTCTCTATATAACCTCTTTTCAGCTCAATACATTTTTTCCAGTGATGCTCAGTAGCTTTGATATCCAGTTTACAGTGAGAAATGCGAAGCTCTACAAAATAGCCATCAACTGCAGGGTACACCTCCTCATTCAACTCAAACTCATTGATTTTGTCCATGGCAATAATGGATGTGTGAACCAGTACATTGTCTTGATGAAACAAAACTTTCTTTTTTGCCAATTGCAGCCATTTTTGCTTTATTTCATTACTCAAATGCTGCAACAATTTTGCATAATACTCACCATTGATTGCTTTCCTTTTTGGAATAATCAATGAAAATTATCCCACGTGCATCTCAAAAAACTGACACCATGACCTTGCCTGCAGATGGAACTGTCTCAGGTGAAGTAATGGACCCATGTTTCATCATGGTAATGAATCGTGCAAAAACTTACATTTGTTGCAGCAGAACATCGCCAAACACTTGACTGAAACATCCTCACAATGCCATTTTTGTTCCATTGTGAGAAAACGTGGCACCCATCTTGTGCACAGCTTTCTCATGTCCAAATCTTCAGTCAGTATGCAATGCACAACACTTTTTGAAATGCCTGCATACTTAATTGATGGTCATCCAATGCCATTTTGCGGATGTTCTTTACAATTTCTGGCACAGTCACCTCATTTGGTCAACCACTGCGATGTTCAACTTGGTAGCTCATATGCTGCCTCACTTAAACTCCGCCACCAATATTTTACTGTTTTAAATGAAGGAGCAGACTCCCCAGAGTATAATCTAGCTCAACTTTAATATTAATTAACTAAGGTCTTTCAAATGAAAGTATTGTATCACATAACAATCACCAGTTTTATCCAGTTTGTAAATTCACCGAGAGCATTCCCTATTGATGGCTGCCAAACAAATACTAAAGAACATAGCATTGTCAACTTCAAACTTAAGCTTTATAAAGTTGGTACCTTCTACCATAGTAATTTGAAATGACTGCTCTCTAGACATCAGGTCAGGTACTTCTGGGATAGCCCACATAGCTACAATAATCGCCAAAGAAAATTTCTCTGCACCTCCAGTCTGTCACATTATTTATCATTGTATGAAGGTGTGGCCATTTCATTGGTCATTTTAGGAAATGTACCCTTGCACCATGGCCTAAAACAGCCACTGTAATGGCCATGGCTTCATACAATGATAAATACTGTGATGCAGAATGGAGGTACAGAGAGATTTTCTTTGGCAGTCATTGTACCTTCATTATTATATGGTAATGAGCTCTGCAGGGAGGGGGGTGGCTGCAGCTGATGTACATATTAATAGACTACTGATTTTACAAAAGAAATGCAGGAGAATATCAAATGTTAGCACTCTGGATTCTTTTAAGTATATTATTTATTATAAATAATTCCTTGCGTCATGTCATTGTATATCTACAGAGTAATAATGTTACTACAAAAGTCAAACGGTCTTACTTGAAATTATGATGCACATGTATATAATACAAGAAGACAAAATGATATATGTAGGTATGCTCTCACTAGGAAATTTGGTGAATAAAGATCCCATAAACATAGGAGCAACCCTGTATAATAAACTTCCAAGAAACTCAAATCCATAAAACAAAATTAAAACAATGTCTCTTAAATAGACCACTATATAAACTTGAGAAATTATGATTGTTTAAGTGGATAATGTAAACTTATGTATTGTATATGATTTCTTATATTCCTATATAGTTAAAATGCTTAAAACTTGTAATGTCAAGTATACAAGAATAAAGAACTAATTCACCACTTAAAAACACACAGCAAAACAGCATAGAATACCATACATTAAGTTTACTAAATTCCACTACTCTCTTAATGAGGTGTAAGCTTCAAATGTGTCTTTAAATTTTTACTCTTCAGTTACTATGTATTTTTATTGCCTCGTAGAGTGGAGAAGGTAACCCTCCCCTTGGAGCTAGTACAAGGAGAGGTTAGATGTAGAACCTAACGAAATAAAAAAAATGGACCATAATAAACTCATCAAAATGTGTCAGTCATCTAATTTAATTAAAAATGGACAAGAGGCCTTTTCTCTGAAAAAACTAATTTTTGCCCAAAAATGCAATTTTAACTTTTTCCCAAAACATTGGTTCATATAGTTGGCAGTCTCCGCACACATGCTACCCTGCTGATTGCTAGTAATTGAGCTCGGGAGAAATTAAATTACTAGAAGTCTCAGGCCAGAATAAGTCTAAAAGGCTTAAACCCTGTTGTTGACGATTCTGATTAAAGAAAAGTTCCAACTCAGCTGGAAATGGAACCCAACACCTTGAGTTGAAAGGCCAGAACACTGTGGAGGTAGTCAGCTTTGCTTTATTCATACCTGTATAACACAAATGGAAACTATGTCTATAATTATTTACCTTTTAGACTGCAAGCTCTAAGGCATATGCTTCATCATTTATGGACTTTCTGTTTGCGTCACTCATTGAAGGTACTGCTTTTTGTTCATTATCAGAGTGTTCTTTTACTTCTGTCACAGTACTATTAGCTTCCTTTTTCTCATCTTTTTCTGGTATGTCTGGAACCTTTTGGTGTACATCTTTTACAGGCTGTTCTTCTGAAAAAATAATTAAACCAGTTGAACAATTACTCTTAGTTTTGTAAGAATACTGCACTTCATTGCATAATCTTTGTACATTTTATACTTTCTTCATAAAGTAAAAATACACTGTGCATCCATTATATGAAGAATAAATTATTTAAGACTGGCCATGTTAACTTTTAGTGACTAGCACAATAACGGGAAGCACAGCCACATTATGCTGTTGGTAGATAGGGGAAAAAAAAATTGACATTGACACTGCAATGCAAACAGCTACTTCAGTAAATAACAAATAATTAAAAAAAGAAAAAGAAAAATGTGACTTTAGATTTATTGAATTGAGACTTCAATTATTTACAAAAGCATTTGTGATACTACTGAATTGCATGTACTTTTTACTGGAGTAGATATTATCAGACCACTGAGAAAATTCTGTAATATAATGTGAAGAAAAGTTAAAACAGGCAAATAAGTGAAGGTCATTGTAATAAATTCAGAAGTACTTGGTACACATAAGCACTTGTTAAAAAGCAAACAGCATTACACAATTGAAGAATAAGATGATTTACTTGTTGCGTGCTATCCAAATGGTTTACATCCCTTGCTCCTCCATTAGCCTATCACTTGCAATTAGTCACATCTGCTAATTCCCATGCTTCACATGCCTACACCAATCATATTTATTGATGGGCTAGCCACCATCTCAGCAGTTGGCAAATTGATGACATTTACAGTGAGTAATATACAGTGGAACTTTGATAATTCAAACATTTATAATATGAAATCGTCTAAGAGGTAGAACTGGAACTTAAAAATTCAATGCCACAACTGGGATTTGAACCACAGACCTTCCAAATCCCAGTTGTGGCATTGAATTTTTAAGTTCCAGTTCTACCTCTTAAACTTTGCCCACACACGGCTTGTGTGTTTAAAAACACCAACAGTAAGTTTGTTGGCATAAATAAATGAAATCGTCGTTAATTCAAAGATTTTTCTTGATGATGAATTGAGGTTTTAGGGCACAAAACCTTGGTCATTAGCGCCCAGATGATTTTTCTTAGTCCCTTGAATTTTGTATTAAAGCAATGTAAAAATGTCATGTAATTTGAATTTAATTTTCCTTAATTTGAAGTTTTTGTTCAGAAGTGTCAGGTGAAAATGATCTAATTGGGAAAATTTAATAGAATTTCATGCATGTGTTTCTGCAAAAGAGGTCATTGCTGCAGGGTTGATTGTTTTGTTGGATGCTGTTTGGGGAGTGGAATAGCTTTCGTAGCTGTTAGCCTTGAGCTTCTATATCTGCTCCCACAACTTCTTGTTTAAAACCTGTGCACCTTTCGTTTTTGCTTGAGCTTCCTACTGTTCATTGTGTTGCAATTCAATACTACTATATCTTTTAATAAACTGTGCAGTACAGGACTAACTTTTGCAAAAAAAAAAACTGATGTAATTCAAGAATTGAAAAGGTTTTGAAGAAAAAACTTGAAATCGTGAAGGAGTACGGGATACCACCAACTTATCTGAAGAATAATGCAAATATTTTAAGCAATGCCTCAAGTGAAAAGGGAAAGAGAAAAAAGAGCGAGACAACTGGAAAATCCTGATGGATGTATGTACCCATATTGCTAAAATGTCAATTTTAGACAACCTTTGTAATTCAAATTTTTGGATATCCCAAATTTTTTCTTGTCCCTTCAGCTTCAAATTATCCAAGTTCCACTGTATTACAATATGCTACATATCCTGCACTCTCTCCCATGAACCTAACAGATTGCAGTGGTGGCACATTTTTCAATATTTCTCAATAGTGAATATTATGTGATTATGCAGTGAAATATTTAAGACCTGATTGCTTGTCTATAAATCAAGGTGCAACCATTATGCAATGAAATATAATATTCTGTTTATACATGCACAAATAGATACTCAGTTTCATACATTCAGTTTTATAAAGTGTTTTAGTAGTAATATTGTGAGTTGGTTTGATACTACATTTATTTTTATAAAAATACTGTAAAAGTTAAATATTTTTGGGGCTGATACTGTTCAATTTTGGAGTAGCCCTTGTACAAAGAAATAACTATTCTTAACCTCTAATTGAAGTTTTCAGAGATAGGGAAATTATGTGAAATATTAGTTCATGTTTACCTGAAAAATTGTTGCATTGGGATGCAGTTAGTTCCTTCAGTTCCTCTAACTGCTCTATGTATAAGGTCTTTTCTCGTTGACTCCAATCTCTGCATTTCTTTAAAGTGCTTTCAATCTCCCCTTTCAGTCTTACTTGGTCCAGCTGGGATGGCCTCGGGGAGATTTTCTCAGTAATGCAGTACAGCAAATGTTCACTATCTTTCAATGCTCTGCAGCTATCAAGGCATTTTGCATACTGCATCTGCTTCACAACTTTCATTAGTTCTGCTTTTACTCTCTCATTCTCACTGTTTTTCAGGGTTCTGGCCTGCTCTTCAATGCTGTCCATTGCTGTAACCATTGCAGCCATCCTTTTTTTACTTTCAGTTACCTCTTTCAGGAAATAACTTAGTCTTTGCTCATCTCTTTCAACATAAGTAATGAGTTCATGTAGCAATACAATCTTATCTGCAAGATAAACTTCCTTTGAATGTAACAGCTCCTGCCTTTCAAAGTAGTTCAAAGCATGTTTTTCTAAAATTTCCAAAATATTATGGGCAGCCATAACTTCCTCATAGTGTACCGTAAGGTCTTTGTCTAGCTGCACTGTGAGCTGCTGTGATCTATAACACTGATCTTTTAGCATTTCATATCCTTTCTTTACAACAGCATCATTGTATTGTCGTAATGTACCTTCACGCAAGTGAAGTGCTTCTTGTGCTTGGTTAAAATATTTATAATACACTGCCAAAGCTTCTTCTGTTCTTTTCATCATGCATTTTGCTTTTTCATAATTAAATTTGTTTCTATCCCTCCTACATAATGACTTCTGAAGTTCTCGCTCTGCTTTTGCTTTGTCTTGCATTATTTCTACAGCAATTTTCTTTTCCTCATGAATGTGCTTTAAGCAACAATTTGTGTTTTTTACATCAGGATCTGTACGTTCAGCAGTGCTTGTACCTGTTTTGCTAAGCATATGCTTCTGTGCATCAGAGCTACATGACCTTGATGATTTCTCATAAGGTTTTCCGTAGCAATGTCTGAAGTAGAAATTGTGCCACTCCATTTGCTGGCTTTGTCCCTGTAGTTTGTCAGTTTCATTCAGCTTTTGAAGCTTGATCTGAAAGTTTTCTAGTTCCGGAATTATTGTTTCTAACAACCCAGAGAATTTCTGAGCATTCACTAGTAATTTATTTTGTTCCTTCTCTAGTGTGTATTCACACAGACTTTCTTTTGAATGTTGTACACTCATTAGCTGACTATCTTCCTCAGAGGTAGCACCAAGTTTATTCTTTAAAAGATCAAGCTTATCTTTGTATTCCATTATATTCAAGAGTTCCTTTTTCTGAAGCTCCAATTCAAGCTTGATCAGTTCACATTTTAAAATTTCTGAATTGAAAGTCTCATTCTGCTGTCTAGTGTCACTTCTTTGGAAGCAATGAGCATGAGCTTTCAACTCATTTATATGTTGTTCAACTTCCATCAATTCATCATTTATTCTTTGAATTTTCAGTTTAGCACCTTCACTAGAAGCTAAAACTTTTTCTGGCTTCCAGACCAAATTCTCTGTTTGTGTCTGTATTGAAGTTTTGCTTATTTTAGCAAATTCAGTCTCTGAGAGCATATTGCTGTAAGTTATAGCTTGGCTTTTGAGAATGAAGGTATTTCTGAAACAAAAGAACATAGTTTCAACTGTGTGTTAGGTATACCTGCTTATGAGAGGTAGAACTGGAACTTAAAAATTCAATGCCACAACTGGGATTTGAACCACAGACCTTCCGCTTACCGGGCGGCTGCTCTACCACTGAGCTATTGTGACAAACTGCCAGAATGGCATTAAATTCTCAAACCAGTTCGTAATTTGTCTCTGATGTGAGACTGCCTTTGTGGTTTACCAGGAAAAATACGAACAGGTTTGAGAATTTAATGCCATTCTGGCAGTTTGTCACAATAGCTCAGTGGTAGAGCAGCCGCCCGGTAAGCAGAAGGTATGTGGTTCAAATCCCAGTTGTGGCATTGAATTTTTAAGTTCCAGTTCTACCTCTCAAACTTTGCCCACACACGGCTTGTGTGTTTAAAAACACCAACAGCAAGTTTGTTGGCATAAATAAATAATAAATACCTACTTATATTTAATACAATATCACTTAACAGATTGCTAGATTTAGCAATCTAGATAGGAATATTATCTGTTTCCACTCTTTTAGCTACAAGTTCTGTGGAAATTTCTGTCTTATAAGCCAACAACATACGAGAGATATTTTAAAGTAAGTACTGTTGAAATATTTTGCCACTGTAGCGTTGCAGTAATAACTTTCAGTGTGTGCAATTACTGCCTCCATCCATTACAAAGCCAGGCGCAGCTGTGAGCAACTGCTAGTTTGCATTTTATTATTGTTAGAGCAATAGAGAAATACCAGGTTTACTTTTTGCAGATGATTTAGTGGTAAGCTCATTTTCAGTTGGAGGATTATCAAGGGTTATGCAAATTGTACATGACTATTGCAAGAAGTGGGGTTTGAAAATGAATTATAAAAGTCAAAGGTAATGGTTTTCAAAAGAGGAAATAAAAGTGGAGGGAGGAAAAGTGGAATGTGGGAGGGGAGAAGCTGCAAGTGGTGAGAAAATTTGACTTTAGGAGCGAGATTGAGTAATAACGGGAGATGGAATGATCAAAAGATTAATGCTTTAGCTAAGGGAAAAATAGCAATGAATTCTATAAGACTATGTTTATAAAAGATACCAGGAATACAAGCCAAGTGGCTGGAAAGAATATATACAACGGTGGTGGAAGCAAAAATGGTTTATGGTATAGAGATTTGGGGAAGTGAGGGATGAGCTAGATAGAATAAATAGATTATTTTGCCAACAGGTACTGGGATTACCTATATCAGCACCAAATGGTGCAGTAATGATGGAAATGGGAAGGTTGGGTAGTAAGGGAATGATTGTGGAAAGCATATTAAAATATTGGTATAGGTTAAAATTAATGCAAGATCAAAATATATTGAGGCAATGTTTAATAATGCAGGAAAGAGTATCTAATGGGATGAACTTGGTTCAGGGATTGAAAAGAACGCTACAAGAAATAGGAATGGGGAATCTATGGCAGGAGAGGGAGCAATTGGCTAGAGGTTTTTGGAAAGAGGTAAGGCAGAGGGTGGAGGATATTGGGAGACAGTAATTATTTCAAAGTCTTAGAGAAAAGAAAACTTTAGCATTATATAGTCAATTAAAGGAGGAGTGGGGTAGAGAAAAGTATGTGGATGTATGTAACAGGGTGGGAAGAGAGGGCTGGGCATGGACTAGATTATGTATACATATTAAGAGGAATGAGAAAGGGTGTAAGCTTGGATATATGTTCGTTGTGTGGATACAAGATCCTAGGGAACAGAATAATGATTTTCACTATATATTAGAATGTGAAGAAACAAGGTTGTGGAGGGAACAATTTTTGCCAAAGAAATGGGGGAGGAATAATAAAGAGGTTAATAAAATTAAGATAATGAAGCTAAGTAAGGAAGGTGACAAAGCTATTAAGGGAAAGTATGGCAAGAATAAGGCGAAAATGGTATAAGAAACTGAATAGAAATAATGTGGAACAGGGTGGGCCCAAGCATACATAAATAACCACAGAGTTAAAATGCATCGTGGGCCAAAGAATAAAATTGCAACTCACAAGGTAGGAAAAATATCAAAATTGAAAGTAAGGGTATTGTAGATATGTTTTTAATGTATTTATTTTGTTTTAAGTTGGTTTAATTGTATTTTTTTGAGCATAAATCATTCATTCATATTGTTAGAGCATTTTAAAATGTTCAAAACAATCCAAGGACCCACCAACTGTGAAATCAGATCAGTAATTAACTACTTAGTTTTTTTTTTTGAGTGCTACATCATCAAACGTTCATTGTCAACTGTGTGGGGTTTATGGAGGAACAATAGTGAGTGACAATGCCCAGCCACAGACAGCAAAATAAACTCAAGGTCTGATGACATTTGCTTGGGAACAATCCTCTTTATAGTCTGGATTTGGCACTAAGTGATTTTCATCAGTGTCTTTATCTAAAGAGTTTCAACAAGGATAATGATGTGAAACTATAAGTGCAGACTTGGCTTTCATCACAGGTGGCATCATTCTAGGATGAAGGCATACAAAAACTGGCTTCCTGTTCTTTTACTTTATTTTTTTTTTTTTTTATTTATTATTAGTCTTAGATTCTTACAGAATTTTGACTTTGCCAGTACAGGTTAAATACATTGTTTACAAGATATATAATAAACATGTATACATTTACAATTCACTTAAATTATGTATGGATTTACTCAATAGAAACTTTTAATTTGCTTTTGAATCTAGTTTTTGTTATGACAAATGCCTGAAATGGAGGTGAATATCTGGAGAAGTAGCATAAGGTGTATTCAAATGAATAAAATAATGGAAAATAATGTTTGTTATTTTTTACTTTCTCTACTGGTAAGTAGGGGAAGTATTGAATTCCACCCAAAACTTCGATTTCGAGATTTCACCGGAAATATATGTTTTGAGACCCCCCCCCCCCGATTCCAAAAAAAGCATTTTTTGGAAAAAGGTCCGTGTGTGTGTGTGTCTGTGGACAGCATAACTCAAAAACAAAAAGTCGGTTAAAAACCAAACTTGGTGTTTAAGTTTAATGTCTTTCAAGGATATAACAAAGATTCTGAAGAAAATAGCCCCACCCTGAACTACACTTTACATGGAAACTTTTTTGAAAATTTTGATTTTCTTGAAAATGGCTCTAATGATTTTGATTGAAATGTCATATGTTTAAGATATTTTTATGAAAAATGAAATGTATATTTTGAAATTTCTGGCTATAGCCTATGTAGTCCTGTTTACTCTGGATGACTTTTGAATAACTCGTAAACTGTAAGAGATAGACAAAATTTTACTGCACAAAAAATGTAGGCCTCTCTAAAACACACAATTTATTCCAAATAAATTTTTTTATAGAGTGAATCATTTCGGAGATATTCCTTGTTATTTGTGTCAGTTTCAGAAAACTTAAAACTTTCTTGAAATGGAACATTGTTGTTCATTTTTTTATATGTTAAGTGTGCAAAGAGAATGGGATCTCAAAGCTTTAAAATATTGGCTATCACTCAAAGCCTACTGTATTCTAATATTCCTCTTACCCTACAAGGAAATAAGCAATAAGATAATTTGTACCAATGTTTATCTCACCTAACATGAAGAAGCATAACTAAAAACAAAATGGTAAAAGGACAAACTTCATATTTAAGTTAAGCACCTTCCAGAAATGCGACAAAGATTTTCAAGAAAATTCCCCATCCTAGGTTACTCTTTGCATGGAAAGATTTTTGATGTTATTTTTTAATAAGATAGCCAATAAAATACCACATATTTTAAGATATTTACATGACAAATAAAATGCTTATCAAGTCCTTCATTCAGAAGGATATTTCTGATAATGTTCTATGACTGGCAAAGAAACTGGGCAAGAGACAAAAATCTGATGTGTTGCACTCACATGACTCTACTTTATTAACCAGTCTAACAAAAACTTATTCCTCTGTCTTCTTTGTGTTAGTTCAGATAAGCATTTAAAGAAATTACTTTATTGCTTATTTCCTTGAAGGTGTAAGGTGAATATGGGAATACAGTAGGCTTTGAGTGATAGTCAAATTGCTTAAAGCTTGGAGATTCCATTCTCTTTGCACGACTAACAAAAAATTGAATAACAATGTTCCATCTGACAAAAGTTTAAGTATTGCAAAACTCTCACAAATAACAGGAATATCTCAATGATTCACTCTACAAAATATCTATTTGGACATAAATTGCGTGTTTTAGCAAGATCTACATTTTATATAGTAAGATTCAGTCTCTTATGTTTTACCTGTTATGCAAAAGTCATCCAGAGTAAACAGGACTGCATAGGCCACAGCGGGAAATTTCAAAATATACATTTTATTTGTCAAAAATATCTTTAAAATAAGGCATTTTAATCAAAATCGTCAGCCATTTTTGAGAAAATCAAAAATTTTTAAACAAATTCCATATAAAGAGTAGTTTAGGGTGGAGGAATTGTCTTCAAAATCTTCATGTTGCACCAAAAGATGTTAAATTTAAATACCAATTGGTTTTAACTGACTGTTTTCGAGTTATGCTGTCCAGAAAGAAAGAGAGAGAGAGAAACAGAGAAAGAGAGAGAAACAGAGAAAGAGAGAGAGGGAAAGAGAGAGAGAAAGAGAGAGAGAAGGAAAGAGTGAAAGAGGGAAAGAGAGAAAGAGAGAGAAATTGAGAGAGAGAGAAAGAGAGAAATTGAGAGAGAGAGGAAGGAAGGAAACGGAAACAGAGAGAAAGAGAGAGAGACAGAGAAAGAGAGGAAGAAAGAAAGAGAGGAAGAAAGAAAGAGAGGAAGAAAGAAAGAGAGGAAGAAAGAAAGAGAAAGAAAGAAAGAAAGAGAAAGAAAGAGAGAAAGAAAGAAAGAGAGAAAGAAAGAAAGAGAAAGAAAGAAAGAAAGAAAGAAAGAGAGAAAGAAAGAAAGAGAAAGAAAGAAAGAAAGAAAGAAAGAAAGAGAGAAAGAAAGAAAGAGAGAGAGAAAGAAAGAAAGAGAGAAAGAAAGAAAGAGAGAAAGAAAGAAAGAGAAAGAAAGAGAGAAAGAAAGAGAGAAAGAAAGAAAGAAAGAAAGAAAGAGAGAGAGAGAAAGAGAGAAAGAGAGAAAGACAGAAAGAGAAAGACAAAGAGAGAAAGAAAGAAAGAAAGAGAGAAAGAAAGAAAGAAAGAAAGAAAGAAAGAAAGAAAGAAAGAAAGAAAGAAAGAAAGAAAGAAAGAAAGAAAGAAAGAAAGAAAGAAAGAAAGAAAGAAAGAAAAAAGAAAGACAGACACAGGAACCTTTTTTCTAAAAATGTTTTTTTTTTTTATTTTTTTTTTTTAATTCAGTGGGCTTCACAAATATTTCCGGTGAAATCTCGACATGAAATTTTTGGGTGGAATACAATACTTCGTCCTACTTATACGCAGTAGAGTAAAAATTAATGCACACAAAATGTAGTTCTTTGAAACTCATTATCGTATCAAATTTTGAAGCCATTTTCGAGAATATCCAGTTATTCGTTTGTCAATTTTTGAAGCTTACTGTCTCCATTCAATTGTTTATCGAAATATCATGGAAAGAGTATGGACTTTCAATACCGATACATAGCGACACACATTTGGCTACCGTTTCGGTTTCCTGTATCGTCGGGTTAGACGCTCATTGGGTTAGACACTGGTCTACTGATCCCAAGGTTGCGGGTTCAAATCTGGGCCAGACTGATAGTTTTTAAGTGTGCTTAAAAAGGACAGCTCCGCGCCAGTAGATTTATTGGCATGTAAAAGAACTGCGGGACGAAATTCCGGCATACCGGTAACGCTGATGTGATTCTGGCAATTGACAGCGTATTAAATAAAATTTTATTTATGGTTTGCTGTATCCACTTTGCATCTACAGAGAAATGAGTCACGAAACATTTACATGTGCATTAATATGAAGTAGATAAAGTTGTAAGAATACTTTATTGAAGGTACCTTTGTAAAAATAAGAGATAACGGTCCAGAAACGATGTGAATGTAACCCGACATTTTTAAAAATCTGACTCATATCTCTCATGTTACAACGAATGTGTAGTGGAGACCTATTTGCAAAACTATCTCAACATGTGGCAGCAGATAAAGTATTGACAAAATAGTTTGCAGAGAATGGATCTAGAAAATCTTGTGAATGCTGAACATTACTTTTATTAAAATTATTACCTAAGTCGTTATTTTTCTCGCCGTAGTACACTATGTGAAGTTTCAAAGCTATAACATAGCGACCCGCCTATTGTACTTTTATCGTACCTATAAAGAAATGCATAAGTATTTTTGCAAAAGTTTAGAAGTGGGCAGAAGAAAAACCTTGAGAAAATACTTTTCGAAGAAATTTACAGTACAACAGCAGCTTCCCCCACTCCTGCTTCGGTCGAGGTATTGTGAAATAGAGATTTGCCAGGAAATACACAGAAATTGATGCTCAGAAGTTTTTCCCAATTTTCTACCAAAGGATTCGTAAGTAAGTACCTATTTATTAGGACGAGTGATACTGAATAAGAGCAAGGCTTCACTGGCAATAATTTACCTGTTACTGCTTTAACGAGCAGTATTATTCTGCATATTTTCTGCAGTGAAACAAGATGAACCGTAGAACCCCGCTAATCAGAACACACAATACAACACATAACTTAAAAATCTGATGTGTGCACTCACATGACTTTCTCTAATCTTGTACTAACCTATAGCTCTTACTCCTATATCTTCTTCGTGTTAGTTGAGATAAACATTTGCAGAAATTACCTTACTGCTTATTTCCTTGTAGGTGCATGGGGAATGTGAGAATACAGTAGGCTTTGAGCGATAGTCAAATCTTTTAAAGCTTTGAGATTCCGTTCTCTTTGCACGGCTAAGATAAAAAAAATGAATAACGATATTCCATTCTACGAAACTCACAAAAAATAACAAGTAATATCTCCGAAATGGTTCACGCCACAAAATGTATTTGGACATAAATTATGTTTTAGCAAGATCTACATTTTTTTGTATAGTAAGATATGATCTATCTCTTACGGTTTACCAGTTATGCAACATTGTGTCATATCGGACGATTGAATGAAATGAAATGGGTGAAATGATGCTCAAATGAGCCCGAGGTGTATGGGGCTTTAAGTTATCCGACATTCGTCTTCTCAGGGTAGGGAAAACCTCGGAAAAAAACCTTACCCGGATAACTTACCCTAAGCGAGATTCGAACTCGCGACCTCTTGAGCGTGAGGCAGACACGCTAACCATCACGCTACCGAGGCGGGCATGGAGAAGTCATCCAGAGTAAACAGACTACATGGGCTACAGCCAGAAAATTCAAAATATGCATTTCATTTGTCAAAAATATCTTAAACATATGGCATTTTAATCAAAATCGTTAGCCATTTTCGAGAAAATCAAAATTTTCGAAAAAAGTTCCACATAAAGGTAGTTTAGAGTGGAGGGATTGTCTTCAAAATCTCCATGTCGCATCCTTAAAAGATATTAAACTTAAATACCAACTTTTGTTTCTGACCGACTTTTCGTTTGAGTTAACTGTTCACGTCCACGTGTACACGTACCTTTTTCTAAAATTGCTTTTTTTTTTTTTTTATTCAGGGGACCTCAAAACGTTTCCGGTAAAATCTCGACATCGAATTTTTTGCTGGAATACTATAGGTACTTCCTCTACTTAGAGAAAGTAAAAAAAGAAAAAAAGAAGAAAAAGAAAGAAAAACTTATTTGTGGTGTAGAGAAAGCATAGAACTGAAATCGTATTGCACGGTATAACACAAACAAGCACCTGTTGTGTTAATTTATGAGCGAAAAGCATAAATTACTGTAGAATGACCGCTAACAATAGCGAAGCAAATTGAACTTTGTTACTTCCTCACATAGTTGCGCTTTTACCTTGTAGCTGCATCTTTCAGATAGGTATAGACTGGCAATTTACAGTAGATAAATACATTTTCAGAGAAAAACTTCGGAACATAATATAATAAATAACAAACAATTAGCAGAGGAAGTACTACTCGCACACAATCTTGAGCCCTATAATATAAAATATGGTGTTACGAACGATAAAAGAACCCACAACTTGCCTTTATGTTGCAATAAATTGTGGGGTTTTTTAATTTAATTTACACAAAAACCGTTGAATCTATTGAAATACGCCAAAGGAAAAAAATTGCCATTTATTCATTTTTCTATCAATATAGCCATAAATCAAGAACCTTCAATCAATAATAATTCAGCCAGGTGATTGTAAAGTTTTTTGATAAAAATATTTTTTTTTCCCAGAAAACTATAAACTTTTCAACATTTTGGTATTAGACTTTGTTGTTATTCACAACATGAGAAATTCGCTGTTAAAGTCTGACGTATCATTTCACTTCCACCTGTATAGCTTGAATTTCTGGGAATAGCCTCTCAAGACCTCTTCATTAATGACGGCGTTTGCATAACTGGTAAACCCCAAGAGACAGGTAGACAAAATCTTACTACAAAAAGTCTCGTTAAAACACGCCATTTAGGTATATTTTTTTTTGGAGTTAAAAATTTCCAGAATAATCATTAATGGTTTAAATTTTCCCTTATTTGTATATTTATTTATTCACTTATTTATTATTTAAACTTCCCTAAAATTTAAGGCTGCCAAAATGACAAATACTATTAACACTACAGTACATTTTTCATTTTTAAAATAAACAAGAATAAAGAAAACATAACGACCTACTCTTAAGATTTGACTATGGCTTAAAGTCTACACATTATTCCCTTATTCCTCTTGCACCTATAAGGAAACCAGCAATAAGAATTTCTACAAATCTTTATCTTAATATGAGCTAGACAGAAGAATAAGTATTTTAAGAAGGGTTTATATAAGGGCCAAGAAAGTCATACGAGTGCAACACATCAGATTTTTAACCAATACGTTTTACATTCACAGTTTACCCACAAAGCAAAACACGCCTTACCTTGTAGTTCTGTATAAATGCGTACTTCAATCCTGAGGTGATCGCTATCGGTCTCTCGCCACAGTTCAACTGACATACCATTAGCCAAACCCTCGAAGGATAATACGTCCGGTCTGTTTTGTTTACCAGCCCTCTTAATCACCACATGACTAATACCGTTCAACTTAACCTGGTCAAAGTTTAACTAAAATTAGTTCATAAATAGTTCTTATAAGTTCAGAAGTGGTAAAGCTGTTTAAAATTTCAATTTCTATGCAAATTTAGCATTTTCGGTGCATTATCTATGCATATAATAAAATTAACCGAATCCTTAATTTCTCTATAATCATCCTAAAATAGACAAAGGAAGACTGTTCCAACCAAAAATACTATATTGAGATTTTACCAGAAACACATGTTTTGAGACTCTCTAGATTAAAACAACTAGAAAATGATGTGCACTAGAGAGAGAGAGAGAGAGAGAGAGGGGGGGGGGAGAGCAAATCTCAAACGAAAAGCTGGACACTTACCAAATGTTGTACATTTTCGATTTCAGCACGTTCTACGGATGTAGGTAACAGGATTTATTTGGTAAAATTCCCTCCACCCCGGATTACTCTTTACATGAGTCATTTTTTGTTTATTTTATTATTTTTTTTTTCAGAAATAGCTGACGATTTTTATTGTTGTTGTGTGTAGTGTTTAACGCCCGCTTTTACTACTACGGCACCACAGGCGGTGACACTGATAATACATGGAATGAAGATGGAGCACCGGTGGAATGAGATGGCGGGGGAAACCAGAGAACCCGGAGAAAACCCGCCCAGACGCCGCTTCGACGATTTTTATTAAAATATAATTTGCGTTACTAATAAAATATATATCTCGAATTTTCTGTGAAGTAGTCTTCCTATTCTTCCTATTTTGTATAACTGGTAAACCATAAGAGGCAGATAAAAATTTACCATATAAAAGTTATACATTTTTTTTTAAATATACGTCTTTTATGGTATCAACAATTTCCGAGATATTCCCTGTTACTGGGTTGCATTTCTTCAAATCCTCATTTGAGTGATCATCGGCTTCTTACTATATTATTTGAAAGAATATAAAATTTCAACGCCAGCTTGTAGCAATCAGCTTTTTGTGAAGTTTCGTTTGCCGCTTCAGCCTCCCAACTACAATGAAATGTGTTATAAAACATTTAAACATTTATTATCTGGATTAAAATGCAGACAGAAGAAAAGCATTTCTAAGTATGGTTTATAAAATATATAAACATGTTTGTATTGAGTTGAAGTGAGCACTTTCAGACTGCCGACGATCCTGGATCATCGGGGTTTAGCGTGGGTCCGATTGTTACAAGCTGGCGTACTTCTCAAGGTCGCTGGTTCAAACCCGGTCCAGAATAATTATGGTTTTTAAGTGTGCTTAAAAGTGGCAGCTCCATGTCAGCACATCTGCGAGACTAAATTCCGGCACAAATATACTCCTGGCAATTGACAGCGTCATTAAATCAAATTTTAGATCACAGATCTTACGGTTACGCATTGTCATCGGCTGCAACTGCTTCCCTTCTCTAATTCTATAAACATCCCTCCTATCGTTTGCAGCTTAGGACCCTCAATCCATCGACTACGCTTTGGGCCCAAGTTTTTCCGACAAGTATTCACATTCTAGCTCTTTCAGTTTTAAGACGCGGCAGTGTCTCGGAGGTTTATTATTTATTATTTAGTTTTTGTCTTTTTTTTGTTTTCAAGTTTTATATATGTTACAAGCATTATATTCCTGACAAGATTTTTAACAGCAAAACTTGGATAAAATGAATATTTAATAAATGTGTGCAGATTCTAAAATAGGGCAGATGAAACATACAAGTTTGTGTGCTGTTTAACCTTATACTTAAATATTTACCTATTTATCAATACCCAGAAGAAACCATTTTGTCATCGGTTTTTATTTTCTCTACTACGCATAAGTAGGGAAGGACTGCATCTCACCCAAAAATTCGACACCAACATTTCACCGGAAATACAACTTTTTAGACTCCCTGAATTAAAAAAAAAGAAACAAGCATTTTTAGAAAAAGCTATTTGTGTGTTAACAGCCGAACTCAAAAACTAAAAGTCGGTTAAATACCAAACATGGCATTTAAGTTCAGCACTTTCCAAGGATACGACGTGAAGATTTGAAAGAAAAGAATTTTCTTTAAAATGCTTAAATTTTGGCTTGTGGGTAGTTTTGACATGGTTTTTCACAAGAGTAATACGTTTGTGTAACTTTGCTCCATTATGCTCGAATTTCTGAATTGTAAATATGTGTTAGGGTAGGCGCATACTGTTAGTTGTGCATAGAGGCCCATTTAACACCTTCCAGTGAGACCCATGATATATGACGATATTACGTGGTGTTGTTACTTCATGCACAATGAAGAACTTTGTACGTTTGTTATCTACATTCAAGTTTTCTTGCGAAAAGTTAAAACTCATTTCTGTAGTGAGATTGCGCGTCGAGAGGACGCTTTGGTAACATTACCAGCTTATTTATCTTTTCAAGTGGCTGTCATTTGGTCAAAGGTTCACCCTATTCCTAATGCAAGGTATAGATTAACCCTTGCTTACCGTGTTCTCCAACTACATGTTTGCATAAACATTCCTTTCTGAACGTTAATTCTTATTTTCCCTCATTTTTCTCTTAACTTAAGAGCTCTATTATAAAACCA
Source organism: Tenodera sinensis (assembly GCA_030765045.1). NCBI lineage: Eukaryota > Metazoa > Arthropoda > Insecta > Mantodea > Mantidae > Tenodera > Tenodera sinensis. The sequence goes on from CM060965.1 coordinate 39,692,005, forward strand.
AAATACCTTTTCATTTTTCATTTTCAGAACTACAAAACTGATTAACATTTATTTACATTGTAAAATGCAATTAATTGAGCCAATAAAGTCACCAAATTGCAGAACATACCTGAAGAGAAAACCGTAGCTATGTACCAGTATGGCACATAATATTAACATTAATAATGAATAATATTCGGTGGTTGTAAGGCTGAACAACAAGTTCTCTGTGGCAAACATTGCCGAAGCTAATCCAGGCATCCACTCCCGTATCGCCGCAAGGTCAGTGTGCTACCATGCAGCCGTGCCGGTGCACTTTTCAAATGGTTGTCAGTCGGTCAAAGGTTTCCCTTATGCCTAAAGTGATTTATAGATTAACCCTTACCTACTTTGTTCTCTAATTATACGCATAAACATTCCTTCCTGAACGTTAATTCTATTTGTTTATTTTTCCTCGTTTTTCTCTTAACTTTAGAACTCTAACCAAAATAGCTACACCCTTTCACTTTAATTTTCTTCCGAGAACTACACAACTGATTAACATATATTTATTTATATTATAAAATGTAATTAAGTGAACCAATAAAATCACTAAATTTCAATACATACCTGAAGGGAAACCCGTAGCGATGTACCAGCATGGCACATAATATAAACATTAATAATGAATAATACTCGGTGGAGTTAAGACTAAAGAGCAAGCTCTCTATGGCAAACATTGCTAGTCCAGGCATCCAGTCCCGTATCGTCGCAAGGTAAAACATGTATAGTAGAATATATCTTCGGTCTGTAATACTGCACTGTGCTTCTATGACGTTTAGTCCCCGTGCGGGAGCACTGATTAAAACCATGTCATTTGTTTTCACTTGTTTGTACTACCACGCACTCTATTTCTATCGTACTTAATGTGACGTATACATCTGTTGAAGCTCGAAATTTTGAAAATGTTGAAATTATATGCTCATTTTATTTTATCCGTTTTACTAATGTTAAAACATATTAAATTAAAAGATTACAAAAAAGTTACTAGATAAATGTAATAACCAAGTTACACGAAACTGTTTAACTATTTCTGTAAGTACCTATTTAATTTTAATACATTTATTTGTAAAATAATAATAATAATAATAATAATAATAATAATAATAATAATAATAATAATAATAATAATAATAATAATAATAATAATAATAATAATAATAATAATAATAATAATAATAATAATAATAATAATAATAATAATAATAATAATAATAATAATAATAATAATAATAATAATAATAATAATAATAATAATAATAAAAAGCACCAATTCATTATATCATTTGGAAGGGGTAGGGTCGTGGAATAAAGTTGGGTATTAATAAAATAATTAGTGCAATTACTAAACTAAAAGTTCTTTAATCCTTGCCTGAAAATGAAATAAACAGTTCATTAATTTAAATTTTAAAGACAAATAACGTTCAGTCTTACCTCACTACTTCTTGTCTTTTGGCCTTTCAGTTCATTCCTACCGACATGGTTAGCCAAGGTCGTCAAAACATGGACTCGTCAACGGAAGGTCTACGGTTCAAATCCTGTTAGAATCGTCCTGCCTGACTGAGAGTTTTTTTCAGGGGTTTTCTCAGTCTTTATAACCGGCAAATGTCGGTAAGGGACCCTAAACTTAGGCCTGGAAGCTTTCCTTTCCAAATTTCCTTTCTCAATTTATCATTTAATTTCGTGTATCATGTCCATCAGTAAGAACGGACTACCTACTAAGAAAACTCATTTCAACTTACAAAATTGTCCACTATCTGAATGAAGATTTCATGACTTATTCACGAAGACACAGTGCAAACATAAGCAATTACAATCCGTGGCCACACAAATGACAAAGGTATCTTTAAAAATCTGATGTGTTGCACTCACATGACTTTTACTCTTATACTAACCATTTTTACAAACTCTCATTTCTATATCTTCTTCGTGTAGTTGAGATAAACATTTGTAGAAATTATCTTATTGCTTATTTCCTTGTACAATGCGTGTAAAAGTGTTCGTACATCTATATTATTTTACATTAGAATGCGTGTTACAAAAAAGCATGGATTTCAAGAAATATAACATAAAAGATGAGAATACGAAATATTCTGCGACAAGGTAGGTACTGTTAATAGATAAAAGTAAATTTAACATATTTGTAAATGGTGGCAACATTTTGGTGTGGAGAAGACCGAATACTGAGCTTGAACCCAAACCATTCAAGCCATAGCGAAGCACGGTGGCGAATGTATAGGGATGTATGGCTCCATCTGGTATTGGGCAACTTCTGTTTAGTTGTAGATAACAGTGAGTTAACGTGCTCTATACTCTGTTTAGATTAGAGGAGATATAAACAAAGCACCGGTTTGTATCACTCCGCGGCCACGTGCTTTCACAATGACGCAACACAGTTACCTGCCGCTACGCGTAGGTATAATATGCATTTTACACTTCTAAAATGATATATTTACTTGATCCAAATAACATATAGCGCATGGAAATTAACTGATACTTACGTCTTCTCTGTCCACAATAACACTTTTTCATTTCCTGCTCACAAACTCGAAACCAATCTCCAGAAGCAGCTTGTGGAGGGAAGTTCGTTTTAAATCTGGAAGATCGGGATCAGAGTTAACTGCCAACAGCACTTTGTTTAAGGTCGGGGTTCATTGTTAACAAAGAACTGGTGAACTTTTCGACGGATTGCAGATCTCATAAATTCGTTGCAAACTACATCCACCATTTATCTGGCACGTGGTCGCTTTTTACCGGTATCTTCACCAACTGACGATTTTTCTTTGCGTATACTGTAAATACTTGCAACTGACACACCGGTAAACTCGAACGTTAATTTCATCACGTCTTCGATAGCAAGTTCGGGATATTTCTCGCAGAACTTGTTAAATACGTTCTATATTGTTGTCTTTTCACCACTTCGCAACGGTTTGCCGCGCTTATGTTTTACAACACTCACTTGTTCCGCCATGTTACTGTCATACTGAATAATGCGCGCGCAGAATGAATTAGGCTGGTTACAGATTCACTTAACTGCGTATTCTTACACTTTAGCTATGCTTAGTACACTTTGTTCATGCTTTAGCAAACATTAAGTGACATTTCCGACCTCAGTAACAGTATTTCTTCAAGGGACTATTTACACGACGAAAGCGTCAAGAGAGCGCGCTGTGGTCAAAACGGACGTGGCTTTGTTTACGTCTCCTCTAATCTCTAGATAAACAGAGTATAGATCAGTTAAAAGGTTTGATCTTTTTCAGAGGAAGTGGATTTAATGCCATTCAATCAAAGGAAGATTTATAAAAGAGTTTTGTATTGTTTAAAATTAAAGATAAACTGCTACTCCTATATAAAAACTCTCCGGATGCCTTGTAGGAAAAGTGCATGGGACCTGTTTGGCAGAATTTCAAAAACATTAATGACCTCTAGTTCAATAACATGATATACATTCCCAATGAGAAAATGTTCCTGAATCATGCCTTAAAATTATTCAGCATTATTTTGACTCACTCTGCATACTGGATTTTCTGGGAATGTCCTCAGAAGTCCTTTTCATTCTGGATGACTTTTGCATAATAAACCATAAAGAGAAAGACAAAATCTTACTCCACAAAAAAATATAGATCTTATTAAAACACAATTTATGTCAAGCACACTTTCTTGTGAACCACTTTGGAGATATTCGTTTTTATTTGAGTTTTCTAAATAGTTATAGAATTTCAAAGCCATCAAATCTTTGAAAATCTGACTCTTGCTTAACACCCACTGTATTCCCATATTTCCCTTGCACCTACAGGAAAATAAGCAATAAGATAATGTTAATCTTGATTAACATTGATATGGACATCACAAATAGGGGGATTGGGGGGGGGGTTGGCATAGCCTCCCCCTTGTTGGAAATCAATGAATTTAATGTGCAGTCAACTACTGAATATTAGGCTATTGTTTCAATTTTGATGTAAAGAACGATTTTTATTTAGTACAAATTAATAGTTATCCACAACAAATACTATAAGTTTTGACAACAGAATAATGAATTAATATTATTTGATTGCAAACTTCCACATGTGGCTGATGTGCCCCCCCCCCCCCCCTGAAAAAAAGTCTGCTGTTGTCCATAGAAGTGGATAGAAAAATGCGTTTGTAAGAATAGCTTGTATTTACAAGAGTAGAAAAAGGCAAGTGAATGCAACACATCAGATTTTTTTTATGTTCTAAAGGAACATAAAAAGGGGAGCCTTGAGAAGGGATGTATTGTCATATTTTTTCTATACACAGAAACTTACCTTGGAGAGTAGCATGATTGAGGAAGAACTATCTCCACTAAAAATGTACTTATTTTAACCCTGTAACTCATAGGAAAAGGTTTCTCCAGGTCACCAAGCAAATGCTGGTAAAGATTTCCATATCCTCCAAATTTCCTGTTCCTCCAGTTTGTTACATAAATTGTTTCATTTAATCCTTCATCCTGTTAGGTTTCTTTCAGGTTTGAAAGTCTTGTGGCAGCAGCATGGCAGGGGGAACAAGTGTGCTCTAGAAATCTTGTTCCCCGGATTGGAAGGTGAGCCACTGGTTTTCAGGCTCCCCATGTGATGGTACAAGCCCAAGGGGAAGGGGAGGGGGGGGGGGGGGAAGCTAAACCAGCCTGTGCCAAGGTGCTTCTAACTGTAAAATGTAGGAAATCTGTCCCCTGCTTTGGCAGCGTTCCGGCCTAAGAGAGGCATGAGGCAAATGAATCCTAAAGCAGGAGCTACTATTTATTAGTACCTATTACTATTTAGAATTCTTACCCAAGCAATACAGTATTATGTGTATCTATGCCATTGGAGGTCCATCTTCCTGGGGAGTGCATAGACACAAAAAGTCACTGTTCAATTGAGGTGCTAAGTACCCCTCTGCAAGTTGTTATTAAGCCAAAAGTCATTATCAGTAGCCATAACTGAATATTTAGTGTATCTCTTTGATTTACCAGTTATGCAGAAGTCATCCAGAGTAAATAGGACTTCATGGGCTATAGCTAGAAAACTCAAGATACACATTTCATTTGTCATAAAAATATCTCAAACATGTGTCTCTTTAATCAAAATTGTTAGAGCCATTTTCAAGAAAATCAACATTTTCTATGTAAAGGGTAATTTAAGGCGGAGCAATTTTGTTCAAAACCTTCGTGTCACATCCTTGAAAGACATTAAACTTAAATACCAACATTGGTTTTTAACTGACTTTTCGTTTTAGACACATAGACACATACATGGACCTTATTCTAAAAATGCATTTTTTTTGGATTCAGGGGGCCTCAAAACATATATTTCCAGTGAAATCTTGACATTGAATTTTTGGGTGGAATGCAATACTTCCTCTACTTTACTAAACTTAGTAGAGAAAATAAAAAAGCAGCTTATGCAAACGAAAATTTCAGAGGGCCTTGGTTGAAACCTGGAACTATTCCTGCTATAAGGAGAAATGAAGATACTTTCCAGATATCAAGTTCTTGTAAGACAGTTCACCATCTTTATCCAAGAACGACAAAGAATAGAATGATATGAAGCTTGAAATTGTAAAAGCATTTTTTCTGAGTCAAGTGATACTGTTACTTGCAATGAAACTGACAGTGAAGGTGGTGATGATAGAAGAGTGAAACAGAATTCAAATTTAGAAGTACGTCAACTAGGGGCTGAAATCATAAGGAAATATATACTCTGTTCATCAAGAGATTAGAGGAGATGTAAACAAAGCCACGTGTATTTTGACCACATTTTGACGCTTTCGCCGTGTAAATAAGTCCCTTAAAGAAATACTGTTACTAAGGTTTGAAATGTCACTTAATGTTTGCTAAAGCATGAACTAAGTGTACTGAGCATAGTTAAAGTGTAAGAATACGCAGTTAAGTGAATCTGTAACCAGCCTAATTCATTCTGCACTCGTATTATTCAGTATGAAAGTAACATGGCGGAACAAGTGAGTTGTGAAACATAAGTGCGGCAAACCGTTGCAAAATGGTGAAAACACAACAATATTGAACATGTTTAACAAGTTCTGCGAGAAATATCCCGAACTTGCTATCGAAGACGTGATGAAATTAACATCCGAGTTTACCGGTGTGTCAGTTGCAAGTAATGACAGCACACGCAAAGAAAAATCGTCAGTTGGTGAAGATCCCAGCCAAAAGCTTCCACGTACCAGATAAATGGCAGATGTAGTTTGCGACGAATTTGTGAGATCTGCAATCCGTCGAAAAGTTCACCAGTTCTTTGTTAACAATGAACCCCCACCTTAAACAAAGTGTTGTTGGCAGTTAACTCTGATCTCAATCTTCCAGATTTAAAACGAACTTCCCTCCACAAGCTGCTTTTAGAGATTGGTTTCGAGATTGTGAGCAGGAAATGAAAAAGTGTTATTGTGGACAGAGATGACATAAATAGTAGTTAATTTCCATGTGCTATATGTTATTTGGATCAAGTAAATATATCCTTTTAGTAGTGTAAAATGCATATTATACCTACCTATAGCGGTAGGTAAATGTGTTGCGTCATTGTAAATGCATGTGGCCGCGGAGTGATACAAACTGGTGCTTTGTTTATAATTCCTCTAATCTCTAGATCAAGGGTGTCAAACAGCACTCACCAGGCGTGAAAAATTTTCCCCTATTTTCCCTCCCTCCGTGATGATCAAATCGGAAAAAGGGAAAAACAAAGCGAAAACCGGTTCTACGAGCGCGTGCTACTGCAGTTAAGGAGGGGTAGACCCCTCTCTTCACACCCTGGGAGTGAGGTTTGACATGCCTGCTCTAGATGAACAGAGTATATACTGTTGGAACCTGAAAATATCTAGGAAACAAGCACTGATGAAGATCAAGATAAGCTGAATGAAAATTTCTACAAATCTGATACTTCAGATCTTAATACACGTGAAACTAGGAGAAAGAAAAAGAAGAAGTAGTAGTAGAAGAAGAAGAGGAGGAGAGTTTTACAATGCATGGAAATGAAGCTACAGCAGAATACTTCACTGTTGCTTGGACATCTCTATTTTTCAAGGTATGTGTTTTACATAGAAATGAAGTCAAAACATTTTCTCATTACGTTGAAGGGACAACTCTTCTTCTGTGTACAATAGCAGTCCAAGAATTAATCCATGAGGCAAGCTGTTTGTAGCAGAAATATCACCAGGTCTTATTAGCAGGATTGTTGGCCGTGAGCAATTTCTTGTTATTATATGTCTCAACCTAGTTCCATCCTGTTGTAAACATCTGGGCGGGAAGAGAGACAGAGACAGAGATATTGGGACAGAAAACGGTTAAGCTGTTGATTGATTTGGCGAAGATAATGGGCGTTTTCTTTTATTTGCATACGTACGATAAACCCCTCCTTCAAGAATAGTATTGTAAGTAGTTTTCCGATCACGACTCTGCGCGAGCTAATTTCGGACACAGAAAAGTATGCAAATGTTTTGATTCTTATAAACGTAATAAAGCCCACATTTCATCTTTCTGCTTCACATACCACATAGATGTGTTCTCGGCTCGTGACTTCTGAAGGGAATATATACATAATAGTATACTATATACAGATTAGACAGAAGACAGGTGAAATTATACACACTATTAACGTATTACGTTAAATTAAGCTGCATTTTACTTAACAATTACTAAAGGACACTGCTATTATATAATATTTTTGCATTCCTATACCAGGCAACTCTCTTGCAACGAGGTCTGTATCGAGTTGAATGCTGATTAAGATGTTTTTGTTTATAGTGTGGGGTTGCTTCTGTTATTTAACACTGTATTTCCTGTACATCTCGCAAACCTCACAAGGCCAAGGACACTTATGTACATGGAATTTAAAATCTGTAAGCTTTTCATCATGGAGCAGGCTGGTGCTTCAGCCGAAATGAAACACAATCGAGGCAAACCTTTAAAAAGTGGTGAGAGACGAATGATCGCGCATTGTTTCGCATTACTTAAAGAAAGAAACCTGGACTCGTCTATAAAAACATTGAGAAAGAAACTGGTGATCTTGGTGTTTCCGCAAGTAGTGTACACAGTGTTAGAATGGAACAGCAATCATCCGGAACTCTTAAGAACACCGGAAAAATCACGTAAATGCAAACAGCGGGTGGAGAAATACGACGATTTTATGAAAAGTGCTATACGCAGTACAGTTCATGGTTATTTTTTCAGAAATGAACCGCCGACTCTAAACAAAATTTTGCATGCGGTAAATTCTGACACGGACTTGCTGAATTTTTCACGAAGTACTCTCCACCGTTTCCTGATAGAAATTGGATTGAAGTTTCAAAAGCGAGGCGGAAATCAGTTATATGTAGTGGACAGAGAGGAAGGAATCCGATTAAAGGTAACCATTATGTTACTGCATGATTCTATTAATATTCCAACTCATAGATTTAATAAATTAATGTGTAACCCAACTCTATTTATTGTCTAGAAGTTAGCGCTGCTATATATACTGCTAGTGTTGCAAAACTTTTGTGCGTGCCTGTACGTCTAACACGTGGCGAGTTGAGTCAGCTCCGCCTTGTTGTTTACAGCAGGACTGAACTAGGCTGAGACATGGTATAGCTCTTCCTTTTATTTTTAACGCTGTTATGCCTCACAATATCAAGATCCATAACTAATTTGAGTGCTTTGTGATACAGACAAAATCACCGTTACCAATTTTGTGTTTTCATAGTCCTAACAACACACACTTTCCTCGTCATTATTCATTGGTACACATTCCTTACTGTTACACTGATGGATGGAACCAGTCCAGTTTTCGATGTTCACACTAACCGTTTCAGAATCTCCATCAGAATGGTTTAAATCTTCAAAATCACACTTTTTTGGCTCAAACTGATAAGGATGGATACAACATTCACCCATTTTCAAATCAGACTTTGGACTCCTGTTTCACATCTAGTAGATATTATGCAAGAACCGAGCTAGGCATTAAAACACCACGTCTTGTTTGAGTTCAGTTGAACAAATGATATCATGTCAAATCGCAAGTGTGAGTAACGTGAGAGCAACTCACCTTGGGACGGTGAAATTGTCTGCATTGACATCTTCTCTTGAGACATACCACTGATGTGAATGAAATATTTATTTTTCTGTTTTGTGCCCCCTTAAGTTCATCAAACATTTCTGTGTTTAACTGCAAAGTAAACAATGCAAAGAAAAACAACGCAAAGTGTAAAAACTGGCAAGGACAGACTAAATGAGGAGGTAAAGGTGTTTTACAAAAATCACAAAAGTACACATACAGATAGACATTTATTTACCTGTATTTCTATTACTCTCTTACAAAGAAAGTAATGGACAGCCTGAAAACATGATCATTTGGCTTGAGAACTGCATACAGATCAGTCTTTTAGTACTACATTTCTGGACTGCTGAAATTAAATTAACAAACTCTGGAGTACTTTGGGGTTTGGATATTTAAAACCAACAATTTAAAAATATAAAAACTTATACAAATGGTCCAGCTGTAGAAACCTGTAGACTAAGATTTTATGAAGTTAAGTGCAAGATAAATATAAGTGCTTAAAAGTCCATTATGTTGTACAGTGTTTGGCATGGATATATTTAAACTAAATGCACACACCAGTATCAAGTGCAACAAGGATTGTATTATTTTAGACATGTTACAAGATGTCCGTGTTGTAGAGACAGTAGATAATACTTAAATAATCATCTTATCACTCATGTTAGCCCTGAATGTGGATTATCCATGTTGGTCAGGTCTAAAGACTATATATGTATCTTCACTCATTTATCACTATTTTGTTGATCATTTAACAATTGCTGATGCTAGCAATGCTATTAAAAATGTTACACTTTTTCACAGTGATGGGGGTGCACCTCCCAGCAAGCAAAAACAATTTATTATGTCTCATGCTTTCATTTCTTTACATGCATAGCGTACCTATGTATATTGCATAATTAATATTTTCAATAGTGTATAGTTTAACATTGTTCACTAGGCTAGTTTTATTGTTTTAGCATTTACAAGAGAAATTCTGTTTATTTGAGACATTATGGGTCCAAAAATTGAGAAAGTTGCAGGGGGAGGTAGAAAATCCCTCACAAAATAGATCAGATTCAATGTAATCTGCATCAGAATAAATTACATAAATATTGAGATTATTTCAGGAGCTCAACATTTTGCTTCATTGGTTTTAAGAACAAAATATCCGCTTTGTAAGGATGTTTTTCTAATTGTTCTTATTAATGTAATGATTTTCATCTTATACCCAAGGTAAAAGCAAATAGCCCTTTTCACCTCCCTTCCTGTCCCAGTTTTCAGTACTTGTAGTTAGAGTTTGTCAATTTGTGAAATGGAAACCTTGGATAGGTTACATTCCTCTCCTGTCATTTCTTCCCTTTGCCCTTTCCCATAGCGGCAACTGGAATACCCTGGGCAGCAGCCAGCTGCGTTTTCAATTCCAGCAACCTGTTGATATGAGGTGTCAATTCACTCTTCGGCACACCTTCTGCCTTCAGTTTTCTTATAAAATCTCCCTGAAAAAGAACATAATTAACAATAAATAGAACCGTCTCTAAGCAGTTTTTTGTAAGGAAGCTACAAATTTTCTTGCAAGAGAGCTATAAGTCATTAAAAATTGTTTAATTTGATACACAAGGTGGAAAGAACATAAAAGACATTCTTTGACATTCCCTGACTGGTCGTGAATGCTGTGCAATATCAGGGTAGCACAATACTTTGCCATATGCTGCATAAACTGTTGATTATCATAACTAATGCCACGAGTGATTGTCAATTTATCTAGAGAACCTGACTATCACGAGTTGCATTTATTAAAAGTATTTCATAAATTAAAGGGTGATATAGCAATGAAATGTTATATAAATGTTGTAATTACTAACCTCTTAAAAGAAATGTGTAGCATGAATACATACATGAGCGTCCATTGACACAGCCTACTAGGTTATCATATATTGATGATCCAATTTTTTAACATGTTGATAATGTCAGAAGTTGGAGTATCTGCTGTTAATTTATAATTTCTTTCAATACAGAATTTGTCAAACTGATTTCTATTGTATTCTCTGTTCTAAGGTTTCCCTCTTCGAATTATTTCATCTATTTCAGCAATGAAGCAAGAGTCAGTCATATTTGACATTTGAATAGCAGCTCTATTGCACTAAATTACATTAGCTGTTGCACATCTGTTTGCACAGTGCAGCTATATTCTCTAGCCTGATCATAACATAAAAATGCTTCTTCTTCATTGCCATCCGCACCATGAAATACCATGGAAACCCAGTTATTGTCTGGTTGATAATGGAGGAAAATTAACCTCCAAAACATGTTCCGGAAAATTATAATGTAAGTGTTGTTTAGTGTTATTAATTGACTCACCTTTTAAATTAAATTGATTACAACAACACTGTTTTCAAACTTCTATGAAAGGAAGATAATAAAAAGAAATCATTTTCGTTTGATTCAATCAAAATTAATAAGTGTGTTTTGTGTGATTACAAATTGAATTAGGTGTAGATCGGCTACTGTTAAAGATGGAAGTGAAAGCTTTTGAAACATGTCTTGCATAAATCACAGAGTAAATGGAGCGAACTTGTCCTAAATTCGACTCCTGATGCTTAAGTACTGAATTTTGCCTTCACTTTTACAAAGCTTCTAAAAAGAGAGAGGCTCTTCTGATTATAGCTGGTTTTTATTAAAATGTTGAGCACTTTGCACAAAGTAGACAAAGGTCATGTGTTAGTAATTAAATACCATGTTAGAATCATTTCTGCAATGCTGTAGCCAATTCCCAATGGCATCAGAAATGGAGCAGACATTCTACTCCACAACATACTTGGCCTTTTTATGCAAAAATTTGAAGATTTTATTTTTATTAATGTGAAGTTTGAGTAATAAAAACTCAAAATTTTTGCATATATATGTTAAAAAACTTCATGTTTTCTCCATAAAATTAGTTCCATGCTTAATCTTACCTTCAACTGGGATTTTTCCCATCAGCAACAAGGAAAATACGCTGTTACCAAATGTCTGAATGTCAAAGTGTTTTTCTTAAACATCTATGAAAGATACTACAAAAGTGTTTATAAAAGACTTTCAGCATACTCATCAAGATGTATTTTTGGTTTAAAGGATTACATCTACATGGTGAACTTTAATAAAATGGACAAACTGCAGAGTGATTCTTGACTGGAAATGGAGAAAGAAAGGTCCTGTGAGCATGTGTCTAGAAATACACCGTTGCCACAGTAGATGGCACTGATGAATGACATTTTCTCTGACCACTTGCAGTGTATCTTGTATGTTGCAGATTGTGTAATTGAAGCAGCTTACTGTAAGAAGCAGGATGGTCCGGTGTTCGTGTCGGGAACAAGCCAAGATGGTGTATGTGTCTGGTCAAGCAGCTGGAAACAGTTGAGAGGCAGTATCCTCACAGGCACCAACCATATCACATGTCTTTTCAAGCCTTGTTTGGGCATTGTGCAATTATGGGTCCTTTCAGAAAGACAAATGTACAGGGAGGTGGTGCTTAAGAATGTGCCTTTGGCAATTAGATTGTACGGTTTCTGCATGTTGGAGCACCACCCCATTTCCACACTGCAGTTGCTGACACCTCAACAGCTTTCCAAGAAGTTGGATAGGACACAGAGGTCCTGTTGCATGACCTGCTAGATCACCAGATTTAAACCCCCTGGAGTTTTATCTCTGGAGGCAGCTGAAAAGTGTTGTGTATGCTGAAGCAGTTTCTGATGTGCACACTCTTCAACAGCATGTTCACGATGCCTGTGAAGCTATTCGGACAGAGGCCGCAATGTGAGAAAGAATAAAGCAAACCATGATAAGACGTGTGAATGCAGCACTGCATCCCATGGAGGCCACTTTGAACATTTGTTGTGACGTGGATGTGATTCAGTTATGTACTGTGTTCCCAAATGATTTGTTATCATTGCAAGCATACCATCCCTTTCCGGAATATGTTCATAGAACCTTTCTTCCTCCGTTTCTAGTCAGGAATAAGTCCCTGCAGTTTGTTGGTTTTATTAAAGTTGACTCTGTATACTCTTTCCACTCAGTATACTATGTTTTATGCACTTTTTGTTTAAGTTCTAACTTTATGCACATAGCAACACATCTTTTATTTTATAAGCAAGTTATGATTTTCTTTTGAAACTTGAGAACAGCAGTATAGTGGACAACTACATGCAGAATGAAGATTCAAAGCCAGCGCGATGAAGCATGCAACATAATAAGCATGTTCCCTTAAATCAAGAAGAATTAAAAATAAAGAGAAGTCAAGATAAGAGGCTACTGAATGTGGAATAGCTTATACTATTCTAATACTCAACATAAATACATGCCATTTTATTCATGTAACATTACTCTTAAAGGCAGATAAGCATGCCATTAAAAAAAGAAGTTCAGCACAATAATTGTTTTAGTAGTTCTCACTGTGTTTATATTTAATACTTGTGTAAATTGTGCTCCATTTATGTAACTGTTAGGAATTCGACATATGAGTTTAACAGTAACTGAAGTGAGCATTCTGGAAGTGTGATGAGAGAAATGGTACAGTTTTTAGTTGAACATCTAATTGATGTTGCACGATTTCACATAAAGATAGCCTCCATTATGGGGACTAAAAAAAAGTTTAAAGGTGAAAATATCCTAAATATACTAAAACCAGCCCAATTCAAGACCTGTAATAGGAATGGAGAACTACAGGAATGCTAATTAGATTAAGTGCCTGACAGTGAAGACCTCAGCAGTACTTGATAGAATTTACATGCATATATAAGAAATTCCAGAAGATTGATGCTGAGGAGGTACCCTAAAGTTAGGCCTGGAATGTTTCCTTGAGCCTCCAACAAATTTCTTTCTAGAATACAATTTCATTGCATGTATCACCTAGTGTCACTGCCTATGATGCCATATGTAGTAAGAATGGGCGTAAAACACTAACTCGGTGGATAGAACCACATAATAAGAAAAACTGTAACACTGAAGCCTTTAGAGCAAATAAATGTTGGCTATTCATGGACTGTTATATACTATGCTTTAACTTTAAATGCTTGCCACTATTCTAATAACACATTCTTTATAGCATACATTTACATTTCAGGTTCAAATACAGGCGTCACTGAAACATGCAAAGAGTGACAAAAATATATGATCATTGAATAAAAACTGCATGAAAAACTCCTCCTCTATGAACAAAAAGAAAAGGAAAGTTAGTCACTCTAATTCGAGCAGAAAAGATGAATTTAATATATGGACAACCTATAAAACTATCTGCAGCAGAAATAGTGCTTAACAGAAAAGAAACTAACCAAAAGAGACTAAGACCACTAAAATTAACAGACACAGCTGTGCTGGAAATTAACTGTCAGTACCTGCTTTGCAACCTGCGCTTGCAGACGTTCTATTTCAGCTGCACTATGCACAGGGGAATGTAGGCCATTGGAAGTGGCTCCAATGTTTCCTTGAGCCAAATTCAATTGTTGTTCCAGCTCCAACAGAACTGCAACATGTGGCTGCCATATAGAACGTGCGGCACCACTGGCTTTCATCTTGCGCACAAGCTCCGCCTTCAATAGACACATTTATAATTCTACTACCAATATGGATAAGACTGAAGGCAAATAATCACCCATTAAGTCATCAGCATCCAATTACTAGTCTTTTCTCAGTTTCCAGCCAGGCCACATTTGCTAACTAAACAAATCTTATGGTTTTAAAATTAAGAAATTTCTGGATCACCAACCAGAATGGGTCCTATTTTCAAACTTCGCTACCATTACAAATGTGTAAGAGGATAATTATTATTTATTTATGCCAACAAACTTACTGCTGTAAGAGAATGTTTTGAAGTCACACTGCATTCATCACAACCTATGATTCATTGGTAAGTTTACTGATGTGGACGTAAAGCTACTTGTGGTTGAATATAACTGGGGGTGAGACTTATTGTACAGAAAACTGAAATTTAAAAGTGAAGCTAAAAGTCGTTGTTCGTTTCTCGTTGTGTCGCCATTTGTGGCTAAATGTCGTTGGTCTCGTTTTCGCCCGTTGATTTGGTTCTTTCCCGCTAGCTCAGATTGAGATCTCTTTATTTCTCTCGGGTACGCGCAGGTGTTATAGAATAGACTACCCAAGAAAACCTTTGTATATTGTTTATTGCATCTTAGATACTTTCGGGAGCTATGCCGATTCTATATGTAGAGGAATCGCACTCACGTCCGCACAGCATAACTCGCAGTACTGGTCTGGGGCGAGTGGTGACGCTTTCTCACGTACCCACGCTAAGAAAAAACGTTCTCTCCAATTTTAAACGTCATGACGTCATCCAAGAAAGCCTCGTACCCAAAATGCTATTTCCTTTTCCCGCAATTTAGAAATGTCCCTTTCTATTATAACATGTTCTTTTATGAATTTCGAATATATAATTACCTTTTTAGGATTAAACGATGTTTACTTTATATTTTATTAAATATATCGCGCGACTTTTAAGGTTAGCAGACCTGACTTTCAAACGTGTATTTAAACTATGTAGTATGACGTCATGACTCGTTAATTTCAAACCAATAATGCGTTTATCCTACAAATTTAACGACTATTATTTACTCATATCTTGCTCACCTTACAACACTTCCTGCTCTATCATCTATTTATGTTATTACTTAGCACTTATCGCAAATCTCACATCCGGCAATTAAATTAAAACGTGTCTTTATCAAGCCCATTCGATTGGAAATCTAAATTTCGGTATCAAAAGTCATTCTTCTTTTTCCTCACCTCCTTTTTTTTCCAAGTGCTCAATTCTTTTATGGTCTTCCAGGAATATAGAACATGGACTGTGATGTTAACTCTACTGAGATAAGGAGGAAGGGTAGGGAGTGGTATATGAAGCGAGATGTCAATACCCAGGATCTTAGCTCTTTTCTGTGGTGTGACCACAAAGATACAAGTCACCCTCCTATATACGAGTGCAACAGTATGGCCTTCCTGGCAACAAATTCCATTCTATAGTATCGAATACTTGATTAAACTTTAGTCTGGCAAATTTGCAGATTCTAAACGGAGTCATTAGTTAAGATTCTGGCTTCCTTTGGTTTGGACCAGTGCTTCAGAACAGGGACAGCATAAGAAAAGAAAGAGATACGAGTGGGTCGGCTTACTACTCTAGATGGTGCACTGTATCCATAGCAGGGAGCAAGTTCTACTTCTCTCAAGGACTGATTTAGACTGGCTAGTGCCAAGAGCAACAGCAGGTCGCCTGGGTTAACCTGGGTGGTAAATCGCCATGGTACCTATCCGTTTATTACAGAGTTACCCAATGTGGTATTAACACTGGGGACACAATTTTCGTATCCACAGATCTAACCATATGTGGCTGAGACACTCGCATTCTATTGTCCGTTTAGTTCTCCAAGATGGAAGCTGATGAAGTTATTGCTGTAGTGGGTCTTGTCTATCTTGTATTAAAAAGCAGGAAAAAAGGAAGAAGGTAGTGGTTACACCCAATTAACAGCAAGAGGCATTTGCACAGCAATTTTTACACACTATATCCTCCACTCCGTGAAGATAGTGACAACATTTTTAATTATTTTCGAATTTCAGCTTCTTTATTTAATGAACTTCTTTCAAATATAAAGGGATGCTTGTCCTTGTATACATCACAAACAGTATTGCATAACACAGGTTGAATTTCAACCTTACTTATTAATTGCTCTGTATCCATCTTTGCAACTGCAGAGGCTCTTGGAGAAGCTGAATGCAAAGAGAATGTGCTAAATGTGAATGAATGTGAAGTGTTTCACTTGTTCTCTTGTTATGCTAGTGCATGCAGCTTCTAGATTACATGTGTTCTAGCGTTTCAATTTTGCTCCTCACTAAGATGCGCACTTATGCTCGCTTTGCTTTTATGACCTGGATTACACGTTGAGCATGTGTGCTGTTCCATTAGATGCCTAGTGAAGCTAACCTGAGCGCATATTAGATGCCTAAAGTGCACACAAAATATGTGCTCGTGTGCCCTCAGGGTAAAGGTGTGTCTTTTATTTGCTAGCTTTTATGTTTTTGTAAGATGATGGAGGTAGTTGGGTTCTCTTGTTTGCTGCTGACTGTGGGGTGCTCCATGTCTATCCATCTAACAGCGCCCAGGGCCCAATGCTTCACACTTAACTGGCCGCTTGCGTGACCAACAAGTGTGGCAGTATCAGTTAGCGAGAAACCGAAAGGAGTGAGGTGTGGGAGGTATGGGTATTTCCAAAAGTCGTAGTAGGGGGTGAACGACTGCATGGTTGCCCATATAGCAGTGACACACTCCAATGTCTATCTCATTTGTGGGAGCAGAATTGAAGGACAAAGCAGTGGAAGTTATCAGCCTAAGGGATCCTTAGGCAAGCAGTAGCTTTTGCATCCTCTGGATGGTAGTGGTCATACTGACCCAATTATTAGTTTGCATCCACTTTCTCACCTCCTTCAGTCTGGCAAATTATTTCATTTCCACCCTGTGTGTGTGTATATATATATAAGAGGGGCATCTCAAAAGTAAGTTGCACTATTTTTTTAAAAAATAACAAAATGTTTAAATATTTTAAAAAGGGTATATTTTGAAAGCTACATTCAGTACCTATTTTTCCACATAATTTCCTTGAACCTAAGTACATTTTTGAAAACCACGGTAACAGTTTTTTTAACCCAATGTCAAACCACTCTCCCGCCAAACTGGATAGCCATCTTTCCACTTATTGTTTCAGTTCCTCATAATTTATGAAGCGCCTTCCCTCAAGATGTTGCTGCAGCTCCGGAAAAAGATGGTAGACTCGGTGCGAGGTCAGGTGCACTAGATGGATGACCGAAAACATCCCATCGAAACTGCTCAAAAGGGCTTGAGTTTCACGAGCAGCGTGCGGGCGAGTGTTATCGTGGACCAGAAAAACTGTTTTGCTCAACTTTCCCCTCCTTTTGTTTTGTATGGCTCTTTTGAGTTTTCTCAGCACCTCACAATAGTGAGCAGTTGTCATCGTGGTCCCATGGAGCAGGTAATCGATTAAAAGTACTCCCTTCGAATCTCAGAATATTGTAGTGATGACCTTGCCAGCCGATGCAACAACTTATGCCTCTTTTTTGGAGTTGCCTCATCCATTCGTTTCCACAACTTGCACACACTTTCCATAGACACAGATCCTTAGAAATAATCCTGTGAAGCGATGCACGGCTTATTTCAATATACGGAGGAAGTTGAAACAAAACTACATCAAGTGTATGGCACTGATCGGTGTTCACGACTGCTCAAACTTCGTCAACAATATCCGGAGCGAGGGAAGTGGAGGGTTGGCCGCTTCATTGCTCATTGTGTAATGTTATTCTCCCTTCAATGAACGATTGGGGCCAACGAGAAACCATTTGTCTTGACAAAACGTCTTTTTCATAAACACTGCTCAACTCGCAATGAGTTTCAGTTGCACATTTATTTTTTCCTGTCAAAAACGGATTACAGCACGAACTCAGGACTTTCACATTTGAAGTTTAGCGTACTAACCCACCCACCATAGTCAGTCAAAATCCAGTCAGTAATACAATGCAAATGGCTTTGTCTCAATAGTTATACACATTTCCTGTGATTACCTGTTGAGCTACTGCAGCTGTTAGCTTCGCCACTGTTGCCACATCTGCAGGAATTGGTGGTGAGAAACAAGGCGGTGGAACTGAAGGTTTTGCTATTGAATTCACTTCAGGTGAATGACCTTTCTGTTTTCCTGAAAACTGCTGTTTCAGTGCTTCAACACGAGCAGGCTCTATCTTGCTGAATAGTGGTGATGGCTGAATACAAAGAACAATGAGGAATTACACACCAATATTTACACCATGAAAGCTTTTAACCTCTAATTTAGTAGACCATACCAAAACTTGCATTTCATCTATGAAACTACCATAGAATCTTTTATAGTAAGTACATAGCTTGCATTGAAAATTAGTATGTATTATGTTATCAGTATTTTTCCTCATAAGCTAATTTATGAAAGAAATATTTCTTGGTTTTTACTGAACAGTTGAAATTTTAAATTTTTGTTTTCAGTTTTATTCCAATTTCTTGTTCATTCAACAAAGCCTAAGTTGGATACCAACAACAATCATGTGACATTCTGCATAAAATGTTATTAATTTTTCCCTCATTATGTCTAAAGTTTCTGTACGTATAAAATGTAACAAAGGTTTTACTACTACTGAGAAAGTAAAAAAATTCTGAACCAGCTCCGTGATGCTTTGCCTGTCCACATCCTTGGCACTCATTACCGTCTACCGCTATCATAGAAAGGTGCAGATGAAACCATACAACATTTTTAAAACTACTTTTAAAGGCTTTGCTACCAACTATATAAAGGTGATGCTGAAACTGGCCAACATCATTGTCCATATATACATTTTCAGCATCTCTTTAGGAAACTATCCATCACTCACCATAGTTCATGTTGAGAAATGCTGCTAATTTCCTGGCAGATATTTTCTTTTAATTCTTCCAGGTTGTGTGGGTTTGTCTTGTACACTATGTTTTAAGTTACACCAGAGATAGAAATTGCAGAGGGTTAAGTTGAGGACCGAGGGGGCCACGAATCTCTATTAATAATTCTGTCCTGAAACACACGTCATTTCTTCTCATCGAAAGAGAAGCTCTTGCAGAGCCTTGTTGAAAAAAGGCAAAACCACACACCCTTCTCAAAAAATAGGGGGCAAAATTGCATTCATGTATGTATGGACACCGTATAAACTATATTGAACGTATGTATCAACTGCTGACGCAAAAAAAGTTGGTCCTATAACTCTTTGTCTGCTAATGGCGCACCATACATGAATTTTTTCATCATGATCATCACCTGAACAGTATCAGGTTTCTCGAGCTCCAATAATGATCTCCTTTCATATAATTGGTAAGTAAAGCTTTTAAAAGTAGTTTTAAAAATGTATAGTTTCATCCATGCCTTTCTGTGATAGTGGCAGATGGCAGTGAGCGCTGAGGATGCAGACAGGCAAAACACAGCATGTTTCAGAATTTGTTGATTACCTTGATTTCATGTTACTTTAATTCATGACATTTTGTGCTCCACAATGAAAATCTGATGTTACATTTCCTACTGCTACCATTTACTGTTATATAGCATCTACAAATATCCCTCCGAAAGCTCATTCTTTTATTTACTTCTAGTTAGTTTCATTACACATTTTGTTATAGGTATAAAGGGAATACGAGAGTCAAATGTTTAAAATTGATTGCTATATAATGCCCCTGAAATTCCACTCTTTACGACTAGACCTAACTGAATAGCAACAGCACTTTAATAAAAATAATAAAGTACTGAAAAATTGAAACCAATAATAATGGATCTCTTAGAAATGGCTGATGACAAAAGAAAAAAGTTATTGCAAATAAATTATTTGATTTGCCAGGTATACAATATTTCTTCCGAAAGAGGAGAACTTTATGGGCTGTTCCCAGAAAATACAAGTTGCACATGGTAATTATTATTTATTTATGCCAACAAACTTACTGTTGGTGTTTTTAAACACACAACCCGTGTGTGGGCAAAGTTTAAGAGGTAGAACTGGAACTTAAAAATTCAATGCCACAACTGGGATTTGAACCACAGACCTTCCGCTTGCCGGGCGGACGCTCTAACCACTGAGCTATTGTGACAAACTGCCAGAATGGCATTAAATTCTCTGGTTCAAATCCCAGTTGTGGCATTGAATTTTTAAGTTCCAGTTCTACCTCTTATACAAGTTACACATTTTATTTGTCATTTAAATATCCCAAATACGTAGTATTTTAATCCAAATTGTTAGAGCCATTTTTGTGAACATCAAAAAGTTTGGAAAACCTTCTATCTAAAGGGTAGTTCGGTGATGATGAATTTTCTTGAAAATGTTCATGTTACATCTTTGGAAGATACTGAACTTGCAGTTCCATTAAAACTAGTCTATTATGACAGCTAGGTACAGATGGGCACTTGAAAGGGTTTCCATAACAATAAATGCTTCCACCAATCAGCAGTCTGCGGTTATAATGCACCCCTCACATTCCCTCACCATAAAGTTGTTTATAAGCCTTCCTTAGTTCCATACTGATCTGTCAGGTGCATGTACATTTCCTGAGTGTTTGTGAGTGATGTAGTACTTTATTTCATCTACTAGAAAATGACAATTTAGGTTTTGCAGCATGAAGAGTATAAATTTCATGCTGCCTTCTGTAAAATCGCTGTCCACTATTTGCATGACATACAGCTCAGCTGTGGGAGTTGGTAAGCCGGCACATGTGCACTGCAGTCAGGCGGTAGCTGTCAGAATGGACTAGTTGTTTTAATGGAACTGTAAATACCAAGTTTAATATTTATCCAACATTAGTTTTTTAGTTATGCTGTTCACAGACACACACACATACTTTTTTTCTAAAATCTTTTATTTATTTATCTATTCAATGGGCCTCAAAACATGAATTACCGATGAAACTTTGACATCAAGCTTTTAGGTGGAATGCAACACTTCATTTACTGGGAAGTACTATATTTACTAGGAAGGTACTTGATAAGGTTCAGAACTTATTATTAGTTTAAATCTGTTGTTGTTCCAAATACAGTGTGCTTTGTCGTTATTTAAAATAAGTATTCAATTAATATGAAACCAAGATAAGCAGGCTAACTTACATGCTGTTGTTGTCCATTAAAGAGGATTGAAAGGAAGAAAATAAAAGGCATGTTAACAATCTCCAGGATCAAAGTGTTAGTGACAACTCATATTTCATAAAGCTTACATCATAAATACTAAAAAGCCTGACGTCTCTACCTACTAAATATTCACATATATCTCAAGATGTTACACTATTAATATAAAAAGTTAAATCAATGTTGTCTAGACGTCTGTATAGAAGTGGTTTCCAAGTAAGCAACATGCACTTAATTACATGCAATACACATGTGCAACATTCAACTTGTTGGTCTGGGTGGTGCTAATATTATTACTGTGAAGATGCATTTCCTAATGAAATGTAAGCAGAAAGAGAAACTGAAATGGTATTTCTTGTAATACACTGCATAAACAGAAAAAATGGAATTTGGCAAAAATTATTTTTTTCATTTTTTAAATCACTATGCAAAACTTACTTCCCAAAATTTCAAAATCCCTGCTTATGTTTTAGGATTCCACTTAAAATTTAATAATTTTAGTAACCTCCTAATTGTATTTTGAAACAAGTTTGTGGTATTCACTATTTATGATATTTGCTGTATCTGTTAATTATAATGCTTAGCTTTTCATATTTTACTTCATTTTATTTCAGCCTGTCTAATATGACAAACAAACTCGGGAGATCAATAACAAATAAGTGCTTGATATGCTTGATACCTTGCCCAGCTTGTGACCTGGAGGAAGAAGAATAGAAACCTCAGAAGTGATGATCCATACATCTTCTGGAGCTTGAAGCTGTTGTTTCAGTATATCAGCTGTGGTGGGCATGTAGGGCTTTAATAATACTGCCAGGAGACAGGCAATGTTGCAGCAGAAGCCAATCACGGTGCCTGCACGAATTCTGCATGCAACATAAATAAAGTCGTAAATCAGCTTTCTCACAAAATAACTAGAGAACAAATGGGCTAAATATCATATGTCCATCATCAACCTGAAAAACTCAATTAGATTTTATATACAAAGTACAAATATCGGGGTAATTTTTTAAGAATTGATTGTGCATTGTGTCCACGCATCCTGTCAAGTGATGTTAGTTCAAGGCCGGCCACTCTTGGCCCATTATGTTTCACATCTCTGCCGGAGTTTGTAGTGTGGTTATACTGCTTCGTTTCTTGTGTCAGTCAGTAATTCCGCCGAATGTGAAGTGTGCTTGATTATTTGGCTTTTAAATTCAAAACACGTTCATCCTGCTGAACTTCACCAGCTTGAAGTTTATGTTGAAGGTGTAATGAATGTTGGAAATGTGCATAAATGATGTAGGCTGTTTAACCTCTTGAGCGATGGCCATTTAAAACGTCTGCGAGCCGAGAACTGCTACCCAATATCCAGCACAGGGCATTTAAAATGTGTCGTATATACACAGCTGTATTTTGTGTAAATATTAAGTTATTTTAATGAAACAAAAACTGGTATAAAACTCGTTATATGCAGTATAAATGTACGTCATCAGCAAAGTTGAGTTGTATTTACAAAACGTTGAAATGGCACAATTTTGTTTCACTGTGGTGAAAAGTCAACTTTGCTCTGTCGAACGCATCTAATATAAGTTCTCGGAAAGAAACAGTAAAGAAACACCCATTGTATGTGTGGCTTATGCGTCAGCATACTGTGTAATAAGGCACTACTGTATGCATGGTCTCTTGAGTCATCAGAATAGAGGCACATTGCACCTTTTGCTTACGTGAGTTTCGTAACTTAGTAGAGTCCGTTTCTTTCTTTGTTGAAATACACACGTATACTTTCCTGCTTGTAGCTGAAGTAAGAAGTGGTATAAAAAGGTATTTGTACCAACTGGATATAACCATATACAATTGTTTGGTAATTTGGAGAGCTCTCTAAACCCACACAGGACAATGACCGACCTTGACTTCCGACTATAAATAGCTCGCAGCCTAATTGAACAATACCACGTTGGGGGTTGAAAATCCAAAACCCCTGCACCCCTCAGACTTCAAGGAAAACATTATCCTAAAAGGATACCACCAACAGCAAAGAAGTCCCGCCCATCTCGAAAGTGTTTCGTGTGCCGCAAGAAGGGAATTTGTGAATGTGGAGATGTAGGTACCCTTGTGTGTTTAACCCTGTTTTGAGGTAAATCACTGCAGAACGAACATATTAAGGTAATAAAGCTACATAGGCTTTCACAGCCGGCGTCTAAATTGTAGAATGAAGTATCTTCCGGGCTGTTATGCCGTGGCCTGCTGGAGATCTGTCTTCCAGACGTTTCGTTTACAACTGCGGTAAACATCCTCAGTGGCGTTGTCGAAGTCTCCTCGTGGAAGGTATCACAGGGAGAGGGTATTGAAATTTACAAGCACCCTAACAACTTTAATAAGAAGGAGGAGGCCTTAAGATTAAACAGCAACTGGCATCCGGTCATAGAACATCATAAGAAGCAGGAAAGCAAGGTAAGCCAATCAGAAGAGACCAGCAGCATAATAGAGATAGAACCCCCTCCACCAGCCACCACGCCTCTGCACGCCCCGGGCCGATCAGCGCACGTTGCGCATGGTATAAATGGAGCCCCATAGACAGTCGACGCATCAGTCCTGAGTAGACATCTGTTCAAAATCGGATAAATGATCTCACCACAGTAATTGTTATGCAGCAAAGATGATTTGATGTATGTTGGTCATCTGGCTGTAAAAACCTCAAGAGTCTCAAATACTGTGAAGCAAGGAGATCTTAAATCCTGGAGGGAAAGTAAACACCAAATACAAAACCAATATATACACTGA
This sequence comes from Tenodera sinensis, assembly GCA_030765045.1. Classification (NCBI taxonomy): domain Eukaryota; kingdom Metazoa; phylum Arthropoda; class Insecta; order Mantodea; family Mantidae; genus Tenodera; species Tenodera sinensis. Next base: position 39,716,504 of record CM060965.1, read on the forward strand.
AAGCAAAACATAAGTGAACATTAGTGCTGCTTTTAAATTTACTCTTTATATCATTTACATTACTCATATTGTCCAAAGCCTACACACTTTTATTACAAAAATTGTTCTTTCATACTAGCCATATGAAGAACAGATCATTTTGAAACACAATTAAATCTGAAAAATCTGATGTGTTACTCTATATGATTTTCTCTACCCACTATTATGCATTTTCATATAGCCTCTACAACTATTTTTACAAACAGTTATCAAAATAAATATAATATAAAATAATATAATACAGAATATATAATTTTTCTAAAAAGGATATTTCAAATTACAAAAACTTTGACATTTTTCAATTTAGGTGTTTGGATTGTGACAGAGTTTACATTGTTAAACTAAACATCATTTGAAATCAGAATAAAAGAACATTTTAGATATATTAAATATAAACAGATAGATAAATCAGCAGTGGCAGATCATTAATGGTCATTTAATCATGAAATAAATTGAGAGGTTAAATTATTAAAACAATTAAATGGACCCATAGATTTAATGGTTTGGGAAAAGATAATTGATTTTTAAAAATAAGGAGCACGTTATGAATTTTGAAATACTGCTGATTGATTCTGTTAACAAATTTGTTTTGCTTTCAGTGGTTGGTAATACAATAGCAGAAACTATTCAAAACTAGCGCCCATAACGATGGCGATCCAAACAAACAGTTTACACATTGAGAAAGTAAAAGAAGCTTTATAAAACTCTGGTTTGTGATTGATTTCAACCACTTCACTATATATAAAAGATAGAAAAGCCCAGTCTTTAAAAATTTCTTGATTTACATTGCTTTGCTATTAATAGCTTCAGTTTTTCAATGAACTTATTTTTCTATTTACTCAAGAATTTTAGAGTGGCTAAATTTTTTAAACTTGAAACTTCATGCTCAGACCTAACTGCATCAATGAAATGTAGGGTAGAGAAAGGCAAAAATGCAAGATATTAAACAAATGAAAAACAGTGTGGAAAAGGAAGATGGAGCAAAAAAGAATTCACCTTCTTGAGCCTACCTTTCCACTGCACTGCCTTTAAGAAGTACCCATGGTTGCTGACTCTGCATGTACTGGTTTCCATGTCTGGATATACTTAGAATATGGCGGATACCATCTCGAAGCTTGCCCTTTTCAAGGGACGAAATATAGCCATTCAGTTCACGTGTTATCATTGCCAAAAGTGTCCAATCCTGTACATCTGGTGACATTTCAGGAACCTGACCAGCAAAGTACCTTTCTGCGAACACCAATGCCCTGTAGAATAACATACTATGTAAGAAACATACACAACTAAAATAAGGAACCTATAACATATTTTTATCTTTCAGTACAGATTTGACTTTTTCCAATGCATTTAATCATTTTCATTTCAACAAAATAAATAAAACCTTTCTTTTACATTTTTGCAATTAGTATTCATCTTCATTTAACAGAAAGACTTCTCTTTGCAACATCTAATGAGTCAATAAACATAGCACTTAAAAAGCAAACTCATAACTGTGGAGTGTTTTACTATTTCAGCAGATTGCAATGGGTTCTTATCTGAGTCGAATGAAATGGGTAGCAGATAAAGATGGCTAGAGCTCACAGTTCAGATTTCACCAAAATCAATTTTATTTTAACAAAGATAACATGTAATTACAAGTTATTTCACTCGTTATAGATATCATTGTAGCAAATATTTTAAACTATTCCATTTATTATCATTATGTAATTTTTTTTCATGATTTCTTCATATGCCGAACTCAAAATAGCATCACTTTATGCACTTCCTTCCCTAATAAGTAATTAGCTCTGTGGCTATAATTACCAAATACCAATGCTGTCAAATAATATATGCACTTGTTACAAATTGCGCAGAATATGTCTTTTTTGTATAACGCCGGGATTGCAAAAGTGTTGAAGAAGGTCCAGCACTTATTTTACTTGGTTACCTGGCTAGCAATCATTGTCTCTCTCTTGTCTTTTTTTCACAATTGTCACTTATAATTGATCTTGGCCATGTTCAATTCCACTGAATCGCTTCAAATTGATAGTAAAATTTAAGACACAATAAATATTAGTATTAATAATTAGTTATGAACAATTATTAGTATGAGCTTTCCTATTAATTTTCTTGGGCACACAATTTCTGTCACATAACTTTTAAAAAGCTTATAAGAATTCCAAATGTTGATAAACTTGACAAATATCAGGATTCTAAATATGGGATGCACACACATGAACAATCAATTTTTGGGAAAATTTAATAAACATGTGTTTTTCTTTTAGATCAATAATCTGTAGATGAGATGCTGCAGAGAGAATAGCCATTGTTCACTCATGATTATGTTGGTTAAATTACAAAGCCAACCAACAATTTCAGATGGTCTTAAAACAGACAAATGTAATTGAAAATTCATTCATGTGCTTTCAAGCAGACATTATATTCAGCATGCAGAATCGCATGTAATAATTTCGGCTTTAGTCTTTTTTTAGTATATTGTACCCTGAATTAATTTCATGAAAGCAATTTTATGTATTGGGTTAACTTGTAATATAAGGGTACTTTTCATAAAATAAAAATATTTAAATTACAATTAAGATTGTGTTGCTCGACTTGTTATAGTGATGTGCATTATTAGTTATTGAGTATATTTTTTAACACTATATCACTTACTTTTTTAACAAAGAGGAGCCGAAGATGACAGCACATAGCTCCTAAAACATTTTTCCTAATTACAAAGGAAAGTGATATAATGTCAAAAACCGACATGATAACTAAAAAAGAAATAATAACAAAAGATAAAAAAAATTATCTTATTGAACCTACCTATTGATAAAATTACCCAAATTATTCAGCAGTTCAGAGTTATTTTTTGTTGCAAGATCAACCCAACTAAAGCTGGAATCTTGGGATTCAGGTCTAACATAGAGGAGATAGAATCGCCAAACATCTGCTGGGATACCTGTCTCTTTTGCATCTGTGCCAAACACTCCTATACCTCGACTTTTGGAAAATTTTCCATCTTCATAATTTAAATATTCTGAAAAGAGAAATATGTAATTGTATGAGTTACAGTTACTCTTGAGCACCAATACAAAGGAAAGAAAATAGAGGACAGGGGGAGTAACAATAAGTAAAAATAGAATTTAAGGAGAACTTTTTAAATTCTTTTAACTATTCAAATTTGCTTTTGGCTCAACTAGAGTTTAACTGAAATTATGACGTACATATCACTTATTAGGGAACCACAGTGCAAAGCCAACCGAGAGAAGAAATGTCATTCAAAAAATTCACAGACAAATTCAAAAAGATTTTTAAAGAATACAACATACAATTTGCTCTAATCAACAGATATAGCCTTAAAACTATTTGGCTCAAACACTTGACAGCATTGCAGCAAATAAAAAATCTGGAATCTACCAAATAGAATGCAATAACTGCAACCAGGTATATATAGGAAAAACTAAGAGAAATTTGCAAACAAGAACAAAAGAACATTTCAGATGTATAAAATACAAACACTTCGACAAATCAGCAGTTGTCACCCATTTTTGGAAAGAAAATCACATTACTCCGGATCCAAAATTATTAAAACACATATCAGGAAACCAAGAACTGTCAATGTGGGAACAGATCTTCATCTGGAAAAACAAAGACCGAGTTTTCAATTTTGATATACCACATAGTGATCCATTATACAAGTTCTTAAAACCACCACCAGAGCAGTCTACAGGAGATATCAGTCCTGTGAACCAGCCTCTACAGTTCAGTTGATGTCCAGTGATAATGGAGGAAAGCTAGCCTCTGAAACATGTACTGGAAAATTTTAAACACTGAGTGTTGTTTAGTGTTATTAATTGACTCAGATCCTATTTTAATGTGATTCCAACAACACTGTCATCAACTTCTAGTATTTATTATTACTCACAGTGAAATTTAATAATACTGAAAATTAATTGAATGGAACTTCACACTTTACTGTTGATGGCAGGAAGATCTTGACGTTCACCAGCGCAAGAAACAAATAAAAGAATCCACCATTCTATAAAACATCAAAGCAACATAAAACGAAAGAAACTTTCATACCACCACTGGACACATGACAAATTTTTAATAAATCTTGGAGAATTTTAAAGTAACTATGGTATCAATCTATAGACATAGCCTAAAAACTTAATAATGACAAAATAAAAAGAACAAAATTTCTGTTGAGAAATGTGAGGCCAAAACAAAAAGAAGCATTGGTCTGAGACTCGGGAATATCAGTGTGACATGAAATACATATTGATACATCAAGAGTAGCATACTGTGATCCAGCTAATGTCAACCTATCAATGGACTGGTGCCAAGCAGCTGGCAGTAAAGACAACAAAAATACTATCAAGAGATAATAGAAGCTTATAGAAGTTTCCCTTCTTTCTGACTCACAAACTTACTAGATCTCTGTGGAAAATTCCATTAGCTATATAAGCAAGCATTTTCACTAGTAGAGTTACTGAGGAACCTAGGGAGTCCCTTCCTGATGCAATAAAAGTGTTGTTCTCCGAGTGAGTTTGTAATGACTTGTGGTATTGATCTCCCCAGTGAAAGAGACCATATCATACATTATTCAATAAATTTGTACCACTATGTCGTAAAGAAAATGAAGTATCTGAGAAGTTTAAACAAGTTCATGTTAGTGATAGTATGAACTGAGTGAAGTTAACTCAGATAATAGCACAATCATAACCACTTCAAATGCCATTTGAGAAACTGTTGATAATGAAGATGTTCTTCGAAGTGCATCGTAATAAAAACTAAGTTAAGTGAAACTAAATGTATCTTTAGGTTGATTCAAAGACATATCTATGTTGCTTGGGCCAATTTTATATTCAAATGGCAGGAAAAGCTAATTGTCTGGCCAGAGAAGACAGTTTACAACAGTGCAGAGTTTGTGCTAATCAGAACAAAATATTTTGTTAATATTAATTTAACAGTACATCTCTAGTTATAACAATAATCAATTTGTTCTATTTGTTGCTTTTCTATATGTCATTAGCTGAATTATTCATGGTTAAATGCAACTGCATGTTTTAACAGGACACGTCTGAGGAGACATCATGAGCAAAGGAAGGTGCATTTTAGATAGGCAACTGACATCTGCTCAAAAGTTTTGGAACACTCCTTAATATCCAGATTTTTTGAAAAAATATAACAGAAAAATCTTCTATAGATATAATTTCAATAAGAAATAATCAATATATTCTAGATTTTATTTCATTCAAAGTAACCTTCTCATACTTGATCACTACTTCACAGTCTGGGCATCCTTGCTATCAAGTCTTAATGTTTCTTCAGAAATTTCCTTCCATGCCATTTTTAAATGGCTCCATAGCTCATTTAAATTACTCACTGGTCTCTTTCTGAACCTCTCTTCCCAGATGATCCCAAAGAAGTTTGATGGGGTTGCAATTGGGGCTTTGAGGAGGCCACACCATGTTCTTCAGTTTTCCCCTCTTTTCTAATTTTATTGTTCCAGATACTTTCCGTACAGCAAAGATGAATAAACTTGTTCATTATCTTGTTGCAGTGAAAAACCTTGCAAATAAATGCCCTCCAGAAGGTTTTGCATTTTGCATTGGAGAATGTCATGATATTGCTCTTTTTTCGTTATTCCTGCTATTTTTACAATGTCACCTCTTTTATTGCCTACAAAACAACCTCAGACCATCACTGAATCACCTCCTTGCTTTACTGTAGGGGATATGCACTGGGATGTCATGCATTCTTCCTTTCATACATCTGACAAACATGAAAAGTTTTGTACTAAAGAGTTCAAACTTTCATTCTTCTATAGACAACAGGTTCTGCCACTGATCAACCATCCACTTCACTTTTTTTGCCCAATGCAGTCTCTTCCTTTTATTTGGAGCCTTCAGTAATGATTTCTTTGCAGCAATACATCCCTTCAAGCCTGCATACAGGTCTTCTTTTTACTGTCAAGATACTCACAGGTTCATTCCTCAACTGGTTAATTTCCGCTGCCAACATGGGTACTGTTTTGAAGCAATCACATTTACTACTTACTGCTATGCATTTGTCTTTGGATTTTTAAGTCACCTTAGGCCTTGCCTTGCAATTGAGACCCTTGTTACTATTAGTAAGAAAATATCTCGCCACAGTATAAAGGACATTCCCCAAGGAAACATGTTCTTGTTTAGCTATTTCATGCATGCTATGGCCTGCTTAGCATAAACTATAGCAGCACACTCTTCCGTCAAAATTTCGTTGTTTTCACCCATTTTAACTTTAAGGCTACACTGACCACAATGCCAATGATGTACTCACTGATGACCCTCTAACTTGTTTCTGACTGCCTAAACAGAGTTCGTTAGCTTATATGAACAACATGTGGTGCATTAAACAACAATGCTAGGTTCAAAACAAAACTTTAGGGCAATCTTTTTGTTTTTAATTAACATCCTCCAACGTGGTGTCATATCGGATGGTGAATGAATGAAATGGGTGAAATGATGCTCAAATTAGCCTGAGATCTATGGAGCTTTAAGTTAATCAACATTCATCTTCTCAGGATAAGGAAAAATCTCAGAAAAAAACCTTACCCGATAACTTACCCTAAGCAAGATTCGAACTTGTGACCTCTTGAACATGAGGCAGGCACTTGAGGGCAAGAGTCCCTATAAGGCAGGGGAAGACAGGTATCACTGCTGTGACGTCAGCTCTCTCAGCTCACATGCCCACGACGGCCAGTTACACGTGTGACGTCACAGCGTGGAAGAGGAAAGGCGTGCACGGCATCGCAATTTTAATGCTGACTGTTTCAATTACGGAATAGTCACAATTATAAATAATTACATAATTACTGTTCTGAAGCTTTAATAACAGCAGCAAATGCTAACATCAATAAACTTGAACAAATACACAATCAGGCTCTTCGCCTAATCACTGGAGCAGTTAAATCCACACCTATTGATGCCATGCTTGCCTTAACACGGACCCCATCAATAACAACAAAAATAGAAGAACAAGCATTGCTCCAACACGAGAAAATGTTACGACTGCCAAACTCTAAATGGACAGAAGAGAACCTCCCCCCTTCAATCCTTAAAACTCATAGTAGTTTCCTAGAAAAGGTAACACAGATTAAATCCAAATTGAACATTCCTAACACCAGAGAAAATCTACTTATTAGAGAAAATCCATTGGAATTATTGCAACCTACCTTCAATTTGGAATTAATAGAGGAAATAAGTAAATCAGACACACCAAAAGAAATACAAAAACTTCTAGCTCTGGAAACAATCAATACTAGGTATCCCACAGAAGAATGGCTGCACATATATACTGATGGATCCTCGAAGGTAAACCTTACTGGAGCTGGAGTTACGTGTTCACATTTTTCCTTTTATCATTCTGTTGGCAGAGACACAACAAATTATGATGGAGAAATAGAGGCTATATACATTGCTCTCCGACAATTATTAAATCTTCCCTTAAATAAATTTAACAAGGCAGTAATTCTTTCGGATTCTAAAGCTGCAATTCAGGGAATATGTTCAAATACTACAAAGAAGTCAACAAAAATTAGAGAATGCTACAAAATGTTAACACAACTCCGAAAAGTTAATAAGACTGTTCATCTCCAATGGATTCCAGCACACTGTGGAGTCATGGGGAACGAAGCTGCAGACTCACTTGCAAAGAAAGGCACAACAATAAAAGAAAAGTCTAAATTCAATTTCTCATATTCCTCAATAAAACGCTTGATCATTAAAAATTTTTGTCATTCATACCTACAAGAAATAGAAACAAATGCCAAAGATAAAAAATGGATTACACTACTTTCCAATCCAGATATAATCCCCCAGAGACCAAGGAACACAGCTGTTGCAGCCTTCCGACTATTGACAAATCATGACTGCTTGGCAAGTCATCTCTACAGAATGGGTATCTCAGCCTCACCGATATGTCTCCTGTGTAACGATCCAACAGAAATGAATGAAGAACACTTGAAGACCTGTGAAGCATTAAGATCAGAAGAAACTACAGTTCAAAAGTATTGGAAAGCACGAATGCTAATGGCTTCATTGCCAGATGCAAGGCACTAGAAAACAACAACAACAACATTTCGGCTTTATGCCATATATATGAATTCTAGTTTATGTGAATAGTCATGTTACAACGCAAATAGAACAGAAATTATAACTATTTTGCCTGAGCTAGAGAAGAGCTATACAGAACAATTAGGGGGACATTTTCCGACATTTGCCGTTTCGCTTTTCTTTAACTAGTTTGTCAATGTTAGGGCGTAATGTACGGCACATTTGTAACCGAAGACTGCATGTTAGATTGTGATCTGACAATATGCTTTGGGATTTTGACTTAGAAAGGTTCATAACTGAAAAGAATTATTCACACACATACGTGGAACCAAACATACATAATATCCGTGCAACAAGGGTATACAACTTCAGAAATCAGCCAAGTCTTCCTTGTGTTTATATTTGTCCTTCAGCAAATCATCACACTGTAAATTTAACAATTCAACTTGCTACCTGCTAGAAACATTGTTAACATCCAATGAATATGGGGTTGCAAAGACCTGAAATGTAGTTGACAATGTTTCTACATCTTGAAGACTGGTCTCAAACTGGTGTGAAACACTGGGAACTGAACACATGCGCCGCTGATCTAGACAGCATAGCAATACACTGCTCTCGCCTGACGTCACATGAACATATAACCTGGCTCTTTGTTTAAATACCTCACATGGCCCGAAGTTGTCTTCCCCTGCTATAAGGGGTATCAAGCTATGGCTTCAAAATGTACTTCTCTCAGGAAACGAAGATAGCTTAATGAAATTGACTGGTGTCTCTATGGCTTTCTTTGTTAAATACCTAAAATTAATTTTGAGTGGTGCTAAAATACCTCTTGTCTCAGGAAACCAAAAGGAATTCAAAAACTTTTGAGCGGTGGTGTACATTCATATCACTACATACATGGAACATTGAACAGTTCATGAGCGTAGGAGAGGAAATTAATGCCCACCTGTAGCCATTATATAGTTGACAACAGTGTAATTGTTGTTTGCTCCTAAAAGGGTTGAGGGGAACATCACAGAATGAAAAGGAACATTGTCTTTTGCCATGAAGTTGTACAGCTTAACATCTGTGGTCTTTCTGTTAGGTCTCCACCACTGTTCCCATTTATCTGTGTATCTCTTGGTGATACTCATGTAACCAATGGGGGCATCGAACCATACATAGAACACCTAGAGCAAAAGAAAAACAATTAGTAATCCACTATTCTTCTAAATTGAGCTTTTATGAGCATTTACAGTAAAACTTCCTTCATGTGTTTCACACTTTTACATTTTCTATACTTATACATTGTTTTTTCAGCTGTCCTGGTAAAATCTATAACTTATTACGGCAAATTATTTTGTTTATACAGCTTTCGTTTATACAATTTTTATACTTAGTTTACATTCCCAAGAGCAAAATGTACTGTTTATATGTTTACAATGGTTTCCTTCTTTAAAATTTCTAGAAATATTCGAAGCCAAAACATGACTCGCACTGTACATTTCTTAGAAAACATCCCTCAGCATGGAAGTGAGAGCAAACTTGGAGCTGTTTTCAAGCAAAGTAGTGAAATGGCAAACTGTACTTGCTTGACTTATTTGTGCTCTGTGCTTCAGCCGTGATTAACCTTGTTTGTGAACCTGGGTGAAAGGAAAGTGGCAACATGAAACACAAAGAAATTCTAAGAAATTAGGAACTGCTCCATCTACCTTAAATACAATTGTAGCTAAGGCAGTAGAAATTGGAGAAAGCCTGCGTGTGTTATGTATTTCTACAAATAAGCAGACCCATGTTCAGGGCGGAAATGACTGCGAATGGAGGAAACTGGAAGTGGAGGCATCATTTGGTCACTACATAAATGTTGATGTCAATCTTGTACTACAGAAGCAATAACTTATCTCCAAGATAGATGAAGATTCAAACAGGTTCTGACCAAGATCTGTAATAATGACAATGATAATGATACAGAAGAGCCATACCATAAAATGGTGGATTTTAATGATGCTATTAGTGCTTTATGGACAACCAAACATTTTGTTATGCACCATAACATTTCTGAGGAAATAAGGGCCAAATTCCACCATTTTGAAAATACTGTTCATGCTGTGGCCACAGCCAACAAAAAACAAGCCAAGATAAGAGACTAAACTTTCCTTATATTTATTTTTATTTGGGTGCATTTCTTTTGGGTTTATATTGTTTCATATTGCCGATTATAGTTAAACAATCCTATTATTATTTCTTTTTGTTCACTTCTTAATTATAACTCTTATACTGTATCAATTTACCAATTTTTGTTTACTGACTTTCATTTATGCGTTTTTCACACTTATATGTTCTTTTTTCTTTGGTCTCCTGGAGAACAAATAATGCAAATAAATCCTTCTTGATAAGATCTTAAGTGTAAAAAGATAAATATATTCTATTATGTCCTTATTATACTCTGTCTCGAAGACTTAATTTAATATATTTTAAATACTAAATAATTTTCAACCTCAATTTAAGTCCAGTGAAATAAAAATTTCTTTAAACAACATATAAACAAAGTTTTACTGTACTTACTCCACTTACGTTATTTAACTATAATATTCTGATAGGCTCTTGGCTGCATTATTAAGTAACATCCACTGGCAGGTCCAAGAGTTCTGGATAAGTTCTGATTTTGGACCCTCAGAATTGGAATACCCTTGGATGCTAAAATTCATGAGTTATTTCTCATGTTTTTAATTAAAATTTTCTTCTAACTGTTCAAATCATTAACACTGTTTATTTCTTTCAGATAATAAAACATGAAAAACAACATGAATTTTGGCATCCCAGAAGATGTTCCAGTTTTAAGTTCCTAAAACCAGCATAAGAGTTATTTAACCTGGATAGCTCTATGGATTTGGCAGTGGATGCTAGTTGATTATGCATGCAATAATCAGCAAAACAAATTCTAGTTAAAACTAAATGGAGCAAGTAAAGTTTAGTTAAAACTAATTGTAATATTAGCTTTGCTGTGGCAAAGTTTCCACGTAATTTAATTTTTAAATCACTAAGCGTTAGTACATTAAACTTACCATAACAACAAAAGAAATTATGTGATTAAATTACTTGTAATTACCTTGTTTGAATAGCCCTGGAGGGGAACAGGAATACCCCATTTCAGATCTCTTGTAATGCAGCGTGGTTTTAATCCATCTTTTAACCATGCTTTCGTAATAACACGAGCATTATTTGACCATCCTGCCATTACTTTCTCTAACCAATGCCTTAATAAAGGTTCAATCTGAAAATGAACACACATTTAACTTTCTAGCAGCCTTTTATCAAAGGTAAAAATTATGAATACAAACACAATCTTTTGACCATTAGGTTACATTTAATTTAGAAAACAATTTTCACAAAATGAACTGTGGCAACTTCCTCCAGTTTTAACTTTTTTTATTTACTCCACAGATTATTTTACAGATAGTACATTAGGGTTATAGTTTTATAATGTAAACAGAATTAAAATAATTTCATTATATATAGCGTAAATGAATAACACCACACGTATTTTCCTCGTAATAATGGTTCATAGACAATCAATTTGAGATAGGAAACCTGTGGTCTAGGGTGTCAAGTTACCAAGTTATACATATTTGAAGCATTTAGAGACTGTGATTGATAAATCATAACCAGAAAGAAATATGTAAATAGAAGACATTGGAAACGAAATGGTGCTTATTGGGCACTTAGTAAAGCCTTTACTTTGTCTCTCTGAAGAAGCATTTCTAAACTGTAGCATTGCCGAAAGCGCTTAAATTGTGGACTTAACATGTGGTTGCACGCCATGACAATGGGTAACAGGCTGTAGCAAGCAGGTAAAGGAACATAGGCAGCTCCAAAACGTGTGCTTTGGCTGCATGGTTATGCCAAATTACTGTGAACCTAATAAACCCAAGAAATAGAGTTGAAACCCGGAGATGGATAAACCTTTTTTCCCTTTCTTTTCCATCTTGAGAGCAATGTTGTGCTTATGCTTTAAAGAGCAAAATACCACCTTCATATGCAATGCACAGGGTTTTGTTTACTTTTGCTTCATCTCACATCTGATGGCTTAGACTGGAGGATTATGTATTGACACTGGTCTGAAGCTGTCAGTTGGCTATAGTTGCCCATGACAGTAAGAGCAATTTTCAATCTAATAGTTAACCAGCTGTAAACAATATACAAAACGTTGAACCAAGCAATAGCACAAAGTACTACGACTCCCCAAAAGAGGCACTTAGTACCTGCGTTAGCATGACAAATGTGTAATTCTGCCAGTAGGTGACCTTAATATTCCTGGAAGACACTAATATCACCATGTGGTGACTGTTTCCTACTCAAGGCACCCACGTCTCATGTGTGAAAGAGAGGGAAGATATGCTTGTGAGACAGTAGCGAAGACAATGAAGGATTGCAAGGAGCCGAATTAAAACCAATAATAACAATTTCTCTCCCTTTAAAACGAGATGATAGCTCTGTAATCCTATATTCTGCTTCAATTTCTCGTCTAAGCAGCCAATTTTCATTCGCAATTTACTGTTTCAAGGGAGTTTATATCCTTCATTATTAAAGTTGGGCCTAAGTGATTAAACTTACAATTCTGGCTTTTTAATTTTTTATTATATCCAATTTTATAGGATGTTTTCATGTAAATATTTTTGTTATTGGAGTGAATATGAAAGAGTTATGCAGCAATTTAAATAAATTTAAATGGAGGGCATGGTTACACATTTGAGCTCCATGTCAGTAGATTTACTGGTATGTAAAAGAACTCCTGCAGGATGAAATTCCGGAACAACGGCGACACTGATGAGATCCTGGCAATTGACAGCACCGTTAAACAAGAAAATATTTTTTCATTTCAGTTTGCTGACAAATTACCATTGCAAAAGAGCATTATTTTCCAGAGTCTATTAATTGTATCAGATGTGCTGTCTTAATAGAGTGCTGATTACTGCTGATATAAAAGAAATTTGTCTACAGTTATATTTTACCAGATATGCATTTCTTTATTATTCTTCTTACCTTAGGTAATTCAATGAAGAACTGTTTGGAATTCCTAATAACAGGAGTTTTTTTACAGAGCTTGCAACGAGGAGAAACCAGCTCAGTAGCATTTATGAGATGACCACAACCATCACACTGGTCCCCTCGGGCATCTTCATAAGCACATCGGGGGCAGATACCCTCAACAAATCTATCTGCCAAAAATCTATCACAGTTTTCACACTTTAGCTGGTCCATTGCTGCTGTTGACAGGAAGCCATTATTGTAGAGCTGCATAAATATTTCCTGGCACATCCTGTAACAAAATGCCATAAAATGTGTAACTTTACTTAACTTTACACAGTTAATGCTTGTTTAGGGACAATTAGATGAGCTCAGATGCTCTTATAATTGAGATACCAAAGCTTAAGTATAAATTAGGTGAGGGTGGTGCTGTGTATTTCTAACAAGTGATTCAAAAGACTTTGAACTGGCTGCGCTCTTTTGCCCATATAAATTCTTAGCATTGTCGCCAACTCCTGCTGTCATAGAACAATGCGATAAAACCATACAACATTTTTAAAACTACTTTTAAAAGTTTTACTTACCAACTTTATGAAAGGAGATGCTGAAACTGGTCACTGTCATTGTCCATACATTTTTGGCACCTCTTTAAGAAATTACCCATCATTCATAGTAGTTCACATTGAGAAAGAATAGTAATTTCCTGGTGGATATTTTGTTTTAATTCTTTCAGGGTGTGTGGGTTTATCTTGTACACTTTATGCTTTAAGTTACCCCAGAAATAGAAATTGCAGGGGGCTAGGTAGGGGGACCGAGGGGGCCACAAATATCTACTAATAATTCTATCCTGAAACACACTTTTGATGAACATTTTAAATAGTCATTACAAAACTTCATTAATGTTGTATTAGTAATAGAAGAAACAAGCACATTTTAATAGGTGTGTTTTAGAGGTAGAACTGGAACTTAAAAATTTAATGCCACAACTGGGATTTGAACCACAGACCTTCCGCTTACCGGGCAGCTGCTCTAACCACTGAGCTATTGTGACAACTGCCAGAATGGCATTAAATTCTCAAACCAGTTCGTATTTCTCCACACACACACATGGCTTGTGTGTTTAACCTCTTGAGCGATGGCCATTTAAACGTCCGCAAGCTGAGAACTGCTAGCATTTAAATTGTTAAATGCGCTTCGTATATACACAGCTGTATTTTGTGTAAATATTAAGTTATTTTAATGAAACAAAAACTGGTATAAAACTCGTTATTTGCAGTATAAATGTATGTCATCAGCAAAGTTGAGTTGTATTTACAAAACGTTGAAATGGCACAATTTTGTTTCACTGTGGTGAAAAGTCAACTTTGCTCTGTCGAAAGCATCTAATACAAGTTCTTGGAAAGATTCAGTAAAGAAACACCCATTGTATGTGTGGCTAATGCGTTGGCATACTGTGTAATAAAGCGCTACTGCATGCGTGGTCGCTTGAGTCATCAGAATAGATCAACATTACAACTTTTGCTTACGCGAGTTTCGTAACCGAGTAGAGTTTGTGTCTTTCTTTGTTGAAATACATATGTATTCTTTCCTGCTTGTAGCTGAAGGGAGAAGTGGTATAAAAAGGTGTTTTTGCACCAACTGGATATAACCATATACAATTGTTTGGGGATTTGGACAGCTCTCTAAACCCACACAGGACAATGACCGACCTTGACTACCGACTATAAATAACTCGCAGCCTAATTGAACAATACCACGTTGGGGGTTGAAAATCCAAAACCCCTGCACCCCACAGACTTCAAGGAAAACATTATCCTAAAAGGATACCACCAACAGCAAAGAAGTCCCGCCCATTTCAAAAGTGTTTCGTGTGCCGCAAGAAGGGAATTCGCGAATGTGGAGATGTGCGTACCCTTGTGTGTTTATCCCTGTTTTGAGGTAAATCACTGCAGAACGAACATATTAAGGTAAGCCAATAAAGTATATAGACCTTACTAAAATGTTTCATAAAGGGAAAATTATAATAAGTTGAGTTGGATAAGGGATAAATAAGGGTTAAATGCTTAAACGCACAGGACGCCCATATCGCTCATCTGCCATTTTAAATGGACGTGATTTCACGTCGATATCCCTCAAGAGGTTAAGAACACCAACAGTAAGTTTGTTGGCATAAATAAATAATAATTACCAGGTGTGTTTTAGTTTGGAAATTTATAATGCACAACAATTAAGCGATGGAATTCTTTGAACATTTCTAGATAAAAAAGCAGAACTGTGGACTAAGCATTGTTTATTAATAATTTTCAACTTACTGGGTTTGTTCTGGAGTGGTAGTTCGACCAAAATAATCAAATCCAATGTTAAACCACTGATATATGGACTCATGGATTTTGAAGTACTTATCACAGATCTGCTGTGGGGTGAGTCCTTCTTCGAGAGCTTTGGTTTCTGTTGCTGTTCCATACTCATCTGTCCCACATATATACAATGTGTTAATATTACACAATCTGCAAAACCTGCATGGAAAAATAAACATTAGCTACATAACATAACTAACTGGAACCAATATAAGTGACATAAGCTCTCCTTTATTAATTCCAACTGTATTGATGATGATGATGATGATGATGATGATGATGAGGACGATGACAACAGACTAGTTTTCTTATTACCACATACAGTAAAAACTTGTTAATCTGGACCAATTAGGGCTTAATGTTGTAAGTCCAGATTAAGTGAAATAAACACCACAGAGAAAAATTCCGAATGAAATTAGAGTATGTACTATATAATTTGATTAGATTGAAAAATTCTGAATGAAATTGGAGTACATACTGCATAATTTTATTAGAACGTAAGATGCAACAGTCCCACCTGATTTTAATTACACATTCTTTATTTGTTTGGTTTGAATAAACTATCAATTTTCTTTTGTGGTTTATCATACATCTCTTTCACAATGAGATCACAAAGACTCCTCATATGATGCTAGTATGCGGAAATCTGTTTATTGTCAGTTTTCTAAACAAAGCCTATTATACAATACAGATGCTGTTTAACCTCGCTTAATTTCACTTTCAGCTTTCCCAAATCCACATCCTCAGCTTCAGATTCAATACTAGTTCCCTTGCATTGCTTACACTTTTCACAATTTCTTTGTTAGACATGATGTGATAGCCTGCGTCATCTTCATCTCTGTCAAGCCAGTCTTCGATGTCATCTGCTGTATGACAGTGTTTGGTGGAAGTCATTTAATTCAACTGTGTTGGTGTCTAATTCATCACTGTCATCATACAAAAGTTTATTCCATGTATTAGTCAATGTACAGTTCAAAATGCTATTTACTGCACTTACAAAATTGAAAATGATGCATCTGAAATTATACAATTTTACATTCTGGAGTGTTTTCTCACCCGTTTATCTTCACCGCCCAGAGGCTCCTCAACTTTGAAAACTTCAGACAGGAATTTCTTTCTGTACAACCACTTTGCAGTATAGATAACGCTTTGGTCCATCAGCTGTTTCAGGGAAGTTGTGTTAGGTAGCATGAACACACATTTGATCTTACCATCGGCACTATACAATTTCTTTGCATCTGGATGCGCAGGTGCAATATCTAATAGGATTATGGTTTTCACATAATTTTGGTTTTTATTTTCTTGGTGCCTTCTTTTTGCAGGTACAGCATGACTGTGAAACCAATCATGGATAATGTCTGCTGTAAACCACACATTTTTTGAATTGTAGTAATGCACAGACAATGTGGACATTACATTCTTAATAGCCTTTGGCTATTTTATCTACGATAACTGGCTTTAAAATATGGCTTCCATCTGCATTAGCACATAATAACGCAGAAACATGTTCTTTGCAATTTTTTTGTCCAGGCATATTTTTTAAGGATTTGGAGGCTTGCGTATTCTCAGGCAAGGCACGCTAAAATAGACCTGTCTCATCGGCATTATACACTTAAGACAAATCTTTCCTTCTTGAATGATAGATTTTAGTTTTTTACTAAATGGATCAACAGCTGACATATCAGCACTTAAGCTCTCTCCACACATTTTTCGCTCACTAAGTTATGACGCTTGTGGAATCTGTATAACCAGCCCAAACTAGCCGAAAATCCATTGATAACAAGTTGTTTTGCAAGACGTTTGGCAGCAGCTTGAGTTCAGCACCTCTCACTGTAATTCCTCTTGCACGAAATTGTTCGTACTACTTGTATATCATGTCTTCTTTAGTTCAGTCAGTTGCCACATTCGTTTAACCTGACAATTTTCATCATTTACATCACATTTAATAAAAAGTGATAAGAGTTCACTCTTTTTCTCTTTTATGCCTGAAACTGTTTTCCAAGTCCATATTCTGCACATACATATGCAACGGTGGCATCATTTTCAAGCCTTTCAATAATTTTCAGTTTTGCGTGTATTGAAAGCGATTTATGCTTACGTTTCCCTGATACTGTAGGTTTTCTAAATGACATGTACTCGATTTGTTTCTTTAGCTTAATGACTGAGAAAAGCAAGTGTTAAACTAACCCTTCTGACAAGAGTTGCAAGCCCTATCACAGGTACAGCAATGGTGTGGGAAGGAGGGCAGCCTAATGTGCCATTGTCAGTAATGTATTCCTATTGTAGTCTGTGCAAAAATAAAATGGACAATTTCCTTAAGTTTGTCTTAGTGCAGTGCTATAATTTAAGTTAGCAATTCACAGATTCTATATTTTTTTAAGGATGCTTGTCCAGGTTAAGCAAAATCCAGTTTAAAAGGGTCTGGATTAATGAGGTTTTACTGTATTTACTAGCTTGCAAGCTGACAGTTGGAAATATGTGTGATCTGGGATTCAAGAAAACTTTTTCCAATATCTTCCTTTCATAGAAGTTTGAAAACAGTGTTGTTATAATTAATTTAATTTAAAAGATGAGTCAATTAAGTTCCTTGAACTGTTACCAGAAGAAACATCAGAAGAAGCATCACCATTCGCACCATGAAACACCATGGAAACCCAGTTATTGTCCGGTTGATAATGGAGGAAAGTTAACCTTTGAAATGCGTTCCGGAAAACTATGTTGTAAGTGTTGTTTAGTGTTATTAATTGACTCACCTTTTAAATTAAATTTTTCCAACATATTTATATACAGATACTTCTTTTGTGAGTTGGAATTATAACCCTAAGAACACTTATTGTCGCATTTCAACTCACAAAAGAAATTGAATTCAAATACATCAGAGTTTCTAACTTGCGTACACAAAATCTATTAAATACAATAATATTTTTTCCATGAGTTAGAAATTGTAATTTTAGTTCTGAAAATCTGAATCTCCTCTCAAATGTCTAATTCTGTTGCTATCTGGCAGATTTTATGAGATATATTTTTGAAGCTACATTCACAAATCCCAAAAACATTTTTAAAAAATGCAAAATAACATTAGCTCCCAAATATAACCAGCCTATAAAAATACTATACACCAACCTAAAGGATCTCATCCCAGAACACCATAAGACTGGAGTAAATTACAGACTGCAATGAACTATACATACATAAGAAAAATCAAAAGGAATCTAGAAATAAAGCTAAAAGAATAGGTACTTTATGAGCAGTTAAATACAGACAAAACCAACATTGCTCACCATTTCTAGTTGACCAACTACAACACAAAATACATTAACGAATATTACTTGTGTTTGTTTTCACAAACAAACAAAAACAAAATACATTACTCATATAACATATAAGAATTGCAACAGAATAAGAAATTAGAAATTTGCAAGAACCTACTTAAGATGTTCTATGTTAAAACATGGTAAATCAAACTACTTGAATGTTCAACTCATTAAATTCTCTCTTGAACAGAGATCATTTTATAATCCTTGAAAAACTGACCATTGTTGAAAAATTATTTTTGCTCCCAGTAGGTCATTCAATAGTCATACAAACAATTGTCTAGCTGCATTCATTATGATGGTAACTCTTACTGATTTACATTCAACACACACTGAAAATTATCTTAAATAAATAAGAAAACAAACAAATAAATAAATAAATAAATAAATGGCATATGTAAAGCTTCTGACACATTAATAACTTAAAATACTTTTTGGCCAAGATGATTTCTCTTACCTTGCAAAAGCATCCGCTGATAAGACACAACCAATTATATTGCCCAAATGAGGTACATTGTTCACATAAGGTAAAGCTGATGTTATCAATATATTTCGCTCGCCAGGTACTGGTAATCTGAAAGTTACAAGGGCGACTTTATTTGTCTATTTACGATGTATTAAAGTACAATACACATTATGAAACATTAAAATGATGTCTTTGATAAAATTGATTTGTGAAAGAAAACTTGAGAATGGATCTCACTAAGAAATGCAGCATAGATAGAGAGGACATTCTCCGAAACTAGTACTGTTTTAAATATTACTACAAGTAAGTTGGAGCAGAAAGTGTTTTTTAATGTTGACATAGTTCTCAATTAAGTTTATTAGTGATTCACCACTTGATGTGGTGATCACTATTGACATATACATTTTACTAGACATGCAAATTAACAGTATTTTAATCCAAATTGACCAAGTCATTTTTGAGAAAAACAATGAACATTAAATGTTAATGAACATTTTTCCATGTAAAGGGTAACTTGGGAATTTTCTTTGAAATCTCCATGTCATTTACCTGGAAGATGAAATTTTTTATTCAACAACGTAGACTTTCATCTTCAGTGTCATTAATTTAAAATGATTATCCAAGCTTGTACTGGACTTTTTTCTTCCAGATGTTTTCCCTGAAGTTCCACCAGACATCTTCAGTGGCATAGCTGAAGCACTCTCTTTTTGATTTTGGCAACGAATGATACGAGTATGATCATATGTGCTTTATATACATAGTGTGTGCAAAGTGCTCCTCTTGATTGGTCTGCGTGTTGTTCTGCTTTCTCCTTGTTGGTTCAGTGGCTACTTGGGCTGATTAGCACAGGAACACTTTTAATGACTGTGCCTGGTGTAAATTGGGATAGTGTTTGCTGTGGGTGAAGATATAGGACATGTTTGATCTGGAATTTGCCTCTGGTTGGTTCTCTTAAGGGCATTTCTTAATGCTGGATAGCAACCTCTATTTAGACATTTGGCTTCCTTCTTCCAGTTGAAATTGTTTTTATATTTATGCACTTCTATTGATTTGTGGTTTAGGAGAGCATAGTAATGTACAGTAGAAGACAGAATGGTTGCATCTCAATTTTAGGATACAAATTCCAGAACAAACCCTTCCAAAATCTTCGGCCACAGTAAACATTATCTTACTTACACCAGGCAGTCATTAAAAGCATCCTCTTTGCTACTCCAGCCCAAATAGTTGCTGAGCCCATCAGGAGAGAACAGAACAATATGCACTGACAAATCAAGAGCGAGCGTCTTCCACTCAGTCCATGTATATAAAGCCTGTGCCAGAGTGCCTTGACCAAGTCACTGAAGATGTCTGATGCAGCTTTTGATTAAGCATCTGGAAGAAAGATGTCCAGTAATAGCATTCCCAAATTAGCATTTAAATGAACAATTTTTGAATATTTATTTTCTCCAAAAAAGCTCTTATACTTTTCATTAATATTCAAATATATACATGAAAAACTCATATCTCGAATTTTCTGGGAATAGTCTGTGAAGTTCACTTCATTCAAAAGGAATTTTGTATTTTGCACAATGGGTGTAAACCATAAGAGAGAGACAAAACTTAATACACAAAAAAATGTATATTCTTTAAAACCCATCACATATTTCAAACACACTTTTTGGTGACATTAGCCATTCTGACATGTCCAATATACGAGGGTGGTTTGATAAGTTCTCGGAATCACCATGAGAGGTCAGCCGTAGTGCCACGAGATGTTCATGTGATATTCATTGGATTTTTGCCTGTAAACACATGTCACGACAATGTTCTTGGAAGACAGCTGTAGTGGTGACACGACTATATTATTGTTTCTGCGTAGTGATTTGCGAAGAAGGAAAAAATCAAGATTCAAGTAGTGATTAAGTATAATTTATTTATGCCAACAAACTTACTGTTGGTGTTTTTAAACACACAAGCCGTGTGTAGGTAAAGTTTGAGAGGTAGAACTGGAGCTTAAAAATTCAATGCCACAACTGGGATATGAACCACAGACCTTCCGCTTACCGGGCGGTGCTCTAACCACTGAGCTATTGTGACAAACTGCCTGAATGGCATTAAATTCTCAAACCAGTTCATATTTCTCCTGGTAAACCACAAAGGCAGTCTCACATCAGAGACAAATTACCCCAATGGTGACTTACTATTGTAAGTACTTTATATCCCAGGATTAAATAACCTTCAGATGGTAATTATTATTTATTTATGCCAACAAACTTACTGTTGGTGTTTTTAAACACACAAGCCGTGTGTGGGCAAAGTTTGAGAGGTAGAACTGGAACTTAAAAATTCAATGCCACAACTGGGATTTGAACCACAGACCTTCTGCTTACCGGGCGGCTGCTCTAACCACTGAGCTATTGTGACAAACTGCCAGAATGGCATTAAATTCTCAAACCAGTTTGTATTCCTCCTGGTAAACCACAAAGGCAGTCTCACATCAGAGACAAATTGCCCCAATGGTGACTTACTATTGTAAGTACTTTATATTTCAGGATTAAATAACCTTCAGATGGTAATTATTATTTATTTATGCCAACAGACTTACTGTTGGTGTTTTTAAACACACAAGCTGTGTGTGGGCAAAGTTTGAGAGGTAGAACTGGAACTTAAAAATTCAATGCCACAACTGGGATTTGAACCACAGACCTTCCGCTTACCGGGCGGCTGCTCTAACCACTGAGCTATTGTGACAAACTACTTAAATGTCAGTAAATCTACTGACCCATGACCTTGGGATCAATAGACCAGCATCTAGCCAACTGAGCCACCAGGACGACATTCCTCTATACTGCGTAATTGCATAAAAACATCGGCACTCCTTTATCCTTTATTTACGTAATTAGCCTAGAGAGGTAGAGGTTTAAAGGATTAGTTATTTGTATACTGTCTATTTGTTGCTAAAATGAATCATTTCGGCGTGTCTGTTGCACATACTTTGGCAAGAGCGCAAAGCGGAAGAACAAGAATGTTGACACTAAAACCAACCTACTCAGCTCTCGTGAATATGCTCGGAAACCAGTTTTATATACCTGGCGCAGTGTTTGGACATTACTCGTCCTAGTTGTGAACGTAAGCATAACAATAGTCGTATCTCGTAATTTTATTCAATAATGTTACATTATTTCCTTTACTTTTGACGATAGATGGACTTGTTATTGGAGTTTATTTGCCATGTGAAACTATTATCACACAAATCCCTGTATATGGTACTGCAAAATGGGTCTTCTAACCTAGGATCCGCAGCCATCCGTAACAGTGAGCAGATGTGGAAATGAGTAAACAAAAATGTGCCATAAGAGAAGAAAAATGCCAATGGGAAATCTGAAGTATGACTCAATAAAACTATACTTTTCATATACATGGGTAAGTTTAACCTCCTTTAACCTGGCAGAACATATTGGACAGTGAATGAAATGGATGAAATGATGCTCAAATATATTACATTCACATGACCTTCTCTGCTCTTGTACAAGCTATTCCTTAGAAATCTGTACTGCCCGATCAACTTCGTCACAATTTGATGATATTTTGTCCTCTTTGCATGGCCAAGATAAAAATAAGGTACGACATCGAGGGTAACACACCGAGGGTTCGATATCGAAGTTTCGACATCAAAATTTCGACATAGGGGTTCGGCATCGAGGTTTCCACATCGAGTGTTCCACACCGAGGGCTAGACATCAAAGTTTCGCCTTCGGGTGTTCGACATCGAAGTTTCGACGTCCAAATTTCGTAATCGGGGGCTCGACATCGAGGGTTCCACATTGAGGGTTCTACATCTAGGGTTCCACATCGAGAGTTCGACATCGG
The DNA here is from genome assembly GCA_030765045.1 of Tenodera sinensis. Taxonomy (NCBI): domain Eukaryota; kingdom Metazoa; phylum Arthropoda; class Insecta; order Mantodea; family Mantidae; genus Tenodera; species Tenodera sinensis. The sequence goes on from CM060965.1 coordinate 39,739,617, forward strand.
GTATTCGAGATCGAGGTTTCGACATCAAAGTTCCGACATCAAAGTTTCGACATCACAGTTTCGACTTTGCGAATTCGGCTTTGGGGGTTCCACATCGAGGGTTAGACATCGAGGTTTGGACATCGAGAGTTTCACATCGAAGTTTAGACATCGAAATTTCCACATTGATGTTTTGACATCGGGGATTCGACATCGAAGTTTCTACATCAAAATTTCGACATCAGGGGTTCGACATTGAGGGTTCCACATCGAAGTTTCTACATCGATCGTTCGACATCGAGGGTTTGACTTCCAAGTTTCGACATCGAAGTTACGAAATCGAGGTTGCAACATCTAGATTTCGACAGTGAAAACTCGACACGGAAATTCTACATCGAAAATTATATATGAATATACGTCATTGAAAATTTCACATAGAAAATTCAAATACAAATGTCGATGTCCAAACTTCGGCGTCCAAGGCTAGTCATCGAAATCGAAATCACAACATCGAGATCGAAGACGACGTTGACATCGTAAGTTGTACATTGACATCGTATGTGTGACATCGACATTGTGAGTGGGGCATCGACATCGTAAGTGGGGCATCGACATCGTAAGTGGGACATCGACATCGTAAGTGGGACATTGTCAGCTGGACATTCTATATACGACATAGTCAGTTGGTCATTCTATTTGCAACATTCTAAGTTCGACATTTTAAGTTTAACGTTGAAAATTCAACTGAAATGGACATTGAATACTCTACATAGAAAATTTGACATAGAACATGGAACATTGAATATTCACCATAGAAAATTAGGCACCGAAAATTCGACATCGATAGTTCGACAGAGAAATTTGACAGAATACTCGACTTCCGATGTTCGACTTAGAATATTCAACATACAAATTTACACAAACCAATTTCGACTCACCGATTTCGACTTAGCGATTTTGACTTGGCGATTTCGATGCGCCATTTCAGACTGACACACACGGACGTTTTTCTAAGAATGCTTTTTTACTTTCTCTACTGGTAAGTAGGGGAAGTATTGTATTCCACCCAAAAATTCGGTGTCAGGATTTCACCGGAAATATATGGTTTGAGACCCCCAGAATCGAAAAAAAAGCATTTTTAGAATAAGGTCCATGTGTATGTCTGTGTGTGTGTGTGTGTGTGTGTGTGTGTGTGGACAGCATAACTCAAAAACAAAAAGGTCGTTTAAAACCCAAAGTTGGTATTTAAGTTTAATGTCTTTCAAGGATGCGACACAAAGATTTTGAAGAAAATAGCCCCACCCTAAACTACCCTTTACATGGAACATTTTTCGAAGATTTTTATTTTCTTGAAAATGGCTCTAATGATTTTGATTAAAATGCCATATGTTTGAGATATTTTTATGACCAATGAAATGATATCTTGAATTTTCTGGCTATAGCCCCCATAGTCGTATTTACTCTGGATGACTTTTGCATAACTGGTAAACCATTAGAGATAGACCAAATCATGCTACACAAAAATATACATCTTGCTAAAATACACAATTTATTTCTAAATAAATTTTCTTGTTGGGTGAACCATTTCGGAAATATTCCTTGTTATGTGTGTGAGTTTTGGGAAACTTGAAACTTTCGTGAATTGGAACATCGTTGTTCATTTTTTATATGTTGAGTATGCAAAGAGGACGGGATCTTGAAGATTTGACTATCGCACAAAGTCTACTGTATTCTAATATTCCTCTTGCACCTACAAGAAAATAAGCAATAAGAAAATTTGTACAAATGTTTATCTTAACTAACACGTAGAATACCTTTATAGGAATAAGAGTTCGTAAGAATGGTTAGCAGAGAAAGTCATGTGAGTGCAACACATCAGATTTTTTCCATTATGTTCCGAGAACCTTGTACATTAATATTGGTGTGATTGTTTCAGTAATTTAAATTTTATAATGTGCTGTCACTACTCAGTTGTTTCTTGCAATGTCATGGAAAGTGTATGGAATTTCCAGGTCAGCACAGAGCAAGCTGCTTTTAAACACCATTAATTTGTTTTCCTTTACCTATTGAAACCATTTCTGAAAAAGTATTATTTTAATTTAACTACCATGAAGTAGATAGAAAAATAACCTTTCCGTTCATAGCAGATATTTACAAATAAATGAGGGGCAGAGAAAGTCATGTGAATGTACACATCAGATTATTGTTATTGTTAATTATTACTATTATTATTATTATTATTATTATTATTATTATTATTATTATTATTATTATTATTATTATTATTATCATCATCATCATCATCATCATCATCATCATAATCATTATAAATTTAGTTTTTATTTTTTTGTTTGGTATTTGGCCTTTGCTCCTATAATCTTTTTGGCTTATTAACTCATTTAAAATATATAATCTGTAACTTACACAGGTGTAACTTTGGATTTGGGCTTGGGTCTTCTAGCAGCGCCATGTTTCCATGCTTCAGAAACAGCTTGGATTTCTGCTTCTGTAACTGGAGCTTCTTTGGATGCACCCTTAAAATTAAGCAATATACATAGTCTCAGCTTTAGATATTGTAATTAAGCATTACAAAAATTAGAAAAGGTTGTTATTAGTTTATTTCTGTAATATTTTTCCAAATAAAATGCATTCTACTATCAACCCATGCACCATCAGCCATTTAAAACACAACTGCTCACTGTACATCAACCAATACAGGTTTAAATCCCAGCTGGCAAATTATTTTGACTTAAGATATTGTGGTGGTGGTGGTGGTGGCCAGTTGGCCACACATCAAAGGCTCAAGGTCAACTACCTCACATCAGGACTTCTTATGAGAAGCTTTAAGAAACGTTGATTTAAAAAAAAAATTGCCAGTACCCATTACTTCACTATATAAGTGCGTGCATGGTGGTGGTGCATTTGCCTCATGTCCAAGAGGTCGCAAGTTCGAATCTCGCTTAGGGTGAGTTATCCGGATAAGGCTTTTCCCAATGTTTTCCCTTATCTTGAGAAGATGAATGTCGGGTAACTTAAAGGTCTATTGACCTCAGGCTCATTTGAGCAACCTTTCACCCATTTCATTCATTCACCATCCAACATGACACTATGTTGGAGAACATTAATAACAAGTCAGCACAAGGAGTTAATCAGTTTTTAAGCGAGTAAGTAGAATTGTCAGAAGTTACAACAGAAAGCAGTGAGTTGTAAGGTCATGAATTGTGATTCAGTTTTAAAAGAAATAAAATGACATTAAAAGTAACTAGACTCATTCGTTTGTCACAATATTTAAGTGAAACAAATGACAAATATTTACTGAAATTGTAACCAGTACGGATAAACCTGCTAAAGAAAGGATCAATTGCATGTTTGATATTGGCAAAAGATTTCATTTATTTATTTATTTTGGTTTGTTTTAAAACTTAGGTATCTAAGTAGCGTTTAATATTTAAGGTCATTTTGAGTCACTTTTTTACACTCACCTTCACTTAAATTGTTTTAAAAACAGGTAACGTTTTCAAGACAGTTCGGTCCCATCAACAGCCGTTGGGTGACTAACACTATCCTCTTGTTCCCTCTCTCTGCTACTATCCCAGCTTTAAATGAAGTGTTAAAGCTCTGTGCCCCTAACACCAGATGGCAGCAGGACGATAGTAGCAGAGAGGGAGAGCAAGAAGATAGCGTCAGTCATGCAACGACTGATGATGGGACCGAACAGTCTTGAAAACATTACCTGTTTTTAAAACAATTTAAGTTAAGGTGAGTGTAAAAAAGTGACTCAAAATTACTTTAAACATGAAGAATACTTCCCTGTTAGTAGTGCTTCTATTTGTAATATTCATGGGTTGAATATGCTTGGAGTACTTTGTGCAAGTTTGCAGAAGAGACAAAGTTAGCAGCTAAGGTAATAACCAGAACAGTGTACACAGAATTTCTTGATGTGGTGCCATTCGTCTTTGTTTACTAACAGAAATGTATCTTCTTGTATTAATCCCCGTGAATCATAAACAATGTCTTACTACACATAAATGTAAGTAAATCCATATTATTGATTTTCATAACCTTAACATTCAATAGATGCTCAAGTGATTCAGAGCTGGACAACTGCAAAGTTGTGTAAAGCCTATGTAACCTAAACAAGAGATAGAAATTTCCCTGCATATTTCCTTTATTTTTAATAATCCCTGTTGTGATACGCTTAAAAATAAGGTTTCAAATGCAATGGGACATCACATGGGCCACATGTAATTCAAACTTCTTTTCTAATGGATTTTGTTCTGCAATATATTAGAATAAGTGGATTGCGATACAATCACCAGGAGCAATGTGCATATGCATGTAAGTCATAAGTTTATATGAAACATTTGAGAGGTAGAATCAGAACTGAAAAATTCAATGCCATAGTTGGGATTTGAACCACAGACCTTCCGCTTCAAGTGTGCCTGCTCTAACTTTTTATTTCATCCCACAGGAGTTCTTTTACATGCAAGTAAATCTACTTACATGGAGCTGTCATTTTCAAGCACACTTAAAATCCATCGGTCTGGGACCAGATTTGAACCTGTGACCTTGGACAGGTAGTCCAGTGTCTAACCAACTGAGCCAATCTGTCATGACTGAAGCATTGACCAAAACTGAATGTAGCAATACAACAGTGGCAAGTCAAACAATATCATACTGTAGCTATTGTCAAAACTCAAGAAATTGTACTTTATTCTTAACCTTGGTGCGATTTTTGAATATTATGTATTTAAAAGTTTTGGTGTCTTATACTGCCACACATTAAAGAGCTGTTGTGTAAGTTTTGAATATTTCTGGGCAATTAGCGATAAGAACTCTTCTCTTGATCTCGGGTCATGGTGGCTGAATAAAGCATATACTAAACTCTTCTTCTTCAGCTTTCCCTTGTGCCTCATGGCATCAGGCTTTCTAACCATTTCTTATACTTCTGTCAACCCTGTGCTATTCTCCTTAATTCAACCGTTTCTTTTCCTCTTCTTTCTGCCACATTTCAAACACGACTCTCCCATTCCAACCTGGGTATATACTGAACTCCTTCAGTTAAATTTATAAAGTTATTTTATTGCTCACTTTTTTACTAACAGAATTATTACGTTATAATATTACATTTTCTTGAATAACTCCAACTGTTTGGCATCTCTGAAATCATATAATTCACATATCTTATGTGAATGCATTGAGCAAGAAGTATTTGGAAAGATTTTCTATACATAACCATGGCAATATTGCTCAGCTTACTGTCTTCCTTAACTTCATTAGAACAATCATAATTCTTTTTCATTATTAATGTGTAACATAATGTCATTTCAGACAGCGAATAAATAAAATGGGTGAAATGACACTCTAAAAAGCCCAAGGTCCATAGAGCTTTAAGTTACCCAACATTCGTCTTCTCAGGATAAGGGAAAATTTCGGAAAAAATCTTATCCAGAAAACTCACTAAGCAAGATTTGAGCTCGTGACCTCTTGGACGTGAGGCAGACATGCTACCACCACACTACATAGGCAGGTAGCAGCATAATAGCATCATACGTCATGTATATTGTGCTATTTTATGATTATTTCGGTCATGCCAGGAAAATAACAATTTATATTCTCTCAGATTCCAGGGCAGCAATTATAGCAATTACTTCCAAGTTGTCACCAAAAAACCAAACTATTATAGAATGTTGGAAGATGCTTACCCATCTAACAGCACTTCAAAAACACCTAGTCTTCCAATGGATACCGGCTCACTGTGGACTGAGTGGTAATGAGAAAGCTGATTTTCTTGCAAAAAAGGGTACCAGCGGTGTACAAAAATCTATAGTTTATTTACCATTTTATGCAGTTAAAAGATTAGTCAACTCTGAATTCAAAAAAATTATTGCAAAATATTACTATGAAAAATCAAAGAATAAAAGATGGGAACTACCAAACATTCAAACAGTGATTCCTGAGTATCCTCGAAAAACAGCAGTTGCAACCTTCAGGTTGATTACAGGACATGATTGTCTGGTAAAACATTTAAACAGAATTGGGATATATTCTTCACCACTCTGTCCTCTATGTGATCTGCAAGAGGAAATGGACCGAGACCACCTTCAAATATGCCCGGCCACTTCTAGTGCCCCATCCATCAGTGAAAAATATTGGAGAGCAAGAGGATTAATGACTTCATTGTCAGAAATCCAGCATTAGCTAACAACAACATATTTCAAAACTACTAACATGATACAATACAGCATAATTGAAATGTGAAACAAGGTTGACAATAAATATCATTTCCACAAATTGAGAATAGATCAAATAACAAAAGAAAAATACTAAATTAACAAAATCAAGCTAATGGTTTGGTTTAAAGATTCCTACAATAATTATATAATATACGTTTCAACCTTAAGGTCAGCTAAGGTCACTACTCAAACAAATACAGATCTTCATAACAATGAGCCCCTTTTAATTATTAGGCTGCAATTATAATATGACTGGATTTTAAAGTGCATATTAAGGAAAACAACCATTGTCTTATATTTAAGCCAATATCGATGTTCCTTTTTTATTTTCTCAGTGCAGCAATTAACTAATTTTCCAACAAAGTCTTACAACAAACAAAAATAAAAGTGATTCAACTTACATCTGCACTTGCAACAGACTGAACCCGTGATACTGGTGCTTTATCAGACTGACTGCTTACTATGTTTGCTGGAAACCATGTTGCACTTGTAAGGGAATGTTGTGCTGCCACTCCAGTTTTAGGGCAAAACCGCTCAGTGACTTCCTGCATCATAAACAATATAGTTTAGTTAAATTAAATGAAAAAACTGAAGCTGGTAACAGTGAAGCAATAGAATCTAAAATAAAAACAAACTTAGAGACTAAAAGCTTCACTTATTTTAGTAATTGCTTTGAAAATGTGATGGAAGCATCATGAAACCTAAATCAGCAGCATTTTCAAGAACTTGCAACAATTACTAAGACAAGAGAAGCTTTTAGTCCCTAAGTTTTTTATTTTAAAGTACTTTAGTGTTACTATGAACATAAGCTTCATACATTTGGGTTTTCATTCACCATATTATTAGAACTTGAATTAAATCTATAATCCTGAATAAAGAGACTGTTTCCAAAAGATATAAATCTATCATTTTGGGTAAATAGGCTAACAATGCCAGCTCATTCCTAGTACATCCTCAGAATTACAAGACAAATTTATGTTTTAAAAATGCTTAAACTTGCACTTAGATAATACCAAAGAATATTTTTCTGCAAAACCAACTATAGACCACTCTACATAGTTGTGATAGACAAAGCTACAAGTATGTGTGTGTGCATGCATGCGTGTGTGTGTGAGTGTGTGTATCAGGATTAAATATTATTATTTAACTATGTTGACTGAAAATAAAGTCAAAAAGACAAAGCAGAGCTTTCTGAAGTTGAGTAATTTGCTTTTTGCTTTATATCCCAAATTTTTTATAACTTCAGGGTGAATTTTATCAGGGACTGGAGCTTTATGATTAGATGTATTTGTAATTCATGTATTGAGTTCAATAATTGTAAATTCACAGGAAAATATTTCATCTGAGAGGTAGAACTGGAACTTAAAAAAATTCAATGCCACAGCTGGGATTTGAACCACAGATCCTCCGCTTACCAGGCGGGTGCTCTAACCATTAAGCTAATGTGTTGTTGTAGTTGTGTTTAACGCCCGCTTTTACTACTACGGCACCGCAGGCGGTGACACTGATGATACATGAAGATGGAGCACTGGTGGAATGAGATGGCGGGGGAAACCGGAGAACCCAGAGAAAACCCTCCCTGACGCCGCTTCGTCCACCACGAATACCACATGCGGGTCCCTGGGATCGAACCCGGGCCGCCTAAGTGGTAGGCGAGCGCGCTAACCGCTCGGCCACGGCGCCGCCATTAAGCTAATGTGACAACCTGCCAGAATGACATTGAATTCTCAAACCAGTTAGTATTTTTCCCAGTAAACCACAAAGGCAGTCTCACATCAGAGACAATTACCCCAATGGTGACCTACTATTGCAAGTACTTTATGTTCTGGGATTAAATAACCTTCAGATGGTAATTATTATTTATTTATGCCAACAAACTTACTGTTGGTAATTATTATTTATTTATGCCTACAAACTTACTGTTGGTGTTTTTAAACACACAAGCTGTGTGTGGGCAATGTTTGAGAGGTGTGTGCTTGTGTGTTTAAAAACACCAACAGTAAGTTTGTTGGCATAAATAAATAATAAATATTTCATCTGTTGAGGTAAAATACAGAATACAATTGTTTGATTTGATTTCTTTCTTTAGGATTTTTTGCTTTTTTTATATTGTCGAGAAAGTTTTGATGGTGTAAAAGTTGAGTTAAATGCATTTGCACTCAAATAATGTTAATTCTTTATCACCAGATTGAATTGGATGTTTTGGAACTGTTTCTTTTCTATAATCAATGTTTTCAATAAATGAATTAAAGGAATTTCTTTTAGCAGTTAATACTGCTTTTTTAAAAAAATTTTATTTTGTTTTTCCAGTTAAAGACACTCCTGGTCTTTTTTTTTTTGTTTCAGCTAAATTTCTTGCTAACTCTCGTTCATTTTTTAAGTTCTCTAAGTCTAAGTTCTCTTGGTCTAAAAGGGGTTATATTTTTTAATTTTATCTCTAGGAATATATTTTTTGGCAATACTTATAAGAAGATTACAAAAACCATTATTGATTTTATTAGGTGTATTATTACGAATTGTGATTGTTTGAGATGCTAGTTCTTCCAAAGCCATAGTCATGTTAAGTAAAGTTCATCATAACCCTGGTAAAAAAAAGTGTATTTTATTACTTTATTCTGAAAAAAGAGCTTATATATTTATAAATGTCAACAAATTACAAAATTTACATTAAATATATTCAGGAACCTTAAGATATAGACATCACCTTTTCAGCCACAATCTTCGGATAAATTAGCAAGATATTAATTTAAATTTTGCAGGAAAAGCTTGGTAGAATGCAAGAGACTTAGCAGTTATAAATACTAATTTCTAAAATTCTTTTTAATTCTTTAGTTGCTTTATATGGTGTATTTTTCTTAGTCTTTCTGCATTCTTACTTCCTTTCTTAATTTTATATTTTCTTCTTCAGAGCCACTTCAACAGCTTTTCACTGAAAACATTAAAAGTGCTAAGATAAAAATTCCAGCATTATGTTACATCCACTCCAACAGTACTAGCTATAAGCGAAAACTTTCCATACAAATCTAATTGAAGCTATCACTTTTCTAGCTATATTTGGTAGCTTTTAGAAACATACTCCTTAAGTAGTATTACAAATAATGAATATATAATATGTTTGAGAGGTAGAATTGGAACTGAAAAATTCAATGCCACCTGCCTGGTAAGCAGGGGGTCTGTAGTTCAAATCCAGCTGTGGCATTGAATTGGAACTGAAAAATTCAATGCCACCTGCCTGGTAAGCAGGGGGTCTGTAGTTCAAATCCAGCTGTGGCATTGAATTTTTCAGTTCCAATTCTACCTCTCAAACATTGCCCACTCATGGCTTGTGTGTTTAAAAATAATAAATAATTTAAGTTATTATTATATGAACTGGTTTGAGAATTCAATGTTATTCTGGCAGGTTGTCACAGAAGCTTAATGGTTAGAGCACCCACCTGGTAAGCAGAGGGTCTGTGGTTCAAATCCCAGCTGTGGCATTGAATTTTTAAGTTCCAGTTCTACCTCTCAAATATAATAAGTTGTCTAAAAATACTTATTTAACACTAGCTTACCTTAAACTGAGCTTGGGAATGTAGGTTTGTGAACCAGCGTTGAACCTGAGTCTTTTTTGAGAGTTCTTGTAGATGCTTAGGCTCTGTTGCTAATGGGAACAATGTGCAGAATACTGCTATATCTGCTACTGAAAGTGTGTCCTTAAAAGAAAAAAATTACAATATCAAATACATTTTCTTTAATCAACATATTACTCTTAATTAAAATAGTAATAAGTAGAACCAGTTACGGTTTCAGAATAGTTTTGGGACTCCCTAATCTTGATTTCTTTATTATTGCTCCCACTCAGAAACATAAGTATGCCAACCAACTTACTGCTGCTGTCTTTAAACACATAGGCTGTGTTGGGGCAATGTTTGTAGAATCATCATTACCATCTAAAGGTTACTTAAACCTGGGACATAAGGTGCTTATGGTGGTAAGTCGCCCTTGAGTATTTACCTCTGATGTAAGATTCCCTTGTGGTCTACCGGGAAAAGATTAATTGGTTGGGGAATTTACTGGCTAGTTGGCCATGGTAGCTTAGTAGTTAGAGCTGCCACATGTGAAGTGGAAGATCCGTGGTTCAAATCTCGGCTATGGCATTTAACTTTTTTGTCCTGATTCCACCCCTCAAATAAGAAGAGGTACTATTATATTCTGATGTGATGTATGCATTTGTTTTCCAAATTTTACTTTTATTGTGTTCTATTTTGGATGGATAGATAACACCATTATAGAGGAAACAGCTTATTGGAATACCCTACAAACCAACTGTGACATTTTTGCCCCATTACGGCATGGTCTAGTTAAATCTGGTGACATTACATCTGTTAGGTTGCTTTAGTACCGTCAACTGTTCATAAAATATAATAATAGTAAAGGCACGGCCATAGCTGGTGTTATTGCATCTGTTATGTTGCTACAGAAGCAACCCGTTGCAGAGAAGCTGTGTAGATGCCACATTAAATAATTAATCTGTGGATGCCATCATATTGCTCATGTGTGTGTGGTTTTGTCTTGAATTGTTTTAGACCATTACATACAGTTATAGTTACTGTTGTTATTTTTGTGTCCACAACACAGTAGGGCATTAAATATATATTACGATATTTAGCGCTCAGAAGTGATTTTATCCAAAAGTGTTATTGCAGAACAAGACTTGCCAAAGGTGAGTAGGTTCATCATGTGTTGTATGGTAGCAATGTTCAAGCATCGTTTGAAAGCATGTTACTTTAACCCTCTAATATTTGAGGTTAGAAATAATGCTTTTATTATGTAGATTGGCAGTGCTGCTTTTTGGTGTAGTATCCACTGCAGTGTAGTGTAATGTCAGCCATATTGCATTCTTGGGAACTGCTGATAGGCTGTTTCCCCTATAGTTAATATCTTTTTCTTACAATTTGTAGTTACGTTCTTAATTTAACACAGTTCATGGAATGACATACACTTTTATTACTATATTTATAACTTGGGCTTTGGGGTTCACTTAATTCATTATAGCACAATTACTACTGTATAGTTATAGCTTTCTACAATGAGAACACAAGAGCCTAGAGTGTATGAGCTTGCCTCCTGGTAGACAACTACCAGGATATTTGACTTCCCTTGCTGTGGCATCTGTTGCCTGCACCATTTGTTGCAAAGTGCCACCTCGTTGGTCTTGGTGGCTTAGTTGGTTAGGTACTGGCTCACTGATCCAAGGTCTTGGGTTCAAATCCAGTCCAAATCAAGGTTTTAAGTGTGCTTAAAAACGACAGCCTCATGCCTATAGTTTTACTGGCATATAAAAGAAGTCCTGCAGGATGAAATTCTGGCAAACTAGTGGCACTGATTTGAACCTAGGAATTGACAGCATTGTTAACAAAAAAAATATTTACTTATTTAAAGTGCCACCTCAGAGAGGCAACCCAAGACGATGATTGCCTCCTGTTTCCCACTTCAGTTTTAGCAACTTCATCAGTTGGTAATTATTATTTATTTATGCCAACAAACTTACTGTTGGTGTTTTTAAACACACAAACCGTGTGTGGGCAATGTTTGTGGCATTGAATTTTTAAGTTCCAGTTCTGCCTCTCAAACTTCATCAGTGCTTATTGTGTATGGCCAATCCTTCAGAACAGCCTCATTAGTGAACAAGGAGCATATTGTGACAAATGACAAGTCCGTTTACTTTTAATGTCACTTTATTTCCCTGTTCAAACTGAATTTCATTTTGAAGTTATACTGTTCTCAAATACATACAAAGACACAGATCTTCCAAATATATTTTTGGATTTATGGAACTTCAAAACATTTATTTCCAGTGAAATCATGTCACTGAATTTTAGGGTACATGTATTAGAAACATGTTAGAGAAACTAATAAGGTCTAGGACAAGACTGCACAAAGGGTGTCTTGTCACAGCAAGTATCTGTGATATACTTAATATAGAAAATTTCCACTAAAGTGAAATACTAACGTTAGAATATATACTTATGTAACAAATGAAAAAAAGCAAGAAAAGCACAAAAAAAAAAAAAAATAAAAATAAATAAATTATATGCACGTCACACAGAGGTATCAAATAGTGAAATTAAAAAGCTAAAAATACCTATAATCGCTCCACTCTTAGATCCACACTTCATGTAAACACAAACCGTTAACAACTAACTCGTGATACACCGAAACCAAAGCACACCATAAAATATAGTACCTTAAATATTGGTGATTGTAAGTTTTCAAGATGCACGAAAACCTAGTAAAGACTACTAGCAGTGCTATTCCTAAAACTCCTGAGTAAATATTGTTCTGTTGCAACATAAACATGAGTCATGAGTCCACGTGGTGTTTGTGTTAGTTGCAGGTGATATGAACCTCAGGTTATCGCAGAGGGATACAAGGTGCAGATCTAAGGCTGGATGGAGTATAAATGGTCTGACCTCATAGGTTGATTCACAACCACCCAGTAATGGTTACTAGAATGAAAATGATAGCACTCAACATTCTGGATCACAACAGTTCTACCTCTCAAACTTTGCCCACACATGGCTTGTGTTTAAAAACACCAACTGTAAGTTTGTTGGAATAAATAAATAATTGATATTATGCATTGGGAATTCATTTTATTCTAACTGGCCAATGATGTTTTTACTAGCTTGCAACTAAAGAGAGCTCTATTGGCTGCCCTGAGTTATTTCTACAATCAAAAGTCTCATGTGCACAAATCTAATATCTTTAAACGTGCAATTCTTGTATACAATTATACTTCGAGTATCTAGAAAGGGTCCAAAAATTTGGATAAAATTTTGAATTTAGATAAAGTTTTGCTTTTTAACTTTATCTATATAGGTCTTTCTTGAAAAAAAAAAGTGATTTTATACGAAAAAAGTTCTTTATTCCCTTTTCTATAAATAATTCACATAATTTTCTGTGTGTTTGAAATAAAAGTGCTATGTAATTACATTCACAGTTTTCTCGACTCACTTTTAGGTAACACATTCACATCTCTTTCTCTACTCACTCTTCTACAAACAATTTTTCCAAAAAAATGTGATTTTACACAAACAAAAAAGCTTTTTTTAATTCTCTCTTCTGCAAAGAAGTCATACAATGTTCTGTATGTTTGAAATAGAAATGCTATGCATTACACTCACACTGTCTACTATACTCACTTTTAGGTGACACATTCAAATCTCTCTTTTTTTTTCATTCATTCATTTATTAGCTCCAATTGTATTTACATCATTACAAGGATTGTCACAATTTTCACAAAAATACATATAGCTATATCTTACTCTTATATATTAGAGTTTATTTACATCTATGTACTCTTCTATAGAGTAGAGAACCTTTTCTAATAAATACCTTTTAGTTGCTTTGAGTTTTTTCTTTTCATCTGTTATACATTTTAATTTATTTGGTAAGTGATTATACAATTCTTTAGCCTTGATTTCTACACTTTTAGTACCTAAAGTTCCTCTTAGTCTCTTAATATAATAGTTTTGCTTAGTTCTTGTATTGTGTTTGTGTATGTTCATATTCTTACATTGATCGCTATAATTCTTTATTGTAAATTTAATACATTCATAGATATATAGTGCAGGGAATGTTAATATATTGAAATCTTTAACCCTTTCTTGCCTGAATTATTTTGCTACATATGCCGTTCTTCCTCTAATTCGAAACTGGTTTAGATTAGACGGTCTAGGAGACCATCAGCCTGCTGGCTCGGATAGCCATGATCGTTAAGGCAACACGTAGTGCACTGGCCATGCACTCAAAGCCTGAGGTCGTGAGTTCGAGTCTCGGCAACCGCAGTCAAATGTGCCTGTGGTAAAGGACGGGGAGGGCCCACGTAAAATAATTGGTGTGATGGCACACATGGATGATGACGGGGTATCATTTGACTGCGGTTGCATGGATTTTGCTTCTTTTCTTATAAAAAAACCACTACAATATAAATTGTAAAAAAAATAATTTTTTACAATCCAAAACGTCTCAAATATGTTTTTTTATCTGTGACAGACGGTATAACAAGAATATAGCAGAAAAAAAAAGTTAAAACTAGTACAAATAGGAAAAAAAGCTAATGTATCTTATAAGTCACATCAGGCAATAAAGGGTTAAAGACATTCCTGCAAGTGTCCATCCTTTTTAAATTACATATTATCCGCAACGCTCTCTTTTGCAATCTAAATATTCTAAGCATTGCCTTTTTTTGTACATTACCCCATAGCTCAGATGTGAATGTATAAAAGCATAATATATTTGTATAAGGCTCTTTCTGTCCATTATGTGTGCTGATTGTCTTAGAATATATAGACCTGTATTTATTTTTTTAGCAATTTTTTCTGTATGCTTTTTCCAGTTTAATTTGTCATCTATTACTAACCCTAAAAAATTTGTTTCACTTACTTGCTGAATTAATCTATTTTCTATCTTTAGTTGAATATCGGACTGGCTCCCATTACTTAGTGAGATTTGCATCCATACTGTCTTATTAATATTCAGTGTCATACCTAAATTAATTAGTTCTCTGCTGACTATTTCTAATACTAAATTAGCTTTATTTTGCACATCTATTTCTGAAATGCCTTTAACTATAATCGTATCATCGGCATAACCTATGGCTAGACCATCATCCTGTATTATTTTTTGGAATAAAGAGTTTATGTATAAAAGGAATAAAAATGGTCCAAGTTTTGAGCCTTGTGGAATGCCATGTGTCTCTCTTCACTTTTCTATAAGGAATTTATATCATCTATATGTACTAAATAGATGTTTGTATACATGTAACTGTTAATCTCAAAAAGCACTTGACTGATCACCACAAAATTCGGCACATACATATATGCAGCTTTTCATGGAGAAGATTTTTATGCTATCAATTTTACTAAACAATATATTACTTTCATGTCATTTTCTCTACTTGCTTTTTTTTTTACGTAACACGTTTATAGGTATAGCCTTCTCCACTTGCCCTTCAACATGCAATTCATACAACTTTCTGTGATTGAAATATAAATGCAAAGTATTACATACACATGGTTTTCTCTACTCACTCTTCTTTTACGAGAAACAATCACACTTCTTTCTCTACTCACTCTTCAAGACACAATTTCCTATATGTTTGCAATAGAAATGCAGCATATTACATTCATGCTATTTTCTCTACTCGCTCTTCAACACAATACATAAAATCTATAAATATATACATATATACATTTCCAGGGGGCGTTAGTCCTACATGACGGTGAAAGTAATCTAAGTTAGTTAATGTTTTGCTTTTAAAGTTTATCTAAATAATTATTTTCTCAAAAAAATAAAAATTACTAAAACAAAGACCGAGCAAAGCTCGGTTGCCCAGGACAAAAAAGTTAAAACTTGGCCAAGTCTTCTTTCCAGTTCTTGGAGTCCAGGAGCTCCTCCCATTAGTAATGAACACTCCCATTTGAATACATGTATTTTAACTTCCTCATTCTGATCATCGTTACCATTACTAGTGGTTGTGAACCAGCATTAAGAGCTAAGCATTCCAACCAACCCAGGCTCATTAAATGGTAATTATTATTTGTAACACATTAAGACATATCCATGTTGCACAAGTACAGTAAAAGCTTTGTTATGTTAAAATAAACATCTAATTTAAATCTTACCCCAACCAGATAGCTTCTTCCATCTAGACAAGTATCCAATATTGAAAGGAGTTCATCCAAATGGCTGGTGTTTACTGTATCTGTTTTTGCAGAAGCGCTTAGGAAGAAAGACACTATAGGCTGTAACAACATAAGAACAAAATAAGTGCTAGTATTAAGCTTAAATATAGGACATCTGATATTGAAAACAAAAGCATGTTGAGTAACAATGTTTTAACTCTAAAATATATTTATTTATTAAAGTACTAAGTACATACAGGATTATGGTCTGGCTTTAACCTCTTCGCACCCCGCGTGTCATTTACAACACATGTCTAAAGGTTCTCTATGCACAAGGGGCATACCTGTAGACTTTGACCTTAAGCAGTACTGAACTCAGGACTGAAAAGGCCTGTTTTTGCTTGAAGACCATACCTTAACTGTTACCCTTAAAAGAGTTGAAGCTGGATCCAAAGAGGATAACCCTAGTTATTGGTCAGAGCTGTGACTAACTCAACATTCAAAAGGTAAACACATTTTATGTACTAACCTCCAGCATTTAATGTTTATCTATATCACATTAAATTAATGTAATATTTTTTTCCACTGACCATTTCCATTTTACTCACCACTTCCACAAAAACTGTCCTAATTTACATACTGTTTATGTTTAATACAACTTCTTTATACCTCAATTACCATTTCTTGCTTATTAAGCTTTTACAATCATTTGTTGCTTCAGACTGGAAAATAATATGCATTTCATATTTCTTCTCCCTAAGAAAAGAACTATCCCCATAATGACATCTCCCTCTTACTCCCCTTAATTTCCAAACACTAATTGAAACTAAGTTATCCATGCTCCATTTTTCTTAAAAATTTGAAGGTATTTATCTCTGCTTGGGCCATTCTTTAATTTCTTGTAATATGTCAATGAACTTGTCTCCCTAACCTAGGCAAGTAAAATTTTCCCTTTCTTGATCTTGCTTCCAACTGATACCTACTCAATGGTACATGCAAACACCGCCAAGTAGTGTATGTATGTGGCTCAGTGGTAAAGTAGGGAGTTCTCAAGCTAGCAACACCAGATTCCAAGTAGCCTTGCTGGATGGTTCTCTTTTTATTTTTATTTTTTATTTTTTTTATTTTTGCTCTTCAAATTGTTGATTGTGAAGGATATGGAATACTGCACTGCTTCATTTATTATTACCACTGCCTTAAATGTAATCGAGCAACTCAAACATGAATTTTGAACAGGAATGTGCAACATAAGATACAGTTTTATTCTAAAGATACATACAATATGTAACTAGAATCCTTCATGGAGGGGACTTTAAGAACGGCATTACCATGACCTGCAACTAATGCAGTATTGCTGTACTTATGAATTGAAAACATGCATTTAACTCTGGAAAAGAAATAACTACTGTCTGTTCAACAGCTCATAGTCTTAGAGGAATGAAGGGAGAGGAGAGACATTCCATGCAGTTTAACCCAAGTTTTGTAAACTACCACACAAATGTTGTTCTGTTGGTAACGTTGCGAACTAACCTCCAATTTTATTCACACTATGTTTATTTGCTGCTAATTTCTCTTAATTTCAGTTGTGAAATTGTGAGTCACTAGTTTTACATAGGAAGTAATGAAAAAAATAGTACAGAACTTGATAAACTGCCGCCTAAAAGTGTTGTGAAATCTGCTGTGATAGTGATTGCAGAACAAAGGGGTTCAGAGCAACAGTTCTACACATAAAGCAGATTTTTGTAGGATGGTTGAAACAAATAAACCTAATAGGTTCTTAAAGTGGGTGCATTTTTGGTTTTATTGGGCCACACTGTCGTTTACTTGCCACACACACGTATATCTCAATTCCACAGAACTAGCTTGGGCCAAGGCAAAATGAATACTTAAAGAAATGTAACAGGTGACTTTTCCTTACAGGAATTGCACGATATAACACTCGAAGATATATCACTTAAAACCGAAATACACTGGCAGGGTTTCTGAAAAATATAAAAAAGATACAAACTGATCAGTGGGAGAAAGATGGAGTAGTTTGAAATATTGTTTACATTTTATGAGCTAAATATGCTCCTTGAACTGAAAATATCATTCAAGTTCACTATTTTGAGCACATCTTTGCTTTAATCCAGCATAAATACACATTCTAAGATTGGCACTACTACTGTAAGTGCAACTAGAAGCATGACTCCAGCTTCTGATATCACTGTGTGCCTGGAATTGTTTACTGACATTCCTGCCAAGAATCATGAGCTGATGAACAAACTATATTGTGCAAGGCAAATCATAGTACATTTCTGCAAAAACTTTATTTATTCACTTCCCAGAACTGTAGGAAACTGTATTTCTTCTTCAGATGTACAGAAACAGCTAACAGTGAGCTTCCCATTTGTAAACTCTGATTTTCTGAAATATTTTCCATTTGGGAAGTACCAGTGAATCACATGATAGCACTCCTGTATATTTTGCAGAAAGTCAAATATACATATGAAAGTGCCTGTTGTCACCAGCACAGATAGGTACATTGTCCACTATAGCAAATAGTGATGTGTTCAAATCCCTTGGTAAAATAACTTATCAGAAGTTATATATTATAAGAGCACATAAAATATCATTTCATGATTACTTTAACTGGAAGTAAATAAATTTTCTTACTATTATATTAGTATAAAACAAAAACAGACAAACAAATCCGCTATCTTCATTCTCTAGAGGTACTGGCCTCATATGAAGCATGGCAAATTAATATGAAACAAAAATGTTTGCATGACAATTATTAATATAACCAACCAAATCCCAGTATTTTAGTTAAAATTAAGAGCTATTTTTGAGAAAATCCAAAATAGACATTTTTTCCATGATAATTGTTATTTTATGCCAACCAACTTAGTGTTGGCTTTTTTAAACACACAAGCCATATGTGGGCAATGTCATTATTGAATGCGCTTCACGCACGACTGCTCTAACCACTAAACTACCATGGTAACTTGCCAGTATGACATTAAATTCCTCAAACGATTCATATTTTCCCAGTAGACCACTAGGGAATCTCACATCTGAGATAAGTACCCCAAGAGCAGCTTACAATCGTAAGTACTTCATGTCCCGGGTTTAGTTAAATAACCTTTAGATGGTAATTGTTATTTTATGGCAACCAACTTATCGTTGGTTGCTTAAACACACAGGCCATACTAGTATGAATTGGTTAGGGAATTCAATGGCATACTGGGAAGTTGCCATGGTAGCTCAGTGGTTGGAGCAGCTTGCATGAAGAGGAAGGAAGATTTGTGTTTCAAATCCCGGCTATGGCACTGAATTTTTCAGTCCTGATTCTACCTCTCAAATTTTTCCATCAGTATGGGATGAGAAGGTTTTCTCAAAAATCTTTGTGTTTCATCCTTGAAGATTTGAACCTAAATATCCAGTTTGGTAGTTAACCAAATTTTCATTTATGAGTTATGCTTTTCACGACACACACACCCAAAAGTACTTTTTTTTTTGTTTTGTTTCAAGTAGTCCCAAAATGTGTATTTTTGGTGAAATCTCAGTATAAAGGTGAAATGTAATGCCTTTTCTACTTACTATAGGAAGCAGTGGAGAAAGTAAGCTGTAACCTGATTTCACATTCAATCTGACCTTATACATAATGTTTAACATTCTGTTTTAATGGGAGTACTTGGTATAGTCTGCTCGTTTGTTTGTCCTTCAGTGAAAGTGCAGTGAGCTAGCCTACTCTTAATCAACAGGTCAGCAAATAGTTTGTTACAATAACAAATAGCTTTGCTTCCTTATGTTATGTCTCAAGAATACACAGAGTACAGTTTACTGCAGTTTTGTGGTAAATAGAGTAGGCAAACAGTTACCAAGGTTGATAGCATAAAATATTTGGCCAATAACACTGGTAATGTGAGAATTTGCTTTTTAATTACTGTATTACTTCAGTGCAGAAAGATGAGAGTAATGTACAAAGCGTCTGACTGTCATTCCTGCTTCTGTGTGCCAGTGCTCCTGTAGAGTTGAGTGACTCGAATCTAACCTCATATTTAAAAATTCCATTCAAGAACTAACAACCTACTAACCTTGTGGAAGCTGGAATTATATATGCATTGTAACATGTAACTATGCTTTTAACACAGCATTAGCTTTTTGGCATGAGCACATTATGTCTTGAGCAATTATAATTGCTTATTTGTACTAAGCTCTTCATGTGTTTATACAGCTTAGAGCTAGCCCGCTTCTATTCCAGGCCAAGACTATAAATAACACTACCTTCTACAACTATTGTTGATAGTTCATATATTGCTGTTATCAAGCTATGATTATACTTTATAATTAACAGACTAGTTTTTGCTATGTACCCGCCCCTCCCCGCCCCTGTTCGTCCCTTGGCAATAGAAATGAGTCATGTCAGAATTGCCAAATTTGTCTAAGCCCTACAGGGCACGGTGCCTTGTTTACACCATTTGCGATACAGTGTGTAGCAGCAATAAGTTGTTACAAGTTCCAAATCTTAATATTACTAACCACGTGATCAATCAGTGTGCTGTGTTGTAAGACATAAGAGGAATTTGGTGTTCCAGACACGACTCATTTTTTTGTCCACAGGTGTACATTCAATTTAATAACCAAGAATCTATTTCTTCTTAACTCTAAATAACTCTCTTAAATTAATAAGCTGAAATAGTTCATGAAAACATTTTTGAATTACTATTTATTTTGGATAAGCTCTTTCCTCCATATATCTGTGCCTGTGCATTCTAATAAATATGAATTGCATCTTCATCCCTGCATATAGGGCATCTTCTTCTGCATCTCCCCTGTAACCTTTTAATCTCCAAACTACCAGGTTAAGTTATGCAATACCTTCACCCATTGATGCACATCTCTTCCCTACAATTAGTTTCAAAATTCTTAAAACAATTTAGAGAACTTTCTTCCTCCACCATTGCTCATGATTATGTCTGTCCTATCTTCCAACTGGCACCTAATTCCCAGAATCCTTCAACATGCCACCTTTTTCTAGCCAATGTCACTCAGGTAATTTATTATAAGCTGGTGGCTAATTTCATGTGGCCAATTATTTGAGAGAGAACACACTTTCTTTTATGTTTACGCTATCTTTTAAAATGTATCGCTGTGGTAAACAACAAATTCTAAGATAATACTTTAGCACTCTTTCCATAATCAAGCTTGCACTTTGTATAATTCTAGCACTTCCCCTGGAACACTTAAAATCCATTTACAAAACATTTTCAGTAATATATCCATTCTTTCTCTGCAACCAAGATCCTATTTCAGATACTCATTTTTAAGCAGATATAAGATTCTGAATTTACACTCTAAATAGAGTCTCCATCACAGTTATCAAATAAATCCTGTGTGCAGTAGTCTTTTTAATAGATATTTTTAAGAATAGTAAACAAGAGCAATGGCCTAATGGATTCTTGTAAGGCACTTAATCACTATGTTTCCATAGGGAATCTAAGTTGATTTGAGTTCTCATTCTGGACTAGATACTGCATGAAAATGCACATTCAGATCGAACTGAATCCTTGGATCCAATTCTCTTAGGAGTGGGATCAGATCAAAATTTTGTTGCATGGAAACACCTAATGGATTCAAATTGATTTGAATCTGCCAAAGATGCTAGCTTCTACTGTACTCATTACAACACGCTGCATGCTCATCACTTAGTTTTCTTAGCAAAAATAGTGTAATAAAACATAACAAAGCCACTTTTATTGTTTTTATAAAATCGCAATATATTTTTCTAAAAACACTCATTAACCTCAAAAGCTACTTAAAATACAAATAAAACATTTTTTACTCTAAAGTAAGAACAAATTAGAAA
Source organism: Tenodera sinensis (assembly GCA_030765045.1). NCBI lineage: Eukaryota > Metazoa > Arthropoda > Insecta > Mantodea > Mantidae > Tenodera > Tenodera sinensis. Next base: position 39,761,351 of record CM060965.1, read on the forward strand.
CTAAAAACTTCACTTATCTTAGTATTATTTGTTGACCCTGGGTTTCAAGCTATGTCCAGCTCATTCTCAAAGCCATAATTTCTAATTTGTTTTTACTTTAGAATCTTGTTGCTTCACTGCTAATAGCTTCAATTTTTCCTTATTTAACATTTTTTACTGTTTCACCAACACAAACCAAGTAACCAACTTCTTCTTCTTCTTCTTCTAGTTCATTTGGAATCTTGTTGCCGAGTACAATTTGGCCAAGTTGGCTGCTTCCTGTTGTTTGTGATCAAGTTTCCTGCTGTTGAGTAGGTGATCAGCATTCATTCTGGTCCCTGGCTGTGTACACTCCTCAGATGTGAAGATGTTTATTTTGCACTCATGCCCTGTCTTGAGTCTAAATAATGCCACTGCTTCTTTCCGTGGTGAATGTTTGTATTTCATGCTGTTTGTATTTTAGCCCACTATTTGTCTTTTACGTCATCCTGGATTTTAGTTTTGTAGTCTAGCCTAGCCTTTCTATTCAGAAATGTTTTAATTCCTTGGGCATCCAGAATTTTATTTTTTCTTGATAGAATTGTTCCTTTTTGTGCCAGAGAATCAGCTATTTCATTGCCTTGGATTCCTACATGAGCTGGAATCCACTGTATTTCAATATATTTGAATTTGCAGATTTGGATAAACATCTTTATCTCTTGTACTGTGAGTGATTTTGGTTTTTATCTAGAAGAGATTGCTTGAATTACTGCTTTTGAATCAACTAGTATAATTGTCTTTTCATATGATGTTTGTTTACACAGAAGTTCTGTGAGTGCAATTGCTTGGCTCTCTCCTTCGAGCAGTCTTATTTTGACCTATTGCAATATAATAACTGAAGAGTTCACAGTAAACTCCCACTCCAACAAGCAACCAACATAAAAGCTTGAATTATTTATGCTTGAGTCTTGTGTATCCAAATCGATTTCATTTTGGATTGAATTCAACATGGAAACATGGATTGCATTGAGAATGGTATTGGACTTAAATTAATTTCAACTTCCCATGGAAATGTAGTGATGAGGAAACACTCATAGTGATAGCAAATTTGTTGATGATGTGATACTTTATGTAGTACTGAAATTCTGTACTTGCAAAATTGCTTATAAATTAATCTGGATTTTTGGTATAAATTACCATGAGAGATAACTACAACAGAGTCCCACCAATCTGAACCACGCTAATTCGAACAGGGCTAGTAATATCTACCAAATTTGTTTTGAATTTTTAAAACAGGAAAAAATCAAAACTAATTTATCCAAGTAAAAACGTAAATTTATTAGCAAAGAAAAACATGAAATAAATGCTACAGGAGTAAACACTGGATCTTATACACAAAAACTAAAAGGCAGAAGGCCTAGACCTACCAACAAGGTGCTTAACAAAGTTTGCATGCAAACGTTTTTTACATTTTCGAGTCTTGGAATGTAGTTATAAAATAAATTACAGCATACTGTACTAATTTCCTACTTTTAATCATTTTAATACTTAAAACATAAATGCTGAAAGTTAGTGCATTGTCATCTTTGACAAAAATCCACCCAATCCGAATTTTCACTAATCCGAAGAGGGTCTGGTTCCAATTAGTTTGGAGTAGAGGGACTCTGCTGTATATCTACATCTATATATTTTCAGCAATCAGTAATTTTATTCATACATGCATGCCTGCTCTGATTATTATAAATGAAAAACCGCAGTACAATAAACTGACATAATTAGGTGGTGTAAAAGTTATGTTTATAAATTTTCTACCACTAATCTGCTGATTTTTGTCATGTACACTTCCGTCCCTGTTTTGAGGAAGAGAACTATGAAAACACTTGGTAATTATTTATTTTAGCATCTAGTGACTGATTTGTTTCAAACCCTTTCTATGAGCTATATAAAACCTTAATAGAATTTTAGAATACCATTTTTTGGGCATAAAGTTACTTTTGGCCACAATAAATGTTTTAAAAACAGTAATATCACAGTGTGTGTGTGTGTGTGTTTAGCAGCTCTTACTACAAGAGTAAACAGGGAACAAGAAATCACACAGTGTTACATTTGAACTTGCCTAAGGTTTATTTTTCTGATATATCTGCCAGGTAAATATTTACAACTTGGGCCACTAATGGTCTCATAACATATGCACCCTAACATATTCAAGTTTTACAATGAGTGTTCAGTTATACCACTTTTTGTACATTTATCCTAACACTTCACTTTAACCTTCTTAAGTGCTAAGCTAAGAGTTTTCCTATGCCAATAAATGAAATTGTTACTGTAACGAATGTCCTCTTGCTCACAATGCTAACAAGAAACAGAATTTTGATACAATAAATGTCAAATCCTGCCTTCATTAAATGAAATGCCTTCCACAAATCCCAACCTGATTACAGTTGAAATGTTGAGCATAAAATCAACGAAGTTACTGTCAATATTTTCATTTTTCAATTGCACATATTCTTTGATTTGCTTTATAAATTATTATTTATGTTCAAATTAATACTTTCTCATAAAACACAGTTTCTAAAATGACAAATGTACTTTTTTATTTGAAATGGAAAAGTGAATATAAAAACTCAAATGAAAGTTTAGCACTGTACGTGATGAAACAGCTGAGATTACTAAAGTACCAATCAACAATCTTTGTGTCCCTCCAGATGAAATTAAAGTGGTTTTAACAACACAAAGGTGTGCTGTAAATAGCAGGGTGAAAATTAAGGGTAAGGGTTGAGGGCAGGGAGAAGAAAGGCGTATGAAGATGTAATGAGGTAGGCATAAGGAGCAAGTGGGTTGGAATAGCAATTTGAACTTTTCCCCTCCAAAAACACTACTCATAACATTACAGTATTATTTGGTACATACTAAGTGTGGTTTAAAACAAATTAATTATAGAGTGCTTAAAATAAATAAGGCCGTTCTTTAGCAATAAAAGAGCGAAGGATGACGCTAGAACCCCGTGGTTCTCACTCCACAATTTTTTAAAATTTTGCTTGCCTCTGGCGCAGAGGACCTGGGTTCGATCCCTGGTACCAGCATGGGGATTTTATCCCCTGTGGGAGGTCTGGCACGGGGTGCACTCAGCCTTGTTAGGTCCCAGGGGGGACCGGCTGAGGAGCTACTTGATAGAAAAGTAGCAGCCCCAGGTTGTGAAGACCACATAACTGGCCGAGAGGGATCAGGACGCTGACCACGTACCACCCTCCAATACTGCACCCCACCAATGATGCCTGCAGTGGGCAGAGGTGGGGGATGCAACAGCTGGGCGGTAAGGCTTGGCTCTTCATGGGCTATAGTGCCGGGGCTTATACAATGAAGCTTTAACAGTGCAATGATGAGCCATTTGCATCATCTGCAATGATAATGAATACTGGATAATACTATACAAAGGACAATGTATAATATTTACCAAATTCCAATTTTTGTCACAAATACTTAAATTACAGTATGGGGTTTAAGGGCCCATCGATTAGGTTACAGAATGTTGGGTATCTTGATGAATAACATCAGTACATTATTATTGTTTTAAGATCCTGATATTGCCTCCTGAAACTATTAAAAACGTGAAAATAACTTTTTTGCAAACCTCGATAGTTAGCACACATCATAAAAAGAAGGCACGTAGTAGGAGCAAAAGTGAGGTAGGGGAATCAGGGGAAAGTGGTATTGCCAATGTATGAAAAGCAGGGGACTATGTAGACAAATGGATTTTCACATACTTTAGCACTATATTGCACTGTTGTATTGCACAAGTATTTTAAGAATAATAATCGACTCACATGATATGATATTTATTTGCCTAAGTGTGTGTAAACTTCACTTAATTGAAGCAAGGTGCACAAACTTGAGGTACACATGCTTGTATTCTGAGTGCCATGTTGACAACAGCTCGACACGAGAGTGAACAGATGCGTGGAAGACAAACTCTCCCATGAAGCCGTGGGTGAAGCCTGTCACGAACATTTCGTTAGAATTAAGTTCTTGGTGTATTCTTAATAATTGTGCAATAAAACAAGCCAATAGTGTTAAAAGTGTGCAAAAATTGATTTGAAATGTTCTGACTAATACACTATATTATCCCAAACAAACTTTACCTTTACTCAAATCTCTTATTGTGAGTTCTTTTCCTCTACAGTGCAAAAGCTTATGAGTGTCTTCTTCCCAGTAAATCTTTGGAGCAGCCAGAAAAAAATCAGACACTTACTACCTAGCTGACACAAGAACTTGTTTCCTAAGTTCTCTTGATAATTAGCATGAGGACAAAATTGAAATTAAATTAATGAAAAACTTAATGTTGAGAAAATATTTTTACATACCTGAAACTGTGAACTTTCCCATTCTAACCACTGGTCTACTTCTAAACTTGCATTTTCTGGTGGGGGGAATAAATATCGAGTGGCTGCATTTGACAGGAACAAATGGTCACCAGAATCAAGCTGGAGAACTGGTAGATGACGAGGACATTGAAAGCGAGGATCTGTAAGAAATGATGTTTAATGTTGAAGCACTGGAAAGCAATAAGAACGCATGATACATGGCACACATGCAATAAATAATAACACTTTGAAAGCCATGTTCAAAAAGAATTTTATTCTGAGAGTTAAACGCCTAAGGTGAACATGTATATTTATTCCCTGAAAAATTCGTACTGGAATACGTTTTTCTTCGTCTGATTTATACTCCGGACTTAATGTGGGGACACACAAAAGGTGCATGAACCAACAAGAAAAACTGATGTAATGTACATTCTTTAGAAAACTTTCTTCAGCAATCGATATCCTTTAAAATAAGGCTTCATGGGTTCCCTATTTAACAATTTAAAGGAAGGGAATACTAAAAATTTACTATATTGAAGATATATTTCACGCAGTCTCGCTAACATATGCAACTCTTAACCTAAATCTTACCGTCAACATTCACTATCTCCGTAATAACATCTATTTTTGAATACTTTGCAGCTATTAACAACTTTAGAGCTGCAGGGTTATTTTCGTTTGTAAATATTTTCATTTTGAAATAAATACTGTTCGCCAACGGTAAATAAATAAAAATCAATACGTCCGCACAACCTTAGACCAGCACATGCCACATTTTCTTCCTGATGCGCACTCCAGGGTTACCAACAAGAACAAGGGAATATCAAGTTTCTAATTGGGGCACGAGGAAAATTTATCCTAGTATTGGCTTCTGATACAATTACAAACTATAAACCTGCACTTAAAGATTCTGATTTTTTGCATTCATTTCACTGATCATATGATAATAGTTCTTTAAATTATGTTTCTTGTGCTGGTAACTATCAGAACAGCCATATAACGCCTGGCGGTTAAAGTGTCTGTAGTGGTAAGAGTCCATCTCATTCTGTGGTCTATGTTCCGTGGTGTTCACGTGTGTGTTAACGCAATGTTGCCAAAGTAGCGGCTGTTTTAACCCGAGTTTGAGACAGATGTACCAAGGTTGACTTCACTTTAGCTCCTAATATAAAATGTGCCATTTTGAGCTAAAAGCAGCAACATTTGTAAACCACTATAAATAAAATTCTAATGGGTATATTTGTATCCACACATTCGTATTATCACAAGAAGTCGATAATAGTGGATAGCACCCGCTGGAACATTCCTTGAATCACGCTTGTCAAAGTCCTATGTATAAGGAAACACGTATGAGACGTCAACGTGTGTGCGTCATTGAGTAATATAAACGATTTGGAAGTCTATGTTGAAATAGGTAATAATATGCTGATATATCCAGAGTGGAATAAATGAACAGAAATATCTGGTTCCGCTCGTAGAATGTCATGTTATAACATTCATTAATAGTCTTATCATAATCTCAATCGAAAACTGCATTACTTCCATTAAAAGACGGCATTACTTTTCACATTACTTTTGTTGCCTAGCAGAGTTGAGTAAGCCTCATGTAATCATTTCCTCTTGTCAGGAATATTTCCAGAAAAAATGAAATACACTATTGTTAAGCCTTTATATAAAAAGGAGATAAAACCTTGACTACCAATTGTAGGCCTATGTATCTCGCGTTTTAACAGCCTTTTCTAAAATAACACAGAAACGTGTATATAATCAGTTTTAAGGCACATGGACTTATACAATATTCTTTCATCATCCCCATTTGGATTTAGGAAAAACAACTGCAAATGTCACATACATGGTAACCTCCAAAGCAGTAACAGCCTTGGACAAAAAGAATTACCATTAGGAATAGTTGCGAATGCTTTTGACAGCATTGATCACCACCTATTATTGCAAACGTTAAAATTGTACGATTTCATGAGACCACTATAAATTGATTCAGATCTTACTTAACAAATAGAATCCAAAAAAAACTCATGGTAAATGGCAATTACTGAATTAGGTGTTATTACCAAAGGAGTGTCTCAAGGTTCTGTACTTGGACATATGCTGTTTTTAATATTTATAAACTACCTGAAATACCCGATGTCTGTAGTTTGACAGTTTTATTCCTATAGCTTTTAGACATTGGTTGAATACTATAAATAAACAAAATAATTAAATGAAAACGTCAGGAAAACACTATGCAAAAGCATCGCTGAACAACCCCAAATATCACAGGAAGAAAATCAAGTAGAGAAAGCTGTGTGAATGCAAGATGTTGGATTTCAGTTCATTAATTTCAAACAATTTCTCTAATTGAGAAAGAGGTGTGATTAAGTTTAATAAAAGAAAAACATGTAGAGAAAACCATTGAATGTAACGTGGCATTTCTATTTCAGTTGTAGGAAATTGTATGAAGTCTATGTTGAAGGGCAAGTAGAGAAAGAAATGTGATTGTGTTTAGTAAAACAAAAGTGAGTAGAGAAAACTAATGAATGTAATGTGTTGCATTTCTGTTTCAATCATATAAAAGTGGATAAGTATTAAGTTGTTGGGCGAGTAGAGAAGATATGTGAATGTGTTACATATAAGAAAAGCGAGTAGAGAAAACTATTTGAATGTAGTATGTCTCATGTAAAAGAAAAATGAGTAGAGAAAACATGTGAAAGTTACTGTGTAGTAAAATGTTGTTAGCTAATGCTGGATTTCTGACAATGAAGTCATTAATCCTCTTGCTCTCCAATATTTTTCACTGATGAATGGGGCACTAGAAGTGGCCGGGCATATTTGAAGGTGGTCTCGATTCATTTCCTTTTGCAGATCACATAGAGGACAGAGTGGTGAAGAATATATCCCAATTCTGTTTAAATGTTTTGCCAGACAATCATGTCCTGTAATCAACCTGAAGGTTGCAACTGCTGTTTTTCGAGGATACTCTAAGAATTACTGTTTGAATGTTTGGTAGTTCCTGTCTTTTATTCTGTGATTTTTCATAGTAATACTTTGCAATAATTTTTTTGAATTCAGAGTTGACTAATCTTTTAGCTGCATAAAATGGTAGATTAACTATTTATTTCTGCACATTGCCGGTACCCTTTTTTGCAAGAAAATCAGCTTTCTCATTACCACTCAGTCCACAATGAGCTGGTATCCATTGGAAGACTAGGTGTTTTTGAAGTGCTGTTAGATGGGTAAGGATTTTCCAACATACTATAATTGTTTGGTTTTTTGGTGACAACTTGGAAGTAATTGCTCTAATTGCTGCCCTGGAATCTGAGAGAATAACTGCTTGCTGAAAATGTGAAATTCTGTACAAAAGATTTTGTAGGGCCATTCGAATTGCTTCAATTTCTCCATCAAAGTTAGTAGTTCCATAACTTAAAGGTTTGTAATAGGAAAAGAGGTGACATGTGACTCCAGCACCTGCTCCATCTTGGCTTGATATCAATGATCCATCAGTATAAATATGGAGTCATTCATGTTCTGGAAATCTAGTGAACATTTTACCCCTCGAGTCAAATTTCATAATTTGATATTGAAGAGAAGAATAGCAGTAATAGTAACCGCTTTTTAGAGAGCACCGTATTTTTATGTTTTGGCGGTCACATTGCTCTCTCACAACCCCCAGAATGTCTGGAGGACCACACCTGTCGTTGGTTACGGGTCTCACCGACCTGACAGGGAGAGTTATCAAAATAAATTCACCGACCATATCCTCTGATTACCAATCAGAGGACGTATTACATGCCATGACAGGTCAGCATGTTAGGGGTTAAGGTTTTATAGAGAAATTAGAGAAATGGAGAGGTTGGAAAAATAAAGACTCCCTAGCCCTCAGGAACCCTAATAGCATCGGGGTCGGAAGAGAACAAGAGATGACCAAGGTAAGGTCAGACAGAAAAGTTACAGTGAGGAGCAAAACACCAGTAAGTGGAAGTAACGTTCTGCTCAGCTTGGGTACCTTGTGGTTGCCATTCACATATCCCCTAGATGGAGACCCCCGAGTAAAATGTTTAGTAAAATGGATAGCATAAAAATCTTCTCTATGAAAAAATACATATACATGCATGGGCGTCACAAAGGGGGGGCAAGGGTGGGCTGCGGCCCTCCCCTGGAAGTTGGTCAACTTAATGTGCAATCAATTCCTGACTATTAAACTACTGTTTTAAAAGATCAATTTTTATTTAGCACGAATTAATATGGTTATATGCAACAAATATTATAAATTGTGACATTAAATTAAGAATTAATATTATCTGTTTGCAAATTTCAAATATTTGGTCCCCCCCCGGAAAACGTCTGCCGACGCTCATGTATACATGCCCAATTTCACAGTGATCAGTCAAGTGATTTAGGAGATTAGCAGTTATGCACATACACACAACCATTTTTCTCGATTTGGTGGGAAAAAGAAAAATGTGGTTTTTACATGCGATTTTTTCAATTTTTCTCTTTAGAAGAACCTTTCTCAGACTTTAGCGAATATTTGAGAAAATATTAGCCAAATTGATCCAGCCATTCTCGAGTTTTGTGCTTAGCAAGACATTTAGCCATTCATTTTTATTATATAGATGACTTGCCAAGTTATCTTGGTGAGGAGTCAATAGCGGTGCTTTTTGCAGATGACACTAGTGTGCTGGTATCTGAAAAGTCACATCAACAGTTGAGAGATTCTATCAATAAAACTTTTGAACGCTTAACTTTTGGTTTGAGGCAAGTATGCTAACATTAAACTATGATAAATTTTATTCAATTTAAAACAACGCATAAGCAAGTTATTAAATTAACAATCAGTTACAATTATACTATAAGTATAGTATTAGATACTAAATTTCTAGGACTACAAATAGAAGAAGAGCTCAGCTGGAAAAATCAAATAAAAATAATGTTACCAAGACTTGCCAATGTATGCTTTGCATTAAGAAATTTAAAGAATCTGCTTACTGAAAATGCCTTAAGAGCAGCATATTTTGTCAACTGCCACTCACTGATGAGACACAGAGGTATTTTCTGGACCAATTCAGCACACAGCAGGCAAATACTTATATTACAAAAAATCTGATGTATTGCACTCACATGACTTTCTCTACTCTTGTACTAACCATTCTTACAAACTCTTATTCCTAATTTTCGTGTTAGTTGAGATAAACGTTTGCAGAAAAATCTTATTGCTCGTTTTCTTGCATGTGCAATGGGCATATGGGTATACAGTAGGCTTTGAGCGATAGTCAAATCTTTTAAAGCTTTGCGATTTCGTTCTCATTGTACGCCTAACATATAAAAAAATGAATAGTGATGTTACATTTGACAGAAATATAAGTTCTCCAAAACTTATACAAATAACAAGGAATATCTCCGAAACAGCTCACTCTGCAAAAAAATTTATTTGGACATAAATTGTGTATTTTAGCAAGATCTACATTTTTTTGTACAGTGACATTCTGTCTATTACTTATGGTTTACAAGTTATTCAAAAGTCATCCAGAGTAAATAGGACTACATAGGCTATAGCCAGAAAATTCAAAATATGCATTTAATTTGTCATCAAAATATCTCAAACATGTGCCATTTTAATCAAAATTGTTAGAGCCATTTTCAAGAAAATCAAAATTTCGAAAAAGTTTCCATGTAAAGGGTAGTTTAGTGTGGAGAAATTTTCTTCAAAATCTTTGTGTCGCATCCTAGAAAGACATTAAACTTAAATACCAACTTTGGTTTTTAACTGACTTTTTATTTTTGAGTTATGTTGTCCACAGACTGACAGACACATGCACGCACAGACCTTTTTCTAAAAATGCTTGTTTTTTATTCAGGGGGGGCCTCAAAACATATTTCTGGTGAAATCTTTACATCAAATTTTTGGGTGGAATACAATACTTACTCTACTTAGTAGTAGAGAAAGTAAAAAGGACCATACGCATTGTTTGTGGTGTTGCTTCTTGTCATATTTAGAACCCAAAAAATTCTTACTCTTGCTTGTAAGTATATATATTCTCTGTTGAACTATCTTGCTGACAATTATGATAACTTCACAATAAACCTTGCTGTGCATGTACAGGCATGCAGGTGATTTGCATAAACCGTAAATAACTTAAAACTGTTTCAAAAAGAATGTTACTATTCTGTAATAAAAATATATAACAACCTCCAATGTTGTACCTGAAAATGCATGGGAGGTAAAAGGACTACTCTTTGGTGCCCACGGAACATGTTCTAAATTCACAACCACCTGCCTCAAGGCACTGGGTGTGCAATGGCCCGAAATTGTAAATATATGTTTACATGTCCTAAAAGACTTTATATATTTTAAATAATCACTTATATTCCATGCGTTAACTGGTTATCTTCTTGTTATAATCATTTAATGTTTCTTTAGATATTTTGCATCTTAATTTTAATCATTTTTTTCGTAAAATTTGACTTTGTCATATATCTTTGTATTCTGGATCTTTATGGTCACCTGCAATGTCAGGTAGATGTCACAATTTTTGTTTGTGAAATGTATATACAAGCTATTAGGCAATCATAGTCAACATAAAATCTTTAAGGAAAATCTGAAGTCATTCTTATATACTCACTCCCCATATACTGTTGAAGAATTCTTTAACATTGCATCAACAGGTAAATATATGGCAAATTATACATGATGGTAATTTATAGCATGTTGTGTAGATTTCGCTTGCAATGGTGCTGGCTTAAAATTTAAATAAAAATTATTTTTTTTCCATCTTCCTTTCTTACAAAGATAGAGGAAAATATAAGTATTATTGGTGGTGTGCATTCTGTCAGTCTTGATGCATGTTCCAATTGTTTGATGTGTTTAATTTCCCTGAGCTCTGCTCACATGGGATTGAACAAACAAACAATTAACATTTTCATACTTCTGTCGTGGTCAAGCATGAATGGATGTCTAGAATTACATTGTAGGGATATACTCAGATTTCAGATTATTATTTAGTACTGATGAGCAGATTGTGTTGCAACAGCTCTGTTAGCTGCAGCCTCCGATATTTTAGTAACCACATATTTAGTGGTTGAAAATGCAGCTAAACAGCAGAGTAAACATTCTTCTTAGTACTGTGTTTCTTAAACAATATTTACCTTAAGATACAATAAATTCTCTGTAATCTCCAGTTGTCATTTACATATTTTTGTAATTTCAGAATGATGGGTGCTGAATCTAGTCGAACAACTTTAGACATACCTGACGAAGTCCTTGTTGACATTTTGAAGTTTGTGGATACCAAAACTTTAGTCAATTGCAGAGCAGTGTGTAAATTATGGAAATATTTGATTGATAATGAAGTGTGGAGGGAAAAGGCCCGAATTGGAGTTTATAGGAGCTTAAGAAATATTTCTCATGAAAGGAAGTTGCCAAAGTACCTATATTATTATATATGCAGCAGAGATCCTTTTGAGAAGAATCTGTTAAAAAACAACTGTGGTCAAGGTAATTTATGGTCATTCAATAATGCTTGTGCATGTCTGGTTCATCTGAACCATGCAGAGGAAGTTTTACCTAGTATTTAACTGTTCAACTTTCTTTTCTCTTTTGCTGTCATCTACAGGAGTCGTAAAAGTGATGAATGAAATGAGCTTTAAATAAGCTTAGAACAGGGCCTCGGCAGACATTTTTTCAGGGGAGGGGGGCGCATGTTGGTAGTTTGCAATCAAACAATATTAATTCATTATTCTGTCGTCAAAATTATAGTATTTGTTGTGGATAAGCGTATTCATTTGTGCTGAATAAAATTGTTCCTTACATGAAAATTAAAACATTAATTAGATAAATATTAATTAAATAGTAATTGACTGCATGTTAAATTCATTAATTTCCAAGGAGGGGCTGTAGCCCCCTTTGCCTCCCCTTTGCGATGCCCATGGCTCAGAAAAAGCTTGAAGCTATGCAGTACCTGTTCACACTTTCAGAATGTCACAAGGGATAACTTGGGAAAGAAGTTATCTTTTCCTTACTGAGAGAAAGAAATAGTGCTATAGTACTATGAACCATTGACCAACAGAATCCGAAATGAAAGAAATGGTAATAGATAATGAATAAATATGACTGTGTAATAAATACATGCTTGGAACAAGGCACTTACATGATAGCCAGAATGGGCTCTTGGTTTTAGCAATATGCATGTGCTAAAACTTGGGGGTAAACTTCTGGGTGGGACCTGTCTCAAACCTGAAAGAACTAGAATGTGAATAATACAAGAAAGCTTTAGAAGTTGCTTTAAAGTTGATGTGAGCCCTTTTGGAACCTGTGACCTACCTACGGACCCCTTTTACAATGCATTCTTTAATAAGAAAATTATAGCATAAGAGTAATTATGCAATCTTATGTTTCAACTGGAGAGCTGCCAACATGTGACTTACAACAGCCACCAAAGCACACACCTGTGTTGAGGGCCCTAATCTGACAAGTGTAGTGAGGGATTTTTTTGGAAGCAGAGAAGTGAAGCAATTACAGCTGAAGTCATAGGTGTAAGATCGAGAATTGTTAGTCTAGCAAATTTCAATCGCTCAGTCACATTGGCACTTACCTCTGCACTATGGCAGCAAAATTACATGTTTTATAGACATGCAATAATATTCCTACACAAAAAAGCATCCTGAATAGGGTGGATAGATTGATCAGAGGGACTATGAATCATCACACCAACTCCAAAAACAACTCTTCAGCTACTCTAAGTTTTGTTCATAATCTAGTACGTCTTACTGAGTTTTAAGATGGAAACCACACTTGAAAGTTTTGCCAAACATAAAAATACCTATATTGCAGGCAGTTTAATTGGAACAGTGCTCATAAGTAGTTATGCTTTCCTGGAAATATAAAAAGTAAAAGGTAATAGAAAACTTATCAGCACAATATAATATATCTTAAAGCCATTCATATAATCAGAGTTTTAAGGCTTTCATGGCCAGTGTCAATACTATATAGCGTTTCACTCTTAGAAGACAGTATGGAGTTAAATGGGACATCTCTGTCTCTATCTAGCGCATACAAGTTGCCATTAGCCACGTCCTTTTCTACCCTCGCCCTGTTGCCAGATTACTAATAGCATGGTATAAATATTCATTTGTTATAGATTTCAGGTTTGAACACATCCTATGCAGAATTTTTTTCTCTAGCAGGTTATATCCTTTTCAGAGTGTTTATACATTTCTATATGCCCAAATTTCTTCAGAAAACGCTTTTTTTCAATAGAAGTTCGATATTTGCTGTTTCTATACTCATCACGCACTAACTAACAAACTAACTGCTAGAATGCATCTATATCTTTTTCTTAGGTAGAGTAAACCATAGTGCTGCCAGCTGCCTACTTTGAATTCTCTATGTTTACCCAGTTAAGTGTTATAATTTTTTAAATTAAATGTTTTCGGAAAATTTTATATCTGTGCACTGCAAAAGTTACGCAGTGTGAAACTTTTTTGTTATTGAGTTTACATCAGGGAACCAGCAAGAACAAATGTTGAGGAAGGTTGGAGAAAGTTTTTAAAATAAACCAAAAGGCAGTAACCTCTTTCTTTTATCCAGTAAGGCAAACAAAAGGTATTCATCTATTCAGCGTCAGGCCTGACACAGAAGACAGTATAAGGAGCAGCACTAACATTAGTTCGAAAGAAGCCGTGTGTGTAACTGTGAGCTGTTATTGCGTTATTTGTTTAATATTTTTGTAAATATTTGTAGTTATGGAGGGGGAAGCTAGGAAGAGACGATATGTTGGTAAATTAAGAAGTAAGGAACGCCAAATAATTATGAATGTGTTAGATTATTTTTGAAGTAAAATGCGTGTAAAAGAAACAGCTAAGGCTATCGGGTGTTCAGAAGCCGTAGTGTGTATGATTAAAAAGGAACTAATGAAAGGACCTCTAAGAACGCCATCGAAAAAGAAAGCAAAAAGGGCGGGACTACACAAAACGCTAGGTTAACGCAATATGATTGAATAGTGCAAGGTGGAGTGCGGCGAATTGTTCATTCTTTACAGTTTGCAAATATTCCACCCACGCTGAATATAATTTTGTCACAGTTCAACAGTGATGAGACCCTACCAAATTTCTCAAGGGCCACTCTGATTTGGGGTTCGAATATGAAAGAAAGGGTAACAAGTGCATATTAATAGAAAGAGACGATATCAATATCATCAGATGGCAACACAAATATCTAAAAAACATAAAAAGGTTTAGGGACCAGGAGAAATCAATTGTTTATATAGACAAGTCATTTGTAAATTTAGGTCATACAGTAACAAAGGCGTGGAGGGATACCAAAGTTAAAAGTGCCCGTCTCGTCAAGCAGCAATTGAAGGACTAAGTACAGGACTCAGACCACCTCGAGTCGCTCGCGGAGAAAGATTCGCAACTAGTACATGTCGCAACACTGTGCTCCATTTAACGTGTACTGTCTTTAAAGGGTGGAACGCACTTTAGATGCAGTATAATATGACCTTGTGAGCCATGGTCTACTGGGCTCCTTCTTCTTCCCAGACATTTTGCCTGCGGCTGTGTCAGCCATCTGCAGTGGCAGCGATGTCAAAGCACCCAGTGACTGTTGAAATCTCCACCAGGGTACTTAGACCTCACTGCCATGTGTTACCATATCAAGTTTTCTAAATAAATATAAACTAGCCTTACTTTGTAATTGTAATTTCAAAACTGTATGAGAGGTGTCTCAAAAGTAAGTTACACTATTTTTTAAATCCGCACGGTAAGAGGGAAAGATCTGGGAGTCACAGGGAACCTTGCTCTGGATGTATGGTAGCACCGCCACACTGTAAAATTCCTAGGCGCCTACCTTTACCACTAGGACATTAAAGTGGTAATAACAGTGGAGATTCCATTCGCTCCTACCGCTGATTGCGAAGTTCACACTGTAATCCATTTTCTGACAGCAAAAAGTAAATGTGCAACTAGAATTCATTGCAAGTTGTATGGGAAAAATGTTATGTAAAGACCAATGGTTTCTTGTTGGTGTCAACCGCTCATTAAAGATGTGGAAACAAAAGGATGAGCCAGCACCAAAAAAGGCAAAAGTTGTTGCATCAGCTGGCAACGATATTCTGGGATTCAAAGGGAGTATTGTTGATCGATTGCCTGCCCCGTGGGACCATGATAATGGCATATTCAAAACTGTTGTTGTTGTTTTCTAGTGCCTTGCATCTGGGAATGAAGCCATTAGCATTCATGTTTTCCAATACTTTTGAAGAAAAATTGAGCGAAACAGTTCCCCAATTACGCTTACCTGCATGCTGCTCATGAAATTCAAGCTCTGTTTGAGCAGTTTCGATGGGATGTTTTTGGTTGTCCATGTTACTCACCCGACCTTGCACCAACACTTTATAAACGAGTTAAAACAAGAATTGGAAAGATGGCTAGCCAGTTTGGCGGGAGAGTGGTTTGACCCTGAATTAAAAACTGTTATCACAATACCGAAAATGTATTGAGATTCAAGAAGATTATGTAGAAAAATAGTTACTGAATGTAACTTTTAAAATATTTAAACATTTTGTTATTTTTTAAAAAAATAGTGTTAACTTACTTTTGAGACACCCCTCGTATTTGTCTGTAAATTTGCAACCTTAATTCGTATTTGCGGTTTTACTATTCGAATGTCTTCAGTGAAAGGATTTGAGACAAGTTGGAAATAATTTTCCATTGCTTTGAAATAATGAACCTAGTATCAACCCAGGAAAATGTGGGTGGACTCAATCTATCAGGGAATATTGGCAACAGAGAGCTTTGGATAAAGAAGTTTGGAGGTCTTAGATCAAAGAGAGGCCCAGGCCAGGAGGGGGAATTCTATACACTTGAAGTATATGCGCTATACACACACAGACCTGTTCCAGACTGATGATTTTTAAGTGTGCTTAAAAATTGTAGCCCAATGTCAGTAGATTTACTGCCATGTAAAAAAACTTCTGCAGGTTGAAATTCCAGTATGCACGCATGCTGATAAGATGCTGGCAGTTGACACTGTCGTTAACATCCAAAATAATGTGTTAATTTTTCATATATACCAAAACAATAAAATAACCTATTCAAAGTTAAATACAGAGATTTATAGAGCATTTTCTTTAGATAAAATATAGTCTTGGATATAGGATTTTAAAAATGCACAACCTGATTGACTTTTTAAACAATTAAAGTTATTATATACTTAATTACTTGCCAGGAAAAGTTTTAATGTTATACAAACTATAATCTTTGATTGTAAAGAACTATGTTTGAGAAATAGTTTACAGATTTAAAATTAATTATAAAGAACTATGTTTGAGAAATAGTGTACAGATTTAAAACAAAATTTTTATCGTGAAGGGTATTTTGCATGAGACTTGACTTCATCTTTTAAAAATTATTTTCTTAGAAAGTTAGGTACATGAATAGTAGTGTGTTATATTTTAGTGAGCAATCTATGAGAAAACAATTGCAATTAAATTGATTAGAATTTATAGTAATTAACAGTTTCAGTTTAAAGTACCCTTAAAGAAACTATTTTTTTTGTGCAGGAGACTGTACAGGTTTGATATTTAAAAATGTCAACCAAAAAGGTAGGTCGATTAATAACACTACACAACGCTTATAATTGTCGATGTCTGGTTGATAATGGAGGAAAATCAGCCTCCAAAACATGTTCTGGTAAAATTATAAGCAAGTGTTGTGTAGTGTTATTAATCGACCTACCTTTTTGGTTTAAATTGAATATTACAACACTGTTTTCAAACTTCCAAGAAAGAAGATATTTAAAAATTTGCCTGCTCTGTTGCAATCACAAGTATGTTGGATAGAAGTTCGTTTAGTTTTAGATATTATTCAGGTACTATTTATAAAATTTTGATTCCAGAGAAACTGAAACACTGGAAAATACTTTCATCAGGAGGTGATAGGTGGAGAATTGAAAATCCACCAAAAGGAGCAGATCCATTGCCGGAAGGTAAAACAAGTTTACATGAATAATAAATTGGTGTACATGGAGTTGTGAAATAATCCTGATATCACTCTCTGGAGGCAATTCAGGAAATAAGGACTTTTGGCTTTAATACATTAAAAAAATATTTTAATGCAGGAAAAAAAAAGGAAGATTAGGTCACAAAATTGAAACCTGTTTTACTTCTCTTCATTTTTTAAGTATTTGTCATATCTTTGTGGACTTCAAAATTCTACTTTTGCAGTCGACTGCTGCCAATTTTTAATCTAGATGTTCGGGTACAGTTTTACTAAACAAAGAGCAAGAAATCTTTGAGAAAGAAATAAGTTGTCTGGGGTTGTGCATTGTCTTGCAAGATTTTGTTGTTGCCTTAATTCTTCAAATCATCTGGGAGGCGTGATGGACTGCTGAGTGAAATTTGTCATGCTCATTTTTTTTCATCAATTGTTGAAGATTTCACACCATTTTCTCATATTTCTTTCATTAGTTACTGTTATCACACAGTTCCTTTACTTGGCAGGTTCTAACTTATGAGCATTTGACTCAGGGGTCTCCGTCTAGGGGATATGTGAATAGCGACCACAAGGTATCCAAGCTGAGCAGAACACTACTTCCACTTACTGGTGTTTTGCTCCTCACTGTAACTTTTCTATCTGACCTTACCTTTGGTCAACTCTTGTTCTCTTCCGACCCCGATGCTATTAGGGTTCCTGAGGGCTTGGGAGTCTTTATTTTTCTAACCTCTCCATTTCTCTAATTTCTCTATAAAATCTTAACCCCTAATATGCTGACCTGTCATGGCATGTAACACGTCCTCTGATTGGTGATCAGAGGATGTGGTCGGTGAATTTATTTTGATAATTCTCCCGGTCAGGTCAGTGAGACCCGTAAACCAACGACAGGTGTGGTCCTCCAGACATTCTGGGGGTTGTGAGAGAGCGATGTGACCGCCAAAACATAAAAATATGGTGTTCTCTTAAAAGCGGTTACTATTACTGCTATTGCTCTCTTCAATATCAGTGAAAAATATTGGAGAGCAAGAGGATTAATGACTTCATTGTCAGAAATCCAGCATTAGCTAACAACAACAACTTATGAGCGTTAAACATTTTAATGACACCTCTCATGTTACAGTCAGACCCAGTTCATTTTGAACAATCACAGAATACACAGTCACAGCTTATTTTGACTGGTACTCAAACAACATGAGAAAATATGTTGAGGAAATCATCCTGACTTGGATAGAAGCCTAGCAATTTATACGGCTGGAATTCATGCATGGTTATTGCTTCCTGGATTGCCGTTGTAAATTAAGAGTGAAAATCCCATTATTTTTAAATATGTCCCTTAAAGAGCACAGTGTACATATATAATGGCAAATACTGAGCAATAAAAAGACATTTCTTTTTCATTTTCTTTTATTGCGAGGATCTGCCAATAAGCAAGTTTCCCTCATGGTAATTATTATTTATTTATGCCAACAAACTTACTGTTGGTGTTTTTAAACACACAAGCCGTGTGTGGGCAAAGTTTAAGAGGTAGAACCGGAACTTAAAAATTCAATGCCACAACTGGGATTTGAACCACAGACCTTCCGCTTGCCGGGCGGACGCTCTACCACTGAGCTATTGTGACAAACTTTGCCCACACACGGCTTGTGTGTTTAAAAACACCAACAGTAAGTTTGTTGGCATAAATAAATAATAATTACCATGTGAAGGTTATTTAATCCTGGGATATAAAGTACTTGCAATAGTAAGTCACCATTGGGGTAATTGTCTCTGATGTGAGACTGCCTTTGTGGTTTACCAGGAAAAATACGAACTGGCTTGAGAATTTAATGCCATTCTGGCAGTTTGTCACAATAGCTCAGTGGTAGAGCGTCCGCCCGGCAAGCGGAAGGTCTGTGGTTCAAATCCCAGTTGTGGCATTGAATTTTTAAGTTCCGGTTCTACCTCTTAAACTTTGCCCACACACGGCTTGTGTGTTTAAAAACACCAACAGTAAGTTTGTTGGCATAAATAAATAATAATTACCATGTGAAGGTTATTTAATCCTGGGATATAAAGTACTTGCAATAGTAAGTCACCATTGGGGTAATTGTCTCTGATGTGAGACTGCCTTTGTGGTTTACCAGGAAAAATACGAACTGGCTTGAGAATTTAATGCCATTCTGGCAGTTTGTCACAATAGCTCAGTGGTAGAGCGTCCGCCCGGCAAGCGGAAGGTCTGTGGTTCAAATCCCAGTTGTGGCATTGAATTTTTAAGTTCCGGTTCTACCTCTTAAACTTTGCCCACACACGGCTTGTGTGTTTAAAAACACCAACAGTAAGTTTGTTGGCATAAATAAATAATAATTACCATGTGAAGGTTATTTAATCCTGGGATATAAAGTACTTGCAATAGTAAGTCACCATTGGGGTAATTGTCTCTGATGTGAGACTGCCTTTGTGGTTTACCAGGAAAAATACGAACTGGCTTGAGAATTTAATGCCATTCTGGCAGTTTGTCACAATAGCTCAGTGGTAGAGCGTCCGCCCGGCAAGCGGAAGGTCTGTGGTTCAAATCCCAGTTGTGGCATTGAATTTTTAAGTTCCGGTTCTACCTCTTAAGTTTCCCTCATTTTTTTTTCTGCAAAATAAACTATGCTCATGACATGTGAGGGCTGGCTAGTTTAACTGATGTGTATTGACAACACTTACTCTGCCGTAAGATGCATACTTCAGTATCTTGGCAATTAGCATGGAGTTACCACTACAAAGTATGTCCGTTTGTGAGCTGCACTCAGTCATTAATTTTTTCACAGCAAAACAGCTATCTGCTATCGAAATTCATCCAAAGTTGACCTCTGCCTATGGGGAAGGGTGTATGAGCATTCAAATGATTCAATGTTTTACAGATTGTGGAAGGGGGCAAAGATGTGCATGATGAACAGTACAAAGAGAAGACCATGTAATGATGCCATTATTGTAATTTGCTATATTGTGGAGGAAGATCCTCACCTTACCATTGAAAGTATCCTAATGCAGCTATCTTCTGAGGTTGCAAATGGATGCTTTTCTATCACAAAGACCTTCACTACCACAAAGATGGGTGCCATGTTTGCTGAGTGATGTCCACAAGCTGCGTCAGTCAGATGTTTTTGCAACTGGACAAGACAGTGGTAAATCTGATGATCTCTAAGGTGAAGTTGCAACTAAAGTGAACAGCTGTTACAAGCACAAGATCTGACCTTATATAACACTGGTTTGGACAAACTTGTGTCACATTACCAAAAATGCTTGGAAAAACATGACTGTGTAGAAAAGTAACAAGCATTGTATAAAGCAAATGAAATTATTTCAACATAAATTATGTTTAATGTTTTTTATAAAATAGGGAAACTTATTTATTGGATGCCCCTCATATTATTTGGCCAGGCCAAGAACTTAGAATGTTTCTCATAAGTGTGAAAACATGTATTACGTAGTGGAATTTTGGAACACATTTGCTTCACTTACATTGTAAATTAACAGGACATGTTTTGGAAGCTCATGCTTTCGTCATCTGCTGTAACTCGACTGATAGTTTTGGTGTCCTCTTGGATCAGGAAAAAGAAGATACCAATGCTGCCAGTTAAGTTACAGCAAATGATGAAAGCAAGAGACTGAAACATGTCCTCCTAACATACGGTTAAGTGAAGAAAATGTATTCCAAAATTTGACTACATAATATTCGTTTATTAGAACTTGCATTCAATGTTAGAAAGCTTCAGAAAAGTTAATGAAAACATTGTTTTCAGTTGAAGAGTTTGGTAATTGTCGTTGCTGTTTTGCCACATCTTATCATTCATGCACCAAAGAACAGAAGATAGATCTGTGGAATACACTTCCTGGAAAAGTACTGGATGATCTTCAGCCAATTGTAGAAGTGAGTGACTGGTAGGTATACTTAGTAAGGAGAGTGTTAAGCTAGGAGGAGAGTGGATGTGTTTGTTGGAGACTCCACGAAGAAACGTAAGAAGGGGCTAAGGTGCAATGGGAATTAGTATTGAGATATATAGAGGAAGAATTGGCTTATTTAATAATGGTAAAGTTAACTGGAACAAGAAAAGAGATCAGAAAGAAGATTCGGCATATATTTTCTCCATATTAATGATGATTGGAACATTACTAGTTATAGGAAGAACTGATGTTAATCCTGGTCCTGATGAAAAACATGAGAGCTAGGAGAAATTTTGAAAAAGGTGCAGGGCATAGAAGCTTGTTTGGGAAATAGAATAATGATGGTAGGAAAGGAAATTAAGAAAGAAATTAAAAATGAGATACAGGATATAAAGAACGAATTTCAAGGGATGAAAAGAAGGATAGAAAATTTGGAAGGGAAGCAGCATAGATTTAATTTGGTAACAGCAGGAGTAGAAGAAAGGAAGGTTAAACTTCATTAGCTCTCATACTCTTAACATGTTTGGAAGTTCAATGTTAATACAAAACCAATATGTATGCAACTTACCTTGCAAGTGGTGCTGTTTTTATTGAAGTGTTGCTTCAATTTTGAGCCATGTGGCTCTTATTTCTCTCAGGGCGTGGTAACGGATGGAATGAAAAATCACACGATGTTTCTTCACCACAATGTATTATTTTATTAACACTTTTTCTCTATTTTACATTTAAATAAATCCTCTTAGCACCATTATAGATTATTTAAGTCTTTCCACTTTTTCAAAAAGTGAAACAAAAGCTTGATGAAAGTCTGGTAAATGTTCTACAATGTTCACACGTTACCTCAACACGTCTTTTCACCTTGAATATACACATGCTAGTGTGAGGAGTCCAGCGTCACCTCATGTGATACTACCTTTCTCGTATACATCCGCGTATGCGTTCATCAAATAGTTCCCGCATTGTTAGGGAAGCGATCTTTAGCTATTCTCCCTTTGCTATTAATATTGAACACATATAATTCTAATATTTATACATATATATTAAAATTAAGTATGGAAATATTTATGACGTTTTTAAACAAACTTAGTTGTTTGTTACAATGAACATTAGTAACACGTTTTCGTCATTTAACCATCTCATACCAGCATCAAAAAACAAATTACACTCCTAACAAATATTCGCATAAATGATTTTCTTTTGGGGTCTTTTAATATTCTGTCTCACATGCCCCTTGTTTTGTTTTTCAAGTTGTCACCTATATTTACAATCTTGAAACACAATACAACACTTCTCCCTATTCCTCTGATACAATCACTTTGTACAATATTTTTTTCTTTACAGGCTTTTTCGCTGCATGTCTTTGTCTTTTGTTTTTGCATGACACAGCATGTCTTTATAAATTTCACATATTCAGTTACTACACGATACATATTCAGTTATTATACAACACATATTCAGTTATTATACATTTGACATTGACACTGTGTAACGATCCAGCAGAAATGAACGAAGACCACTTGAAGACCTGTGAAGCATTAAGATCAGAAGAAACTACAGTTCAAAAGTATTGGAAAGCACGAATGCTAATGGCTTCATTGCCAGGTGCAAGGCACTAGAAAACAACAGCAACACATTGACACAAATATAATTTAAGTGTATCATGGTTTATTGTGTGGCTTTTGACTTAGGTTCCTTGTTATGAGGAGAGAAAAACAGGATAGAAATCTTGAGCTAATGATTATGATCACATTTATGGCAATTTTATTCATTTCTTTGTCCTCTGTTTTGCAAGCTTATTATGTATAGGCAGGTTGTTGAGTCGGTTCTTAAACTCTGATGTTACTAATAATACCATTATGTAATTGGATCCTTATTCACTATTGTTTAGTTCGACATTTCTTCAAGCTTAACATTGGCTATATCCATCTTAATTCATGGGCATTGCTTTTCTGACTATGGTTTTTCTTACTTCACTAATTGTCATCTCTTATCTCTATAGAGAAAACTTCTATACTTATAATTATTCTGCAATTGTATTATTTTTCTTCTCAATTCACCCTTGACACCTTTGTGTCAAAAATATTTTATCTTTGTCATCACAATTGATTCCTTTTTATTTTTTGTCCCTGACATCCTTATGTCAAAAACACATTGTTTTCCGTCGCTATAATTCACTTCTTTAACGACAATCAGTTTCCTCATCCGTCTTTGTTGACAATGCTCTTTGTGATCAATATAGCCAATGACTATGTTGATTTCCTTTCTTGTTATATTTTCCAATCTGAACATAATCTTCTATAAGTAACCCATTAAAAATTATTATTTTTCATTATCTCTATTGTTCCTGCCTTACATGTTTGTTGGCAAAGACTATTTGGTCCTTTCTTTGTATGATTTCAATTTGCTTTTATGGTATCTTCCTACCAACTTGCCATTTGTATTCTGTAACTCATACGTATGGTCACCCAGCTGTTTTGTTATGACCAATGGTCCAGTGTACAGTAGTTCCATCTTTCCAGATCTTTTCTCAGATGCCTTGGATGATTTGTGGCTTCTTAAGAGCATCTTTTCTCCAATTTGTGGGGACCATTTCCTGATAAATCTTTTTACCTTGTTTCTCCCTTTTTCTGCCTTTTGCTGTAACCTTCTGATTGCCAATTGACATTTTTCCTTCTCTATCAATTACCTTTGAGCAGCCATCGTAGTGTCAATGTCAATTGTCAATCTCTTGGGTTTTGTGTTGGTCATCAATTCGATTGGGACGAACTTGGTCGTGGAATTCACCGAATGGTTAATCACCTCCTCTATGTACCCGCATTTTTCCGTCCAGGAAGTATGGTCCTTGTGGCAAAGTAGGCAGAAATATATACTTATATTTCTCATCGTTCTTTCTGTTGGATTTCCTTGAGGATAATAGTCTGAAGAACAATATAATTTTATTCCTAATGTTCTTAAGGTGTCTTGGAATAATTTACTTTTATGCATTGTTGCATTATCCGAAAGAATCGCTTTTATATTCCCATATCTTGGAATATAATCTTTAACGATTTTGTTCAGGTAAGTCCTACTTTTAAGTGAGTGAGTGAGTGAGTATGTTGGGTTTAAGGGCCCGTCGACAACTTGGTCATTAAGGCCCCTCCTACTTTTAATGTTCCTAATGGGGTATATCTTAGTAAATTTTGTGAAAACATCAAACATGACGAAGATGTATCTGTTTCCATCTTTCCCCCTTGGTAGCTTGCCATGTTCATCGATGCACACCAATGCATTTTTCTCGTTTCTCAAGCTGGATTGTGGAACGACATCGTATCTTACATTGATTGGCTTGGCCTTCTGACATAGGTCGCATGAGGAAATTAACTTCCTGACTTTCTTGCCAAGATGTTTGATGTATAGTACTTCCTGGATTGCAAGCATTGTTCTCTCAGTACCAGAGTGAAGCATCGAGTGATGGAATGCCAAAATAACCCTGTCCTGTAAGGAATTTGGTACCATCATTTTCCACTTCCTTACGTCGCGACCATGTAATTTAAACAGGATGTTCCTAAATTTCCCTATCTTGGCTTCCAATTTTGGTACTATGTCTGGAGCCTTGTCGAATAGCCTTTTCAATTCAGGGTCTTCTTGCTGTAGCTTCGCCATATTTTTGAATTCATGTAAGATTTCGTTGCTTTCCTTACTATTTATCTGCATCATTTTAATTTCATGGTGTGGATTATATATCGTCTCGGGTATGTGACTTTCTGATCTTAATCTTGACAATAAGTCACTAAAGATGTTCTCCTTGCCTGGGATATGTCTGACCTCTATGTCATGCGATGTTATTTCGTGTATGTACCTCAAGATTTTGGAGATGGTTAGCTTGCATTTTTGGATGAAGGACAGGCTTACGTGATCAGTATATATAATTATTTTATAATGGTAGATATATTGCCTGAAGTTTTGTAACGCAAAATGGATTGCACCTATTTCTAATTCCGTTATGCAGGCATTGGCTTCTATCTTGTTTAGAAATCTAGAAGCTGTGGCAATCACATGTTTGTTGCCATCTGCATCTTCTTGTGCCAAGATTGCTCCATATGAGTGTGCACTAGCATCAGTGTATATTAGAAAAGGTGAATTTGGATCTGGTCATTCCAGGAGAATACTGTGCTTAAAAAGTTCTTTGATTTTCTCAAAGGCTACCTGGTGTTCGGCATTCCATTCCCACTTAGTATCCTTTCTCAACAGTTCTCTAAGGGGTACTAATTCCTTAGCGTAGTTGATCACAAATTTTGACTGGTACTGTAAAATGCCCAGAAACCTTCTCAACTGTTTCAAGTTACGTGGGGGGGTATACACTCTATGGCCTTGACTCTCTCCGGATTAGGTTGTATACCATCAGGCGTAATGATGTGGCCTAGAAATTCTGCCTCTTTGACAAAAAATTTGCACTTCTCCAAGTGGTCATGTTGCTTTCCTGAAACTTGGACAATACATAATCTATGTGATGTAAGTGTGACTCGGGATCCTTGCTGTATATTAAAAAATCGTCAACATATTGCGTTACAAAAGCCTCGATAGTATCCCTGAAAACTTTGTCAAGAGCTCTCAGTAGTGCACTGCTACTAGTTGATAATCCAAAGGCACATTTTAAAAAGTGGTACACCTTTCCTTTGTGCAAGAAGCAGGTATATTTCCTGACGTCTGGACGAAGAGGAATTTTCTAGAATGATGCTGTCAGGTCAAGACTAGTAAAATGTTGACCTCCTTTCAATTTTGATATCAGTTGGTCTACCCCCTCAGGCCTGTAATGATCTGGCAAGGTATGCGCATTTATTTTCCTTGCGTTGATGGTCATCCTCAATTTTCCCTCTTTCTTTTGGACCCATACCACTGGATTCACATAACATGAGTCCGACGGTTCTATTATTCCGTCTGCCAACATTTTCTGGATCACTCTGTCGGCTTCCTCCCTGATGGAGTTGGGGATGGGCCTGGATTTATGTGAATAGGGGGTGATATCTTTAACTTTAAAAGTATGTACATACTTATTACATGTACCGGCTTTTTATTAAAAACTTTCCTGTTTTTAATTACTATCCTTCTAAGTTCGTTCCTTTCCTCTTCAGAGATGCCATGTGCTCCCCAGACCTTCTTGTCGATTAGCTGTGACGTCGGTTCTTCTTCATCTGTTGGTAGTAGTTCAGGTTGGTAGTTGTTCGAGGTAACGTATTCGTCTTCTGTGCAGATCCAATAGCTGCAAACATTATAATCCTCCTCGCTCGTCCAACCTGTTTTCTCCTTACTTATCCTTAGGTCTACCAACCTATTCTCGTGGACATTGATATTCTCCACAAAAAACTGCTCATCCAGATGGATCCTTGTTTGGTCTGGTTCCTCCTGGCATGTTTCCTCCTCAAGGAACTTCACGGTGCACTCTGTGGTTCTTTCCTTGATAATAAATTCATGTAGGTCATAATCGATCACCGACCTCCAAAGATTAAGCAAATCACTGCCAATGATTAGGGTAGCTGTTAGTCTAGGTATTACCAGGGCGATAAAATCGAACTTCCAGCTCCCAATTTCTATTACCAGCCTTACCTGGTACTTAACATGTTCCTTTTTCTTGCCAATCGCTGTGCTGCAATATACTCTACATACAGGCAAGAATTCAGCGTTTCTCTTCGTTATTAATTCCTGGAATAACTGTTTGTCACATACTGATGTGCTGGCTGCTGTATCAATCATTGCTGGCAATTCGATACCCCATACCTTAAGCCTAATCATTGGTGGATTGGTTATTTCCTTCCTTTCACTTGCCTGTTTCCTCAAGGTACCTATACAATGTTGGTCAATATTGCCCCTACTGCCACACAGGTCAACCTCCGGGACACAAAGTTGACTTGTACTTAGTTTTCCTGGGTGTTAGAGGTGATTGTGGTTTCTGTATTCTGTGCAGCATCGGTCCTATTTGGCACATTTTCATTCTGTTCCTGTTGTCTTACGTTGTCGGTGTTCCATTGGTTTCTGCCTCTTTGGTGTGAACCCCTATTGTATGGCAGTCTTCGGTTGTTCAAGTATTCTCTACAGAATCGTATGTGGTTTACTTGATGGGTACGATCTCCTGGTCTCCCCTGATCATATCTTTACGTTCGGTATCTCGATTCACCCCTTGGTATCATGTCATAGTACCGCTGTCTCGTGTTCTCCATTCTTTCGCCATGATTGTGTAGTTGTGGGAAATGGTGTGCCCCTCTCCCCCTATCATGAGTGCTCCTAATATTTCTATCTTCTCTCTCATTTTGGTTGTTTGTAGCCGTGCTCCTATTTAAGATAAGTGAGTTTGGATGACCGTTTCTATGTCTATGTTCATTAGGCCGACCATTTTGTGTTTCGAAGGCTGTTAGTAATTCTATCATGTCTGCAAAATCTACTGGTCTCGCAACAATTAACCCTGTTCTCACTGTGTCTGGGAAATGTCTTTTTATGCTGGTAATTAACTCTGCTTCCGACAGGTTAGGGTCTAATAGCTTCCCTTTGTTGGCTACTTTCATAAAATAATCAACTAGCGATAACCCTTTGGTTGGATCATATCTACCTGTCGCTAGCTCTACCCTAGTTTGGTTTTGCTTAGCTGGGCCCCAATACCTTGACAGAAATAGATTTCTGAATGAGCTATACAATTCATGACCAGCTAGTGTTAACCTAAGCCATTCTAATGCTTTATTTTTTAAGCTTTTCTTGACTATCATCATCCTAAGCTCATTTGGTATCCTTTTCACTTTAAAATACTCTTCCATCTCTTTAACAAAGAGTTTTGGATCATCTCCCTTCTCCTCGTCAAATGTTGTTGTTAGCTGATGCTGAATTTCTGACAATGAAGTCATTAACCCTCTTGCTCTCCAATAAATATTGAAGAGAGCAATAGCAGTAATAGTAACCGCTTTTTAGAGAGCACCATATTTTTATGTTTTGGCGGTCACATCGCTCTCTCACAACTCCCAGAATGTCTGGAGGACCACACCTGTTGTTGGTTTACGGATCTCACCGACCTGACCGGGAGAATTATCAAAATAAATTCACCGACCATATCCTCTGATCACAAATCAGAGGACATATTACATGCCATGACAGGTCAGCATGTTAGGGGTTAAGATTTTATAGAGAAATGGAGAGGTTGGAAAAATAAAGACTCCCTAGCCCTCGGGAACCCTAATAGCATCGGGGTCAGAAGAGAACAAGAGATGACCAAGGTAAGGTCAGATAGAAAAGTTACAGTGAGGAGCAAAACACCAGTAAGTGGAAGTAATGTTCTGCTCAGCTTGGGTACCTTGTGGTCGCTATTCACATATCCCCTAGACGGAGACCCCTGAGATCAAGAGTTGGTTCCACCATTATGACCCGTTAACAGACAGGAGAGTTTGCAGTGGAAACATTCATCGAGCCCTAATCCTAAGAACGCAAAAGTTCAGGAAAGTGCAGAAAAGGTCTTGCATCTCGTATTCTTTGACAAACAGGGCATTCTGTATGATCATGAAATAACTAATCAACACACAGTAACTGCTGCTTACTATCGTGACATACTGAAGGGTCCACTGATTTCAAGTAGTATGCTGTTGGTGTAGCATGTGTTGTGTGTTGTGTCATTGTTTAATTGTGAACCTCTTTCTCTGTATGGTGAGTCAACATTTTGTACATCATTCAAATAACTCTCATCTTGTACATTACTTACATTTAAATCATTTTGCCTTTGTAGTGCATTCACAACATCATTTACATTAGCCAAACTTTCTTTTCCTTTTTTCATTTCTTCACAAATTGATTTTAAATCATTCTTCATTTCTAAGTGACTTTGTTTCATATCGTTTATAGTATCTTGTTGCGATTGCACCACATCAGCCATAGTCTTAATTTTAGGAATTACAATTTGTTCTACAGTTTCATTAATAATTCCTTTCTTTACTACCTCAATTTCTTTCCTTAATTCCTCAGTTATTTCTGCTTTTACATTTGTAATCAGGCTTCTTAGGCTTAAAGAATATATTAGTAATATCAGAAACAGAAACAAATAGACAAAGCTGCAATGGTGTACTATATTTGGAAAGAGAACCATATATACATTATATATAACCTTGTTAATATGAATTTGAAGAGACTGAAAAATCAAGAGTTTGTGTTAAGTGAAAGCCACAAACTAATACATATACATGTACAGTACTACAGTAAAGCTTAATGCACATAACTAGACTTATAATGCTGGCCTCAGGGGTGTCCGTCTAGGGGATATGTGAATAGCGACCACAAGGTACCCAAGCTGAGCAGAACATTACTTCCACTTACTGGTGTTTTGCTCCTCACTGTAACTTTTCTATCAGACCTTACCTTGGTCATCTCTTGTTCTCTTCTGACCCCAATGCTATTAGGGTTCCCGAGGGCTAGGGAGTCTTTATTTTTCCAACCTCTCCATTTCTCTAATTTCTCTATAAAAGCTTAACCCCAACATGCTGACCTGTCATGGCATGTAATACGTCCTCTGATTGGTAATCAGAGGGTATGGTCGGTGAATTTATTTTGATAATTCTCCCCGTCAGGTCGGTGAGACCCGTAAACCAACGACAGGTGTGGTCCTCCAGACATTCTGGGGGTTGTGAGAGAGCGATATGACCGCCAAAACATAAAAATATGGTGCTCTCTAAAAAACGGTTACTATTACTGCTATTGCTCTCTTCATTATCATTGTGAAAAATATTGGAGAGCAAAGGATTAATGACTTCATTGTCAGAAATCCAGCATTAGCTAACAACAACATTTGTAATCATACAGTCTACACTTTCATTACATTCTGTTATTTCATCTCTACATCTACCAATTTCTCTTCTAATACAATCTTATTTTCTCTCATTTCCTATTCAATTTTTCCCATCCTATCTCCTATGATTTCTATCCTAGCTTCTAAAGCTTCCTTTGTCTCATTTATGTTTTTATGTACTAATTTCAAATTAGTTTCCATTACTTTCATATTTTCTTTACACTCCTGTCTTCCTAATTCTATTTTCTGCTCTAAGTCCTTTCTCACTTCCTCCATTTTCTGACCTATCTCTTCCTTATTCTGTTCTAGTTTCTGGCCTATACTCTGACCTAAACTTTGTTTTATGTCCTGTCTCACTCCCTCCATTTTCTGACTCAATTTTACGTTATTTTGTTCCATTTTCTGACCTAAACTTTGTTCTAGTCTTTCAAACATGATCATCATTAACCTTTGGTCTTTTCCTATTGCTACCTCTTCTTCACTTACTGTTTCTATCTGATAGCTACGCCTATCTGCCCCTTCCCCTACTCCTGTTACTAGATCTCTCTCTTTTTGCGACATTTTAGTTTCTTTATTCAGTTCACTTTGGCTTAAAAGTCCTACTATTTTGCCGCTTCGCAGTAGCATAAAAATAAAATAAATATGAAAATAAAAATTTTTGGTCCTACTTTTTTTTTTCGTTGATTTATCCAGTTACGTGCATCTCCTGGGTGGTTGGCTTTGCTAGATGATCTCTGGTGTTTTCCCGCATTGATTATCCGTTCATAGGTGTTTCCGAAGTTGTAAATTTCAAACGATGTTCTAATGGCGTCTTCTTTCTTTTTGGCGCGAAGATTTGGCGTCAGTTGGTATTTCGCTTAAGTTTATTTCCTGTAGATTTCCATTCCATCCAAAATTCGTGCTTCATGTTGGGCAAGCCATTTGGTGCTGTTTTTATTGAAGTGTTGCTTCAATTTTGAGCCATGTGGCTCTTATTTCTCTCAGGGCGTGGTAACGGATGGAATGAAAAATCACACGATGTTTCTTCACCATAATGTATTATTTTATTAACACTTTTTCTCTATTTTACATTTAAATAAATCCTCTTAGCACCATTTTAGATTATTTAAGTCTTTCCACTTTTTCAAAAAGTGGAACAAAAGCTTGATGAAAGTCTGGTAAATGTTCTACAATGTTCACACGTTACCTCAACACGTCTTTTCATCTTGAATATACACACGCTAGTGTGAGGAGTCCAGCGTCACCTCACGTGATACTACCTTTCTCGTATACATCCGCTTATGCGTTCATCAAATAGTTCCCGCATTGTTAGGGAAGCGATCTTTAGCTATTCTCCCTTTGCTATTAATATTGAACACATATAATTCTAATATTTATACATATATATTAAAATTAAGTATGGAAATATTTATGACATTTTTAAACAAACTTAGTTGTTTGTAACAATGAACATTAGTAATACGTTTTCGTCATTTAACCATCTCATACCAGCATCAAAAAACAAATTACACTCCTAACAAATATTCACATAAACGAAATCTTTAGGGGTCTTTTAATATTCTGTCTCACAGGTATGCTGGGCGGTTTGATTGTGGATGTGTATATGATATTCAAGCAACACTTCTACATGCAGACCTGAAGAATATAATTTCTTTTCAACGCCGTGAAACAGTGGAACAGTGGCAAGGAGGGGCCTGGAGTAAGGTAAATGTTCCATTTGAATGCAGATAGAAAATGTATGAGGGCAGTTTGCTAAATCCATGACTTTGATGACAGGTCATGCACAAATCACACCTGTTTTATTGGTAATGAAATTGCACATCTATTCTATGTATAATCACAGAAATGTTTGCCATCTGTTTCTGTCAGCATTGTTGGGAGCACCTAAATGTTCTGGTTTTTTTTTAATTGCTTTGTGGAAAGTGGAGTGGATGAAGGGGCATCTGGGTAGGTTTTCTCCGGGTTCTCCTGTTTCCCTGCCATTCATTCCACCAATTACTCTTATCATTACCTTTCTATTCATTGATTGTGCCTGCATTTCATATCATCCTCTTCCTCGCTATTATACCTGGTGCTAAGCTGACCATTCGCTTCCTGGTCTTCCAGGCATCTGACTCTAGGCACTGGCTTGTAAGTCCTAGGCGGTATAAGTCCTTACATAAGGGGAGGGTAACCAGGCAAAGAAGAAGAAAATGAAGAAGTGTGAATTTTGTGTTCTCATAAGTTACTACTTTTTGTGTAGTAGGACAAGGGAATGGAAGAAAAGCTGGAAAAGTATTATGGGAACTCTGCTCCATCACAATGATTCACAGAATTTTGATGTGGTCGTTTGAGCAAGAGAGATGCCTAGTGTACAGGATGACTGAAGTCACAACAGAAGAAATGGTGAACAAGGTTCATGATATTGTGATTGAAGATAAAGAAATGAAAATTCTAGAGATAGCCAAGACCCTAGATATCTCAAGTGAATGGGTGCAACGTTCTCCATGAACATTTGGGTATGAGAAAGCTGTCAGCTGAAGCATGTGACCATTTCACAGGGCTGTATGAACATGTTCCAGCGCAATTCAAATAAGTTTTTGTGGCAATATATCATGGTTGATGAAACCTGGATCCATATTAATCTGAGACAAAGCAACAATCCAAGCAGTTGTTTTCCTTTGGCAAAGAAGGAAATTGCTGCAAAGAAAGTAAAAACCATTTCATCAGCAGGAAAAGTCATGGCAGTTGTTTTTTGGAATGCCTAAGGTATTTAGGAAAAGGGTAAAATGATTACAGCTTCATATTATTGCAGTAGCCATATTGCAGAGAGATTAAGTCTTTGTCATTTCATAACACTGCCTTCATAATCACTGACCTGGAAGAAGTGACAGTGCATTGGTTCAGGAAGAAATGCTGTTGCACGCACTTCCACAGTTTTTGAAGTGCAGAGGCTTTGTTTACAGCAAGAGCCAAGAAACTTGTTTTCCATGCAATTCTATGGTGATTCAGGAGACTATATAAGCATGTTGGCACAGGCAGAGAGTGGGTGAAGTCGATTGTTTGTGAGACAGAGAGAGCAATTAGTTGTTAATTGTGAGACAGAGTTGTGATACAGCAGTGCCAAGGGCAGTTAGAACAAAAGAGCTGTGAGTTGTAAGGTTACACAGTGTGAATTATAATAAATATGACAGAACAGATTAAAGAGAAGTAAAGTGACATTAAAGTAAACCAGACTCGTCATTTGTCACAGTATTATGTCACAATACTGGATCAGTTTCATGAGGAACTATTAAAGAAAAGATCCCATCCGGTGAAGAAAGAGGTTCTCTTTCACCCACCCACATGTCTACCATAGCCATTGCAAAATTTATGGAATTGGGCCACAAACTGCTATCTCATCCATCATATTCTCCAGATTTGGCTTCAAGTGACTTCTTGCAGTTTACAAACCTGAAAAAATTGGCTTGGGGGCAAGAATTTTACATCCAGTGAACACATCATGGCAGAAACAAACTATTTTTGAGAAGGGTTGAAAGAATTGGAGGAACATTGGTCAAGGTATTGAGTTGAGAGAAGATATGTTGAAAAATAAAGTTGATTTTTTGAAAAATGTTATTTTCCTTTAAAAGT
This sequence comes from Tenodera sinensis, assembly GCA_030765045.1. Lineage (NCBI taxonomy): Eukaryota > Metazoa > Arthropoda > Insecta > Mantodea > Mantidae > Tenodera > Tenodera sinensis. The sequence continues at coordinate 39,794,960 of CM060965.1, forward strand.
CACTACTTATCAAGCTGCCCTCATATGTACATAAAAGTTGCAATAGCCAACTTAGAGTCTTTGTTGGCAGGAAGTCTCTGCATAATCATCCATAATAGGAACCAGAATAAGAACAGAAAGTAAATGAGTGTTGAGGCACCTTGACTCACAGTAGACCAAATAGGATTGCATATCAGTAACAGTGGAGTATTCGTATTTCCATAAAAACCCTGGTAACCTTGCATTCTACAGCGGGCGAGCTTTTTTTCAAATGTCCCGCTAGTTCTGCCAATTATAAATTAAGAGAAACCATAGGATATAAAGGCAAAAGAATCAACTTTGCTCAAAGTGTTCAGATGACACGCTAGATGTCATCAGAGGAATCATTTCACGTCTAGGTCACACCCATCAGTAGTGAGAGTTGCTCCTAGGGTAAGCATTGAACTATAACTATGCCAGGGCTTTTACAGAAGTAATCTGACTCTACTGTTGATTTGGTTGCATTGAAATCCCCCTTATAATTGTATCAGGAATTGATAATAAAAGTTTTTATGGTAAATTCTTATTGTTTTATGCCAACAAACTTACTGGTGGTATTTTTAAACACACAAGGCCGTGTATGGGCAATGTTTGAAAGATAGAATCAGGAATGAAAACTTCAGGGGCATAGCCGAGAGTTGAACCACAGATCTTCCGCTTCACATGTGGCTGCTCTTACCAGTGGCAAGTTGCCATGGTAGCTCAGTGGTTAGATCAGCTGCATGTGAAGTGGAAAATTTGTGGTTCAAATCCTGGCTATGGCATTGAAATTTTCAGTCTGGTTTTATGGTGTTTGGTAAAATGTTTTGGGTAGAAATGATAACAAAAATATTTTAAATAATATATTTTTCCTTTATTTAAATTTAGTTCTTGAGACTTATTTCAGCAATAATTATTTTTTATTTTATCTTAAGTTGTGGCAATGGTTCATCTGCCTTTTGCTTTCTGCAGGAATTTAAATTAAGTATTTTTACAATTAGATGAGTATTTTTTAATTTCATCTAATCACCTTGCTCCATATCATGTAGCTGTATTACATGGTTTATATTAACTTATTTATCATATTATGTTTTGTTTGTGCCCAATTTTCTTTTGTTGGTTATGATTAGATGAGTATCTATTCTTTGATGATGCAGAAATTTTAATGTTGGGGAGCCTAAATAAATATCAATACTTTGGAATAATTAAGCTCAGGTACTTTCTATGTGGGGAGAAGCTATTCGTGACATCTATCTTACAGTTTAAAAGTAGTTCCTATGTATTCGCTTGACTAAAACACCTATAGTACCATCAGGTGGGCAAAATACCTCCAAATTATCTGCACAGTGTTTTTCCACAGGGTACTTGGAAACATAATAACACACTGCTGCTATAAAAAGATCACGCTTCTGACACGGTTTTGCTTGGTGTGCAGTATTACGTTGACAGTGATGTGATGTGGTTCAGTTATATCAGTTATTTGTCCTGTATTTAGTTCTGTAATAGATTTTAGCCGGGGTGAGCATCAAGCTGGTGAGGTCTTCTTGTTGCAGCGATAAGTGTGAGAAGGTTATCATCACTTGATGTTTCCCAGCTTTGTTATTGGTAGTTGCTGCTGCACAATGTCCTGTTTTACTGACGTTGGATTTTTCACGTATATTCACTTGATATTGAGGTGACATGAGGAAGGCTCTGATCTCAGGGTACACATATAAGGATTTTCAGGACCATATTATCTGATTATACGTATGTAGTTTGTAGAAGTATCAAGAGTTGTAAAGGTTCACACTTGTAAATTAGCACTCACGTATTTCTAGAAAACAACACTTTAAGTTTTTAAGAATTCTGCAAATCTTTATCTCTGTTTGAGAAGTGGAATTGGAACTGAAAAATTCAGTGCCACAGCTGGGATTTGAATCACAGAACCTTGATTCCTACCTCTGGGGTAACTCGAAACATAAAAGTGCACAAGACAAACCCACATAGCCTGGAAGAATTAAAACAAAAATCTGCCAGGTAATTGCCAGCATTTCTCAACGTGAAATATGGTGAGTGATGAATAGTTTCCAAAAGAGGTACCAAAAATGTGTGGACGATGACGGTGGCCATTTTCAGCATCTCCTTTCATAAAGTTGACGAGTAAAGCCTTTAAAAGTAGTTTTAAAAAATGTTGTATGTTTTCATCTGTGCCATTCTATGATAGCGGCATATGGCAATGAGTCCCGAAGACATAGACAAGTAAAATACTGCACAGCCAGTTCATAAATTCTTTGTTCTCCCTGAATTAGGCCATCTATGAAATTCTTCCCACATTCACTCTCAAATTAAAGTAGAAGCTAGCTCTGCCTTGTGCATTTACTTAAGATTATGTTTCCCTCTTACAATTGTCCAATTGTGATTCAAAATTAAGAAAATTTCAGAGGCTATTCGCAAAAAATTCAACAAATACATTATGTCATGAAAAGATCTTAAATATATGATATTTTAATTAGAATCGTTACAGCCATTTTTTAAACATTTTCAGCGTAAAGTGTAGTTTAGGGTGATGGGATTTTCCTCAAACCAAATTTGTAATTTTGAGTTATAGTGTTCACAGACACACACACACACAGACCACTTGCTTTTTTTTTTTTTTAAATTAGGAAGTCCTAAAATACCTATATATCTGGATTACTTTTTATTACCACACATTAGAAAAGCTATTTTGCATAACATACATGCCCTAGCTATAATGTTTATGGTGTATGTAAACTTGTAAACAGAACAGAAAGCATGAGTGTACTATATTGGAATTTTCATGTTAACAGGTTACTCATCAGTTTGAGCATTATGGTCCTGGCTTAAGGTATGTTGTGTTTTATCATGGGGGCATGGATACACAGTTCTGGGCTGGCCATTTTGGAAGCAAAATGAGCGGAGCTTGTGTTAAGTTGTTAATTCCCCCTCAGAATACAATGGAGCACAGTTGCAGTAGCAACAGTGTCAGCAGTAATGATGGCGAAGTACAATAGCAAACAACACAAAGGTCCTATTCATTGCTTTCAGCAGTTTAAAAGTGGTAAATTGTTAAGAGATCTCCACTATTGAAGAATTAAATATGTTGCGCTGTTCACAAACTGTGTTAGTATTAACTACAATATTAAAGTGATATTTTATGCATCTTACATAATGGGAAAGCAAAGATTCAATGCTTCTTACTGTTGACTCTCCAAAACACTATCAGTCAGCATTGGGTGAAGTGAATAAAAATTAGTGAATACTTGCAAGAACTTACTTGTCAAGCAAATACTTGTCATTTTATCTTCTTTCTTGGAAGTTTGAAAACAGTGTTGTAATAATTGTAATCTTTGCAATAGCCCCAAAATAAACACATTGGTGATGCTCTAAAACTCCTGAACATCCAGGAAAAAGCACAAAGTTTACTGTGGAATTGGAAAATGATGAGAAACTACTTTTGGATTTACAAATAATCAAAAACAAGAATAAACTTTGGCATTCACAGAAAACCAATGCAGAAGGGCAATTACATAAAAGCTCATAGTTACAATCCAAGAAGTCACAAACAGGCAATCCTCAGTAGCTGAACTCATAGATTGGCGAATATCCCCTTTCAACAGAAGAATACAAAGCAGAATATTGCAAAATAATTGAAACAGCACAAAAAAAATGGCTTCCCCAAATCATTAGTAGCCAAAAAAGTGAAATGAACAGAAACAAAAAAATTACTAAAAGAAACTATACACTCACAGCAGCAGAAACAAAAATGAAGTCAAAAAATTCACATTCCGTCTTTGGGTCTTCAAAAAATTAAAAAAAGTTTTCAAAGAACAGAACATTCAGCTAGCACCAGTGAACCACTACTCCATAAAAAATCTACTGAACTCAAACATCAAAGATGCCATCCCATCCAATGAAAAATCTGGCATATACCAAATTGAATGCAGTGACTGTAACAAAGTGTATATAGGACAAATCAAAAGAAATTTAGAAATAAGATTCAAGGAACACTTTAGAAATGTAAAACACAAACAGTTGGAAAAATCAGTGTTGCCACTCACTTTTTGGGCAAAAAACCACAACATAAAGCCAGAACCAAAACTCCTCAAACATGTAACAGGGAAACAAGAGTTCTCCATCTGAGAACAAATCTTCATTTTTAAAAATATAAATACATATTCAATTTCAACATCCCCAGAAGGATATCTTCAGCAAGTTCCTTGAACCACCACCAGAGGAGACCTCACCATACGAGGAAACATCACCATCCACACCAGGGAGAACGAGTTGATGTCTGGTTGATAATGAAGGTAAGTCAGCCTCCAAAACATGTTCCGGTAAATTATAAGTAAGTGTTGTATAGTGTTACTAATCGACTTACCTTTTTGGTTTAACTTGTCATTTTTCTGGTTTATTTTAGAGCCTTCGTTTTATTAATTTGTGTGCAAGATTTTCACTGGACTATTGTCATGGTAAAGGCACTTGCACCTATTTTTAAAACTAAGATTGTGAAGTAAATCCCTGGAGAACCAAATTTTAGGCATAAAGAAAGAATCTTGTTTCTTGAAAGTTTGAAAACAGTGTTGTAATTTCAATTTAAACCAGAAAGGTAAGTCAATTAATAACACTATACAACACTTATAATTTACAGCAACATGTTTCAGAGGCTGGTTCTCCTTGGTGTGTATGGTGATGTTTCCTCTGAGATCTCCTCTGGTGGTGGTTCAAGAAACTTACTGAAGATACCTTCTGGGGATGTTGAAACTGAATACTCTGTTTCTATTTTTGAAAATGAAGGTTTGTTCCCATGTGGATAACTCTTGTTTTCACGTTACGTGTTTGAGGAGTTTCGGTTCTGACTTTATGTTGTGGTTTTTTATCCAAAAGTGAGTGGCAACTGCCGATTTTTCCAATTGTTTGTTTTTTACGTTTCTAAAGTGTCCCTTGGATCTTATTTCTAAACTTCTTTTGGTTTTTCCTATATACACTACATTAAGTTAAAATGTAAAACTGACATTTTAGCAATACAGGTATATATTTTTCCGGTTGTCTCATTCTTTTCATTCTCACTCCAGGCACTGTTTAAACTTTTCTCCTTATTCTTCAGATAAGTTGAGAAAGTGTTTGGTAGTATCCTGCATTCTTTCGTGATTTCAGATTTTTTCTTCAAACCCTTTTCAACTTCTCAAATGATGGCAGCTTTTTCTGCAAAAGCTAAAGTCTTGTACCGGACATGTGATTTACTACGAGACATAGTGGCATTGATTTGCAACTTACTGAATAGTAGGGAGCTGAAACGACAACTAAAGCCACACATGTTTTAAACAAGGGGATGTGGGGGCAGGTATAGGAAGCTCATGGTTGGCAGCTAGGAAAGCTATTCTACTTCCCAAACTGCATTTCAACAAAACAAACATCCCCAGAGCAATGACCTCTTTTGCAAAAACACATGCACAAAGTTATATTAAATTTCCACATTTAGATTAACTTTCAACTGACATTCCTGAACAAAAACTTCGAATTAAGGAAAATGAAATATGAATTACATGCAATTTTTTTTACATTGTTTTAATACAATGACCAAGGATACAAGGACCAAGATTAACAGATAAAAGTGGCTTGTGTAAGTACAGGGTAAATACAGACAAACAAATGACAAACATATTGCTGAAATGGACTTGCTATTTATTGAAAAAGTTGAAATAGCCCCATGCAGCATCAATGTACAACTGTGCACATCTCACCATATTCAGAGACACCCAGTTTAAGGTTCCAATATCAATGGCGGCAATTTCATGGCTAATGTTGTCTTTCAGTTCCTATATTGCGTATGGATTTGCTTCATACACCTTGCTTTTCAAATAGAAGACATCAAGAGAAGACATCGTGGACTTATGACGTGTAGTATGTTGATTTCTTTAAGCACAATCCACCTTATTGCATTCTTTGCAGGAGTCCTCTAACTGGAAACTTGTCCCTGAAAGCTTTGCAGCTTTCCTTAATCAAACCTGTTTTTACATATGTTTCCACAATTTCAATTCTTTCTTGTACTGAGAAAGTCATTTTCCAGAATGCAAACAGCAACATGTATATGATCTGATGAAATAAACTGAAATGCAGACAGAAAAGTGCCAACTATTGATTATTTGTATTGCACATCCATTGTCTTACTATAGCAAGATTAAATTTTGGTGATCAATTTTAACAGAAATTTAATTAATACTCAACGGAAATGTGGCATTTGCAGTCAATGGGACACAGGCCACTTTTATTTGCACCACCCTATATTTACTTGTATTTCAATACTTTTTAGAGTATACACATCAGATTTTCCAGTTTGCTTGCCTTGCAAATATTTACTTATTTTGTTCACTTGAAACTAATATTTACTTGTAAAAGTGCAAGTAAAAGCAAATACTTTTTTTACTCACTTCACTCATTGACTTTGTTTACTATGGCTGAGGCAATTCATCATTATTTTCTGACAAATGTAAGATGTTAAACTGTTCTACGTTTAAGTGTTATAACTGCTTTTTGATACCTTATGCTTTGATGCCAGTGAATACAGAGTTTATTGGAAGACTGTTTGTAATTCAGGTACTAAGGGCCTCTGGAAAGATCTTATTTTACTACTAATAAAGAGCCTAATTTAATCTTTTTTGAAAGTACATGATAATTCTAAAGTAAGAACAAATTAGAAACTAAAAACTTCACTTGTCTTAGTAATATTGCAAGTTCTTGGTGCAAAGCTGACTAAAGTTTCGAGTTGACTCCAACTCATTCTCAAAGCTATACAATGTTGAAAAAAGATTGTATATTGAATCTAAAATTTTAAAGTATTATTTTTGTAGTTAAAACTTTTTCTCTAAAATGGGAATATTTAAAATAACGTTTTTAAAATATAATGCAAGTCAGTAGAGGCATTTAATGTTGTGCTGGCATGCTGTCATGGTAAATCAGTTGGTTAGAGCAATAACATTGAAAGCTAAATTCTGTATGCACAAATGACTCACAGTAGCGATACTTACGCCTATACAATACTCTTATTGTACAACTGTGACTTGCATATAACGAGCACTAATTATGCATATAAGATTTATTAAGAACTAAAGAGAATACACTTGGGCTAAAGCTGAGCTGGGATCTGGTCTATTTGCCATTAGGACATAATGTTCCCTCCTGTGTCTCTCACAACCTCTTTCTACTCTCCCTTGGTGATATAACTTTTTCTCTCAATCCTCCGTACTAGTTCTCATTTCTTTCCTATATGCCCCATATTCCCACACTTGTTTCAGCCTGCATTTACCTTAGTGCAATTACTTCTTGCCCTCTTTTCTCAGATACTTTCTTGTGATTAATCTAGGCTATTTACACTGAACATTTCTCCCTTAGAAGTCTCTCTCGTTTTCTTCTTTGCCCCACTGAAGGTTTTCCCCTTCTCCTTCATCATAATATTGTTCATCTGAGTTCCTGTCCCTTTCCCTTCACCCATACAAGTTGCCAGTTCTCTATGTGACCTGTTCTCAAGTCATCCTCTCCAGATGTTGGTGCACTGCCATTATTTGATGCCATCACTTTTCTGCTGCACTATGTCCGTCCCCTGTTGTTAGTTTAGTACTTTTGAACACTAATTAACATTCAACATTATATATACACAATAACACAATAAATGGAGTTGAAACATGCAATATGATGGCTATCTTATACAGACCAGTCTTACAGCTCGCAATATGTTGCCAACATAGGCACTACAAAGACAGCAAGAGGAATGCAGTGCTGCCGACATCCAAAACCTTACTGATTACCAATAATGAGTCAGAATAATAGATTCAAATTAACACTAAAGCCCTCTAGTGTTTAAGAGGTAGAATTGGAACTGAAAAATTCAATGCCACAGCTGGGATTTGAACCGCAGACCCTCTGCTTACCTGGCAGATGCTCTAACCATTAAGCTACTGTGACAACCTGCCAGAATGACACCAAATTCTCCAACCAATTTGCATTTCTCCCGGTAAACCGCAAAGGCAGTCTCACATCAGAGACAATTACCCCAATGGTGACTTACTAGTGTAAGTATTTTATGTCCCGGGATTAAATAACCTTCAGATGGTAATTATTATTTATTTATGCAAACAAACCTACTGTTGGTGTTTTTAAACACACAAGCCGTGTGGGCAATGTTTGAGAGTTCAGTATTTATACAAACTTAGGTTTCCAGTTAATGGAAGGTTAGATAGATCTAGTTTTATATATAGTATGCTTGGTTTACTCACGTGTGTTCCTTTAAATCCTATAACTCAGTATTTACATATATAAGCTTAGTTTGTTGATTTATGGGAGGTTAGGTTAGGTTTAGTGTTTTCTTATGTAAGCTTATGTTACTTAGCAATCACTACTCCTAAGCATGTTTGCTTCACTCACTTGTGTTCCTTAACTATTTGTATAGTTTTACTGTTTATTCCAGTGTGCCATAGATATCCAGCAAGGAATGAGTATTTCACATTGTTTCATAAGGTTTTTAAAATATTTAAGATTCTTCCAACTTCCACCATCTCTTGCTAATTTACCTCACTTTCACTGCATTTTTCTTAAGTTGGCAACACTGATTAAGTGACCTTTTGTCCTTACCTTTGGTGACCTTCTCAAAATGGTGTTAGTTTCTGCTATATAATTAAGGTTACTTAAAAGGGAGAGAGGTTCAACCCGGATACTTTGCCGAGACAACATTGTGTGCTATTACCACTCCTGAATTACTCCAGATTATTATAAAGCTCCCCTGTACTCCCTAAACTAAATCTATTTTAAGCGTTACATTCATTTGTGTATAGGGGATTGAAAGCAATCCAAGTTCAAGCTCTGCTAAGGCATTGAATTTTTCAGTATGATTCCCAATTTTTCAATACTCATCATATACTACCACTCTTAAAGTAAAATTATCCCATGTTAAAACATGTACCTCAATAAATGTATCATATAAGTCTGATTCAACTCAGACAAATATAACTTGAGAAAAAGAATGTTATTGGAAAAATATAAGTAAAGGATATGAGCTTCAAAGTTGTTGGTGCATAGCAGTAACATAAGATGGATTGTGGCATCTTGGTTGTCTTCTTCCAATTATATGTATATATTTTATATCATTCAAATGGAAAAATTCTTTAGAATGAAGATTTTCACTTACCTGGAGCTCCTTAAAATCTGAAGTGGATGAAATGTGATATTACTATGTAAAGTCCTAATATTATGCTGCAATAAAAGCTTATTATGTTAATTTTTTTTTCAAAACGTAATTTAACAATGAACATTGGTAAGACTATTGTACAGTTATCAGAATTATATGTTCTTAAGAGGACTTTAGCCTAAGTACCTAATAAGCGAGAGAGTGGGGAAATGATTATGAAATGGCAGGAACATTTTGATCTTATTTCTAGCAATTTCTTGTATTTTTAATGTCCTTGAAATGGCTAGATATATCAGACAATGAAAGACAGAATTAAACAAATGCCCAGATGTGCTCAGGGTCCAATTTTTGTCAGATTTTTGTCCTCTCAAGATAGGCAAAATCAAAAATAACCTCATGCAGAAAACTCACTACCTGAGATTGGGTTCTCCAGATGGAGCAGACATGCATACCATTGCATTGTAAAAAATATTTATAGAAAAGTGCAAATACAAGCCAATATTTATAAGGTAGAGTCAGAAATGAAAAATTCAATAATTCTCAGGATCTTGTCAACATACCATCTTTTTGTTTGAGATCATTTGACCTCAAACATGAAGGATACTTCACTGTTAATAGTGTTTCTATTTGTAATATTCATACCATCTTTTTCCAGCCGTATGTCACTCATACCATTTATTGTAAGTTTGTGATAAATATTCATAGCCAAAAATATAACTTAATCCACTTCAACAAAAAAAATCAAAATATTAAAAATATTAAAGAAACAAGAAATAATAGATTTTGAATTATTCATCAACTACTATTAATAAAACATAAAGGGATTAAAAAAATTATCTAGCTAATTATTTGAGAGAATACACTTTCTTTTACATTGAAGCTATCTTTTAAAGTGAGTCCCTGTGGTAAACAACAAATTCTAAAATTTGAGGTTATTTTGAGTTACTTATTTACACTAACCTTCACTACTAAACCTCAAAATTACTAGAAATATAGATGGTATAAAATTTGGTATACATAGAAAACCCACACATGTAGACAATTACATCAAGAAAAACAATTGCAACCCAATTTCACACCTACTGGCAGCATTTCGAAGCTTGATACATCGTTTATATAATGTCCCGTTAAGTAAAGAGGAATTTCTGAAAGAACAACATCACGTAGAAGAAATTGCAATATTAAATGGATTCAACCCAGCCACAGTTAGAAACATGTCAAAAAAAGCAGAAAAGCTCAAGATAATTTCGCAAACCACTACATTAACACCACTCACAAACAACTGGAAATTTAGGAAATTCACGTACCATCCCTGGGTCTTCAAGAAATTTGAAAAAATCTTCAAGAAACGAAACATAAAACTAGCACCGCAAAACCAATATAGTTTAAAAAACCTGCTTAATAAGCCACTAAACAATACCATCCCATACAATAAAAAATTGGGGATTTACCAGATCAACTGTAATAGTTGTGACAAAAGCTACATAGGGAAAACAAAGAGAAATTTGGATATAAGACTTAAGGAACACCAAAGAAACATAAAATTAAAACAAATTGAAAAGTCTGCTGTGGCACATCATTTTTGGACTGAAAACCACCAACATCGGCCTTAATATAAAACTGTTAAAATCTATTAATTCACCAATAGAACTAAATATTTGGGAAAAAATATACATAATCAAGAACAGTAATAAAGTTACTAATTTCGAAATACCAGCATTGAATGAAGTGTTAAAGCTCTGCGCCCCTAACACCAGATGGCAGCAGAATAGAGACAGCAGAGAAAAAGAACAAGAGGATAACGTCAGTTACCCAACAGCTGATGATGGGATCGAATGGTCCTGAAAACGTTTCCGCTTTAAAAAAGCAGTTTAGTAGTGAAGGTTAGTGTAAATAAGTAACTCAAAATAACCTCAAATTGAAGAATACTTCACTGTCAATAGTGCTTCTATTTTTAATATTCAACAAATTCTAAACCAATATTTTAGCACTCTTTCCATAATCACCCTTGCACCCTCACTTTATCTAATTCTAACATACCTCCTCCTGCAGAGTTACGTACATGGAACACTTAAAATCCATTTACACAGCATTTTCAGTAACATATCTATCCTTTCTCTGCAACCAAGATCCCTTTTCAGATAAGTCATCTTCAAGCAAATATAAGAGTCTGAATTTATAAGTAGAGTCTCCATCACACTTATCAAATAATTGTTGTGTGCAGTAATAGAGCTTTTTATAGATATTTTTAAGAATAGTAAACAAGATCAACGATTTAATAGATTCCTGTAAGACACTTAATCACTATGTTTTCATGGGGAATCCAAGTTGATTTCTCATTCCAGATTGAATACTGCATGGAAATTCAGATTCAATCCTCTTAGAAGTGGGATCAGATCGAAATTTTGTTGCATGGAAAGACCTATTGGATTCAAATTGATTTGAATCCGCCAAAGATGCTCACCTTTACTATACTTGTAATGTGCTGCACACTTGTCATTTTGTTTTCTTAGCGAAAGCGGTGTAATAAAACAACAACAAAGCTACTTTTATTGTTTTTATAAACTTGCAATATATTCTTCTAAAAAACATTCACTACCCTCAAAACCTACTTAAAATACACAGAAAACATTTTTTACAGGTTTGTCAACATAAACCAAGTGACCAACATAAAAGCTTGAATTATTTATGCTTGGGCCTTGCGTATCCAAATCAATCTAATTTTGGATTGAATTTAACACGGAAACAGATTGTATTGAGGATGGTATTGGATTTGAATCAATTTCAATTCCTCATGCAAATATACTGATGATGCTACACTCATAGTAAGTTTGATAGCAAATTTGTTGTTGGTCTGTGTAACGTGGCTAACGAAGACGGGCTACAGCGCAAACTGCAGTGACATAATTCTCCCAGTCTGATCATGGTCCAATGAAGTAAAATTACAATCACCTAATACATCCATATTCTAAACAACCCAAAAAATTGCTTGTTAAATTCGTACAAAAGATACAGTTTTATCATGATTAGGGCTAGGAAGATCATGCATTTGCATGTTCTTTTACAGGGGTTAAAAACGTATGCTTTTACATTATGTGCACAAATTATGGAATTTTCAGTTATTTGGACATGATTTTATAATGCATATAACTGCATATTTTCTTGATTTTGATAAATGCATATTATTTCAATATCATAGCCCCTATATTGCATATTTTAATGATTTTATGGTTTTTATTATTTTTTCCATGTGTATAATACTTTTCATATTGGTAGTATTGCACATGTTGATGCAAATCGTGAGGTGAGTCATGTTGTCATGCAGTGAATCCCCTGTTTCCATCCCTTCATTATATGTACATGTATGTGCGTAGAGAATAATCAGTGCGTTATCTGAGAGGTTTATATTAACAAGGATAAACTGCAGGTCAACATTTTGAGCAGTACGATTATCGCAACGCTTGCCTCAGGTTGCTTGCAAGTTGCCTGACCTCCAATAGTTGTGGCATGGTCTTCAAACGTAACAGTGTTGTGAACTGGTTCCCACCAAATTAAATTAGGTGTATAAAATGTTAAAGACCTCTTCAAATGCCGAAAATAAACCAACTTCGAGTGCTAGATTAATTAATTTAGAGAAAGAGTTTTCGAGTGATTTAACATCCACAGATAATACGGTACTGTATTGTGGAGCGTGTGAGAAAAATGTAGGGAGTGTGAAAAGATTTCAAATAGTTCAGCACATAAACACAGCAAAACATAAGGAGAATTTAATCAGAAAACTCGCAAACAGAGAACCTGTTCAAAAAGAGCTAGTAGTGTGTTCAGGAAGTAGGGTTACTGAATTTTCCTATGACTTGTGCCAAGTATTTTTAGCTGCTGATATTCCCTTGTTCAAAATTAATAATCCGACATTTAAAAACTTTCTTGCCGAGTACACTCGACAACATGTGCCTGAAGAAAGCGCACTGCGCAAGACTTAGGTCGGACATTGTTACAATAACGTACTGTCAAATATACAAAATGAATTAGCGGATCAGTTTGTGTGGTTGTCTGTTGATGAAACCCCTGATTCTGAGCGCCATTCTATTGCTAATATAATCGTGGGTGCTTTAAATAATGAACAAAAGACTACACCTTATCTTCTTAATGTGTGCAAATTGTCGGCCACTGACAATGTACCTGTAACCCAGTTTGTGATGGACTCTTTGAAATTACTATGGTCATGTGGAATCAAATACGACCGGGTACTTTTATTTGTTACTGATGCAGGTCCTTATATGGTAAAACCAGGACAAACTCTGAAAGGTATTTTTCCTAACATAATTCATATAGCCTGTTTGACACACACTCTTCATCGCATTTCGGAGACAATACACGATTCTGTCCCATTGATAGATTTGTATTCTGTACAAAGAGAATTTTTGTTAAATCTCCTAAAAGAGTTAAATTGTTTAGATCAACAGCACCTAATATCCGACTTCCTCCTGCACCAGTGTTAACGTGATGGGGAACATGGTCGATGCAGTTTTATATTATGCTGAGCACATAGAAATAGTCGAAGAGGTTGTTAATTCATTGGACTCGAAAGATGCTTCATCAATAGAAACTGTTCAAAATATTCTGTCAGGCACTGGGCTAAAAGAGGATCTGCCCATTTTTCTTTCTTACCAACAGCCATATGGCATTGGAAGCTGTAGGATCTCCTTCGCATGAATCACTTACTGTCTTTGAAAAAACAATGTGATCTAAGTTCAGTTCCTGGTGGTATAGGGCAAAAAGTAAAAGAGAAAGTGAAATGTGTAATTTCAAAAAATTCTGGTTATAAACAGATGTGCGATATTCGAGACATCCTCGAAAGAAAACCATCTGTCACACCAAGAGACTTGACTCTCTTTGTGAAGCAGTTAACATCATTTAAATATGCCACGATAACATCTTGTGACATGGAAAGAAGTTTTTCACGTTACAAAAGTGTTTTGCGAGACAACAGATGATGTTTTACAGTTGAAAATTTGTGCAAAGTGTTGGTAGTGAACTGCAATTTAGCAGTTAATACTAGCAGCGGGACCACTTGTGCTTCAACCTCTAAGGAATAAGGTAACTTTACTATTTATACTAACTTGCCTTGTCTGCTGCAAAGGGACATTGTTTTAATTCAATAGTGCGTATTTCTTGGCATATTCTCAAGTTTTTAAGAGCATATTTGCATGCATATTTCAGTGTTTTTTAGGGCATGAACTTCTGAGCCCTAATCATGATGGTATACAATGTTGGCTGTGTATCAGACTACCATTACTACATAACTCTGATCCATTCCATAGCCTTCTTTTTCATTAGCCATGCCGTAAGTATCCTTTTTGCAGTACTGAAATTCTGTATTTGCAAAATTCCTTATAAATTAATCTGAATTTTTTGTATAACTTATGAGTGATAAAATACATCTACACGTATATTTTCGGTCATCAATAATTTTATTCATACATGAATGCCTGCTTTAGTTATTATGAATGGAAATACAACAGTACAATCAACTGATATAGCTATGTAGTGTGAAAGTTTTATGTTTGTGTTTATGAATTTTCTGCTAGTAATTTGCTGATTTCTGCCTTGTACACATCTGTCCCTGTTTTCGAGGAAGAGGACTATGAAAACATTTTGTAACTATTTACCTGTGGCGGCTTTTGGCTCGTAAATTTGAGAGGGTGGCATGATATATTTCCAAAATTAGCACATGCACATGACAATTTCTGAATTTCAGCCAGAGATGTGTGAAAAGAAAATGAATCATATAAATCTAAAACTTGCTATGCATGACCTTCCATCTGATCATCAATCAGATTTTGAATTTGTTCAATATTCAGCATTGGTCTTGGGGGTACGAGCTTTCTAAGTTCCAATCGAGATGCAAAACTCGTTACACCCGCACTAAGTATGCTCGTTACACTGTTGATGGTTGATTAATTTATTTCACAGTCCCCGTGAAGATTCACTTAATGACACTACTCGAAAACGCTGCTAAAACTGGGTTTGTTTAACCGTTACAACTACTTTCAGACAGTGTCACCAACCCGTGGGATTTATCCCATATTGTGAGACATTTTGACAAATATTTTTCAGGAAGGGAAAAGGGACTTTTTTTAAAAAACTGACATGCATGTGGGACATTTAATAATTGCTGCCTATAACACAGTGTAGTAAGGGTTATGATACACACAACAGCAAAGATAAACATTTCATGGAAGTTAAATACACAACACATACAATTGTCATTTGTGCAACCAGCAATCAGCACTCTCATTAAGGACACAGTATGTTTGCTTACACAGCAGTAATAACCATGCACTATTACCTATAGGTGAGATTGAGTATGTGTTTGGGGAGTAATGTTTCCATAAAAGGAAAGCTGTATCTACTGATAGGAGGAGCAAGCTCTTCAATAATATCAGTCCTGATTTTACATTATTTGTAATTGCAAGGGCAGTAGTAAATATTGTAGTTGTACATCCTAAACTCCACTACTAATTTATCGACCTGCACGTGGGGTGTTTTTCTTCATTTTTACTTTCTCTACTGGTAAGTAGGGGAAATATTGTATTCCGCTAAAAAATTCGGTGTCGAGATTTCACCGGAAATATATGTTTTGAGACCCCCTGAATCAAAAAAAAAAAAAAAAGCACTTTTAGAAAAAGGTCCGTGTGTGTCTGTGGACAGCATAATTCAAAAACGAAAAGTCGGTTAAAAACCAAAGTTGGTATTTAAGTTTAATGTCTTTCAAGGATGCGACACGAAGATCTTGAAGAAAATAGCCCTACCCTAAACTACCCTTTACATGGAAAAGTTTTTGAAAATTTTGTATTTCTGGAAAATGGCTCTAACGATTTTGATTAAAATGTCATATGTTTGAGATATTTTTATGACAAATGAAATGTATGTCTTGAATTTTCTGGCTATAGCCCCTGCAGTTGTATTTACTGTGGACGACTTTTGCATAACTGGTAAACCGTTAAGAGATACACCAAATCGTACCATACAAAAGATGTAGATCTTACTAAAACGCACAATTTATGCCCAAATAAATTTTCCTGTAGGTTGAAACATTTCGGAGATATTCCTTGTTATGTGTGTGAGTTTCGGAAAAATTAGATCTTCAGCGAAATGCAACATCGTTGTTTATTATTATTATTTTTTTTTAATATGTTAAGCGTGTAAAGAGCACGGAATCTCAAAGCTTAAAACGATTTGACAAATGAAATTATAATTGAGAAAACGCCTGCAACAATCTGTCATAAACCGCAGTCTTAGCGTTTTCATTTATGACTCCGTGCTCTAACGACTTCGGCTAACTTGTCGGTAGGAGTTACGGACAAAATAATTTAAAACAAAATCCGCTATCTGTATCACTCTTACGTTGTATTCCACGAAATCTTGTTCTGTGGATTTGACTATCGCACAAAATCTATTGTATTCCAATATCCCTCTTGCACCTACAAGGAAATAAGCAATACGATGTGTACGAATGTTTATCTCAACTAACAGGAAGAAGATGTAGGAATAAGAGTAAGAATGGTTAGTACACGAGTAGAGAAATTCATGTGAGTGAAACACATCAGATTTTTGTGCTAGCAATCATATTTTTTCTTAAGATGGGACACTTTATACAGAAAAGGGACGTTCTGAGTTCTCGTTTGGGACTTTGGAGCTTCAGAGGTTGGCACTATTGATGCCAAGGAATGTTCGGCAGAAAAACTATTTACAGCTCTGGAGCTGGAGAGCATGTTGAAAGAGGACATTCCAATTACAAACATCGTCGGCATGTGACAATGCGTCTGTAATGGTGGGGAGCCGTAATTCCGTCGTAACAAGACCTAGAAATGTTGTGCCAAATCTGATGTTATCAATTGTATATGCCATTCATCTGCTTTAGTTGCAAGCAAGGCACGTGAGAAACTTCCTAGATCCTGTGAAGACCTAATAAGGTCCGTGGCAAGCTACATATCTGGTAGTGCAAAGCGCTGCACTATTTTACAAGAATTTTTTGGAGTCGAACGTAAAGAAGTGCTTAAGTTATCAGGTACACGATGGCTTGCTTTACATATGTATATGTGTTGTTCGTCTGCTGGAAAACTGGGATGTACTTTTGCACTACTTCCAGTTAGCAACTGTTGAAGATAGATTAAAGTCTGCAGAAATGATTCTTCGCGAATTAGAAAATTCGTATATTAAAGCTTACACGTTCTTTCTGAAAGACGTTTTGACTTACTTCAACAGTTTTAACGCCCTTTTCCAATCGAGAAAAATATTAAGTCACAAGCTTTAAGAAGATGCTTTGCGTGTTTCGAAACATTGTCCAGAACTTTCTAAAACCAGGCGTCCTTACAGAAATGCACAAGATTAATACACTTTAACCGTGCCATTATCTCCCATTAGAATCAGTGTACCTTGGTCCGGAATGTGAACAGCTATTGCAAACTCTTCCTAGAGAATATGAAAAGGAAATTCATCAACTGAAACTTAAATGCCTTGATTTGTATATCACAGCAACCGATGAAATGAAGAAAAGTCTACCTATGCAGGATGAATTTGTTGGAAACTTAAAATTCATAGAGCCAAATATTGCTTTATCAGTTGACGGAAGGTCCCAGATAAAAGATGTATCGTGTGTTGCAATAAAGTTTGGAGGATTTTATCTCAGTGCCTTAGCATTTGAATGGAGAAGTCTTCCACTTGTGCCTGAGGATAAGAAGGAACTTTCAAATATGGACTTGGACTGTACGTGGAGTGGAGTGAAATCTCGAAGTTGAAAGATTTCCAAGATCGGCTGTGTTTTCAAAACATTAGTAAACTTGCTAAGCTGGTTCGTTCACTTCCACATTCTAACGCAGAAACCGAAAGAATATTTTCTATTGTAAGCGATGTAAAAATCAGAAAACGGAACAGAATTGGGAGTGACAATTTAAACTTTGTATGTGTTGTGAGATCTTCTTTCCAAGAACTGCACAACTTTTAAATTGGAACAAAAGCATCTCATTCTTCACAATAAGAAAAACTTGAAAGTTTAAGTGTGCAGTGGGGACTAAACGTGGAAGGACTGTGTGTTTGGGGAGTAATACTTCTAAAGGGAAAGCTGTATCTACTGATAGGAGCACTTCAATAACGTAAGTCCTGATTTTACATAATATGTATCTAACCTGGTATTGCAAGGACGCTATAAATATGGTAGATGTGCACTCTATCGCTCTGCACGTGCGTTTTTTTTTGTTTTTTTGTTTTTTTTTTCCCCCTCAGTTTAAAGCTACGGAAACATGTTTTTCTTAACGTGGGACACTTTATGCAGAAAAGGGACATTTTAAGTACTTGCATGGAACTTTAGAGCTTCAGAGGTTGGCATCACTGAGAGCACCACAGAACACCTAGCAGAGCACTATTTTTTGTTAGGTGGTGTTTATCGTCTTGTGTTTGTCACGCGACTTCACTTCGGCTTTCTTCGTCGTAGGGATGGGGTGTAGTTTGTAACGTAAAGTGTGATTATTCACGCTGTCAAAGTCTTACGTAGGAGGAAGCAGGCAGGAGCAGGTATGAGACGTCAACGTGTGTATGTCATTGACTAATATAAACAATTTGAAAGTATAAGTTTAAATAGGTAATTTACTGATGTATGCAGAATGGAATGGATGAACAGAAGTGCCTGGTTTCGCTCGTAAAATTTCACGTTATGACATTCATTTATAGGCTATCATAATATAAATCGAAAATTGTGTAACTTCAATTAAAAGGCAGCATGTACTTTTCCTTAAAATTGAATGCTTCTGTCGTGACCACGTATGAATGGATGTCTGGAATTATATTACAGGGATATATTCAGACTATTATCTAGTAGTGATGAGCTGATTATTTTGTAACATCTGTGTTAGCTGCAGCTTCAGTAAGCATATATTTGTAGCAGATCTTATTAACCACATATTCAATGGTTGAAAATGTAGCTAAACAGTAGAGTAAAAGTTTTCTTAGTAGTTACTGTGTTTCTTAAACAATATTTATCTCAAGATAACATAAATTCTCTGTAATGTCTAATTGTCATTTATATATTTTCTTGTAACTTCAGAAGGATGGGTGCTGAATCTAGCCGAGCAACTTTAGATGTACCCGACGAAGTCCTTGTTGATATTTTGAAGTTCGTGGATACCAAAACTTTAGTAAATTGCAGAGCAGTGTGTAAATTGTGGAAATATTTGATTGACAATGAAGTGTGGAGAGAAAAGGCCCGAATTGGGGTTTATAGAAGCTTAAGAAATATTTCTCATGAAAGGAAGTTGCCAAAGTACTTATATTATTATGTATGCAGCAGAGATCCTTTTGAGAAGAATCTGTTAAAAAACAACTGTGGTCAAGGTAATTTATGGTCATTCAATAATGCTTATGCATGTCTGGTTCATCTAAAGCATACAGAGGAAGTTTTACCAACCATTTAACTGTTCAACTTCTTTTTTCTTTCTTTTGCTGTTGAATGCACTGTCATCTACAGGAGTCTTAAAAATGGTGAATGAAATGATGTTTAAATAAGCTCGGAAAAAACTTGAAGTTATGCAGTACTTGTTCACACTTTCAGAATGTCATGGGGGATGACTTTGGAAAGAAGTTTATCCTGTGCAATGTTTCCTTACTGGAAGAAACAAATAGTGTTATAGTACTATGGAACCATTGACCAACAGATTCAGAAATGAATGAAATGGCAATAGTTAATGAATAAAGATGACTCTGTAATAGGTACATGCTTGGGAAAGGCACATAAATGCTAGTCAGACGGGTTCTTGGGTTTAGCAATATGCATGTGCTAAAACTTGGGGGTAAACTTCTGGGCGTGGGACCTGTCTTAAACCTGAAAGAACTAGAATGTGAATAATACAAGAAAACCTTAGGAGTTGCTTTTGTTAGCACTTTTAGAGCCTGTGACATACATACTGACCCGTTCAATGCTTTCTTTAATAAGAAAATTATGGCGTAAGAGCAATCATGCAATCTTATTTTTCATATGGAGAACTGGCAACATATGTCTAACAACAGCCACCAAAGTACACCCCTGGGTTGAGGACTGTAAGTCACAAAGCGTGACCAAGGGATTGAGGGCCCTAACCTGCCAACTTTAACGAGGAATGTTTTTTGGAAGCAGAGAAGTGAAGAAGTTACAACTGAAGGCAAGGCTGTTGGATCCATAATCATTGGTCTAGCATATTTCAGTCCCTTAATCACATTAGCACTTACCTCTGTGCTATGGCTGCAGAATTACATGTTCTATTCATATTGTGCCAGAATTTTCCTATACAAGATATCATTCAAAATAGAGTGGGATCACAGGCTCTGTAAATGGTCTCATCAGTTCTAGAAGTAACTCTTAAGCTATTCTGCTAAGTTTTATTCACAATCTAGTACTTCTTATTCAATTTTAAGATGGGAACCATGCTCCGAAGGTTTGCTGAACATAAAAAAGTAATTTGCAGGAAGTTGAACTGCTGCTGTACTCATATAAGATATGCTTTACTGGAAATGTACAAAGTAAGAAGTAATATAAAACTTATCAGCACAATATTATAAATCTTAAACCCATTTATATGTCACATATCTATTTATGAATAAAATTAACACATAATAAAATGAGTGTTATTTCAGTGACCTTAGAGGTATGAACTATATAGCTGTTAGTGTAGCTCTTTACTGAAACTAAAATCTTTCATAACAGCTGCAAAGGTTCAATACAGCATGTCTCATTGCTGGGGAAAAAAGTTTTTAAGTGCTTTCTTAAAACGCTTCCTGTTAATTCATTTATTGATGTCCAAAAATGTTCTTTAACATGAAAGGTATCTCATATACTACCTATATGTGAACTCAGTGCGTGATATGAATAAAAATGACAAGCATCTTTCAAGAGGCCAGGAGCAGAAGAGTGATACATATGGGTCACTTTGAGATTCATCTAATTAATTTCATACTAATAAAAATTGTCCCTTATACTAGAAACAATATATTTCGGGCTTATGGGCCATGGTCTTCTGGGCTCCTTCTTCTGGGCTCCTTCTTCCCAGATGTTTCAGTAAGCCTGGAATATATTGTTTCCAGTATTGACACCGGTCGTGGAAGCCGGTGCAAAAGTCACTTTTCCCTTCATCAGTTTGGCTTTTTGTAGCTAAATCTTGAGGATATGTGGGAATAAAATTAATTACAGAATATCGTTGGCAACACTGTATACACATTCATTTGTTTGCAAGTCTTCTGTTTTTGGTTGTTGGTGTGTTGAACATTATTTGCAATGGCAAATATATTTAGTAAGGAACAACACATTTACATGCTTCAATTAATGTGGAAGTACGACAAAGCGACAGCCAGAGTTCATGTTGACTTTTGAACAAAGTTTCCTAATACACCATTACCAACTTGATAACATTTGCAGAAACTCCCCTCTTTCGCAGATGTTGGACATCGTTGTAGTAACCCATTTGTGTATTGGGTCATTCCAAGCCAAACCAACCAGTCACTCAACCTAACCATCTTGGATTTTAATGAAAATTTCAGGAATTATTCTCCCTAAAGCTCCAAGCAAGAAAATACTTCTAGAAAAAAGTTGTTTTCTATTTACAAGTAATTAATTATTGAAATTTGGTAATAACAGTGTTCTTTTTTGCACTGTTCCATCATATCTTTAATAATTCCAGTTCTATTAAACCTAGAGAAATATTTCATGTCATTTTAAAGATAATTTCATAGGCTTTAATTTGATATGTTGCTTGACTATTTTTGGAAAACAAATTAAATTAACATTTAAATTATAACTCAAAAAAATAAAAAAAATTAAAACATTTATATATTTTTTTTTTAAATTGAAATTTTTATATGCATTTGCTGTTGTTTAAAGCTATAAACCCTGAAAATTTCATATTGGGATCAAGAGTTATGACAAAATAACTGAACATTTTCATGTTAAAATATTAATTCCGTAAGAAACTAGGCACTATCCAAGGAAATTTATTTCATCTTTTTCATAATTTTTACCTAGTTACTTAATGCTTTTCAACTCTGGTACAGTTTTAGAAGTCTGTGCTTGTACAGACTTGTCTAATGCAGGTTGTAACATGCTTGATGATTCATTGCCACACATGCCTCAATGTTGGAGTTGAGTTAGTCTTCACAAATTTGTCATCAGTGATAGTGTGATGAACTGAAGTGCTGTGTTTTGTAGAAGTGTCCCTTTTGCAGTGGTAAAGTGAGAAGTTGTGTGTTCCATGTACGTTTAATTATACCCACATATGTTGTAATGTTAATTTACAAAATTAATATTTGAGAACATTTTAATTATTATGCTTAGTAATTTTTTGTTTGTTTAAATCACATTGCATTTTTCTAAGCTCAGATTAAACTAAAAGAGATTACTGAATAGAGTACTTAAACACATAACATTGTGGCACATTACTGTAACCCACTAGTTTAGTTTAGTAAATGGGGAAGGTCATGACTTCCTTATGCACTGCGACTATTTCTGACCTATTGTGCTTCCCCACGTTTAGTCTCCAAGAATGCCAGAATCCTTGATAAAAGATGCCAGTTCCTTGGGAGAGACCATTGACAGTTCATGCTTAGACATGAACCAGTGGTTAAAATATTTAACCCTGAGTGCTGCCAATGATTCAGTCAGTTAAGAAATGGAGCACTAATTCATCTGTTTTATGGCATCTTCTGAGATTGGATCAACTAGTTGACCAATCTTATAGGGACGTCCTAACAGCTGGCAGTGTCCAGTTATTAGAGTTGTCCGGCTGAGTATGATTCTATCCATTTTGAGCAGTTCTTTAGTCCTGCTTTTGATGATATTCTTCAAGATCATAAATACTTGTGTCCTGTTACAGACAATAATATAAGACAGGAATATAAGCTACTCTGACTTTCCTCTAGGCTGTAGGAATTTGGCCAGTTGCAAGACTAGCTCTAAAAATATGGCACAACAAAGACGCCAAAATTTCAATCCCTTGTTGTAACAAAGCAGATATCAGTCCATGTGGCCCAGCCAATTTATATGGTTCAAATGTGTCAATAGCCCATCTGATCCCAGTTTGGTTGATCATTACCTTATCCAGATGCTAATCTTCCTTGTCCGTCCTAGGATTGAACTCACATTGCCTTTGTCCATCATGTAATTCATCAGTCTCTTCAGATCCTGGAAAGTGGACTGCAAATATATGTTTTAGAGTGTCTTTTCCAGTCATTGTATAGTTGCCATTAAGCAACTTAAGTGTGCCGAGCTTGTTGGCGACACCTTTAGCTAGAGCCTTCACGAGTCTAGCACCACTGGGAACATCTTTGATGCTCCCGCAATACTCCCTCTATGAGACTTTTTTACTTTCTCTACTGGTAAGTAGGGGAACTATTGTATTCCACCCTAAAATTTGGTGTCGAGATTTCACCGGAAATATATGTTTTGAGACCCCCTGAATCCAAGAAAAGCATTTGTAGAAAAGGGTCCATCTGTGTGTCTGTGGACAGCATACCTCAAAAACGAAAAGTCAGTTAAAAACCAAAGTTGGTATTTAAGTTTAATGTCTTTGAAGGATGCGACATGAAGATTTTGAAGAAAATAGCCCCACCCTAAACCACCCTTTACATGGAAAATTTTTCGAAAATTTTGATTTTCTTGAAAATGGCTCTAACAATTTTGATTAAAATGTCACATGTTTAAGATATTTGTATGACAAATGAAATGTATATTTTAAATTTTCTGGCTATAGCCTATGTAGTCCTGTTCACTCTGGATGACTTTTGAATAACTTGTAAACCGTAAGAGATAGACAAAATCTTACTATACAAAAATGTAGGTCTTGCTAAAACACACAATTTATGTTCAAATAAATTTTTTTGTAGAGTGAACCATTTTGGAGATATTCCTTGTTACGTGTGTCAGTTTCAGAAAACTTGAAACTTTCGTGAAATGGAACATCGTTGTTCATTTTTTTACGTTAAGCGTGCAAAGAGAATGGGATCTCAAAGCTTTAAAATATTTGACTACCGCTCAAAGTCTATTGTATTCTAATATTCCTCTTACACCTCCAAGGAAATAAGCAATAAGATAATTTGTGCAAATGTTTATCTCAACTAACACAAAGAAGACATGGTAGTAAGAGTTTGTGAGAATGGTTAGTACAAGAGTAGAGAAAGTCATGTGAGTGCAGCACATCAGATTTTTAGCCTTCCTTGTCTCTCTGTTGTAACTGGTCAATTCAGCTCCATAAGAATCCCAATTACCATTCTGTTTGGCCTGATTAAACAGCCTCCTGCAATTGCATCTTATTTCACTTAACCTTTTAGACCACCAAGGCACATTCCCTGGTGTGGAAGTGACCTTAGCCCTACAATTAACAGTGTAGGATAAGAGAATAGCCTTTTGCAGCTGGTCAACAAATAACTCCAAATCCAACACTGTAAACTATCTCCTTAGATATACCCTGTATAAGTCCCTAAGGTCTTAACGATAAGCGCAATCAGTGTTCTTAGGGTTTCTTTTTATCACTGGCTCAAAGTCCTGTGATCCTAACTTAAGGCAAATGTGTCTGTGATCTGATAAAGATGTATCAGATGATACATGCCAGTTTTTAACTAGGTTCTCAATAAAAGGAGTCCCTAGTATAAAATGTATGACCTCTTTCCTTTGTACAGTGACAAAGGTTGTTTTATTGCCTTTGTTTAGAATATTAAGCTTTGTGCTTACCAAGTATTCCATTAAGAACTCCCCTCTTCTGTTGATGCCAGTGCTCCTCCAGATTGTGTGGTGTGTATTGGCATCACATCCAATGACAAGCTCCTTCCTGGACACCTGTCCATAATTAATAAGGTCCCTTACCGTACAAGATGGTGGGTCCTCTTCCTCACAAGGGAGATAGACAGAGGTCAGTAAAACTGCCTTTCTTTGTCCATCCACCCTCATAATTGTTTCAGCAGTTGTTACGTCCCTGGAACAGAATCTTATTGGATTTGCTTTGACCCAGTTCCTTATATAAATACAGGTCCCAGGATTATCCAGATCAACAGGGCTTATTATACTGCCTCTATTGCTGTTAAGACCTCTTATTTTGCCCTTGTAAATCCAAGGCTCTTGAATGAGAGCTATTGTAACAGACTAAAAAAATTGGGTCATGATTATCACAGAAAAAAATTTGCGATTGTTAACAATAATATCTTAAAAAAAAACAGTGATAAGATATGTGATGGATGCCGCAAAGCTGTACTTAAATTGCTAGAAATTGTAACAGTTCACAACAACTTAAATTCAGACAGTTAAAAATCTCAGGATATTTGTGAACATCCTACTATCAATCCAGTTTTGACTCCTGAAAAACAAGGACTTGCTATAAACAGAAGTCTGAGTACTGTTGAAGAAGCACCAATTAAAAAGAAGCATTTGAGTCTTCTGGGTGCCAGTGGATATTAAATATACAATATCTCAGCTTGTTGTTGTACCTGGCCTAGCTCGAGCAGTGAGATTTCTTACTCAGGGTTTGCATGAGTGTTTAAGGATTAAGGACAACACAAGCTCATGGTATATATATAAGGTTTAATGAATCCTTAAAATTCCTGAGAAATTACCTACTGATGTAATCTAATAAGAACTGAATTTAATTCGTAGACTGGTGAATATATGTTGTTAGCTAATACTGGATTTCTGACAATGAAGTCATTAATCCTCTTGCTCTCCAATATTATTGAAGAGAGCAATAGCAGTAATAGTAACCGCTTTTTAGAGAGCACCATATTTTTATGTTTTGGCGGTCACATCGCTCTCTCACAACCCCCAGAATGTCTGGAGGACCACACCTGTCGTTGGTTTACGGGTCTCACGGACCTGACCGGGAGAGTTATCAAAATAAATTCACCGACCATATCCTCTGATTATCAATCAGACCTATTACATGCCATGACAGGTCAGCATTTTAGGGGTTAAGATTTTATAGAGTAATGTAGAGGTTGGAAAAATAAAGACTCCCTAGCCATCAGGAACCCTAATAGCATCGGGGTCGGAAGAGAACAAGAGATGACAAAGGTAAGGTCAGATAGAAAAGTTACAGTGAGGAGCAAAACACCAGTAAGTGGAAGTAATGTTCTGCTCAGCTTGGGTACCTTGTGGTTGCTATTCACATATCCCCTAGACGGAGACCCCTGAGTAGGTATCACTAATATTGTAACTTTATTATTGTGTTGATTTTACTCTGAAAATTAACTTGCTAAAATAAATATGGCTTCACAAATACAAATTTATAACTAAACAAATTTTTGACTAAGAATGTTCCTTAATAGTAATGTTCATAATAGAAATTTCAACCTTTGAGATTTAGATGGGTGGAGTTTAAGGGTCTGTTGACAGCAAGGTCATTTGGGCCTGCACTTGATATTTAAGAAGAAACTGAAGTATATTCAAAGTTTCATATAGATAATATTCTTAAAATTTAACCACGATACCACAATACAACTAATGGATAGCTTAGATAATTAGAAATAATAACTTAATAATAACTGGTGAATATATGCAGGCTTACAATTCTGCACATGGCTTGCAGACAGCTGTGTTACCCCGCAACCTTTGCAGAAGCACACAAAATGTGTTACCAACACGCAGCAAGAGACGCAACTATGTCTGGCCACTAGGCCTGTTGCCGAGAGAGTGTCTAGTTAAGGACGCTAATCATAGATGTGACCCATCACATTTTCTACCAGTTAGTGGGCCCTCCTTACCTTTCTTAGAAATCCACAGACTAGAAACTGTATCATCTCCCTTTCCCTTCACCAGCTAACTGGAAGCTCCCGGCCCTCTCAATTCCGCGAATTTGTACCTGACTTCTAATGACCCAATTGCCCATGCTCTGCTAACTAATTACCTAATGTCTTTTTTCCACTTTCAACATGAACCAATTCCCTATACAAGATAACTTTATACGTGTAAGCTTTATACATATATTCCTCTGCTTTTATATTTTCTCTCTACTGCCCTATCTTCTCTATAAATCAATTAATTGTTACTCGTTACTCCCTTAACCCTAAGTTGACTATTTACTTTCTGAAATCATAATTTCAGCTTTAGGTGTGTGGGTTTGTCTTGTGCAACTTATGTTCTAAATTACCCAAGATGGAAATCGCAGGGGGTTAGGTGGTACCGAGGGGGCCACAAATCTATATTAATAATTCTGTCCTGAAACACACTTTCAGTTGTTTTCATCGAAAGATTGGCCGTATGAACTGTTGTACAGTCTTCTTGAAAAAAGGCAAAATCATGCCCCCTGTCTATTAATTCTCTAAAAAAAATACAAAATTCACTTTGTATCTGAGTCTTCCGGGGAAGGCCGCACCTTCTTTATGATGAATGTCGACGTTTCGCCCCCCTATGTTTGGGTTCTTCAGGTTTCACTCCGTAACGGCACCTACAAAACTGTGCTGACCAAGCGGGGCACTTCCTTATTTATACTCTGGTGGTGGTGGGCATGTTTCAAGAGGTATTACGCTGATTGACTGATGATCCGCTTATCCCCGGTTCTTTATTAGTGCCTGCCAGATGGTGTGGAGATGTCTGCTGTTGTCTCTGTTTAGGGAGTTCTGTGATTTGAAGATTAATATGCTTTCTCTTACTATTCTGGAATGGAATTGTTCACAGTTTGCCAGGTGCTGTATTTTGTAGAAATCTATATGATGTCTTGTGGCTATGGCATGTTCTGCAAGTACCGACTTATCCGGTTGGTTCAGTTTTAGGCTTCTTCCATCTAAGTCTATAGGTGTCATCACAGAGTGAAACCAGAAGCCCAACAGGGGGGCGAAACGTCGACATTCATTGTAAAGAAGATGCAGCCTTCCCAAGAAGATTCAGATACGATGGACACTGGCCGCTGAAGCCTACGCAATTGTATTCACTTATGTATAGGCATCAGTGGTCGGCCATAAAAAAATTGGCACTGTAACTCAGAACCTGGTATTGTTCATGAAGTACCCCTTCATGATGAAAAAGTGGTGTATGATGTGCCATTAACAGAGAAAGGTTTCTTGGAGCTCCAATAAGCGACTTCTATCTCTGGAATAACTTAAAAAACATAAAATGCACAAGTCAAATTCACACACCCTGAAAGAATTGAAATAAAATATCTGCTGGGAAACTGCCAGCATTTCTCAATGTAAACTACAGCGAATGATGGAGTTTCCTAAAGAGGTGCCAAGAATGTATGGACAAAGTCTGTGGCCAGTATCAGCATCTCATTTTATAAAGTTGGTAAGTAAAGTCGTTAAAAGTAGTTTAAAAAATGTTGTATGGTTTCATTTGAACCTTTCTATGATAGTGGCAGACAGCAATGAGTGCCGAGGATGCAGACAGGCAAAGCACTGCACAGCCCATTTGGAACTTCTTGCTCTCCTGTTAGTTTATTATTTTTGTCAGGAAAAGTTTTAATAATATTCAAAATATCTTTGATTGTAAAGAACTGGTTTGAGAAACAGTATACAGATTTAAAATAACATTTTCTTCATGATCATTTTACGTATGACTTGATTTTCATTTTTTAAAAATTCTTTTCTTAGAAAACTAGGTACATGAATAGTAATTTAATTATATTTTATTGAGAAATCTATGAGAAAACAATTGCAATTAAATTAGTTAGGATTTATAGGAATTAACAGTTTCAATATCAAGTAGCCATAAGGAAACTTTCTTTTTCTGCAGGAGAGTATATAGTTGTGATGCTTAAAAAGTTGCCTGCTATGTTGCAATCACAATATAGTTATATGTTGGATAGAGATTTATTAGTTTTAGATAATTATTGTTTAGATGCTATTTATAACATTTTGGTTCTAGAGAAACTGAAACACTGGAAAATAAATACATCAGGGGGTGATAAGTGGAGAATCGAAGATCCACCAGAAGGAGCAGATGCATTGCCAGAAGGTAAAACAACGTTACCTGAATAATAAATTGATGTACATGGAATTGTGAAGTAATCCTAACATCATACTCTCGGGTTAATCCAGGAAATAATAACCCTTTGGTTTTAAGAAATTAAAAAAATAAACAATTTAATGGAGAGAAAAAAAGAAGGCTATAAAATTGAAGCCTGCTTTATTTCTGTTTGTTATCACTTCCATTATTTAAGCATTTGGGCATGCCATCATCAAGTGGTTAGACCGTTTGCCTCCCACCAAAGTGGCCGGCTTTGATTCTAGGTGATCATATGTAGGATTTATGGTAGACCAGGGCTGATGAACATTACTCAGCATGTGTGAATACACTCCCCTATTTTCCTGACCATGAAAGTGGAAAAGCTGGGAAAACAGAGCGAAAACCAATTCTAGGTAAAGCGTGCTACTATAGGTGTGGAGGTGGCAACTGCTCTCTTCACACCTATGGAGTAATGTTTGTCAGCTATGTGGTAGATAAAGTGGTACTACTGGGGTGGGTTTCCTCTAGGTTCTCCAGTTTCCCCTGCCATCTCATTCCATCTTCATTCCATGTATCATTAGTGTGACCTCCTGTGATGCTGCATGTAGTAAAAGCGGATGTTAAATACTACCAAAAATACTTAAGCATTTGTTATATCTGTTCACAAGTTTTAAAAATCTCTTGTTGCAACTGGCTACCTCCAATTTTTTAAATCTAGATGTTCGGGCACAATTCTCTAAACAAAGAATGAGAAATATTTGAGAAAGAAATTGTAAGTTACCTGGAGTTGTGCATGTGTCTTGCAAGATTTTCTTATTCCCTTAATTCTTCAAATCATTTCTGATGTATGATGGAGTGCAGAGTTGAGATTTATCATGCTCATTTTTTTATCCCTTGTTGAAGATATCACATTTTTTTTTTATTCGTTATTATCATAACACACTTGCTTTACTTGGTAGGTTCCAATTTATGAGCATTAAACATTTTACATTACATGTTACAGTCAGTGGGACTTTGTATCACTAATTCATTTCGAACAATCACAGCATATACAATAACAATTTTTTTGACTGGCACTCAAACAGCACTCAGAAAATATGTTGAGGAAACCATTCTGCCTTGGGTAGAAACCTGATAGTAATTTGTATGGATGGAATGCATAAATGGTCATTACTTTATGGATTGCCCTTGTGAATTAAGAGTGGAAATCCAGTTATTTTTAAGTATAATTTGTCCCATAAAGAGCACATTATATATTTTGGCAAATGTTGATAAATGAAAAGCATATTTCTTTTCAATTTTTTTTTTATTTGGCGAGGCCAATAACTTTAGAATGTTTCTTGTAACTATGAAAACATATTTTATGTAGTGGAATTTTGGAATTCATTTGCTTCGCTTACACTGTAAATTAACAGGACATGTTTCAGATGCTCTTGCCTCCATCATCTGTTACAACTTGACTGGCAGCATTGGCGTCTTCTTCCCTCTGGTCCAGGAGGACACCAACGGCGATAGTCAAGTTACAGTATATGATGGAAGCAACATCTTCCGTTAATTTACTGTTTAAGTGAAGCAAATGTGTTCCAAAATTTGACTACATGTATTCAAAGTTACAAAGCTTTAAAAAAGTTTGTGAAAACATGTGTTTTCAGTTGAAGAGTTTGGTAACTGTCGTTGCTGTTTTGCCACGTCTTACCGTTCATGCACCAAAGAGCAGAAGGTAGATCTGTGGAAGGCACTTCCTGGAAAAGTATTGGATGATCTTCAGCCAATTGTAGAAGTGAGTGAGTGGTAGGTATACTTAGTAAGAAGTATTAATTTTAATAACTGCACTAAATAAAGTCCCTGAAGAGAAACTGATAATGCATGATCCTATCAATTGACAGTATCATTAACAAGCAAAATAAATATTTTAATCCACAAAAATATTTGACACAAATTTTGCACTTTAGCTAAATTTTTTGTGTAATAAGATATTGTATATCTCTTATCGTGTACTAAAGAGGGCTTCAGAGGATAATCTCAGAGAATTTAAGGTATAGATTTCATTTAGCATGAAAGTAGCTTAAATGTGGTATTTTAATCAAAATCCTTAGAGGCATATTTGGGTGGAATGCAAATACTTCTACTCTCTATAGTTAGTTGCTGCTGTGGTTCTGTGGGCTAGAGCAGGCCTTTTCAACATGTCCCATTAGGGCCCTGGCCAGCACTGCAATAGCACTGGTACTGAACTAGGCACTGGTGAGGTGGGGAAAGGTGAAGTGGCAGAGGCAGCACCAGGAAGGTATTGCGGTAGGAGTGTTAAAGTACCTGCGGTAGCGCAAATGTTGCATTGACTGTTGAATGGGTCAGGTTATTAAGTCAGTGTGCAGCTTACCAAAACAATTATTATTAGTGACAATTTCTAAACATACACACCATTTATTCTCTACATGTATTTTAGTTACCCTTATGTGCATTTACCATTTAGGTTACTCTTTGACATCGTTTTGCCGAAACTAATTGACCAATATTTGGTATAATAGATTTTACAATAGAAATTCGTAGTACCATCTCTAAGGCAGCATCAGACTTTCTGTTTTTACTTATATTTAGATTCATAATTGAAAACATCTGTTTGTATGCATAAGTTGCACTGAATATTGACACAAATGTTAAGGCAAGTGCATGAATTTTGAGAAATTCCTGTCGATTAACACCTTTGTAAAATTTAATTAAATCACCACTGTAGTGATAGTACCTGTCTCTTAGGATTGCATCACACTTTAGTTTTATAGCTCTGTTTGGAAACTTGATGGTGCTTTTTCAGGATGTGCTGAAAATGGAGTCATACAAATTTCAAGTTTAGTGTCATATCGTTAATTTCTTTGACAGATTGAGCATTGATCTTTCTCTTTGGTATTGACAACAAAATATAAATCGTCCCATGAAGAATTAAATGACCCTTTGTAACAAAAGAGAAGCTATAATAACTGCTCTGTTATTCTGCTATCCTATTTAACACCACCTCTGCATTGTGAGGCAGAAACCCGCGCCCGCTAATTAAAACCCACGTACCTACATAATAACTTGTATATAATTGAAAATCGAATATAGGCTTTACCTGACAACTCGACTGGTGGGCCGAGGGTACAGCAATTACCTCAGGCAGGGAAAGTAACGGTACCACAAAAAGGCAACAACCCCTGAAAGAAAGGGAACAATAGGGTTGAAAACCCAATGCTTGAAGACACGTGCCTAATTGCAAGGTGAAGCTGGCCAAGCGGAAGGGCCGAGTTGAGAAATACAGTTCTTCGGGAGAGAAGAACGCTTGCTTGGTAGATCTTCAGCGGGTAGACAGACGTGTGCGTTATGCGGATCACGATACTTCATGGTCTTGTGTGTCGGAAGGGGGCATGAGTAAAGTGAAATAAACATTAAAAGGAATAGAAGACTAGTTTATTACCTGGACATTCCTCAGCTGGACAACCCTGAGATAAAGAGACCTTGTGCTCAAACAAAAACCACACTGTAAAAAGCCGGAGCAATCAAGAGCATCCACACCTTTCGGACCTACACCTTCCCAAGTAGACCAGAAACATAGTATCACATACATCCATCCAAAAATCCTGCACCAATTGTGAAGAGAGAGTGAGAGGGACAAAGTGTTAATCTTACTATCTGTTGTACACATTCAGTCACAGTGGTCACTACATAGGGGAGGTACCCGTGTTGCTGAGTGCAGTACCAGCATGCCCCAGCACTAAGTGCTTGAGTTGGAAAGGCCTGGGCTAGAGCATGGCAGCTCTGATTCCCTGGGTTTGATCCCATGTATAGGCATGGGACTTCCAAGCCTGGTTATTCTTCCAGTGTACAGTTCACTGGATTCCTAATAAATGACAGGGGTAGTATAGAATATCATAGGTCGAGGTATGAGGGCCATTGAACACTCTTCAATCCCCACATACTGCTGCTTCTGTAAGTAGAAAACTAGCACATTTTTGGTGGGTATACCATTATTGGGAGTCTCACATTATCAGTAACATGCATTAAGTGTTTTCTCCTTCAATGAAAAAAAAAAAAAGACTAGAGAGTAGAGAGGGAGTAAAAACTTACTGAAAGGTGTATGTTCAGTGAAATTAGGATGTTGAATTTTTGTGTGTGTGTGTAATCCATATTTCTCTATAATAGGTAATGGGTAGAGAAAGTTATTAATAACAGTATATATGAATAGAAATAACATCTTCGTGTGGATAAATCAGCATGAAATCAATGTATCTTGCAGGTATGCTGGACGGTTTGATTGTGGTTGTGTCTATGATATTCAAGCAACACTTCTAAATGCAAATGGAAAGAATATAAGCACCATCTTTCATCAGCGTGAAACAGTGGAACAGTGGCAAGGAGGAGCCTGGAGTAAGGTAAATGTACCATTTGAATGCAGATAGAAAATGTATGAGTGTAGTTTGAAAAGTCCATGTTTTTGACGAGTGATTATGCACAAATCTCACATATCTTATTGGTGCTACAGTCATACATCTATTCTATGTATAATTGCAGAAGTTCCTTGTCATCTGTTTTCTAGAGCATTGTTAGGAACATGTAAATGATCTAGTTTTTTGTTGCCTAATGGAAAATAGAGGAAAATGAACAAGTTACCATAGTTACTGATGCTCATTTTAAAACTCTGTTACCAATCTCTGAAAACAAAAACCTATAAATACAATCTATTGGAGATATTTCAAAATTCATAACACGGTTCTCGTTTTTTAAAATAAATATCTTTTCCCTAACCATTAAATCTATAGGTCCATTTAATTGTTCTAATAATTTGACCTCTGGATTAATTTCATGATTAAATGACCAAAAATTATCTGCCATAGCTGATTTATCAGTTTGTTTATATTTAACATTTCTAAAATGCTCTTTTATTCTGGTTCCTAAATGATGTTTAGTTTTACCAATATAAACCTTATTACAATCCAAACAGCTTAATTGATAAATGCCAGATTTTTTATAATTTGGAATTTTATCCTTTTTAGAAAAGTTTAGTAAATTTTGTATATTAAATTTATTTTGAGGGACCAAATTTATTCCATGTTCTTTAAAACATTTTGTAAATTTTTTATTGGCCCACGGATGGTAAGCAAACTTTTTAAAAATACAATTATGTTTTATTTTTTTGAGGGTAGAAATCTCTTTAACGGTCTTTTGATACTTAAATTTTTCTATCTTTTTATGTATAAAATCTGTATTAAAACCATTAATTACCACAATGTTAATAATGTGTTTATATTCTGTGTCAAATTCTTCCTTATTAAGGGGTATATTTATTAACTTATAAATTAAACTATTGAAACATGTCAGCTGTGAAAAATCTTGCAATATTACTAAGATAAGTGAAGCTTTTAGTTTCTAATTTGTTCTTATTTTAGTTGAAGTTCATGATATTGTGATCAAAAATAGACTAATGAAAATCCTGGAGATAGCCAAGACCCTAGATATCTGAAGTAAATGGGTGTTCACTGCATGAACATTTGGGTATGAGAAAGCTGTCAGTTGAATCATGTGACCATTTCACAGGACTGTATGAACATCTTCCAGCACAATTCAAATAAATTTTTGTAGTGATATATCATGGTTGATGAAACTTGGATTCATATCAATCTGAGACAAAGCAATAATCCAAGCAGTTGGTTTCCTTTGACAAAGAAGGAAATTGCTGCAAAGAAAGTAAAAACCATTTCATCAGCAGGAAAAGTCATGGCAGTCATTTTTTGGAATTCCTAAGGTATTTATCCATGACTTGGAAAAGGGTAAAAGGATTGCAGCTTCAAACTGTCGCAGTAGCCATGTTGCAGAGAGATTAAGTCTTTGTCATTTCATAACACTGCCTTCATAATTACTGACCTGGAAGAAGTGACAATGCATTGCTTAGGAAGAAAGGGTGTTGCATGCACTTCCAGAGTTTTTGAAATGCAGGGGTTTTGTTTATGCAAGAGCCAAGAAACCTGTTTTTTTCCAGAAAATTCTATAGTGATTCAGGAGACTATATAAGCAGCTGGCAGAGGCAGAGAGTGAGTGAAGTAATTTGCTCTTTATGAGACAGAGAGAGAGAGTAGTTAGTTGTCAGTTGTGAGACAGAGATGATACAGAATGCCAAGGTCAATTAGAACAGAACAAGTGTGAGTTGTAAGGTTATGCTGTTTCTGTTGTAATAAGTATGACAGTTATTTGTTAATTAAGAAGAAATAAAGTCATTAAAACAAATTGAACTTGCCATTTGTCACAATATTATGCCACAATACTGGGTCAGTTTCTGAGGAACTATTATAGAAAAGACTCCATCTGGTGAAGAAAAAGGTTCTCTTTCACCCACCCATGTGTCTGCCATAGCCATTGCAACATTTATGGAATTGGACAACAAACTGCTACCTCATCCATCATATTCTCCAGATTTGGCTCCAAGTGACTTCTTCCACTTTGCTAACCTGAAAAATTAGTTCGGTTGGGAAGAATTTTATATCCAACAAACACATCATGGCAGAAAGAAACTTGTGTTTTGCAGACTTTCAAAAGCTATACCTTTTTGGGGGGGTCAAAAATATTGGAGGAACATTGGGCAAGGTATCGAGTTGAAAGGAGATACATTGAAAAATAAACTTGATTTTTTGAAAAATGTTATTTTCTTTAAAAAGTTAGACTTATCAAACCACCCTCGTCTTACATAAAAGTTGTAATATAAAATTAATAGTCAATTTAGAGTCTCTGTCGGCAGGAAGTGTCTGCATAATCATCCATAATGGGAACGAGAACAAGAACAGAAAGTGTAAGTGTGAGTGTTGAGGCATCTTGACTCACAGTAGACCAAATAGTTACTGTTAATTAAAGAAATTGAAGCTATTAACAGTGAAGTAGCAAGATTCTAAAGTAAGAACAAATTAGAGCAGTACTGTTGTTTTGGTTGCATTGAATCTCCCTTACAGCTATATCAGGAATTGGAAATGGAAGGTGTTATGGTGTTTGGGAAAATGATTTTGGCAGAAATAACAAAAGTATTTGAAATAATCTATTTTTCCTCTATTATTATTTGTTTATGCCAACAAGCTTACTGCTGGTATTTTTGGGGTAATTGTTCATTTCTCCTATATACGAACATAGGAACTGCAGTTCATAAGTTACCTATTGCTATCAATTTCAATGTGTAAGGGGTTATGATTGACCTTGGGCATATTTCCTTTTGATTTTAATAACTTCAGGACATAAGTCGAGAAATATAATTTTGGTAATTATTAAGAGGTAGAACTGGAACTTAAAAATTCAATGCCACAACTGGGATTTGAACCACAGACCTTCGGCTTACCGGGCGGCTGCTCTACCACTGAGCTATTGTGACAAACTGCCAGAATGCTATTAAATTCTCAAACCAGTTCATATTTCTCCTGGCAAACCACAAAGGCAGTCTCACATCAGAGACAAATTACCCCAATGGTGACTTACTATTGCAAGTACTTTATATCTCAGGATTAAATAACCTTCAGATGGTAATTATTATTTTATTTATGCCAACAAACTTACTGTTGGTGTTTTTAAATACACAAGCCATGTGTGGGCAAAGTTTAAGAGGTAGAACTGGAACTTACACACGGCTTGTGTGTTTAAAAACACCAACAGTAAGTTTGTTGGCATAAATAAATTAATAATTACCATCTGAAGGTTATTTAATCCTGGGATATAAAGTACTTGCAATAGTAAGTCACCATTGGGGTAATTTGTCTCTGATGTGAGACTGCCTTTGTGGTTTGCCAGGAGAAACACAAACTGGTTTGAGAATTTAATGGCATTCTGGCAGTTTGTCACAATAGCTCAGTGGTGGAGCAGCCACCCGGTAAGCGGAAGGTCTGTGGTTCAAATCCCAGTTGTGGCATTGAATTTTGAAGTTCCAGTTCTACCTCTCAAACTTTGCCCACACACGGCTTGTGTGTTTAAAAACACCAACAGTAAGTTTGTTGGCATAAATAAAATAATAATTGATAATTATTATATATTTATATATTATTTATAATTATTATATATATGTGTGTTTAAGAACACCAACAGTAAGTTTGTTGGCATAAATATATAATAATTACCAATTATTATTTTATTTATGCATGTGGCTTTCATGTAACTGTTTTCTTAACGGGCACCAGTTTTACAATGTGGCAGTTACATCACCCGACTTAAACCCCCATTTTGCAAGGGGGACCACACCTATCGTTGGTCAACGGGTCCATCGGACCTAGCCGGGAGGACTAAATAGATGATATTTAGATCCACCGACCTTCCCCTCATGTGCCTCTGAGGGACGAAGCTGCAGACTCACTTGCAAAGAAAGCCACAACAATAACACAAAAGTCTAAATTCAATTTCTCATATTCCTCAATAAAACGCTGGATCATTAAAAATTTTTGTCATTCATACCTACAAGAAATAGAAACAAATGCCAAAGATAAAAAATGGATTACACTACTTTCCAATCCAGATATAATCCCCCAGAGACCAAGGAAAACAGCTGTTGCAGCCTTCCGACTATTGACAAATCATGACTGCTTGGCAAGTC
The DNA here is from genome assembly GCA_030765045.1 of Tenodera sinensis. Lineage (NCBI taxonomy): Eukaryota > Metazoa > Arthropoda > Insecta > Mantodea > Mantidae > Tenodera > Tenodera sinensis. The sequence goes on from CM060965.1 coordinate 39,832,658, forward strand.
ATCTCTACAGAATAGGTATCTCAGCCTCACCGATATGTGTCCTGTGTAACGATCCAGCAGAAATGAATGAAGAACACTTGAAGACCTGTGAAGCATTAAGATCAGAAGAAACTACAGTTCAAAAGTATTGGAAAGCACGAATGCTAATGGCTTCATTGCCAGATGCAAGGCACTAGAAAACAACATTTTATTTATGCCAACAAACTTACTGTTGGTGTTCTTAAACACACAAACCATGTGTAGGCAATGTTCGAGAGGTCTGACATCAGAGACAATTACCCCAATGGTCTGATGTGAGACTGCCTTTGTGGTTTACCAAGAAAAATACGAACTGGTTTGACAATTCAATGTCATTTTGGCAGGTTGTCACAGTAGCTTAATGGTTAGAGCATCCACCTAGTAAGTGGAGGGCCAGTGGTTCAAATCCCAGCTGTGGCATTGAATTTTTAAGTTCCAGTTTTAGCTCTCACATAATTTTGGTAATTACATAACATGAGATTTACAGATATGTGCAAATAACTTGGCATATTAAATACTGGTGTAAATCCTTTTCCTAATTCATTTTGACACACAATTCCTGTTGCACATCCATGGTCTAGCTATACTAGGTACAGTCCGTCCAGAATGTCGTCATGACACTCCCCACTCCTGGGTCTTAGATGCGCAATAGCAGAGATGTGTCCACTTGCATAATAGGAGAGGTGAGGATTAGTGTATCACTTCCTCTGACTGTGATAACTACACAAAAATTGTTTACAATACTTAAACATACACTGCTTGTGTATATGACTGCCTAAGTTCTGACATCACTTACTTGTTCCCCTGCATTGACAATTCTTGTAATTTCTTCTCTCTGGCACATATAGAGTGTCAGGACATTCTGGACAAACTGTATATGTAAATTTGTAAAGTAACAGAAAGCATGAGTGTACTATATTGGAATTTTCATGTTAACAGGTTACTCATCAGTTTGAGCATTATGGCCCTGGCTTGAGGTATGTTGTATTTTTTCATGGGGGCAGGGACACACAGTTCTGGGCTGGTCATTTTGGAAGCAAAATGAGCGGAGCTTGTGTTAAGTTGTTAATTCCCCCTCAGAATAAAATGGAGCACAGTTGTAGTAGCAACAGTATCAGCAGCAATGATGGCGAAGTACAATAACAACACAAAGGTGGTCTTCAGTACTGTTTAAAAGTGGTGAATTGTGAAGAGATCTTCTCCCACTATTGAAGAATTAAATATGTTGTGCTGTTCACAAACTGTGTTAGTATTAACTTCAATATTAAAGTGATATTTTATGCATCTATATCTTTCATAATGGGGAAGCAAAGATTTAATGTCTCTTACTGTTGACTCTCGAAAACACTATCAGTCAGCATTGGGTGAAGTGACTAAAAACTAGTGAATACTTGCAAGAACTTACTTGTCATACAAATACTTGTCAGCTTTATGGTTTATTATAGAGTACTTGTTTTATTCAATTGTGCACAAAATTTACACTGGACTATTGTTTAGGTAAAGTCACTTGCACCTTAAAATAGGAATTCTGAGTCAATTAATTACACTAATCAACACTCACTCTTAAAATTTCCCGGTACATGTTTCGGAGTTTAGCTTTCCTCCATTATCAACCAGCATCGACTGAGCTGTAGAGGCTGGTTCACAGGGTTGGTATAGGTTGTGAGGTAAGACATGAACAATTCTTGTGCATAGGGGAAGCTGGTTTCGTTCCCTCCCTCTCTGCAAGGGCTGAGAGGAGGAGGGGGGAATAGATCTGTCAGTTTGTTGCAAAACACTTCGACAGCACAGCAGAAACAATTGCAGTTCACATGAAAGTTATTGTAGGCACATGGCTATAGTTATAGCGAAATATCTTTGTTCATTATAAAGCTAATTGTTATACATGTATAATGTCATTAACAAAAGTTCTGTTTGATATTAAAGAAATAATTAGAATTGCAGAAACTAATGGGTTCGTAAATCTTGGATATATAAAAAAGTGAATATACAAAAAAGAAACGAGTAAAAAAAAAACCACCCTAAGCAAACCAAAAGAAGAAATGTCATTCAAAAAGTTCACATACCACCCAAAGACATTGAACAAATTCAAAAAGATTTTTGAAGAATACAGTATACAATTGGCTCCAATCAACAGATATAGCGTTAAAAATTTACTTGGCTCAAACACTAAAGACAGCATTGCAGCAAAAAAGAAAATCTGGAATCTACCAAATAGAATGCAATAACTGTAACCAGGTGTATATAGGAAAAGCTAAGAGGAATTTGGAAACAAGAACAAAAGAACATTTCAGATGTATAAAACACATACATTTAGAAAAATCAGCAGTTGCCACCCATTTTTGGAAAGAAAATCACATTAATCCAGATTCAAAATTATTAAAACACACATCAGGAAACCAAGAATTGCCAGGGTGGGAACAGATCTTCATCTAACTCAAAGACTGAGTTCTCAATTTTGATATACCACAAGGCGATCCATTATACAAGTTCTTAAAACCACCAACAGAGCAGTCTACAGGAGATACCAACCCTGTGAACCAGCCTCTAGAGTTCAGTTGATGCCGGTTGATAATGAAGGAAAGCTAGCCTCTGAAACATGTAGTGGGAAATTTCAAAAGTGAGTGTGTAGTGTTATTAATCGACTTAAAATTCCTATTTTAATGTGATCCAACAACACTGTTATCAACTTCCAGTGTTTATTATTACCACTTGCAGATTGTGAGGTAAATTCCTTGAGAACCAAACTTTGGGCATAAAGAAATCATTTGGAACAACTGATGTAGTTGCCACCAGACTCTTTGGTTTCTTTATCTCTGTTTTTGCAGTCCAATACATCAGTCACCTTGGGAGTTTGAAATTTTTTGAGCACTTTCTGTTTGATGTGTTTATTTCCTCTAAAGTACGAGGGTTGTATATAGAGGTATATATAGACAAACGTTTTTGTAGGTGCTTCACATTTGATGTTTCTTCTGTACGCTGGTTGAGTTTTGAACCATTCTGGCAGATGGCAAGAGTCGAACTACAGTGTCAAAATGGCATTTACACATGACTCACGTTACAAGCAATATGCTGTTATTGAATTCTTGTGTGCAGAAAAAGAAACTGTGGTGAACGTCCATAAAGATTTGTGTGCAGTGTATGGCAATGTTGCAGTTGTTAGGAGTACTGTTGGGCGGTGGGTAAAGAAAGTTAAAGCCTCAGGAAATGCAGAAACAGAGCTCCATGATCAGCCACACTCGGGACGTCCTGTCACAGCCACTGCTCCAGACATGCTGAATCATGGGGATGCCATTATTCGTGCCGACTGACGCATTACAACTCAACAATTGGCTCTACAGTTGTCGGTCAGCATTGGAAGTGCGTCTGCAATGATCGAGGTTCTCGGATATTCAAAGACGTGCTCACAATGGGTTCCACGAATGCTCACAGCAGACCACAAGGTTCAAAGGAAGGCCATTTCATCCCAATTGTTGGAGTGTTTTGAGAATGATGGAGAGACCTTTCTGTCTTGGATCGTTATGGGGGACAAAAGCTGGGTCCACCACTTTGCGCCGGAAACAAAAAGGCAGTCCATGGAGTGGCATCATCCTCATTCACCACTAAAGAAAAAATTCAAGACAACCTCCTCTGCCAGAAAAGTCATGGTGACAGTCTTCTGGGATTTTGATGTCATTCTTGTGGTTGTGATGCCAAGAGGGTCAAACATTAATTCAGAGGTATACATGAAGATTCTAAATAAACTCAAGAAACGTTTCCAACGTGTTTGATGTGACAAGAATCCAGCAGAAATCTTACTCCAGCATGATAATGGGCACCCGCACACATCTGAGAACCCGGGAACACATCGCCAAATTATGTTGGACATCATTGCCTCATCCACCTACAGTCCAGGCCTGGCACCCTTGGACTTCCATCTCTTTGGGCCACTTAAAGATTCTCTTTGGGGGACACACTTTGCAGATGACAAGAGTGTCATTCACGCAGTGACAACATGGCTACACCTACAGGACAAGAACTTTTACCAGCAGGAATACATGCTCTCCCACAACGTTGGCATAAGGCCATAGAATGTGATGGAGACTACATAGAAAAGTAGGACATGGACAAGACATATTGAGGTATATTGTCACCAAATTCTGACTCTTAACAATAAATATGTTCAGAGAAAAGTTGGGCATATTGAACAACCCTCGTATTTGGAAAAATTACCCATTCATTTGCTTTCTGGGCAAGTCTTTGAGAAACACTCGATATATTTAACAAACTGTAGTGCAGGTTTCATAAATGGTGAAGGAATACTTATCTTTTTTTTTCCCCCCTCTCTTTCCTGTTTATGATTGCCCTTCCACATGTTTCTCTATGCTGGTTAAATAATCAACACCGTTATCATAAAACCTAAATAGTGTTTTAAATCTTCAGTGGTTTAAATCCCGAATATACATTTGAGCTGGCATTTTAGCAGAAACTGCAACATGTATATGCATGCTCAGTAGATGAAATTGCCTCTCCTGCCTTATAAATGGGTAAGTACAGTGGAACTTGGATAATTCGAAGCTGAAGGGACAAGAAAAAACTTAAAAATATCCAAAAATTTGAATTACAAAAGTTACATGTAAAATTGACATTTTAGCAATACAGGCACATATATCCATTAGGATTTTCTAGACGTCTTACTCTTTTTCGACTCTTTCCATTTTCACTTGAGGCACTGCTTAAAATTTTCTCCTTATTCTTCAGATAAGTTAACAAAGAGTTTGGTGGTATCCTGTATTCCTTTGGGATTTCAGATTTTTTCTTCCAACCCTTTTCAACTTCTTGAATAATGGCAGCTTTTTCCGCAAAAGTTAGTCTTGTACAGGACACGTGGTTTACTAAGAGAGATAGTGGCATTAATTTGCAACATACTGAACAGTGGGAAGCTGAAGCGACAACTAAAGGTGGAACATGTTTTAAACAAGGGGATGTGGGAGAAGGTATAGAAGCTCAAGTTTGGCAGCTAGGAAAGCTATTCCACCTCCCCCAAACAGCATGCCAACTGCATTCCAACGAAATAAACCTCCCCAGAGTGATTACCTCTTTTGCAGAAGCACATGGCCGAAGCTATCATATTAAATTTCTGTGTTTAGATTAATTTTTGACTGACATTTCTGAACAAAAACTTCAAATTCAGGAAAATGAAATTTGAATTACATGTGAGTTTTTAATTGCTTTAATACAAAATTCAAGGGACCAAGTAAAATCTTTGAATGAAAGATGATGTTGAATTATCCAAGTACCACTGTATTTAATGGTGCTGCAAGAAATGGGTGACAAATAAAAGTAGCCTGTGTAAGTATAGGTAAATACAGAAAGAAATACAAACATAATGCTGAAATAGACTCACCATTTATTAAAATGTTGAAAGTGGCACACTGCAGCATCAGTGCACAACTGTGCACACCTAACCATATTCATATATACACAGTATGTGTTTAAAAAAATATGTCCAGTTTGCTTGCCTTTTAAATACTTATTTATTTTATTCACTTGAATGCTAATATTTATGTACTTGTAAAAGTGCAAGTGAAAGCAAATCCTTTTTGTTTACTCACTTCACCCTTTGAATTTGTTTACTATGATTGAGGCAGGTTTACCAATGCATCACTTGAGTTATTTCCTCACTATTATAGTTTTCTTACAAATGTAAGATGTTGAACTATTTTGCATTTAAATGTTATAACTGTGTTTTGATACTTTATGCTGTGGTGCCAGTGAATTCAGAGTTTAATGGAAGAGTGTTAGTACTTTAGGTACTAAGGAGCTCTGGAAAGGTCTTATCTTACTGCTTTTAAAGTACCTAATTTAATCTGTTTTGAGAGTAAGATGCAATAATGTTGAAAAGAAGATTGTGTATTGAATCTTTCTGTTATTTTAAAACAAATTTTGAAGTATTGTTTTATAATTAAAAGTTTCCTCTAAAATGGGAATATTTAAAGTAACTTTGTTAATACTATAATGCAAATCAATTGGGGAATTTAATGTTGTGCTGGCATGCTGTCATGGTTGATCAGTTGGTTAGAGCAATGGCATTGAAAGCTAAATCCTGTATGCACAAATGACTCACAGGAGTGATACTTATGCCTATACAGTACTCTTTTATTGTGCAACTGTGACAAATGCATAAACCTAGTCTTATAAGTTCTGTCACAACTTCAAGGAATAATTTCAAGGCCAAATGAGAACATTTTTTAAAGTTATGATATACCATTTAATAGAGCCACTGCTGACACTGAATTAAACTGTCAATTAAACTGTTGAAAGCTGCTTGTTTGTGTGGTCTTGGGTTGAAGCTATTGCATTTTATATGAGACTAGAGAATATACCACTTTCAACACAGGAATATCAAACAGAAGTTAAAGAAATCATTAGAATTGCAGAAATTAATGGCTTCCGAAAATCTTGGGTATGTAAAAGAGTGAATAAAGCAAAAAAGAAGAAACTGGTAAAAGAAACAACCACCCTAAGCAAACCGAAAGAAGAAATGTCATTCAAAAAATTCACATACCAACCAAAGACATTTGACAAATTCAAAAGGATTTTTAAAGAATACAATATACAATTGGCTTCTATCAACAGATATAGTGTTAAAAATGTACTTGACTCAAACACCAAAGATAGCATTGCAGAAAATAAAAAATCTGGAATCTACCAAATAGAATGCAATAACTTGGTGTATATAGGAAAAACTAAGAGGCATTTGTAAACGAGAACAAAAGAACATTTCAGATGTATAAGACACAAACATTTAGAAAAGTCAGCAGTTGCCACCCATTGTTGGAAAGAAAATCATAACATTACTCCAGATCTAAAATTATTAAAACACATGTCAGGAAACCAAGAATTGTCAATGTGGGAACAGATCTTCATCTGGAAAAACAAAGACCGAGTTTTCAATTTTGATATACCACAAGGCAATCTGTTATACAAGTTCTTAAAACCACCACCAGAGCAGCCTATAGGAAATATCAGCCCTGGGAACCGCCTCTACAGTTCAGTCAATGTCTGGTTGATAATGGAGGAAAGCTAGCCTTCGGAACATGTACTGGGACATTTTAAAAGTGAGTGTTGTTTAGTGTTATTAATAGACTCAAAATTCCTATTTTAAAGTTTTTGTTTTATTGATTATTTCAGCACCCTATCTTCACAGCCATAGGTGACAACTAGCCTTATCATGATCCGATATAATCTTAATTTGGCTTCTGATTATTATAAAGCCACCCTGTACTCCTTAAACTAAATCTTTTTTAAGTATTATATACATTTGTGCATATAGGAGTGAAAGCAATCTATGTTCAAGCTCTGGCTAAGGCATTGAATTTCTCAGTCTGATTTTTACCTTTCCAATGTTTTCAACATTCCTCATATGCTACTGTTCTTAAAGTAAAATTATCCCATGTTAAAGCATGTATCTCAATAAATGTATCATTTTAAATATGATTCAATCCGGACAAATAGAACTTGAGAAAATGAACATTTTATTGGAAAAATACAACTTCAAAGTTGTTGATGCATAGCAGCAACATAAGATGGATTGATGGCATCCTGGTTGTCTTCTACCAATTATATGTATATATTTTATACCAATCATATGGGAAAATTCTTTAAAATATGAATAAACAAAAACAAAAAGATATGAATATATACACTTACCTGGAGCTCCTAAAAACCTGAAGTGAAGAAATGTGATATTACCTATGTAAAGTTCTAATATTATTCTGTAATAAAAGCTTATTATGTTAATTCGTTTTTCTTTCAAAACTTAATTTAACAATGAACATTATTAAGACCAACTTCAAGCATGTATTTATGAATTTAACATTAAAAACTGATTTTTCTCTAATTTTACTTTGAAATTAACAAGTTCCTATTACTTTAAAGGCAAAATATGTCTGTTATAATAAGAGTTACAAAAGTGAATCAGAATACTTGATTAAAAAATCTGATCTGTTGCACTCACATGACCATCTCTACCCTTGAACTAACTATTCTTATAAACTCTCATCCCTCTATCGTCTTCATGTTAGTTGAGATAAACATTTGCAAAACTATTTTATTGCTTATTTCCTTGTAGGTGCAAGGGGAATATGGGAATACATTAGGCTTTGAGCGATAGTCAGATCTTATAAAGCTGGCCACTAATGAACGCTTTGAAATTCTGTTCTCCTTGCATGGCCAGGAGATAAAGTGAATAATGACCTTCCAATTGAGAAAAGTATAAGTATTACAAAACACACAAACATCAAGGAATATCCCTGAAAAGGTTAACTCCACAACAAATTCATTTGGACATACAGATCCGGTGTAGCTTATGTGAGTCTATATTAGCCTATCTCCCCAGGCTATACTTAATTACAGATCTGGCGTAGCCTATGTGAGCCTATACTAGCCTATCTTCTCAGTCTATACTTCATACCGATTTGGTGTAGCCTATGTGAGCCTATACTAATCTCTCTCCTCAGTCTATACTTATATACAGATCTAGAGTAACCTGTGTGAACCTATACTAATCTCTCTCCTCAATCTATACTTACATACAGATCTGGTGTAGCCTATGTCAGCCTATACTAGCCTATCTCCTTAGTCTATACTTATATACAGATCCGGTGTAGCCTATGTGAGCCTATACTAGCCTATCTCCTCAGTCTACACTTATCTACAGATCTGCTGTTCCCTATGTGAGTCTATACTAGCCTAATTCCCCAGCCTATACTAGCCTATCTCCTTAGCTTATACTTATATACAGATCTGGTGTAGCCTATGTGTGCCCATACTAGCCTATCTCCTCAGGCTATACTTCTGTATATACAGATCCGATGTAGATTATGTGAGTCTATCCTAGCCTATCTCCTCAGCCTATACTTATATACAGATCTGGAGTAGCATATGTGAGCCTATACTAACCTAACTCTTAAGTCTGTACTTATAAACAGATCTGGTGTAGCCTATGTCAACCTTTACTAGCCTATCTCCTCAGTCTATATACAGATATGGAGTAACCTGTGTGAGCCTATACTAATCTGTCTCCTCAATCTATATTTATATTCAGATCTGGTGTAGCCTATGTGAGCCTATACTAGCCTATCTCCTCAGTCTATATTTATATACCGTTCCGGTGTAGCCTATGTGAACCTATACTAGCCTATCTCCTCAGTCTATACTTATATACAGATCTGGAGTAACCTGTGTGAGCCCATACTAATCTCTCTCCTCAATCTATATTTATATACAGATCTGGTGTAGCCTATGTGAGCCTATACTAGCCTATCTCCTCAGTCTATCATTCACATAGACTGTGAATAGGTACACCAGATCTGTGTATAAGTATAGGCTGGGGAGATAGGCTAGTATAGACTCACATAACCTACACGGGATCTGTATGTAAGTATAGGCTAAGGAGATGGGCTAGTATAAGCTCACATAGGCTTCACCAGATCTGTATATAAGTATAGGCTGTGGAGATGGCTAGTATTGACTGTGGAAATAGCTTAGTATAGGCTCACTTAAGCTACACCGGATCAGTATATAAGTATACACTTAGGAGATAGGCTAGTATAAGTTCACATAGGCTACACCAGATCTGTGTATAAGTATAGACTGAGGAGATAGGCTAGTATAGGCTCACATAGGCTGCACCGGATCTGTATATAAGTATATGCTGGAGATGGGCTAGTATAGACTCACATAGGTTGCACCGGATCTGTATATAAGTATAGACTGTGGAGATTGGCTAGTATAGACTCACTTAAGCTACACCGGATCAGTATATAAGTATACACTTAGGAGATAGGCTAGTATAGGTTCACATAGACTACACCAGATCTGTATATAAGTATAGGCTAGTATAGGCTAGTATAGGCTCACATAGGCTGCACCGGATCTGTATATAAGTATAGACTGTGGAGATAGGCTCACATAGGCTACACCAGATCTGAATATAAGTATAGGCTGAGGAGATAGGCTAGTATAGACTCACATAGGGTGCACCGGATCTGTATATAAGTATAGACTGTGGAGATAGGCTAGTATAGGCTCACATAGGCTACACCAGATCTGTATATAAGTATAGCCTGGGGAGATAGGCTAGTATAGACTCACATAAGCTACACCGGATCAGTATACAAGTATAGACTTAGGAGATAGTCTAGTATATGTTCACATAGCTACACCAGATCTGTATATAAGTATAGGCTGAGGGGATAGGCTAGTATAGGCTACACCAGATCGGTATATAGGTACAGACTGAGGAGATAGGCTAGTATAGGCTCACATAGCTACACCAGATCTGTATGAAGGAGGCTAGTATAGGCTCACATAGCTACACCAGATCTGTATGAAGGTATAGACAAAGGAGATAGGCTAGTATAGGCTCATATGGGCTACACCAGATCTGTATGTAAGTGTAGACTGTGGCGATAGGGTAGTATAGGCACACATAGGCTACACCAGATCTGTATATAAGTATAGGCTGGAGAGATAGGCTAGTATAGACTCACATAAGCTACACCGGATCTGTATGTAAGGATAGGCTAGTATAGGCTCACGTAGGCTACACCATATCTGTATATAAGTATACCTTGAGGAGATAGGCTAGTATAGGCTCACGTAGGCTTCACCATATCTGTATATAAGTATAGCCTGAGGAGATAGGCTAGTATAGGCTCATGTAGGCTACACCATATCGGTATATAAGTATAGACTGAGGAGATAGGCTATTATAGGCTCACATAGGCTCCAACATATCTCTATATAAGTATAGCCTGAGGAGATGGGCTAGTGTAGACTCACATAGGGTGCACCGGACCTGTATATAAATATAGACTGTGGAGATAGTCTAGTATAGGCTCACATGGGCTACACCAGATATGTATATAAGTATAGGCTGAGGAGATAGGCTATTATAGGCTACACCAGATCGGTATATAGGTACAGGAGATTGGCTAGTGTAGGCTCACATAGGCTGCACCAGATGTGTGTATTAGTATAGGTTACGGAGATAGGCTGGGGAGATAGGCTAGTATAGACTCACATAAGCTACACCAGATCTGTATGCAAGTATAAACATAGGATATAGGCTAGTATAGGCTCACATGGGCTACACCAGATCTGTATATAAGTATAGCCTGAGGAGATAGGCTAGTATGGGCTCACCTAGGCTACACCATATCTGTATATAAGTATAGGCTGGGGAGATAGGCTAGTATAGACTCACATAAGCATCACCGGATCTGTAAGTATAGGCTAAGGAGATAGGCTAGTATACGCTCACATAGGCTACACCAGATCTGTGTATAAGTATAGCCTGAGGCGATGGGCTAGTATAGGCTCGCATAGGTACACCAGATCTGTGTATAAGTATAGACTGTGGAGATAGGCTAGTATAGACTCACTTAAGCTACACGGTATATAACTATACACTTAGGAGATAGGCTAGTATAGGTTCACATCGGCTACACCAGATCTGTATATAAGTATAGCCTGAGGAGATGGGCTAGTATAGGCTCGCATAGGTACACCAGATATGTGTATAAGTATAGACTGTGGAGATAGGCTAGTATAGACTCACTTAAGCTACACAGTATATAACTATACACTTAGGAGATAGGCTAGTATAGGTTCACATAGGCTACACCAGATCTGTATATAAGTATAGGCTGAGGAGATAGGCTAGTATAGGTTCACATAGGCTACACCAGATCTGTATATAAGTAGAGGCTAGTATAGGTTCACATAGGCTACACCAGATCTGTATATAAGTATAGGCTAGTATAGGTTCACATAGGCTGCACCGGATCTGTAGATAAGTATAGACTGCAGAGATAGGCTCACATAGGCCACACCAGATCTGTATATAAGTATAGGCTGAGGAGATAGGGTAGTATAGGCTCACATAGGCTACACCAGATCTGTATATAAGCATAGGCTGAGGAGATAGGCTAGTATAGACTCACATAGGGTGCACCGGATCTGTATATAAGTATAGACTGTGGAGATAGGCTAGTGTAGGCTCACATAGGCTACACCAGATCTGTATATAAGTATAGCCTGGGGAGATAGGCTAGTATAGACTCACATATGCTACACCGGATCGGTATACAAGTATAGACTTAGGAGATAGTCTAGTATAGGTTCACATAGCTACACCAGATCGGTATATAGGTACAGACTGAGGAGATTGGCTAGTGTAAGCTCACTTAGGCTGCACCAGATCTGTGTATTAGTATAGGCTAAGGAGATTAGTATAGACTCACATAAGCTACACCAGATCTGAATGCAAGTATAGACTAAGCAGATAGGCTAGTATAGGCTCACATGGGCTACACCAGATCTGTATATAAGTATAGGCAAAGGAGATGGGCTAGTATAAGCTCACATAGGCTTCACCAGATCTGTATATAAGTATAGGCTGTGGAGATAGGCTAGCATAGACTGTGAAAATAGGTTAGTATAGGCTCACTTAAGCTACACCGGATCAGTAAATAAGTATACACTTAGGAGATAGGCTAGTATAGGCTCACACAGGTTACTCCAGATCTGCATGTAAGTATAAACTGAGGACATGGGCTAGTATAGGCTCACGTAAGCTACACCATATCTTTGTATAAGTATAGGCTGGGGAGAGAGGCTAGTATAGACTCACATAAGCTACACGGGATCTGTATGTAAGTATAGGCTAAGGAGATAGGCTAGTATAGGCCCACATGGGCTACACCAGATCTGTATATAAGTATAGAGTGTGGAGATAGGCTCAGATAGGCTACACCAGATCTGTATATAAGTATAGGCTAAGGAGATGGGCTAGTATAAGCTCACATAGGCTTCACCAGATCTGTATATAAGTATACGCTAAGGAAATCGGCTAGTATAAGCTCACATAGGCTACACGGGATCTGTAAGTAAGTATAGGCTAAGGAGATAGGCTAGTATAGGCTCACATGGGCTACACCAGATCTGTATATAAGTATAGGCTAAGGAGATGGGCTAGTATAAGCTCACATAGGCTTCACCAGATCTTTATATAAGTATAGCCTGGGGAGAGAGGCTAGTATAGACTCACATAAGCTACACGGGATCTGTATGTAAGTATAGGCTAAGGAGATAGGCTAGTATAGGCACACATGGGCTACACCAGATCTGTATATAAGTATAGACTGTGGAGATAGGCTGGTATAGACTCACATAGGCTACACCAGATCTGTATATAAGTAGAGGCTAGTAAAGGCTCACATAGGCTGCACCGGATCTGTATATAAGTATAGGCTGAGGAGATAGGCTAGTATAGGCTCACATAGGCTACACCAGATCTGTATATAAGTATAGGCTGGCGAGATAGGCTAGTATAGACTCACTTAAGCTACACCGGATCATTATATAGGTATAGACTGTGGAGATAGGCTAGTATAGACTCACCTAAGCCACACCGGATCAGTATATCAGTATATAAGTATACACTTAGGAGATAGGCTAGTATAGGTTCACATAGGCTACACCAGATCTGTATATAAGTATAGGCTAGTATAGGCTCACGTAGGGTGTACCGGATCTGTATATAAGTACAGACTGTGGAGATAGGCTATCATAGGCTACACCAGATCTGTATATAAGTATAGGCTGAGGAGATAGGCTACTGTAGACTCACATAGGGTGCACCGGATCTGTATATAACTATACACTTAGGAGATAGGCTAGTATAGGTTCACATAGGCTACACCAGGTCTGTATATAAGTATAGGCTGAGGAGATAGGCTAGTATAGGCTCACATAGGCTACACCAGATCTGTATATAAGTAGAGGCTAGTATGGGCTCACATAGGCTGCACTGGATCTGTATATAAGTATAGGCTGAGGAGATAGGCGAGTACAGACTCACATAGGGTGCACCGGATCTGTATATAAGGATAGACTGTGGAGATAGGCTATTATAGGCTCACATAGGCTACACCAGATCTGTATATAAGTATAGGCTGGGGAGATAGGCTAGTATAGACTCACATAAGCTTCACCGGATCTGTAAGTATAGGCTAAGGAGATAGGCTAGTATACGCTCACATAGGCTACGCCAGATCTGTATATAAGTATAGCCTGAGGAGATAGGCTAGTATAGGCTCACGTAGGCTACACCATATCTGTGTAAGAGTATAGGCTGGGGAGATAGGCTAGTATAGACGCACATAAGCTACACGGTATCTGTATGTAAGTATAGGTTAAGTAGACAGGCTAGTATAGGCTCACATGGGCTACACCAGATCTGTATATAAGTATAGCCTGAGGAGATAGGCGATAGGCTAGTATAGGCTCGCATAGGTACACCAGATCTGTGTATAAGTATAGACTGTGGAGATAGGCTAGTATAGACTCACTTAAGCTACACAGTATATAACTATACACTTAGGAGATAGGCTAGTATAGGTTCACATAGGCTACACCAGATCTGTATATAAGTATAGGCTAGTATAGGCTAGTATAGGCTACCATAGGCTACCATAGGCTGCACCGGATCTGTATATAAGTATAGACTGTGGAGATAGGCTCACATAGGCTACACCAGATCTGTATATAAGTACAGGCTATCATTCTCATAGACTGTGAATAGGTACACCAGATCTGTGTATAAGTATAGGCTGGGGAGATAGGCTAGTATAGGCTCACTTAAGCTACACCGGATCAGTATATAAGTATACACTTAGGAGATAGGCTAGTATAAGTTCACATAGGCTACACCAGATCTGTGTATAAGTATAGACTGAGGAGATAGGCTAGTATAGGCTCACATAGGCTGCACCGGATCTGTATATAAGTATAGACTGGAGATGGGCTAGTATAGACTCACATAGGTTGCACCGGATCTGTATATAAGTATAGACTGTGGAGATAGGCTAGTATAGACTCACTTAAGCTACACCGGATCAGTATATAAGTATACACTTAGGAGATAGGCTAGTATAGGTTCACATAGGCTACACCAGATCTGTATATAAGTATAGGCTAGTATAGGCTCACATAGGCTGCACCGGATCTGTATATAAGTATAGACTGTGGAGATAGGCTCACATAGGCTACACCAGATCTGAATATAAGTATAGGCTGAGGAGATAGGCTAGTATAGACTCACATAGGGTGCACCGGATCTGTATATAAGTATAGACTGTGGAGATAGGCTAGTATAGGCTCACATAGGCTACACCAGATCTGTATATAAGTATAGCCTGGGGAGATAGGCTAGTATAGACTCACATAAGCTACACCGGATCGGTATACAAGTATAGACTTAGGAGATAGTCTAGTATAGGTTCACATAGCTACACCAGATCTGTATATAAGTATAGCCTGAGGAGATATGCTAGTATAAACTCACATAGGTTGCACCGGATCTGTATGTAAGTGTAGACTGTGGAGATAGGGTAGTATAGGCACACATAGGCTACACCAGATCTGTATATAAGTATAGCCTGAGGAGATAGGCTAGTATAGGCTCACATAGGCTACACCAGATCTGTATGTAAGTATAGGCTGGAGAGATAGGCTAGTATAGACTCCCATAAGCTTCACCGGATCTGTATGTAAGTATAGGCTAAGGAGATGGGCTAGTATAAGCTCACATAGGCTTCACCAGATCTGTATATAAGTATAGGCTGTGGAGATAGGCTAGTATAGACCGTGGAAATAGGTTAGTATAGGCTCACTTAAGCTACACCGGATCAGTATATAAGTATACACTTAGGAGATAGGCTAGTATAGGTTCACATAGGCTACACCAGATCTGTATATAAGTGTAGGCTGAGGAGATAGACTAGTATAGGCTCACATAGGCTGCACCGGATCTGTATATAAGTATAGACTGTGGAGATGGGCTAGTATAGACTCACTTAACCTCTTCAGGGATATGGACGTTATATCACGTCCATTTAAAATGACGGACGAGCGATATGGACGTGTATACACGTCCTGTGCGTTTGTGCATTTAACCCTTATTTATCCACTATCTAACTCAACTTATTTTAATTTTCCCCCATTATGAAATATTTAATTAAATTCTATATGCTTTACTGGCTTACCTTTATATGTTCCTTCTGCAGTGGTATGCCTCAAAACAGGGATAAACACACAAGGGCACATCTCCACATTCGCCACAGATCATCCCAGTTTCCTTACGGATTCCCTTCTTGCGGCACACGAAACACCTTCGAGATGGGCGGGACTTCTTTGCTGTTGACGGTATCCTTTTAGGATAATGTTTTCCTTGAAGTCTGAGGGGTGCAGGGCTTTTGGATTTTCTACCCCCAGTATGAAGAGGCCTCTCAACCTGGTATTGTTCAATTAGGCTGCGAGCTATTGATAGTCGAAAGTTCAGGTAGGTCATTGTCTTGTGTGGGTTTAGAGCTCTCCAAATTACCAAACAATTGTATATGGTTATATCCAGCTGGTGCAAAAATACCTTTTTATACCATTTCACTGTTTTTCGTAAAGAGGGATATGCTTGCAATACCTGATCTACTAGATCGACACCGCCCATGTGCATATTGTATTCCTGGATAATATCAGGCTTGAAAATGCACATTTTGGTACAGGCATCTGTTTTTCCAGTGTCAATCATCAAAATCTTAGAGCTGCAATTGGATAATGCCGTAACTACCCTCCTGTCCTGCCAGGCAAGGTAGGTCAAAGGTGGGAGCTGACGCACCTCCATTTCCCCTCTCCTTAGAGCCTTCGTATTCACATCTTGTGGCAAACCAATACGATTTGAACGTACTGTTCCAATTGCATTAGTCTTTCTTTTGTGTAAGGCCATGAATAATTTAGGAGAGCTGTACCAGTTATCTAAGTACACAGTCCTACCCTGATCAAGCACAGGTTCCATTAGGTGCATTACTATGGAGCCAGATAAGCCCAAATCTTTGTCTCCAGTATTGTCAGTCCCTTGACCAGTGTAAATGCAGCTATTGTAAAGATATCCCGTTTTACTTTCACAAACATCAAAACTCTTTATGCCAAATCTAGCCCTTTTTGTTTTGATGTATTGCTTCCAACCTAAGCGGCCCTTCCAAAGCATTAGGCTTTCATCAACAGTGACCTTTTCACCAGGCACATAATTTTCTTTAAATTTTGAAATAATATAATCGAAAACAGGCTTAATTTTGTGGAGTTTGTCATTTACATTCTCTGTGCAGGTGAAATGAAGGAACCGCAAAATTGACGTAAATCTGTTATTTGACATGCATTTTCCAAAAAAAGGAGTAGCTAGCATGTCATCTGTTGACCAATACATGTATAATGCAGGTTTACGAATAACACCCATAAGTATAATTAGACCAATTAGCCTGTAAATCTCATTGAGTGTTACTTCTGTCCACCTTTGAATTCTGCTCTTAGGCCCTAATTTACCTTTAGAGAGCAGGTCTTCCTTCACCTTACTCGCATATACATTTGTTTCTGAAACAATGAGAGACACTAAGTCGGTAGTAAAAAATTTTGTAAAAATGTCAATTGGTTGGCTGTCAGAAGTCAGCTGAGCCTGGGATTGAACACCAGACCCTGTGCTCGTGAAGATGTGCCTGTTTGTATTGGAATTGTTTTCAGCACTCCACAATGCTGACTCTTCACGAACACCTGAAGGAAGTTGGTCACGTTCTTCCTCACTGCTACTTGTACCTATATCCTCCACACCCCCCTCAAATTCGGAAAATTCGCCATCGATATCCAAATCGCTGTCACACAGCAAGAAGTCCTCCACATTATCGTGTGTAATTTCAGAAGCCCTTACACTTCCACCATTCTCTAACCTTTGTGCAACACTGCTTGTTGATGTCATGTTTTAGCTCTGAGATGTAACACTCAAAAGCTTCTCACTTCAGCTACAAGCAGGAAAGTATACGTATGCATTTCAAGAAAGAAACGGAGCCTGTAAGCTATATCCAAGTTACGAAACACGTGTAAGGAAAAATTGCAAACCTGCTTTATTATGATGACTCACAGACCACGCATACACTAGTGCTTTATTTCACACTACGCTTTGTTTTGCTGATGCAAGGGCCACACATACAATGGGTCAACTACTGCTTCTTTCACAGAACTTATATTAGGCGCGTTCGACAAAGCAAAGTTAACTTTTCACCACAGTGAAACAAATTGTGCCATTTCAACGATTTGTAAATGCAACTCAACATTGCTGATGATGTACATGTATACTGCATATAATGAGTTTTATACCAGTTTTTGTTTCATTAAAATAACTTAAAATTTACGCAAAATACAGCTGTGTATTTAGGAAGCACTTATAGCGCATTTAACAATTTAAATGCCCTGCGCTGGATATTGGGTATCCGTTCTCGGGCTGCAGAGCTTTTAAATGGCTGTCGCTCAAGAGGTTAAGCTACACAGTATATAACTATACACTTAGGAGATAGGTTAGTATAGGTTCACATAGGCTATACCAGGTCTGTATATAAGTATAGGCTGAGGAGATAGGCTAGTATAGGCTCACATAGGCTGCACCGGATCTATATATAAGTATAGCCTGAGGAGATAGGCTAGTATAGGCTCACATAGGCTACACCAGATCTGTATATAAGTAGAGGCTAGTATGGGCTCACATAGGCTGCACTGGATCTGTATATAAGTATAGGCTGAGGAGATAGGCGAGTACAGACTCACATAGGGTGCACCGGATCTGTATATAAGTATAGACTGTGGAGATAGGCTATTATAGGCTCACATAGGCTACACCAGATCTGTATATAAGTATAGGCTGGGGAGATAGGCTAGTGTAGACTCACATAAGCTACACCGGATCGGTATACAAGTATAGACTTAGGAGAAAGGCTAGTATAGGTTCACATAGGCTACACCAGATCTGTATATATGTATAGGCTGAGTGGATAGGCTAGTATAGGCTACACCAGATCGGTAAATAGGTACAGACTGAGGAGAGTGGCTAGTGCAGGCTCACATAGGCTGCACCGGATCTGTGTATTAGTATAGGTTAAGGAGATGGGCTAGTATAAGCTCACATAGGCTTCACCAGATGTGTATATAAGTATAGCCTGAGGAGATAGGCTAGTGAGGGCTCACCTAGGCTTCATCATATCTGTATATAAGTATAGGCTGGGGAGATAGGCTAGTATGGGCTCACCTAGGCTGCACCATATCTGTATATAAGTATAGACTGTGGAAAGACGTTACTATAGGCTCACTTAAGCTACACCGGATCAGTATATAAGTATACACTTAGGAGATAGGCTAGTATAGGTTCACATAGGCTACACGAGCTCCGTATAAAAGTATAGGCTGAGGAGATAGACTAGTATAGGCTCACATAGGCTGCACCGGATCGGTATGTAGGTACAGACTCAGGAGATTGGCCAGTTGAAGCTCACATAAGCTACACCGGATCGGTATGCAAGTATAGACTTAGGAGATAGGCTAGTATAGGTTCACATAGGCTACACCAGATCTGTATATAAGTATAGGCTGAGGAGATAGGCTATTATAGGCTACACCAGATCGGTATATAGGTACAGACTGAGGAGATTGGCTAGTGTAGGCTCACATAGGCTGCACCAGGTCTGTGTATTAGTATAGGTTAAGGAGATAGGCTAGTATAGGCTCAAATGGGCTACACCATATCTATATATATAAGTATAGGCTGAGGAGATAGGCTATTATAGGCTACACCAGATCTGTATATAAGTATAGCCTGAGGAGATAGGCTAGTATGGGCTCACCTAGGCTACACCATATCTGTATATAAGTATAGGCTGGGGAGATAGGCTAGCATAGACTCACATAAGCTTCACCGGATCTGTAAGTATAGGCTAAGGATATAGGCTAGTATACGCTCACATAGGCTATGCCAGATCTGTATATAAGTATAGCCTGAGGAGATAAGCTAGTATAGGCTCACGTAGGCTACACCATATCTGTGTACAAGTATAGGCTGGGGAGATAGGCTAGTATAGACGCACATAAGCTACACGGGATCTGTATGTAAGTATAGGCTAAGGAGACAGGCTAGTATAGGCTCACATGGGCTACACCAGATCTGTATATAAGTATAGCCTGAGGAGATCGGCTAGTATAGGCTCGCATAGGTACACCAGATCTGTGTATAAGTATAGACTGTGGAGATAGGCTAGTATAGACTCACTTAAGCTACACAGTATATAACTATACACTTAGGAGATAGGCTAGTATAGGTTCGCATAGGCTACCCCAGATCTGTATATAAGTATAGGCTGAGGAGATAGGCTAGTATATTTTCACATAGGATACACCAGATCTGTATATTAGGATAGCCTGAGGAGATAGGCTAGTATGGGCTCACCTAGGCTTCACCATATCTGTATATAAGTATAGGCTGGGGAGATAGGCTAGTATAGACTCACATAAGCATCACCGGATCTGTAAGTATAGGCTAAGGAGATAGGCTAGTGTACGCTCACATAGTCTACACCAGATCTGTATATAAGTATAGCCTGAAGAGATAGGCTAGTATAGGCTCACGTAGGCTACACCATATCTGTGTACAAGTATAGGCTGGGGAGATAGGCTAGTATAGACTCACATAAGCTACACGGTATTTGTATGTAAGTATAGGCTAAGGAGATAGGCTAGTATAGGCTCACATGGGCTACACCAGATCTGTATATAAGTATAGCCTGAGGAGATACGCTAGTATAGGCTCGCATAGGTACACCAAATCTGTGTATAAGTATAGACTGTGGAGAAAGGCTAGTATAGACTCACTTAAGCTACACAGTATAAAACTATACACTTAGGAGATAGGCTAGTATAGGTTCACATAGGCTACACCAGATCTGTATATAATAGGCTGAGGAGATAGGCTAGTATAGACTCACCTAAGCCACACCGGATCAGTATATAAGTATACACTTAGGAGATAGGCTAGTATAGGTTCACATAGGCTAAACCAGATCTGTATATAAGTAGAGGCTAGTATAGGCTCACATAGGCTGCACCGGATCTATATATAAGTATAGCGTGAGGAGATAGGCTAGTATAGGTTCACATAGGCTACACCAGATCTGTATATAAGTATAGGCTAGTATAGGCTCACATAGGCTGCACCGGATCTGTATATAAGTGTAGACTGTGGAGATAGGGTAGTATAGGCTCACATAGACTACACCAGATCTGTATATAAGTATAGGCTGAGGAGATAGGCTAGTATAGACTCACATAGGGTGCACCGGATCTGTATATAAGTATAGACTGTGGAGATAGGCTAGTGTAGGCTCACATAGGCTACACCAGATCTGTATATAAGTATAGCCTAGTATAGACTCACATAAGCTACACCGGATCGGTATACAAGTATAGACTTAGGAGATAGTCTAGTATAGGTTCACATAGCTACACCAGATCTGTATATAAGTATAGGCTGAGGAGATAGGCTATTATAGGCTACACCAGATCGGTATGTAGGTACAGACTGAGGAGATTGGCTAGTTGAAGCTCACATAGGCTGCACCAGATCTGTGTATTAGTATAGGCTAAGGAGATGGGCTAGTATAAGCTCACATAGGCTTCACCAGATCTGTATATAAGTATAGGCTGTGGAGATAGGCTAGTATAGACTGTGGAAATAGGTTAGTATAGGCTCACTTGAGCTACACCGGATCAGTATATAAGTATACACTTAGGAGATAGGCTAGTATAGGCAGACACAGGTCACTCCGGATCTGTATGTAAGTATAAACTTAGGAGATGGGCTAGTATAGGCTCACGTAGGCTACACCATATCTTTGTATAAGTATAGCCTGGGGAGAGAGGCTAGTATAGACTCACATAAGCTACACGGGATCTGTATGTAAGTATAGGCTAAGGAGATAGGCTAGTATAGGCTCACATGGGCTACACCAGATCTGTATATAAGTATAGACTGTGGAGATAGGCTAGTATAGGCTCACATAGGCTACACCAGATCTGTATATAAGTGGAGGCTGAGGAGATAGGCTAGTATAGACTCACATAGGGTGCACCGGATCTTTATATAAGTATAGGCTGAGGAGATAGGCTAGTATAGACTCACATAGGGTGCACCGGATCTGTCTATAAGTATAGGCTGAGGAGATAGGTTAGTATAGACTCACTTAAGCTACACCGGATCTGTATATAAGTATAGACTATGGAGATAGGCTAGTATAGACTCACCTAAGCCACACCGGATCAGTATATAAGTATACACTTAGGAGATAGGCTAGTATAGGTTCACATAGGCTAAACCAGATCTGTATATAAGTATAGGCTAGTATAGGCACACATAGCCTGTACCGGATCTGTATATAAATACAGACTGTGGAGATGGGCTCACATAGGCTACACCAGATCTGTATATAAGTATAGGCTGTGGAGATAGGCTAGTGTAGACTCACATAGGGTGCACCGGATCTGTATATAAGTATAGACTGTGGAAATCGGCTAGTATAGGCTCACATAGGCTACATCAGATCTGTATATAAGTATAGGCTGGGGAGATAGGCTAGTATAGACTCACATAAGCTACACCGGATCGGTATACAAGTATAGACTTAGGAGATAGGCTAGTATAGGTTCACATAGGCTACACCTGATCTGTATATAAGTATAGGCTGAGGAGATGGGCTATTATAGGCTACACCAGATCGGTATATAGGTACAGACTGAGGAGATTGGCTAGTGTAGGCTCACATAAGCTACACCAGATCTGTATGCAAGTATAGATTAAGGAGATAGGCTAGTATAGGCTCACATGGGCTACACCAGATCTGAATATAAGTATAGCCTGAGGAGATAGACTAGTATGGGCTCACCTAGGCTACACCATATCTGTATATAAGTATAGGCTGTGGAGATAGGCTAGTATAGACTGTGGAAATAGGTTAGTATAGGCTCACTTAAGCTACACCCGATCAGTATATAAGTATACACTTAGGAGCTAGGCTAGTATAGGTTCACATAGGCTATACCAGATCTGTATACAAGAATAGGCTGAGGAGATAGGCTAGTATAGGCTCACATAGGCTGCACCGGATGTGTATATAAGTATAGGTTGAGGAGATAGGCTAGTATAGACTAACATAGGGTGCACCGGATCTGTATATAAGTATAGACTGTGGAGATAGGCTAGTATAGGCTCACATAGGCTACACCACATCTGTATATAATAGAGGCTAGTATAGGCTCACATAGGCTGCACCGGATCTGTATATAAGTATAGACTGTGGAGATAGGCCAGTATAGACTCACTTAAGCTACACCGGATCTGTATAGAAGCATAGACTGTGGAGATAGGCTAGTATAGACTCACTTAACTACACCGGATCAGTATATACGTATACACTTAGGAGATAGGCTAGTATAGGTTCACATAGGCTACACCAGATCTGTATATAAGTATAGGCTAGTATAGACTCACATAGGCTGCACCAGATCTGTATATAAGTATAGACTGTGGAGATAGGCTCACATAGGGTACACCTGATCTGTATATAAGTATAGGCTGAGGAGATAGGCTAGTGTAGGCTCACATAGGCTACACCAGATCTGTATATAAGTATAGGCTGAGGAGATAGGCTAGTATAGACTCACATAGGTTGCACCGGATCATTATATAAGTATAGACTATGGAGATAGGCTAGTATAGACTCACTTAAGCTACACAGTATATAACTATACACTTAGGAGATAGGCTAGTATAGGTTCACATAGGCTACACCAGATCTGTATAGAAGTATAGGCTGAGAAGATAGGCTAGTATATGCTCACATAGGCTGCACCGGATCTGTATATAAGTATAGACTGTGGAGATAGGCTAGTATAGGCTCACATAGGCTACACCAGTTCTGTATATAATAGAGGCTAGTATAGGCTCACATAGGCTGCACCGGATCTGTATATAAGTAGAGGCTAGTATAGGCTCACATATGCTGCACCGGATCTGTATATAAGTATAGGCTGAGGAGATAGGCTAGTATAGGCTCACATAGGCTACACCAGTTTTGTATATAATAGAGGCTAGTATAGGCTCACATAGGCTGCACCGGATCTGTATATAAGTATAGACTGTGGAGATAGGCTAATATAGACTCACTTAAGCTACACCGGATCAGTATGTAAGTATACACTTAGGAGATAGGCTAGTATAGGTTCACATAGGCTACACCAGATCTGTATATAAGTATAGGCTAGTATAGACTCACATAGGCTGCACCGGATCTGTATATAAGTATAGACTGTGGAGATAGGCTCACATAGGCTACACCAGATCTGTATATAAGTATAGGCTGAGGAGATAGGCTAGTATAGGCTCACATAGGCTACACCAGATCTGTATATAAGTATAGGCTGGGGAGATAGGCTAGTTAGACTCACAAAAGCTACACCGGATCGGTATACAAGTATAGACTTAGGAGATAGGCTAGTATAGGTTCACGTAGGCTACCCCAGATCTGTATATAAGTATAGGCTGAGGAGATAGGCTATTATAGGCTACACCAGGTCGGTATATAGGTACAGACTGAGGAGATTGGCTAGTGTAGGCTCACATAGGCTGCACCAGATCTGTGTAATGGTATAGGTTAAGGAGATAGGCTGGGGAGATAGGCTAGTGTAGACTCACATAAGCTACACCAGATCTGTATGCAAGTATAGACTAAGGAGATAGGCTAGTATAGGCTCACATGGGCTACACCAGATCTGTATATAGGTATAGCCTGAGGAGATAGGCTAGTATGGGCTCACCTAGGCTACACCATATTTGCATATAAGTATAGGCTGGAGAGATAGGCTAGTATAGACTCACATAAGCTTCACCGGATCTGTAAGTATAGGCTAAGGAGATAGGCTAGTATAGGCTCACATAGGCTACACCAGATCTGTATATAAGTATAGCCTGAGGAGATAGGCTAGTATAGGCTCACGTAGGCTACTCCATATATGTGTACAAGTATAGGCTGGGGAAATAGGCTAGTATAGACCTACATAAGCTACACGGGATCTGTATGTAAGTATAGGCTAAGGAGATAGGCTAGTATAGGCTTACATGGGCTACACCAGATCTGTATATAAGTATACACTTAGGAGATAGGCTAGTATAGGTTCACATAGGCTACACCAGATCTGTATATAAGTGTAGGCTGAGGAGTAAGACTAGTATAGGCTCACATAGGCTGCACCGGATCTGTATGTAAGTATAGACTGTGGAGATAGGCTAGTATAGACTCACATAGGTTGCACCGGATCTGTATGTAAGTGTAGACTGTGGAGATAGGGTAGTATAGGCACACATAGGCTACACCAGATCTGTATATAAGTATAGCCTGAGGAGATAGGCTAGTATAAACTCACATAGGTTGCACCGGATCTGTATGTAAGTGTAGACTGTGGAGATAGGGTAGTATAGGCACACATAGGCTACACTAGATCTGTATATAAGTATAGCCTGAGGAGATAGGCTAGTATAGGCTCACATAGGCTACACCAGATCTGTATGTAAGTATAGGCTGGAGAGATAGGCTAGTATAGACTCACATAAGCTACACCGGATCTGTATGTAAGTATAGGCTAAGGAGATAGGCTAGTATAGGCTTACATGGGCTACACCAGATCTGTATATAAGTATAGGCTAAGGAGATGGGCTAGTATAAGCTCACATAGGCTTCACCAGATCTGTATATAAGTATAGGCTGTGGAGATAGACTAGTATAGGCTCACATAGGCTGCACCGGATCTGTATATAAGTATAGACTGTGGAGATGGGCTAGTATAGACTCACTTAAGCTACACAGTATATAACTATACACTTAGGAGATAGGCTAGTATAGGTTCACATAGGCTACTCCAGGTCTGTATATAAGTATAGGCTGAGGAGATAGGTTAGTATAGGCTCACTTAAGCTACACCAGATCAGTATATAAGTATACACTTAGGAGATAGGCTAGTATAGGTTCACATAGGCTACACCAGATCTGTATATAAGTGTAGGCTGAGGAGATAGACTAGTATAGGCTCACATAGGCTGCACCGGATCTATATATAAGTATAGCCTGAGGAGATAGGCTAGTATAGGCTCACATAGGCTACACCAGATCTGTATACAAGTAGAGGCTAGTATGGGCTCACATAGGCTGCACTGGATCTGTATATAAGTATAGGCTGAGGAGATAGGCAAGTACAGACTCACATAGGGTGCACCGGATCTGTATATAAGTATAGACTGTGGAGATAGGCTATTATAGTCTCACATAGGCTACACCAGATCTGTATATAAGTATAGGCTGGGGAGATAGGCTAGTGTAGACCCATATAAGCTACACCGGATCGGTATACAAGTATAGACTTAGGAGAAAGGCTAGTATAGGTTCACATAGGCTACACCAGATCTGTATATATGTATAGGCTGAGTGGATAGGCTAGTATAGGCTACACCAGATCGGTATATAGGTACAGACTGAGGAGATTGGCTAGTGCAGGCTCACATAGGCTGCACCGGATCTGTGTATTAGTATAGGTTAAGGAGATAGGCTAGTATAGGCTACACCAGATCTGTATGCAAGTATAGACTAAGGAGATAGGCTAGTATAGGCTCACATGGGCTACACCAGTACTGTATATAAGTATAGCCTGAGGAGATAGGCTAGTATGGGCTCACCTCGGCTGCACCATATCTGTATATAAGTATAGACTGTGGAAATACGTTACTATAAGCTCACTTAAGCTACACCGGATCAGTATATAAGTATACACTTAGGAGATAGGCTAGTATAGGTTCACATAGGCTACACGAGCTCCGTATATAAGTATAGGCTGAGGCGATAGACTAGTATAGGCTCACATAGGCTGCACCGGATCTGTATGTAAGTGTAGACTGTGGAGATGGGCTAGTATAGACTCACTTAAGCTACACAGTATATAACTATACACTTAGGAGATAGGCTAGTATAGGTTCACATAGGCTACACCAGGTCTGTATATAAGTATAGGCTGAGGAGATAGGCTAGTATAGGCTCACATAGGCTGCACCGGATCTATATATAAGTATAGCCTGAGGAGATAGGCTAGTATAGGCTCACATAGGCTACACCAGATCTGTATATAAGTAGAGGCTAGTATGGGCTCACATAGGCTGCACTGGATCTGTATATAAGTATAGGCTGAGGAGATAGGCAAGTACAGACTCACATAGGGTGCACCGGATCTGTATATAAGTATAGACTGTGGAGATAGGCTATTATAGTCTCACATAGGCTACACCAGATCTGTATATAAGTATAGGCTGGGGAGATAGGCTAGTGTAGACCCATATAAGCTACACCGGATCGGTATACAAGTATAGACTTAGGAGAAAGGCTAGTATAGGTTCACATAGGCTACACCAGATCTGTATATATGTATAGGCTGTGTGGATAGGCTAGTATAGGCTACACCAGATCGGTATATAGGTACAGACTGAGGAGATTGGCTAGTGCAGGCTCACATAGGCTGCACCGGATCTGTGTATTAGTATAGGTTAAGGAGATAGGCTAGTATAGGCTACACCAGATCTGTATGCAAGTATAGACTAAGGAGATAGGCTAGTATAGGCTCACATGGGCTACACCAGTACTGTATATAAGTATAGCCTGAGGAGATAGGCTAGTATGGGCTCACCTAGGCTGCACCATATCTGTATATAAGTATAGACTGTGGAAATACGTTACTATAGGCTCACTTAAGCTACACCGGATCAGTATATAAGTATACACTTAGGAGATAGGCTAGTATAGGTTCACATAGGCTACACGAGCTCCGTATATAAGTATAGGCTGAGGCGATAGACTAGTATAGGCTCACATAGGCTGCACCGGATCTGTATGTAAGTGTAGACTGTGGAGATAGGCTATTATAGACTCACATAGGTTGCACCGGATCTGTATGTAAGTGTAGACTGTGGAGATAGGGTAGTATAGGCACACATAGGCTACACCAGATCTGTATATATGTATAGCCTGAGGAGATAGGCTAGTATAGGCTCACATAGGCTACACCAGATCTGTATATAAGTATAGGCTGGAGAGATAGGCTAGTATAGACTCACATAAGCTACACCGGATCCGTATGTAAGTATAGGCTAAGGAGATAGGCTAGTATAGGCTCACATGGGCTACACCAGATCTGTATATAAGTATAGCCTGAGGAGATAGGCTAGTATAGGCTCACGTAGGCTACACCATATCTCTATATAAGTATAGCCTGAAGAGATAGGCTAGTGTAGACTCACATACGGTGCACCGGATCTGTGTATAAGTATAGACTGTGGAGATAGGCTAGTATGGGCTCACATAGGCTACAGTAGATCTGGATATAAGTATAGGCTGGGGAGATAGGCTAGTATAGACTCACATAAGCTACACTGGATCGGTATACAAGAATAGACTTAGGAGATAGGCTAGTATAGGTTCACATAGGCTACACCAGAACTTTGTATTAGTATAGGTTAAGGAGATAGGCTGGTGAGATAGGCTAGTATAGACTCACATAAGCTACACCAGATCTGTATGCAAGTATAGACTTAGGAGATAGGCTGGTATAGGCTCACATGAGCTACACCAGATCTATATATAAGTATAGCCTGAGGAGATAGGCTAGTATGGGCTCACCTAGGCTACACCACATCTGTATATAAGTATAAGCTGGGGATATAGGCTAGTATAGACTCACATAAGCTTCACTGGATCTGTAAGTATAGGCTAAGGAGATAGGGTAGTATACACTCACATAGGCTACACCAGATCTGTATATAAGTATAGCCTGAGGAGATAGGCTAGTATAGGCTCACCCAGGCTACACCATATCTGTGTGCAAGTATAGGCTGGGGAGATAGGCTAGTATAGACTCACATAAGCTACACGGGATCTGTATGTAATTATAGGCTAAGGAGATAGGCTAGTATAGTCTCACATGGGCTACACCAGATCTGTATATAAGTATAGCCTGAGGAGATGGGCTAGTATATGCTCGCATAGGTACACCAGATCTGTATATAAGTATACCCTGAGGAGATAGGCTATTATAGGCTACACCAGGTCGGTATATAGGTACAGACTGAGGAGATTGGCTTGTGTAGGCTCACATAGACTACACCATATCTGTATATAAGCATACCTTGTGGAGATGGGCTAGTATAGGCTCACGTAGGCTACACCATATCTGTATATAAGTATAGACTGAGGAGATAGGCTAGTATAGGCTCACATGGGCTACACCAGATCCGTGTATAGGTATACCAAGCTCTTCAAAAGCTAGGAAGCTACTGAAAAGGAAATAATTGTGGCGCAAAAACTATAGGAGTAAAAGGAGGATTGCCAATCGTGCGTCGTAAAAATAACGAGGCTTAGCATTCTAGGGTTAAAGAACAAACAAACCCACAGCTGCATGACCACCCAGATCATATGAACAAAAATTTCTGTAAAGTCATCCTAGAAACTGCAAAAAAACGTATTCCTCGGGGAAGAATAAAAAATTTCAAACCCTTTTGGAACCCCCAGTTAGAAGAACTTAAAAAGCAAAGGCTAGAAATACAAGCAAAGCTAGAAATACAGCTGAACAAACAAAAAACATATCTTATACACAAATATGGTGAAAGAAATGTGCCTCACTAAAAAAAGAAATTAGTACAGCTAAAAAGAATCACTTTAATAATTTCTTAGAAAAAATGGATTATAGGACAGATGTTCATAAAGTTCATAAAAAATGTCAAGGACAGGAGAGAAAGCAACAGCACACCTATCATACACAACAATAAAATATTAACAAATGATGCAGCCATAGCCGAAACATTCAATAAATATTATGCTAATTCACATAAAGTAACAAGAAATAATAAAAAAGAACTTGAACAATTTAAGAAAGATTTGAAACAAGAAAGAGAATGTGATCCTAACACTCAATAGAATGTCTTTTATCAAAATTTTAATACATAAGAACTGAATATTGCAATTAATAATCTAAAAAACAAAAGGTCTGCTGTACCAGATCACATACATCCAGAATTCATAAAAAAACTTTGGAAAAACAGCAAAACAACAACTACTGAAACTCTACAATCTATCCTGGAAAACCATTGTACCTGCTGAATGGCGAAAAGCAATAATTGTGCCACTCTTGAAGAGAGACAAAACAGCATCAGAAATAAAAAATTATAGTCCAATAGCTCTTACTAGTATAATAGCAAAAGTGATGGAAAGAATGGTGTCAAATAGGTTAAATTGGTTTCTAGGATCCCAAAATTTAATTTCCCCATCTCAAGCTGGATTCAGAGAGTTTCACTCTACAAATGAACAAGTCAAGAAATCAAACTTCTCAG
This sequence comes from Tenodera sinensis, assembly GCA_030765045.1. Lineage (NCBI taxonomy): Eukaryota > Metazoa > Arthropoda > Insecta > Mantodea > Mantidae > Tenodera > Tenodera sinensis. The sequence goes on from CM060965.1 coordinate 39,863,055, forward strand.
TCAAGAAATCAAAGACTCCTTCAATAGAAAAGAAGATAATTTATCACTTTTTATTGATTTCCAAAGTGCATATGAGTCTATATGCAGAACAAAACTGCTAAAGAAAGTAAAAAAAAAGGGATACAAGGTCCAATGTTTTCATGGCTATGTCATTTCCTAACATTTCCTAACACAACGCTTTATTGCTACCAGATATGGAAGAAATATATTTAAATATAAACAAGTACACCGGGGCTTACCACAAGGTGCAGTGCTCAGCACTACACTTTCTAATATATTTATTAATGGTCTGCCACAACAAATACAAGAATCAAGTGTGAAGTGTGCACTATTTGCTGATGACTTAGTAATGTGGATTTCAAAACCAAAAAACAAAAGTACAGAACTAGAAAAAACCATGCAACAATCCTTAAACAACCTACAAAAGTGGACCAAAGAAAATTTAATGACCGTTAATACAACAAAATCAAACTATCAAATCTTTTCACTAAGAAAAAAATCACTAAAAATAAAACTAAATTTTGAGGGTCAACAATTACCAGAAACAAAGGAAGCAAAGTATTTAGGAGTTACATTTGATACCAAACAAATAGAAAATGTAATACAAAGAGCAGAGAGGCGCCTTTCACTGTTAAAACGTCTAACAGGAATGAAGTCTGAGATTAATTACAGGTGCTATCAAAACCACATCAATAGCAGCTATGGAAATACTAACCAACCAATACCCCATTGAATATGAAATAGAAAAAGCGGCTCTTATTCAACACGAAAAGTTGATCAGACTCCCATTCAATACATGGAACAAGAGAAATTTTACACATACACTAAAGACTCAGGAGAGCTTTCTTTCCAAAAATTAAAGACATCAAGAAGAATGTATACCTTCCTAATTCAAAGGAAAACTTCATATCTAAAGTCAATCCGACACAAACATTAGACATCACATATTATTTCCACCTGACAGAAGAAGTTAAGAAAAGTGATACTCCAACTAGTGTTCTAAAATTGTTGGCATTAGAGACAATCGATACTAGATTTCCAGAACACGAATGGCTCCATATTTATACTGATGGATCATTGATATAAAACTGAGATAGAACAGGGGCTGGAGTCATGTGTCACCCCTTTTCCTATTACAAATCTTTTAAGTTATGGAACTACTAACTTTGATGGAGAAATTGAAGCAATTCAAATGGCCCTACAAAATCTTTTGTACAGAATTTCACATTTTCAGTAAGCAGTTATTCTCTAAGATTCCAGGGCGGCAATTATAGCAATTACTTCCAAGTTGCCACCAAAAAACCAAACAATTATAGAATGTTGGAAAATCCTTACCCACGTAACAGAACTTCAAAAACACCTAGTCTTCCAATGGATACCAGCTCACTGTGGACTGAGTGGTAATGAGAAAGCTGATTTTCTTGCAAAAAAGGGTACCAGCTGTGTACAAAAATCTATTGTTAATCTACCATTTTATGCAGCTAAAAGATTAGTCAACTCTGAATTCCAAAAAATTATTGCAAAATATTACTATGAAAAATCTAAGAATAAAAGATGGGAACTACCAAACATTCAAACAGTAATTCCTGAGTATCCTCAAAAAACGGCAGTTGCAACCTTCAGATTGATTGCAGGACATGATTGTCTGGCAAAACATTTAAACAGAATTGGGATATATTCTTCACCACTCTGTCCTCTACGTGATCTGCAAGAGGAAATGGACCGAGACCACCTTCAAATATGCCCGGCCACTTCTAGCACCCCATCCATCAGTGAAAAATATTGGAGAGCAAGAGGATTAATGACTTCATTGTCAGAAATCCAGCATTAGCTAACAACATTTTTTGTACAGTAAGGTTTGGTCTCTCATACGGTTTATCAGTTATGCAAAAGTAAACAGGACTACGTGGGCTATAGCCAGAAATTCAAAATATACATTTCATTTGCCACAAAAATATCTTAAACATATGACATTTTAATCAAAATCATTAGTGCCATTTTCAAGATAATCAAAAGTTTCGAAAATTTTCCATGTAAAGGGTAGTTTAGGATAGAGGAATTTTCTTCAGAATCTTTATGTTGCATCCTTCAAAGATATTGAACTTAAAGACCAACTTTGGTTTTTAACATAATTTTCATTTTTGAGTTATGCTGTTAATACGCACACCTACACTCCAGCCCCCACACATTCCCACTCTCTCATGGACCTTTTTCTAAAAATGCTTTTTTTTTGGATTCAGCAGGCCTCAAAACATATATCTAGTGAAATCTTGACATTGAAATTTTGGGTCAAATACAGGGTTTGCACAAATGATCTGAGCAGTTTCAAAAATTTATTATAGCAATATTATTTAACTGAACACTACAAACACTGTATACTCAGATATAACAACTCAAAGTTCTTTTTTAATAGCTTACAGGTATTCGATATGTGCTTCATGAGTGACTTTACAAATATCAACTTGATAATCAAGTTTGGTCCACACTTGATGTAACATGTCCCTGTTAATTTCACCAAATGCGTTGATGATGTGGACCTGTAGTTCTCGTAGATCAGCAGGTAATGGTGGCGTGAACTGCATCCTTCACATAACCACATACGAAAAAGTAGCAAGGGGTGAGGGTGGAAGAGCGTGGAGGCCATGACATGAGTGCATTATCTTCATTCCCGGTATGACCTATCCATTGATCTCGAAGTCTGATGTTCAGGAAGTCACGAATATCATGGCGGTAATGAGGTGGAGCACCATCCTGTTGGTAGATGACAGTATCAGCCTCCAACTGTGGCAGGAGTCAAGTCTCCAACATATCCAGGTAGATGTGCCCTGTAATGGATTTTTCAGTGAGGAAGAAGGGACTGTAAATGTTAGATTGTGATATTGCACAGAAAAGATTCAGTTTAGGCAAATTACAAACGTACTGCATGATGGAATGGGGCTTTTCAATTCCCCAAATCCTTACATTATGCCTGTTCACTTTACCACTGAGAAAGAATGCTGCTTCGTCACTGAAAACGATCTTATCACAAAACTTGTCTTTCATATGCTCCTGGAAACTGCTACAAAATTTAAAGCGTTTCACTTTGTCCTCAGGTGATAATGCTTGTAACAGCTGTAAATGATAAGGGTGTGCCTTCAATCTTTTCCGTAACACTTTCCAAACGGTTGTACATAGAATGTTCAATTCTTTACTGGCTTGACAAGTTTATTTTTGTAGGCTACATGTGAAGCTAGCTAGCAGACGGCCAACTGTTTCTTTAGGCATTCTCGGCCAACCCGTTGTTTTGCCCTTACATAGGCATCCCATGGTTATCAACTGTTGATACCATTTACGTATAGAGTTGGCAGTGGGTGGTTCTTTCCGGTACTTTGTTCTAAAGTTTGTTGCATGATTGTCACAGATTTACTCGTATGAAACTCAAGAACAGCAAACGCTTTTTCACTGTTGGTCACCATCTTACAACTGTTGGCTCTCGTGGCCATACGAAGAAGCATAAGTAACAACTGCACTCTTGCGGAGGAAGGAAGAAGCATCATGACTGCTGCAAACAAAACTTGGAGAGGTAGCTAACTTACAACATCAAACACCATCACCATATGTTTAATAATACAACTAAAAATAATCACGAAACCGCTCAAATCATTTGTGCCCACCTGTACTATACTTCCCCTACTCACTATACATAGTAGAGAAAGTAAAAATTGTATTTTTATTTATAATCTTTTTTTTATCAGCAATGATTCATTACAACATTAAAAGTTTTGGTTCTTTTCTGTCACAGATATGAGTAATTCTTTTTCTAAAGTTTAACATCTTTTAACTGGTTAGGTCATATCAGACAGTAAATGAAGTGATGAAATGATGCTCAAATGAGCTTAAAGTTGCCTGACGTTTATCTTTAAGAATAAGAGAAAACCCAGCAAAAAAACCTTATCCAGGTTGCTCACTGTAATCGAGATTCGAACTCAGCACCACTTGAATGTGAGGCAGACATACTGCTCCCATACAACAGAGGTGGGTATGTGAGTAATCTAAGCTCCCATAATCTGTTTTTATATCATGATTCTCATTTGTTACAAACTTGTAATGAGCAACAGCCCGTGATAAAACGAAATTAATGATATAAAGAATTAATAAAAATTGCCATATAACTATTTTCTCTAAAAATAAACAACAAATAAATGGGCTGCTTTTGGATTCTATTCCATTTTAATATTCTTAAAAATATTCCCATAAAATTTATCTCTAAAATCAACAAGGTAGAGAGTATTAAACAAAAATCTAATTTTCCATGTTAAATGCCTATGTTCCGTTATTTGATTTTCACTCTGTGTAATATATATCCCTAGGGGACTGTAACCTCAAGTTAAGGAGAAAGTGCATATGTTGTGATAGGTTTTAACATTTTGTAATTCAATGCTGTGATCCTTAATAAATTTTCTCCTTGACTAGAGGCAAAAAAAAGTGCTTACATACTTGCCAAACTTTCACCGAGAAGACCCCAAGTGTGCTGCTGATGAAATTCCTCAGTTATAGACAAAGTATCTGTACAAGAAAACTCAAATGGACCACAGCCTCTTGGCCCAGAAGATACTCCTGGCTATTTTTATCACTATTTTTTATTTTTCTTGTTATTTGTTTAAAATGTCATTATCTTTACTCTTTCTATTGTTATTTTAAAATTATAATTTTGACGAATTTGACTTGTTTGAAAATATTTAATTATAAATCTTTAGTGTTATCTGATCACCATATACTAACATGTTTTTGCAATACTTGATACGTAAGTCAATCATTGCGAACACATATTTGGTAGTATGAGCTAAATTTACAATTCATTTATCAATTTGCTTCTTCATTACAGTTTTTAATCACGTCATTCATGTATGAGTTGAATAAAACTAGGGAGAGATTGCAGCCTTCTATACTCTACAATAATTACAATAAACTGGAAATGGCATTACAACTCGCTTTGGCTGTGGTAATGTCATTCCACAAATTTCTGTTGGTACAATTAGTTTCTCTGTAAACTTTTACATTCTTTCTCACTTAAAGACATTTCTTGCTAATAAAGTTTTTCAGTACTATACTGATCTATACTGGGTGTTCATTTTTATCTATGATTTCCCACATAGAAATAAACATCATCAGTAGCAACGCTGATGAAGCAAGTTTATGTACAGTCCCTTCAGCAGCCAGAGATCATATTTGATGTGGAGACAGGTGTTCAGGCATGTAGGTTACTGTCATAACACAGATAAACATACTATTTGATGACTGAGTCTTGCCTGCATAATACAAAGTGTGCCTAGTTCCACTTTTTGTGTAGGATGGCAAATTAATTGGTTTTCAAGAAGAAACCTCTGTCCAGAAATACAGTTTGGACGCTGTAGCACATCAAATGTGAGATGGGTGTGCATTCACATTTTGTCCATAAACCCAACATGAGCAGCGATTCGAACTGTCTACATTACAAATGGGCTTTGAACTGTGTACCTCCTACATCAGTGCAGAGCCTACATTGACAGTGCCGAGCACAACATGATCCGATAAATGCAGTTGTCTTTGAAGATTTTCAATTGCTCTGTATGCTTGAGCAAGATCCTCCACTGATGTTACAGGAGTGCCATACACCATACTTTTCATACACTTCATCTGAGAGGTGTCAGATCTGGCAACCGTGCTGGCCATGGAACTGGTCCATCTCTACCAATCCATCAATTTGGATATGCAATTTAACACTTTGCATCAAAGTGTTCTGCAGCTCCGTCGTGTTAGAGCTACATTACCTGCTGAACATTTAGTGGCACTACGTCCAAAAGGGTAGACAAAACATCTCTAATAAATGTGAGATACATTAGTTCTGTTAGGCAGTAGATATGCTCAGGTCATTCATCTGCAGTACACAGATATCCAAAGGGCTGCATACTTTGTATTAAGATGCGAAAATGAATTGGAACATATTGTCACAACCATTTGTTCTGACACTTCGATGGTCTCCAGTGCCCAAACTGTGCACTTCCGGGCAAAGGTTGCTTCTTGAGCACCAATGAATTTGCCATCCTGCGTAACATACTGAGCATTGTCAGTGTTTTTTTTGGAATATCTTATATATATATATATATATATATATATATATATATATATGCCTGCAAATTTATACACATACCCAATTCAATCAGCATATTAAAACCCTCCTCAAATGTGAAAACGATTAGTAATACATTTGTAATTGTTTTTTACTTTATACTAGATCATAAACCACAATAATACAGAAAATAGAACACTCGATTGTCATTGTATTGTGCAGGACGACCATTTGAAATTTCTTAGCCAGCATTAATTGGAGTTTTCTTTCACAACATTTCTCAGTATGAATGGTATTGCTATTCTGGTGTTTGGGTGCAGTATGTTTTTGTCTCTGAAAGAGTATTAGTTAATAAAAATGTTTCTTGGGAAAGTTGTTTATTTTGAAGAGCTTTATTTAACAATACCCTATTTGACCCCCACTTTTGTTAGAAATTTTAAACTGATACACTGACCCCACTACTGATTATGGCTGATAGATGAAATCATGCTCTAGTGAAACTTAATATGTGCTTTTATTACTTGTTACTTTTTCTACTGTCCTTGTTTACAGAGGGAGAGGAAAGCCACTATATTAACTTTCGGTTCTAAGTGATCATCCTTTCACCCCCTGACAGTTTCCTCACCTATACCATTTGCCTATTTGATCTGTTTCAAGTGAAAGTTACAGTGGTAGTTTACTGCTATTCTAGCTCCTGCAAGAAAGAAAGAAGTAGCTTGAGTAAACAATTGCACTACTGGCTCATCTTGCTGTTTGGAAGGGATTTCTGTTTCACCCAATCAGTCACCAATACTTAAGGATGGCAGACAACTAGAGGGGACGGGTATTCTCTTTCTTCAGAACGAGTGCCAAGATAAAAGACAAGGACTATAGGTATGAATATTTTTATCATTAAAATTTTAATCTTGTTTTTTCCAAAATAAATGACCATATTGAACTTCTGATTTATAAGGGCCAAAAGTAATTTCTCTAAGTTTTCTGAGAATCTATTACTCTACATGACTATTCAGGATAAAACAATTTTAAATATTCAAAGAATGCATTAAATTTGCTTTTTAGATATGCCAACAAGATATTTTCAAATAATACTGAATCTTACTCTCACAGTTTACTTTGTGCAATGCATATAAAAGACATGTAAAATGCCTAAAAATAAATTTATACAATCAGAAGCAAAATTAATATTTTCATGCAGTGTACTAATTTTCTGCTAATTATAAGTGTGTTTTGGGGATATATAGTTATTCCTTCAAGTTTAACCCATTGCCCAATGACTACACTGCAATTAATGTGCTATATATGCTATACTTCCTTTAATTCCTAAACTAGTGTTTATATCCCCTTCTGAGGCACTTAAATGTAAATGTTCAAATAGCCATAATTATTGCTTTCATTCAAAACTGAACATCATGAGTTTGAATTCCAGTGAAGTCAAATGTGCCTGTTGTAATGGATGGGGAGGGCTCACACGAAGTAACTGGTGTGATGATATGCATGGGTGACAGCAGTTGCATGGATTTTGCTTTTTATTAAAAAAACACACACTTCAATAGCATTAAAATAAATTAATATATTTATGATATAAAACAGCTACAAATCTTCTATTCCATTGATAAAGATGAGCATAATATCTCAAAATAATAATGAAAAAGAAATTAAATATTTGAGATATTTTCCAAAAAGTCATTTTACATTGGACGTCTGTACACATCCATATCAGGGAAGAGGTAAGGAACAAAAACCTGGATATGTTCTGGATTCATTACTTGTTGAAAATTATCTGTAATCTCCTAATTGAATTTATGTGACATAATTCAGCCACACTCGCTAGAAGAAAATTTAGTCTGCTTTAATTCTGAGCATTTCATACTTAACTACATTACTGTAGTAGGCATGCATAGCTATTACTTTCAGTTACAGCTAATGTGCTATTCTCATTACCAAAAATATTATTTATACCTGTCCCATCCTGCAGATAGAAAAAAGTACTATTTCAAGTCATTATTTAAATTTTATTATTTCTTCTCCTTATGATGGCAAGACAAAAACATTCTATTAAATTCCTTCAAATTATATTATTACAAAGCAATTACATTTATATAAAAACAAAAGAAAACAAGACAACGAATAGTGGGCTACAATAAGTTATAATCACAGGAATAAAAATAAATTAATTGAAACAGCAGAAATAGGATGGAAATTTTCTTTAGGTAACATTTAAACTTCTGTAAGTTTTCATGCATTTTTTAATACCTCATTTGCTTTACTTTGGTAGTAACGTATACTTAAGCAACAATAAGATATGAAAAACAACAGGTCTTTTTTTGCTATTTGCAGAAATATACTATAGTAAAACATCTATAACCAAAACAGCTAATTTCATATTGCAATGCTAATAATGCATTATGTAAAACATTGTTTTGCAGTTGTTCATTTTAAATCAAATTTATTTTTAAGAAGCATAAAATAATTTTTTGTCTTATTAGATCAAGAACATACAAGAGGAACAGCTAAACTGAACTAATATAATGTATGCTTCTAAATAACTCTTAAAATTAAAAGTTGAATATAATTGTATAATCCTTACATTTCTATTATTGAGACACTTTTTTGAAGGATACTCAATTTTTTCTCTTTTATACATTGAACACTTTTGAGAATCAATGTAAAATATGATGAAAGATGCTTAGCAATGAAACAAAGCATATAAATTGTTGTAACTTAAGTGCATTAAACCTTAACCAAATAAAGCCAATTGCAATTAATTACATTCTCATATGCCAGCCATTACGAAGAAGAGAAATGTGCAAACAAGCATTTTAATAATATCTTATGGTCCTCCCAAAGAGGCAGTCCTCATTGTGCAGATTCATAGATCTAACCATGAAATCCACAAATGTTGTGAAAAACAAGCTTCAATCATAAGTGGAAAAAAAATGTGAAAAATAATGTAAAAGACTATCACATAAAAGGGCATTACTCTCAGAACTGTGAGGCTTTATCAAAAGAAGTATGTATGAAATCAGGTGTCCTTACTTCTTCAAGCATCTCATGATAGATTAATAATCATCTCAAAATAATCTTTAAGCCTTGCGTATATAAGTTCAGCAGCTTTCATTTCCTTAACAAGTGCTTTACACACACAGTTCAACATTCATTCATAATATGCATGTAAATAAAGATTACAAATAGAGTAGATTCCCAAAATAACACAGTTCTTGGGGGACATGCTTTAGCCCCATGTTATATCAAAATGCAAGCTTAGAAGTGACAAAAATCAATCCCGTAGAGTTGGTGAGAAACATTTGTGCAATAATAAACTATAGTATATTGTGAAGTATGTAATATATGGTGAAGTACACTACTTTTAAATGCAATTACACACCAGTTGTGCTAGGGGTGTATTCTGGTCCTGCAACTGTTCTTAATTTATACAATACATACAATTACACTGTATCCATTTTACAGTAACTTAGACACATTGTCTTAAAGAAATCAGTAAGTTTTCTTTGGCAACATAATTTACAACTTTTTTGCCCATGTATTGTTTGATTGTAGAAAGATGGAGATGAACACTGTTTGATTAATTTTGCTCCTACATACACAGAATCATCTTGTTTATGATACTTATCACTATACTAACGTACAGAATATCTTCTTCCATGTGCATGTCTTGTTTCTTCAGGAAATTCTTAGCAATGCAGTGGATTAGGTCAATGCTAGGAATACAGCAGCTGCAATTGCTGAGGTCCCTGCTTGGGGTAGCAAAAAGTACATTGCAGTACTGTTCTTTGAAGAAAATTTTAAACTCAACTTTCAAAAATGTAAAATAAATAAATAAAAAGTATGATATATTTTCCGGGTACATACTTTCCCCTGCATTAAATCTGAATCCATGGTATTTTGGACTGCACTATTTTGGGCTTCTACTGTATGACATGAATCTAAAACTCATGGTGGTGAATTGTAATGGCATGTTATAGATAGCTATTCAATAACATTATGGGTATTTTTTTATTAAATAGGCACCTGATGTTACAAGGTAATACTTATGGACTGCTACTTCCATGAAGTAGTTATCTAAGATCTCTCCAAGGTCTACAGTTAATTCCTCTATCCCTCATTTCACAATAAAATATGGGGACATTGCAGCGTGATCTCAATTAGGAATTAAGAACAAATGTCTGAATTTTGCTTCTGTATACAAACACATGTTTAATTGTAATACTCACACACATTTTCCTTTTACAAATACTGGTGGACCATAAATCCAAATAATTAAAACATGGCTGTGCAAATTTAACCATACTGTTAGTAAAAACTCTTTGTTTCAATCTTTTTCAGTAAGACTAATGATTCATAATCTATTACAAAATGTCTTCATAAACAGTTTAGATAGGAGAGAAAGTACTTGTGTTTAAAAATTATGTGCTTTACTTTTTTGTAACCAACTACACTCCTTCAGAGACTTACAAAGGTGGACCAATGAAAATTTAATACAACAAAATCAAACTACCAAATCTTTTCACTAAGAAAAAAACTATTAAAAATAAAACTAAATTTTGAGGGTCAACAATTACCAGAAACAAAGGAAGCAAAGTATTTAGGAGTTATATTTGATACCAAACTTACATGGACCAAACTAATAGAAAATGTAATACAAAGAGCAGAAAGGCACCTTTCACTGTTAAAACGTCTAACAGGAATGAAGTGGGGATGTTCCAGAGCAACTCTTAACACAACATACAATGTATATATAAAGCCATTATTTACTTACTGCAGCGAAGTTCTTGTAACAGCAAACACAAAAACATTCAAATCTTTCAAAACCAAAGTCTGAGATTAATTACAGGTGCTATCAAAACCACATCAATAGCAGCTATGGAAATACTAACCAACCAATACCCCATTGAATATGAAATAGAAAAAGCGACTCTTATTCAACACGAAAAGTTGATCAGACTCCCATTCAATACATGGAACAAGAGAAATTTTACACATACACTAAAGACTCAGGAGAGCTCTCTTTCCAAAATTCAATATATCAAGAAGAATGTATACCTTCCTAATTCAAAGGAAAACTTCATATCTAAAGTCAATCTGACGCAAGCATTAGACATCACATATTATTTCCACCTGACAGAAGAAGTTAAGAAAAGTGATACTCCAACTAGTGTTCTAAAATTATTGGCATTAGAGACAATCCATACAAGATTTCCAAAACACGAATGGCTCCATATTTATACTGATGGATCATTGATATCAAACTGAGATAGAGCAGGGGCTGGAGTCATGTGTCACCCCTTTTCCTATTACAAATCTTTAAGTTATGGAACTACTAACTTTGATGGAGAAATTGAAGCAATTCAAATGGCCCTACAAAATCTTTTGTACAGAATTTCTCATTTTCAGCAAGCAGTTATTCTCTAAGATTCCAGGGCGGCAATTATAGCAATTACTTCCAAGTTGCCACCAAAAAACCAAACAATTATAGAATGTTGGAAAATCCTTACCCACGTAACAGAACTTCAAAAACACCTAGTCTTTCAATGGATACCAGCTCACTGTGGACTGAGTGGTAATGAGAAAGCTGATTTTCTTGCAAAAAAGGGTACCAGCTGTGTACAAAAATCTATAGTTAATCTACCATTTTATGCAGCTAAAAGATTAGTCAACTCTGAATTCCAAAAAATTATTGCAAAACATTACTATGAAAAATCTAAGAATAAAAGATGGGAACTACCAAACATTCAAACAGTAATTCCTGAGTATCCTCGAAAAACAGCAGTTGCAAACTTCAGGTTGATTACATTTGAATTACATTTAAATAGAATTGGGATATATTCTTCACCACTCTGTCCTCTATGTGATTTGCAAGAGGAAATGGATCGAGACCACCTTCAAATATGCCCGGCCACTTCTAGTGCCCCATCCATCAGTGAAAAATATTGGAGAGCAAGAGGATTAATGACTTCATTGTCAGAAATCCAGTATAAGCTAACAACAACACTCTTTCAGAATTATCAAAACCACAATTATGTAGATTTGACTTTATTTGCTGGCCGCACATCATTATAAACAGCAAATTAATTTGCTACAACATGCAAGGTTCACCCATAATAACTTGATGCTTCGATGAGAGCAAATAGAGATGCTAGTCAATACATCAGGGTGAATGTACAGGGTGGCACACGAAATGTCATACATTGACATTATCTAATAAATATTTTATTTGCAGGTTGGCAACATTGGAGTGTTGTGACTAGTAACTGTAGTTCTTGCATAGTTCAACAGAAGACAGCAATTGCCACTGTCACACATGTGTGTTGCCACCACTTCAGTTGAGTAATATGCGGACAAAGACTGGTTGATGCTAGAACAGAAAGTGAAGACTGTATTGTTTTACATGGAAATTAAGAGACTCAGTAACACTTTCATGTTCATTTTCATATGAGGTGGGCCTCCTGTAGATGGAGAGTGTATAGGCCAACCACATAATTTCAAACTGACAGCAGTATTTTAGAGCAAAAGCGACCTCATGCCAGCAAAGTCTGTACTCCAGAGAATATTGACGCCGTGAGAGTGCTTTGACACAAAGTCCTAGGAAATCCACAAGACAAGCTGCAGTCAAATTAATCATCTCATGTTGTCCTGTTTAGAGAATACTTCATGTTGACATGAAATTATTCCCATACAAAATGACAGTGTTGCATAAACTGACAGAAAATGATAATGTATGGTGACTTAAGTTTGCGACTTTGGCTCTTGCAAATGATGCCATGATTTATAATACATGGTTCTCAGATGAGATGCATGTTCATCTGAACTGTAGCACCAATAGGCAGAGTATCAGATTTTGGGCACGAGAAGCTCCTGATTTACACAAGACTGAAAATTATGGAGAAAAAGTGAATGTATGGGGTGCCATTTCCAACCATGAAAATGGCACAATGTGTGCTATGGACATGTTGCAGAACAATTTGCATCCCCTTTATGCAACAAGGCTACCCATGGAGATGCAATGGTGTTCATGCAAGTTAGAGCTCATCCTTATACAGCAAATGTTGTTTTGTTTATCTTAAACAAACGTTTTGGGCACCATGATATCCAGAACATTTTCAGGGAGGTTCAACTTGGCTGCCACACAGCCTGAATATTAATCCCTGTAATTATTTGTTGTGGGGACATTTAAAGGAGACAGTCTATTGCAACAAACCATATAGTGTAATGCAACTGCGAGCAACTATCAAACATTTTTCCACGGAATCACAGAAGACTTGTGTGATAGGGTGATCAGAAACATCAAAGTTCACCATGAAGGGGTGGTATGTCAAGGTGGACATACGGCTGCACCATAGCTGAGTGGTTAAACCATTCGCTTCTCGTCAAAGGGGCCTAGGTTCGATCCCAGGCAACCACATGTGGGATTTGTGGTGGATGAAGTGGTGCTGGGGCAGGGTTTCCTCTTGGTTCTTCAGTTTCCCCCGCCATCTCATTCCACTGGTGCTCCATGTTCATTCCATGTATCATCAGTGTCACCGCCTGCGGTGGCATAGTAGTAAAAGTGGGCGTTAAACTACAAAAAAACAAAAAAAAAAGTGGACATATCGAACATGTACTGTATGTCCACTGAGCATACACATTCTGATCATTAATGTGAAAAGAAAAATTGACATATTTTGTTTATTATTTATTTATGCCAACAAACTTACTGTTGGTGTTTTTAAACACAAGCCGTGTGTGGGCAAAGTTTGAAAGGTAGAACTGGAACTTAAAAATTCAATGCCACAACTGGGATTTGAACCACAGACCTTCCGCTTACCGGGCGGATGCTCTACCACTGAGCTATTGTGACAAACTGCCAGAATGGCATTAAATTCTCAAACCAGTTCGTATTTCTCCTGGTAAACCACAAAGGCAGTCTCACATCAGAGACAAATTACCCCAATGGTAATTTTGTTTATTAAATGTTATATAAACAATTTTTAATGTACGACATTTCATGTGCCACCTGTATAATTTGAAAGAACCCATCAGTAAGGGATAATCTTAAAGAGAAGAAATCAATTGGAGGAAAAATGCTAAAAGGAACAAAAGACCAAGGTTAGAAAGTGGAAATGTAAATAAATATTTTCTCTCTTCAAATATTAATTTGACAAAATTTGCTCCACTCTTCATGAAGTTATTTAAGATTGGAATGTTCTGTGTACTAAATATCCAGGTGCAAGAATAAATTAATGTGATGCAACTATGGGTGAGCTTATAGGTGCTGACCTCCTTACTGACCAGCTGGAAAGTTGAATGCCCTTTCAGCATAAATACCAAAAGTGCTATCAGAAGATAACATAATTGTTCTGAAAGGTTCTTTCTCTCTGGCTCCTAAACATTCTGAAACTATGTGGAAAATTCTAGTGGCTAGTGAGGTAGCGACAATAACCGTAATGTACTCTGAGTGCTGCTACTATGAAAGATTAGAGAGGTCTTGTGTTTGACCCCCAGCAGTTGAACCATCCAAAGAACAGGCTCTATTGTGTATTTCATTATGCTACTATGTCACAAAGAAAGTGAGGTACTAGATTAGACAAAGTCAAAATAACTATGACCCTTTAAATAAAGCAAACAGCTTTTTTTAAAGGTCAGTATCATCAGAGAAGAGAAGTTTGGACAAGACCTAGCTGGAGTTCATAATCCAGCTGATCTGATATCAATGGGATGTTATCACAACCAACTGAAAGACTTAGAAGGTGGAAAGGACCTGAATGTGTAAAACAAACTGAGGGAGAAAGGCCATCTCAGCAAATAGGAAACAATGAAGATGAAACCTCAATCTGTGGGGAAATAAAGAAGAAACTGAACAACACTATCGCAATGATGACCTTAGAAATGACACAAAACTGGATCTTTTCTTAATGAGTAAGGTTAGCCAAATTAAAATTACAAGATAAGACTCTGAATAAGGCCAATTGAAAGACTGTACCCTCTGAAGATAAATATACATGAACTCCTTGTCTCCCGGAAGTGTTTGACAAGGGAGATTTTCCGGTGTTACAGAACCCACAGTGGTCACAGAGTGGTTTCCAATCCAAAGTATTCTTCTTAAATTTGCAGATTTGTTAATATTTATATAAAGTGCATCCGATGTTTTATGCATAACATTTGTAATATTATATCTCTACTGAAATAACTCTCATAATTTCAGGGTGGGAGGGAAATTGTAAATTAAGTTATCAATATTAGTTTTGACTTCACTTGTCATGTGTTTTTACATAATGTAAAAAAGTTAGTGAGAATGTTTGTTGTTCCATCACTATAATTATTGAGTTAAGTATCAAGATTTCGACTTTTGGAATAAGTAAAAGGAAGCAGATGTGAGCTTTCATGTAGATTTATAACATTCTTCCACAGAGTGGAAGATCCATGTTCAAATCCCAGATATAACATTTAAGTTTTCAGTTCTGGTTCTACCTTTCAGTGCTACTTTATATGACAACACATTTTGAAATAATAGCTAAAATATGTTACCAGCCAAACTTGTGTATATGCAAAGAACACTGAAAAAAATTATTGGATACTTCCATTATTTTCTCACAGAACTTACAAATCCAAACAAAAACATTCTCTACAAAAGTTTTTTTCACTACTTTTCAAAATTTTGCCTTTTGGGATGTTTCACTTATATATTTTGATTACCCATAATAATTATTAACCTTAATCACACTATAATAAATAATTTTAAAACAAGTGAGCACTGCTAAATGCAACAGGACTGATCAGCTGTATTTTAGCAATAGAAAATGGTGCATACAGGTATCTGTATTTGTTAAATATTTATTATGTATAGTATATGTTTTTTAAAATGTAAGTTGAACTAAAATTTAATATTCTGACAATGTTTTTAACAAAATAAATTCTTAAGTAATATAAAACACAATTAGTTTCTCCTAGTTCCTTGTTGTAATCCACAGAAAATGCACACAGTTTGCCACGTACTTTTGTTTGCATTGGGTTCCCTTCTAAGGTCAGTGTGAGTAGCAGTCTAGGAAAAAGTAAGCATTCACAGACACAAACCACAGAGAAATGTTTTGACTTTTCACATATGTTGAACTATACGTGAGAACATACATATGTCCAGCATATTACTGAAGACAGAAAGTTGCCATACCCAGTTGTCTAAATAAATTGAAACCAGCTTTATCTTATAATTATGATTTCAAAACTGTATTTGTAAATTTACAACGTCAATTCCTAATTATAGTTTTACTGTATGAATGTCCGCATGAAAGGATTTGTGAAAAGTTCAAAATCATGGTTCATTATTTGAGATCATAAAACCTTTTTTGTTAGGACTCTTTTTTACTTTCTCTACTGGTAAGAAGGGGAAGTATTGTATTCCATCCAAAAATTTGATGTCGAGATTTCACCAGAAATATATGTTTTGAGGCCCCCTGAATCCAAAAAAAGCATTTTTAGAAAAAAAGTCCGTGTGTGTGTCTGTCTGTGTGTCTGACAGTCTGTGGACAGCATAACTCAAAAACGAAAAGTTGGTTAAAAGCCAAACTTGATATTTAAGTTTAATGTCTTTCAAGGATGCGACACGAAGATTTTGAAGAAAATAGCCCCACCTTACACTACCCTTTACATGGAAGATTTTACGAAAATTTTGATTTTCTTGAAAATGGCACTAACGATTTTGATTAAAATGTCATATGTTTGAGATATTTTGATGACAAATGAAATGTATATCTTGAATTTTCTGGCTATAGCCCCTGTAGTCGTATTTACTTTGGACGACTTTTGCATAACTGGTAAACCGTTAGAGATAGACCAAATTATACTATACAAAAAATGTAGATCTTGCTAAAATACACAATTTATGTCTCAATAAATTTTCTTGTAGGGTGAACCATTTCGGAGATATTCCTTGTTATGTGTGTGAGTTTCGGAAAACTTAGAACTTTAGCGAAATCCAACAACGTTGTTCATTTTTTTATATGTTAATCGTGCAAAGAGAACGGAATCTCAAAGGTCAAAAAGATTTGACTGTCGCACAAAGCCTTCTGTATTCTAATATTCCCCTTGCACCTACAAGGACATAAGCAGTAAGATAATTTGTACGAATGTTTATCTTAACTAACATGGAGATATAGGAATAAGAGTTTGTTAGAATGGTTAGTACAAGAGTAGAGAAAGTTATGTGAGTGCAACACATCAGATTTTTAACTTTGCTAACTTACCTACATATATGTGTAAGAAGATTCCTTTACATTTTCATGTTGTATTGAAACGGTTTACATCACTGCTTGTATACCTTTGAACCCGTGTGTTTGGAGGAGAGAGGGTGAAGCAGAGCAAAGTATTGCTTTGCCCCTTACTGTGGTGTTACGTCATATCATCAGGTGGTGCAGATTCGCCAACCCCTGTTCTACAGCAATGAAATTTGAACAAAATAAGTACACTCTAATGAAGGTCACAATAGATTTGCAAAGCTATATATAAGTCAATAAAAGCTACAATATACTTGTATTTTCAGTAGTAAATTTATTTGCGGCATCTTAGCATCACTATAGATTAAACTTCATGAGATGCTAGAAGTAGTAAGGCCTGAGTGCCGAATTCAATGAGTAGAACTATAACAAATTAAGACTTTAATCATTTATAACTATTTGTAAACATAACTATGGTTAAAAACTACAATTGTACTCAATCTATTTGTTGTTTTGTTCGGTAAAACTTTGATATGCAATTATGCTTTCAATTTTTTTTCATGGTACAAACTACTTAACAGTATATTTACATAACTATATATACTCTTATATACAAATCCAGTGTTGTATGTATATATAATTAACATTACTGCATAAATTGTAGTAATATAGTATAAATATAATAATGCTTCATTTATATATCTAGATATTTTGTAACCTAATATTTAGAGTTTGGTCTTTGTTCTTAGTGTAGGCTAAATGTATATTTATGTATATATGTATAATTATTTTATTCCTTCTGGGCTACAAAGTGGTACATAAGACCAGATTTTACTGGAATTTCCTGTAATAATAGGATAGTATAACAATCGATAAAAGTTTATCTGGTGTCATGCATGAAGAGGCAAGATTTTTAGAGAGGTCCCACACTAAATGGTTTGCTTGCCTTATTTTCAAATGTTGGTTTGAAGAAAAGGTTCATCTAAGAAAGAAAGAAAGAAGGAAAGAAAGAGAAAGAAAGAGAAAAAAGGAAACAATGTAGAAAAATAAACCTTAATTGGTGCACAAATGAAGTGATGGAGATGACTAAAGAAAATATTCTAATTTGTTTTTCAGAAAAATAGTGGATTGTAGGAATATAAAGGGAGAACTGTGCTTTTGTTCTCACATCCAAAGTTCACTTCCATTTGAGCCATTTCCTTAATCCATAATTCTTTAGAATATGATTTCAATACAGGATCTCCATGAAAATATGGATCTATAGATTTAAAACTACTATGTAACCTTTTAAAATGCCTAAGGATATTTGTTTTAATATATGAAATCAATATTATTTTTTCTTTTCTTTTTCTTCTCTTTTAAGCTTCATCTTCAGAGCCAGTGGACGGATTTTGATCAAATTTGGTACCAAACTCCCTTGAAACGTATTTTCTAAGGAGAAAGAACTTTAGTAATGCTATGGTTAACATTGAGTAAAGATTTTAGTTAATCATTTTAATATATTTCCATATTATCTTAGATACATATAATTTAAAACAATTATTAACTGCTGATAATTTTATTTTTAATGTTCACAAGTAAAATATTTTATTTTTCAAGTTTATAATTTATAATTTATGCTTTTGTCAGTAGCATACTATTATGCTAACATCATTATTACAAGGGGGAACTGAGTACCCTGGTGTTCATAGATATACCATCACTCTGATTTGTGCATAGTATTTAAAATTTATAAAATTCTAGAAATTCATGTTTTCAGCATAAAACACTGTTCAACAGCTTTACCAATCATCTGTGAGACTCACTAGTTATAAAGACATGCTCACAATATCTTTTAAAACATCATCACATACACATGATATTTATTTCAAATTTCATGTTTTCATCAAAGAAGACAGAGAAAGTTTTGTGTCAAAGTGTATATATGAATTGTCTTTATTTGTTAATAAAGTTCAATATGAGGGACCTCTCGGGTAAAAAGGGAAACAACAGCTGTATGGGTAACAGGGGTTAAATGGAATAGGAGTAGGTAGTTGAAAGACGCTAGGTTTATAATGAGTATTGTTACTTTTTTTTTTTTTTTTTCGGCTTTTGTATATTTGATGTAGAAGGTAATGAGAAGCACCAAGTTTTTTCTTTTTTTAAAGGTATGTGATGTCTGGGGTAGCAGATATAAATACTCTTACTTATTTTTGGAAGATTTTTTAAAGTTGATATTTAGAGAAGTAGTTGACAAAGAGTTTAAATTTCAAATTGTATAACAGATAAAGGAGTCAGTCTGTAAAACGAATCACAGATATAATGGTATATCTCTATTATTTTACTTAGTTATGTTTATTTAATCTCTTAAAATTCTTAACTGAGCTTCTAATTGTGAAATGTAATGTGTTACAAAGCATATATACATATATACAAACAATACCATTATTATATTTTCTGATTTTATAAGGTTGAACTTATGTAACAATAACCATTTAAGTATAAATTAATATTTAAAAGTTTAGCCAGTAGCTAAAATAGTCGAAGGGTCCCAGTATATCACTCTGTGAACATATAGTATTATATACAGAGTGAACAAAAGTATGGAGTATTGCTTAACACTCTAATTTGAAAGCCTCTTAAAAATGTTAAAAAATCATTTGGCGTTTTGTGCATACTTTGGAAAATTCATATCTTCAGATAAACAGATTGTGTTCAAAGACATTTTCCTTGAATGGTAACCCATGGTTTTAATTTTTTAATCGTACTTACAATTTTGAATTTATAATTTTAAAACAGCAGAGTATGACACTTTTCTGACTGCTCGTATGTACAGCCATGGAAAAATGATTGAGCGTATTAGGATAGCAGAATATTTCTAAGTACTACATAGTGTTGCAGTGTGGTTTACACAAGTCAATATTTCCAACATGCAGCTGAATTTAATGATAGTCACTGTTGTATATGTTATTGTTGTCTGACAGACGATAATATATGGAACAGACTATCAATAAACTCTGCTGCATGTTAGAAATACTGCATGTGTAAACCGTGCTGCAATACTACATGGTACTTAGAAATATTCTGCTCTCCTAATGTGCTCAATCATTTTCTCCATGGCTGTACATAACAAATGTAGTGTGTGTACTACCACACCAAAATTTATTGAGTGACTCTTGCATTCTTGGGTGCCCATTACTCCCCTCAAAAAGTGGCTTATTTTCCTAGGTTGCAATAGTATATTTTCTTTCACATTTATCTAATTAACATAGATTTCACCCAGCCTTTTTCATTTCTCTCTTGGAAAAGTAACAAAAATGAATCATTGATTGACGTTTATATTTGGCCTGAACAAAGTGCATATGATTCTATATGCAGAACAAAATTACTAAAGAAAGTAAAAAAAATAGGGATACAAGGTCCAATGTTTTCATGGCTATGTCATTTCCTAACACAACGCTTTATTGCAACCAGATATGGAAGAAATATATCTAAATATAAACAAGTACACCGTGGCTTACCACAAGGTGCAGTGCTCAGCACTACACTTTTTAATATATTTATTAATGATCTACCACAACAAATACAAGAATCAGGCGTGAAGTGTGCACTATTTGCTGATGATTTGGTAATGTGGACTTCAAAACCAAAAAGCAAAAGTACAGAACTAGAAAAAACCATGCAACAATCCTTAACCAACTTACAGAGGTGGACCAAAGAAAATTTAATGACTGTTAATACAACAAAATCAAACTACCAAATATTTTCACTAAGAAAAAAACCACTAAAAATAAAACTAAATTTTGAGGGTCAACAATTACCAGAAACAAAGGAAGCAAAGTATTTAGGAGTTACATTTGATACCAAACTTACATGGACCAAACAAATAGAAAATGTAATACAAAGAGCAGAGAGGCGCCTTTCACTGTTAAAACGTCTAACAGGAATGAAGTGGGGATGTTCCAGAGCAACGCTTAATACAACATACAATGTATATATCAAACCATTATTTACTTACTGCAGCGAAGTTCTTGTAACAGCAAACACAAAAAAAATTCAAATCTTTCAAAACCAAAGTCTGAGATTAATTACAGGTGCTATCAAAACCACACCAATAGCAGCTATGGAAATACTAACCAACCAATACCCCATTGAATATGAAATAGAAAAAGCGGCTCTTATTCAACACGAAAAGTTGATCAGACTCCCATTCAATACATGGCACAAGAGAAATTTTACACATACACTAAAAACTCAGGAGAGCTTTCTTTCCAAAATTCAAGACATCAAGAAGGATGTACACCTTCCTAATTCAAAGGAAAACTTCATATCTAAATTCAATCCAACACATACATTAGACATCACATATTATTTACACCTGACAGAAGAAGTTAAGAAAAGTGATACTCCAACTAGTGTTCTAAAATTATTGGCATTAGAGACAATCCATGCTAGATTTCCAGAACATGAGTGGCTCCATATTTATACTGATGGATCATTGATATCAAACCAAGATGGAGCAGGTGCTGGAGTCACATGTCACCTCTTTTCCTATTACAAATCTTTAAGTTATGGAACTACAAACTTTGATGGAGAAATTGAAGCAATTCGAATGGCCCTACAAAATCTTTTGTACAGAATTTCACATTTTCAGCAAGCAGTTATTCTCTCAGATTCCAGGGCAGCAATTATAGCAATTACTTCCAAGTTGTCACCAAAAAACCAAACTATTATAGAATGTTGGAAGATGCTTAGCCATCTAACAGCACTTCAAAAACACCTACTCTTCCAATGGATACCAGCTCACTGTGGACTGAGTGGTAATGAGAAGGCTGATTTTCTTGCAAAAAAGGGTACCAGCGGTGTACAAAAATCTGTAGTTAATCTACCATTTTATGCAGTTAAAAGATTATTCAACTCTGAATTCAAAAAAATTATTGCAAAATATTACTATGAAAAATCAAAGAATAAAAGATGGGAACTACCAAACATTCAAACAGTAATTCCTGAGTATCCTCGAAAAACAGCAGTTGCAACCTTCAGGTTGATTACAGGACATGATTGTCTGGCAAAACATTTAAACAGAATTGGGATATATTCTTCACCACTCTGTCCTCTATGTGATCTGCAAAAGGAAATGGATCGAGACCACCTTCAAATATGCCCGGCCACTTCTAGTACCCCATCCATCAGTGAAAAATATTGGAGAGCAAGAGGATTAATGACTTCATTGTCAGAAATCCAGCATTAGCTAACAACATATTTGGCCTGAAACAAAACAGGTGGATATCAGAAATAACCTCTGCTAATGGGATTTATTTCAAATGGTGTCACCAATTACAATTTAGCCAGCCCATTGTAATATGAATAGCAATTTTATCTCATGGTAGAGGGAGGGGAAGGGAAGTGTGAGAAATGAGTTACCTGCTAGTAAAACGTATGCTATTTATATCTAAACTTCTTTTGCAGTAAACATGCAGACAGAGTAATATTGTTATCACCCCTGAATGGCAATGTAAGGTACAGAATTGTGTGACATACCTCAAAGAACCAAGATATTCTGCAGAAGGAAAAATAATCAAGAGAGAGGCTATTATTTCAGTATATTTGTCAATTTCAGGAACTCCTTTGATGCTCCATAAGCATTTATATACCAGCATAATAATGAGGATAATGATGATTTGATGATTATTTAGGTTGTTAGAATTATGTAAGCGGGAAGGTATAAGGGTGATGCTTGAAGATGGTGGAGCTATAGATTTTATCATCAATTTAAATGACCCCTTCATGCATGAGCCACTTTAACTTCCAAAAGTGGAGTAATTTAATTACAAATCCAGTATAATGCTCAGCTGTTAAGTTATCAAAGTAATAATGTGTATATCAATCCATCCACACAAACTAAGAGAACTCTTCAGATACGCAGAAGCAGGGCTGTGCTGCCATTTGAAAAATATGTTTTTAGACACACCTTGTGTGCCAGAGGACATAAATCCTCAAAAATACATCCATAATGTTAAATGCAGAAAATCCAGCAAATATGATGTCACTTATAACATTTAAAGGAAACCTTCAAAATCAAATTATAAAGTTATAAACAATTCTCCATACTTATATTCACCCTTTAGAGCATTAAAATGCCCTGGATGAGGTAAGAATTATTTTTTGTGAAGATATTAATATTTTTAATTGAAACATTAACAGATTAAAAACAATATATATTTCTGAGTTTAGACGATGGTTTTACTGTAAACAAAATAACATGATAAATGTTTTAAATCACAGGAAACATTCATTCAGTTTACAGGCAGACTCCTGGTAAAAAACATTGGCCTTAAACAAACAACAATGTAGATGATAGAAAGTAGATTTGTATTAGTAATGTTTCTTGTTTAAATATCACTTATTTTAAGCAGTCTCAGTAAAAAAAAAAGCTTCATCTGTTGAGTCCCTCTCATTTATTTGTATGTACAGGTATGTTCATTGTTACGTTTATGCTGCTTCAGTGCTGATTTTACTTACAGCAGTTTTGAGTTGAGTTTGTTAAGGCCGTTTAGGGGTTATTCCCATATAGGCTTCACCACCTTTCTTATCTACAGTTAGTTTAGATGTGTGTTTGTGTACTTTTATGAAACTACTCTGTGCCCCAGTAAGGCCTTTGTCACTTATATTTGTTTAGCATTTTGTTTCTTTCAGGTCTTAAACACACATTTGAAATTGTCTTTTCGTTTTTGTTGCTGTAATTGCTACACTTTGCACCACAAGTAAAGTTTTAATGAAAAGAGACAAGCATCTCCATCATTTGGGAAAAGGAGTGGGGAAATGCAGAAAACCATTTGTCAAAACAGAAAAAAATAAATCACACTCTATTTTCATTTTCTTCTTCTCTCTCTTCTTTTTATATTGGCATTTTCACACTTTGTTACACAGTCTTCTTCACAGCACTGAAGGGTTACACTTCTTAAATTATCTTGCTCGCATTTCACTTTTATTTTTCACATCTACTTATTAACATGTTTACAGCATAAAAAACGTAGCACACATAAACAGTGCATCCCTTGAAGGCAATTCAAAACTTAAGTCAAAAGCTTCACAATCCAGCAGTTATTTGGCGTGCTAAAAAAGCTACGCCCGGACGGCTGCCGCCATGATGGCGGTGTGGTCAGAGTCAAGAAAGGAGTGGGAAGGACTACAGCAATACATTGCCTATGTTAACAGTGTTCTGATCTGAGTGCATAACCCAAACATGTGAAGCAAATAATGACATTCCTCATATTTAAAAGAAAATCAATAAAGAAAGTTATTGGTTTCATAAATGTTATCTTCAATTTTTAATGCATCAATTGTGATTGCTGCACAATAAAATGATCATATTCTAATGCTCCTTTAAAATAAGTTTTATATGAAATATTTGACAATCCAGGAATCCAATATGGATTTTTCAACCATATGTTTATATTCTGTTGCTTCAAAAGTAGAAAATAAACATTAATTTTGCTTATATATAATAACAGATAAAAAGGACGGGTAGCATATGCTATCTAAATTAGCAAATATTTCTGATTTAGAATAAACTAATGGTTGAAGAAATCTTTTACTTTAACCGTTTCTTTGATTTATTTTTATAGATGATGTAGATCAGGCTTGACGAACTTTACTCCCAAACGGCAAACGGAGTAGTCCATCCCCTCCTTAACTGCAATAGCTTACATACATACACATTAGAAGGAACTGGTTTGCTGTTTGGTTTCCCCAGTTATCTGCTTTTGTAGTCACAAAGGGAGGGGAAATAGCGGAATGTCTTCACACCTGGTGAGTACAGTTCATCAGGTCTGATAAAGATGAACCAGAAAGCCCCCAGTGGTACTGCAAGTGTAAGCTTTTTTGTATTAACATGTCTTAAAAAGCATCCTCAGATTTTTGGTATAATAGAACAACAATAAGTTTTGATAATTTTTTATTACTATACAAGTTATTTGGTAGAAAATGTAGATGCTAATGATAAATGTTTAAGCAGTTATAACTGGCTTCCATTGTTTGTGGCTCATTTGTCAGTAGAATGTCTTATACAGTACTTCACTTTGGACACACATCTATCATGATATGACTGTGGATGTTAGGGACAGCAATGGACAACCCAAGTTGTTTCTTTTCTTTTTTGTTCCTTTGACTTTGTGAACTATTTATGATTCCCTGCATGACTTGTACAAATCACTGTCTGAGCAGAATGTAGAAAAACTGGGATTTCAAGAACTGCTAAATTGTCATATTTCTACGTAGGCCAAAATAAAAGATTGGGAAGCCATTGTAGCCATAGATAAATAAATGATATCCAGTATTTTACACATAAATGCTGGAGTATCTTGTTTAAAATTAATTTTTCTTCACCTATCAGCACAAAAGTGTCTGAAAATGTGATCATTTTTGTAAGTTGAAATACCATCCAATTATACATGATAATGAAAATAATGATGACATTGGCGACGATGGTGAAATAATATGTATTATCAACACTCATTATTCAGATCTATATATGTTTAAAATGTATGCCATCAAACACAACTAATAGCTGTAATCCATACCACCATTATCTTTGTTTTTCACAGTATAGTTTATACATACTCCACAATTCTTTGAACTTCTAGTTTTATCCGCTTACCACTTTTTCTAAAACTCCTAGTATCTACCCATATAATTTTAAATTCTGTTTTAATTATTCTTTCAGATTGTTTCCTCATAAATGTTTGCTTTTTATAGAGGATAATGTATTTATGCTTTGATTTTTTACTAATGCAAAGAGGGTTAACAAGGAACAGGTAGACTGAAAAAACTGGGCATCGTTATATAAATTTTGGATGTGTTATAGAATAACAAAAATGAGAGCCATAAGCAATCATGAAATGTGCATAATTTAATTACATACAAATGCAATTGTTATCATACCAATTACATACATATGCAATTGTTATCATACCATGAGGATTTGTAACGTTGTCATGTGAGAATGTGTTTGATACTGGTTGTAAACACAGTGGATGGATAGAGTATTTATCTTGAATATATAAATATTATGTAGTCAAATTTTGGAACATGTTTGCTTCATTTACACTATAAATTAACAGAACATGTTTCAGAAGCTCTTGCTTCCATCATCAGCTGGTTGCAGGATATAGGCAAAAAGCATTAAAAATAGTGCATATATGTCACTTTACCAATCTACACATATATATTGCTTGACAGATCGCCTAGATGTTGGGTACATATATGTATTTTTTCTTGGAAAAGGTTTGTGTGTTATCCATTTTACTATGCAGTGTATTGCATTCACATGGTTTTCTTTTACATATAACATTTATATCCTCTACTCACCCTTCAGCATACAATACAATTTTCTGTATGTTTGAAATAGAATGCATATATTACATTCACTTTCTCTTTCTCTACTTGCTTTTCTTTCTGTAGTATTTGTGATTGTTTAACTGTGCGGTTGCATAATGCCTTCTCCAAGTTTTTGTTTATTTATTTTGTTTATTTTTTGTTCTTTATGGTATCCTAAGAGTTTGTCTTTGTTTAAGCATATTAAGTACATAATGTTTCTTTAAGTAGGGATAAATCATTACCCCATGGGCAACACTGTGTATTTCATCTAGTAATGTACAATTTTACATTATTCTCTGTTACACCCATGTGTCACTCTTTTCTATTATAAAAAACATTTTGTGGGTCTTTGCGACAAACATAGAGAGTACAGGCCTGCTACCATGGACTTAAAGTAAGAAAGCAGTATTATTTTTGAGATATAAAATATATATTTTTGTCTTGTGCATAAAAAATCTTAAATACTAAAGTTGGAAATATTTGATCAAATTGTGTAAGCTTTCACGGCTGGTGTTATAAAATATAGTATGAATATTCGGGTTCGTGGGCCATGGTCTAATGGAAATTCTGAAACTGCGTCAAACATCATCAGTGGTGTGACTGCAGTACTCTGCTACTGTTGGCGAACTGATTGGAGCCGTTTGATTTCACAGGTTTTATATGCTTAGTATGTGTGGGCATATGACGGTTGGTTTGGTCTTTGTTTATTGGCTTGACTGTTGTGTGGGCTGGTTTAAAGTGGGGACTTCCATTGTTGTCGAAGGGCTGGTATTTATTGTAGCTGAAACTGGTGTATGATTTTGAATTTTTCTCTGGTTAGGTTTTTTGCATGCTTTGTATAATGCTGGATGCCAGGCTTTATTTAAGTGCTTTGTTTCTTCCTTCCTTCCTATTGAAGTTATCATTGTGTTTGAAATTCTCTTTGGCTTCACGACTTATTTTTTGGAAATATTTATTCCTTCTTCAATACATTTGAAAAACAAAGCTGCTGTTCTTGCAAAATCACAGCATGAGTCTTTTCTTTTATTGCCTGTATATCCCATATTTGCTTTTTCATTGTGTATGTCAAATATATATGCTGAAGATTTCTGTTCAATGAAGACAGTACAGTGTATTTATAGATGGGCCGGACCGCCCCATGGTGGAGTCGGACTGGGCAAAGACTGGCATGCCATCTGCCAGAGTTACATATAAATGACCTGAACATCATGGGTAGGCAACACTAACTAGTGTAATAACTTACATTAGGTTTACCTGTATCCAACAGATGTTGAAATTAATGACCCTTAATGCGAACACATTCCCTATAACTCCAAAAATAATTCTGGTTTACTCACAAAAGCTCATGTTGACTAATTACCTGTATTTTTCTCATGATGTCCTTCAATTCTTGTGCAGTCTTGTGCGTGCAGATTCAATGCATACACTTTATTCTTTAATGTTCCCCATAAAACATTGCATGAAGATAGGTCACGGGAAGGAGGTGGCTACACTCCTTCACTAACTATTTTGTCACAATATACACTTCATAATTCATGTAAAGAATTTATAGCAGTGTTGTTTGTAGCTGAATCCTGCTGAAACCAGCCACTCAATCTTTTATTTGTTGTCAATTGTGGTAAAAAAACTATTTAAAATAGAATTTCCATAAATGTGTGAATCAACTGTGTCATAAAATATGGGACCTATAATTCTACACCGTTCACTGCACACCAAACCTCATCCTTTGCAGCATGGTGAGGAACTTCATGAATAATAAGGGGATTTTTGCAGCCCAGTACCTATCTAGTGTTCCGAGTAGAAATGTAACCTTGATAAAACCATGCTTCATCAATGAAGAATGCATCAAATCTGTGCACTTTACAAGAATTGAAGGACATCACAAGAGAAATACAGGCAGTTCGTCAACATGAACTCTTGTGAGTAAACCAGAATTCTTGACTTATAGGGAATGTGTTTATATTGAAGGTCATCAATTTGAACATCTGTTGTGATTCAGAAAAACCTAATGTAAGTTAGTACAGTAGTTAGTGTAGCATACCAATGACCTGCTCGTAATTTACGTGTAACTCTGGTAGAGGATATATGCACTGGTCCTCACCCAGTCCAGGGCCCCTGTGGGGTAGTCCAGTCCATCTACAAATGCACTGCAGAATTACCTTTTCATAAATGATTTCTTTTTCTTGTGATTTGACCTTTCTTGTGTTTAAAATTGTGTTTTTCTTGTGTTTAGCCTGATTTGGGTGGGTAACTATGAACAAAAAACGAGAACATCTATCATGAGGAATGCCATTAATTTGATCTCATTGTGGCTTGTGCTGAGGGTTATGATTAAAATGAAGACATTCTTCAGCTAGATGATGTAGAAGATGTCACTGTAGTGATGGTGGAAGTGATGCTGGGTGCAGTGGCAGAGGTGGGTGAGGGTCGCATGGGTTCGGGTACAAGGTGTGGTGTGCGACTGCTAATGGGAGGCAGGATGGGACTAGGTGGCCAAGGATTTGGCACACTGCGCGAATGAGGAAGCAACAATGGACTGGTTACTGTGCTGGTGGCAATGCTGGTGGTAGTAGTTGAACCCAGCAGTAGAGGATGATGCATTGTTACTGGAGCTGATGACACCAGCGCAGACTCCGGATGCAGAAAGTTGCGACGCTGGTCCATGCGCTCTGCATGCTGTGTGAGGCACCTTGTCAGTACATCTGGCAGCATCTCTATTTGCTCCTGCAATGCTGCCATCTTTTCCTCCAAACCTGATAACCTCTCTTCGAGTGCATCCTGACGGCCGCTCATGTCTGACACAATCTCGTAAACGGTGTTTTGTGTCTGTTATAATAAAGATACAAACAACATTCTTTAAGTTCTGCTCTTTCTAATAATCACAGAATGATCAAATATTTTTGGTCCCTGCATTTCAAAATTTTAGGAGAGAATCTTTTTGGCTGTATGTAGAATCTATGAGTATCAGAAGGCCTATTACCTGGTCATGCATTTTGGTTCAACAGCTCTTCTACCAGTTACTCACTTTTAATCAGACTGATATTTTCAGTGCAGTTTAAATGCAATTTATCACCAAACAACTAATTTTGTGGCTGTTAGAAACAATTTAAGTATCCTTAAGTCTATAAATATAAGCATATCTTAGACTTCATCTATCTTAGTATTTGGTGCAAGTTCTTGAAATCAAGGCATACTGCAGTTTCTTAAATTTCTTTAATTTGCATCATCAATGCCACATCTGTTTATCATAAAGGAAATAGGATTGTAGTTTTGGATAAATCTGATTATATTAATAGAGTAGAAATTTTACTTCAAAGGGAGGATTACATAAGAATTAATAATGACTCATTAAATTTGTGCATTACAACTTCTAATAAAGTTCTTAATGAAGTGAAAATAAAACCTAATAAAGAAAAACATACTGTAAAAGATAAACAAATATGGCTTATAGTCTCTAAGATATTCTTGTGTTCCTATGTAGTCTCTCAGATATTCTACAGATCTATGTTACTTCACTGTTAATAGTCAGTTTTTTCATTATATATTAAATATCCTTACTCATTTCTAAAAACACTGTTCACTGACTTTTAATTTAGAAAAATGCAGTAACAATTTACTCATTGACTATTTGCACAAGAAGCATGGTTCATGCCATTTTTGCTCTAATTTAATTTAATGTTATCTAATTTTTACTATAATTATGGTTATTATTCCATTTAAAACAATTTTAACTTTATGCTCAAACAATATATTTATATTATTTAAAAAAACTGGTATTAATTCTCTATAGGTTACACCTTTCTCCTTTTGAGCTCAGTTAATGTAAAGGAAACTGCTCATTGACATCTATAATAGTACAAAAAATCTGATGTGTTGCACTCGTATGACTTTCTCTGCTTTTCTAATAACCATTCTTATAAACTCTTATTCCTTTATCTTCATCATGTTAGTTGAGATGAACATTTTCAGAAATTATCTTATTGTTTATTTTCTTGTAGGTACAAGGGGAATATGGGAATACAGTAGGCTTTGAGTGATCATCAAATTTTTTAAAGCTTTGAGATTCTGTTCTCTTTGCACAGTCAAGATATAAAAAAAATGAATCACTATCTTCCATTTGACGAAAGTTTGTTTTCCAAAACTCACAAGGAATATCTCTGAAAAACACCCTATAAAAAATTTATTTGGAGATAAATTGTGTGTTTTAGCAAGATCTACATTTTTTGTATAGTAAGATTTGGTCTACCTCTTACTGTTTTCCATTTATGCAAAAGTCACTTTTTTTTAGGCACTGGTACTGAATACTCACTTCGTAAAAACTGATATAAATTATGTTCTTATACTAGTTTTCTGTATACAAACACATGTAACCAATTTTGGTTTTGCTCATCATTTTCAAATGTCATAGCATATGTTCTGACAGTAATGGGAAACTCGTACATTGCTTTTTCAATAGATGCTCTGTAAACTTCACTCTGTGTATGAATGTGTTGTATTGTGTGACTTGCCACTGCATAAAAATATTTTCTGCATATTTTACATACTTCCCTGTTATTAGAACTGTCTACTTCAAAATAGTGCCTCACTTTACTCATGTTTTATTTAATATCACCGTTGTACATTGGTAAAACTAAATATTTATGGAAATTAATTGTATGGTATACATCTAACATATGTTGTTGTGATGTTAGCTTGACTTGGGATACACAGATTAACAGATGGAAGGAATGAATAAGTATTTCCATGTGCCGTATTACCTCTCGTCTAGTTCTTGTTTGTTTTTGCTTGACTTACATGTTTTAATCTTCAGAGTAGGTAAAGATATAATAGCTGAGAGTGAGTTACCAAGGTAAGCTATTGCAGAAATGTGATATAGTCCATCAGCTAAATCAGCCTCATTCATAACTCAGTTAATGTTACATGATTATCTCTACTTCTTCCACCATTGTTTTTCATGTGTTTATTTAGGCACAACAGTGTATGAAGGTTGCATTTATTCACTCAC
The DNA here is from genome assembly GCA_030765045.1 of Tenodera sinensis. NCBI lineage: Eukaryota > Metazoa > Arthropoda > Insecta > Mantodea > Mantidae > Tenodera > Tenodera sinensis. The sequence continues at coordinate 39,894,709 of CM060965.1, forward strand.
AGGAAATGCAGTCAAGGTTTATCAAGAACTATAGTCCAGCAAATCTCTGAGGACATGTGTGAGGCAATAACGTGATGTCTTGACTGCTTTAATTCCTTATCTATTATAATGTTCAATGCAATTATTTCAGTAATGCAAAACTTAAAAATTTAGAAGTATTGAATATTTATTTCTATGTTTTAGACATATTTTGATACCATCAAGTATCAAGAGTATTGAGGTATTGACAGTATCAAGATTCCATTCTTACAGTAAACACAAACATTCTATGTCACATTTCTTATATATTTAGAAAAATGGCAATAAAGGTGATTGTTGTCTACAGAGGGCTGTAGGGTAAAAGGTAGCAGACTTTTATTCCATAAAACTACAATAGAACCCTGCTAATCTGAAATTCCAGATAATCTGAACACAAAGTCCATAATTTAAAAAGGCTATTTAATCCTGGGTTATAAAGTACTTACAATAGTAAGTCACCATTGGGGTAATTTGTCTCTGATGTAAGACTGCTTTTGTGGTTTACCAGGAGAAATACGAACTGGTTTGAGAATTTAATGCCATTCTGGCAGTTTGTCACAATAGCTCAGTGGTTAGAGCAGCTGCCCGGTAAGCGGAAGGTCTGTGGTTCAAATCCCAGTTGTGGCATTGAATTTTTAAGTTCCAGTTCTACCTCTCAAACTTTGCCCACACACAGCTTGTGTGTTTAAAAACACCAACAGTAAGTTTGTTGGCATAAATAAATAATAGGCAATAAAAAGCTTATTTGTAGTGTAGAGAAAGCATTTTTATTATGGGACTGACAAACAAACACCTCTTGTGTATTAATTTATGAGTGAAAAGCATAAATTTCTGCAGAGTGACTGTTAATAATAGCAAAACAAGCTGAGCTACCTATGTACCGCCACTATCACATGCAATTGGCTATCTCCACAGGTCAGAAGAATATATTGTTATGTTGAATGCATTGTCATTGTGTTGTGTGTGGTAATAGGAACATTATCACTTCCTTACATCGCCACACTACTTTACCTTGTAGCTGAATTTATACATATGTTTTTGTTTTTTGGATAATCTGAACATTTCCAAATCTGAAGACAACACCCCTAATTAATTCAGATTAGCAGGATTCTACTGTAGTAAAAGTGTGCACGCTTATTCACTCATCTGTTTTTTTTTTTGTTTATTAATTTTGTAGGTACATATGGCTAGAACAATAGATAATGATCACTACTACTATCTAATTGCATGATGACTTTATAATTTGGAACTAAAACTTAAGTAATGCACAGTTGAAGGCATCAGAACAACTGGTTAACAAGAGTATGTATTCATTAACTATAAGAACTGATGTAACATAGATTTTGTTCCATTATTTATTTTTAAAATTGCATTTCACTTCAGAGTTTTTGAAATATGAAGCCATCTGTGGATATACAATGGGCTCAAACTACCTGTATATCCAGGACAAATAGTCTCATGAATATTAAGATCAGAAGAAACTACAGTTCAAAAGTACTGGAAAGCACGAATGCTAATGGCTTCATTGCCAGATGCAAGGCACTAGAAAACAACAACAACAATAGTCTCATGAATAACTCAAGCGTTGCAAAATGTAACTTAGATGTTAAAAAAGATTATAAATTAATGAACCAAACCGTTAACCAATATGTGGATAATCGAGGTTCTACTGTATGTCTGTGGAAGATTGCAAGAACATTGGCAGAATTCACAGCTTGAGAAAATATAATAAATGTCAACCATTTGGGTGTGGTGGTTGATACTGTAAAAGGGCCTTTGATCAGTTATAAGCTAGTAGGGAGCTGGGTATGTGAGAGAGCTCTCATAAAATATGTCCTGCATATGTTTTTGGTAACCAAAACATGGTATTCAAAGGTCTACTTGTAACTATATTTTTAATAATGGAGATAGTTTTCAGTGTTTGATATAATACATCAGAAGCACACACTTCAAATATGTATACCACATTCACATGGTATTTCACTGATATTTTATGGGGAAAACCTGCAAATTTTGTTGACCTTTGCTTTTATAAACACTGTCAGAAGAAACTGTTTTGCAGTATTATTTGAAATGGTATATCACTGCTGGAAAAAGCTTTATCTAGGTAACTCACTCTAACCAAGATTGAAACTCAAGACCTCTTGAATGTGAGGCAGGCATGTATCCCCTCACCACAGAGGTGCACTCTGTTCTCTTGTTACAATGTATTGAGAGTGGGATTTATGGTGTTCCTGTTGCCAAATTATCATCTCAAAATTTGGCTAGCAACCATCATTGAGAAATATTAACAAATATCTCACCTTTGCCATGTCTGTGATGGTGTTGGCATTATCCATGAGCTTTCGTTGGTCCATCTTCACTTTCCGCAAGCTGAAAATAAACAAGCAAAACAAATTTAGTGCTATTTTTAGTGTATCTTAGTAATTATATGAAAAGTAAAGATTTAAATTACTAATTAGAGTAAATGTTTGAATTACAATGGATATACAAGTTATATCCAGAAAGTAAGTACAAGTTTGTTCTGCTGCTACTGCAATATTACTGTCCTTTTCAAATGGGAAGGAGTTTGTCCTTGAATGTCTCCAGGTCGGCAACCAATCGGAGTCCTGCTGTGTTGTCATATGGCTTTCCCCTTAAGTAGGCTTGCAATATCACATTATGTCTAGTGCCAGGTAGACTTGCATGAACTAGAACAGTGTGCGAGAGAGAGGGAAATTGAAAAGAGTGGGGGTGATGAATTTGCAACACTGTGCACATAAACATATCTCATTGGTTGCAGATCAGAACTCTTCCCGTTTGAAAAGCATAGTAGTGTTGCAGTTATGCACATGAGCACTTGTGTCTCTGATTTATTGTCTGTCCAGTAACACCATTAGAGTTGAATCATGTTGTATTGACAGTTAGTGATCGTTCAAAATATTTAAGACAATTACTGATCCCTGAAGTGCATTAAATAATACAGAATGTGAAGCCAGCTGAAATTCAGAGATTTATGGTGAAAATGTAATGACAGATGGAATGATGAGAAAGTGGGTTAGACAATTCAATGCTGGATAATTCAATGTTATGACAAAGCACAGAGTGACCATCCTCTGTTGTCACTGATGGTTTGGTTGAACAAGTGAATGAAACAATTCATGAATGAAACAATTCGTGAAAACAGATGGTTCACAATGCTTTATGATGTGCTTCCACAAATTAAATGTCTACTGTCTCAGTATTTAAAGGCAGCATCATTTTCAAAGGACCTCGGCTGTCATACAAGATGGTCTAATTGATGCTGCAGCTAGTGTTATTAGAGATAGGATTAAGTCAAATATTCATATGGCTACTTTTATTGGACTCACGCTTGATGAAAAACTGATGTCACAAACGAAAGTCTATTATGCACTTTTCTATGCTATGTTGATGATGAAGATGACAAACGATTTCTACATTTCACTGATGTAAGTTCTGACCAAACAGCCAGTGGTTTGTTTGAACATATAAGACTATAGATGACTTAGGATGTTCAAAACAATTATTACCCAAACTTTCAATTGTGCTGCAGTAATGGCAGGACATGTTTCTGGACTTCAGACTTTAATTAAAACTGAGTAACCTACTGCTACATTCATTCATTGTTATAGTCACAGACTTAATCTTGTACTTCCCCAATCTGCAATTTTTTTAAGAAAGCCAGACAATTCTTTGTTTCTCTTAATGGTTTATCCACTTTTTTCTCACATTCCACTTCATGTATATTTCAAATTACAAGTTGTATACCTGAACATCACAATTATCTTTCTATGTAGTGTAGTACAAACTACAATGTATGTTTGTATTCATACATTTCATTTATCTTTGATCTATCTAGTAAGATAATGCTAATATAAACTGTCTATGTTTAAGCTAAATGAAGCTAAACATTGGCATGAAGAAAAAATGAAGTTTAAAAAATAAATATATGCATATAAACACAAAAATATAGCATGGGCCTACTAGGCCCTGCACGACCAATGCACAGTGGGCCAGATGTCAGAATGGGACAAAAGTATTTTTATGGAATGATTGATCTCAATAATGGGTACAATTAATAATAACAGTTATGAAGAAGTAGGTTTATTTGCATTCAGTTCATTGTAACGTAATGTGATGTTGAAATTCTTAAACAATCACTGTACTTAAGTTCAAAATTGTCCTTATTTCTGTGGGATTTGTGCTATTGTGAATTGAAGTTGGTGTAAAATGACAAGTTTTTTTCTAATTGTGAAAAAACTTCTTCACTGTGGTAGCTGGAAGTATCTATTTTAGAAATTATGAAGTTGTAAACAGACTTGTTACTTTGGTTACTAGCCAACAATAGCTTGTACAGGTCTTGACATGTGAAGCACTGACCTCCTGCAATGTGAAATCAGAGTGCACTATTAGAGAAAATATGCTCTGAATTTGAAAGACGCAACAACATGCAGATGAAACTTTTAGGATATGTTGCGTAAGGTATATTTTAAGAGGTTGAATCAGAAACTGAAAAATGCAATGCCATAGCCGGGATCTGAACCACAGATCTTCCACTTATCGAGTGGCTGCTTTAACCACTAAGCTACTATGACCAACTTGCCAGTATGACATTAAATTCCCCAGCTGATTCATACTTTTTCCCGTAACCTTTTATGTTACTTAAACCCAGGACATAATGTACTTACAATTGTAAGTCGCCCTTGGGGAATTTATCTTTGATGTGAGATTCCCTTGTGGTTAACCGGGAAAAAGTACGAATCAGCTGGGGAATTTAATGTTGTACTGGCAAGTTGGCCATGGTAGCTTAGTGGTTAATGCAGCCGCTCGATAAGCGGAAGATCCGTGGTTCAGATCCCAGCTATAGTATTGAATTTTTCAGTTTCTGATTCAACTCTTAAAGCATTGCCCACGCATGGCTTGTGTGTTTAAAAACACCAGCAGTAAGCTTGTTGGCATAAATAAATAAATAAATAAATAATTACCATCTAAAGGCATATTTATTCATTCAGCACATAAAATAATGTGAAGGGTCATGAAGGAAAAAACTTAACATCTATTAGAACATAAAAAATCTATTACATAATCTCTAATATTTGTGCCACACTTGACTCAACATATCTATTGTCAAGCTGTATAAAATGAACTTGAAACCTACCATCTGCAGTATTCATTCTTACAGTTGTATCACTGTTGAAACATTACCACAGTACTATAAACAAGGAAATGACACACTGCAGCTGTGCATTAACTTCAGCTAAGTAATGGACTTCTTATCTAACCTATACAAAGCCACTCTTCAGAGGTGCCTAAAAAGGACTACAAAACAATGTACTGATGATTTTCTATGCTTTAACATCTCTACTTTCACCTCCAAGCTTCAAATTCCTAATTTTTAACATTTCATTTTAAAACTTTTGTCCCATTTTGACTGCCGTCTGGCCCACTGTATAGTGGTATTCTACCAGGTTGTGTGCCTAATGGAAGGTTAATTAACAACCCCTTATTGTCAGATCTGGTAGACCTAATGATAGCCACAATAAGTCACAATCTCAGCATACACCACTACTATATAGGAATTTATAGAACATTTTATAGATGATCTCTTATTGCCAGAGATATTTTGTAAATAGCCTATATTTTATAATTAATTATTAAGTAGCATAAAACAATTGATAGAAATCATATTCAGGAGGATATTGAATATATATTTAATTAGCTTAGTGGTAACTTTAAATAAATGTATATGGGCAATAAATTATTATAATACCCAAAACATGTGTATGGATACTGCTAATAAAGAATCATCATTAAATTATGTTTATTTTGTTGTTTATTTATTTAAGTAGTTAATTAATTTGTTTGTCTATGATTTAGATCAATTCAAAATTTTGGTTGCAAAACACACACAATATCACATCACTATAATAATTTTATCACAGATATCAAACATTATTTTATAAATGCTGTATAACTAAACATTTTAATACTTCTGGCCTATATCTAGATCTGCCTTATAATTCATATATTGTTTGTGGACCTTTAATTATCAAGTATTCTTTCAGTTTTGTTTTAAACAGATTCCCATTATATTTCTTAAATATTTTAGGAAGCTTATTATACAGTTGGGCTTTTATCAAAAATATGTACATTCCCATTAATTGATTTGTATTGTAACACTGTTGATGTTAACATTCTCTTTAATCCTAATGTCTTACTTGGGTACTTCCAGGTCTAATAGTGCAGCCACTACTTAAAGCATTTCCTAGGAAGACAATAGTGTTTTGACACAGATGTACAATGCAATTGTATGACTAATTTATTTTCCTAAGACTTGTAATAATGCCATTATTCTAATGATTTTAAAGCTGAAAAACAAAGAAATGATCCCAGAAACTACCTTCCACTTAATCCACTTCCTGTCTTCTCCAAGATGTTAGAATATTTGCTACTTTTCTGATGTCTGGGTTTATTGGGCCCCATTATACCCAGTGCAGTTTGAATTTAGACCTTCACACTCATGCCCAGAATAGTTTCATTGAGTAATAGACATGTTACAAAATAAGATTTGTCAAGGCAAATACAGAAAAAGCTTTTAACAAAGGGTGTCATGAGGGCCTGTTATTTAAAATAAAACTATTGATCTCTGATACATTTTTCAGAATAATACAAACATATCGCTCAAACAGATCATTTACAGTGAAACATAAGAATGTAACTTCCCAGACTAGTAGCTTCAAATCAGGTGTTCCATGAAGGAACATACTTGGACCATCTCTTTACCTAAATTTTTCTAAAGATGACAGCCTAACTACAGTGGATGAATGGTGCAACAAGTAAAAGGTAAAAAAATCATATACTGTGGATTTCACCTACAAAAAGAACATCCAGTCCTCTGCAGGTGAGGAAATCTTGTGTGCTGAATCTGTGGGATAACCTAAGATTACATTTGGATGCAGATCAACAAATATTAATAGACATTTAGACATTACACTTCACTTATCTTTGGTAAGTGTGAATTAAACTCTAAATTCTAGAATAGGTTTGCAAGTCAATTACTAAAAAAAGTTTTTATTGCTAGGTGATAGATTTTTTCCAATCATATTACCAACTACTGAAAGTAAAATAAATTTTTTAACAGAATCAAATGCCTGTATTTGAAAAATTCATGACTCTTATTGTTCAAAAGGAATGTTGCATTCACATGACTTTCTTTACTCTTGTACTGACCATTCTTACAAACTCTTATTCCTATATCTTCATGTTAGTTGAGATAAACATTTGCAGAAATTATCTTATTACTTATTTCCTTGTAGATGCAAGAGGAATATGGGAATACAGTAGACTTTGAGCAATAGCCAAATCTTTTAAAGCTTTCAAATTCCATTCTCTTTGCATGGCTAACATATGAAAAAATGAATAATGATGTTCCATTTGATGAAAGTTTGTTTTCCAAAACTCACCCAAATAACAAGGAATACCTCTGAAGTGGTTCACTCCACAAAAAGATTTATTTGGGCATAAATTGTTTTAGCAAGATCTATATCTTTTGTATAGTAAGATTTGGTTTACTTCATACAGTTTACCAGTTATGCAAAAGTCATCCAGAGTAAGTAGGACTACATGGGCTATAGCCAGAAAATTCAAAATATACATTTCATTTGTCATAAAAATATCTTAAACATATGGCATTTTAATCAAAATTGTTAGAACCATTTTCGAGAAAATCCAAATTTTCAAAAAATTTTCCATATAAGGGGTAGTTTAGGGTTGAGGAATTTTCTTCAAAATCTTTGTCACATCCATAAAAGATATTAAACTTAAATACCAACTTTGGTTTTTGATCGACTTTTTGTTTGAGTTATGCTGCGCACGCACGCACGCACGCACGCACGCACGCACGCACGCACGCACGCACGCACGCACGCACGCACGCACGCACACAAATGGATCTTTTTCTAAAAATGATTTTTTTGGATTCAGAGGGCCTCAAAACACATTTCCAGTGAAATCTTGACGTAAAATTTTTGGTTGGAATATAGTACTTCCTCTACTTCTGTGGTGGAGAAGGTAAAAATCTGTCATTTACCAGTCATAATGATGGCGACCAGAAAACATTTCTATTGAGGATGCGAGTGATTGGCTCATGAAACTGGTTAAAATTTGGAATTAAATTGATAATTATCAAAGTTAAGTGAAGTTTGGTCTCTAAATATTTATTAATATCTGTTGATTTATATTGCTTCAGTTCTCTCATTGTACTGTCACAGATATTGAAATATTTCTTGTATTTCAGTATAAATGAAGAAAGTGCACAAGAAACAGAAAAGAAAATTCATTTTTCAAAAGTTTGTAGTTACTTACGCATATATGGCAAGGAGGAACTTGCGCTGGTGTGTTCTTACTCTGCCAGGATTCACACGTTTAACCAGACGTGTGTGTTTATATATGAGCCATGTTTCTCTCAGTACATTAGCTGCTGCATTTTTAAGCTATAACAGACAGTTTAAGTGTATAAATTAATCATATTATAAAATGAAAAAGTTATGAGTTTCTAAACCAGTCAGAAAAGGGGAGAATTAAAAGGGTGCAAGATAAAAATTTAGTATTTATTTCATTTCTAAGCTAGAAACCTAAGCTCATTGGGTAACATATTTATGTTTTAATGTAAATTAAAACTGGAAGTAGTGAACAGTGAAGTGAAATGATAACTTTATAGAATACTATTTGAGTCAAATGTATACTTATGTAACTAGCATCACTAATATTTGTTGTTGTGGAACACATGTTTTGCAGACATATTCTATAGCAACAAAGGTTAATGATAGCTAAGTGTCAAATTTGACTCTGTTGTATAAAATATGTTGTTAGCTAATGCTGGATTTCTGACAATGAAGCCATTAATCCTCTTGCTCTCCAATATTTAATATATTGATAGAGCAATAGCAGTATAGTAACCGATTTTTAGAGAGCACCATATTTTTATGTTTTGGCGGTCACATCGCTCTCTCACAACCCCCAGAATGTCTGGAGGACCACACCTGTCGTTGGTTTATGGGTCTCACCGACCTGACCGGGAGAATTAACAAAATAAATTCACCGACCATATCCTCTGATTACCAATCAGAGGACGTATTACATGCCATGACAGGTCAGCATGTTAGGGGTTAAGAGTTTATAGAGAAATTAGAGAAATGGAGAGGTTGGAAAAATAAAGACTCCCTAGCCCTTGGTAACCCTAATAGCATCGGGGTCGGAAGAGAACAAGAGTTGACCAAGGTAAGGTCAGATAGAAAAGTTACAGAGAGGAGCAAAACACCAGGAAGTGGAAGTATTGTTCTGCTCAGCTTGGGTACCTTGTGGTTGCTATTCACATATCCCCTAGACGGAGACCCCTGTATAAAATATACTCATGTACATTAGAGATATTCCAGCATATTAGAAAATTTAAGTCTTCTACTATGTTTTTATTCTGACTACGTATGTATAATTTTTCAGAAAAATATGAATGGAATTTTAATTATTTTGGTGCATTATCTCTAGGACCAGGAAGTTCATGCATTTGCATATTTTTTCCTCTGTTATAATAATTCTGGTAAGTGATGTGCATGAATCATCAGTTTATAAGCTTATTAAGCCCAATTTGATGTTGCATATAAATGCATATTTTGACTTTTCTGATGAAAACATATTTCTATCATTTTAATGTTTTGTAGCATAAAACCACATTTTTTTTTATTCTAGTGGGCTGCTTGTAAACACTTCAGGAAGATGCGAAAAAAACTGAGCCTGAGTGAAAGCAATTGAGGCAATGTTTAGCAAACTAACTAGATCAATTTTCTTCTGATTTATGTGGAGCAGTTTTAGATCAGATATACCACTTTGGAAACTTACTAATTCTAATTTGAGAAACTTTCTTCATAAATATACACATGTCATGTGTATGCATATTACAAAAAACTATGTCAGTTATTCGTATGACAATGTTGTATCAAGAATATAAGATGAATTGGAAAATGAATTTATTTGGGCTTCTGTAGATTAAACAACAGATTATGAAGGTAGATTTAATATGTAGTTGGTGCCCTTAATAAGCAGGAGCCAATGGTATCATATCTTCTTAATGTGATAAATTTGGAGTACACAATGTAACAATAACTTAATCTGTTGTTGTTGTTGTTAGCTAATGCTGGATTTCTGACAATGAAGTCATTAATCCTCTCAGCATGTTAGGGGTTAAGGTTTTATAGAGAAATTAGAGAAATGGAGAGGTTGGAAAAATAAAGACTCCCTAGCCCTCAGGAACTCTAATAACTTAATCTGTTATTCACTCTTTAAAATTATTATGGTTAAATGGAATTAAATATGCTAGGGTGCTTTTATTCAAGAAAGAGGGAACCAGCTGCATGATTAAATCAAGATGTACAAGGTACCCAAGCTAAGCAGAACATTATTTCCACTTACTGGTGTCTAGGGGATATGTGGATGTCAACTACAACAGCGTGCAGGTGAAATAATTGCAGTTCACATGAAAGTTATTGTTGGCACATGGCCATAGTTATAGCAAAATCACTTTGTTCATTATAAAGCTGATTGTCATATATATAATGTCATGAGCAATATGCACTAAAGCTATGGTAGCGAACTTCACTCCCTCATGGACAGAAATGTTATGACTCTGCACATACATGTTTGCGCAACTTCCTCCACCATCAGTCTTTCAGGTGAAGAGTGCCACTGCGCATTCAAGGAAATTTCTCATATCTCACCTCACAACCTATGCATGGCTGTTGGTAGGTAAGACGAAGACAGAACAAACGTACATAAGCAAAATGTTGCCAATACAATAGAATAAAACTTCTCAGTTGTGTAAACTTAAATTAATATCAGTTAACGCAACAGTCCTAAATCTTCCATTATGCATTTGTCCTATCATTTGACATAGAAAAAAATTTCTCTAGATTCAGATCTATTTTGGATAAAAATAGGAGTTATTTTTCTTTCGATACATTGTAAATTCACCTTGTAATTTGGTACAATGATTTGTAAAGAAGTGTATTGTATTCAGTCAAATCACTAGATTAGTAATTTCTTTATGCATTCATTAATTTTCAGTATGTAAGTATTTATGTTTAATATGAAGAATTGGGATATATTCTTCACCACTCTGTCCTCTATGTGATCTGCAAGAGGAAATCTATCGAGACCACCTTCAAATATGCCCGGCCACTTCTAGTGCCCCATCCATCAGTGAAAAATATTGGAGAGCAAGAGGATTAATGACTTCATTGTCAGAAATCCAGCATTACCTAACAACAACATGTTTAATATGATGTAATTGGTTTGTGATATATGTACATGTATATTGTTTGTACTTTGTTCTCACACATGGAAAATATTTTGGAATGTTAAAACCTGTATGCAACAATTTACTTCAAACATGTTATGTTAGACAATTACTTTTCATACTAGATCTATGTTGGAAAATGGGAATATTTGTTTTGTGTCCTACTACAACTGGATGCTCACATGTTGAGTAAAGGCTAACTATAGGTATGCCCTCCCATCACTCCTGAGCTGCACAATACAATTGTCCATATGCCCTTAGCTTCAAGCTTGTTGGAACCCTGGTTATCACTTTTGCAGGTTTTAGTAGTGATAGGTGAAATGACAACAAAGTGTAAATCAAGGCATGCTGTACATGGCAAACATGAAATAAATAATACAGTTTCACAAGCATGTTCTTCAAGCTGAATACAATACAATATAAGTATCTTACATCATACTACTGTCATGCATAAACTTTTCCTAAAAAAATGATACTTTACTAATGTTTGATGCTCATAAAATCTCTAAGTATTATGAGTACAATCCTGGCTCAGTTTCAGCACTGTAGTAAAAGGTAAGTAACAATTTATCCATTTGCAATATTTTTGTTCTTAGAAATTAACTGAAACACAGTTCTGCTTGCATTATTGTGGATATTATTTTCAGTCTCTCTCCCTCTTTCACTTTCTTATAATCTCTCCCTCCCTTCTATGTCCTGTGTCTGTATGTTTCCATTTCTCTCTTCCCGTGATTACTGCACATGTTAAATAAAGTTCTGAAAAATAATATGCTAATATATTTTTTGGAACCATTAGATCCAGAAAAATTAAACAAATTAAAAAAATATTTAAAGGTTTACTAGTGCACAAACATAAGCCTGTTCCTTATGCTTGCAATGCTATTCCAACTACAGGTTATGTTTCTCATGGAAATATGAACAATAGTATAAGTAATAACAAATTGTTTTATATTTAAATATTCAAAAAGATATTTGAAGTAATAAAAATAGCATAAATGTTATGGTTATATAGTATACTGTGATACTAATTTGCTGAATACTAAATACGGATTGAGGAAAGAGGCTTTTAGTTTCTGAAATTCCGTTATATGCTTACCAAATGTGTATTGCACACTATCTTTTTGCATGGTGAGTATTTATATCAACTGAATAAGATTAATTTATGAACTGGAAGTAGTACAATGTGAAGCTCAATATTAATTGCTTTTAATGAACTTTATCAGTTAAATAAACACAAAATTGCTTCATGCAAACTGTTACATTTATACTAGATTTATGTTAGATATGACTAGATTCATAGGAATTTTGCTACATCATCAGCTGCTCTTGACTATTGTCCATTCTGCAGCAGAAGGAAAACAGTTGACAATGGAGGATTGGCTAATTATATCCAATATCAAGAGATGCTGATGACGTAGGATAGTTCCTATGGAACTAGCCCTACGTAAATAACAGTTTGTGTAAAGAAATTTTGTGTTTATTTAACTAAAACAGTTTACTAAAACCAATGAAATAACATAAGTTGAGATATTAGCTGAAAAAAAAAAATATATATTTTTTTTCAGCTAATATATATACAGTCCATAGGAACTTGGTGGTGGCAAATAAAAATTGGTAAGCTGTGGGTGTAATGAGATCAGTGTCTATAGAGTTAGGATTACCTGACATTTGAATCGTCTAGTATCAAAACTGGCCAAGTCACAAAATTTTCAAAAGTGAGTTTTTATTAGAAACTGAAAGTAGAACAAGTACTCTTTCTGTTGATAAATTAATATGCATGAAATCCAGTCAAGACAACATATTACACATCGTTGAATTTAGAGTTCTGCAACAGAATGGGCCAAGTCATGCAGGAAGTGCATTCAAAACCAGACAAGTCAATGAGGAAAGTTATTGTTACAATAACATCCCGCTTTGACATTTTCGCTTTGAAACCTTATCATCGCCGGCTCAACAAACCATCAGCTCTAAATGGGTACACAGAAGTTAAAAATAATTTATTACTTTAGCTGCAGATATTATGTTGGTACAAATGACCTTTTTAATTAGCGCAAAAGCATTTTCCTTGTCATGTTATTCACACATACCAAGACCAGATATTGTAATCTAATGCAAAGTGTAAAATTATATCAACCAAAGTGCTGTTGTTTTAACAGAGAATTTGTATTATTTTTCATACCAAATTTCCCCTGTAACAAAGCTTAAAGTGAAGTGAAAAAAAATAGTTTTTTTTAAAAAATTTCTAATGTTCTTATTAATTTTTGTTCTTCTTTAATATTACACTGCATTTTTTATAATTAATGAGTAAATGAAGTTTTTTTTATTGATGTTGGGTACTAATTGAAATAAAGTCTTTCTTATTTGAAAGATTACGACCGCGCCACTGAAGATGTCCGCCGCAGATGTGGACGAAACGTCTGGGTTCTTCAACTCCAGCAGACCACGGCATAACAGCCCGGAAATAACTCCTAGTTAAAAAAATGTCTGTCTACAACAAAATTGGCCAAGTTAAAACTTAAAATTTTGAAAAAATCATTAATAGGATTTTCAATATTAATACAACATGAACCCATCATATGGAGCCTAATAAAAGTGAAACAAAAATATTACTGACTTTCATTGGTTTGCCTGCAGAAGTTTTTAATGAATACTAAAAAAAACATGTTTTGTGACTTGGTCGGTTTTGATACTAGAGGACTCATTTGCATACTTAAGTAAGGGAAAACTCTGGAAAAAATACTTTTTCAAAGTAATTCATCCTAACGAAGATTTTGAGATGGATAAGCTTCCATTACACCATGGAAATGAGCTTTTTTAAATTATTTTGATGAAATTCATATACAAAAGGAAATACTTACCCTTTTTGTGAGCTGTGTGTCCATCATAAAATTATGTACATGTTTCTCTGCCCTGGTAAGTTCCAGTTTGCGAGACACTACAGCAACCAGCAGTGCAGTACAACCAGCACCCTGTCACAAAAAGCATTGAAGCATTCAAATATACTCATACTATGATAAGATTCATATAATTAGCTGTGGATTGCAGCACTGAAAATGCATTGTGTGCAGGAGCATAGAAACACAAAATTCATAATGTAAATATATTTTTCATCCAAAGATGTTTAAAATGGTGACAATTTTAACTGTTCATGGCTTACTCTGAAATTATACAAAAACCAACTATACATATGTTTTCTTTTGTGATAGCTGCACATTGGATATGGGTTCTTTCCTTACAGAATCGATCTACACATTTATATGGCTCATATTATTATGAGATATGCTTAATGAACAAATATCTTTATAGTAGTACAGTGAGACAAAGAAACTTACAGGTTACAAGCTTTTGCTAAAAATAATCACACTTTTCCTTATTATGTACTAATAAGTGTTGTTGATGTAACATACATAGAACATTGAAGGAGTACGTGCAGTGAAAGCACAGTGTAAGGATCTTAAGGAAGTAATTCACCTGGAGCTACAGATCTTCTAACACATATTATAAATACACGTGAAGTGATGTAACTCAATATAAAGTGAGTGAATGTAATGCTCAAATTTCACCAAAGGCATGGTACAACATTACTTGTAAAATGTGAGAATAACATACAGTAAATTATTCAAAACTTTTAACTAGTTAATGCAATACCTCTTCTACCTGCCACACACCTAGTAGGTAGCAGAAATATTGAATTCCACCAAAAAAATATTTCACTGCAAAGCCATGTTTTGAGGACCCCAAATGAATCTAGAAATCAATCTTTTGAAAAATTTCTGTGTGCATGTGCACGTGTGTCTGTGAATAGCATAATTCAAAAATCAAATAAATACCAAACTTGGTATTTGAAAGGTAGAATCACTACTAAAAAATTCAGTGCTATAGCTAGGATTTGAACCCTGGATCTTCCATTCTACACGCAGCTGCTCTTAACACAGGGCTACCATAGCAACATGTGCTGCCTTTCAAAGTTTGCCTACATACAGTTTGTGAGTATTATAACAATCAGTTATCATTGATTGGCCTGATATATGGAAACCAAACATGGCATTGAAGTTATCTTCCAAAGATTTTCGAAAGGATCCTACTTCCTTTTATATGGAAACATTTTCAATGTTATTTATTTTCTCAAAAATATTTCTAGCAATTTTGTTTAAATAAGTATGTATGTGAACTCTTCATTCAGGAGTTTGCATAATTTTGTATAACATGTAAGCTAAAAGGATAGAGAAAACTTAACACACAAAAAGTGTAGATCTCTTTAAAACAAGTTACAATAACTTTTATTGTGGCATCAGTCATTTTCAAGATATCTATTATCGTTGGTTTGAATTTTTCAATAGCTTTTATTGTGGCATCAGTCATTTTCAAGATATCTATTATCGTTGGTTTGAATTTTTCAATACTATATAATTTTTTTAAAGTGTTGTTGCTATTCAGCTGTTTCTTGTGATGTCATGAAATAATATGGATTTTTAGGGCTAGAAACTTTATGAATAGTGAATTTTTCCTAAAAACTTATATTAAAGGATGACTTCTGAATTCTGAAACTCTTCATACATTACTCCACTTCAGTTTCTATATCTTTGAAGATATTCATGCTGCTTTGTTCAAAGTCTATTTCAGATGACTCCCTTAGCAATAATTCCTTTTTTCTTTTTTTTGCACCCAGCTAAATTATGAGAAATGTTACTAAATTTAGAAGTATTATTTATTTCTTTACTAATATATGTAGCAGTGAAGATATATTATTTAGAATATATTATTAAGCATCCTTTTTATTTAAAATGTTTAGTTTAGTTTTGTTTTATATTCTCTTATCTACAGTTTTGAGCTGGATTTAATTATGGATGTATCCTAATAAAAATTAAAAAAAAATATGCTTAGGATCATCTAACTACAAATGTGACAGAAGTTGCAAGAGAAGTGTTTTGATTATAAATCAATTCAAATAAAGCATATAAGCTATTCTCAAGCCTCAAAACAACTGTGATATTATTTCTAAATAACATGCATTTCATTTCTTCACAGAAAAATTCTGTTATTTTCATACAGATCTCATTATTAATTGATAAAGCATTGGCAGTGCAGAAATACTTTGAAAAAGACTTTTGTAAAGACTAATAATTCAATATGTTTATATTCAGTTATGCAAACAGAGACCTTCGTTTCTGCTAAACATTCTTAAGTTGGCAGCTCTTTGGATTTTTTTTCAGATTATTTATTAGACATTCATGCCCAATCAATTTAGGGCATTATACATACAACAAAAAATTAAACATTGTCCATTTAGTAGTTACAGTATTTGCTTCAGAATATGAGTATATTAGCTTACCTATTTGTAGCAATGTTAGAAAAAGAATTAATCCAATTAATTTAAGTTAATTATGACATTTACTTAGACAAACTTTCAGGGGTTCTAGAGGGAATGTTAGGCGGTTACTTGATACAGGATAATTGTACATAGTATTACTGATACAAATTCTGTAAGTGTGGATAATATAAATACATTCTGCAAGAATGTGAAGTGTGTGTTTTGGTTTAACAGTAAGATACAGAAGTCAGTGAGCATATGAGTGACCATTTCTTGGGTTTAAATTATTGTGATCACTTTCCAGTTTTTTGTTCTTTCTTTGTTATATCAACTTCTGTACTATGCAGCAATTGAGCTATTGTACTGTGGTGTCAGCAGAGCAACACAACAAAGGAGGTAAGTAGATTACTCCACCCCACTGATGTGGTATGTAACAAAGGTACTGAAGGTCAACGTTCCCCACACAACTCATGGGAGCAAACACATGACTAACAACAATTAAGAGACAACACAAAGTGCTTTCCAGAGTATTTGAGAAGTGTCTGGCTGCTGGCATATGTGTAGAAGTTTGAGAAAGGACTGTGTTACATCATCCTCGCTATACAAGGAGGCAAAGCAAACATCAGCGTTTGTGAATTACAGACAGGAGTCAGTCATCTTAATTTGAGTGTGTATGTGATTATATCATCAGAGTTAGTGTTTGAGAAACAAAGAAAGTGAACAAAGGCAGAAAGGAGTGAGTCAAGGTTACGAGAAGAAAACAGTTGTACATACATACATTTATTTGCATTCCACAGATCCTACAATTTGCCTTGGTAACAGGATATGGAACATGTCAATATGTTATACAATATTTACAATAAACAGGATTAATATTATAAACATAAAATAATCTAATGGTTACATTAGATGTTAAATTCATTTATGGTATAGCATGAATGCTTAAGAAGATATTCCTTTAGCTTAATTTTGAATACCTTATCATTACAGGTCCTTAACTCATTAGGTAGCATATTAAATATTTTTATACATTGGTAATGCACTCCTTTTTGGACACATGTGAGGTTAGTTGATAGTATATGAAGTTCAGATCTAGATCTTGTTTTGATATTGTGGATGTCAGAATTAGTAGTGAAGTAGCTTTTATTTTTTATGTAGAAGTTCATCAGTGAATATATGTAGTCTCCGGTAAGGGTTAATATTTCTAGGTTTTTGAAAATGCTTCTACACGATGTTCTTGGATGAGAGTGTGATATAATTCTGATGGCCTCTTTTGTAAGATGAAAATTCTCTTTGAATTTGTTGAACCTCCCCAAAAGAGTTGTGAGTTGCAGTATCACGAAAGACTGTAGACACCAGTAAAGAAGAACTGTGAGCCTGTGCAAAAGTTTTGGAGGAGAATAATGTGAGAAAAAAATAATTGGACTGGACTTCTGTCATTTTGTCACACTAGTATCAGAAGTGGGATTTGTTGAATTGTCATTTTGTTACAGTATGTATTTTACTCATTGTGATTATCCGTGCAAATTAATTATAAAAAGAAATGTTGCACTGTGGCACATGCCAGAGCATGGAGTTTTGGATCCTAGCCACAGATTGCACTCAGGGTTGGTCTCAACCATACAGGTGCAGATTTTATATCCTGGATATAGCACTGGTACCCACTCGGCATTATGAGGAGCTGTGATTCTGGCCATGAAAGCCAATGTTCTAGCTAGGAGGAGCATAGCAATGGCTACATCACCTTTTCATATTGGTTGGATGATTCAATACTCAGGTAGAGGCATGCTAACAGTGGAATTGGCAAGGCTCTTGGTTTACCCCAGACAGTTATGCCATAGTGGAAATGGAAAGAGGAATGTGGCATATGTCCATGAAAGACATGATCATCTCTTGCACTCTTCTTTAGGGGTAACTATGTCCTTTAGGAGTAACCTCATTCCACCAATAACTGAACCCATTTCTGAGATAGACCACCCAGAGGGTGGTGTGCGATAGCAGGGTGATGATGAGGATGACAGTGGAATGAAAGCTTACTGCTTTTATTATGAATTAAGAACTGTAATGAGCCTTTGGGATACTTCTCATGAGCTAGCCAGAGAATAGGGCTAACTTAAATTTGCTACCTCAGAGCAGGAACAAGCCACAGACCTTCAGCAGTGGAGTCACAAATAAAACCACTGAACTACCCCAGTGCCCACATGAGAGAAGTTAAATTAATAATATAATGAAGTAATTTTAAAAATACAGTGGAATTTCAAACTAATGCTGCAACATGTTTATGTTGTTAGCTAATGCTGGATTTCTGACAATGAAGTCATTAATTCTCTTGCTCTCCGATATAAAGAGAGCAATAGCATTAATAGTAACCGCTTTTTAGAGAGCACCATATTTTTATGTTTTGCTGGTCACATCGCTCTCTCACAATCCCCCAGAATGTCTGGAGGACCACACCTGTCGTTGGTTTACGGGTCTCACCGACCTGACCGGGAGAATTATCAAAATAAATTCACCAACCATATCCTCTGATTACCAATCAGAGGATGTATTACATGCCATGACAGGTCAGCATGTTAGGGGTTAAGATTTTATAGCGGAATTAGAGAAATGGAGAAGTTGGAAAAATAAAGACTCCCTAGCCCTCAGGAACCCTAATAGCACTGGGGTCGGAAGAGAACAAGAGATGACCAAGGTAAGGTCAGATAGAGAAGTTACAGTGAGAAGCAAAACACCAGTAAGTGGAAGTAATGTTCTGCTCAGCTTGGGTACCTTGTGGTCGCCATTCACATATCCCCTAGACGGAGACCCCTGAGTCATATGAATACATGTATTTCAACTTTCTTGTTCTGGTTGTCATTACCGAAGGTTGTGAACTAGCCTTTATACACAGTATATATTTAGTGTAAACCTCTTTACTATGAGCTATTTAGCAGCTGTTCATATATTATTTTTACCTTTTGCACCATGTACATACCAAGTAGAAATGGTATTGCATTCCATAACACGTCAATGCCGAGATGTCTCTATAAACATACATTTTGAGGTCCCCTAAATCCAAACAATTTAAATAAAGGTCTGTAAGTGCACCCATGTGTGTGTGAACATCATAGCTCAAAATCAAAGTTAGTAAATACCAAGCTTGGTAATTAATATTTATTTATACCAATCAACTTATCTAATCCCGGAACATAAAGTACTTATGTTAGTAGGTTGCCATTGGGGTGATTGTGATGTGAGACTGCCTTTGTGGTTTACTGGGAGAAATACGAATTGGTTGCAACATGTTTATAAGCATGAAGGATTAACATTACAGAAAAGCAAAGAAGAAGAAAAATATTTTTCTGTTTCAAAAGTCTAAACAATATGAAAGAAGATTACAAGAAAAGAAATTTGTCATTTATGCTTCATATTGAGGGAGAAATGTGAATATTGACAAACAGTGTTTACTCATATGTCAACAAGAAGGAAATGTAAATATTAAGATAGTGTGAATGTGATATATCAAATTTTTAGGTTACATGTTTCCATGGAATTTAAATTACTATCTTGAATGATAATTGAGGACTACTTGGTTGTGTGATTAGACACTATTTCCTCATTTGTTAGCCCACACATTTAATCTTCCTCCATCTTTGTAAATTGTAGTACCAATTATCCTATTTCCCATAGTCACTGCAAAAGTCTAGAAAACCTGTTAAGAGGTGAATCTTTTCCTACAAGAATATTTTGTTTGTTAATGGTGCTTCAGTCACCAGGATTTTATCGGCACTGCCAGAATTTTGTCCTCCACAAGTTCTTTTACATGTCAGTAAATCTATTGTCATGGGACTGTCTCTTTTAAGCACACTTAAAAACTATTGGTTTGAATCATGGCCTTGGAATCATTGCGCTGATGTCTAACCATCTAAGCCACATGGACTGATATCTCTTTCTACATAGATATATTGAATAATAGAATGTTTCTGCCATGTTACTGTTTCCACTTACATGCAACATGTGCAGTAAGGAGTAAATAACATACAGAAGTTAACTTTAAACTGTAAGTTTCCTTTTTCTCACTATCTAGGTATGTAACCAGGAGTAATAAAGTTGAGAATGAACAGAAAGACACAAAACTAATAAACTTTTGAATCAAATGAGTTTCCTATATCAAATTTAAGCTTTTACTATTTTTAAACATTTCACGAAATCATGAAAACATCTTGGAGATGTAAAATTGTAATATACTAATATTTCTCTATGGTAAGCATCATCCTCTTTTTGCTAAGATAAATTATGGTTAATGATTTATAAGCAGTGCTTTTTTTCTTGGGTGGATGCAGAGGTATGTGTGCCCCTTAAAGATTTTTTCAGTTTTGTATAGGAGAAAATCATTAATACCCACAATTTTGAAAATTGGGGAAATTGATGTTAAACAAAATAACAAAAATGATTATACATGATTGTATTAATAAGCTATTTTTAGGTTATGCTTGCAATCTAGCTACTTTTTATCATAAACTTAGAGCACAGGTGCACAAGTGCGGATCTTTGTGTTACAGCTTGGTGACGTAATCTCTCCCACTACAGTCATCCACTACATCAGTGTGATGTTTGATTGATGTGTTCTGAGCACAGAACAGCACTGACCACTGACAGCACACAGCAGGGAACAGGATGTCAATAACGTTTCCATTCTAACTGGGAAAATCATTATTTTGATATTAAATAATGTAAAAAGTGCTTCATTAACTGCATCAGTAAATACATTTATAGGGAAAATTAAGTAAAAATTGAAGCTATTAACAGTGAAGCAACAAGATTCTAAAATAAGAACAAATTAGAATTTTAGGACATTTATAGGGAATTGAACAAAATGGGATAACCAATTATCCATTGAAGATATGTATAATTTCCTGCACATATAGTCCTTACAGATTCTAAATCCATTAGCTGGCTACAGAAAAATCCAACACGGACAATCTGCTACATTTGAATCTAAATTATCTGATCTAAAAAATATGGGAAACGAAATCTGTCTATTCACAACTTTTAGCTTTCATTCATTATCATCATTGTTTGATCTGGAAGATGTATTAGAGCATTTAGAAACCATAGTTACTGGTCAAAATACAAAAATGTAAACTTTGATTTCTACAGAGAATTATCAAGTGAAACTTTCCCCAAAATACGCTACTTTGCAGCCCACCTAATGCCAATTTTCAGCACAACATACTTGAGTGAACAAACTCTTTCCATAATGAGTTTAGTTAAAAGATATGTGAGGTCTACATTAACTGACAAGCATTGAGGTGTGTTGCTTCAGTTATATACAACATTTTTATCCCTGGACATCAGTGATATCAAAACACTTTCAGTTGTTATCACAGAGAAGTAAATAAAATGCACCTTATACAAAATAAAAAATAACAACAATTTTGTCATGGTTTAGTGCACAAACAATAATTTACAGTGTGAAGGTGATTTACATAGTTTGCCACTGAAAAAGTAGGTGAGACTTTGTTATGTCACAGCAGTGGATGGAGATTGAAGCATTTCCCCTCAGTAGTGCGAGTTGTGTACCCATGACTTAAAGAATTCTAGTGAACTTTGGACTTTTTCTGATTGAACAAACAAGTCCATTTTGACAGCCAGAAGACAACAAATATTCCAGGCAGTTGTCATAGCAATAGCTCCTTCACCAATCAGCTGTCTCCATTCCCTGCTCCCTTATGTATTTGTGAAATGTGCAAGAAACTCTGTGATCACTATCATAATAAAGAAGTAGTTTTTATTTTTATAATAAAAATGTAATATTTTATTTTTACTATTTAAATTAAGACATGAATGAATTTAAGTCACTTTATCATTAACTATAACCTTAAGTTTATTGTATGCATAAGGTTATAGTTACTGTCTAAATATAAGGGTACCTAACAATGTTCTGTTAAGTGAAAAATAACAGTATCTTTAACATTTTTCAGACGAAAAGCACTGTTTATAAGTAATTTACTTTTTAGTTTAGCTAAACATGAACATCTATAATGTGTTGATAATGTAAGGCTTCTTATGCAGCAGCTGGTATTACTAATTATTTATTTGTTTATCAATGTTTAAAATATATGACTACATTTTTTAATTCCAGTATTTAATAAACAACATTTATTTTGAAATGTAACATTACATTTTAAGCATTTGTATAAATAAACATTATAGAGTAAACAATTTTTAAAACAACACATCTGAGAAAAGTGTAAGGAACATTAACATAACAAGGTGATACTATAAACAAATGAGGCAAAAACTCACATACAGCTGCAGTTCCAGATTCTTGCCACTTACCATGATGCCAGTAGTGACAGCGATGCCCCTGCCGCAATATGTATTAGGCACGATATCACCAAATCCAACACTCAGGAATGTGATTGCAATAAGCCACATTGCGTTTAGTAGATTGGCATGCTCCTCATCATGAAACCTGTGTGAGTTAGTGTAGCATCAAAGCATAGGGTATTCTTATGTAAACGCATTCTCACTGTCAGGCGATAGTAGCAGCTGGGGTTTTTTCAATCCATTAAGTGTAATAAGCTTGTCTTACTTTACCAAAATTTAGTTATTTTTTTTCTTTAATTTATAAATATAAAACATTTTCCCTTCTTTTGTTATTTGGAAGCAGCAGAAAAGTATTATAGCAAAGATATCTAATGCTGAAGAGGAAGCCAGCTTGGAACTATTGTTCTAATTGAAACAATGTAGTAACAGATACTGCAGAGCTACTCATGGATTTTTTAGTAATTTTAATGTTTATTTTTACTGCATACTGCACCACAGGCAGTGGACACTGACTGTATATGAAATAAATGATAACTGGGATAGGAAATTAGTCAAGGAAAATTCCAGGCTTAAGTTTAGGTAACTCTCTGGCATCTGCCAGTTATGAAAGATGAGGAAAACATTGAGGAAATCTCAGTAAGGGAGGATAGTCCTGGTGGGATTTGAAATGCAGACCTCCCACTCATGAGTCTGTGCCGTAACGATCTTGGGTACCCATGTTTTGTCAACTACTAGCAGAATAGAAATTATATTTTGATGTTATAGCTTTTATTCTTTTAGAAATGAGTTGTTTATTCCCTGAATTCATTTAGCTCCCTGATTTGCATTTATATCATACATTACTAAGCAATTATTTAAAAATTATTTTCTAAGCATTCACTGTTTGATGGGTTTAGTTTAGACTTTCCTATCACCAGGAATGTGGACTGATTGAGTAAAAATAATTTAACTATTGTAAGCATTACTGGTTTAGTTATTTTTACTTAGAATCACAAAATGTAACTTATATTCACAATTTACTTACTCAAATAAAATTGTAAGAGTTGCATTCCAGTACTTATGTTTTAGTAATCAATATGCATTGGTTCAAGAGTTTGGCAATGTTTGAGCTCCAACACTCATAAGGCCCATGCCATAGATATGACTATAGTATAGTACTTACTTGTGATTGGTACACTTCCAGAATAAAACTGTTTTACCATGTACAATAATGCTCTTACTATAACACTTAATATGGCACAATTTCTTTATGGGGATAAATTGTATTTTTATATTCATGTGCATTTCAGCAATAAATCTTTGATGTTCTTGTGATAATACATTAATCATTAAAATGTACCCATTCTTCTAGGTACTATCATCTTTAGTCATAGTTATTACAGCTCTAGACATGACATATTATGCTGTGGCTATTGGTTGAATTTAAATAATAGTGTTTTCTGATGTCTTGGAGAGTTGGAGTTTGCATGCATTAGATAACAGGACCAGAAGAAACATATATCAATGAAGAGCTTAAGACATTTGATTAGGTACATCTGTACAAAAATTTAACCATTTTCATAAGGCTGGCATTTTATAAAGACCTAATTATAATTAGTAACTGCTAAACATTAGAGATATACAAAATCTTAAACTGCAAGAAATGTAGATCTTGTTAAAGCACACAATTTGTATCAAATACATTTCTTTTGTGGAGTTAACTATTTCAAGATATTCCTTGTTACTGCTTTGCATTTTAAAATTCTTATACTTTTCTCAAATGTGAAGTATTTTTCATTTTCTTGTTTTGTTTTCTTTTTTCTTTAATTTTTTCTCTTGAACATGCAAAGAGAATGGGATTTCAAAGCCATCATACAGTGACCTATTATTAAAAGAGTTGCTGTTACTTGAAGACCACTATATTCCCATATTTCCATTGTACTAAAAGGAAATGTGCAGTAAAATAATTTCTGCAAATGTTTTTTCACCAATGGCACTGGGGATTAATTGATTTGCATAATTTTCTCCCTGGCTTCCCAATATAAAATCTGCAGGTTGCCACTTATAACGTCTTTGCATTTGTTGAGATGCTGTTTGTTCAGGATGACATCTTCAGAGAGAGTAACACTTGGTGTAGGTAGACAGTATGTCTTGTGGAGGTGTTCTGCGAGGCATTCATGGTAGGGTGACTAGACGTCCAGATTAATCCAGATTAATCCAGACATGTCCTCTTTTTAATAGATTTGTCTGGTGCCCGGGCAAATTTTTAGAACAATGTTATTTTGTATTTTATTTTTCCCGCAGGTATAAAACCTGAAGAATTTTAATTTTCGAACACAGAATATAATTTAAAGAAGTCTGCGGGCTTGATAATTTAACTTCCAATGAGGACTGGTATAAGTATTACAGAGAAGGCAAATCTGTGGACTGCCATTCAGAACTTCTCAAAATAGCAGAATACTTCTTTTTTATACCAATTCATAATGCCAATGTAGAGTGCTAGTGATTACATTCATGTGCCCATTGAAGTCAGAAGTGCTTGTGGTTTCTGTAAAATCGAAGCTGACGTTGTAACATTGTGCAACCAGTAGCATCTGCAGCAGATGGTGACGAATAATCAATTCAAACAGATTCATACCTGTTGCAGTGCTCCATTGCTGAGCTAACACTGTAGATGAAACTGTGTGGTCCATTGTGGTCCGTTATGGCCATGCATACAGATGGTGGTTATCCTGTGCTGTAGTCATATTGTGAGGTCCAGTACCCGATCTTTACTTCCTCTAATCCTCTTCTATCTAATGCTTATACACATACATCATTGTTGTACCAGTATTGTCATACAAGCTGAAATGTCAAGGTATGAAAAATCTGGGGACTGATCATTCTTTCCTGTTCAGACTCACTCGCATGCTGATATTGCACTCTTTTGACATCGATGAGGTATACTGGCACTTATGCTGCTCAAATGGTTAACCTGCGCTTATCTTTGTTAATGGAAACTTCAGACAACACACTGATTAGTTTCGGAAGTTGCCGACATTCTGTAGTGCACCAATGAGTGCATCACTTCAGTCAAATGACACTGAATACCTACAACCTTATCACACCATTTGATGCCACAATGTTAACCATTTGGGCAGCATGATAATACTTTAATATTTTCACTTTGGAAATTTTTTATTGATTACACTTGGCACAACACTACCTTGTCGGACAAACACAACAGGGGTCTGCTCGGCCTACGTGTAGCTTATCCATCTGCAATCCTAATCACTAGACTTTGGATCTTTAGATCCTAAAAAATGTGATTTTAGGTACCTAAAAAGGTCCTAAAACTAGGGAAATAGGTCTTTAATAGGCACCCTATATTTTCTAAGCGTTGATTCGGAGGGTATTCTTTCTCTGCAATATGCTTCTAAAAATGACTTTATTGTTGTATGTTCAACTTTCCAAGGAATGTTGGCTGCAGTGAATGCTTTACATATATCAAAATAGAATTGGAATTTTAATTTTGAAGGCATGGGCCATGTAAGTAAAGTTTGCTTCTGAGAATTGTTTCTTATAGAATGAGCTTGATGCATTGAAGTTTTCTTGTGTTGTACCAAGTGACTCCTTTTTTGGCAGAAACCTTAGGTAGAAGAATATATTTATAAATATATTTCAATGTTGGTAAATCATATTGTGTTAAAATAATTAAAATTTTAAACGAATAACCAATATAATGTACATAAAAATTAGTATAACTTCAAAAAATTGTCTTTTACAAAATTAGTATTGTCTTGATCTGTTGTACTGTTAGAACACAATATTGGACTCATAAAATGCATCAAACAAATGTGAGATTATTTTCAGATAGAAGAAAAAGTGATACGGTACAATTAATTGTGGTAGTTAACATACATGGGCAGTGCCGTGGCTGAGCAATTAGAGCCTTCACCTACCACCTAGGTGGCCCGGGTTTGATCCCAGGGAAGCGGCATTAGTGTGGGTTTTCTCTGGGTTCTCCAGTTTCCCCAGCTACTCATTCCACCAATTGCTCCATTATTACCTTCCTAATTATCTATTTTGCCTGCATTTCATGTCATCCTCTTCCTCACTATCATACCTGGTGCTTGGCTGACCAGCAGCTTCCAGATGAACACTGTCCAGTCCATAGGTTCCTGCACTCTCTGACATGCGTCTGGCCCTAGGCACTGGCTTGTAAGTCCTAGGGGGTGTAAATTCTACTAAAGGGGAGGATAATCAGGTAAAGAAATAAAAAGGAAAAAAAGTTAACATACATGGTCTCATGTGAATAATAAAAATGATAGAAAATACAATAAAAAGCACACCTCTTTATTTCAGATCTGACAGAAGATTACTTTCCCATTTGTTGTATAAGACTGGAAATCCAAAATCAATGTTCTTATTAATGTGCTTTTCATAGATTTGTTCTCAGGTATTTTGCAGCACTAGCACAAAAATTATCACAGCAACCAAAGACTTTAATATAGTTATATGAATACAAACCGACACTTTGTCTTATTTTCAAATAACTGTTTCTGAGAACCAGATGTGGGCCAATTGTTTTTATTGTATTCCATTGCTGAAGTTCTGATTTTGCATGCGGCACATTAAGATTTTGCCTTTTAGAAACGACACCATGCTGCATTTTAACAAACAGAAATCTAATAAGTATCCAGTCAATAAAAGATTTGTTGTTGGTTAAATGATTATTTATTGAATGCAACAGTGTAGTGATTAAATTCATTGCAATTTTAAGAAAATGGCATTTTTAGGCACCAAATGGCAGAAATAGACATTTATGTTGAAATAGATCCCTATAGACTGTATAAAAGTTGATTAATACTTTTTAGGTCAATTTTTCTTCTTCTTCATCTTCATCATTGTCTTCATCCTCTTCCTCCTCCTCTTCCTCTTCCTCTTCTTCCTCCTCCTTCTCCTCCTCCTCTTCCTCTTCCTGTCTTCCTCATGGCTTATATAAAAATTCTTTGCAGTGGCATTCCGGCACACCAGCGACACTGATGTGATCTGGGTAATTGACAGCATTATTAAACAACAAAATAATTTAATTTTTGCACTGGCAGATGCACAGGGGACATTCTTTGTACACGTTCATACCATCTCTCCTGATACCCTCTCACTTCTTTCACCATACTGCTTTGTATCTTCAATTCTTCTCTAATTTCTTGACTTCTTCTTTGGTCTCTAAGGTTCACCCCTAATAGTAACCTTAAAAATCTCATTTCAGCTGCTTTGATACCTTTAGGTCAATTATATGTGTAATTATCTATGTTAGGCTCAATAGGCTGTATAGGAAAACAATAAGTAAAAACCTAAATATCCAAAGTATACTAATTACTTATTGCTCATATACTGCTCTACACATCCACCAAGTTTGGATTCGTTTGGGAATCCTTTCATGGTGTTGCAATTTTCATAAACAGAGTGTACAGTTATATGGTATCTAAAGCTTTCCATTTATTAAACACATCTATAATATACTGGTGTCTTGCACTTATGGTATAAAGATACCCTAAGCTTATTTCTTTTTACTTTATCTGCCATATACATAGTGGATAGAGAAGGTATAATTTGATATTAAGTATGTTTTAAGGCTGTCTAAATGAAAAAAGCATTTTCAGAAAAAGGTCCACGTGCACGTGTGTATGTGTGTCTATGTTTCCATGTGTTTGTGAACAGTATAACTTAAGGTTCTAATACTTTCATGGCCGGTGTCAATACTACATATAATGTGATGCAGACTAGTGGGCCGTGGTCTACTGGGCTCCTTCTTCTTCCCAGATATTTCGTCTGCAACTGCGGCAGACATCTTCAGTGGTGGCGAGATCGAAGTATCTTGGTAGAGATTTCAACAGCAACTGTGCTGGTTGCTCCGTGAACTGCAGTGGCTGGAGGGGAGGTGTGTTGTGATTGGTCCGGGTGGGCAGTTGGGTTGGACTTGTGTTGGCTGTGTGCTGTGGTCTGCTGGCTTCTGATTGATTTGGGTGGAGTTCTCGTTTTTTACTTTTATTAGTGCTTAGTTTAAGGCCTTAAACTAAACAGAATATGGCAATCAGCACTTTCTTTAGATAAGTTAATATATTATATAAAAAAACTATAACATTTTCCCAAGATAAGTTACAAAAAAGCATTATGGCAACTAAGGCTAGCTCATCATTCATATATTCCTCTACTGAGTAGTAGGGCTTGTCAATTAATAGACTTTTTAGTGTTTTCTAAAATATCTTGTACCTTTAGTTGCTCTGATATTGCTGGACAATTTATTGTAGACTTTTATTCCAGCATATAGTGGTCTCTTCTCATACAGTGCCAACCTATACATGATAGGTTTCATTTTGTATTTAGTTCTTGTTCTGTGACAGTGATGATTTTGTGAATTATATAGTGTTTCAAAGTTTGTATTTATTTAATTTGTATAGATATTGTGATGATAGGGTTAGGATTTTAGATTTTTTAATACATTTCTACAACATTCTTTGGGTTTAGTTTGCAGATTATTTTCTTCTGTCTTTTAAAGATGGTTTCCCAGCCCGTGGCATTTCCCTATAGTATAATCTTGTATGACATTGTGGAATGCAAGTAACTGAAGTATACAATTTTTTGTTTGTTTCTAAGTCAGTTATTTTTGTTATGCAGCTCATGTTGAAACATGTGCTATTTAATTTTTTAGATATGTTCTGGATGTGCTCTTCCCGTTTTAAATGCTTATTTAAGTAGAAGCCCAACATTTTTTAAGTATGTGTATGATTTACTGATTCTGTAGGGCTGTCATTATAACAGTTTTTACATTGGGTACTGAATTGCATAATGGATGTTTCAGTAGTATTTAGTTTTAACCCATTGCTGTGGAACCATTTTTTAAGTGGTTTAGTGTTTCTTTTGCATTTTGTCGTAATTCCTCTGGTTTTGCCCTTTTAGCAAGACAGATGTGTCATCAGCATACATAATTGTTTTCCCAGTTAGACAATTTGGAAGGTCATTGGTATATGATATGTATAGTAGAGGCCCCAAGACACTTCTCTGAGGAATTCCAGTTTTTGTTAGTTTCCACTTTAACTGTACCTGTTTGGCTTTTTGCAGTAATTATTTGTTTTTGTTTTTGATTTTCAAGATAATTTTCAAACCATTTTAGTTTGGTGTTTCTTATGCCGTAAAATGAGAATTTGACTAGTCATGTGCAATGCAGTCAAATGCTTTAGACTTGTCACTGTTTTCTTTCATCGATCATTTTACAGATGAGAATATCTCTTATCTTTTGCTATTGGTGTACCAACTAGCTACAAAAAGGGGAGATTATGAAACATTTAAAATCCTGAGAACTATTAAAATCTTATATAAATGCTATTTTTATGTAGAAGAAGAATGAAAGAATCTAACCATATCACTTGTACTTAGAATTTATTACATTAAGTATTATAATAGTGCTTCCAATCTGGGGTTTTAAATCAAGCTCTGCATGCTTGAAAAAATGATTAAAACAGTAATTTAGTAAGCTAGTAGAACAGAAGAGAATAATTGAAAAGACATAGTTAAATCCGTTGGACGTTAGCGAGCTTAGTACTTGTGCAAAATGGATGCAGTGGCACATATTAGTTTAGTGAAACTTCAGGTTTTAAATACATTACCTGAGTGAAATGAAAGTATTTAAATGTTTTATACAAAATGACTTCTTATTTGCTAGGTGAATGCATGGATGTATTCTGTCCTCTGAAACTAGCAGCTGTAATCTAAAAAGCCTGTTTGATGGTTTATTTTTTATTTTGTTTGCTTGCCAGTTACTTATCCATCTTTATCTAGGTGTATCCCCTTTTCTTGTGTCTAGAAATTTCTCCATACATATGTTCAAGAAACTACAGAATTATCATTTTCAGCTACACCTTCAGGATTTTCTAAAAAAAATGTTTACTGTAGTATCAACTTTATTGTATAAGAACATGTCTTAATTTTGCATTTAATATTTCTCTCACCATTTTGCTGTGTATTCCATGCTTTGGAGTTTAGAAAGTCCTAATAGTCTTTTTGAGGGCCATTTTAGTCTTAATTTATAAAAAAGGTATTATATGTTGTATAATTATAAAAAGTGGTCATTGCTTAGAAATAATTTACAAACATAACACTTTTAAATATTCTTTTCCTATTATGATCTGAAGACCTAAGGTCATTTTCTGATAATTGTGCCAATATGTTCAGAGCTCAGGCATTGGAAAACTCCTAAAGCAGAATGTTTGTGCCCACCAGATATTTACAAAGTATTTGTTAATAAGTATTCATTTAATATTTAAAAGTGGGTATGAAACTCACAGCTTCTTATCTACATTCTCTGTTTGAATACATTTAAACATTGCTACACACTGTTATGCAACCATTGTAGTCTAGCAGTTCAATACTGAAGGATTTTGGGCAGTTGAATCAGATTTGAAAAAGTCATTTAACACATTCTTTGAAAGTAATGATGTGATCTGAAATTGTCTTATAGGTCTGCTAGATCAGTATGATTCAGAAGAGAAGTTTAATGAATGTTTGTGATCCTAGCACAGATTGTTTAATGAAGAGTGTTGGCCCAATAAACTTATGGTTCACTGTTAGAACCCTGGCAAGTTATTGGGTTTTTCAAATCTTCTGATTTTTCATCTTTAACCTATGCACATTGTAAGAGAACAATTTCTGCATAAAAATAGAGTAATATTTTTAAATAAATAACTGCAATTGAGAGAATTGAGCCATGAATGTAATTCATTCAGTACTGATGACATCAGTAGATGGAACAGTAGCCTTTTTTGGTATGTTCGTCAAATACTGGTTGAAGTGGTAAAGGGATCAATTATCAGGGGAACTGGGTTTCCTTGTTTTATAAGTTCCCTGTTATTCACTTTATCAAGGTAAGGGAAAGCCTTTGAAAAAAACTTCCTAGGCAACTGATCTTGAGTCAAAGTCATACCTAAGCTCTCCAAATAGCAGTCTTGCCAATGAAACATTTGCATCAAAAATGTA
Source organism: Tenodera sinensis (assembly GCA_030765045.1). Lineage (NCBI taxonomy): Eukaryota > Metazoa > Arthropoda > Insecta > Mantodea > Mantidae > Tenodera > Tenodera sinensis. The sequence goes on from CM060965.1 coordinate 39,926,691, forward strand.
ATTGAGGAGAATCAACTGGTTTTAACTTTACTATTTCCTATTAATACATACAACATATTTTGTCAGTTTATTTAAAGTAATAAATGATTGGAATCTAAACATTTATATTGAAGCAATTAACATTCTAAAAGATGGTATATTTTTATAGGTAATAAACATTTTTGCTTCTTTTTTGGAGGTTTTTGGAGCTGTTCATACACTGAAAGCTTAGTTTAAGAACTTCTACTCAAAATGTTTTATAATAAAGGAATCTGGGAAGCTGGTCCTTATACCTGTGCAGTATTATTTATAAAAATTACGCACTGCTGCATTAATTTTCTACAGAAAAGCAATAAGTAAAAATATATAATCCTTTTAAAATAGTTCAATGGTAAACTAAATTTAATGTTGTTCTCAAATTGTTATTTTAATTGTGCCTGTGGTTAATGCCGTTGTTATTGAAGTTTAGTGATATTAATGGTATATCCATTACAAAGCAATAAAAACTGATAAAATAATTTATTTGTAATTTTATCTGCCATTGTAAGAATACGTTATATGAATGTATATAGAAATATGTTTTTTATATTGTACATTCATTATTTTCCTACCGTTATTGAGAATTATTGAGAACTCCAACAAATTTCAAAAGCTGAGTTAGTTCTTTCACTTAATGCCAATTTTATAAAATATGATTTTCTAGTAAATACATGTCTCACACAGGCCCTGGTGAATGGTGTTTAATATGTTAATGTCACAGTTGGCAATTGTTAGACTTTACAATACATTTTTACCGAAGCTACTTCCTACAGGTGGTGTAAATGCTGTAATCTTAACCAAAGAAGGAAAAATTAAAATACGAGGTTCTATTTTATGTGAGAGGTATATTCTTGCGGTTCTGCAGAGGGGGTGCCGCACTTACCATCATCCCACAAGTTAGAGTGATACCTCGTCCACAGTAAGTGTTCGGGACAATGTCCCCATAACCTACGCAGAGGAAAGTTATGGCGATCAACCACATGGAGTTTAGCAAGTTGGCATGCTCTTCGTCGTGGAACCTAGACAAAATCAGACCCAAGTTTGCTTTCAAGGACATCAGGAGGAGGTAGTGTAAATGTATACACATAGGATCACCACAAATAATTCCTCGTTTCAGCTGAGCTTTAAAATTGATTGAAGCTGAAGTTCTGAAGACTTGCTGCACTAGAGGTATGCTTAAATGCATGTTAATTTTATAAAAATCTTAAGTAACTTGTGAGCACCTAGAATGTTTATACTGATACAGAACAAAGGAATGCATATATGCTGTCCGTTTTTTTGGTTATACTGACCAATAAATCTTGCAAAGGTTTATCTATTTCCCTTATATGGTTAAAATGGGGGTAAAGACTGTGGAAGCTTGCTTAAAGAAACAAAATGAGGTGTTCATTTCAAGAACCTGTTAGAAGTATAATTTCATTATTTATACAAAGAGTTTAATCTTAGTACAGACTTCTGCTGGTTTAAGAATTCAATTGTTCATTTTTGTGCAGCCAGTAAATGTTTCCTATGACTATAAATTCAATGTTGCTGGTATTTGGACAGTTGATAACTGACAAAGAAATATCCTTAAGGAGAGTATATATTAATTTAAGCTGAATATACAAAAATGGAGGTGCACATATGCTGTTATTACACAGTGAAAAAATATTGTAGCATACCTACATCACAGATAAAACAATAACTAATAGAAATGAAGCCTAATAATTCCTATTCTAATTGAGTGGGTCATACATAGGGTGAGTAAAATCATTAAGAATTGATAATAAACAGAATTGAATATTCAGTACATAATGAAATAATAATTTGTTTGTAGGCCACTGTGCCATGAACTGGGCTTCTCAGTGAAGGTCATCTTATAACATGCATATCTATTTATTTCCCCCAAAATAAGTATTTTGAAATGACTATAGTATGAAAATACTATCAGAAAGCTATTTTAATTTTTAACTGTGACCCTACCTTCACTGGAAGTCTAAAAAAACACACACAAGATACAAAACTGCTACAACCATCATACAATAAAATGATAATCAATGCTTCATGTGCAGCACATGAATTGAACACATCAGCCTTCAAACAATTTTATATGCCGCTAGAATTAAACTGGTATTTGTGAATCAATGTGTATACCTTATAACAGTAAAAATAATATAACATTACTATTACATAGTAAATTGTCTTCGCTTTTGCATTCTTACATATTCATGCTCATGCACAAAAGAGGACATAAGACTAAGCTACAAAGTGCTCCAAAACATAACCTATACATTCACTGAGCAACATCCAGCATTCATAAGGGTGAGATTAAAGGTTTTAGTTGCAAAAACAGATGGGATGCAAAATGTGAATAAAAAGGGTAAAGCTGTGTGACAAAGTGAAAAAATAAAATATTAGACTATGAGAAAAATAAAAAAATTTAAATAAAGTGATATTTTTTCTTTGTGTTTATACACATCTATTATGAATGCTTTTTAAGTCTGTTTAGTTATATGACAACTGAAGTGAGACAGTTAAATACTCAATTTGTGGAATATAATTAAGAGGTGAAAGCAAGTGGTGAATCACCCTTAAGATTCTGAGATCTCTCTTTAAGTTATTAAAATGTGCAACAGATGTGTCAAATTTTCAGACTATGCGCTTGACGATCATACTCAGATGGCCACGGACAGACAGAAAGACACATAACACTAAGCAATCCATTGCTGATCCGTTTTATTGATATTAATCAATACACATGGAAATTGAAGATTCATTTTTAAAACACTTATGTTTATACATAAAAAATATTTGTTATTCTGTAACTGTATACGGAGATAAAATATTTACATGAATAGTAGGTCATATTTAAATAAAAGCATAAAATAATCTGAAATGATTAAACAGAACAGAACATAAAATAGATTAAACCTATGAAGTTACAGGGCATTGCAGAATGTTTTGGTTTTTAAGCATTATATACATAACTTATTTTAGTTACCTTTTTTAGCACAGCATTATTATTGTATACATAGTAGTTAATATGTATCAGTTAGTCTACAAGACGCATCTGAGAGAGAAATAAAAACAGAAGCCTCTACAAAGAAACACGCGTGAGATGGTCTTACCATTGCAGCGATTGCCTCTTCTACTACTCTGGCATCTATGGGCTAGTAGATAATCATGTAACTTAGTCTACAGCAAATGCAAGCTTACTAACTAGCGAAACTAAGAATATTTTTAGCTAATGTAGCTTATTTGTCGTGCAATTTATGTACAGACTTTCTCTACATTCTTAATGATGAGTATTAATGGCTAGTAGTCAGCGAGATTTAATGGAAAGAAAGAATAATACCTAAATAAATTCTTGAGAGATAATATAAAAACTAAATTCTAGGAATAGTTAAGAATGATGATTTGCCAGCCACTATAGAACTAAATTGCTTTTACAGCAAAAATCAAAACAGGAAAAAAATTGGATATATAATGAAAAATATATGCAATATTATTTCAAATATAAAAGTGAAATAGTAACAAAATTCACTACTTCTGTATTGTTTTCTGTACATTTTAAAAATTCTAGTTCAGGCCGTGCACAGAGTTTAGAACTATACCTGCACCAATTAACATTACCAAAAATGATAGACTTGGTATATCATCATGTGGAGCACATCTGATGATACGACGTGTTTGTGTTGAAAGAAAAGAAAAGTGAAATGTTGGGGTAATTGGTGAGATTAAAAACAGAAGAGAGAGAGCAGTCCATCAGAACAAGTGAGGTAAAGTTGTATATAATATTTACATTTGAAACCTAAGTGAACCTATACTACATTAAAAACTAAAAGAGGTAACATTAAACGTTGAAATTCATGTAACACATGATTCAATGCAGCAAGTTGGAGGGTAATGTTTGGAGGTTGGAAGTGTGTCAGTATGGTGAAGGGAAGGGTTTAGTACAGTCTATTAGTTGCTAAACTCCATCTGGTGATGATCGCCATGCGCTGCTTCCATCTATAATATTTCAAATGATAAAACTTTCTGCTTACTTATCGCTAGTTCTCTCTCTCTCTTTCTCTCTACTCTGAAACATACAGCTAAATGTTTTCTCTTATTGATTCAATTCTGGCCACCCAATAGTCTCAAATGGCAGCCATATAATACCCATGTATTAATTATCTACATAAATACATCAAGTTATTATATTCATGCATAAGCTGAAGCCACCATTGCCTGACAGTAACAAAGCGTTAGTATTATTTTATATTTATAATATTTGTTTGTAAAGCGCAGTTCTGTATGTATTTTTTTAAAAATTTATTTCTGTTTAAATACAACAAAATAAAAGGATAAAAGAATGGTTAGATAGTGATCCATGTAATGTTTCTTTGGGAACAGGTAACCTTTTATATTTTCTTTCTTTAAGTTGTGAAGGGCTAGCAAAACAAAAAGAGAATGTTATGCATAAGAACAACAGTAAAGATAATTATAAACAACAACAATGCTATTCTTGATGTTAAGAAGGCAGTTGGAACAGACAGGCGGGCGGGCAGGCAGGCAGGGAACCGAGGCACTGTGATAACTGAAAACTAAAGAGAAAAATGTAAAAAAGAGGGAGCATTAATCAATAAAAATAGAAAACTAATACTAATAAAATCAAACTAATATTCATTGTACAAAGTAATCATCAAGTGTACTATGTTATCCTTTAACTTTTAAGTAGAGAAGAAAAGGTATTAACAAAAACTGTCTCTAAACATTTGCAATAAATCAAATTACAAGAACATTTGAAAAGTTTTACAGTCTACCTTAATGAAAAATAAAGTGTGATTAGAAAAACCTCAGTTTTTGGCTACCATGCACATTTATTCATATTAAAACAATCAGACTTTCTAAATCTAATGAAAGCAATGTAGAGTAATAATGACAATGATAATAAAGTTGTCTGGCCACTACTTGAAGAAAGGGTTGTATAAGGGTGACAACTACAAGAACTAATAAGATAAATATAAAGAAGACAAAAATTACATAGATTAGAAAGAGACTTGGACCTCCACTGAGGGGCAAGGTGGAGAAAAAGGGAAAGAGAGTGCCCTGGCTCATCCTGACTCTGCCTGGCCCTATCAGCGAGGGGCCCAAGTCAGTAGTTCCTTCTTGCAAAACACATAAACAAACAACCATCAATTACCCTGGAAATGCAATATTTTTTCCTTTTTCCATTCTGGGAGATGTACTCAGCCACAGACAGCAAGAATTAATGATCTTTAACTACCTTACCTAAATGTTTGCACTGTTTAGATAGTGTGCATATGTTGTGTTACCTTTTTGTTTTTGTTAATTATGAAAAATTAGTTTTGTCTTATATGCTTGGTAAAATTAAACAGCAGTATTCACCTCTTTTAATCACTGCAATTATAACATACCATTTTCTTTGAATATCACTTTGTTGTCAGTTTTAATTTCTTGCTGAGAATTAGTTTTTCATGGAAACACTTTGTGGGCAGTTTTAAGGTTTGGCAGAGAGTGGTAGTGCTAATAAAGCTTACTAAATATTTTTGTTTTCTTGATAGTGGTCTTCTAGAGATGATGATGATGATGATGATGACGACCATGATGATGATGATGATGATGATGATGATGATGATTGTGGTGGTGGGGTGGTGATGGTGGTGGTGGTGGTGGTGGTGGTGATGATGATGATGATGATGATGATGATGATGATGATGATGATGATGATGATGATGATGATGATGATGATGATGATGATGATGATACACCAAGTGGACCTGCTAGAGACCTGCACGAATGATCTTGGAGCTCTTTGTGCTTCTCATACTGGGCAGATTATTCAAGTCCAACAGTCCTCCATCTAGCGATATCTACTAGACAAATTTGTATCATAGATTTATGACTCACATTGATTATGACTGATCATTCATCAAGACATATATTTTAAAATACAAACTATACATAGACTATACATTATATTACTATGGCTGGTGGCTCAACACAACACCAATAAGGGCTTGCCATGCCTTGTGGTGTTGTATAGTTAAACACATTGTGAAATAACAATGTAAAGCTGGTGATAGAAATATCATTTGCACTCACAAAATTTATTTGCACAACAGAAAAGAGAATAGTAATGGTCAGATATTAGCCATAATTACATTTTGTGTCTGCCATAACTTCTTTTGATTTTATAAGCTATTCCTAACACTTTATCTGAAACAAGTTCTTAAATAGTGCTCACTAGCGTCTATTTAACACATGCAACAGAGTAAAGACAATACAGCTCTTAAGATATAATTAAAGAGAGTTGTGCTTAAAAATAGACAAGCTGACTGGTTGAACCTATTCCACGAGATATGCATTAATAGTAAAAGGAAATTACTTGGCCTTGGTCAGTCAATGATTTGGGATGAACTTCTATCCTACATCATGATATGGCAGCAACACTTAGCTGGAAATAATGCAGAATTAGCCACTGATAGATACTGTCTCTCATGTAAACACAGTTAAGATCAGGAGCATATCTAACGGGGATGTGGGAAGTCCCCACACACTTTGAGATCTTGTCTAAAAAAACACGGAGAAGAAGCTTGGAAACTCCAGAGCTTCAAAAACTCCTACCATTGAGGAAGAAGTTGAACCCATTGGACCAGACACTTCATCTGCTGATCAAATTCCCCTATCAAACACTGAAGCTGACAACGTCACACACATCACTGCTACATCCAACACTTTGCATCTAGCTTACAACCTGCATCTCTGCTGTGTTTAGGGAAGTTCACTGGCACTTCCCATTTCACTACTTCTCTGCAATTGCACAAAAATTCTGACTCTCAGCATCTGAAGCTTCCAGAATGCATAATCAATGGGGACCCATGCCACTGATAATAGAATTGATTGGCAGAGAGAATACTCAGTAGCCCTATGCTCAGGACTGCTCATGCTGACTGCTTACAGCACAATCTCCAGAATTGCCGCTGGTACTGTGCCACCTGTGGTGCCTTCAGACATTGCACAGGTCAGGTACAATACCCTTGCTCTCTGAGACGACAACTATTATTGCAGTTTATACCTCAGATTATGACAGACAGTGAACATTCAACATCACAGAATCATCACACCTGCACACCTGTTCCACTGGAAATACTCCACAAGTTGGAGGACCTCCAGGCAGAGTTACTACACATCACAGGAAAGGTCACAGCCTTAGAAGAGGTACTCATATCTTTAGGAATGACAATAGCCAAGGACTTCAATACTTGCTGGACTCCACTTCATGAGCACCACACAGCTGTCACTTCAGCATTCAAGGTGCCAATCACATTACTCCTGCTCGTCATCCTAAGGCTCCTCATGAAGGAAATAGCAGCCCTCCAGACAATGATCAATGGACTCCAACCAAACTGCCACAAGACAGACTACACAATGGACTGATTAACTTTGTGCAACATTGCTTTCAGTTTCTATAGAAACTTGGAGTTTTTGGAGTTAAGATTATACATCCCACAGACTCACATTGTAAGAAAAATATTTATAACTTCTAACGAAGTTTACCTGCACGTGGCTTATGTGTGTTTGAGCAATCACTTGTCGTTGATTGGCCTGATATATGGAAATGAAGAATATATTTAATATTTAATGCATAAATTGGTTTCTTGCTTTTCCAGAACATTTTACAAATTATGGAGATGATGAGGATACCAAATTTTAAAATTTAATTAACTAGTTTTACTCCTAGAGAAAATATAAAATATCTAAACAGATAGAGAATAGAAAACCATTGTGATTTTTTAGACTAGTTCCTTCATACTGATGCTTTGACAGAATAAGTTTGCTACCAAAAGAACCGAGAATCATATCATTATAGTCATTTGTTAATGAATGTGCATAAAAATTATCAATATTTCTTGTGTGCCACTTTGTTTTACTCCAAAGCAAATAGGATATTCATATTTCATGCTTTAAAGGTGCATCCTATGCCCATATTTATGCAAGTTGACTCACTTGTGGATTGGTTCAGTTATTTTCTTAATGTGATGGAAGTGTGATAGTGAAAGTAAGACAGGTGAGAACAGAAAAACAATAAATTTTCCATTTTTATGATCTTTCTTTCTGTTAAATAAGGAAAAATTGAAGCTATTAACAGTGAAGCAACAAGATTCTAAAGTAAGAACAAATTAGAAACTAAAAACTTCACTTATCTTATTGTTTCAAGCTGGACACAGCTTGAAACCCCAGGGTTAGCACCAAAACAATAAGATAAGTGAAGTTTTTAGTTTCTAATTTGTTCTTACTTTAGAACTTTCTTTCTGTGCTTATAATTTTTTTTGTTAAGGCATCCAGAAAGTTTTTTATGCATAAATACAAACCATACAGGGGTAAAGAACAAAACACATTTAAGCACCAAATTCTCCAGCTCCAGCCACACAAGAGGTATGTTATCAACATTAATTTCAAATTATGCCCCCCCCCCCCCCCCCCACCCTCCGGCTTCTGATATTTTGCAGTTTACTTCTGGTCTGTTTCCACTGATAACTTATTTTTTGTCCTTAAGCTTTACTAGCTCTGTTTCATTATTGGTTGGTTAAATAAGGAATTGATACACCTCTTAACATCATATTGGAATAAAGTCTACAACAATTGTATCCAAGTAAATTTTAAAATACTGTAAAACACTATGGAGTTGTTCTACAATGTTTGGTAGATATAGGCTATTTTTGTCATCACAAATGTAGATGAGAATCACCTATAAAATGATTAAATTAATGAAAAACTGTGGTAAGCACACAGAATAAAAGCTTTAGCTTCAAAATTCACATTCTATGTCAGATGTTACAGCCATTTTAAATTCTGTGCTATGCATAAGATTGTCATGCATATTGCTGTACAGGAGTGAACTACTGATTGTAGATGTGAGTATATTTTTATTACAACACTCAATTTCCTGGCCTATGATCTGCATTAGTGATTAGAGTCATAGATACCAATAGTTATCTTAGTTGCATATTTGTGGCTGGCAGAAATGTGAATATACAATTTGCATACACATTTCCCATTATTGAAGTGAAATTGGCTTACCAATGGAATGTTATTTATGAAGGTCCAAAGTTGCTACTTTGGCCCTAAGTGCTTGCTATGATACACATTCTGTGTCAAGCACTCTATAGTTAACTTTCATGCCTGTACTTTGTAAACAGAAAATTATATCCATTAACTGTTTGTCCTGTAGTTGAATGCTTTTGTAATGACTCAGGAATTATAAAGGTTATCCACAGATCCTAAAGAAAAGAAGTTAGAAATGTTTTTGTAGAAATCCTTTCCTTTTTATAAAGAAACATCTAGATGAATACTTGAACATGAAAAATGTTTGCATTGCATTCTGATAGTTTATAATGTAGGTTTTATGTACATTATAGGACAGAATAATTAAGGAGTGTATTTTTAAGTCCAAGAATTCCACACTGCACATAGATTTTTTTTTTAAATTAACGTCCTCCAACATTGCGTCATATCGGACGGTGAGTGAATGAAACGGGTGAAATGATGCTCAAATGAGCCTGAGGTCCATGGAGCTTTAAGTTACCTGACATTCGTCTTCTCAGGATAAGGGAAAACGTCGGAAAAAACCTTACCCGGATAACTTACCCTAAGCGAGATTCGTACTCGCGACCTCTTGAACGTGAGGCAGACACGCTAACCATCACGCTACGAGGCGGGCACACTGTACATAGATGTGATGGGCTGTCTACATGGAAAAATGAAGTGTGTGCTTTAAGATTAAGGCATTAGGCTCAAAGCACACATAGTGGGAAAATCTTTGACTTAGAATGTATTTGAGCATTTCATTATTCTTTTCCCTAGTGTACATATCTAAAAGAAATCCTTATCTTTCGTAGAACAATAAATTTGTGAGATTAGAACACTTTTTTCCTTGTGGAAGCAGATTCCCCATCAGGAGAAAATTAGATGTATAGATGACTAATGAAATCCATCCTCTATTTAGACCAAGATTGGTTTGCAGATTTGTAGCAGGTATGATAAAAGCAACTTGACTCGGTTAATTTTGCATTTAATTTTGGATTGCATACATTTCTTATTATGAAATGCCTTTAAGAATTCAATATTTTTATGCTTTAATTTTAAGAATTTCCTTGATAAAACTATCAGCTAACTAAAATAACAAGTAAAACATCAGCAAAACTATTCCATTTGGCTACCAGCATTGCTGCTGTGTTCCACCTTCAAAGATTTTAAAGCATATAATGTATTCCTGTGCTACAAAAATGAAGATTCTACTTTCTGATACTTAAAGATCAATAAATAATCTAATAAATGCCCTGCATATATGTTTCATTTTTGAGTGCTCAGACAAATATTTCCCTTCTAAGTACCTTCCAGTTAGCAACAAATATTCATTTCTTTTTTAAGATTCACTTTATGCATGTGCTACCATAGCAAAAGAAAACAGGGTAATGTTCATTAATAAGTATCTGATTATGTTCAGATACTATATTATGTGTTACTATTTATAAAAATAATGTTGTAATTTTGGTGTGTTTATTCCATAAAATTGGTGGAATATCTAATATACCAATCAGTACAACTGGTAGGAATCCATGGTTTATTGCATTCCCAGAGAATGGCTGCTTGTCACTAGGTCCTATGAAGCTGAAAAATAAAAAGGAATTCAACTGTTATTTTCTGTTTGTTTCAAATGTTAAAATTTTTCTTAACTGACGGAACTGATTTTAACATTCTTGCTTCCAACAATTAAGGTTTAATCATACTACTCGAAGACCTGGCCCAAATACTTAGAATTTCTCTTAACTAATACACAATGAATTTCAAATATTTTCAAATGAAGTGATGTGAATTCATCTCTTGTATGAGTGACCTTTTGAGAAAGTAGCATATTAACTTTTGTGTAGAATTTACAATATTTCCATTCTTTGTGCTGAATGGACAAATGTATCACTTTTCCTTCCCTTAAAAAATATTTCCACAGTAGAAATCAGGGACAGGCTTTATTCCAGAGGTTTTCCACTGTATTTTCCTATTTACAAATTATGTATTCATAAGGTTGTTTTATTTGGTGAGGGATTTCAAAGGGTGCAAAATCGTTAACGTTAGTGCCCCCCATTTTAGTAGTGTAAGTTTTGCTGCTTATCTGTTATACAGTCACCCAGGGATATTTTATTGGGGGGAAATTGATGGGGGGGGGGGGGGAAATCCTACCCATTCTCCCCTGGGATTTCGCTCACTGAATTTCAATTATAAAGCTATCTTTGATATTAAAGTGACAAGAGACATTAAAGGACAGTTCAAATAAACACCTGTTTCATGATTTCAGAAGCTCTGTCATATATCAAAAACATTTTGATTAAACTGTTGAAAATGTGACATTACACTCTAGTCTAGAAGTACAGCACTAAAATACAATTGTGCGCATATTTCACTATCAAAATCCATTATATTATTGCTTCTCACCGTATGGTGCACGTTATTCACAGAATTTGTAACCTGTTACTTGCTCACTATGCATCAGCGCTATCATGGACCTTGAAAAGAAAACACATGGCTTCCTCTATCTCCCTCCCCCTTTTTTTCCAATTCCTTCATCTCCTTTAATGTTTGGTATGGCATAAATCAGAAGTAAAATGTATACATATCCAACATTCTGTGATTCCAAATGATAATAATTATATTGTATGAGTCAGCTGCCCCTTATTTATCTGCAATAAATGCAACTTGTTAACCCATAAATGATTAAATTATCAATATCTCTCTGCTTGCCTAGTACTTTATCTATGTCATATTTTGCTACTAATGGGACAGTTTTGAGAACAATGCATCAATTCCAAAGAGTCAGCTACAGAGGCCGACAGAAGTATTCGAACGTTAACATATTTATCACTTTTATTATTTTAAAGCTACGCATACATAAATACAACTGGTACAAAATAAACTTGAGTCTTCCATTAAACATATACACTCATAAATAGCAACTGAAACTAATTTGCACTACAAGAAGAAATAAAATGGTTACTTTACATCTGGACATAAGTATTCGAACAGAGAACAGCTAGTATTTAGTTATCATCCCCTTTCTTTGAATTACAGCAGATAATCGTTTGGGTATTGTCTGTATGTGTTGTTTAGTGACTGCTGAGTCCATATTTCGCCACTGTTTGAAGAAGTTCTTTTAGATGGTCCTTGCTCCTGATGTGATGCTTCCCCACACGCTCCTCAAGCTCCTTCCAGATGTTCTCTATAGGATTTAGATCTGGAGATTGGGGCGGTGTCTTCAAAGTGTGAGGAGTGTTTTATACTATCCAAAGCCTTAGAATTTCAGCAGTATGCTTTGGATCATTGTCCTGCTGGAAGTAATAATCCTGCCCTAATCCCAGCTTCTCTGCACTCTTTTTAAGATTGTTTTCAAGAATGCTCTTGTATGCAAATTTGTCCATGATACCATCTATGAACACCAGTTCCCCAAAGCCAGATGAAGCTATGCAACCCCATACCATCACACTACTGCCACCATGTTTCACTGTAGCTACCATGTTCTTAGGTTCCCATTCTGTATTTGGCAGTCTTCACACTTTAAGTCGTCCATCACTCTTGTATACGCAGAATTTGCTCTCGTCTGACCAGAGAACCTTATCCCAGAATTCTATTGCTTTCACCACATACTGTTTAGCAAATTCTATACGCTTTTTCTTATTCACCTTATTAACATATGGTTTCTTCCTAGGAATGCGGGCATTGTACCCAGCACTATTTAAAACCCATTCAACTGTTCTGGTGTGAACCACAGTGCCAGAATATTGCTCAAGGCATCCTCTAATCTCAGATACAGTGACTCTCGGATTCTGCTTCACCATTTTTATTATTTGCCTCCTGTCTCTGGTGGTGAGTTTAGAAGGAGCGCCATTTCTAGGTTTATTTACCACAGTATTTGTCTGTTTGAAGCATTGGATTATGTAGAACAGTGTAGTTTTGCTTCTGTTAATGGTGTTGGCAATTTCAGAGAGAGATTTCTTCTGTTTGTATATATTGATCACGATATTCCTTTCTGCCACCATTGTCTCCTTACCTTTGAAGGAGTCTCTTCCGGCTGGTATCTCCCGTCACCAGTATGAAGGGAATCTTCTGCTCGTCGTCACTTTGAAGGGTCGGTATGATGAATTCTTTTCTCGTATAAAAGATCCGGCTAACTCTTTCGATGAACTGCGATGACTCTTTCTCTCCTATCTCGGTCGTGGTACGGGTATGAAGTATGTTCACAATTTACAGCTGATAATTTTCCTTGAGACGCGACCCCCGTGAAAATTATATGTTACGTCGATGTATTAACTTTTAGTCTTTCTAATGAGATAGTCTTCTTTGCTCTGGAGGCCACAATTGAAATAATATTAGTGTATTTATTATCACAATTTTATTCGTTAATATATATAAAATTTACAATGAAGACAAAAGATAATCGCACTAGGCCAACTGCAAACGATATAATGCAAACAATCAAACAATGGGAAACAAAACACTCCAACACAACACCTACCATAATCAATAATACTGCATCACCTTTATGCCCCATATTACCTGTGAGTTCACAATCGGCTGAATAACTTGAGCACACTGTCTCGTGGCACAGCATAAACACAATTGCTATGTGGTAGGGGCGTGTAGGGTACGTCCATGCACCTTTCTCTCTGTTTGATTGGTTACGTTCTGGTTACGTTCGAATACTTATGTCCTCCAATAAGAGGGACAATAGAATAAATACAGTACAGATTGTGTAATAAATACATGCAAAGTGATATTTTATATATTGTTTCCGAATACACAAAAGGTTAATGTTTACATGTGCAACAATTCAACGCTGCCAAATAAATATTACAGTATCTATAGTACGTGCAATGTTACATGTTATATTATTCGAATGCTTCTCTCGGCCTCTGTAGTTATGATATTAAAAGATTGTGACAAATGATCAAATATGGTACATACAGTACACCATGAAGACTGAAATAATATGCAGAACAAAAATGGCTTTACTAGAAAATTGACAATAAATTGCATAAAAAGAAACATTCCCAGTTGGTTGGTTAGCTTTGTGCAAGCAATTTTACTGCATTTGACTCAGAGTTTAGCTATGACCTTGTGATTGTCACAAGTGAAATTGAGATAGTGCTCTAATGTTTTTTTTTTCTTGTGCTGACAGTTTACAGCCTGCTTCAAAAGCAACTAATCCTTTCTTTTCTGGGACAATAAATATTACATGAAAAAGCATCTACATTACATTACTGCGTAAAACAAAGCAATTATGATCATACTTTGAATAATGCCACTAATAAATTATGATTATTTGATACCCAAGAAACCACACAATATAATATTGTAGCCGTACTGGCACAGCTTGCATCCAATTGCATTGTAGACAATAATTTTGAACTGGTGGTGTTACTCTATTTACGTCATAAGAGGAGCTCCCCACTCCACACCACGATTGCACATTCAAGGACAAAGACATTTTCCTGAGTCAATGACAGTACAACATGCTTAATGTTAGTTAAACTATTTAAGTTCTAATATACTGCTATGGTTCTCTTTTAGGTGCCAAGAATTTATATGGTTTTGTTAGAATAATTTCATTTAAATTATTTATTTATGTAGCTGTCTTCAATTATTGCAGTTATATCAGTGGGTGTAAGTTAGCAAACAATGAATTATTATTGGTATTACACATTTTACAGTTTTTTAAAATCTTTTTTGTTGTTTAATAATTATGTTCATATTCATTCATACATGCTCATACACATATGGTTTACAGGGAAATAGGAAATATATCCTTGTCTATATTTGGAGAATTTACCTTTGTTTATAAATCCTCAGGTCTGCACAATACAAATGGGTGCTGATTAATGAATGCTCAAATCAGCTTAGGTAAACAGAAAACAGTTTCCTCACTTTTGTCTTCTTAGGATATTTGAAAATCTCATCCAGGCAACTCATCCTGATCAAAATTTGAAATCGATATCTTTACATTAGTGCTCTAACCTCCTCATACCACATAGATGGGAGGAAGTGATCTTAATTAAAAAAATCCCCTGCCAATTGAAAATAGAACAAGAATAGCCAGCAAATCTACCGCTAGACCTCAGATAGTTAAGTTGAATAGTTGGTTAAACAGCCTGAGCATACATATCAATATGGAATGAACAGGATTTATGCATTTATGCACAAAAGTAGGCATAAATGCAGCATGTTTACATAAAATATAAAACAAAAGAAGTAAAATAGTTTAATATGTCAGTACTATATTCTTTATTTTACAAAGGCAATTTTTCCAGTGTTTAATGAGGATTTTGATCTTGCAGTTGTTTTTTATACAGGGTCCTGAGCTATTTGGTGTCAACTTGAAATGAAATCCTTGCATGATTGCAAGTGTGCAGTATATTATACCAGAGAATGTTTTGCGAGTGTGATCATTCTTCTTGTACTGATTACCCTCCCCTTATGTAGGACGTTCACCCTCTAGGACTTACAAGCCAGTGCCTAGGGTCCAATGCCTGTCGGGGAACAGAGGAACCTATGGACCGGACAGAGTGAAGATCTGGAGGCGGGTGGTCAGTCCAGCACCAGCTAGGAGAGTGAGGAGGAGGATGATATGAAATGCAAGCGAAATGGATGATTGGAAAGCTGATAATGGAGCAATTAGTGGAATGAGTGGCGGGGAAAACCGGAGAACCCGCTTCGTCCACCACAAATACCACACGCGGGTCCCTGAGATCGAACCCGGACCGCCTAGGTGGTAGGCGAACGGTCTAATCGCTCGACCATGACTAATAATAATAATCCCCTTCTCTAAGAGTACAAATATAAATACGATAGCCCATTTTCATGGCATGAGACCAGTGTTGTCTCACACTCAAGAGGTCCCGAATTCATATCTCGGTTAGGGTGAGCTACCTGAACAAGTTTTCCCCCCTTATCCTGAAAAGACAAATATCAGGTAACTCTAAGCTTTAGGAACCCCGTACCCATTTAAGCATCATTTCAGCTATTTCATTCATCCATCGTCCGAGGTGTTCTATCCCGTACAAGGACGTTAAACTACAAAAGAAAGTGAAGTATGATGTTTTCATATTGGCTATCGCGCTCTTACTATGTCATAGTACTTTTGGACAAACTATGTTAAAAACCACGTGTTTCAACCAATCATGGCTGCTTATCCCACGTTTTTATCACCTCCCTAGCATTTTTCTGCTTTCATTACCTTCCTAGCATCTGCTAATTTGTTTGCGATTGTCAGTTGTTTTTCGTATAGATAGTTTCACCAAAGACATCACGACACCAAAGAGAAATGCATAGTTATATGTTCCGTGGAGAAACAGGATCAGTATATATGAAAGCGGTTATCAATTATTATTAATTTAGTAAGTTAATTGGTATTTTGTTGTGTTTATTTGTAATCTCTATATATACTTTCTTTTAATCCTGAGGTGAACAATTAAATCCCACTCGGCTTATGACTTTCTCTAGATAAAAGTATGATTTCATCTAATTTTATCTTTCCTGCATATTACTTGTTGCTTTAGTTCATATTAAAGTTATTAACAGAACACCAGTCATAAGCGTTCGGGACAGGGGGGGGGGGGGTGCGAGTACGGAGGCCGCACCCTACATCGAAACATAACTTCCTGTGTTTTCCATAACAATGACATAGCTGAGGGGGAAATAGACGTGTATCTTCCTTCCCCTTCTCAGGCCCCATAAAACTCATGACATTGTTTTCTTCGATCGTGTTATCCTTTATGGTATAGCGAAGCACCTATTTTGGCTCTTTCCTCTTAACAACGATTTCTATATTATTTTATTTGCAGGTATTCTAAAGAGCAAAAGGGGTTTATAAAACTGAAGAGGTTTTAACTGAGTAACTATTCGGTATATTCCCAATAGCTAAGCTCATTTAGAATTTTTTCCTTCATTATCGTTTAACAGTTGGAATTGTCCATATTACATTGGTATCTACGATGCGTCGCGTCTTTCACAAATCCTACGAGTCTCTATGGCATTATGCATCCACCATCTGCTGAATAACTGAATATTTCAGGCTGCTACGCCTTACATCCTGTTCTCAAAATACGGAGATGTTACTGGGGTAAACGTTGTCCTCTGAAGGATTAATTGCTTTAGATCCATTGATTCTGTTGCATCACAGATGTTTGGGAAACATAAGCGGTTCACAGCGAGAGTGTTTTCAATTTGAGCGGATGTTGCATTGCCAGTTTCTGTGAAAAGTGAACGAACGTGCAGGCTTTAGGCCCATCTGGAGAGTGCGTGTCTGTGAGACCGAACACACGTTGACCCGCACTCTGCGAAGGAAGGCGCGGTCGACAAATCGATAAAATCCACTCTCGAAACGCAGCTCCACAGATTCTTACAGTTTTACCGAGCTTATGCAAGGTTTGCTTGGGCCAGGTCTCGGAAACATCTGGAAACAGGGGTGTACAACATCAATAACACTAGTAATGAGTATAAAGCCTGCAGTTTTGCCAACCTGCACACTCCTGCATTTTTTGTTTGAAAAGATTAAAGGTTTCTGCAATGATTCTTGACGATGAGCTGAAATGCAGAAACAGAAAACCAGAAAGAATGGCAGAAGAATAAAACAAAGTGTTAAGAGATACCAAAAGACTTTTAAGAATGCATACATCTGAAAAAAAAACCTGATATTAATACGGAATTTCAAATTTAATGAGGGCATTCTAAAACAGATATTATCAGAATTGTAAAATGTTATATGACCATTTCATGTACAAAAATTATATATTTTCCTTTTTAATTTACCTTAATTTGTATCAAAAATAAATACGTTATATTGTAATACTTTAAGTCTTAAGATATTTTTTGTAGGTGCTTGTTGGAAGAGTTTCGCTTACGACAGCCAAATGACTCGAGTTTCCTTCTGCAGAAGCCTTTGTCTTTGTTGATGGCGTTTCATTCCATCTAGTTCATTTTGGTTTTATTGCTTTATTTTATACTATTTATGTTAAAACATATAGGTCTCTGACCGTTAAGAGTATATGAGATTTCCAACATTTGGAAGATTGTCGGAGAGAGAGGTTAATTTAACACTAGGTATATGATGATCCGTTATTACGCATGTCATGGGGGTTTTACAAATTATTGTTTCATTGTATTACATATAAAAATCTAAATAAGTACGGAGCTTAAATTAAATGAGTGACACTTCTTACGAAATCAAAAGGTTACACTGTGCAACTTCGAATAAGCCAGTCATTAATAATTCCTATAATATTTGCACCAGACATATGGAAAATTGTACCTGACTAATTAATATTCCTAATAGTATATGGTTAACATGTCCAAACAGTGGGTAGAAAATGCATCTATTCCTTCCGAATGCAAGCCTCTGGTTTTTAGCGTAGTGTCAAACTTTTGGTAATCTAAGGCACGATTTCGAAAAAAATGTAAAACTATCTTGAAAATGTTTACAATTAATTTGATTTATTTTGATTAAGAAAGACCATAACCTTTTTAATATGCTTTACATCCCATGTAAATGTCAAATCTAATGGGAAACGTTGAATATAAAAGTATCCATCGTTATTCTCTGTACTTAGGATTTTCATCACCAATATGCACAGGGACTTTGTTCTAAGACGCCTTGGTAAACTATTAGTTTTAGTTTGAGCTATGTTTAGAACTCTTGTTCCTAGCCTTTCTCTCTTTCTCTCTCTCTCTCGCTCTCTTTCTCCTCCTCCTCCTCCTCCTTACCTGCCAAGTACAACATTTCAGGCCTTCTGGCCCTACAGGCACATTACTGAGCAAGGCAATCGTTCTCCTAGACAATGTGGGAACAAATGAACTTACAGCAAGAAATTTATTCTACATCAGCTTTGGGTAAACGCTGATTACAATAACGGACTTTTAACATGCAAACCATAATAGAACCACAAGCAGCAAGCTTATTTGTTGTTTACATATTTTGGAGAAAAAATGCTACGGTTTTATTAATATTTAACATAATTAATTTTGTTTCCTTATCGTGGGTCACGACTCGCTACAAATTTGTAACAAATGAGATTATGGCATCAAACATTGATTATGTGAGCTTAGATTACTCATATACACAGCTTGTTAAATATATATTTTGAAAATTGGTACCTTAATATGTATCCACTTCGGTTTGTTAGTTTTTTATTTCTCTTCGTGTAACAGTTTTCCCACAAACCAATCACAAAATTTACTACCTGATTATTTTTGCATGGTTGTAACCGCGCCGCAACAACAACGCCTGTGAGATAGACTAATCGTTTTGCTTTACACCTCAATGCGCGATCCACTGGCTTAGGTAGCCTAGTCATTGGTCTTCCAGAAACCATTCGAACTCAGTTCCGATACAGCACTGGTTAACCATTCGTTCCGCCCACTCTGTGTCACGTTTTCTGTGACACGCCTATCTGAAGGTACTAACCAACTTTAAAATATGTATGTATACTGTTTATTATTCTGTCCTCAATTAACACTACAAATATCTGCACCTCTAACAGCCTGTACGTCATGGAAAGTAACTAAATTAACATTGTAATGAATTAATTATAGAGAAAAAAGCCTAAAAGAAAATATAAATTAAAAATGTAATTAAACTCTTTGGCTTTAATTGCTACAGAATTGTAAGATTCTTCTTTGAAACAAACGGAGTATTAGAGAAAAACTGATTTCCCTTACTAAATCTGCATGTGAAGTGTTTCATTTCTATCTTGTATGTTATAGCTTGCATTTTTAATTTGACGTGTAACCTTTTCTTTTTCTCTAAATATCACCCACTGTGTTCTGTAAATTGTTTACAAAATTAACTTGTTCTGTAGAGAAAATTTAAATATCGGACTGGGTATTTACAACTGCAAATGCATTTTTATGATTTTTAAGTAATATTTTATAAGCTATTTTAGTACAACTTGAGCAGTAGAACTCTCTCAAGATAAATTCTCGAACGACACCTTGCTTGTGAATTTATTAATAGTTAAAACACTCGTTCTACACATGGCTGTTCTTTGTAGACAAACATTTATGACAAGTATTCAGAAATACGTTGTTTTTAACGATACTGAGTGAAATGTGAACACCAATGGAACAGAAGGACATCCTTTAGTCTGTTTTGTAGATGTTAATATACCTACCTAACATCAGATTATCTGTACGAGTTTAATAAAAACAGAGCCCTAGGGTTTCATATCTGCAAAGGAGCCATTTTAAAGCTTTCCATAATTATCCTTTATTATGTGTAGTTGGTAACTTTTTTTAAAATTCGCAAACACGCACATACATAAATTCGAGACGAGGCATTAATATATGAATTTAATTTTCAGCCTCAAGCTTTTAGCCTCGACAGTACAATGTTTCACGCAAATAGCTCTGCTGGGACGGATAAACCAGTGCTTCGCAATATATTTTACTGTTTCGGTGTACCACAGACAAATGACTCTGAAACAGACGTTAATCCGCACGTGGTAGGGAGATCATTTTACTGACGGTTCTGAGGAAATGACCCAATATTTGAAGATAAAATAGTATATAAAATAAGAAAAACGTCTGTAAATATAGGTAAGTAAGCTTCTTTATGCTTGTGCCAGTCCTTAGTTCAACCGGCCGCAAGAGATTATAATATTAGCATCTAATGTTTCTAGTATAAGTTGTTAATTTTGCATAACTAAGATTGGCTGGCCAATACGAAAGCCAACATTTTGATTTAGAAGTTTTAATTTTTGACATATTTTTGCAACGTCAAATGTTATTAAGAGTTTTATTAATTATAATTATTTCCGAGAAAGATACTTGTTTTAAATATCGTTTAAAATTGAAATTTTTGTGTGTTATCTATGTAAAAAGCAACACGCAAATATTTTCAGATCAGAGAAAAAGAAAAATGTAATTTAATTATGTTGTAACTGAGTTTTTAATTCAAGTTCTCCACAGCTACTGTTAAGTCTCTTTCATCAGAATAAACGTTCTGGCACCTCATTTCTTCGGAAAATGACAGATTATTTGTGTTCTTTCATTGAAATGTTTTCATAGAGAGATTTGTCTGCGGTACTTAGATGCTAATTTTAAGAGATAATACTTTCTGTCATTTACAAATTTTAGCTTTTTTACATTATATTTGTTATGTTTTATTAACTATTTTGTCACTTTTGTATAAGTATTCTTTGTCTTTTTGGCAGCCTGTAACTGTAAAAGGAAGATATTAAAATAAATATATTATTATTTTAGATTTTATTTAAATTTGTCAAAACCGTTTGTTTTAATCTCTTAATACTATCAACAGCATTTGAAATTGTTTATCTGTACCTTTGTTTCCCTGTCAGGATAGGTTTACAGAAAGAGTGGCGAAAATATTTTTCTACCATGCGTCACCAATTATGCAATACTTATATCGCTCAGAAACCTTTGAAAAACAAATGGACAGCGTTTTTTTTTTCTACGCAGAGACGAAGCAGCGCCTGCGAGTCAAAATGTCTCGCTAGTTCGTTTTCGCCACCTCTGATTGACAGTATAAAAAATGATTACGCCCTACTGCTAAGCACCCCACTAAACATTAGACTCGAGAAGAACTGAACCACAGAAGAACTCAGCTCGAGATTTATTCGGATCGGAACGAGAGCTAAGCATCGAATCAAGAACCCTTTTTTGTCATCGGAATATGCTTTTACCGGTACACACCCATGAAGTACTTCATAATCGTGCATTTTCTAGAAACTCCGCGTTCCTAGTCGTTCTGGAAAATTTACACGTATCACATAACATTACGAGTTCATAAATATTCTTCACTTCGTTCCATGTCAAAAGCGTACAGTTATTGTTAGTAGCTAGCCATCTCTTAAGAATTAACGCGGGAATATTGTTTATCAGATTAGGATAGTGCAGGCCAAGTGTGCTAGTGCTCCCTGAGCGCAGCACGCTCACAGCCTTGCACTGATAACTATGTACTTAACCGGTTAAAAAACGAAGGTCGCTCAAGCTATCCCGCGAGTCTCCTAGTCCTGGGATAGTGCAAACTACACACTAGTCTTCTTCTGAATTGAAACATAGCAAGTACTTTCTATTTCCTACTTTCATGACGCAACTGCTGAAAACATTCAATTATTTCTTTTAAGTGAATTAGAGTTATTTTAAGTCCGATCAACCAGGGAGTAACATAATGGTATTCCATCTATATAGATATCATTCACAATCATTTTGATATTAGATAAGTTGGTTAAATATTATGGGAAAGAGCTTATCTGAAACCCAACTATAGAATCTTGGACTAAAATATGTCCTATTTAATATAATTATTCTATCCAAGCTCAAATGTCCAATCTTTTGTGATAAAAATCGAGGAATCGTTTAATGTGGAATAATTATTAATACAAGTTTGTCATCTTGCTTGGTGTAACTTCTGCAGGGATTCAAATTTAACTTTTTCACCATGAGGTTGCCTTTATTTCTCAATACAAACAGCTAATATAAGCAATTTAGGCACCTATCTCTCAAAATTGGTAAATCATTTAAAAATATATAAATGAAGTTTTGACTAACCCACAAAAAATTTAATTTTTAAGATTTAAAAAAATACAGAATATAAATACAATAATTATGGCACTGTCCACACCTTGATGTTTTGAAGATTTCTGATACCATTTTTGTTAAAGAGTAACTGACAATAAAATGTATAGTATTCACAAACAAATATAAAAACAAAAAGGAGGGTTATGTCATTTTAGCAAACAACATCAATATTAATTTTAATTTAATTGTTTGCTAAGGTGCAGAGTTCATCCTTGCATGAAAATAAGGGACACTCATTTTATTCATTACTTTTGGTAACATCTGTTTTACTTTTTGGAAGGTTGAATGTGCTACTACAACAAAAATGAATAAATTGGATTTTATTTTCGCGAGTTTACTTTGCTATTATGCCAAAGGCAAGAGCAGTAAACATTTAAAATGCTTCATTTATACTTGTCTCATACTCATCTGTTTATTCTTCTGCTCGTGTAATGTAGTTTTAAGTGACAAGAACACTGCAAATTAGAGAACAGTAAATTGTTTCAGAGAACCGAGTTTGAAATGCAGGAATGTGTGGAGGGCCACTGCTCGAGGAAAGGGCTGCGTCTTAATGTACATACTTACCGCTCGCACTGGCGCAGAGTCCAGCTCGCTATTATCCAGAGCGAGACCATGAAGACCAGCAGGACGGTGCCCGGGCAGATGGTCATGAGCGTCTTGAGCACAAAGCGAGTGTTGAAGTTGATGCGATTGAGGGCGCCGATGCTGCGCGAGGAAGCGTCTGTAAAGAGCTTGCTATGCAACAGCATCACCCGACAGATGAGGTAGAGGCGCAGGAACATGGGTAAGGACAGCGTTACGTCGTATGGCACTCTGCTGGAGCCTATTCCGCCACCCTTGTTGGCCAGTTTCGTCGTCCACAGGAAATAATACTGACCAGGAATCGGGTGGATGGCACATATCCCCAGCTCGAGGGCTATTTGAGAGATCCTCTGCCACGTCATCGCAATGCGCCAGTCGTCCGCGCAGTTGTCGATCATAAACAGCTGAAAGTAAAATAACTTGTTAGTCGCGCCTCATTTTTAATAAGGAATCCTATATACTAGCCTTAATTAACTTATAAACAAAAGCCGCAGGCATGTGCGTTTTTCCATGGGTAGGTATACTGCATTTAATCGCTCGCGCATGTAAACAACTGCAGGTAGATACAGCCTGACCTTCAAAACCGCCTCACTGCAGCACAACCTACAACTATCATAAACTATGCATTCTTGAATTGCACTTAAACGCCCATACATATTGCTACTTATTAACTATAATATCGTCACAGAGTGCATTACACTGGGTTACAATGTACGTTCGTAAATTATTAAAGTTCGACGCCTATTACTGTAGCAATTTTTAAACAGTTAAAAGTTCTTTCTACGTCACACGATGTCAGAGGTGCAAATATAAAGAATTCCACTCTGGCGTTTGGCGTGTTTTCCTTGTTACTCATTTTCGAAATTTCACACATAGCTTGATAACTAATGTTTTTGTTTACGACTTTCTGGAATTTAGCTTTCATCTTTTCGATACTTGGCACAAGAGGTATCCTATTAATTGAATTAGCTAGTCTTCTGTTATTCTTATGCTCTTGGACTTTTCCAAACCCGATTTTAATAGCTTTGGACAACACTGCAAAATTGTTGTGTATGAACTGAAGAACATTTTCAGATAGTTCATGCGATATCAGAGACTTTGCAGTTACAATAGCAGATGAATCTGCATCACATAAGGAGCTAATAACATTTACAATTTCATTGTAATGCACCGCATAATACGTGACGGCCTCTATCCAAGTACCCCATCTGGTAATTATTGGCGTCTGCATACACTTGCAAGGCAGTGCTTCACTAGTTCGCGGAGTACCACGGTATGTTGTTTTCGACTCTTGCTTCTATAGTGGCAGTTGTTTACACATTTGATGGCCGTGCTGTACTTCTGACGTCATTTATATTCTGCGCTCAGCTAACTTGTATCACATGCGAGCGCACATTCCTCCGGCGTTTACTTATAAATAATGATTTTTAAATTTAACCTTAATATGTGACAGTATGTAGATTGTAAAGTATAGCGCGGGCACTTGAAAAATGGAGAAGCGTGGATATTTTAACCGTTTGCAAGGTGTTTCAGTGAGATTCGTGTTGATATCTTACATTCTAATATTAACAGTAGGGCTCAGGCTCTATACAAGCTTAGCAGAAGAAACAAATGAGTATTTGCTCAAAGCGTATATTACATTCTAGAATTAGAACGACACCACATTGAGGTATCACAAGCGGTAAGCGGCACCAACTCCAACTGGTTTAGGGCACGTATCTTACCAGATTGAGTGCACTCAACTTAGATAATCAATTATATTATCTCTGATTGGCTACAGCCAAACATTCATAGCATATTATTGGATATAACGACGACAGTTCCGTCCTCCTCTTCGCCATCAAGGCTGTGTGTTAGGGGCGGTGACACCAGTGATATCTTCAAGGATGTCCAACAGGCAGTTTTGCAAGTATTGTGTAAAGCAAAATGTATATTATCGGCCATGCTTTTTTGTTTGTTTACCTCATCACCTACATATTAATATATATGTTCTAACATCCACTACAATAAATGAAAAGAAATGTTACAAATGCAGAATATAAAGTTGTTGGAATTTAATTATACGTACTATACATGCAAGATATTAACACATACTCACATGTGTTGTAAATCGTGATGAAATAAAGAGAGTAATAGGGAAAGAAAAAATTAGAACAAAGTATGCATGTGAAAAACGTATACAAAAGTGTTTTAATTTATGTAACTAAAATGTAGTGAATTATTAAGTCATGTGAGAATTAGATGCCAAAATATAACATGACTTTTTCTACGTTTTAACTGCTACACTGCCCTCACCCCACTTGCGTAAATTTGCAAGTACCAATTTGACAAAGCCAGTAAAACTCAGTATCTTTTACTCAAAGTACAAATCAGCTCCTATTTATTATTCCGCCAAAGAGTGGCTAAACACCAATTTGGACAACACAAGTAAACAGAAGCGGGCTGGGTTCACCGTTAGCCGCCTGACTTACTGCTGCTACCCGCACATAGGGTGATGTCGCTCCAATTCTAGGATATACTATACATTTGTCTAAGTTTCCGCAGTCGATTCACATTGGCATCTCTGCGCGCGAGCTGTTAGCTTCACTCTATCACCACCAGTATATAGAGTTCTAATAGTAAATATGTTCTGATGATTGAGGTATTATAAACAGGTATCTAGCAATGACAACTACGGAGATTCAGGATAGGATAGGCTTGTAGGTTTAAGGGCGCTCAACTTCGTGGTCATCAGCGCCCTTAAAAATAGTTCATGGCAATAGCCAGATATAAACTTCAATAAAAAAATATAATTACTACTAAAAAGGAAAATATATAAATATACAAAACAGTAGCAGAAGCCAAAATTAAAGCAAAGTTACAAATATGTCAAAAGAGTACAAAAATTACGTATCTAAAATTTCAAATCCTCAATTTCACGTTGCACTGTACTAAAAACTTCAAAAATCTACCAACCGCTGTTTTGTCGTCCGCTAGGACCTCTGCAAGCCTGGCAGGCAGCTGCAGAGAATATCGAAGGTGCGCTAGAGAGGAACACTCTAGCAGCACGTGACGTACTGACAAAAGGTTGTCGCACAGCGGACATAGAGGGGCAGGGTCCCTTTCAGATAGGTAACCACGCGAAAAATTGCAGTGGTCTATTTGCAACCGAGCCAAGCTAACCTCCTCGCGGCGAGATATGCGACAGGAAGTTACCCAGTTTATCGGAAGTTCTTTCACTTCTCTAAGCTTATTATTGCAGAGAGCTTACCACTCTTCGTGCCAGCACGACAGACGGAGATTCAAATCTCGCCAATGGCGTTCTGATTACTTTGTTCGTTTTTTCATAAAAACTTCACATATATACACACATCGATAACATAATTTCGAGTGGCAAAGATTAGTTGATTCTAAGGCATTTATGCACAAAAAAACCAAAGTACGCTTCTTTGTTTTCAGAATATATGTGTAATTAATAAATATTCTTAAATAGAACATCAAATAACAAATACAAATTAACGAATATTGCGCGATTCAGGGGTGACGATTAATTTTGTTATTGTTGAGGCAATGATGCATGTTTTATCATTTACAGTGTCCATTAAAATATATAGCGTTGCCGAGGGTTGAAACCCAGATAATTCTAACTATCAAACACGTTCAGTTGACCGCCCAGTCATCAATGTTTTCCTGTTCATAGTCTACCTTAAAAATGGACGTACGCTGCCAAATTATGTAATGGAAAGGATTCCAGCCGTTTTCTGGCTGTTGCTCAATTTACCTATTTGCCTTAGAGTGTACAACATATTCTTATAAGTAGAGGGCGGATTAGAATGACCTGATCCGTGATTTCAAGTTACTGATACAGGAAGCATACTGTCTTGCCGCATACCCTCTGGGTACAGACAGTGGATAAACAAATATACCGTGAAAGTGAACAATGCTTTAGATTCCAAAGAATCATATGTAATTCAAATAGCTAATTTCAGTGGATCTTTTGAGTAGTTTAAACTTCATAAAGATGAACTTTTGTTGCTTCCGGAATGCCATAACCGCCTTAGAAACAACAGAGTTACATATGCCAAAGGCTATAAGCACAGTGGAAGAAGTATATACGTATAAAAATTAAGCAACTCAAAGGCAGAGAAGTTAGGAAAAATGTGAACGATAAACTCCAAAATGTGTTAGAAAAACAATGGGTTTTCAATAATATGTGCAATGTGAGATGTCTTGTTGCAAAAAGTAACCAAGCCCTCCAGATCCAAAAGTGTAAGAAATATATCAGACAGTGATATAGTGTGTGCACCTATTATTGTTGCAATGTCGAAAGGAGTTTCTCACGATATTGCTTTTGTTTAACTTAAAGAGACTTTCGACAACCTCGCATGTACATTATTGTCCATATAATGAACACTAAACATGTGAATTGGTACAAACGTGTTAATACATACCTATACAGAATAGCACATAAAGCTTATTATATACAGCCATAAAAAGAAACAAACAACAAAAAGGATAATGAAAAAACACGATCAAAACTTCCCTGTAATTATAAGATTAACATAATGTATATTTACAGACACAAATTGAATTTTGTTTTATACTTTCACTAAGCTTTTGCAGCCACGTTCTACTGTTTAGTTATAATATAATTAGCAATGAATGTCATCTTTTGTTAGATTGTTCTATACATATAGTTTTATGTAGCTTTCACACAGGCATCAAATGATTTGTCACTAAAGAAGCTAGAGATCACTTACATAAGCATTTACAGGATGATGATGATTTGCCATTCACATTATCTTATAGAGAATAAAATGAGCTAGAAACTACTTACAAAGCTACATAGCAGGGGAAGACAACTTCGGGCCGTGTGACGTATTTAAACGAAGAGCTAGCTTGTACGTTCGTGACGTCAGGCGAGAGCGGTGTATTGCTATGCTGCCTAGATCAGCGGAGCTGACAAATTTTATTTGGGCATGTTTACAACTTGCCCGGGCTGTTTAGGGAGAACCCTCTTCAGCCTAGTCTGAGGGTTTTTATTTGTGGTGTGAGGGATCTTAACGACGTTAGTGCGAATTTTGTTTTTATTTTCTGTTTTTGTTGACGTTGTGTAGTGGTTTTGTGTTTGTGTTGTTCCCCGTGTTTCACACCAGTTTGAGACCAGGCTTCAAGATGTACAAACATTGTCAACTACGTTTCAGATTTTTGCGATCCCGTATTCATTGGATGTTAACAATGTTTCTAGCAGGTAGCAAATTGAGTTGATAAATTTACAGTGTGACGATTTGCTGAAGAACAATTATAAACACAAGGAAGATTTGGCTGATTTTTATAAGAATGGTCCTCAAACCAGATTTCTGAGGTTGTATGCCCTTGTTGCACGGATATTATGTATGTTTGGTTCCACGTATGTGTGCGAACAATTCTTTTCTGTTATGAACCTTTCTAAGTGAAAATCCCGAAGCATATTGCGAGATCACAATCTAACATGCAGTCTTCAGTTACAAATGTGCCGTACATTACGCTCTAACACTGACAAACTAGTTAAAGAAAAGCGAAACGGCAAATATCGGAAAATGTCCACCTAATTGTTCTGTATAGCTCTCCTCTAGCTCAGACAAAATAGTTATAATTTGTGTTCTGTTTGCGTTATAACATGACTGTTCAGATAAACTAAATAAATAAATAAATAAATAAATAAATATATATATAATGACATAAAGCCGAAATGTAATTATGTATAATCTGTGACTATTCCGTAATTGAAACAGTCAGCATTAAAATTACGATGTCCCGCACGCCTTTCATCTTCCCGCTGTGACGTCACACGCTCTACTGGCCATCGTTGGGAGCATGTGAGCTGAGTGAGCTGACGTCACAGCAGCGATACCTGTCTTCCCTTGCTACATAGGCATTAACAAGATAATTTGTGTTAATTTACGAGCCAACATGTTTCCAAGTGCCTTTTCTATGCTCTCATGAAACTCGCAGTACATAGTTACAAATATATAAATGTAAATTCGTTATTAAATTATGTGATTATGTAATTGCTTATTAGACAGGGAGTGAGACAGGGTTATTTTGGTTTGGAATTACGCTTCCACTGGTTATGCCATCCGTAAATTGATTGAATGACACGCTTCCACGATTATATTAAATAGTTCAGTAGAAGAAGCAGGGTTTTTGCCCTTCGGAACACTTGCGCCTTGTATGCATCCTTTTCCCATCCTTATTCTCAAATGATTGATTGCCTTTTTGTCGGAGTAAAACCATGGCTCAGTGTTCGCCTTGCGTTCAACATATATTTCATGCCAATAAATATCTAGAGATCGTGTGCCTTGCCCCACGGCTGTGCTGTGCATTCATATACAGACCTGGCTTAGTTCACCACTCGACTGCCTTGCTAGACCACTACACGCTATGTGCCATTAATTATTCCATAAAACGAGCAGAGTATTACAGCTTTAGGAGACATCAATATACATAATAAATCAATATACATTATTATTACATGTTATTTTAAGGCGTGTCTTCATCATTTCAGCAAAGTGACTCAAGTTCTTCTAATATTTTTACTTTCTGTAGTACGTATAGTAGAGGAAGTATTGCATTCCACCCAAAAATTCGATGTCAAGATTTCACCGGAAATATATGTTTTGAGGCCTCCTGAAGCCAAATAAAAAGCAATTTTTAGAAAAAGGTCCGTCTGTGTGTCTGTCAGTCTGTGGACAGCATAACTCAAAAACGAAAAGTCGGTTAAGAACCATAGCGTTTAATGTTAATGTCTTTCAAGGATGCGACACGAAAATTTTGAAGAAAATTGCTCCATCCTAAGCTACCCTTTGCATGGAAAATTTTGATTTTCTTGAAAATGGCTCTAACGATTTTGATTAAAATGCCGTATGTTTGAGACATTTTAGTGAAAAATGAAATGTACTCATATATGCTGAATTTTCTGGCTATAGCCCATATAGTCCTATTTACTCTGGATGACTTTTGCATAACTGGTAAACCGTAAGAGATAGACAAAATCTTACTATACAAAAATGTAGATCTTGCTAAAATACACAATTTATGTCTGAATATTTTTTTCTAGAGTGAACTGTTTCGGAGATATGCCTTGTTATTTGTGTGAGTTTTGGAGAAGTTATACTTCTGTCAAATGGAACATTGTTATTCATTTTTTATATGTTAACCGTACAAAGAGAACGAAATTTGAAAGCTTTAAAATATTTGACTGTCGCTCAAAGCCTACTGCATTCCCATATTCCCCATGCACCTACAAGAAAATAAGCAGTAAAATCATTTCTGAAAATGTTTACCTGTAATAACATGAAGAAGATATAGGAATAAGAGTTTGTAAGAATGGTTAGTACAGGAGTAGAGAAAGTCATGCGAATGTAACACACCAGATTTTTATTTCTTTGAACATAAAATGAAACTTTGACATTTAGTCGTTTTGGAGTTTATGCTCTTCTCTCTCTCACACACACACGCACGCACGCACGCACGCACGCACACACACACACGTGGTTTTTTAAGGATTCCAGTTGTCCCAAAGCTTATATTACTACAAGTAATATAAGACGTCTGGCATAACCGAGAGGAGGGAGAAAACTTATCTGGGAGGGTCAGACCATCGAGTGATATTTATTTGGACTATTTTTCTTCTCCTTCTTATTTACCTGATTACCCTCCCCTTATGTAGAACTTACACCCCTAGGCAGTGCGTAGGGTCAGACGCCTGTCGGGGAGCAGAGGAACTATAGACCGTACAGAGTGAAGACCTGGAAGCAGGTGGTCAGCCAAGCACCAGGTATGATAGCGAGGAAGAGAATGATATGAAATGCAGACGAAATCGGTGAAGGGAAAGGTTATGATGGAGCAATTGGTGAAATGAGTGACGGGGAAACCGGAGAACCCAGAGAAAGCCTGCCCAGATGCCGCTTTGTCCACCAAAATACCACAAGCTATACAAAAATTTGACCAGAAATATCAAACTATAAAAAATAACAAATATATTCATTACCATTAATGCAGTTCCACTTACTCAGTACTGCCAACAGAGAAAAACGAAATCAAAGAATTACATGATTTTGATTTTCTCTTGTTATAATAGAAAACCAGATGATGATTTCAAATAAATCTCACTTTATTCTTAACGTTAAAAAGTAACCTTTCTTCTGGGAAAATACATTAGTTACTAAAACAACAATTGTTAAAAGCACAATTGTCAAATTGAAATTGAGTGTTATTTCTTAGAAATAATGGACATCGAATTTGAAGATTTAGATGTGAAAGTAAAATTTCGCACTTTATTACTGCCGTACGATGTTTATTAATCTGCAGATAGGGCTTAAGTGCAGAAGCATTAGTGTGTATTATGAATTTGATTAATTATTGCTCTTGGATTCCTCTGCCACTTACGATAAGAGAATTTTGAATTATTGTTCCTATTTCATCATTTGAATGCATCACCAAACCATTTTGAATTGCTCTCCATTTTGAGTTCTGATGGTTAGTCGATTGTAATACATTTTTCAGCGATGTATAGAAATACGGTTGGCGACACTGACTAAGTAAAAGAATGACTTAGCGATAAATGGTATAAAACAAAAGAATCCAGGTAGTAAAACGTAT
This sequence comes from Tenodera sinensis, assembly GCA_030765045.1. NCBI lineage: Eukaryota > Metazoa > Arthropoda > Insecta > Mantodea > Mantidae > Tenodera > Tenodera sinensis. The sequence continues at coordinate 39,958,539 of CM060965.1, forward strand.
ATGATAATGTGACGCCGGGCTCTTAGCTAACCCCTACACTATGCACGTTCGCAAATTTGCACACAAGTCATAAAATATCTGCTTATTACTGATTTACTATAAACTAACGAACAACTTAAAACACATTGGATACCTAAACAATGCGTAATATGTAACTGGAACACTGAAATAACCTGACAAGATAACATAATTACAGAACATTGACTGGATTTCTCTGTTTACAAGCAAATCAGGTGTCAGATTCGTGGCGTTTCAGTTCGATATACAGAATTTATTTCACAGTCAACTCGCAACCTCTGAAGCAAAATTCCCTGCAAAGGATTAAAATCAAAGCCAGTGAAAATAAAAATTGCATTTGAAAGCTGTAGCGACGAAGTTTAGCATGGAATTCCCACCCACATAGGGGCATTTAAATGCCCTCCCGGAGCAATTATTTGCCAGCTCTTCGTGCTTGATTTAAGACGAAACATGTGAATACTTAATGTATAACCATTATATGCTCTTAATTTGTATTACGAGAAATAATTTAGATCAAGTATCTTAAATCACCCAGAATATCCGGGTTAACTTTAAATTTAAACCATTTCTTATATTTGCCTAGGCTGAGCCAGTAACCCTTCATAATGAAACGTAAAACAGATAACCGGGTTAAATATCACTTAATCTCGACTAAGAAGTGCATCTCTGTTGATGAACTGGCCATTAGCTGAGGTTTAAGTTTATCCTTGCAATTCACCTTTTTTATTCCATTAGCCATAAATAAATCACAGAAATCCAGGGACAGCTGAGATGACCAAGTGTGCCTGTGGAACACAAACACTCACAGGCGCGTTCCTAACCTAGAGGGCTCAGCTTTTTCTGCTATCTCTATCGCTTCTTACCAAAGTAGAGGAAATATCATTCCAAATTCGACATCGAGAAATCACTGAAAATGCTTTTAAGACGCACGAATTAAAATAGTATTGTTAAGTACGAGAGAGATGGCTTCACGGTAACGTCTGTAGCTCGCATTTGGGAGGCTTCGGGTTCAAATCCCGTAGGCCGACCAATCTGACTGGATTTTGTTTTTGGCTTCCCTAAACCGCCAAGGTAAACATCGGATTGGATATTTAATACCACGACCCAAAGTTTCACCTTAAGTCTAAAACAATAGTACATATAAATGAAAAATAGATGATAGTAGTGAATGCTGTGCCATCTATCTACATATAATGTAAGCAGATAGACCGTGTGGTACCCTAATGCCTCTGCCGTCACAGAGGCGGAGGTACAGTTGCCCTGCGCTGCTCCCTCTGTGGACTGGAGGCGAAGCAAGATGGTATGGTATAGGGATGAGAACTAGAAGGCTAAGTGTTGGCGTATCTGAAGGTAGACTGGATGACACCCTAATGCCATCTTCCCGTCACAGAGACGAATATACAATTGCCCTGCACTGCTCCATCTGTGGATTAGTGACTAAGCAGGATGAGATCTTGTAGCCTAACTGTGCGCCGCACACCGATCTACGAGGTATCTGTTATAAGGCTGTCTCATAAGTTCGTTCGTTTTGCTCGCAAGTTCCATCTATAATGCCTTAAAATCCTAAAACTTCTATACACTCAACTTTATCATAGTTACCTAACCACCCCTACGACTTAGAGATCAACAACCAGACTCGCTTTTGGATACGTCAGTGTGTGTTTGTGATGCGACAGCGTGAACTTGTGTTTACAAATTATGGAAAGCAAAAAGGAACATTTCCGATATCTAATCAATTTAATTATCTTGTTCGAATTTCGAAGTTACGGCTATAAGTGTCTGAGCTGCCAGTAGGCTAATGGCTAATATCAACCATTCGAAAGCGCAACACACGAGAAGGAAGGGACGTTTTAGAGTGTACATTTCTGGTGCAATGGTTAAGACATTAGCGTTCGAGTATAAGCTAGTCATCATTTTCCAGTTCGAGCTTCGTTCACTATTATACTTCTTCTTCTTTTCTTTTCTCTCTCTCTCTCTCTTTTTTTGATCAGAGCATATTAATGCTGTTTTGATCTAGATTTAGAATTATGTTTCAATGTATGCAGTTTTATTTCAACATGTCAGTAAAATTAATTACAATTCTTGCTAACAAAAAGTTGAATCCTGCTTAATACGTTCATATGCTACACTTCAGAATGGAACGCATATTAAAGGGTGAAAGTAATAATAAAAGCATAAAACATCTAAGACTTTATGTCAGTTTTATAGGAACTGCTCGAAATTGTGACCTGAATTTTCGTGGCAAAATTGACAGCGGCGAAGGAACGATGTCATACTCTATCCAAGACTTCCGGTGTGAGCCAAATAAGGAAACGATAGTAGTGTTAATGCTCTTGTTCATGTGGAATAAAAAAAGAAAGCAAAAATAATGACTGCATAACAGGAAACGAATCGACGATCTTTCGGACCACAGCTTTTGGCGTTACGAATTAGAATAATAAAAGAATAATCAAGCAAACGTCTATAGTAGACTTCAGAACGCAAGGAGGTACTTAATTGTCATTCATTCAGTGTTGCACTGTCAGATGATTAGTCCGAGATTTGAGGGATTTTTCTGTATTTCGATATTTGTATTCTCGGCAGCAGTTCTAAAACCAATTTTTCACCCGGCTTTGCTTTAACACCGACTTATCAGTATCTGATATGAATATAAGACCATAACTGTGTTAGGTTTAGCCGTGGACCATACATTACTTATATCAATCACATATACAAGCTCAGGTTATTTCGGTGTCGTTCATTAACACTCTTTATACAGTAAGTGTACATTAGAGCGTTGCACTTCAAATGCGTTCCAATATTTTGTGTCTTGCCTTTTGATATTTAGACATTTTAGGAAACAATTATAACAATGAGTTACATTTACGTGAATTTCTTTACTCATAATTCAACACATTCTTATAAAAGTTTGTTTTTCTATCTAAACCAACTAACCCCGCGGTGCAACAGCCGGGTCGCTGGGTCCCACCATGGGTGTCATGAGTGGGGAGCAATACTGCAACACTTCTCCACATCATGTCATCAGGGTCATGCTTCGAAGCAGCTGTTACTCACTGAACCTCAAGCTCAGAAACATCCAGAACCTCAGACATTTCAGTTTGCAAGTGATCTGTTCCGTGCTATGGTTTGTGCTGATGCCCCTATCTGGGAATTAAAAAATCCAGTGCTCGCTGCGTTTCTTGAAAAATACACAAATGAAACTGTGTCAGACGAATCTACAATCCGAAAGAACTATGTACCTGACTTATATATGGAAACAATCAAATCAATTCGTCTGGAAATGGGCGAGGTTCCCATTTGGGTCTCAATTGACGAGACAACTGATATTCAGGAAACACATATTGCAAATGCGATAGTGGGTGAATTGAAGGATGATGAAGCGAGTCAGATTGTGTTGTTAATTTGCGAGGTGCTATCAAAATGCAAGCATCAAAACATTGCCAAATTATTTAATGATTGATGGGATTTTAGTGGCCTGATGGGGTGAAACACAACAATGTGTTCATTCTAGTGTTGGAATGATCTATAATGAACATATAGTAACAAAAACGACAAAAATCCGTCCTGTTACTTTTGTATCACTTTATTGTGCTCTAAAATTTTACTACAAATACAGTTTTCATCTCGTAGTTGACACAATCCACACTCTTTGGGGCTATTACAGGTAACAATTGTTCTTCTCTAAACCTTGATCAGTACTTTGAATATCTTTCTTTGTTTCACTGTCTCTCAGTACACTTATTACGACGTCCTCGGCGCTCGTTGATCATCTTCCGACGCGCTAATACAGTGTCTGTCACTGTAACTCTCAGTCACTGACTGACTCACGTCCTTTTGTACTGGCGATGACGTTACACGGCTTTTCAAGAAACTCCACATACGCACCGCGATGACTCGCTAGAAGCCTCGCGAACGTTCTCGACTCCCTTTGTCTCTACCGCCCATTGTTTATGGTCACGTACACACACAGTCGCGCTAGGCAGTCCGGCCTTTAACTTCTGTACCGGTTCGCCGGCCCAACATGTGGTGTGAAATAGCTTGGCCCCGCCGTCCATTGTTTTACGCCGACCCCAACGTGACAATGTATTATGTTGGGCCTCGTGTATTGATGCAATATTGCCCATTACACTGTCCTCAATTACCACTAAAATATCCGCGCTTATTACCCCCTAACACTTTGAATGTGTGTTACAAAAACGAAAGTGATCAACATGCAATTCAGACTTGAGAGCCTTTTCTTATTCGTATTCTGGGAAATGTGTTTGGATAAATATTACATATTATTTTCCTGGAATCTTCTCGTACACATATCCAATTAAGTGTTTCTAAAGCCAGAGCACCGTGTGTAATAACGTCGCCTGACACAGGGGAGTCTCTGGAGTGCGCGTCAAGAGATTTCAACTCATTTTTTTTTCCTGCAACAGATAGCGAGATGCACACACTGGGACGATCTTGTGATGGTGTCGTTGCTAATTAAGTTATATAAACCGCCGGACTTGCACACCCAGGAGACACAACTTACATGTTGTACGCTACATCACCATACAGCCCTCCTGTGGCCCTGTCGTGTTTCCTTTTTTGTGCTTGGCAAAAGTCGAGTGCTCGAAGAAATTACTGCCTGCCAACCTTCATGATGGGATTAGGATCTGAACTAAGGAGAGTTACTGTTAAGGTTAGAGTTATGCAACAAAGAGGCTTTTCGCGGCTTTAAGTTTATCTCTCTGATCTCTCCAGTAACGAATCATGCTTGGTTGCACCAAATACTCTTGACCCGCTGCTGCTACACCGTTTTCTTCAGCGAATTCCCAAAGATGTAGCTTAAAACCTGTAGTGAAACTTTCTTGCATTATTCATTATTACAGCTAATGCGTACAGGCACAAGAGAAACTCACTTTCAATAGTTCCCCTGTTTTACTAGTAAGAGGAAAGCAGGTAGAAGGTTTGAAACTAAGAATCAGTGAAGGTTAATGTCTAAGTTCCCGCTCCTTTCCCCGCAAACAAAGGTAAGATTGTCCTTGTCCAACCATCTGTACGTACAGCAACAAAGAAATTCTAAAAGAAGTGTTTTTTTTTATTTATGAATTAGAGCCTTTCTCAAATTAACGAGTCTAACATTCGCTTACGTATATTTTATATTATTATTCGGAACATGAAGTTGCAAAGAGAAAGCCTGAATCCACATGCATCACATTTCAGTCGGAATCAATTATTGCACATGAAGTCTACTTGCAGTCGGGTGGTACAGTGCTCCAGCAGTCGCTTTCTAAATATTAATGCGGTTGTGAGAGCTAAAAATGTAGCCGTCTTAACTGCAGGCCAGCGTTCATTTTCATTGCGTCCATATGTCCCCGCTCAACGGTCAAGCACAACTTTATTGTTGGTTTAAGCTCTATTGAAAGATGCGACTGGTACCGCCGATCCCACGTACTGCTCTCTCAAGTTCGTTTGTGCAATAGCATGGCGCGCCTATCTCCCTCAAATAATGCTATCAATATACTAATGTGTTACCCTTACCTTTTATTATAAAAAAGGTACTAGAAATGATGTCTTTGGTATAACTTGGCAAATATTATTGAACACTTGACAAATTTTATCAGCCGAACTATTGGTAAACTCAATCCAGGTACTATCTTCTAATCACATGGATTTAAATGGAGAATGAGCAAATGAGAGAATTATTCTGTCATTAAAAGGACATGGCTTTTATTAGATTTATTTCCAAGGAGGACCCTATCTCGTCTGATTTTTGCTAGGTTAGAAGTGTTGGTTGGCTGTTTATTTTTGTCTATCTATAACATGCGTCCAGTTTTCCAACAAGCTATAAGAAGTTGTTAGAAACGTTGATACCATGGCATTTTTGTACAAATTCAGACTCACATTTGACTCTGTTTGGGCCATATTAGTAAACACTCGCAGTTCTGTAGTATAGAGCATGATAATTTTATGTATTATAAACAGTCAGTAGACAGCTTAGCTTCTGTAGGCGTGCGGGCTAAACTATCACAGAGTGATTTCATTCGGCCCGACATCTGCTACATGTGAGACCACTAGTCCCGCTATTGAAGGTAAACTCAGTAGTTCCGAACGAGAAGATTACATCACTTAGTTCTTTCTCTCCATCTTCAGTCGCCGTATATGACAATTCCTTAGACATTCTGTTATTATTATAACAGTATTGTGTGAAACGTTGAAATAAGGGAAAAGTGTCCAGAAGTCCAGGATTCGATAGCACTCAGTTTGAGTTTTAAGGAGTCTGTGGAATGTTATTACGGTTGATGTGCTCAATATCTTCAATTTGTAACACTAACGTACAATATTTGCATACAAAATTTTAGACACAGTTGTATCAAATCTTAAAGTTACAAATTGACTCCAATTGTTATTTTTTTCTTTTAAGCACTGACTTGTGACTGACACTTTGACCATTTGGCTTTCGTTTAGCCCTTATTTCTTTAACTCTTTCGCCCTTCTCTAACTCTTACTTTCTCTTGTTCTTCTTTCTTTCGACTTTCCTCCTCTTCCCTCCATGCTTTTTTACTTTACTTAACCTTTTCTCTTGGTTATTATTGAAAGCTTATTTCTTTTCTCTTCCTTAACTGTTAACATTTTATGGCTACCATGATTTTGTCCCTCTTCGAATCTCAAATATCCTGCCTTCTCTTCTTCAACTGGTCTACTTACTATATTTTACTTTACTTTTCTCTACATATGCCATATGATACTAGAAATTGAAGTTTATAAACACTACCTAAATAACATTTTAATAACACTCCATCGTTAGCACCGTAAGCAGCGAAGAGAATAACATTGAAACTGCTATCGAAGAAGTAGAGGAAACGGCACGACATTGCAAACAATAGATTTTTTCAATGCTGCAATGTTAAAAAATATTACAATTATACGAGACACTAATAATCATGTTAGTAATGGTGTCATGAAGATTAAACAACAACGAGGGCTAAACAACATTAGACTAGAGCTCAACATTGCGTTTGTCTGAATGTAAACACCATTTACACATATATTTCAGCTGGATACCTTATAATTTAATATTCAAGGCTGCTTCAAAACTGTATGTGATAATACATTTAAAATGATTTTATTTTAACACTTGTGCCATAAATAACTATTTATGATGTATACTGATAAACATGCAGTGTGGAAGACTAAAGCTTCGTTATCTGTATTACTCTCAGTTAGGAAACAGGTAAATTCCGACATAGCCTGGAAGAAAATGAAGTGCGGGACAGTAGACCATAAAAAGTGCGGAGTGGAAAGTTGAAGAAGCAGAATATGCAATTAAATGCCTATGCCCTGCAGTGATGATGCTGTTAATTATAAAAAAGCAGACTCATTATATTCTCCCTACCTCACTTGGGTACTTTGAGCCACTCTGTATCAGTACAGGAAGCAAATGTGCTATCTGCATAATGCAAAGAAAACTTGAAGCAGATGGGTGTTTGCTTTATTCCATTCTTGTGTAGTGCTTCGCTGTTCTTGTTCTTATACTGATTCTTATTCATTGTACTGACTTCTTCTGCATTTCACATCAATCAGGGTACAGCAATTTTAGGCCCAGCATTGATCTTTATCTATTGTTCATACTTTAGAAAACACACACGTAGGGAGTCAGAAGATATCTCATTAGTTTCAATCACATAATTTTCTCTACCCATTAGTATTTATTTTCATATTCACAAATTATTTCTAAACAAGTGTAATTTTACTTTCTCTACTATTTACTTATTCAGCTGTTCATAATATGGAAAATATGCACTGCAAAGTTAGAGTAAAAGCATTTTTATAAACGCTCAGAAGTATTACTTTCTCTTATTTACTTTCATATCCACAAATTATTCATACACAAGCGAAATTTAACTTTCTCTATTGTTTGACTACAGTAATAGAGAAAATATTGTATTCCACTGAAATATTTGATATGGAAATATCACCGGGAATATACATTTTCTGTGTACAAATAAAATTTTTAGAAAAATATCCGTGCGTGTATTTGTTTGACAGCATTACTTAAAAGAAATATTGCATAAATATCAAACTTATTATTTAAATTTAGAAGCCTTTAAGGATCTGTTGATCTGCAATTTCATTTTCGTTGTCCAACACTTGCTTATTGTTATTAGCTGTAATTGCTCATTCGCTTCCTTTGCAACTTCATTTACTATTTGCGTGTCTTCTTTAATATTTTCATTTTCATTAACAGAAACGTTCGAAGTTTTAACAATATCAGCCTCTTTTTTATGATTCACTGCGTTTTCATTTTGTATACAGTTCCTTAAAAATAAGTTTTGTTCCAGCAGAATACTTTGTATCGTAGTTCGTCTGTTACGTGTCTTTTTTGTTTTCTGTATCAAATAAGTTACAATGCGGGCATCTGTCATGCCTCCATCGTCCGCCATAGCCTGGATAGCATCACACAATTCAGTTTCACTGTTAGAATACTCAGGATTATGATTTTCAATTACACAATACTTCATTGAATTGTCGATAAATATGACGTTATTCACCAACTTAGCACAACTCGGGTGATAATACGTGTTACAATTTCCACATTTTAGGCCAGTTTTAGCCTTACATCGCTCACAAATTTTATTTGACTCATACTGAGGTTGATAGATTAGTTAAAGAAAAACAAAACAGAAGGTGTCGGAAAATATCCATGTAATTTTGTTCTGTATGGCTCTCTTCTAATTCACAGAGAAAATTACATTATGTTCTATTTTATTTTCTTTATAACATGACTGTCCGTCACATAAACTAGAATTGTTATATATTTTCTCATAGCATAGAGCCAAAATGCAATTGTTTATAATCTGTGACCAATGGAGTAATTGAAACAGTCACAATTAATATTACAAAATCCTAGACTTTCTGTTATTATCACCAGATGTGTGATTTTGTCTTTCCTACATTGCTGCGTCTCAAACTATTTTCCCTTCCTCTGCGGTAGCACACAGAGCGCATTGACGTCACACGCTGAACAGTGTGACCTGACGTCACATCGGCACTACTTGTCCTGTTCTAGGTAAAGGAAACAATGAACCTTCATGCAAGGCGGGAAACAAACCCGGGACGTCTGAGGTGAAACATCAGAACACTGGCCACCGACCATAGAGGCAGTCCCTAATATGGTCCTTTGCTTCAGATATACTTCACTTGCTGACTCATTCTAGACTTAGAGCAACTGAAAGCACATTTCCAAGATGAAGTAGAGTTTCCAATTTAGCGGAATGCTGGTGAGATATAAATGAGAAAAGTACCTGAAGCAGCTGGCAAAGGAATTCCACTCCAGAGGATAATTCACACTCTTGCGGTCAGGAACTACAATGTATCCTTGGAATGTCGAACAATCCCCATCTGTCTCAGCGAGGTGCCGTGAGGTCAAGACCGGCTTACCCGCGCTTCATCACTGTCCGAGAGAGCGAGAAACCAGTAGGGGAAACAGCTTATCGGCACTTCCCAGGAATTCAATATGGCCGACATTACACCAAAAGGCAGTACTGCCAACCTACATAATAACCTCAAATATCACAGGGTCAAAGTAACATGCTTTCAGACGATAATAATGCTTGAACATCGTTACCACACAACACAAGATGAACCTACTCGTCTTCGGCAAATCTTGTTCTGCAACAATACTTTTGGATAAAATCACTTCCAAATGCTAAATACGGTAATATATTTAATGCACTACAAATATAACAACTATAATTGCATATAATGATCTGAAACAATTCAAGACAAAACACACGAGCAATACAGTGGCATCCACAGATTAATACGGCGTCTAAACAGAATTTTGTTTTAAAATCTATCGGCTGATTTTACTGCAACGGGTTCAAAAACATAACGGCAACGTAACGGATGCAATGACACCAACTATGGCCGTACTTTTACCGTGGTTATAGTTTAGGAACAGTTGGCGGTACTAATGTAACCTAACAGCTGGAATATCACCAAATATAACCAGAGCGTGCCATAATGGGGGAAAATATCACAGTTGGTTTTTGGGGTATTACAATAAGCTGTTTTCTCTATAGCTAGGGACCTGCTGCGTCAAGTTGGGATATCATTTTCCCCAGCGCTTTCTTGTTTACTTATTTTTCGATGGGGGCGTTATTACACGCTTTAATAACAACACAGTTTATTGGAAAAGAGAATAAATATTACTTTTATTATGAACTTTATCTGGGGATTTTGCAATAATTCATCAGAGAAGCCGATAGAAATACTCCGAACAATAAAGAGCACAGCTGTATCGATCATTTTTATGATTATTTTTCTTTAAATATTAACAACCAGAAAATAGAGAAGATATCATAGAGAACAATCAGGAAAAACCCCGTTGGAGAGATTCCATTGTGGAAAGATATTAAATGAGACACTCTTCTCTTCCCTGGGAAGAAGAAAACAAAGCACCTACACATAGAATATGGGATGGTATTCAGTAAAACATATCCCCAAAAGGAAGAAAATATTTATGTAACTAGTGTATAATCTGACTTTGGTACGAGTATATGTTTGAGTGTCGCAATGAAAAGATTATACGCATGTTATATACAACGTCTTATACAATTTTAGCATTAAATACGTAACAATAATTTTTGCTAAATGAAAAATTGTAATGTATTAGAAATAATAGATGTATAACGTAATGTGGTTGCTAAGCAGATGTTGGTTCATTTGTTTCAACACGTATAAAGGAAAATACAAGGTACTGATAAAACTATTGAAATTATGCTTGACATAATCGAATCTAGTTCATTAATTCCAGAAAAATCAGGAAAATTACGAATATTTACGCCATAATAAACCGTTTTAAGGCTAGGATTGCATAAAGAAAGGATTGTTTATAAGATTTAAGATGTACAGGATGTTAGGGGTATAAATGTGTAGATTTTGCATGATGGTAGATACAAACATGGCAAATTAAAATGTTCAGTAACAAATTTATCGATTGTCAAAAGTAAAGGAGATTAATTGAACATTATTAAATATCTACATGTTGAGGTGGATTCTCATCTACCACAATTTCCTTTTGCCTTACTTCTTCCCTTTCCGTCTCATATTTTAGGTGTTCTCTTAGGTTTCGTGGTGTATGGCGGTGCCGGGGCAATGGTACGGGTGCTTACTCCTAAGAAAGAGTAGTCCCCGTGAACACTAGAAGGTTGAATGGTTGGACTGATCGTTCATTGCCCTCGCTGGGCAGCTTCAGTATCGGAACAGGTCTTCAATCTAGGAACTCTTAGGGACTTCCGTACGTCTGCATTGCCTGCCTGCGGCTTGTAGGTTCCTGTGATTCCTTCTCTCCATCCCTTGCCCCTGGGAAGGGAGTGCGTTAGATGCAATAGATCACGAGGTGCCTTTTATACTGTATACCCTATAGCAGTTACATATTCCTGACAGGATATTTGGAGTTACAAGGCCTCATTTGGAAGTAAGCTATAAATAATTAACCAAAAGCAACGTTTTTGTAAATTTATTCACATTTCATCTTACAAAACAAAACAATGTTTTATATCTCTTCCTAGATTCTCTCTTAAATACTATTTGAATGTCAAAATGATTTAAGAACCCAAGACTATAAATTGCTGCTAAACGCATACACTTGTAACTGTTCCCCTATATATGAAAGAACGCGTTGGATTGCTCACCATGCACGAGGGAACAAAGTCGCGAGTTCCGTTTCTGGTGTAACTTCTGAACCAATGAACTCTCTCACGTAATCGCTTTTATGTAGAGCCATACATACAGCGCACAATACAATAGATAATACTGTTTTATTACATTTGAATTTTGTGTTTTCCATAGACATGTAAAAGAGTCAGTGAGGAAAAAAGAATTTCTCATTAAAAAGCTTGTAGTTTGTGCGGTGTGTAATGGATTTTGGCAGAAGCAGAAGATAATGGCGGACAGAAGTAAATTAATCCTACTACCGAGGAGCGCATTGCATCGCACAGTGGTTTTCGTTTCTGAGTGTGATGGCACGTATATGTTCACCGAGTTCTTATTAAAATTCTACTTGTTAAAACTGGCTAGTCGAGAAATATGAGAAGTCGTATGTACAGTATATGTCAGGTACTGCTACATAGGTGCAAACATTAAGGCACATGAAAGCGGACCACTCCCAAGAGTTCAGTGAATCATATTGTGACAAATCCCACTCCTGACACCAGGGTGATAAATGACAAGTTCAGTTACTTTTTCTGTCACCTTATTTCTCTTCTAAGCTGAAGCGCATAACACAGTCTACATCAGAGATGTTCAACGTCTGCGAGAGAGCGGAGGTTGGATTTACCTCCTTGCATTTTAAGCGGACTGTGCCACTCGTTCAGACATGCATTGTGTTGCAGTGGCGGTTTGGTTACATGTACGTTGCGTTTGATTTACGAAAGCACGTTCAAACCTTATTCGATAAACATCTGTTCATTATTTCATTAGTAACTTCTTTGGTCCTGCTTACGTTTAAGAAGTCTATCAATATTTGGCAACAAAATCGAAGTGCATAGCCTTAGAAGATTCACCAAGTGATCGTCGGTAACCTATTGGGATACAGACTTTTAATATAGTTAAATTGTAGAAACTCTATTCACGACGTAAATATATGTAGAGCTATACTCCCTCTTATACACATTATTCTTGCAAATGTTTATTTCTCTATCTACATAAGAATTTTCAGAAGTTATCTTATTGCTGGTTTTCTTGTAGGTGCAAGGGGAATATTGGAATACAGTAGGTTTAAGGCATAGTGAAATGTATTAAGAGTGTTTGCCGTGTAATACCTTCGAAATTCCTTTCTCTTTGCAAGGCTAATAGATAGAAAAACAAATAACATATTCCTATTTTGGAAAAGTATGAGTACTGGAAAATTCACACAAATCTTGGAAATGATGCACATAAAAATGTGCGTTTTAACAAGATCTACCTTTTAATTTAGTAAGACTTTGTCTCTTGCTATTCACTATTTATGCAAAAATCATAAAGAATGAAGAGATCTTCTGAGAACATTCCTAGAAAATTCAAGGTATGACTTAGAAACTGCCATGGAATCGCCTGTTTGTGTCCGTCACTGGATACTGACTGTCCCTCCGACTGAAGAAGTGGAGTAGGATATAACCACGCATTACGTAAGCGTCTCCAAAGAGACAAAGTTGAATATCGCTGGTCTACATTCTTCGTGAACTTGCAACACGCACATATTCTGTCCTATCGTAACCTTGACATATACGTTTCTGTCTTTCAGTTCTCTCTGTGTAACAGCTGGCTTCGACTATCACACTCACTAAAACTACTTCACACTACAACTCCGACGCGACGACTAAATGTCACAAAATTGTCTCAGACGACTCACACTCACATTCCTCTCGACGACTATAAAGATACACAGAAACGCACACTCTACTAACAGCTGTCTCGTTCAACGTTCACGATTGTATCAAACAACCGCCTCCTCTTGCCGTCTCGCACGCTTACATAGACGAGAATTACGTAGCATGGATGTTTCTCGAAATTCACCATTGTTGTCGGCTACGTATTTACAAGCAGTAATGATCCTGAACGCCTGAGACGTGCGGCCGCCCGGTGTCACAATTTGCTTGCCCTTTCGACCAGCACCACAGAGGTAAAACTTCACCCGAGAGATAAAGCCACACCAAGCCTTACTTAAAACGTGCTGAACAGTAAGATTTATTTTTGCTCCAAACAGATTTGAAAACATTTTTGTTCGTGAAAGCGCTGCAGGTAAAAATAATCTCTGATATGGATTACTTTAGTGGCCTGTAACGGGAAATATCCGGACTAGCTAGTGAAAAAAGCAAGAAGGTATCGCGAGTGGTACCTACCTACCACGCTCGTTGTTGTATCATGTTTACCTGTCATTCTGAGTGAACACCAGACAGCTGTACGTTTCCTAAGCTGACGCTTGTAAACGAAATGTTGTACGTATCTCTGACAGAAGTTGCGTGATGTAAACTGGATCTGGAAGCAAGAACATTCCCTTCCTGACAACATTACCTTTATTGTATCATTTCAAGATCCGCAATAGCTGCTAACAGCTCTCGTGGCAAAGCTTATTAGCGTGTCTGTCTTAAGATTACGTGAACCAGTCATGCAATACAGGAACAGCTAAATGAGAGTTAGATCAGAAACTCTCTGTTATCCATTTCAGCAACAGGCGGCTGGCTACACTAAAAGAGCTTATAGGGTATAGAAGGAGGGGACTGTGACCTACGGGATATGTATCGCAGCTGGAGAAAGGGATGAAGTGAAGGAGTCACAGGGGGCTATAAGTCTCAGGTAGACAGGTCACAGAATCCTAACAGTTCCTGGCTCAAAGATCCATCCCGCTGCTGAGCTGCCCAGATAAGAAAATATCTGGATTTCTGATAATGAAATGATTAATCATCTTGCTCTCCCGTACTTTTACTTTCTCTATTGCGTATAGTAAGAAGGGAAAGTATTGTATTCCACCCAAAATATCGATGTGGATATTTCAGCGAAAAAATATGTTTTGAGGTCCCCTGAATCGAATAAAAAGCATTTTTACAAAAAGGTCCGTGTGTGTATGTGTGTGTGTTTATGAACAACATAACCGCCACACACGCCGAAACTTCTGCCGACACTTAGAACCCTAAAAGAACCAAGCAGATGAAAGGTGAACCGAAATGAGAAGTGAGGTGAAATGGAGAGACAGGAAATTTGAGTGATATAATTATCCATCCACATATTCGCCTAGCAAACGGGGGAAACCCCAAAAAACCTATAGGTCAGGAAGGTCGCCATAGGAGTCGCACCCACGATCTCTCGAATGCGAGCCTTACACTTTACTGTGGACTCATGTGGCTCGTTTATCTTGAGGATTTTTGTCATTTGAAGTTTATAACCAATACGGGAACACTTGAGTCTCTGGGACCTAAGTACTGCATAATTTCATTACACATATAATAAACCTGAACAGCAAAGAGTTAGCACAAAGGTTTACTCGATTTCATAGAATATGGGAAGTATGAGGTAGCATGAAAATTGAAAGTCACCGAGTTTTGGAGCTCGATACGCTCAGCTCGAGTCACGCGATGAATATCCACACACGCCGGAGCAGGTCCCGTTGAACACAAGCCACAGCGTAGATTGTTATCATCTTGAGGCAGGATTTGATGCAGTGGTAAACGGCATGACGTTTACGCAGCCCTTTCCATTACGTCTGCTGTGGTACACCAAACTCTGCTGGCCCATTCAGTCGAATTCCTGCGACTTCTCTCTTAAGCATCTCTCATGCGCTCAGTAGTTTCGCCCAATAAAATGCGTTTTTTACTCTCTCTACTACGTATATGAAGTATTATATTCCACCCAAAAATTCGATGTCGATATTTTACCACAAATACACGTTTTGAGGCCCCCTGAATAAAAAAATGTGTATGTATGTGTCTGTCAGTCTGTGGACAGCATAACTCAAAAACGAAAAGTCCGTTAAGAAACAAAGTGGGCATTTAATTTTAATGTATATCAAGGATACGGTACGAAGATTATGAAGAAAATAGCCCCAACCTAACTACCCTTTACATGGAAAATTTTGATTTTCTTGAAAATGGCTCTAAAGATTTTTATTAAAATGCCACATGTTTGAGATATTTTTTTAACAAATCAAATGTTTATATAGAATTTTCTCGCTATATCGCATGTAGTGCTATTTATTCTGGACGACTTTTGTATAACTGGTAAACCGTAAGAGATCGACCAGGTATTACTATACAAAAAATATAGATCTTGCTAAAGCATGCAGTTTATGTCTGAATCATTTTTTTAGAGTCAACAATTTTAGAAATATTTCTTACTATTTGTGTGAGTTTTGGAGAACTTATACTTCTGTCCAACATCGTTACTCATTTACTGTAAATGTTAACATAATATAATATATGTACATATAATTGTAAATTAATATCCACAATGTATTACTATGTATGGTCGTGATAAGACCGTACTGTCAAAACGACCTTAAATAAATATTTACAAAGAGGACGGAATTTGAAAGCTTTAAAAGATTTGATTATCGCTGAAAGTCCCATATTCTCCTTGTACCTACAAGAACATAATTTCTGGAAATGTTTATCTCAACTAACACGAAAGAGATATAGGATCAAGGGTTTGTGAGAATGGTTAGACAAGAGTACAGAAAGTCATGTGAGTGCAACACATCAGAATTTTTACAGATACACCCTGTGTCTATAAATTTTCAACAGCAATCTCGTAACGCAACCAGAAACGCAACTAGAACACAGATTCTCTCATTCTTGGAGACTGCAACACTAATTCGCATTTACGGGAAGTTTCAGAGAACGTGCGAGGTGTCGAAACACCCAGAATGTTCTAGTTCTCTGGCGATATCGCTATGCTAGATGTGAAAATTAGAAAGGGGAAAGTATTTTGGAATTTAGCAAGTCACATAGTAAAATGTGCTACATATCCAAATAAGACTCTTAAGATTTGACAATGTAGGCAATGTAGGTACTATGGTGGGATAGTCATGTAGTTGGATTTATGTTGATAAGAGGGCGTGTAATTCTAAAATTCAAGACTTTCGAGTCTGACAAACTTTCATATTTAACAGAAGAGTATTATTGTGACGGATTATCGGCAGTTTGAGCCGCTTAAAGACCGCGCTGGATTTATCACGTCCTTGGCACTTGGCACAAGCGAATTTTCCGCTGAGCGTTTTTAAAATTTCAGTACCTGGGCGACCGAGCTTCGCTCGGCGTTTTTCACCTGTTTTTGTGAAATCTTGTTTTCTGTGGGAGAAGATACTTATTTTCAAAATCACGTTTTTTATGGAAAATTGTTTATAGAAGAGTGAGTAGAGAAAGAAATGTGAATGTGTTACCTAAAAGTAAGTAGAGATAACACTGTGAATGTAATATGCAGCATCTCTATTTTAAACATACAGAAAATTCTGTATTTATTTGTAGAAGAGTGAGAAGAGAATGAGATATGAATGTGTTACCTAAAAGTGAGAGGAGAAAACAGTGTGAATGTAATAGCATTTATATTTCAAACATATAGAACATGGTATGACTTATTTTAAAAGTGCGAATAAAAATGTTTCTTGGTGCAAAATCACGTTTTTTATGGAAAATTGTTTATAGAAGAGTGGGTAGAGAAAGAGATTAGAATGTGTTACATAAAGTGAGTAGAGAAAACACTGTGAAGGTAATATGCATGTATACAAAAATTTAATCAAATCTTTAGAGTCGTTTCTGAAATACCGGGTGTATATATGTATGTATATACAAGAATTGCGCAGTAGAAGCGGGAGTAAAAATGTTATTTTTTATGCAAAATCGCATTTTTTCGGGAATTACACCTACATAGTTGAACTTAAAAAGCAAAACCCTATCTGAATACAAAATTTGATCGAAATCGTTAGAGCCGTTTCCAAGTTGCCCGGAATAAATATATATATACAAGAATTGCTCATTTAAATATATAAGATTTAAAAACAAACACCCTGGCCTTTAAGTGTAAACAACCGATCAGAAGTACTAGACTGTCACCGCGCCCGCCGCATCTGATTGCCGCACTGGGGAGGGGGGACCCAGCCAGTCGCCTACCTGGCCTAACGACCAGCCTTGAGGAGGGAGCAGTGTCGCCCATCGCATTATTGTCGGCACTACCGCAAAAGAGAGAAAGGGATAAAGACTTCTGGAATTCTCTCCTTTGTATTTCACCGCAATAATAGCTGAACTTTCCTGAAGATTCCAGAATAGTGCCTGGGAGATATAAATAGCGGTAAAGTGTGAGAAGGAGTAGTTCTTGTGTTACGAATTCGGAGCCGTGCTGTTGGTGAATCGGTAAGGACTTTCTTGCTGTTGCAACGAGTGTAAAAAGTTACTGTTTACGGAAATAAAAGTGTTTCTTTATCCCGACTACATCTGTCTTCTTTACTTTACACCCACGAAAGTCACAATACTAATGCACGACAACAGACCATAACACATTTCGATGTTTAACTATTTAGGTACGATAGTTTCGTATGATTTAAAAAAAAAAAAAGATATTGACTTCAAACTAGTAACTTTTTAAATATTTGTGGAATGCTAAACAAAACAATGAAAAAACAAACCAGGGAAAAAAACAAAAATTAAATTTTATGTGATGGCGTTGCCCGTTTTATTATATGGTAGTGAAACATGGACTGTGGACAAAAGGAGCTTAAAAGAATTGATTCAGTAAAGGGAAGGAGTTTTAATAAACTCCAATTGTGATTATAAGTTTCGTCAGAAAGGAAGTCTGACTTAGATATAAAATTTGGCGCTTATCTGAACTTTGTGTTATAGCTGAACAGAGAGATAAAATAAAAGTCAATTACTAAGTTTGTAAACTCGTTGAATTCTAATTATTTAATTAATTAGTTGATCAGTAAGGAAACGTTTCGGGGAGATTTTGCCCCATACTGACAATGAAGTTTCTTGACTACAGTCCACCATGTGTGTCTTAAGGGAACAGCTGCGGCTGATATTAAATTCTCATAAAGCTTTTCTTCTGTAAATACGAAGCAAAACAAAAGTGCAACGGGCTTGTATTTCTCCCTTCCTTTTGCGAAGTGTTATACGGTGCGTGCACTTCCTAAAAAAAAGAAAAAGACATAAAGCGCAAGATCGCCTGAACACATGAAAACTGTTGCATGGCGGTCTGTGACAATCAATACATAGTACGTTCAGACTAACGAACATAACCTCACACTCCGTGTCTGTTCGTCACGGCATTCGTGGACAAAAGTGCTGCCAGGAGGTTCTAAGTAACGGCTCGGGCTTATTCTTCAGTCTTCATTCCTTTCTTTTCTTTGCTTTACTGCCTCATACCACTGTTATCTTCGTTCTTCTTTATACGAGGCACGCTATCTGCAAGATCGTTTACTGCTGCTGTTGTGCTTGTTCCCCGCCTTCCTCTCCTATAGTATCTGATCATGTTACCGGTAATTGCAGTTCTCCTCTACCTTGATGTCTGGAATCAAAGGGCCTCCTCCTCCTCCTCTGTCTCCAGGATTATACGGTTACTTGAGATCTTCAAGTTCCATCCTACACTGCAATCACAAACTTTTACGTCCTCCCACTTTTAAGCGATTCTATTTGTTGTATTTGCTTCATGCGCGTGAACCATTCACAGCCTTATGAAGAGTAAATGGTGAAAATTACCCAAATTAGGTTTTTAGTTTTTAAGCAGACTCGCTAATTAAAATGTCCTCTTTCATTTCATATATTTCCTTACACAATGTAATTACATATATAGAGGATTTTAGGGGCGTATTGAAGTTGTGAACCCGTTGAAGCTAATGGGATGGTTTATACCACTTCCGTGGATGAGTGCTCCGAAGGTGTGAACAGAGTAGCTCCTCCCCTCCTTGTTCCTTACAGTAGTCCTCTGACAGGAACCTGGGCATTGACCTTCTGAAATGTTCATTTCACGGGACAAGATAGCCTGTTCCTGCACCGGATTTCTCCAAACATGAGCCGCCACTGCTTATTCTGCTACTGGAGTTCTAACACTGCGTGGGTGACCCTTCCTCGGACGATCCTTCACAGTCCTGGTTGCAGTGAATCGCTCGATGGTACAGTACACAAACATACGACTAATTTGCAGCTTTTGGAGCGTCTTGAAATATCATTTGCAGATTTTCCAACTTTATGCAATGCTATGACGGTAATATGATTTTCATAATCATCCAATTCCATGTTGAAACCTGGAGCTAAATACTTCCTCTTTCAAACACAAGGCAGCAATGGTTCAAGGTTAATGTGTGCACATTGGCAGTTGTTTACGCGCCAATTGTGTTGTACAGTGTGTGTCAAAAGTTTAACACATACTTTTAAGTTTAAAGTCCACATAACAGTATATATGGCTAGACTAAGTATATGCATGTACATACATTTGGCGGAACCGGTTTTTTGTATCAGATTTCTGCGTTAGTGGTTATAAAGGGAGGGGAAGTAGGGGAATGGCTTAGCACATTGTGAGTACTATTCCAAGGCCTAGTCTATACTCACAGACCATGTTCATTTATTGGGGCATTTACGATCATGCACTAGATGATGTAAATTGTGTAATGTATTTGAGGCGTTGAGCGCAACAGTGGCCCAACCCACAAAAATTCAGAAACTGAGTTATTAGCACAGATATGTTCTCCATATCAAAATCTAGGAGAGCAGTAGTGGCCTATACCACATTTCTACAACCACCGACAGATGGCATGAGAAGTGTGTTATTGCATGGAACTGAATCTGGCTTCCTGGATAGAAACAGTGGCCCAACCTTCCTGCATGTATGTAACTATGTATCACAATGTCGGTGCTATATTGACTAAAATTTCCAAATATCATGACTCTTGCTTAGTTATTAAAGTCAATATAAAGCTTTCAAATCCCAGATATTTTTTACACTCCATAATCTCCATTATGTACATTTAATGGTTGAGCCACTGTTGCGCTCAACGCCTTATTTGTTGGGAAACTTTTAGACGAAGAAAGAGAGAGAATAACCAGCACGCTGAAGTGGATACAGGTTAAGGCACCAAATATCAAATTGTCTGCACTCTTAACCCTGACGTCGTGTATTATGTACACATAATTTCTAATTTTTGAACCTCGCACGGCTTTATCTTAAATCATTGACTCCATTGCTTATTTTCTTAAAAATAGCTCTAACAATTTTGATTAAAATCCACACATTACAGGTATTTACACCACAAAAAAGGTTATCTTTAATTTTTTGGAAAGACCCTGTTAAGCCCACTTAATTCGGAAATCATTTTGTATAATCTTGTATAAATGATAAACCTTAAGTGATAGACGAAAATGTAGTACAGAAACAAGGTAGTTCTCTTTAAAATAACAATTTATTTACTATAACCTTTTGTAGGATAAGCCATTTTCAAGATATCCGTTACTAATGGTTCCAATTGTTCAACACTTTTTTAGTACTTTCAAGATCTTCAATATTCAGTTGTTGCTCGAAATTGCATGGAAAGAGTTGTATATCGACTTCAAGGCCAGCAATAATGAACGATTCTTAAACATTTGACTACCACTATTCCTTTGTATCTATAACCTTATCTAAAACTCTTGATTTAGTTTTAACAAACATGTGAACAAGCTATTGTATGTAGAGACAAACATCACCCATCTCTCAAGCTTTACTGCACGTATTGCGACATTTTTCTTCACGTCACAGACTTTTATTATGTTTACAATTCTGTGGTAATATTGAGTACAATATACTGCAGCCTATAGCCATGTCCCCCACCTAGTTACATTTGGTTGTGAAGGCAAGGGAATTCCAGGTGCTATCTGTTTTTAATTTTGGAGGGTGTTTTGCGAAATATCTTTTTCGTGTTGGCTATAAAAGCATTTACTTCCGGAAAAGAGCATATAATTTCTTCCGCAACTCGGTGGAGACTATGTGCTAGACAAGTTTTAGTTTTGGAAATGCTTACTGTATTGCTGTGGCAGCTTTCTTCATATAGGAAGTCCCGTTCGTAACAAGTAGTAAACCATTTTGTGTTATTGGACAGACACAATAGAGAGAAGAAAAAACAATCAAATATGATATGCGACAGTCGCAAGAAACAGGCTGTTGTGTAGGGGTTGGCGCGTAAACCCTCACGCGAGCTGCCGGCTCTAATATCATTCCTATACTTATCTACTAAAATCCCGCTCCCTGGTCATGACATTCTCCTACATGTCTCTGTGGCCTGTCTTCCTACGGCCCTGTGGTCCCTTTGGTTCCCTCGCTTCATCCCTTCCTCCCGGGGTGTGTTAGCACAAATAGACCTGCATAGGTCGAGGTATGTGAGGCGTCCCCTCCGTGTATGCTTTCAAATATATTCATGTGTTACGAAAGTAACCCTTTTGGCATAGATATGGGTGGATTTGTCCGCGTGCGTTTACTTATTAGATCTTCCCTTGTGGATACAAATAATTTGCGCAGCCAATGTGACATTGCATGCCAATGAATATGAGATTAAAAGACAAACAAGTTAGGTAAAGCTACCGTTCAATACGAGCAGGGACGTGAAACAAGGCTTACCTGCACTTCCAGTCCGTGATAGGCCACGATAAGACCCAACAGGATCACAGTCGATACAGAAATAAGTGTCTTAAGCGCCGTCGAATAAAACGATGCCTGAAAGCAGAAAAAAGAAAAAAAAAACAGTCATAAGCACTTTGATGTACTACATGTAAACACAGCATCAAAAATGTAAAAGGAAAAATATTTATATAAAATACATTATCATTCAATATAAATAATTAATTTCTCAACATTCGCGGTGTATGATTACATAAAGTCTAACAGAGCATGCGCAATACGACGTTCGATCAGATACACGTTTAATGCAATCCAATGTTACCAAAATCGTGCGTAACTGCATACTTCAACACGGGTAACAATGACGTAATTTATTATTTTTTTGGCCTTTGGTCTAGGATCATTTAGCCATCCAGATGATTAGTTTTACTAAGTTCACACACAGATACATCCACACTTGTTTTTCTTTCTCTCTCTCTCTCACACACACACACACACACACACACACACACACACACACACACACAGACACACAGACACACAGACACACAGACACACAGACACACACACACACACATGTAAATGTTCAAATAGAACATCACCAACATGTACATGTATATAAAATGTAAATTGTATGTAAATAAATAAATTCAAGCATGTAGTATTCATATGGAATGGGGCATGCATTAAAAAAAAAAAAAAAAGAAAAAAAAAAAAAACACACACACACACAAGCCCAAGGTGGGACTGGAACCTGCAGCCCTCTGGGTGGAGAAGCGCCAGAGACAACCACGGCTACGAGGGCCGGCAATGACCTAATAATTCTGCTAAAACGTATGCATTTATAATCGATTGAAATTAAATTCTCTCATAATTCCAAAATCCTACAGCGTTCTGCAATATCACCCTTTTGATATCTACATTTGTTCGTTATTCTTAATTGCCTCCAAAACAAATCTAATACTTTTGATAAAAATGCCAAAGTTTTAGGAGATTTTTTAAAGAAATTCCACCACCCCAAAGATCATTTACTTCAAATTTTTTTCGTTATTTTTAATTGTCTCCGAAAGAAATCAGGCTAATTATGAATTCTTTGCAAATAAACAGGTTGTGAATCTGTACAATCTGAGAGAATTTTATATAAAAGTCTATGACTGACAATGTATTGTGGTCTCAAATATTCCTTCTTTGTTACTAATATGAACTTTTACGTTTCGGCATTTCTTTTTCTCGTAATCATACAAAAGAGAGAATTTCAGGACCACAAAAAGCCTGCCTCTGTAGTGTGGTGATAGCGTGTCTACCTCAGATCCATGTGGTTCTGAGTTCGAATCTCACGCACGCACAATTGCCTCGCACTCCCTGACACACTGACCGATTCACACAGGGGGAAGGGAAGTCATTACATTTATTTAAACCGTGGTAAATCTCGGTACTCGGAACACATTTTGTATTTTACGTTTTTGTCTCTGACCATTTCCTACGGAGATATTTTATTTTTGTGGAAAACAAACTGGCAACACTGCAAATTGTGTGGGTGTCACTTTCCCTAGCTCAGTACATAAAGAAATATGCTTCACAACTGCTACCACGTGTCTTGTGAACGTAAACAAATACCATGACGTGTCCTCTCACGTTTACTGTGCGAGTGTAGGCCAATCAAAATCGTTAGCTACCAAAACATTACTCCACCCTACAAGCAACCAACCTGTTTACATCCAGAAACCGGTTCAATGCAACCTCAATGCAACGTTGTCGAGTTACTTCACGTCTGAAAAACCTGAGCGGAATACTTCTTTAATATGTTTAAAGTGATTAGTTATTTCGAAACCCTGTGTGATGTCCCATAATTACTACCGAAGCTATGTAAGAAATAAATTAGTCTACGTATTTTACAAGTAACAATTATCTTGTAGAATTACGCATCCAGTTTGGAGCAAAAACCATTTATATTTTCAAAATCGGCTGATAAAAGAACAAAATGCCATAGATTTTTTGTTTGTAATGCTTCTATGAAGCACATATTTGAAGGAATGCAATAAGTTCCCTTCCACCTGGTGTAGTGTAGATGACGTCACGCGGACCTTTCTTGAACTCCACAAGTGTGGCGCCGGTGACGCGGCTGGATTTTTCTCGAAGGCTCCGGAGAAAGCCTCTTTGGTATAGCCGCTTCCATTGTTGTTAGTCACGTACACACAAACAGTTTTGTGAGGAAGCCTGACCTTGAACGTCTTCACATCCTCATCGGACCCCGGTCCCGACAGTCTTTTGTTTTGCTCCGAGGGCGGTTATTAAACATTGCATTCGTAACCCAACATGGGTTTTTTAAATGTAAGGTAAAATTTTTCACAAGACAGAACGTTCTCCATTCCATACAACTGTCAGTGAACTCGCCAGTGCACATAGCAGTGACCGAGCTGTCTCCGTGCAACTGCACAAAATCACTGCAATGCTGGGAACACAGTGCTGAAGACTACTGGATTATGTCCGAGTTGTGACGTCATCACGCTGAAATCTATGTCAGTAGGTACTGGTACATGCGTGTATTACATTAACATCACCAACTGCTGAGGAGGGTGTGACAATGACAGTATCGGTACCACTGTCAGTCTGTACCCTGCGAGAGCTCCTCTAATGGGTGACAGAGTAAAACGGCTCTAGTATGAATAATTCAGCACTCACTAATCGCTCTGAGCCGGAACTGGCTGCCTGCCTGCCTGGCTGCTATGCCACGCAACTGCCACTTTTCGGTCCAGCGAATCTCAGATTGTTTTTGTTGCATGAAGCATAAATTTCATCCCTGCCTGCAGTGCTGGAGATAATATACTGGCCGTTCGCTATCTACATGCGCACACACGGACAGACGCTTTGCTCATAATCTACAAAATGCTTGTTTCCTTCCGTTACATTACCTGTCCATTGTTCCAATTATCTGTTAGAATTCAACCGTGAAATTCTTTGCATAGGCGTGAGCGCTCAGCCAGTCTGATAAAAGCTGTTGTTTACTTTATGTAAAACTTTGTATGAAGGTTTAATAAGACAATAAAAATAAATTTAAGGGAAACTATTGGTACTTCCTGACAGTCAACAGTGATGCATTGATTCCTGTAGAGCAATAAATTAGGATTCAACCCTCCATGTTAAAATGGGATTTTTCTCGTATTGGGAGCTCTGGAACGGGATACACTCAGCCTTTTGAAGATTTTTCCAAACTAATAAAATGACACTTAGAAAATCAACATTACTTATTTAAGATGTCTTATTGAAAATTTTGCGAGCCACATGATAGTAATGACGTTTTTGTCAATTTTAACTTGTATGATTACTAAAAAGTAGCCTTCTTGTTAGTGCGGTGGTAGCGCTGCTGTTTACCAAGTAGGAGACCCGGATGCGATTTCTTATATTGGCGTGAGGATTTTCTCCCGCTGGGGGAACTGGTCCGAGGTACACTGAGACCGGGAAGAACTGGGATACTGACCACGTCCCCCCTTCAGTACTGCACCCTCCTCATGATGCTCGTGCTGGGCAGAGGTGAGGAACGCAGCGGCCGGGTGGTAGGCCATGGCCCGCAAAGGGCTTTTGTGCCATGGGTTTAGTTTATGGTTACTAAAATATTAATTTTTATTGTGTAACCTCATTGTTATAACAATGTGCTCCAACGATAAAATTAAAATATTCACAAAAAAATTCAGGTTTTACAATATGTTTACAAATCGATTTGTCATATTAGATATTTCCATATTAGCTCCAAATTATTGCATAAAATGGTTACTTCTTATTAACTTCACAATTCTTGACTTTTCAAAACTTAATATTTCATTTTTCAAAAGTGGGGTATTATTGTCTTTAATCCACGTTTGAGAAGCAGTGTAACAGTTTTGAAATAAAGTAGTAAAACGTTACATCGCGTGGAATAGTTTTGAGTATGGAAAATTGTTACTGAAGTTCACAAGAAAACAGGTTTAAACTTGAGTATACTTATTAACAATTCACCTGTCCATTTATAGCTACGTTTAACTGGCAGTTTAAATGCACCAAGTGGAAAACAGTTAAGAATTCATAGTATTTTATTAGGAAAAAAATAATTTAAAATAAGTTTTTACAGTCGTTGATAAAGTGTTACAGATGAATTACCTCAAAGAAAGAATTAGTAGTCCAAAAAGCATAAATGTATTCAGAATTCGGTCCTCAATTCGTCATTTCTTGATGGTTAGAAATAACGTTCCGTCTTTGGGCACGGAGGACGATTTTCCGTAACAGTTAACTATTGATTAAATTTTGTCTAACATCACAAAATGAAGAGAAAGTAGGACAAAAGAAGTACGCAACCTGGATTACTTATGATGTTTCTGCAGGATCACAGTTTAAACTTTCAGAACCTGCCGCTCGCTATCATTAGGAAATCTGAGAACTAAATTCCAACAACTTGAAGCTAGCAGCAAAGCTCAGGAATGTGTATAGAGAAGAAGAAAACCTGTAAGTTTATTCACGCTGAAGATCTTCCTCAGTATGTATTGCACTTCTCATTGACTTCATTTTCTCTTATACTCCATCCAGCCTTAGATCAGCACCTTGTATCCCTCCGCGATAACCTGATGTTATCACCTGCGACTAACACATAACAAACACCACGTGGACACATACCTCTTATTTATGTTGCAACAGAACGATATTTACTCAGGAATTTTAGAAATATCGCGTTACATTTAAGTAGTCTTTACCAGGGTTCTCGTACATCTTGAAAACTCACAGAAAATCGCCGATATTTAAGGTACTATATGTTATGGTGTGCTTTGGTTTCGGCGTATTGCGAGTTCGTTGTTGATGGATTGTGTTTACATCAAGTGCGGATCTAACGGTGGAGGGATTATAGTTATCCTCCAGTTTGGTCAAACTTGTCCTCAAAGGTAGTGGCAATATTTGCAGTATGGATGTACAATTTGCTCTGGATATGGAGCCTTCAAATGCCTTTTTGGGACATAAAAAGATTTCATTACCTTTCCAGTTATGTTGACATTGTAGGTAAATGAATTATCCAGTATTCACAGCTACCAACATAACCCACCTTCCTATATTACGTACTTTTAAAGCCTAGGCTATTTGCATTTTCACACGCTTAAACGTAACAATATTTTTATTAATAGAGATATTAAATGTAATCAAACCTACTTGTTGATTGTTACCACCTCAATAATTACCCTCTTTCTTATTTATATGGCATACGTTATAACTTAAAAGAATAAAGCATTTGAATCAGTCCAACTATCGTTGTAACGATAATCGAAGATATGAGTTACTGAATCTTAATACACGTTCCGAGAGATAAACAGAGTAGTCCGTGCTCAAATCAATAATTACCCATAGCAATCATGACGGCTAGCTTGAACGAGTGTGTTGATTCTGAAATCGAAGAAAATTGGAAAATAGGCTGTATTTCTATCTTAACCTGAAACATCTAAAGAGAGATATGAAAGATGTTATAGTATTTTTAAAAAATTGGTTAAGTGAGAAGAATGCAGGAATAACTGAAATAACATTGCTTGCCTATTTTGCAAGTAGGAATGAAACATTGAAATCTCTTGGTAGCTTATAGTCTGAATATTCCATGTTAAAGAGCATGATACACTTAAATAATGATATTTACATTGCAAAGTTCTATCGTTTGATTGCTTTCTTTAACAAAAAAATCTGATGTGTTGCACTGTCATGACTTTCTCTACTCTTGTACCAACCATTCTTACAAACTCTTATTCCTATATCTTCTTTGTGTTGCTTGAGATAAACATTTGCAGAAATTATCTTATTGCTTATTTCCTTGTAACTGCAAGGGGACATTAGAATACAGTAGGCTTTGAGTAATAGTCAAATCTTTTAAAGCTTTGAGATCCCGTTCTCTTTGCACGCTTAGCATATAAAGAATGAACAACGATGTTCCATTTCACGAAAATTTTAGGTTTTCCGTAACTGACACAAATGACGTGGATTATCTCCGAAATGGTCCACTCCACCAAATATATAAATATATCTATTTATACATAAATTGTGTGTTTTAGCGAGATCTACATTTTTGGTATAGTATGATTTGGTTTATCACTTAAGGTTTGCGAGTTATTCAAAAGTCATCCAGACAAAACAGGACTGCATAGGCTATAGCCAGAAAATTCAAAATATACATTTCATTTGTCATACAAATATCTTAAATATATGACATTTTAATCAAAATCGTTAGTCATTTTCAAGAAAATCAAAATTTTCGAAACATTTTCCATGTAAAGGGTAGTTTAGGGTGTGGCTATTTTCTTCAAAATCTCCGTGTGACATTCTTGAAAGACATTAAACTTAATTACCAACTTTGGTTTTTAAGCAACTTTTCGTTTTCGAGTTATGCTGTCCACAGACCCACACACACGCACACGCGCACGTGCGCGCGCGCACACACACACACACACACACACACACAGAGACGAACCTTTTTCTAAAAATGCTTTTTTTGGATTCAGGGGTCTCAAAACATATATTTGCGGTGAAATCTCGACATCGAAATTTTGGGTGGAATACACTTCCCCTACTTACCAGTAGAGAAAGTAAAAAATGATGGAACGATACTTACATTCGTGACTACGGACGGACAGACAGACAGAAAGACAGACAAACAAACATGCCTCCTTATTGAAAACTGCAGCATATTTGGTACTCATGGAGTCGACTGCCGTTAAAGTAACCTGGTGTTCCAGACATGACTCATTTTGTTTTCTTTTTGTCCATGGGGGTACATGTGGGGTTTAAAATTCATTCTATACTCTTCGTATGACCACGAGAAATAAATGAATGCCGACTTACCACTTCAAAACCGAGCGAAATGACTCCGTAGGAACGGTGAGATTCGCATTCGGGAGATGGTGGGTTTGGTTTCCGTGGCTGACTTTTCGGACTCGTGAGTTTCTCAGGGGTTTCCCGGGGTCACTAGGTGAATGCTAGGAAGATAGGTGAATTGCATCCCCCAAATTTATGTCCATAAATAGATATGGATATCTATACTAAGTGTAAATATGACATAACCGACATTTCAAGAAGAATGTTTTATCAACAGATGAAGAGATATTAGAGGAAGAAAGAATGAAAAAAGCCCTTTGAACGATATCTCGAGATGAGCAATAAAGCTGTCAACTACAATGCATTAAGTTTGCTTTCTAAAACATGCACAAAACGCTTGTATTGATGTAATAAAGAGTATAATGATTTCATTTCAATGTTTCCATTCATATCTATCAATCTGACTCCTACAAAGCCCCAAATTTAATGATGAGCAACATAGGCAGCTGTAAAACAAAATTGAAGTTAGTACATTAGGGTGGTGATTACATTTAGAACCAAAATGATCCAGACCTACTATTATGTAAAATGAGTTAATTTATCATTATTTAAACTGTAATTGGAAACAATGCTACTCTTTCAACATTGATTGACGTGTACTCTTCCTACATTATACGCATTTTCATTTTGTATTCAATGTGTTTTGTTAGGTTATCATATTCCATTAACTTTAACCTCAAACATTCCAGTTAAAAAATTATGTGTAACAGCTAGATGGATTTTCCCACCCATTCTATAAATTATGAACCCAAAACATGATGACTTTCTCTACTATTACCTTTAATATGTATTGCATCCATAAATCCCATTTCGAGATTGTACTAGAAATGCAAGCTTTGAGATCCTCTATTCCAAAACATAAACATTCTTATTTTTTCTATTACGTACATTAAGTAAAGGCGTTGCTCTCCATCCAAAACACACACTTTTGAGATTCTCCGAAAAATATTAGCTTTTTAGTTTGATTCAATCTACGGTTCCTGCACAAATTGTTAAGGACTTTTTGGGTCACGCCGTTTTCAAACTGACATACAACAGCAAATAAATCAACCAACCAACAGACAGAAAGACAGGCAGACAAACAGAAAAACCGGCAGGCACACAGACAGACATACAGACAGATATAAAAGGTAAAGGTACCGGTGTTATTGCAGAGGATCTTCTGAAATCGGGGCAGAGCAGCACATGTAGCCTTGTGTGACCCTTGTGTGCTACCCTTGGTAGGGAAGGATAAGGGGAGAGACGTGAAGCGCGACCACATTCAGCAGATGACGTGTCCAAGCGTGGACGGAGTTGCTAATGATTCAAGACTGAACGCATCCAACGACGTTTAAGCCTGCCCCGAGTTCCTCCAGATTCCTTAAAGAAAGCCGCTTATAGAGGACGGCAGCACAACACGGAAACACCATTCCCTAGTCCTTCAGTACTAAAACAAGTGGTAATGGACAGAAAAGCCGTGCTGAAACAAGAACCACCCCAGCATTCGCCCTTCCCGGAAAAACAACGAAAACCCCTAGACCAGAGTGGATGGTCACCGGGAATCCAATCCGGGGCCTCTCAAATGAGTGTTTCACACGTTACCGTGGGGCAATCTCGCTCCTTCACAGATAGATACCCCCCACTCGGACCTTTTTTCTATTTCATGGACATGAAATTTCATTGAAATCTCAGATCCAAATTTTTAGGTAGAATACAACACTTGCTGTAAGTAACCTGGGTTGATGGTAAATACATGTTTGATGCATGCGTTGGTTATGAAACGGGTTCCATAAACCGATACGGTCGAATTAAATACGGTTTATGTTTGGTTACCGAGGTACTTTTTGGCTTCTGTTGATTTACCACAAGCTCGACATATGTATCCAGCATGCTGTCAGCTTCTTCTCCTTGTGAGGAAGCCTTATGGCAAAGAAGTCCCAGGATATCCACTCCCTGGGGCCACATAACAGTTAAGCAAATGGATTGTTGCAGACGAATCTCATCTACTTTAACATGAAAACAATTCTATTGTATTGTTGGAGAGAACGTCCCGTAGAGAAAGAGCCTGGAAAATGGCTGGACCAGGTGATTTCTACTGATTGGAAATCGATCAGCAATACTCTGCTTTACACAGACCACTGACGCTGGCTAGTAATTTTTCCGATGCGGCGCGTGCGTCTTTTGTCGGTCATCTCGGCTGATAGTGTCTATACAAACTCTTAGTATTTGTGTATTCTATTTTTGAGACTACTGAGTTCTGATGGTGGCATAAAGCATTGCAAACCGCTGCCTCAGTTTATAAATGCACGCTCTTCCAGTCCACGTCTGGAAGCAGTGAGATGTTGAACACAGGATTACTGCCAGATTAACGCACCTCAACACGTGATTCGCATCATCGCCGCACTAATTAGGTAACAGATAACATTCTTTCCATGACCGATTAATTATCCAGGTGGCATTCACACTAGATAAACACCAGTTTCACATACAGACAGGGTTCACCTTGGCAAAATTGTGTTTCTCGCACTTCTTAACACTCCCCACTGAACTGCCAAGGGAAGTACCAAACCTTGATACCGGCATCACTGACTGGTAGATTTAATACTGTGACAAAATGACAATCCGTCCGGTTACTTTTCCATCACTTTGTTATCTTCTAAAATGTTACCAGAAATACGCAGTTCTCTTCTTGTCGTTAACACAGTTCACAATCTTTCGGACAATCACAACTCAGAATTGTTCTGCTCATTACATTGTCTTTCTACATCTCTTCTGTCTCTCATACCCTAATCACTCGCAACACTCTGTGAATCTTCTTACGACGCACAACGTGACGATACACACAAGCACAGCTGCCTCACACTCACACACCGACCGACTCATGTCCGTAACTCAACTCACCGCTGTTATTCTCTGGCCTCCTTATATACTGGGGATGACGTCACACATACCTTTCCCGATTACACACACATACAGATACACACGGGAAATGACGCAACTAGAAGTCTCACGAGCGTTCTCGATCCCTTTTGTTTCTGCCGCTTCGACTGTCGGCAGTCGTACAGACAGCAGCAGCGCGAGGCAGCCATAATTGGATTGTCATCGTAAAGTGCGGCAACGATTTTGTTGAACTCCTGTTCATGACCAATTTTCCTCATTACTATTTGCGATCTACGTGTCTTTTTACCTAACATGGGCAGTCTATTTACATTTGTCTAATAAGCTATTAATGTTAAGAAGGTTAACACCAGAACGTTTCTGTATATTTCAAGTTGACAGTCCACACGTGGCATGTCCTGAGCAAAACTTAACACAATAAACACACTGGTAGTATATTAACATTTTTTACTTATTATTATTATTATTATTATTATTATTATTATTATTATTATTATTATTATTATTATTATTATTATTATTATTATTATTATTATTATTATTATTATTATTATTATTATTATTATTATTATTATTATTATTATTATTATTATTATTATTATTATTATTGGTTGACCCCACTATATACCTACTGCGCTGACTACATGCGATGTAACTGAACTATTATGGCACACTATTATAACACCTCAACCACTCATAATCTTACTCGGCGGCGCGCGCTTATCGCCAAATACCTTCTAACACCTTTAAAGGAGCAATCCAAGATAACAGAAATGGCAGACCACACTGATTTAACACATCTAAGACCACCGGAAATTTAGACACAGCTCTGAATGTTTACAACAGTTTACCTATTGCCGCAAAAACCAAGGAAGCAATATTGAAAATAGTACGCGCAGTTGATGGAGCGGAGAAAATCTGAATATGTATAACATAATAGGCCCTTGAAACTGAAATGGTCTACTTTGTGGACTCAGTATTAAATACTAAAATCAACACTTAATACCAATCACGTGAAAATTATGAATCTCGCGTCTTAATTACTATCATTAAAGTCTTTTGCATAAGGTAACAATTTAGTTGCGGAGGTTGTTGTTCAAGTCCATGGTGTACTTTTAAAGAAGCGTACGTGTATCTGGTGTGCATGTTGGACAGCCCTTTGGGGAATATGACTGTGCGACCCGGCTGTGCTGCAGATCTTCACGCCTTTATCGTCCACAATGGAGCACCCATTCTTTTCGGATCCTCAGAGCATACAATAAAAGTCTTAAGAAAACTGAGGAGGGTACCAGGGCGGTCGGTCGGTCTCAGATTAAGCTTCCTTCTACCATCACGGCCTGCCTCGTAATTGAGTCAGGGCTGTACAGGGTGCACAAGTCCTAGTGTACCTAACAGGAAATGGGACAAACACTCCACATCTTATGTGTTATATTCATATAGCTCTTGCAAACTTTTCATACCAAACTTTATTGTTCTATATGCTTTATATTAAGAATTTGCAGAAATTGATTTATTACACATTTCGTCTTAGTTATAACAAGGGAAATACAGTAGACCTGAGCAATAGTTGAATCTTTCAAAAGCGGAAAAGTGTTAAGTATCTGAAAATTCAAACCTTAACAAAGAATATCTTGGTGACGGTTGATGTTACAAAAACCTTTATTTAACAGGAAGTGTGTGCTTTAATGCAATCTACACAGGCAGGTTAGCAAAATAAACAAAATAATTATATTATTTACATATCACAATAACACTTTTATAACGCATTAATACTCTAATCATATCCTTCAAAGTTAAGAAATGTATATACTTTATTAGAAGATGTTAGGTATTTGTTATTAATTTAATACGCATTAGACAGAAACCTTTATTAAATAATAAACCCAGTCTCCTTAAATATTTATAACTTTTATCATACAAGAGTGATTTAGAGGTCTTCATAGGCTATTCACATAAACATCAAGATATATTAAGTATATATAACATATGTTATTTTAAATTAGTTTTATTGCTTAACGACGCTGTCAATTGCCAGGATCATATCGGCGTCGCCGGTGTGCCGGAATTTTGTCCCACAGGAGTTCTTTTACATGCCAGTAAATCTACTGACATGGAGTTGTCATTTTTAAGCACACTTAAAAACCATTGGTGTGGGCCGGATTTGAACCCGCTACCTTGGGATCAGTAGACCAGCGTCTAACCAACTGAACCATTCCAGATCGAGTGTGTCATTTTAACTTAAGTCTTAAGAGCATTTTCGAGAAAGTAAAAAATAACGAAAAATTGATATTGAGAAATTTACCTTAAAATCTTAAGTTTGGTTTTTAACTAACTTTTCGTTCTTGAGTTAGACTTTTCACAGACACACAGACAGAACCTGCAGATATGAGCAGTTTTCTAAAAATAATGTTTTTTTATTCAGGGAGCCTCAAAACGTGTATTTTCGGTGAAATCCCTCTACAGAATGGCTGGTTGGAGTACAACTCTGAGTAAGAAGCAGAAGCAATTTTCAAATTTATCATTAAAAATTAAGCATGTCATCTTCTATTATTAGAAATGTATGTCCATATCACTTAAAAGTACCTTAGAAATACACCGTCATGCGCAGTAATGCTATACTCATTTCCCCATTATTTTACACTAAATGCCTACAAAACAAAATAATATCCTAGGTTCTTGGCTGCTGGACACAAAAAATTGCGATGTAATGAAGCTTCCTACTTAAAACACCACCATTTAGCCAATTCTCATGCAGCAATGGCAAAACGTAATATCGATTAATTCTCGAAACGCAACTAGTGCGAGTTTAGAAAACGCTAACACATCGGACACTACTGACAGTGAGGTATAACTTACACAAAACACACAAATTAACCCCAACACAGCATCAACTTCCATGATTATTACACTAAGCACAGTCCCGCAAATTAATTTCACTAATAATTGTACAATAAATAACTTATACATGAAATAAAGTTTCATCTGAAAACCAATATATTCAATTTGCCTTCTATTTTTCGATGTTAGTAGCATTCCAAGGCTAACATATTCATCATGCAGCTGTGACGTGCTGGAAACGAATCGATCGTTTAGCGCCTGCTCAGAACGTTCAAAATTTACGAAGTTCAACTGCAGTTGAATGGATTGGCTCATGTGTATATAGACATCACAGTAATGTTAGTTGTAGTGTTTAAACTTGACCCATCACACCGCAATCGGGGACACACGTGCTTGATTATTGTGTTGTTTATCGCCTGGCCAAGCTCAGTTACGCGGAAAGCTACAGTGCACTAACTCTGATTGTTATTCACAGACAATAACACAATGTTGCTCACAGACGATGAGACAGCTTTTCGTACATTGCGTTCAAATGTTGCAAGTGACGGAATCCACGAGCACTTCCGAGTTCAAACTTGGCGGATGTTGGGTGAGATAAACATGCAGTCGGCAGGCTTGAAGATTCTACTAGAAGTTTCTGCTTTAAGTAAATTTCCCTTTGCAAGCAATTGTATCGCGCACTATCAAAATGTTTTAAGGAAGGTGCAATAAAGAAATCAGTACAACATATATTTATAGTAATATTTCGTTATATACCTATGTATATCTTAAACTCTACACATATATAAATAGAAAGAAATAGAGAAGAACAACAAAACAAGATCCAAAGAATGTAAATAATATTAACTTTTGTAACTACACAAATTATTTTATACACATAATGTGCTGTAGTTGAGAAGTATTTAAATTAATTTTTGTGAAATTGGGCAAGCAATTACTCGCATAACGTTTGTTCTGCGCCGTGGCACAGTGAACTGGAGCGTGGAGCTCTAGTTCCCGGCCAGCACGGATTTTAAATCTAGGGTATAGAATCGTAGCCAATTCAGCAAGGTGAGTGCAGTGATGGCTGTGATTAGCAGTGACCCTGGCCAAAAAAGCCATTCTATCTGCGGGATGCATGATGTTGGCCTGATCATCTCCCCGTATCTGTTGGATGATCACCCAGCTCCACCGCGGTACGTGGGCGTGAGGTCGGCAGGCGGATTGGCAGTCCTAGGTCCGTCAGAATTATTATTAAGAAACATAGGTAAAGTACAGATAAAAGGGCAATTCTATACTAATAATTGTAACGAAATAAAACACGTCGAGGAACGGTATACTTGTAAATGAAAGAAAAGACTACGTTTTAAGAGAAAAAAAAAAAAAAAAAAAAAAACACACACACACAATGTGGCGCCGGGCGCAGCGTACAACAAAGGATGGTCAGGGCTAAGCTACTTCATACTACATAGTAGGCCAGCGAGCAAACAAAGGTGCTCAAGGTCAGACTGCCTCGCGCGACTGTTTGTGTACCTGATTAACAACAGGGAGCGCAGCACTTAACAAAGAATTGCTGGCACCTTCGAGAGGCATCAGATGGCCGGCGTGTTTGTAAAAGTTCCGTTTGACCTCATCCCCGAGGCAAAAGCAGAGGAGAGAATTACGGGTTACAGACACGATTCAGTGTGTCAGTGAGTGCGAGTCAGCTGTGTGTGTGTGTGTGTGTGTGTGTGTGTGTGTGATGTTGTCATTGTGAAAGATACGTCACGTCGAAGTGAAGAAGTGTTAATGAGTGTTGAGTGACTGTATCGTCACTTAGTGTATGAGACGGAAAAAGTGAAGAAAGACAGTGAAAGAATTGAGTCAAGGTTACAAGAAGAAGACATTGGTGACTTGGAATATCACGAAAGACCGTGTTAACGTCAGTAAAAGAGAAGTGTGTATTTGTGCGAAAGTTTGGAAGAAAGTGAGAAAAGTAACTGGACTGATTTTGTCGTTTTGTCGCACTGATGCCAGGAACGGGATTCGTAGAATTGTCGCTTTGTTACAATGATATTATTGAATTTGTTCCTTAAACATTGTTATCTGAACAATTTTATTGTAATTGCTCCATAAAATGTTCACATAAATATTATTTTGAAGAAAATCTGATGTGTTGCACTCACATGACTTTCTCTACTCTTGTACTAACCATTCTTACAAACTGTTATTTTCTTCGTGTTGGTTCAGATAAAGATTATGTACAAATTATTGCTTATTTCCTTGTAGGTGCAAGGGGAATATTAGAGACCCCTGTCAATGTCTATATCGTTAGGGTAGATCTGGCCGCCCGGTGTCTCCTCTCACCTCATCCTTCCTTCCAAGGGTGACCTTTGGGGGCATAGGTGCAATAATCAGTCCCCAATCTCCTCCACTTCTCTCTCATTTCTATTGCTATTACTAATGTTGAGGGAATAACTGTGCTTACTCTGGTATATTCAGATCTCGATGAAGATTTTCGTTTCTTAGTACCGAGATATACCAGGTTGCAGGATTATCACGGTCCTGAACATTCGAGTTTAGAGAATATTGCGAGAAAATGGCAAAATCCAAATTCGGTTACTTTCCCATCACTTTATTGTTATCTTAAATTTTACAACAAATACACAATTTTCTTCTCGTTGTTAACACAGTTGGTCTTTTCTGCTATTACAATTCACAATTGTTCTTCTGATAATTTTTCTCAGCCTTTCAATTTCTTTCTCCAGGTTTCCTGTTTCTTATATCACTCGACGATACACACGTACTCACTGACAGACTGACCGACTCGCTCTCGTAACTACAAACTAACTGTGAACGACGAATTACACAACTTAGTTCACGACTACTACTCACTCTGATTACTGCTGTCTCTGGTCCTATTTATAGTGGAGTTGATGTCATGTGACCTTTCGAGATCTTTCCATGCACACGTGCACGATGACTCAGCTAGAATAGACGCTACTTCTCGACCCTGTTACAGTCACATACACATAGTCGCTCTAGGCTGCACGCTCTCGTTTATACCTTGTAGCTTCGGACCTCCCCAGTCCGTTTCATTGTTGTACGACCCAAGATCAAAATATATACTGTACAAAAGCTAAATATCTCTAACATTTCAAATCATAATCCCTACAAATATACTCCTGTTTGTCTTATGCTTCTTTATTTCTTGTCATGGATGTATACTTCATTAGACCTAATGACAAAGGAACAAGAGAGCCAATACATGGAGGTCAGGCCTAAATCAGTGAACACGTCACACGGAATCAGGCTCTAACATTGAAGGAATTACAGCACTATAACTGTGAGTTGAATAGCTTATATTATTACTATTGTATGCTTGCTTGGTTCCGACAGTTCATTTGCATGAATGTACGTTTGATGCACTTCAGACACGACTGTGTTGTCCATTGGTCCCATGGGTCCCATTCTCCACGTGTTGGGCAAGACCCAGCTTTAGCCAATCGGCAAGAGGAACACGGTTGAAGTGTGTGCGTTTCAACTGCAATTATGTAAAGGTGTTTACATGAATAAAAAATCTGATGTGTTGCACTCACATGACTTTCTCTACTCGTGTACTAACCATTCTTACAAACTCTTATTCCTTTATCTTCTTCGTGTTAGTTGAGATAAACATTTGTACAAATTATCTTATTGCTTATTTCCTTGTAGGTGCAAGGGAAATATTAAAATACAGTAGGCTTTGTGCGATAGTAAATATTCTAAAGCTTAGACATCCCGTTCTCTTTGCACAGTTAACATAAAAAATGATCAACGATGTTCCATTTCACGAAAGTTTTCCGAAACGGACACAAATAACAAGGAATATCTAAGAAATGGTTCACTCTACAAAACAACTTATTCTGACATAAATTATGTGTTTTAGCAAGATCTACATTTTTGTAGTGTAAGATTTGGTCTATCTCTTACGGTTTACGAGTTATCCAAAAGTCTTCCAGAGTAAACAGGACTACATAGGATATAGCCAGAGAATTCAAAATATATATTTTATTTGTCACACAAATATCTTAAACATATGGCATTCTAATCAAAATCGTTAGAGCTATTTTCAAGAAAATGAAATGTGATTCCCAAATATGCTTCCATCTACTTTGAGATTTCTATAATTTGAAAGGACAATGTTGCACTCTCAATGAGCTTTTAAAGTAATTGAAAACACGAGAGAAAGGGTTATTAGAATTTGAATAGGTGTTGTGTATTTTATTTGCTGCCAAAAAACAATACAAGCATTAAAACTTCTGTAGTACTGTATACATGCCCGAAGTATTTCTCTTCGTTTTCCTAAAGCACTATCGATTGTTTGCTGTAGCTGTTCATAAAGTGACCCTAAGGCAGCGGGTGTTCAATGGCCGGCAAAGTATTATAGGAACCGCCACCGCGGGAGATAATCAAAGCTCGATATTTATCATCCAATGAGAATGCAGGCTGCTGAAGGCAATTCGTTTGATACTCTGCCTGAAGTTTCATTCAATAAGTGGAACAACTTAAACCCTGGGAAAGAGGGGTATTTTTAATTTGTAACACAGTAGGTAAGAGGAAAGTATAGCATTCCTCCCAAAAATTCTGCATCAAGATTTCACCGGCCCTAAAAATATAAAAGCAACATTATTTCTTCTCAAAATATATCGTTTCCGTAACAAGTATATTTCACTAAGTATACTAAATGTGCAACATATATTAAAATACTCTTGAAGTAGATAAAAGTCAGAACTCTAAATATCCATTATATTATCTCCGATTTCCAAAATCAAATTGTGAAGTGGGTCGTAAAGAAACGTTTGCACAAAGCCTCTCTTGGGAACCCAACCACAGCAGTAATACCATCAGTTTAAAGTTTGTTGGATGGTTTAGTTGTCAGCCATTATGTGTTGCTTCACTGTTATAGTGCTATTGTTTTGTGAAATTTAATCCCGATGTGCAATCTGGCTTTGTTGCTTTTGTGCAAGCCATGAGTTATCTATAATTGAATCATTTATTTCGTGAAAGGCCAAGAGAAACGGCTCCACTCTTTTGTTTCCATTTTTATTATTTAGTTCTTAAAGCGGTTTTTTAAATATATAACAGTTGTATGTGAGTAATCATCACTAATGAGATTTTAAAAACGCTTACAATTGTTGCAGGGATTAAAATATCATCAGTGTTTCATTGTGTACGCAAATGTATACAATTGATAAATGAATTGTGCTTAGGGAAACCCATTTTATTTGAATAGTTAATTAAGTAAATAATAAATTAGACTTTAAATGTATTCCTTTGATAATGTAGGCTGATTCAACTTTGTAGTCTAGTTTTCAAACAAAATGTTGGGAGTTCAAGCAAATATTTCAGCTTCAAAAAATATATATTTAAATTTTAAGGTTCATAAGCGGCGTATCTTCCTTGAGGAAACATATTAAGTAGTGCCAAGTTTATTTAAGAACATTAGCTATTGACTCCTCAAGAAAAGAATTTTTTTTCCAAACAACTTTAGCCACGAAGATGAATCCACCTATACTTACTCACTAATTACATGTCATAAATTAAGGCATCAAGAATACGGTAGGCACTGTGTGCTCCCGGGATAGCTTAGCATACACAGGATCTTTCAAATATAAAAATAAAGTTGAATACCCTGAAAATCGCCATATAGTAGACGTCTTGAACTTACGAATCGCAAGCTTAACATTATTTCAAACTGATTTTACTCGTTAATAATTTAGTATCTGTAAAGTGTAAGGAACGCATTTTTTGTTACTATATTTAAATGTATTTACAAATTGCCTATGATTATGAAAAAAATCAGGAAACATTTTAAAACAAAAAGGTCTGATGTGTTACACTTACTTTACTTTCTCTACTCTTGTACTAATCATTCTTACAAACTCTTATTCCTATATCTTCCTCGAGTTAGTTGAGATAGGAATTTGTACAAATTATCTTATTCCTTATTTTCTTGTAGGTGCAAGGAGAATATTGGAATACAGAGGCTTTGAGCGACAGTCAAATCTTTTAAAGCTTTGAGATTCCGTCCTCTTTGCACGCTTAACATATAAAAATGAATGACGATGTTCCATTTCACGATAGTTTTTAGTTTTCCGAAACTAAAGAGCATGTGAGAGCAACTCATCAGATTTATATGATTATTTCCTACAA
This sequence comes from Tenodera sinensis, assembly GCA_030765045.1. Taxonomy (NCBI): domain Eukaryota; kingdom Metazoa; phylum Arthropoda; class Insecta; order Mantodea; family Mantidae; genus Tenodera; species Tenodera sinensis. The sequence goes on from CM060965.1 coordinate 39,999,387, forward strand.
CCTCTTCTAAATATCAGGAAGCAAGTACAGAGAATATTGCTAACACATATGGAGTGTAAACAATGTTGTGCATGCATCATTTACTTAAAATATTATTAATTTAAGTATATCTGCACACTTATTAGATACAATTGTGTGTTAAGAGAAAATATTATACTCATATTTTAATACCTGTAAAGAAAATAGTTCATAATGTAAGTAAATCTGACATCAAAGGGATTTAATATCCCTTCCATCAGTGTATTCAACAATATACCATTACTCTGTGTAGTTTTTACTAGCGTCTTAAATGACGTTATTTTTAATAGTGACAGTTCTTCAAGATTGTGGTCCTTTTAGGGCCACTTGAATCGAAAAAAGTTGTCAAAAAGTTATACGTCAATACGAGCACAGCGTTATCTGATTTATTACAAGTTTAAACAGCTTTTTTGAGCAATGTTGATGAGATTTACTCACGTAAATTGTCTGTCTTTTAGGTAACTGAATCTTCTCCCATCTTCCAACTTGGTAGAACTATAAGAGATCCGAAATCCGATCTTTCAGAGCGAGGATTAAAGAGAGTCTAGGAAATTCAGCTTGCAAGAACTTCAAGATGAAAGTGAAAGAAATAGAAGGAAGAGAAGCTGACTAGAGAAACAGACTTACTTGGGAGGAAAGGGGGTTGGAGAAAGAACAAATTATTTCCGTAATCGAGAGATCGATAACAAAAAGGGTCACAAAGAACAAAAGCCTTCAGAAGACAAAAGCTAGAGAGGACCAGAAAGGTTGGTACTTCTGCTTTATTCTCTTATCCGGAGACTCGGGAAGAAAACTATCGAGTCGAAACTTTGTATGTTTTATCTGCGCTGTAGTGATAACACAGCGCATCTCTAAGGATTCTGAGACTTGCGCTTCGGTCTTTGACGTATGCCTTTCAAATCTCTAGACATGGGTCTTAGCGATTTAAATGCAATAAAGCCATAAGTAAGTTAGAAGCCGTAGAAATGCTGCAAGCAATATAAAGCCAATTCACAGTTTCAGTGCCCCGTGGATTGCTTGTGCTGTAAGCGTGTGAGCTACAAATCTGATTAGCTGGACTCATGTTCAAGTTGCTTGGATTTGGGCTTCGCATTATACGATGTTCTTATGTCATCAGAGAACAATACCGCTAAAAACTAGCAGCAAAAACGAAGCATTTAGAATAATTTATGCACTGAAAGTCGTTTAAAGGTACACATAACTGAAATTTGCTGAAAATTATAATAAAATTAAACAAAAATCGGTTTTCATATCCAAAAAATGTTGAATCTTAGCTTAAATTATACCATGGCTTTTATCCCAAATTTAACACGTGCCTATTTAAATCCTCAAGGGCATACGATCTAATCATCTATATTTACTTACAATGCCTATTAGTGAAATTTCATTTTCCTTACACTTTTATGCATTAAAATTGTTCCACGTGATGTCGTTTGTAACCAATCAATTTTCAGCACAAAGTCAGAGAGAATAAGTCCTAAACCACTGGTGTCATTCCGAGGAAACAGGGTGGTTACATTTTCGTCCTCGTAGCTATCCTTCGCTGGTGATGATATGAGGGAAGCAAAAAAACGCTGGGAAGATTGTTGGAATTTGTAACGGGATATGTTGAAGCCCGACGGTGACTTTTATTTTGTGAAAATAATACTGCATCACCAATGCCAGTCACCTTCACCCTGCACGGCTACGCCACTAAGCCAAAGCGGGTGGAGGGGGAAAGAATGACCCGCGATATCACTTTTTGGCACCTCTGCTCTAAATTTTTAGATATAATTTTTGTAGCAACGGATCCTGAGTGGTCAAATTAATTGTGTCATCGTGTGGGCAAAAACCATGTCAGTTTATTTAGCATTTTTCTGAGACAATCAGAATAGTGAATAAAATTCTATATACCAGTTTTGTACACTAATATTTCAATAATGTGTTAATACTTCTATTTAACGATTTCTCTATCATGCAGAACACCTAATTAATTAGCATTATTAAATTAAAATACCTATACTTTTTATAAACATATGAAATTTAAAATATGCTTAAGATTATGGTAGAATAGTATTTGACAAAATTTTGGAAACAGTTATTTGAATTTTAGTAAGCCTGAATACAGCAAATAGCATATTAGATTTGTGTATTTTTATTGGGATACCTTCGAGTTGAATGATAATTTGGTTAAACTCCTTTTTACCACTGTCATAACATTGTAAGTTATAGAAAAAGTAACTTTGGAACTGTTATTGGAATCCTAATTAATTTTAGAAAAAGTTTTCTCCTTGTCCCACTGAGAGATTTCTTATGCAGAGACTCTAGAAAGTATTCATCCTCAAATTAAAAAATTCCAGCAACCAAGTTCATGAGACAAAATTCTCATTTTCAATGTAAAGAAAGAACAAAGGTGTTCTGGTGTTTTCCCAGCTTTATAATATTTTGAAAATGAACCTTTTTCCAAGCGTTTCATGTCCAGTGTTTACAAAGTATTTCATATGTATTTAATAGACCAATATAATATATAATAGCTGACAATTTATTCCTCAAACTGATGGAGAAATATATATGTGAAATTATATAAGGTAAGACTTAACGAGGAACTTAGGACAAAGGTCGGTAATGTATTACACCAAAGATTCATAAATAATGTACGAGTAAAATTATTTAGTTAACACTAAATACCGCTAATGTTAGGAAAATCGTGTAATTTTTAGTTATAAAACTAAAACTTAAAAAAGTCAAACACATGGAAATTGTGATACCGGCCTTTCTCCTTGAATACACACACCCATACAACTTAGTGAAAACACAGAGAGAATGAACAATAATAAGGCTGTTTTCAATACAGCAAGGAAAAAAAAAAAAATGTTTTGCTTGAAAACCCTGTTATCGCCGCACTCATTAGGTTAACATGCTTCTTGTCTTTGTTTCCGGGCTACTTATATCTTAAAGCTCGAATCGCTTTGGATAATAGCTGATGATCCTTAAATTTGACAGTTACATATCTATTCCACATAGACGCCATTGTCAATTGTTTCTTCTATTTCATAATAGCTAGGTTCAATTCCTTCCAATGAGAGTGGAATTAAGCTGGCAAACTTGCACTATTCACACAGGTTTAGGTGTGAGGAGATGAGCAATATTTGATGTACCGATGTTAACATAATGAGCGTGGCGATAATACATAAGCTACACTTACATATCTCTTACACACTAAATAAGCATCTCTGATTCATTAATGAGTATTAAAATATTGACAAAATGACAAAATCAGCCCCTTTTTGCAGTCGATTGTTTGTTGTTAGTCACGTGATCATCCCGTGAGTGGTGTGGGGAAGTTCAACCTTGTACCTTTAGTTGCTCGCCGGCCTGGTTTGTGCCCCATGCGTTCTTTGCTCGGGACACAATATATATATATATATATTCATAATAAATTATTTTGCTTCTGATAGTTATTAATTCTTGAAATACCTTTTTGACAGACAATGTATGAAAGATAGAAAGTCAAAAGAGAGAGGGACAGAGAAAGAGAGGAGAGGGAGAGGGAGAGGATGAGGGAGAGAGAGAGAAAGAAAGAGATATATCTTATTAAATAATGTGATAACGCAAGCATAGCTGCGGGCTCTCTTGTATAAGTTAAACGAGTGGGAGAGGTTCAGTGTTTGTTGTCCTTTCGTTCTTTAATTAAAACTTCTTTCATTTTATTTACCGTACTAAATCCTCCATCAATCTGAAGTGCAGAGACAGTATTGCTTCTCCTTATGAAGCACTTTACAATTCGTTATTATTATTGCTTCGACAGTGCTAAAGCGTTCTCATCACAAAGAAGGCATTTAAATTAAATTCTTTTCTCTTTTTGCAATACAGCAGCTTTGATTATGTTTAGTCTGACAAAAGCTCAAATATAACTAGATCTTAGTGTATGTTTTCATACATTTTTGCTATCTTGTGGGTGATATCTAATTAAATATTGCTCCTATAACTTAAGAGCAAAACTCGGCTGTGTTGCGCCCGCATAAAGCCATTTTCGATAAAATCATTTTTTTAAAATACTCCATGGAGAGAGTAGTCAGGAGTGGGGGATCTTACTGAGAACCTTTGTGACATCATTGTCCTCTTGCAATCTTGAGGCATACTTCATTGTCTTTCAGTTCTGCTTTCTTTGTCTGACAAACTGCTCTTCGACGATCACAGTCGCTAAAACTACTTCACACAACTAGTGCGATGTGACGGCTAAAAAGTCTACAACAGTCTCTGACGATACATACCTTCTCTCAACACTGACTGTACACACACTTAAAACTACCTGCTAACAGTTCAACACTTTACGACTCCGAAGAACTCATTCACTCCCTTTCCGCTCCCATATATAGGCGAGAATCACATAGCATTCACCTTTTCTCGAACTTCTTATAAACAGCCGGCAGTCGAAAGCATCGCGAACAGTCTAGAAGCACAGTCTACAGTTCTTCGTGATGTTACAACTCACAGCTGCTCTATCCTCTCGTAACATTGACACATTTGTTTTTGTCTTTCAGTTGGCTTCGACGATTTTACTAACTAAAACTGCTTCACATAATAGCTACTCCGATGCGACGATTAAATGTCCAAAAGCTGTATCTGACGACACACACACACACACACACACACACACACACACACACACACACACACACACACACACACACACTCTCTCTCCATCACAAAAATAACGCTCTTCTCTTGTCGCCTCACTCGCTTATATAGACGAGAATGACGTAGCACGGGTTTTTCTCGAAATTCACAATTTCTGGAACCTCTCACAAATAAGCTAGCAGTAGGGAAACGCTTTGTTCTGCCGTGCTTATTTTTGTCAGTCACGTATTTACAACCAGTGGCGTGCTTGGTTATATGTGATGTGCTGCCGCTATTGGCCGGCATCACAATAGTAAACTTCAAATCCTACACTTCTAAGTATCTATTCACCAATGCACTTTGAAGCAGTTATTAATTTTGCTACACGTTGGGGTGACATTTGAAGCAGGATTCACCAATCGTCAATGCAACGATTTTGAAGGCGAATTAGTTTTCTTGTAGGTCACACGTTAATACGAGAGTTGGAAGCAACAATGCTTCATGCCGCCAAAAAAGTCTCAAAACCGCTCTGACGCAGTCCTTTGCGATTGAAGTTATGAGATCTCTCTCTCTGGGTATGCGTGTTTTTTAAAGAAGGAATGAGACTAATTCTGATTATAACACCTTTTAATAAAAGATTCAATCTTTTCACTGTTTGCACCTAGACGTTGCCCACAAATGTACGTACATCGATTATCAAACTATTCGCCAGCTAAACAAAACTGTCCTCACATTTACACACTTAAATATAAGCTTCACTCTGGTAGTTTACTTTTGCTGACGTACTCAGACGCCTTTCTGCGTTCGTTTTCTCTATTAATTTTGTATTGAAAACTATTTTTTAATTATTATTATTATTATTATTATTATTATTATTATTATTATTATTATTATTATTATTATTATAATATTATTATTGTTATTATTGTTATTATTTCTTTAAAATTTCTTTTAAATGATTAATTTTATGTGTGTATAATTTCGGTATCAACTTGAAGCACCAACATATAAACAAAATGCACCGTGCTTAATGTGGATGTAACAACAGTAGCTGTCAGAATCAGGCAAGTGTTTAATGCACTTGTCATTTGCAAGTATACACACGTAGATATGCGTTATATAAGGCAAGTGATGGAGACAGCAGAGACATCTGGCGGTGCGGTGCGGGTGCACAGATGAAGCGAATCTCCAGTGATAGATGTGCGGTAGGCCATGGAATGAGCTGAAGTATACATCGATCTCCAAGGAACCAGGTGCAACATTCTCGCTCTAACTGCGGTCCCAGTTCGGCTTCAAAGTTAAATGTATTGCTCCACATATCTCTAAACGCTGCACAGTAAACATTACAGAGCGCCCCTTTCATTATTTATTTTCCAGAATTTATTGATGGTTTGTTTTCAACCAGTTTCGCCTTTTCTGCCACTAAGTATTGTCGTAACCCAGGTAAAATTCGGTGTACAGATTTCATCGGAAACACTCGTTTTGGAATCTTGAGAAAGTGGTGTACAGGGATGGCCAAGAGTGGCTATAAGGTAAAGCTAATAATAGCGCATTACATTAGGGCTTCTTTTCATACTTACATCTCTTCATTACTGTGTATCCATTTTTCCCCATGTGTAGGCTAATTATGGCTGACACAAAATTTAATAGTGGGTGGCTTAACACAATATCTAGTCAGAGGCTTGTCACATCTTGCTGCGTTAAAAATGCTATAAAGCCGGTTATATAAATATACTTTGCGCCCATAAAATTTATTCGCACAATAGGAAGGAGAATAGTGGAGGTCAGCTATCAGCTGCCATTAAATTGTGTGTGTGCCATAGTTATCCTCGTATTGTATTTTTAATGCAATGCAATACTTCCTATATCCACCAGTCCACTGAAGCCTTATTAATTTAACTATCTTCGTTATAACAGGTAGAATCGGAACTGAAAAATTCAATGCCACAGCTGGGATTTGAACTACAGACCCTCCGCTTACCAGATGGGCGTTCTAACCATTAAGCTACTGTGACAACCTGCCAGAATGACATCGAATTCTCCAACCGATTCGTATTTTTCTCCCAGTAAACCACAAAGGCAGTCTCACATCAGAGACAGAGGCTTGTGTGTTTAAAAATATCAACAGTTGGTTTGTTGGCTTAAATAAATAATAATTATCCTCCTTACATCCCGATCTTTTTATATATAATACATTTTAGTGTTAAATCTGAGTCCCTAAAATCCATTTTCATTCATGGGCCTAAAATTCTTCTCAAAATATTTGTTTCAAAAGCAATTAGCATGTTCTCTATTTTCTTTGTCAATTAAGTTTGTATTACGTTTGGTTATTGTTTTATATTGACATTCTCATTCATACTTCCACACTCTAGCGAGGATGAGGAATTTCGTGGCTAATAAAAATTTCCCACTCTCCAGCCGGGAATCGAACCCTGGACCTCTGTATTTGAAGGTTACCATACTAATCACCAGATCCGCAGAGGCAGTCAGTAGAGCTTTTCTTAGTAGATTACAATTTAATGTAAGCTTATGTCAGAAAATCAGGGAAAGAAAGCGTGGAGGAGTATGATAAGAGCTAATGGTCAGAAGTAGGCTGGCATACATACATGGCGAGTAGGAGTGGGGAGGCAGTTTGGTGAGTGGTGGGAGAAGGGGAGTATCGATTGCGTGAGAGAGGGGTTGCCATGGCAACAAGAGGACGATCAGTTGAGCATCGCACACGATGCGTCTTTATATAACACACATCAATGGAGAAAACAGCTCAGCTGACAAAGCAAAGCCATTGATGAATGCACTCGAGTCTAGGGCTACCTAAGCGAGACCCCGTGCTTCGATCTATCGATTGGGTCGCTTCCACGGCGACCTGAAAAACCAGAGCGTGATGACCATGTTGGTTTGTCCTTTTGTCGCTCAGCGTTTGCTCTCACGCTTGGTGCACAACGTTTTATCACTGGTTAGATTCATCTCCACGCTCTCCATTCATCTCATGTGTTACATTCATATGACTTTCTGTTTCTACTACCGATCATTTATCTTTGTATGTCACAAAAGCTTATTACTTTCTCTGCCCTCACCTAGTAGGTAGAGGAAGTATAACATTCCACCCAATGTTGAACCAAGAGTTCACCGAAAATCCAGGTTTTGAGCGCCTCTGAATAAAGAAAAGCATTTTAAAAAAATCCATGTATGTGTGTAAACGTAACCACAAAAAATGAAATGTTAGTATTTAAGTGAAGCATCTTACAAAGCTGAACGTCTCTTTAGTCCGGTGGTTACCAAGCGGGAGACACGGGTTCGATTCCCGCTACCGGCATGAGGATTTTCTCCCGCTGTCAGACCTGGTCCGGGGTACACTTAGCCTCGTTAGGTTTCTGAGGAGCCAAGGAGGCACTTGACTGAAAAGTAGCGACCCCTGATTGATAAGACCGCTTAAACGGCCGGGAGGTACCGAGGCGCTGACCACGTCCCACCTCCTGTACTGCTCCTCAGTAATGAGAGTGGTGTGATGAGCAGAGGTGGGGACGCAGCGGTCGGGCGGTAGACCTTGGTCCGATGAGTTATTGTACCACGAGATTTCGGGATTATCTTCCAAAGTTCTGACAGAAGAATTTTAAACATATTCTCCCAATCCTAAACCACTCTACGTAGAACAGTTTTTTGTTTTCTCAAACATGGTTCAAAGATTTCAATTATAACAACATATATTTAACATATAACATATAAAATATGTGTTGAATTTTCCGGAAGTAGTCTGAGAAGTATTTTCCATTCAACATTAATTTCATATACTTTTATAGGTATAACTGGTAAGCAATAAGATATAAGATAGGCAGAAAGTTACTCAGAGAAAAATGCAAATATCTCTTAAACATGCAACATATATCAAATACATTTTTGTGGCATCAGCCACTTCTGAGATATTCCTTGTTACTAGAATTTTTCAATAGCTTGCTGAAGAACTGTCATAATTCAGTTGTACAGTCTTTGTTGTGAGAAATGTAAGTATGCAATTAGTGCATGAGAGACAGAGGAAGTGGAGAAATACACTAAAAGGACTGAGCAAGGTTATGAGAAGTAAACATTGTGAGTTGTAGACTGTGTTAATGACTAGAAGAAACCTGTTTGTCGTAAAATTTTCAAAGACAATAAAGTAATAGAAAAGTAACTGGACTGATTTTATAATTTTGCTACAACACGTATACAAATAAAATTATGTACGAAACAATTATAGATTATTATGAAAACAAATAATGACTAGCGAAATAAGATTCATGTGCTGGTTGTGTTATTTTGTATAAGGATTTTGAATCTTTTTGAAGACCTTCAAATGCTATAGCAGGGACATCTTCTCAAGCAGAATAGGCGACGCCAAAATTGACAAGAGAGCTGGTACAGCCCTGTTATCTGAAGGCCGTATTGTAGGGCCTGGAACGGATCCAAAATACACTCGAGGACTGAAGTGGGTCGTGCAGACACTCAGCAATAAATGTTGAGATGAGGAGGAGGAGGAGGGGCTCTTAGTAGAGCCGAAACTTTCTAATTCCACAAGCCTGCCGCACGGTATCCGTGTTTCCAAGAGATAACATCCCTAATTGTGGATTATTTACTGCCATTCGTGTTGACAAAACACTGCGCTAATTATTACACTGCAACCCAAAGATCGTGAGTGTCCTGCTTGGAATCATAAGGGCGTATCTACAGATTAGTTTAGAATGAAGGCTAGGAATTATTCTTTTCCTCAAGGCACTACAACTTTGAAGTTTAGTGCCTTAAACTTCTCAACAACTCTTTTCCAGACATTTCTATTCTGTATGGTCACTATCCAGTTAGATATTCTTAATATTCTCAATTCGTTTTCGGTCTACCAGGTGTCCTAGCTCACAAGGTTTTTCATTGGTATATTCCATTCACTAGCCTTTGATCTTCCGTTCTCTTAACGTGTCCAAGCCAATTTACCTCATTGCCCTAATGAAATTTACAATATTTTGGTTATGTATTAATTCACTGAATTCCTTACCGTCTTCTGTTCTCCAGCTGCCGTCTCTATCTTTAGTGGGTCCAAAGATCCTTCTTAGGACTCTCCTTTCAAAGATTAACAGTTTCTGTTTTATTGATTCTTTCAGTATCAAAACTTCATAAGCGTAGGAGACAGTTGGTCGGATATAATCCAAACTTGGCTATTTTATTATTAGTTTTGTTTTAATTAGGCTTTGGTTGGCAAAATAGGCTCTCTTACCATTAGCAATTCGTTCTTTGATTTGATCGTCTATGGCGTTATCGCCATTTAGGAATAAAGCTATTAAAAACTTAAATCTTTTCTATTTGCATAATTCTTATGTGCATCACTAGGTGTAAGTCTGTACAGACATGTTGGAGCCCTTTCTCGCAGTCTCTATCCACCAACTCACCTGTATTATGTACCGAGAGGTACCAACGGAGGTTTCACCCGAATTACACGTTTTGGAAACCTCTAAGCACAAAAGAGTGCTAAAAAAGCGAGATTTGTTAGTGTCTTACCGTCATCTTTTTTATAACCATTCTAATACAACCTCTAATGCAATAGTGGACCACTTTTAACTTGGCACTTCTTCTACTGTCATTGTCTAGGATTAGTGTGGAAAATCCTTGGGTTTCTTTCCTTGAAATGGCCAGTTCCTTTTAAAACTCCATTGCATGTCCTAATTATATACGGTGGTAAGTGAGTAAATAGGCATCTCATAAAAGACGGATGGCTAAGAAAGAGAAGGTGAATATTATTTCTTTTTCTAATAAGCGAGTGCCAAATTACACCTCGTTCACTATACATATCTGGTTTGCTCTTATAGACGTATATATGAATTTCCTTTTATTTTTTGTATAATAAGGGCATTTTAAAGAACATAAAACTTACTATAGAAAAACAAATCTGGATCTCATTAAGAGCACTATTTTTTTTCGTATTCCATATTGCAAGTTCAAACTTTCCCAAGCGCCACCTGAAGGGTATGCTTGAATATTTATGATTCTTGATCACCCCTTTCTGTTCATTACGGCGCAAGAGCGGATTGTAAACATTTATCTAACATTTTTACAAAATTTATCCATAATTAGTGAGATATTTCAAATTTTGTGTTCGTGTTACTTTTTATCTACCAGCCATGTAAAATGCTTTACCTCAAATTTTTAAATGGAACGTGTGTTTCAAAACACTTATTTTATTCTAGAGTGAAACGTTAAAACATAGTATATCTATATAATAAGAATGAATGAAATAGGATTACCAAAGATTCTAGCAAGAACAAAAAGAGGAAAACCTATGAAAACATAAAAAGAGGCATTATGGAAGAGATGAAGAATAATTTTATGCAGTGAAAGAAATTTATAATTCCCCCTGTCTTGGTATTTGAGATGTGAATAATAATAATAATAATAATAATAATAATAATAATAATAATAATAATATTGTTATTGTTATTATTATATTATTATATTATTATATTATTATATTATTATTATTATTATTATTATTATTATTATTATTATTATTATTATTATTATTATTATTATTATTATTATTATTATTATTATTATTATTATTATTATTATTATTATTATTATTATTATTATTATTTCACTTCAACATTTATTAGGTATACGTTATTCGATGGTTAAACTCTCTCTCTCTGTGTCCCATGAATATGTACTAATTTTTAGCAGTAACAGTTTGGTAGGGAGATATCGGAATGCAGGCAGCTATTTCGCGGAACAATCTAAATGCGTCATAAAAACGCTCGTTATCCTTGTGATGGGAACGTAACCGGTGAGTGTAATATCAGACATTTAAAATCCTTATTACGGCTCATAAATGCTGAAACAAAGGAGGAATGTTATCTCTGCGATTCTAGGAGCGAGTTTACGTCTTACCGTTTTTTGCTGCATCTCTTCTTCTTTAAACAAGAACCGTGCTGGGCAGGAAACATACCCTGAAGCGTCTCGAGAAGATACTTTAGAGATGAAGAGGCGTGAAAGGGAAGAAATGAGCAGACTCTAGCAAATGATAAAAACTAACTCAAATAATTCCCAGCAGTAATAAACGCCCTAAGGAGGGAGTATTTCACAAACTTTCACAGAGAACGCAGGCTTTCGCATGTCGAACTTAAAAAAAGTATTTTTGTTCGTATAATTAGACAACAAAGGGATTCATCTTAATAATAAAAATAAGAATAGCAACAGTATGCAAAGTAGCTACAAAATTTCAGACCATGTATATATAAGAATCAAATTACGCATGAACAAAATTAGAAAAAACACGCTTCGTACACTTTCTTAGTGAGCAATGCAAATTTCTTATTTTCTCCTATTCCAGTTAGAACATGAATAAACAAAATGTTAAGAAACAGAGGATATTCCCAAACTAATATAGTAATCATCGTCATCATAGATTGAGATTATTACTTCATTACTCCTTGAAATAGCTGTTCTGAGTCTACTGCAAACTTTTGTTTTTTCAAAGATAGTGTTTTTATCCTCTTTCCAATCTTGTAAGCGTACCAACTTGGACTTTCTGCAGTGGTTTATAATTGTGTACTATGTATTTGTGATCTTTATCAATTCTGTTTACACGATTTTTCCATTTTCTGCTGTACTCAGTCATTATTTCATTTATACTATAAATCTCCTCTTATGTCTTGATTCCTATTTTTATCCAAGAATCTGTATTGTCAAGCCTGTTTTCTTCATGGCGTAGCGGCATAAGAAATAGTCACTCGTTCCGGTGGGAATCGAATACACGACCTCTCTAATCTCCTGCAGTAGCAGCACTCAAACACGTCACAGCAGTCGTAACAAACTCGCTCGGAGAACAGCACTTTTTGTCATACCAGAAATGCACTCACTCATTCGCTCGCTAATATAGCAGCTGGTTACAGTTCCAGAACTACCTAGAAGTAGAGAGAAAGGAAACTTCCAGAAGATTCTGGTTATCTGACGATAGTGCCTATGTTCGGCGAGAGTGCTGCTTGTTTATCTTTTCAACTGTCAAGCGCCGACGTCCTAAAGCTTGAGCCACAGCTGCTGCGTCAAAATATGCGTTGTCCACTATCGCTGAAGAAATAGAATGCAATACATCAAGTGCTTTGCAGAAATTCGGAAGTCTCGGCTCCGTTCATACTTACCATCCATCATGCCATGTCTGGGAAGTCGGGTTTCCTGCATTCATTGCAGCATCGTATCCTGTTCATCTCTTTTGATGTTTTGCAGCATTAGAAGCAACTCATATCGCGGTCATAAGTTTAAGTCCGGTATTATAAACATAGATTGCAACATTTTTCTTTAAAATGTTACCATTTTAATATTTTGTCCGTCTTTACTTTTTTTCTTCCGATCCAATCGATGTGACATTTATTTCAAAGTGAAATTGTTCATGTGATACTCATATGCAATGTTTTTCAGTTTAGTACTGGCCAGCCATTTTGATATATCGACCAACCGTTAATGAATAAGCCAGTAGCGTATGTAGCTTCAGGCTGAAAAATTGAATGCTACAGCTGGGATTTGAACCACGGATCTTCCGCTTTCCATACAGTTACTCTAAACATGGAGTTCTGATGGAAACAAAAGAACATCGCAAACATTCAAGCATATTTAAAGAAATGTTAGGGAAAGTAAAAATGAAGACTTGAAGAAATCTGTGGAACTATTTTGATCTTTCCTTTAGCCCTCTTTGATTCAAGTAAACTATGGGTAAAAACACTGAAATACAAAATTCTTGACCTATGAACTTGAAATTTCTTATGTGATATATGGCATGTGGTGGTGACTAATGATTCATTTAGCAAAATTTTAGGTTTTAATTTATTCATTTCATCAAAGTGTTCCTTGCGATGAAAACGTTTCAAAATTTCGACTTCTGCACCACTGAATCACAATAATAAAATTGTTTTGGGCGTCATGGAAAATTATAAGTTTTGGTGCAAGAATTCTCAAATATTGATGTTATGCTTTTCCTCATTTTTGAACTAGTAGGTATTCTTTAAACTATTTAACGTAGAAAAAAAAATGAATTATATAAAAATAAGCCCAACAACTGTCCCACCAATACTGAAAATGTGAAGAAAATTCATTGAGATTTGCATCGCGTGGAGCATTATCAATATTGCAGAATGCTGAAAAAAAGTAGTGGAGAAAATTGAATAATAAAGTTCGAGTATCACGAATAACACATGCACATTAACTTTTAATTTCTGAATTATCTGCCTGATAAATATCACAGCTATTGGAATGCTGAAAGTACAACATTACACTTGAAAATACAAACAGAATAAAAGACTGGTTGGTATACATGCAGATTTTTCTATTACTGAAATGTTCAAATTGTGCATATTAATATACAACCTTTAGAATTTATAAAATAGAAAAGTGACGCATAGGATACGCGTTGGCACTGATTAGAAGTCCCGTATCAGTTTTGTTTCGGCAACTACTTTAGCATATTTGTGTTGCATGGCTGCAGGAACACAGGCGTTTCAGCTCCACAAATGTAGATGTAGACCACGTCGGCAACTACTTCGACAGTGATGTACTGCGGGATAGTTAAATTACAGGCGTTCGCTACGCTCGCAGTAATACAGTCGCACATATTCCATTTCTGCAGAGGCAAATGCTTTAGGCGGTCTAACATTATACACAAACCATTTGTCGGCTGGAAAGTCCTTCTCTGTGTGTCATAAGCACATGTGCACAAGTTCACTCTGTGTTTCGCGGCGGCTTTGTGATATTAGGTGATGATGGCGAGCTTGTCATGGAAGAACTTGGAAAAGGCGAGTGTAGCTCGTGAAGTTTATAGGCTAAAAGTACATTTCAAGTTGCACTCATGGCTTATGAAGTTCCACTGTAAAATCCTCCCGTCGGCCAAGGTATCTTCACTATGTTTCCAAATATTAAAACTTTTTCAGCTTGTCCGTAAAGAAATGTGAAAACAATCTTTGATACCAATTCACAAAATGAGACAATTCGGATAAAGGGTGGCAGTGGTTCAATTTGAGTAATTATATTTGCTTAATATTGTCTTAAATGTGATATAGTTATAGAATAAAATAAAAAATAGCTACAATGACTTACTTCCTTTGTATTCTAAATATAAATTCAAAACAAGTGTTCAGTTACAGATGTAACAACATTTATACATGCTAACCGCCGTTTCTTTTACGTGTGTCCACTCCATCCTTTACCACAGACTTGCTAACACTGCAACAAGGATTTGAAACCCTGGCTAGTGAGGTTCATTGTTGAGCTACAAATCCGAGATTTAGAGAAGGCGTAACATTAGCTCCGTAGGTTTTAAAAATCGGTTTTAACTAAAAATAAGTTGGTCTGAATGCATGCTTTGAGGCATCTTGAAATCCGTATATGTGTGCCTTTATGCATTGCTCAGAAGTGAAATATAGGACAAATAATAACTCCGTATTTAAGTTTAACTGTTTCCAAGATAGGAAATTCCCCCACTTCAAACTATCCTTTACATGGAAAGTTTTTCTTATTTTTGATCTCAAAAATGCTTTTCCTACAGGTACTGGTTTAAATACGATATGCTTAAGATATCCGCAGCACGAGAGGATTTTCTGGGAACAACACTTTTCATTCTGTATCAATTTTGAGTAGTTTTGTATTACTTAAAAACCATAGGAGAAATAGAAACGCTTAATACACACAGAGTACGACCTCTTAAAACACAATTTAACGAAGTAAATGTTTGTAGCATTAACATTTACTGTACATTTGTTATTATTAGCTTAAAAATTAAAATAAAGTTAACTTTTTTGAAGTGCTGTATTCAGTAAATTTTTCTTCGTGGTAAAGCAAAGAGAGGTTTAAATACGATATGCTTAAGATATCCGCAGCACGAGAGGATTTTCTGGGAACAACACTTTTCATTCTGTATCAATTTTGAGTAGTTTTGTATTACTTAAAAACCATAGGAGAAATAGAAACGCTTAATACACACAGAGTACGACCTCTTAAAACACAATTTAACGAAGTAAATGTTTGTAGCATTAACATTTACTGTACATTTGTTATTATTAGCTTAAAAATTAAAATAAAGTTAACTTTTTTGAAGTGCTGTATTCAGTAAATTTTTCTTCGTGGTAAAGCAAAGAGATTGGTTTTAAAACATTGGTTATCAGTTCACCTCCTGTATCCCCTTATACTTACAGGAGAATAAGTAATAAAACCATGTCCGCCAGCAGTTTTAGATTCAGGGGACCTTAAAACTTATATTTTGAGTGAAATCTCAAAATCAAATGTTTGGGTGGAATGCAGTACGTCTCTATCTACATGTACGTGACAGAGAAAGTAAAAATGAAACCTGAGCTAGATTTGCAGTGAGGATCAACAGAATTTGCAGCAACTTGTTGAGATATTGTAGGGGGAACACATTGTGTTTTGCAAACAACGGGCGTGCATAAATATTTCGTTAGTCTCTCTATTTCACGAACGTTGCGTATGTGGGCTTTAATTATCTCGGAAACAAGTTCCGGTGGTTTGACGGCTACCTCGTACATCACCCTCACGACACAAAAAAATCATTGACCTCTTTAGTCGAAGCCTGATTTACGTTGTTTAGAAGTAATTCACAACGTTAGTTTCTGTACTATTAGTTGATAATAAATCGGAACGGTTGGTGGTAAAGTTTGTGGGGCTTCACTGCCAAACCGTAGCGTGATTAATGTTTCAAGCTATTAACCTTGCAGGGGAATGTGTTTTAGCCATCCCATTGTTGTTACACGGACGGAAGGGACCGATACATAATTTGCGGAAAGTTGAAAGTAATTGGTGAATAACAGTGTTAGGGAACTGGTAATTTCTCTTGCAACGTTCCTGGCTTTCAGTTGTGCATAAATCACAATGTTGTTACGCTACCCAAGAGTGCAATATCAGTCTTTATATTAAGAAATGCAAAATTTAGAGCACTCCCAACAATCTGATGTGTTGGATTCACATGCTCTTCTGCACTCACTTCTACAAACTTGAACAAGTTACAAGTTCAGATTAAGTTTTACCTCACACGGTCTGTATATTATGTTGTGCGCATAACACATTTCATTTCGAGTAATAAATTACTTGAGAAAACATTAATTAAATTAAAATCATAAACTAGTAAGTAATTTAGTACAAGGTTCTTCTTACTTAATTCTGATTGTATCGTATGTAATTTAGAGTCAAAGTAAGCCACTTATTTTGCATGTTGGCTAATTTTAGACCAACCAAATGCGATTGTGTAGGAATTAGTATGTAAATGTGGCTCCAAAGGCATTATGTTACATTTGACTAGCACCGTACCTCTTTGTGAGTTCTATAGAGGACACGACAGCCTGACCAGGAAGCACGTATCGCATTGAATCGCTAGCAATCATACGCAATCAACGCTGTATTATCGTTTGTATACCGCAGTTGAATATGCGAGCAAACGCACAAAATAAACAAATTGAAGTGCCCTTGTTGCGACTGACCCGCAATACATTCGCGATGAAGTAGTTGCCTAAACAGAAGGGTGAACACATGTATATTTAAAAGCTATTGCTGCATACTGCGGACACAGTTACACGGGAGAAAATAGCATTTACCTGCTGCTGAGGGCAAAACTCTGTGATCTTTGCTTTTAGTTTCTGTATGCTTGGCAAGAATTGGCCCTAATTGCAGTTATTCATTTTCTACTATTTAGTACATTTTAACATGCGTTCTCTACAATATAGCAGCTATTAATACCACATTTTCCTTTCGTATACATGAAGCAACTCGCAAACCTTTACCCATATGAAGTTCAAATTTAAAAATTGTATTAACATGATCTTCGTTATACTCCGTTTTGCAAAGTTTCTCTTCTGTGTAGTTTTTGATAATCGAGATAAAGTTAAAATATACATTTAAACATTCTTTAAGCATAAGAAGGGTGGACTTTTAAAAATATTTTAAGGATATTTATAGATTTAAATTTTCAAATATGTAATATCTTTTTGATATGAGTACGCGTAATTTATTTTTTTGGTAGTGTTTAATGCCCGCGTTTACTTCATGTGACACCGCAGGTGGTGACACTGGTGATACAAGAAATAAAGATGGAGCACCGCTGTAATGAGTTTGCGGGGGAAATCGGAGAACCCGGAGGATACCCACACGTACACCGCTTCGTCCACCACAAATTCCACATGCGGTCCACTGGGATTGAACCCGGGCCGCTTTGGTGAGACTATTTATTTCCAATGTCCTTTACTTGCCTATTTTCTTACACCGCTGCGCATTAAAATATTCCATATAATGTATTTGGTGACCCACGTTGTTCAAAATTTCCGCAAAAAATCAGAGCGACTGAACCTAAAACCGGGTACACGATTTTTGCTACGTTTTCAAATTGCTGAAGATGTGACATAAATAATTCTAATAATCAGAATAAATTACTTTGTATGTAAAGGTTTGTATTGTTTCTGAAACAACTAGAAGAGTGAAATACGGTAAGCCACTTTTGTATATTTGTATTTTAATAATAGACAATATCTTAATTTTTACAGAGCCATAAAAAAGAACGCAATGACCAGCAAAACAAAACCTTTTTTCTGAAAAATTATTGAAGATATTTGCATGAAATTCAAAACACACCAATAATTATGGTAGAGCAGCATTGACAAGTTTTGAGAATATGCAGATAAAACTGCAAGATTTCGAACGTGCATATATGGATACCCTTTATTCAGTATGTACATAATAAGTATTGCATTTTATGTTATGGATGTAGTCAAATAGAACAAACAGAATTTATTACATCATAGCGAAAGAGGTTTCATGAAGAAACATAAGTAAGTTTTGAAAGACAATTTAAAAATTCATTAACATTGTACAGGGGACGGTTTAATAGCCACTGTAATAAAGTAATTTCAAAAATCTTAAAGGTAAGTAACAGGAAAAGATTCCGTAGGCAATTTATTAAAACGAGTAGCAGCCATTGCCTAAAATATGCTTAGGTTTAGTTAGCCTTGCAGCAGGGCAATAAAGTTTATTATTATATCCTGTTATATAATTATCATATGATTATTTATTTAAATAATCACTTAAGTTAAACTTAACTCTATTAAAACAATAATAAATATTCTGAAAAATGACAAGTATAGTTTTTTTCTGAGTCACGTTCTTTATCTTCTAGAAGTAAATCACAAAAACGCAGTCCTTTTTAAACGTTAACACAATCTGAAATTCCTTGTGACCTTTAAACTAAAAGCTGTTATCTCCTTTCGTAACCGTGACATTGTCTTTCTACTCTCTATGCCAAAGAAACAGCTGGTTCCGGCGATGCACTTACTAAAAACTGCTTAACACAACAAACAACTCCGACGCGATGATTAAATATCTACAACTGTCTCTGACGATGCTCAGACTGTCTTAACAATGAAACTGTGTCAATACGGACTGTACAGATACACATGTAGTTAAAAATTAACTGCTAACTGCTGTTTCGTTCAACACTTAAGGACTGCTTCCTCTGAACTCTGTATTCCCGTATAGAGGCCAGGCGTGTCACCGATGAATTCTCCAGAAAAAACACCTTTTCTCAAACTTATGAAAAATAAGGCGGAAGGCGAACGTTTCTTGAACCGTCTGGAACGCTTTGTTCTGTCCGCTGCATTGTCGCCGGGCTGCGTATTTACAAGAAGTGGCGTGAGGTAGCTTAGCCTTAAGCGTCTCTTTGACGGACGGCGGCCAGCGTCACACTATAGATCTGGATTAAATTTAGTTGTGAACATTACATCCAGTCTATTATGTTGTAGGGTTGCTAATATGAAATAGAACTTCAGCAAAAGCAATACCAGTACATGGGATAGGAACTATGGCGACAGTCAAACATAAGAAGGAAGGTTAGAAAACCGCAGCTATCGGAGGAGTCAAGTCGTAGCTTATCTTGAAGCAGGTACCAAATTGGCTCACATAATCGGGACTCAAGTCAAGTATAGGCTACGTGACACGACTGTGATTCCTGCTCGTTATCAGTATGAGTTTCCCTGAACCTCATGTGACCTGGAATTTGAGTCTTCAGATTCGCTTATTCGTTAACGTTGAAAGTAATTACAATAATTTCTTTGATTCGCATGTTCTCTAATAGAAATAGTCTAGCGGCTGCTTCGTGCACACGCTTTGCTAAACTCTGCAGCAGACTAAAATGTTGAAAATGGCTTGCGAAGTTAACTATTTACTATTCTACTAGCAGAACCAGGTTATTACTCAACTGTAGATATTCCTCTCTCACGTATCTTCTCTCCTATTCCTTCTGTCACTCTTACTTTTCCTTTTCCCCTGCCCCCTCTCCCACTCTCTCTTTGTCTTTATGCTACTTTTCCATTTGCTCGACTCCTCCATCTCTTTCTGCACAAGATGCACGTAATGTGAAAACCTATCACAAAACTGTTTTCATTACTTCAAGTGTACATCGTTTTATTACTCAAGCTTGTTGCTTCATAGGAACTTTGAGTGGTAACTGGTTTACGTACAGCAATCCTTTTCCCCCAATATCAGTTGCCACTTTAAGCGCTATAACTTTTTTCCTGGAAGTTTTCCTATTTTCTTAACAAATACCCTTCTTCAACTTTTTCAACTCCGTAGCATTCAAATAAACAATGAAATATCCCTTATGGCTTTCCACACATAATAATGATCTTCTCTCAAACAGTGCTCATGATGTATAGATGAACTTTTCCCTTCAGATCTATCACAACAATTCACACATTCTTCCTCCCTCTGTCTGCCTCTGCCTACTCTTAAGAAAATCTTTTCTCTAAAACTAACTCAAATGTCTTGCCTATCTATGTCGCCAATGCTTTGCCTAACTTTCTTAAAAAACTCTTTAATTTGATGTCATATCAAATGCTCCTACGATGAGAAAAATTCGACATAGGCGTTTAGTATTATTCCTCCAATATACATAGTTGATTATATTCGAATATTATCTTTTATATAACATTAAGTATATTCCTGGGACAGAAGAGAAATTATGTGCACTCCTATGACACACTAAAATATTTGTGCGACGGCTGTAGTTATTAGCTGGAACAAATAAAAATACTTGCGTTTATACATTTCTGTACTTTTGTATGTAATATTCTGTCACCATGAAAACTGCATAGCCCTCAATGAAAGAATTAGATTCCTTCCTTCCTTCCTCCAAGAAATCGCCATCTAATGAACAAGATAAATTATGATTGTGAACAAAACTGCTTGTGTAGTTTTGGGGTATACATACTAGATACTGGTTTATTGTACCGCCTAGTTCTGGTCTGTCTGTTTCAATATTTCCTTTGATTTCCACAATGTATTTTATTTGAAGGCTACAATTATAGGCTTTGCGTCTAACCTACTTTAAATACTTGCTTATGAGAATATCTAGTAGCTTATTACTCAATCCCTAAAAGCGGATTGAATAAAACAGATGACTGTGTGGCTATATGCTTCTTTTGGACGTTTTCTGAATCGTATCCCGTTACAGGAAGAAGGGGAGCATTCCAACGGTTCATCGATAATTTGCATAGTCTGACCGGAAGATCAAAGGTCTATTAATGGCTTAATTCTGATACCCTTTCCCCCTCTAGAGTTGTCTTGCTGTTATTATTCAGCATAACATTGCCTTATGTGCGTGACAATATCACATAAAACATTAAGTTTGGGAAAGATTCAGTAGAAACTGACATTTGAGAAATTTTTATTGGCAACTCCTAATTTAGCAGATACGTCTTTATATGTATTTGGGTCCAAAGAAGGCGCCAGTTTTAGGCAACAAAACTCAGCATTTTTAAGATACTTTTTTGTATTTTTCCTGATCTTTGGTATCTGAATTTTAATATGTTCAAAATAGTTTGGTGAAATTCAGATGAAAAACATGTACGATACATATTTGAGCTATGGAATTGAAAGGGCTGTGGCATATTCAAAATACGCTCTTATCTGAGTTTATTTTGTTTCATTACCAAATTTTCATGATAAATATTATACGGGTTCAGTTAATGTTATATACATTAGTTAGTTTAATAATACTACAAATAATATTACAAATTTATTACAGTAATACTGCAACAAAACACTTGCCTTTATTTTTGTTCCCGAATAAAGGAAGAAGAAAATAAAAAAATTAAATAATTTTTCAAAAATAAATAAACAAGTACATGTTTCCATTTAAAAATAAAATACATAAAGAGAATAATTGAAGGCGAGCTCTAAAGTTATGGATTTTGGGTTTTTTGATTTAGAAAACCTAACTTAGACTGTCACACAACTTTCTCCAGCTATTAACATTTACATAAATGCCATATATATTATAATATTAATATAAAAAGCAATTATTGTATCAACGTTATACTATTGCAGTAATGAACTTTGCCAAATAAATACCCGTCACGTCAGATAACGACATACTAAGGAAATATAAGCAGACATGTCATATTTCGAAAGTGGCTAACGATGCGGAAATAAAATTGTCTTTAAAGAGGTGTACATTTTCTCTTACCAACGTTTTGTCCATTTTTATGATTTCCCATCAATCGTTAGTGATTTCTGAAAACATCAACATTTTTTAACAATTCTCTATGTAACGCTAGTTTAGAGTGGAGGAGTTTTCTTCAAAATCGTTGTATCGCATCATTGAAAGATATTAAAATTAAATGCCAACTTTGGTTTTTAACCAAATTTTCGTTTTTGAGTTATGCTGACATACACATAGACACACACACATACATGCAGACACACTTAGATACGTATCTTTTATAAACATTATTTTTTTTTTTTTTTGATTCAGGGGGCTTCAAAACATATTTTTTCGGTGAAATCTCGACATCGAAATTTTGGGTGGAATACAATATTATACGCGGTAGAAAAAGTAAAAAAGCAAAAGTAAATTATAACAAAGTTGGACAGTTTTGTGCACAATATCATGCAGGTACGGGGCAATGGAGTGTAACTGAAAGCAAGGACTCCCACCCTGGATGTGTCTATTGAGAAATTGTGCAAAAACCTGTCAGCTGAACAAACGAAGATAATCCATTAACTGACGTACAGGCAAGTGGATCCATAAACGTTATGAATGAGGTTTCAGTGTTACATTAATGGATCTCTCGGATTAGGAATGACGTTGAAGGACATTTTTAATTCATTTGCACGTTATTTCGCGGAAACTCGGAAAACGTGAAAATGTACAAGGGATTAGTAACAACGGCAAAGTTTTCATTTCATTTCCACGACAAGAGCATGGGGGTTTATTATCTAACGTGTAAATGAGATATTGCTCAGTGTATCGAAACGAATCCACATGCTACATTAAGTATTGATAACAACGCAAGGGAGGCATGCAGTCACATTAATGAAAACATTTTGAATTAATTTACTGATCTTAGGGAAAATGGCTCTATGATTAGAAAGAGCTAGTGATATTTTCGGAAATTAATGAGAAGCATTAAAGCTCTGGCATTGGTTACAGAGAATATAGCTACGCGGCTCGCGTTCGGGAGGTCTTGTGTTCAATTCCCGTTGACCGCCCACTCTGAACTCGGGGTTTTCAAGGTTTACCCTGGTCGCTAGGTGAATACTGGCATGGTTTTACATTTACCAGATTTCCTTTCTATAATTTTTCTTTCATTCCTCTTCCTAAAATTGTAACTTTTTGTCTGCAAAACAAATGAGGCAATATTTACACCAACATTTTGGCAGCAATATCCTCAATTTTTAAAAATGTGTGAGAGATAAACTTCAGTGTATGCAATAAATTATTTCACACAAATGTGCAAGACTGTTGCCTTGTAGGTTTTATAACTTTTGAGAAAAATAAATATGTCTCGGAAAATTCATCTACTTATGAAATAATCATGTTGAAGATTAATTTATAGAGGAGTAATCATTAGCTGCATCCTATGTTGTATCCTGGTTTGCAGTTCAATGCGTTTTCACTCCGAGACTCCTTAGACGGAACGTGTGTTGTCCCTTCAGGAGATAATTATTGTTGCGTTGGCATAGAAGAGCTATGCCACGCTCAACGCCGTGTGATGGGGTAGTCTGGAATACAGTATAACTCTGAGAGCATAGTCTCAGCAAACTGGAGTTCTTTCACTGCTCTAAGCTTATTTTCGACGAGAGCTGACCACTCTTCGTGCCAGTAAGTCAGCACCGCTCTCCACATTTCAAGCCTGAAGTTTTCCCAAGCAACCGAGATATGGGTTCTATGGTTTCAACTAAATCCCCCATTTCATTTCCTGGCAAGGCAACGTGAATCCATGCATATACCACGTTAACGCAGAAGCGAGTAAAATATGGAGACCATCCTGGATACGCAGTGCAATAGGATGGTGCGCACGAAATCTCTGAAGTGCACTAAGGGAATCACTCAGAATGAGGCACTCACTTAATTTGTGACGACGTACATATACAATGACTTGGTATATAGCATACAGCTCTGCATTATAAATGGAAGTGCTACTATGAAAACCGAATGTACATGGTTCGGTAAACAAAGGCACATCCAACACAACTGGTGCTCCTGATCTATCGGTAATGATCTTGCTTGACTTAACTCCTATTGCTCCAATTTGGAGCATACGGCATCCACAAAAGCTTCGCTGAGTATTTCTGACAATCCTGACCACCTCTTTCCAGCTCTTCTGTTGGCACCCCTTATCTTCTACTGTACGTCTCCATGAATGTCTAGGTCTTCCTTCTTTCAATGGCATTTCCTAAGGTTGTGTCCTATTCATCCCCATTTTCTTCTCTTGATTTCTAGATGAATTAGTTCGTCTACTGCTCTACACCACAATTCTTCATTTGAGAATACGTCAGGTCAGTATATATGTAATACTCTTCTTAGACAGCTATCTGTAAAGCTCTATACTTTCTTGATTCTGTCTCACATCAACCATACTTGTAAGGAAATAAAGCTGTCCAACATCTTCTAGTTGCTCACTCTCGATTTGTGTTGGATTTTACCTTCTAGCGTTATCTTATTTTGGTTTATTGGTTAAGATGATTATGTAAATTTATGCGCATTCAACTACATGGTCATCAACGCCCTAGTAACGGCAAATATCCAACTCATTAAGTGAAGGAGAATAAAAAACAAAGCAGATGGTAGATGAGGAAGAATTTAGACGAGTGACAATTGCTTGTAAGAGGTGCAAAAGCGTGCTCGCAAAACTGGTTTCATTGCATTAACGAAGCAACAGAGAAGCTGAAGACGATCTTGTCTCAAGTGCTGCTCCCGAGTGACAGGTAAAGAAATACTTGTTAGAAGAGATTGCTAAGTGCCTGTCGCTCTGACCTACATTTGTACCTAGGGTATCGTTCTCTGCTAGATGTAAACGCTTTTAATAAATAAAAAACTAATTTCGTCTGACTTACTTCGAAATTCAAATGCCGTAGCAGCCCCGAGAAGGGGTTGGGGGGTGCACCATTACTGTAATTAGGATGGATAAGCAATGTAGACGGTAGAGATATATCGCGCACAACAGTCTCCATTTCAAATTAGGTTAAACGCTGAGTAAAATCTTCGTCTCTGCTTTTACAACTTCTCTTCGTCTCAGCGTGCAATTTCAATGATTAACTGTAGCAAAACGTGGCTGATTCTTCAGCGACCGTGTTCTAATTTAGCAATCCACAATATTACAACAGAAAATTGGAATATGATAATTATTTAGTTTCCTTTTGGAACATAACCTTAAACTGCTGCCGTAAGGTACGCTTGTATCGGTTGAGGTTATGAGCGCGCAGACATTAAAGGCAACTGATTGACCTTAATCTGAAACATAACATCCTTTATTATGTTTATTATTAGTATATTATACGTTGCAGTTGGCTTTGGCTCGGCTATGTTAATGCTTAGCAGTCGAACAGGTAACTCTAATCAGGTGGTGGCGGCGGGAAAGAAGTTAGGAATTATGAAATTATTCTAGCGTTAAGAGCTGCATGTCGTGGAAATTATTATGTATACACAGTCAGGAAATCGCAAACAAGTCTATATTATATATAAACCACAAACTTTACACCTACTTGTTACACATGTGCATACAATTGTTTCACAATACTATTGTTGTGACCTAACCGCCTTTGATGCGGAATGCACGAGTCAGAGCGAGAGGTTTATCCGCGTGTAATTAACCTTTGGTGTTTTCTATACTGAAATAGGCCTAACGAAGCTGAAAATCAGCACAATAAGATAGGCTTTACATCGGCAGAATTCATTGTGTGACGAATGCTTCAACAATTAAAGCAGACGCTGCAAATAATTAAAAAAGAACTTTTTAGAACACAAGTTCGACGTTGGCAAAACATGATAGATTGGATACACATGTCCACATCACATATGGAAGAGATTTCATCATAGTAGAATACCGAGTAAAAGAAAAAAATATCGAAAAATCATTTGCACCCAAACACTGACGTATTCTCTGCTTTTATTTTCGTGATTTTCTATTTTTAGAGATGTCTGCTGCTCTGTCTAGACCTCTAGGGGAGACAGATAACGTAGTGACCACATAAATCTAAAAGTCGCTGCTGAACTATGCGATACCTCATCAGGCTGCCAACCTGAATGGATGAATGTAATGAATGCGAGAGAGGCTGTTAATGAACCCTGGCTTCGTCCCAGGGTATTGATGATGCTCCCAATTTTGGAACTGGAGCGGGAGGTTGGTCAAATGCTCCTTCCTGGGTTTCATTAGTTAGAGGGCGTTTTGCTGCCTGATTAAAAACCGTGCACAAGGAACCAGTTTACAGCTGGGTTCGAATTAAAAAGGGACGAGATGGTCTTACTGCTTCTGCTTCACAGGGCTAAGGGTCTCCACCAGATCGTTATCATTAGTTCTGGCAGCAATTTGTCATCTTATCTTCTACAGCCATCTGCACTCCAATAGGCTTCGTTATATATTCTCGTGCAAATATTTGCACTGGAAAACTGATAGCTCATGTCGAAGTAGACGTTGTGGGTTTTTAAGGCACTAATAGTAAAAAATAATTACACCAATAATAAACATATACAACAACAACAACAACAACAACAACAACAACAACAACAACAACAACAATAATAATAATAATAATAATAATAATAATAATAATAATAATAATAATAATAATAATAATAATAATAATAATAATAATAATAATAATAATAATAATAATAATAATAATAATAATAATAATAATAATAATAATAATAATAATAATAATAATAATAATAATAATAATAATAATAATAATAATAATAATAATAATAATAATAGCCTTCAATACCTAGGGTAGGTATTGGGTAGGGTAGCTCTATATTAACGAGTCCTACCCTGTCTCTTTGGAGACGCTTACATAATTAGCCGCTACTTCCCCACCTCCTCTTTCAGTTCTGTGTCTGTGAGGTGTAGAAGCACAATCAGTGAGTATGGCTTTTGCATAAATGGTAAAAAGTTACAGTAAGTGACAAAGTCTTACTAAATAAGAATGTGGATATTGTTAAAACAATCACTTTATGTCAAATAGTTCTTTGAACTAAACCATTTCCCAGATTTGTGTGGATTTCGCAATAGTTATACTTTTCTCAAATATGAATATGTTATTCGTCTTTTATCTCTTGGTCTTGCAAAAAGAACGGAATTCCAAAGGCATCGCATAGCAACTGGATCTTAAAATATTTCACTATCGCTTAAAGCCTACTGTGTTCACATTTTCCCCTTGCACCTACAACAAAATTAGCAATAAGATAATTTCTGAAAATGCTCATGTCGATTAGAATGAAGTAGATAGAGAAATAAGCATTTGCAAGAATAGTTTGTATAAGAATACACGAATACACCCATGATTTTAAATGGCTCTACAAGTAGAAATTGAGGGGACTGAAATCAGGTGAGCGCGGTGGCCAAGCAATTAGGCCATTTCTACCTATCCATCAATCAGAAAACCTTCAATCCAAGTACCGGCGAGCCGTACGACTGAAGTATGCAGGAGCGCCATCATGCAAGAAGTAAGCTTGTTGACCAGTGATCAGTGGAGTGTCTTCATAAACATGAAGTATGGTGTTTTCCAGGAAGTTTGTGTACGCGTGCCCTGTAAGTCTGTTTTCAAGTACATGGGTTCAAGTAATTGATCACCAGCACCTGGTGAGGAGATGGAACAGTTGCACGTGGGTTTTCATATGCCCATATATGCTGATTGTAGAAATTTGTAATGCCATCTCGCGTGAACTGTGCATCAACTGTAAATAATACTAAGGCAGAAAAGTTCGGATTTGCACCACACTGCTGCAAGAACCACTGACAGAACCTAACTCGTGCAGGGCAATCATTAAAATATCTTAAACACACGGAATTTTCATCAAGAATGTTAGAGTTATTTTTGAGAAAATAAAACTTTTCTAAACATTTTCTATGTGTATGGTAGTTTGGGGTGGGTGGATATTTTTAAGTCTTTGGTATTCAACCGACTGTCCGATTTTGAGTTATACAGTTCAAAAGCACACATACCTATGCACACACTGACCTTTTTCTAAAAATATTTTTATTTTATTTAGGAGGTCTCGACAGGTGTATTTCCGGTAAAATATCCGCATCGAATTTTTGGGCGGAATGCGGTATTTCCTCTGCTTGCTATAAGTGCGACAATTTCTGGACAGTAGTATTTAATTTTGTGTAATTGTAAATTTGAATTTGTAATTTGTATTTTGATACTGTTTTGCTGGAAGAACCTTCTCATTAAATAAATAAATAAACAAACAAATAAATATATAGATAAATAAACAGATAAATAAACAAATAAATAAAGAAACGTAAATAAATAAACAAGTAAATAAATAAATGATTTTTGCACCAAGAGACTGGCAATAAGGAATTAGTACCGTGAAAGTGTTTTGTGGTCCAAGCCCGCAGCAGGGATGTACTCAAAGCTTGAGCACGTGCGACCTAAGATTGAAAACGGATGATCCAGACGAAAGGCAGCTAAGCACTGGAACATCTGCAGTAGGTGGAGAGGAGTTTAATAAAGTAAAGGAGTGCACAAAGCGACAGAGAATAAGGATGGAGGGAAAGTAAGTGAGGAAGAGGGATGGGACATAGGCTTGGCTGGAATTTGAGGAAGAAAGGAAGGAGGAAGAGGTATTGTCGTGAATTCCAAAGCTGCAGCTTCTAATCAAGGAGGGCGAGAAGAGCCCTGGTAATCAGATTCTAATATTTGATTAAATACCTCTCTCTAACAGCTGCGTTCCGTGCTGTATTGGAGCCTTGTTGGCGAGTCAACTGTAATGGAATGGATGCCTAGCTATTCTTTCTAGGAAGTTGTTTCACCACTATCATTGTTACAGGAAGGTATCACATCCCATGTGTGAACCAAGGGCGAATCAAATATTGTGGTTGGGTTGTCAACGACATCTGCAAGGGAAATTTCAGCTGCGAGGTCCTATTTAGATTGACTGCCATGGTGGTACATTCGACATTAATGGGAACAAATGACGAAAGTGAAAAAGATATGCCAAGTTATTATCATCTATATTTAAAACCAGACTGGTTGTTTATCAGTGCACCGCTTTCAGTTGATGGCGTATAAAGGAAAATATCCAGAAAATTTTTTATGTGTTTAATAAACTAATGGAAACCCATCAAGGACTGTTAGATAATGCAGTGATATTAACCTCTGAATATTCTGTAGTAAACGTGAGTAAGGAACTAGAATAAACGGGAACTTCATGAAGAATGAGACACCAGTAAGAGCCAGTCATATCAAACGTTGATGGCTTTCTTACGTGAGCAATGAGAGCTAAGGTGCACTGAGCCTCGTTAGATCCCTCAGGGACCAACTGAAGAGTTACTTGATTGAAAAGAACTGGTCCCCTGGTTATACAGACCGCATATATTGGCCGGGAGGGATCGAGGCACTGAGCACGTCCCACCCTTTAACGGTGGTGGGCAGAGGAGGGGATGCAGCGGCTGAGCGGTAGATATTGCCACGAAAAGGGCTTCTATGCCGTAGGGTTAGTCAGTTTTTAATATATTAATCCTAAAATAAAATATATTAAGTACATTTTGAATTTAAGCATCCCACCACTTAAGTGTAAAAGGGTAGAAAAGGAGTTCATTAATTACTACAAAAGAATAATTAATTTACTGAGATAACTGGAATCGCAAAGTTAAGCTGGCGCTACACTTCAAAATAAATACACTCGTCATTAGAATCAGAAAATGTGATTGGTTTTCATAGCCCAAAAATTCAGATTTTAAGTTCTTTAGCATGCCAGTAAATCTACTGACAAGAGGCTGTTGCTTCAGAGGACACTTACAAACCATCGGTCTAGGGCGGACTTAAACCCGCTACCTTGGGATCAGTAGGTCAGCATCTAACCAACTGAGTCATCGAGTGCGTCACGAAAATACAAAAACTATTCCTTTAAAATTTTCAGAGTAAGAGAAACAAAGAAAAAGGCTTTATTTAAAAAAACTCGTCGATTTTAGTATATCCCCATTTATTATTGTATTGCTATAGCACAATTTCGCATTGTATCTCAGTTTTAAAATGTATTAAAATGTAGTTTACAGGCCGAAAAAATTAAACTACAGGATACAAGTCTTTATGAGCATTTAGCACTATATCGCATTTGAGAAAAAGAGCAACACCAGTACCACTAGCACCATCACCACCCCCACCACCACTACCACCACCGCCACCACCACTACCACCACCATCACGAAGTTCACACACGCCACAGACTGGATATATCCCTGTTATTTCTGCAACTCTTTTAACGCATGAAGGGTTGTCTACTTATCCCAGGGCCGGCTGGAGTGGGCCACCTGGTATGTACGAGTAAAATATCTTCCCCTTTGAAAGAAAAAAAAAAAAAAAAAAAAGGCGAAATGATACCTTATTTTAGGCAGATGTCCTGGAAAAAAACGGTACACAGAACGATATCCCTTCTTCTTCTCAGTTTTGCAGTGCGGATGTTTGTATGTGGAAACAATTTCAAGGCTTGCACGTACAAGCATGGCGTTCAAAACCAGACGATTCCACGCCAAGTTATTACGGAGCTCAATTCAATTCCCAAGGAGTTCTGCAAGAAGGCATTCCAAAACTTCAATTTAAAAGTTCGGCCTTGCATTGCCTTGAATGGTGCCAGGTCTACCGCTATGTGGGAAATCGATTAAAATACCTATTAGTCGTAAGATATATTCAATAACATCTATATGAAGCTTATTATAAACATAATCCACTCTCATACATTAAATCAAAATGTTGAGTCGTCTTCTTCAGTTTAGCACGGCTTGTAGCACGGTATAATCTACATAGACATTTTTTTGCTCTTTCAACGTGTTTCTTCTTGTTCTATTTTGCTCAGCAGCTTGGAAAATGCTCGTTTCTAATTTTTATTAATTTCAAAGTGTATCTAAAATTCCTTCTATATTTTCTCTTCTTCTAGTTAAAACACAAAACTCAGAGCCATGCAACATTATAGGGTGACTGTATCACTTAGAAGCCTTAGATTTGTTTCCCTTAAGGTGCTTTGACTACCTTTTTATTGTTCCTTATTGAAGCAGTTCTTTCTTCCTAGCCACGCATAATTTAATTACTGTTCTTTAGGGCTAGGGCTTATACAACGTAGAGATTCATTGCGAAGGAAGGAAGGAAGGAAGAAAGAAAGAAAGGAAGGGTTGAGGTGAAAGAACTATTTACTACCTAACGCTAATGGTCAGGGAAAGTCATATGAATGTGTCACACATTAGACATTCTTATTTTGTAGCCATCTCAATGTTTAAAAACTCTTAATTTTTTTAAAGTAGTACAGAATTATGGTTTTATATTTATAGTGACTCCGTTATATTTAACGGGTATATTACTGATAGTTGAACTCTCTGCTTAAGGGTACAAATATGTGAATGTTTTAAAGTTTATACCTCAAGCAACAAGGCAAAGCACTAACATGTATGCACACTTTCATTACAATATGTCTAGTACTTTTTAAGTTGTTAATTGCTTAATTAACTATTTTTGAATTCAAGTAGGTGTTCTCCATTTAAAATCTTATGAAAAATCTAGCTACATATTAAATGTCTATTTTGGCTAACAATTGTTTGAGTCCCCATATATTGTCTCTGTGTTTAGGGAGTAACCCCAATGCATCAATCGACAACTCCAAGAAATTACATCTTCCAAGAGCATAATACAGCCGGCTTCAAGAATCAAATGGAAATAGGTGGTACACGTCGCAAGACTTCACCACGACAGATGGACTCAGTCGACCGCCTTGTGTAACCCACACACTGCAAGTGGAGACGGAGGAAGACTGGAACAAGATGGGTAGGCAACTTCAGACAACTAGTGGGCCATAGTGTTCCTCTACATAATTTGAAGCAAATCGATCAAAAGTTGCATCATGTGGGACATTCCGAACATGTAAAAAATTATTAAAAAAAAAAAAAAAAAAAAAAAAAAAAAACCAAGAGACAGCTTTGAAATTCTAAAACCATGTATAAAACTGTTTCTATCTACCAGTAATTGATATCAAATACATGCTATGAAAATAAATTATTAATATCTAAACAATAACCAAACGTATATCCTTAAAGAATTTCGCTCAATTATTTGTGCTGTTAAGTTATTTTAATAAAGGCCCTCTGGTGATGGAGGAGAACAACTGGACACAGTACTGTTTCATTTTTAACAGGGCTGGACAGTATCGACCCAGTTTACATAGGTGCGAGTGAGTGTCTGTCAAGCGGAGACTTCAATTTCCTGCAGCCTTCGGGCTAACGGGTTCGATAATGAACTTGACCGTGTATGTATGTGTGTGTATGTATGCAACGGCTCAGCGCCCACCTCAGTGATTCAATCCACTCTTCTTTGCTGCCCTACAAAAACAAGTGTATCACGGTAGGCACTGTGTTTGTCTTTTGTTACCATTATTCACGCCGCAATCCGATAACTCCAGTAGTTGTGGCGCTTAAAGACTGCAGTCTATGGACTTCAAAGAGCAGGATATTGTGCTGCAATATTTCATTCAGTTGTCTCATCAGTGAATGTAAATGGTTAATGAAAAACCATCTATGTTACATTCACATTGACTATCCACTCAGTCATCTACAAAGTGTTCTTACAAAGCTTAATCTTCTATTTATTTTAATCGAGGTGAAACTTCATTAACATTTAAAACAATAATGCAGCCCGCCTTTGTGATGTGTGGATAGCGTATCTGCTTCATATTCAAATAGTCTCGAGTTCGAATCTTATTTATGATGAGTTATGCGCATAAGTTTTTCTTCCCTCTTTCCCTTATGCTGAGAAGGTGAATGTCAGTAGTTTTGAGCCTTATGAGCCCTGGGATCATTTGAGCATCATTTCACTTATTGTATTTACTCATCGTCCGATATAACCTACCAGGTTAAAAGAAATGTTAAGCTTAAAAACGAACAATGCACTAGGCTAAACCAGTAGACTGATTTTTAAATATTGGACTACTATGTGATAGCGTTTTAATTTCAGCTACTTTCATGGCTGCGAGAAAAACGAATAGCGACTTATCATTTGAAAAAAGAAAATTTATTATGTGAATGTTCAAATCAATAACAAAAGAATATTTCGAAAATACTTAATGTCACAAACGCTTTTTTTATCTGACATAAATTGTGTAGTTTGACGAGATCTACATATTCTTCCGTAATTTTTCCTACCTCTTACGGTTTATAATTAAATAAGTTATCGACAATGAAGGAGTTCACAGGCTATTTCCAGAAAATACAAGATATTCATCTTGTTTAACACGAAAATATATGGTATTTTAAATAAATAGCCATTTTTAGGAAATAAAAAGTGGCGAAAACTTTTCCTTATAAAGGGAGTTTTCCAAGACGATGAAATTGAGTAGCAGATTTGGTACTTAATAGATTTTCCGTTTTTGGGGTTATGATGTTCTAGAGCATACACAAACACACACATACGAATCTTTCCCTAAAAGTGTTCCAAAATGCTTTCTTTCGGATGGAATACAATAATTTCTCTACTTGTACTTGTAGAGTATATTACAGAAATTAAAACGTTTTGATGAATTTCTATAGGGCTGAAACATTCAGGTATATTCATTAACGGAGATTTAGCACCTCGTCCGAAATGTGATCTTTTCTGCCTATGCCCCTGATGGGGCACCCCCGGAGGATGGATAAGGCGAATGGATCCTAAGGGCGGCTGGAACGTTGCCACGATAGAGCAGAGAGCAGGGTCCCTACATTTTCCCAGCTAGACGCACTCCGGTAGAGCTGGCCCAGCCCGGTTTCTGTCCCACCACTTCCGGTTTGTATTC
Organism: Tenodera sinensis; assembly: GCA_030765045.1. NCBI lineage: Eukaryota > Metazoa > Arthropoda > Insecta > Mantodea > Mantidae > Tenodera > Tenodera sinensis. Next base: position 40,033,318 of record CM060965.1, read on the forward strand.
CCAAGGGGACGTGGGACTCGGAAACCTGCCCCTTTCCCCCCTCGGGCAATAGAATCCTGGAAACCAGTAGGCTCGCCTTCGAATCCGGGGCACAGGATTTCCAAACACATTTATTCTCCCTGTCGTGCTGCTGCCGCGACGCTCACCGGCGGTTCCAATACTGAAAAAAACCTAAGGAATAAAGGGTGAAATGAAATGATTAATGTAACGAAGGAGGAACAGGAAATTCTGAAAATATGGAAATCGTTCCCAGCATTCACCTCGTGACTTGAGAAAACCTCCAAAACAACCCGTGGGTCAGAAAGGTTAGCCACGGGAATCGAACCCGCGACCTTTCGAATATTGTCCATAGACCTTAACACCTGAGCCATCCTACTCGGTCGTCTCAGATAATCTATGCCCTGTTGATTTCAAATTGTATAACAAATTTTAAGAACATTAAGAAAACAATAGGATACCTAAGTACGAAATTTATTTTAGAAAAAATGGAACTGATGTTAAATTCTGTACATAAAATACGCGAGCCGTAAGATTCAATAAAACAAGGTTAAAATACGGAAAAATACGGGAAATATGACAGAGGAACTTGGAAGCTTTGTTACAGCTGATGAAACTTCCATATTTCGTAGTTTTGAATACGATTTTGACAATCGAGCTGTTAGACATACTTTTTAACTGCTTCAGCGAACAAAATGAAATAAACCACACCGTTCCTCTCGTCTAACGAGATAAGAAGTAGCAAGGAATGAATAGCTCTCAGATAAAGTGATCATAAAACAAATAACGACGTACATTTCTGGTCGGTTCTGAGGGCAATTTGGGTGGGCGCTAACGACCGGACCGCTGAGTCTGGTTGTGTGCAGAAGCAGTAAAATTCTGCTGGAGTACATACATTCCGTGTAATGTATACCAGTCCATGAAACCTTCCGTTGAGGAAATGGTCCGTTATTCAGGCGGGCTGTGAATTCTTGCTTTAATTTATTCCGCGTGGCTCAGTAAAGCAGTGAAATATGGTGACTTCACCTGCTATAATTTCTTTATTTTACGTCTCTCTTTGTTCCAACGTTGCCACTGTCTTAGGCGGAGATTCTCGTTCCTCATTATTGCACGCGAAACGCCAAGTCAACCGGCTGTAGGAATATAGGGTTGGCAAAACTGAAAAGGAAATAATGACTGAAATATTAATCTTACCACCTATTACGGTCACCCTACATTTTTACTTTCTCTAGTTGTAAGTAGAGGAAGTATTGTATTCCACCCAAAAATTAGGTGTCGAGATTTTACCGGAAATATGTTTTGAGATCCCCTGAATCAAAAAAAAAAGCATTTTTAGAAAAAGGTTCGTGTGTGTGTGTGTGTGTGTGTGTGTGTGTGTGTGTGTGTGTGGGTGAGGGTGTGTGTGTCAGTCTGTGGACAGCATAACTCAAAAACGAAAAGCAGTTAAAAACCAAAGTTGGTATTTAAGTTTAATATCTTTCAAGGATTTGACACGAAGATTTTGAAGAAAATAGCCCCACCCTAAACTACGAAAGAAAATTTTACTGCACAAAAAAGTACATTTCGCTGAAACACACAATTTATGTCAGATACATATATATTTGTGGGGGAACCATTTCCAAGATATTATTTGCTTACATTTTCCAAAACTTAAAGTTATCTTTCAATCGGTCTGGATGGCTCAGTTGGTTAGACGCTGGTCTACTGATCCCAAGGTTGCGGGTTCAAATCCGGCCCAGACCAATGGTTTTTAAGTGTGCTTGAAAACGACAGCTCTATGTCAGTAGATTTACTGGCATGTAAAGGAACTCCTGAGGGATAACATTCCGGCACACCGCGACCTGATTCTAGCAATTGACAGCGTCGTTGAACAACAAAATAGTTTAGTTTCTCAAACAGGAATGCGTTATTCATTTTTTTATCTGTTGGTCATGCAACAAGAACAGAATTTCAAAAGCATCACATAGCAACCCGCTTTGAAAACACTCAAGTATCATTTAAAGTCTATTACGTTGCCATATTCTCCTAACACCTATAAGAAAGTTAGCAATAAGATCTCGATTACGTTGAAGCAGGTGGAGGTAAAAGCGTTTGCAAGAATAGTTTGTCCAAGAGTAGATAAAGTCATGAGATGCAGCACATCAGATGTTTCACTTTATGAAGTCAGAATGTGATAAAAAGCCCAGTCCGTACAGTATATACGTATTTCTTACTAAATAAAAAATAACAAAAATTATACATAATATCAGGGGTAGTTTGAAGTGAGACAATTGTTCGGTAAAACCTTCGTGGTGCGCTATAATTTATAAGTGACTGAGAAAGTAAAAGAATGATAAGCTTTCTGAATTTTTTCCTCCATTCCATGTAAACGAATTTTCCAGTAAGAATGCCTGCTTGCGTGCAAGTAAATATTTTTTTCTGCGATGGGCAAGTGGGGAGAGATTTATGGACCTGCATTCTCTTCACACATGCCCCAACAGAATACCAGGGATGTCTACTTTAATCTTGCATGTACAGACCAGGGGCAATGTTTCTACGTTATCCCATATGAGAAATTTCCTCCTTTTTCCCCCCTTCGAATCTTATGTAGCGAGTTGATGTAACGCGGATATTGCAAACACTTCTAGAAGATGTTCCATGCCTCATTACCATCCATCACGGCTCATATCTTCATGATGATGTTCTTTGTATCCTTACATGAGAGACAAGTCGTTTTTGGCATATCATGCAAATTGAGTTATATGTCTGAGCTCTTTCTTTGCCCCTGGAAGGGAAATTCGTCACGTCATACGGTAATGGCAGTTTTCGAGGAAAGCAAAGAGGAAGCTCGACAGCGAAATATTCCTTAAACCTTCCTTTGTGTTGTCAGCTTACCACCCCGTTTCACTTCAGCTTTTCTAGCAATGGAGACCATTTGTGTTTTGCTACTTCAGTAAGAAATTAACTTTTGATGTTTTAGTGTAATAAATTACCAAGCGAGATGGCTCTGTGCTATTGTATGACACTCGCTTTCGGGAGACCCCAGTTTAGACTGTCCATTCTACCATGAGTCTTCAAGGCTTTCCCTGGTCGTTAGGGGATTGCCGAGTGAGGGAAAAGGGAGGATTCACCATAAATGATCATCTAGTTCACTGTACAATAACGGTAATAAGCATGTATGTTTTGTATCAAGGGTTGGTATTGTTTGTGGAAAAATGTATTGGAATTTAATTGTTTAAATTTATATATGAACCAAGTCAGACCAAGACTGTTTTGAAATTTTACAAAGTGATGGCAATCCCAACTTTACTTTATAGCTCAGAAACGTGGAACAAACGAACTTAGACGAATAGAAGCTGTTGAAGTGAAATTATTAAGACCTTTAGCAGGTGATACTTGGCATGATCACAACAGAAATGAAATAAGAGAGCAACTACGCATCACAACCACCATATATAACAGAAGCATCTATGGACGCTAGTATTTCGAATGCCGGAACACAGACCTATAACTACAGACCAAGAGGCAAAAGACATCTTGGAAGTCTAAAGAAACGCTGGAGAGACCAACTTCCAATCTGAAGCGGAATAGGCCAAAAGGCCTAATCCTCGAACGTTATTAATGATTATATATACATATGAAGGGTTCGGCTGTAAAAGATGGTAACTCACAAAAAATGGAAAACTAAGATAATCAAATTGGTACTTAAGCCATCTGCTGTAAGTAATAATGAACTGTTGAATTAGTTGAATATGCACTTAACAGATGGCGTTTACAGTCAAATTAATTACTGTAACTCACAGTTTCACATAGAGCATGTTAACCATCACAAGATGGCCGCTCACAGAGTAAACCGCAGCAATTTTTACCAAGTTCTGGAAAACAGGTTCATATAGCTTATAAAATGCATCTTTATTTGGGTGTATGAAAGGTAAGCTTATTGCACGTAAATATACCAAGAACATGAGGAGTAGAAGATCACAAACTGTCAAATATCTTGTTCGTCATGAGGGAAGAAGTATTATTATTTGTAAGAAAGCTTTTTGTCAGTACATGGACTGCAAAATAGTAGAGGTAGACTTGAGCAGCTTGTGAAGAAAATGAAACAAGGTATTGTGTCGCTATCGCCTGACAAAAGACGAAAACATGGAAATCATCCTAGAAAGTAGAATGATTCAACTTTTGGAGCAGTTCATGAGCATATTAATAAGCTACCGAGACACAAGAGTCGTTATAGTCGCAAAGACAATTCAAATAAGGAGCTTGTGTCCATGGAGTACTCTATACCTAATTATTATGAAAATTATAGGGATGTGTTTTGCAAAGACAAAAGCATTACTCCAGCTTATAGTGACAAGTATAGACAAATTTTCACAGAGTATTTCAACAATAGTTTCAGAACACCAAAACGTGATACCTATAAAGTTTCTGATTCACTGCATTTAAAAACAGAAGCAACTACTGATGAGACTACACGGAAATCATTACTTCAAAAACTGGAACTTCATGGGAAAAAAATCTGAAGCTGGACAATATCTCATAACTATTTACACAGAAAAGGCTCGTAATGATGGAAAGTATCTGGTAGTAAACTATGATCTCCAATAAACACTCAACTTGTCAGCAGGTCCTGCATTCAATCGTCGAAAGCTGTTCACGAGCAATCTAAATATTCATGACTGCGGGGGCGAATACTGGTACATGTTTACTTTCTTTTGTTCTTTCTTTACCTGATTACCCTCCCCTTATGTAGGACTTAGAAGCCTCTGCCTAGGATCAGACGCCTGTCGGGGAGCACAGGAACCTACGGACCGGGCAGAGTGAAGGCCTGGAAGCGACAGACACACACACGGTCTTTTTCTAAAAATGCTTTTTTTTTTTGGATTCAGGGGGTCTCAAAACATATATGTGAAATGTGAAATCTCGACATCGAATTTTTGGGTGGAATATAATACTTCCCCTGCTTACCAGTAGAGAAAGCAATAAAAAGAATTTCATGAGGTATATGAAATTATATTATTCATATTTGAAAAACTAACCGTTATACTTGAGAGGGAGAGAGAGAGAATTTCATGAGGTATATGAAATTAATTGGTCATACCATTAAGCTTTAAAAAGAAGGGAAAAAATTCATACGTATGTGGGATTAATTCGTCATTGAAATTTGAAAAGGTAAGAGTTATACTTAAAAAAGAAGTGGAAAAAAGAGTTTTATAAGGTATATGAAATTAATACGTCATTCCAATTTCAAAAGCTTATCGTGAAACATCGAGTATGCCGGGTAATACGTTGTAACTGTGTATAAAAGCACCTCTAAATATATTACAACTCTACCCCTTCCACAATGTATATACTATATGAAAATTCGTCCAACAGTATAATAAACATTTCTGCAGCCATAAGCTGCAATTAATCATTTAGTGCTCCTAATTGTTTGCTAACTTTGTCCGCGCTCTTGCATTCTCTCCAACTGTATAAATACATAAAATACAGCACAGTAAACCCTAATAATACCAATAACATTTATACATATCTGATTTACTTTATCATGTTAGTTTCCAAACATAACAAATCATACTGTTTAAGCTATTTTCACGTCTATTATTCCATGCTTTTTCCACGCAAGTTTATCGTATCCGCTAATGTTGTTATGAATACCATAGAGAATTTTCCCAATGCCGAGATTATATTGGTTTAATGCATTATCACCTAATCTGTCTTCATTACGGTGGTTTGTTCGATTATCCCACGCTCTGATTGACCAAAATCCATTGATGGCGTGTAAAAGCAATTTACAGGAAAATCACAGTGTATCTTTCCTGTAGAAAATAAGTCATGAAAGAACTAAATTGATAAATCGATTTTATATTCCTGATTGTTTGGAACGTACCCCGACCATTATTTCTGATTGGAGACTTTCATTGTTTCTGCTTTAATTTGAGTTGGCAAAATAACTTCTGGAAGCGATATAGTGGTTTTCAGAAGTCAATTTGAGAATATCCTAGAGTGAGTGAGTGAGTGAGTGAGTGAGTGAGTGAGTGAGTGAGTGAGTGAGTGAGTGAAGTGCAGTGGAGTTTAAGGGTCTCTCGACAAACAGGTCATTTGGGTCCAAGAATATCATAAATAATAATGTGACAGAGTGATAAGAAAGTCCGGTTACTTTTTATGCCACTTTTTTTTTTTCTTCTGAAACTGAAGCACAAAAAATACACTTCTGTTGTTCGTCGTTAACACAGACTACAGTTTTTTCGTGAATAATGTTATTATATTTTATATTTATTATTATTAATATTTATCATCATTATCACTATTATTAATTTATTATATTTATCAAAATAAGGCCAAGGCGAGTAAATACCTAAAATAAACGCGGCAGAGCAAAGAGTTTCTAGAACGTTCGTGATACTTCTGGCTGCCGGTTTGCTTTTGAAATGTTCTAGAAAATGGAATTTCCAGAAAAATCTATGCTACGTGATTCTCGCCTATGAAAACTTGCGGGACGGTGAGAGGCCGAGCAGTTTGTGAGACAAAAGGCAGAAGTTGTAGCTGTTTTATGATGGAATCGTGAGTATAAAGTTGCAAGATCACGAAATAACTATTGTCTGTGATTGGAGGAATTTTCTTCAAAATCTTCCTCTCGCATCCTTGAAAGACAGAAACTTAAATACTCACTTTGGCGTTTTGACCGACTTTTCGTTAAGTTATGCTGTTCACAGACAGACAGACAGACACGAGCGCGCGCGCGCGCACACACACACACACACACACACACACACACACACACACAAACACAACCACACAGGAACCTTTTTTTTAAAATACCCTTTTTGTATTCAGGGAGCCTGAAAACATATTTGTGATGAGATCTCGACATCGAAATTTTGTGTGGAATACAATACTTCCCCTACTTACAATACATAATAAAGCAAAAATGATTAATCTTTCTATGAAACAGCTCAGCCACGCTGAATAGAAGATTATAGCATATAGAGGTTTTCCAAGTTATAAGACAGCGCCCAAAATGTCAAAACAGTAAGAAATACGAAGCGTCTGTAATCTGGTTCAAGCGCGAACTTCACCCGCAGCCATATTACATTATTGAACGTATGTGTAGTGCTGGCGCATAGCTACTATTTATTTATAATAATTAGGTATGTACCGCGTTACTGATCTGCGGTAATGACATGTTGTGTATTATGCTTTGAGTGACGTATTAATAATATAGAGTTCCAGATAACCTATAGATATTAAAGGCCGTTCGTGTATGTATTATCGTACTATGCGGGTAACAAAAGGAGTGAAACAGCCACCCTGGTAACGAGTACGTATTTGTTACTCACGCTATGGCTACCCAATATTTGGAGAAGTAGACCTAGTTATTATCCTCTTAAAATTTGATGTGTAACATTCACATGATTTTCTCAAATCACCATTGTTTATTTTTATCTCCTTCTTAACACTAAAAGCTCTAATATTTTGCTTACACATAACCCTTTACAAAAGCTTATTCTTTTATCTAATAATACTAATACTAATACTAATACTAATACTAATAATAATAATAATAATAATAATAATAATAATAATAATAATAATAATAATAATAATAATAATAATAATAATAATAATAATAATAATAATAATAATGATGATGATGATGATGATGATGGTGATGATGATGCCACCGCGCCCGGGGCTAATGTCATATCCAGGCTCGTTTCATGACCACGAGAAGAAACAAATATGAAATTTCTATTTCTCTCAGCAATCTTGTTTCAACGGCAGTGTGACAGGTTGCCCCATCCTGTTGGAAATACAAGTCTTCCACATTCAATTCTTGCAATTGCGGTCATAAAAACTTTTGAACGGAGAAGAGCGACATTTTCTACCAATCGACAAGGACGAGGACCTCCAGGTGATTTGATATTCACTGTCAATCCTGTATCTTCAAATTTTCTTACCCGTCCCTGTACTGTTCACACGCTGGGCGCCTACCAGAAATTACACGAAGTCTTCGAACAGTCTCTGCATAACATTTTACTATACTAGAAATGCACTTTCGAAATCTGAATATGTTCATGCTTCGTGTATTGCTCTATTTAACTCATAACGATACGCACAAATGACAATTGACGATGGCAATCGGTAATCGCAACATAAACAGATGAATGTGGCTTAAATTTCAGGTTCTGCAAACTAACAAAGTGGAAGAGGCGTGTAATTTAAAAATTCCGTTTTTTATGAGACACCCATTAGTAGATTAGAATAGTTTCTAGCAGCACATCTTTCACTGGTTTCCAGCGGAATTTCGTTGTTTGAGGATTACAAAATTTAGGTAAAACCATGAATTTTTGTACATTTTCTTTCTTTATATATTTTTATTTAGTTTTAACTTATTTTAATTTTAATATGTGTAATATACATTTATATGCATTTTAGCAGTTTTCTGTTGCAATAGCCGTAAAAAGAGCATATAAAGGATGTAAATTATTTTGTGCTAAACTGAAATGTTTGGAAATGCCCCGGTATAGTAACCTAGGATCCGGGATTTGACACTCAGATTTACTTTTTTCTAGGCACAAAGAGGACACAGGAGGTTGAAGCTGAAGTAAAATCTTTCATATTTGGGTCACTGTACGCTGGCTTTGATGTGAGTCGAGAAGATATATCGTGGATGTGATGGTTCAATTACTGTCGTAATGAACGGAACATCATACAGGCGGACAGCGCCGTGCTTGTCCGACATCTGTCATGAGCAGACACTGACTGTTTGCAATTTACTATTCTAGAACATACCCTGCCTTGTTTTTATAACCGCCGCCGCCGCCTTCTGCAAGCGTCATCTTTTCAATCAAGCTCTCCCTAATGTTGGCACTTCGTTAAAGAAACCATACCGAGTTTCAAGAAACAGATTCCCCAATGCGTAGTTTTCACAATATTACATCAAGCTTGATTATACTCTCTTTTTGCGTATTGATAATGTTACGTCTATTATATGTTAGTTAAAATAATGCTCGTAGGCCATACTCATAATAATAAGTTGTATATTAGTGATACTTAGGTTACAAAAATCTAATGTGACTAATTATGCTTACTAAAGCGTATTACCGACTTATTGCAGGTTGACCACGTATGGAATTCCACCCAGAAACATGATATCGAGATTTCACCACATATCCATGGTTTGAGACTGCTTGAGAAAGCGTTTTATTTGGAAAAAGGTCTGTGTGTACGTATGTCCGTGAGCATACATAACCAAAAACGAAAACTGGGTTAAATAATATGCTTGGTTTTTGACTTCAGCGTCTTCCAAGGATGTGACATGAAGATTTTCTTTTTTAAAAGTCCATCTCAAACTACTCTTTAGCTTCAAAATGTTTCAAAAATTCTGATTTTCTCAAAAATGACTAACGATTTTGATTTAAATACCGAGGTTTAAGTAATTAAGACTACAAATAGTCACAATTATGACACCTTAAGGTATTTTAAACTAATATTATAAAACAGATCTTTGTACGTAAATGTAACAAAGTTTAAACATTAAATGAAGCATCGTAGTCTACTGAAGAAGAGGATTACAACGTACTATCTACACGAAGCTTATAAAACCGTAAGGTGGTTAAGTAAAACGACAGTTACAAATTGAGGTTATGAATTTAGAAACATAATTTTGAAGTCACAACTACAAAACAAGGTTAGTTTACTTTTATGTAGAGATCTTGGTATGTATGTTATTTTTAGATATAGGTATACAGATGTACATCTTTTTAGATATATATTTTGTTTGTATTTGTAGATATTTTAATTAAGTTCCTGGAATGTCGTATATATTTAAACATTTGTTCATTATTTTCAGTGATCTTTTCCCTGAATTTACATAGATAAAATAAATCTTTCGATTATTATTATTATCCTTATTATTTCCATAATTTGTATTTGGTCATTCTGGTTTTGTTTCCAAGCGATTGCATTTTTATGGAGGCACAAACCTCTTATCAACACATGCCTAACTTCTGCTACTGCGATATACTGCCTATTCGCTACGCTTTTATATCTTCCTTTTTAACAGGGATTAAAACCCGCTAAGCTTAGCGGAATTCAGCATTATATTGCCATCCGTTGTAACTACAGACAAAAGAAGATTGCGCTGCTAGCACACTAAACCGAAGGAATTTATTATGCTTGATTCCCCGGAACCTATCTGCGGCGTACAACTGACTCAAATGCAAGAACCACAAAAGTCAAACCAAACCAAATTATATTATTTTTTGACATTGTATTGAGAGTATTCCTGACCCTAAAGACGAGTTCGCTACCTCTGAATCCAAAGAAAGCCTTCTTGAAAATAGTTGACGCATGTGTCTGTCTATGCAAGTGCCTTTGAACAGCACAAGTGAAAATCCAAAATTTGAACAAATACCAAACTTGTTATTTAAGTCTCCTAAATATACGACCTGAAGATTTTAAGGAAGATCCTGACCCCAAACTATGCTTTACATGGAAAATGTTTCCAAATCTTTTTCTTTCTCAGCATTAATATTCGTTCTTAATGAATCGAACTGTTGTATACATTTCATTCTTTTAAAGTCTTGCCGATTTTCAGCTGTTTCTGGGAATTGCGTTTTAAGGTTATGGAATTTTAAAACCAGTTTGTTTATCGGTATTCCCTTCATATGCATAAAATGAAAAGGCTATTTCTGCAATTTTTGTCTCGGTGTAGATAGAACATTAAGATTTCGTAAGAATCTTGTTCATCCCTAATAAAACAAAACACCTAAAATGCTGTTTTGTAAAATAAACTTGGTAATCTGGACATTTATTGTGGGAGTAGATTACTTAATCGGTAGAGAAAGTAAAACTGTGAAAGTAAAACAGTAATAAATTGGCAGCTACCAAACATACATGTATAACGTCTATTGTTTCTACTTTAGATCTCAATTTACCCATTACGTAATGCTTACAGTCATAGTTCGCGAAACATGTTGCCCTTCAAGATCAAACAAGGTTTGTAATACACTTGCTCTTCTGTAATGCACTGAATCTGATTCTCATTTATTTCTCATCAGCAGTAAACCTTGTTTTCCTCCATTTTGTTGCCGGAACATACTTTTTGATTATGTATTGGCGCCGTTACTCCAAGTTATGGCCACTAAAATCAGAAAGCATAAGATAGCGGCTCCATTCTGGTATGCTATTCCCCTTCCTGAGCCCTTATCTAGAGCGATGGGGCTGTAAAACCCTGAACTGGCATTGTAGTATGACACTACATGACTCCAATATCCGCATATGGCATTACCTCATTGGCCGATCTCGTTCAAATTCTTTTATAGTTCCCCATCTTCGTAACTCAATTTTGCTTCAGCATCTTCACAAGAACAGATATTCTCGTGCTATCATGCACTTGGGGCGGGCATAGTCTTTTATGTTTACTTAGAAGCAAGCTCATGCATAAACTTAACGTCAGATAACACTTTTTGTTAATTAGAATAATAATAATTGATTATTTAGTTGATCAGTTATATTTCGGTAAACATTAGTGTAGATATACTCAACCAAAGGCCGACTCCGAATCTCAGTGATAGCGTGCGTGCCTCTGGCGCAGAGGACCCGGGTTCCATCCCCGGTAGCGGACTGGAAATTTTTCTCCCGATGGGAGATCTGGCACGGGATAAACTCACTCAGTCTCATTACGTCCCGGAGGGGCCAATTGAGGAGGTAGTTAATGGAGAAGTAGCTACCCCAGGTCGTGAAGGCCGTATAATTGGCAGGGAGCGTTCGGGGTGCTGACCACGTCCCACCCTCTAGCACTGCATCTCACTCGTGAGGCGTGTAGTAAGCAGAGGTGGGGGACGGAGCGGTCGGGCGGCAAGCCCTTCATGGGCTGTTACGCTGCATATGGGTTTCATATGCACGAATGATGTTTTCTAGGTTTACGACGTTTAACACATGACTCCGCTGGAAAGAGGAATTGCATGTATATTTTATTTCAACAAATTTTAGATATTTTTTCCCTTGAAAAAATATATTTATTTATATAAATATATTTATTATCTCGTTTTATAGTCCTAATTTTTCACATTATTTCCCCATATAAAATATTCCATTTTTGGAGATAAGAGTTAAGAGAGGTTTCCAGATTAGTAGATAGAAATTAACAATTATTTCATGAAAATTAAACAAAATATTGTATTGCACCAGTAAATGGCCTAAACAGATATGATTAAGTACTATACCCTTTGGTCCATTTGTGAAATTGCTGTTTTCGATTTGAGGTGCCAGTTTGATTGGTCAACATAAATGGACGAACAAACCAAGAATACATTGATAAGCTTGCAGAGTTTAATGAAATGATTGTATTGATACCAATATTTAATTTTCATAGAAGTCTAGATTGCCAAATCAGAATCTAATTTCCATATACGTATGTTACAACTTAGATATATTGGCATCAATACAATATAAAAGAGCAAGGTCGAGGTATGAATGCTGAAATGTAAAAGATAAAAACATAAGTTAAGAATGTACGAGTGTCTATAATCACTTGTTTTTCGTAGTAGTTGACAACTCTATTTCAGGTCATGATGATGCTGGGCGTGTACGACACATGTGCAAATGAGGTTTGTATTGGGATGCCCAGCTCTGGTGCTTCATACAACCCACTTATCTACCCAGTGTGTGAACTGCAAGTTCCCACGAGAGTATAGAATTTCCAGGTGGATCTGTTGTTTTGCCTATTCGGTCACTTGACCTGAATCTCTCCAATTCCACTTTGGAATTCATGAGCAGATTCTATGCAGAGCCAGATTTTGCAGAAACGTCTGCAATATGTCTTCAAAATGACTATGAACAAGCTGAGACTATGAATACTTCGAGCTGCAATTCCTGTATGGTGTCCACTACGAGCATCTAGGGGGATGGAAGGGAGCTCTATTTTCGTACGGAGAGTTTATAGTATATGTTTGGACATGTTCACGAGGCATTTTTGTTTCTTTTCATTCAAGGTCTCGTTTTCAGAAGCCTGTCCTCAAAATGAGTCAATTGGTTTACCTATGTATAATACAAATGCATACAAAATATAAATGACGGATTCGAATATCACTGATACTACTCCACTAATTTTATTTCCGGTTGCAAAGAAACTACAACGCCGGGCGTACTAGACGACGACGCCACCGCCGCCGTCGCAGTGTTTCAATGTGTAAATGGTAGGGACCCTGTCCACTTCTCTGTCGTGACTCCTTGGTTCGGCCGCCCCACGTCTCCTCTTGCGTCATCCTTTCTTCCGGCGCTGCATAGGTACGAAAGATCTTCAAGGTCGTCAAGGTCATATCCTATCTTATCCTATCATTTCTATCCTAACATTATGAAACAATTCTCTGGTCCTATCCGGCTACCCAATAAACGGATTTATATCACAATACAAAATACAACTACTGCGAAGTTTTTACTGCACGAATCATTCATTTGTTTTACTTCTGCTGCCTTGCGCACCAAAGCAGTAAATTATGTTGATGGAAAGTATCCACTTTATCGGCTGAAACCACGTCACTCTGAGAGGTTTTACGATTCTGGTAGAGGAATACTCAAATTCCAAAGGAGCCATAAAGCAAATGTATCATTTCTGACTCTATTGTTTGCTCTTATCCTGCTTTAAATATTTCTCTTACCAAGGTATATTTCTTAATGTTATTTTCAGTTTAATTTTCCTGTTTCACTTTGGTGGCATTATTGTATAAATCTCAAAATCACTCCTTGCTTCTCTCACTGCCTCTTTCTCCCTAATTCTTTCCCTTCAGCTTAGCATCCCTTTCTTATCTCCGCTCATTTTTACTCTTTGTTCCGTTCTCTCCCCAACCACTCTTCTGTGATATCTCATTTTATTGCCTTTATCTTCTCTCCCTTTCTTTTCTCTCTTATATGATGTTTTAACTGGTAAATAAAACCTCTTTTACTGGTGGAAAAGGTTTAACATACAGAACCTTCTTTGTGTAGCGTCTTTTAAGTGCTGGGGTCATATCGGGAACTTCAACTTCAAAACCAACTAACTCTTCGAATGTACTTCCTTACTGTTGGCTTTTCCTGGCTTTTATTGGGAAACACATTCACTCCCATATTCACACTTCCAGACTCTGCGGAGAGTAAGGGAATGCTTCCTAGTGAAGAAACATTTCTGCACCCAGCGGGAATCGCCACGGGATCCCGTCTTGAGGTCTGCCTCTCAACTATGGTGACTGACATTGGCTAATGCGGTACGTCTGTACTGTTTTGAGTTTCGCAAAATAAAGTCAGTGTTGGGCATCCACATTTTCCGTTACAAATCCCAACTGAAATTCTCCCAGGATTCTTCCCTACCCTCACATCTATTACGTCACCAGCGAAGGATAATTAGGAAGGGGAAAAATAACCACTTGTTTCCCCTCAATAACACCACTGGTTTAAAGAAGCTCTGTAAATCTTTTAGGGTGATAATCAACTTTTATGTTCTACCACCAATAAATTTAAATGCCCTTCAACCAATACTTCTCTAAGTTTCATAGAGAATTCACAGGTTGTTTTTCTGGGAAACGTTTTCTTCAATATTTTTGTTCATTGAGATACTGCACACTGAATGAAGTGGCACTGCGGTAAGGTGCTTACATCGGGATGTCCTGGGCTCATCTCCCCGCGACTGACTGACCTAACCTAGATTTTTTCGCGTTTTTTTAAAATTTGTTTGTTTGCTGGGAATACTGGGTTGAATTACTTCATGTGCGAATTTTACTATATATATTTCATTTCTTTCTTCACCACCATATCAGGCACCTGGATATACTATGATCCAAAGTTTGTTTGCTTTTCGATGACCTACAGAAACAAGGCATTGGTTTGCAAATTCTTGGAGGTGCAACACCTTCAAAGAGGAGGCTAATACATTGAAGAAGAAGAAGAAGAAGAAGAAGAGGAGGAGGTAATACACACTGCAATTTTCATAAATTATGTTTGAAATACTCAGTATAAGTTCGGGAATGATGAACAAAATTAAGTTTTGATTTACGTTATACTTTAGTTACCTGTGATATTATTTTTAAAAATACGTTTGCATTTTTGGTTTAAAATGGAATTAGATATTTCTGAAGTATTACATATTTTAAATAACCTAAAATGTTTAAAAGACAAACTCATAAGGGTAATTAAATTGTATTTAAATTCATTTAATATTGTAAAATTTAGAATTTTCGGGTTGCATTTGGTTAATAATTAATTCTTTCATAATTTTATGAAGAATTTATCATTGAGTGCATCTGTTAGTTTCATTTTTAAAAAGCTTGATATAAAACGAGATATTTTGTATCCTTTTGTCAGTTCTCTAAGCGGAAACTGAAACACATTAGTCATACACATACTATTATTTTAAAAGTTCGATTTCTGGTTTTAATGTGGCTCATTATAACATTAATACATCCAAATAGGAATTATTAAAAAGACTCTTGGTTACAATTTATTGTATACACAGATTTTCGTTTGTGTTTGTCGAGATTTCTGCTTGCTTGTTTTGATTCATAAAGTACAACAGTTAAAAATAATAAATGCTTCTGTGTTTCTTATATTAAATTTGTATATTGTAAAATGAAGTTTAAAATTTGCTCGTTTCTCTTGTGACATTGTCAACACAGAAAGACAAGTGATAGAGGATCTTCGTCATGTCTTGCTGCTTGAGAAATAGGCCCTTTTCCTTAAATCGACTGCAAGCGATTGTCTGAGAAGAGAGTAAGCCATTTAATCAATTCTCGCAAGCTTAAGCTTCTCGTTGGCGAAATGTCAACTCGTGATTTCCAGGATATCACAAATTGAATGAAACTTTCCTTTACGTTTAAAAAAATGCACGAAGAAAATGGAAGAGGCGGGAACAAGATTGCATGTCAGCTGCTGCGGATAAAAAGAGAGCAGATGAAGACACAAGGTAGCAACTACTAGTGTAGAACGAGAATTGATTCCGGGAACGGTTAGAAAAATGTTCGCAGAAGGAAAAGAAGGGCGAAGCACTTTTCTAGCATGTTCGTTCCATTCGGCTGTCACTAAATGGTAGCTTTATATGTGCAATAGTTTTAAAATATCTTACATCTGGGAAGGAGAACAGAACCTCGCTTTCCACTTTAACGGTTTCTTCTACTCAACCATGTGTTTATACTTATTTCTTGCGGTTCTTCCAGTGCTGCCATCATCAGGTTTCCGGATATCTTCCAGAGATACAAAAGTACAGTGTGAACAATTTCAAACTTGCCTAAAATTAATCACTGAAATACAGCTGGAACAACAACAGCTGGAACAATGGGCCAAGAAGATACAATTACCATAAAATACCAAAAAGCGCCTGAAAAGGGAGTTACACTAAGACAGTTAAAATGGCAGAGCGACTGGGTCCATAACCAGAGAATTCTTCCCGATCGTCGAAGAAAGGCCACAAATGAAAATAAGTAACACTCCGAACCTGACAGCAATTATCAGTGGACACGGAAACACAAGGACGTACTATCACAGATTTAAGATTTTAGATAATCCATACTGCCCATGCAACATGGAATAAATCACCTAATTTACGTGTGTCCAGTGTTAAACAAAGAAAGACAAAATCTGGTCAATAGAACTCGTAATGAATGGCCAGTGAATCAAACCGCATTGGTCAATTCATATTTCACATCCTTCAAATAGTTTAATTCCATTGATTTGACAAACTCTGAAAAGCTAATTAATAATTACAATATAAAATGGTCATGTGAGTGCAACGCATAAGATTTTTCCATGTGATTACTAACAACAATAAGTGAAGATGGTTTCTGCATATATATGTACCTGAGACCATTTTGCTTAGTTTGAAATAATTTACAGGAATACATTAATGTTGAATAAACAATTTAATCACATAATATGCAAGGTAAAACTATAATGTTCCGCCATTAAGTTTTTAGCGGCAATGCCAAAAGTCACCCCTAGTGGTAGATGGAGCTTAAAATTGTTCAACAGGGGCACTTTGAAGCATTTTCAGTGGCAATGGGAACATTTTCACACTTAATATTTAGAAAAAGAGCAAAAATCAGATGCGTTGCACTCACATGACTTTCTCTACTTTTGTACTAACCATTCCTACAAACTCTTATCCCTATATCTGCTTCGTGTTGAGATAAACACTTGCAGAAATTATCTTATTTGCTTATTTCCTTGTACCTGGAATAGACCATTAATATGTAAAAAATGAATAGTGATTTGACAGAAGTATAAGTCACCCAAAACTTACACAAATAACGAAAAATATCTCCGAAATGGTTCACTCTACAAACAAATTTATTCAGACATAAATTGTGTGTTTTAGCAAGATATACATTTGTTCTATAATAAGATTTGTTCTATATTTTACGGTTTACCAGTTATGCAAAAGTCATCCAGAGTAAATAGAGGACTTTATGAGCTATAGCCAGAAAATTCAAGATACACATTTCATTTGTCATAAAAATATCTCAAACATGGCATTTTAGTTAAAATCGTTAGACATTTTGAAGAAAATCATAATTTTCGAAAAATTTTCCATGTAAAGGGTAGTTTAAGGTGGAGTAATTTTCTTGAAAATCTTTGTGTCTCATCTTGGAAGTACATGAAACTTAAATAGCAACTATTGTTTTTAATCGACTTCTCGTTTTTGAGTTATGCTATCCACAGCCTGACAGTCACACACACGGATCTTTTGCTAAAAATGCGGTTTTTGATTCAGGGGGCCTCAAAACATATATTTCTGGTGAAATCTCGACATCGATTTTTTGGGTGGAGTACAATACGTCCTCTACTTTACGTAGTAGAGAAAGTAATAATACTACCACAAAAAGTGATTCCTAACTGAAGAGGAAAAGCAATTTGAGATTTTTCACCACAGAGGGATCTGTTTTCACATTATTTTTGTGAAATTAATATACGAACTAATTTTGTCTAATTTCCTCTAGGGATGATATAACAAAACCCATTCCAAATCCAGAGGTCCCGGCGTCTATTCCCGGCTGGAGGGATTTCTGGCTGGAGGGTGGGAATGTTTGGTTAGCCAGAATTATTGCGCATCCTCCCTAGAGTCTGGAAGTGAGCGTGTGAATTTAATGTTTGTAAAGAAAACCCAGCACAAACAAACACCAAGTTATACAACTGTACGAGTGAACATCATTGCTGATGTTCCTGGTTCCTTGATAAAAGTAATACAGAGTGGGCGCGATGTGACGCACGTGTCAAAGCGCTGGGAAGCCTGCATGTCCGTCATATGAATTGGGGATCAACAGGACTGCCATGTTGCATATTATGACGCTATCCAAAATGCACCGCAGTAATGGATCGACATTAATTCCAACGAAGCAGGTGGACGCACGCATGTGCCTGGCGCAAATCAAATTATATTCCCCTGTGACGTGCCATTTGCCGCTATCTTGCGGTTGATTTAAATGCTCGCCTCAGGTTAACTGGGAGTCCTGATTTGTATTCCTTGCGGCGCTTGCAGCCATCAGTGCTGACATCTGTATCGCTGAGAATCTGCCCTGGACATAGGCTTCCGTAATCAGGTTTTAAATGTTCCATTTATATGAAGCTATATAACATTAGGTCATATCGGCAGCGATTATGTCCAATCGCTTGCAGTGGTGTTAATCTTTGTGTTGGTCTGTGCGTGGTTATTATTAGGGTTCGAACCTTTATACGGCTATCGCGAAATGAGGCGATTGCAAGTTACCTGTCACATGGACAGTACGTGACGTCATTGCGCGAGTACAGTGACAGCACAAAACACAACTGGGCTCACTGCATATAGTGCATAGTGTCAGTAGCTGCACTCGCACACTAAAACACCTTCAACACGAAAATTGAAATTTTCACGTATTGTTGAACTTGTATAAGATTTAGGGAGTAAATATTTTAATACAATTAGTGATAGTATTAAATGTAAGTTACGCAACAACGTTATTTACAAAGTTCGTGTGCCGACTGTACCCAACCTCCTCTGTGCTGTGATCATGTGACAGACTGACTTGTCCCACTTCCTATAGTCTACACCCCGCAACCTTTTGTTCCCTGTATAAAGGTTCGTTCTAGTTATATTAAAATCATTCTGCCAGAAACTAGAATTCTCGCTAAAGAAACATTCCCATCCTGATTGGTGTATTTGTATTTATTCCTTATTTGCTTACAGTTGGATTTCTCTCCTGTTATTTCAGCAAATATATTTATTTTCATTGTACAAGAAGATTTCTTTTCGTTAGTAAATTCTTAGTTCTATTTCATAAGCACAATATATATTTGATAAGTAGTTTCTTTAAGGTTTAATGGACAGGAAGGACGGTTTAAATCTTATAAATCCATTTCAGAACTTAGAAGTGCCATATGTTTCATAATACGAATTGAACTACTCAAAAAGAAGACCTACTCTGGTATTGAACTACTCAAGAAGAACATATCGGATGTAATACATTTCTAGGACTTTTTCTGCTAACTGTAGCAGAATTATTAAATATTTAAATCAACTGTTTGAAAATACATTTCAGAACTTAGAAATGCCATATGTTTCATAATACACTACTCAAGAAGAACATATCGGATGTAATACATTTCTAGGACCTTTTCTGCTAACTATAGTTTATATTTATACATAATCTCATACTCTTAACGAAACGTTAATTTTTTATGTATTCCATGTTAATCAACACAAACCTTTGCAGAAATAGTTTCATTATAGGTTTCGTTGTAGATAAAGGAGGAACAGAGTGAATCAAATCGATAGTCAGATGTTCAAAATCGGGCCATTGAAACGACCGAATAGGAAAAAGTACTCTAAAATGACAAAAATTGCCTCATACAAGATATAAATATTTTACAAAATTCTTTCCAAATGAAGAGGAAGTGCAAGTCATGCCAGAAAATCGAACAGAAATACTTTATTTTGAGGTTGGGTTTTAATCAAAATATGTCAAGCCAATTTTAAGAAAATAAAAAAATGAGAAGTGTTTCTATATAAAGGATAACTTGTAAAAGGGGCTCCTGAAAAAAATTTTAATGTATCTTTGGAAAATATCGGGTTTGAATGCCAAGTTTGGTATTCAACTGAGTTTTCTCTTTGAGCTGTCGCGCGCGCACGCACACACGCACACACTCACACGATACCTACACAGTCGAAATCTTTTTCAAAAAATGTGTGTTTTTTTTTTTTTTTTTTTTTTTTAATTTCAGGGGCCTTGATGAAATTTCGAAATCAAAGTTTTGATATATATATATATATATATATCTAAGAGCAAGTAATAAGCTTGACATTTTTTAACTGATGCCTTCATTTTTCCTTTACTTTACTGTATCTTTCTCACAAACCATTGCCTTTATACAAAGCGAATTAGTCAATCCTTTTGTGAGGCCATGCATAGATAGGACAGAGGTGGGTGGGGAAAACGCTCTCAGCTACTACAGGCTTGTTGGGTCAGCCACAAGAGCCCTCCTAATGTTACACAGCAACCGCAAGGATGATGGAATGAGAGCTGCCATTCGCGAGCGGAATGTTCCTTCTGATTACATTATGAGTAATTTTACAAAATTTTATTATTAAATACAGTAAGAACGTATAAGCAACAGCAATAATTTGTAAATAATTCACTTTATCATTTAAGTAACGTTATGTATAGCAGGCGGCCCTTCTCGTCCGGCATCAGGGTAAGTAGACAACCCTTCATGCATTAAAACAGTTTTAAAACGCAACGGTGCGATTCCTATGAAGCGGGCGCCCGTGGCGTGAGTGAACTTTGTTCTGCCTGTAACAGGAGACAAGCGGGAGAGGAATTACTCAGGCTTCAACTATCGTGTGTAGCCCGTGATAATATACAAGAACAGTCTGAATATTTTCCACTTCACTTACAGGACTTCATTTTACAGGGAATAAACAGCTGCTATTGTCTAACATTATAAATTACAGATTTTAAATTGCCGTAACGAAGTACATGCTAACATGGGGGCGCATAATGTTTCATTGGCACTTGTTCGCTTCTTATTAATGTTATTGTATTTTATTATTATTTTTATTTAATGTTATTATTTTTGTTTGTATTTATTATTATTATTTTTACTATTATATAATTGAACTATTATGTTTTATATTTTTTATATTAATATTAATTTTATTATTTTATTCATACTGGCGTATTTATTATAGCCATTATGTTTATGATTGTTATATAGTATTATTATAGTATTAATATTAATAATATTAAGTAAACTCTGAAGCTTTCCTGGCGACGAACATATTGTAGACGTTCTCGGGCTTCAAGCTAGTTGTAGTAACGAAGAGCCATCCAAATATTTGGATATAAATTGTTTATTTAACTCACTGTCGCGCAAATACTGTATGAACAATGCTATACTGCATTTATACCTTAATTCGATAGAATTTAGTCACAATTTAATGTTATAACGTCATGGAAAGTTTAATTTCTAAGAGAGATTTGGCAATGTCACGTTGCTGCAGCATGAATTTCCTTCAAGGGCAGCTGAGAGGAACGAGGTAGGAGATGAACTTCCACCAGTTGCATCTCATTTCGCTAGGGCAATTTGTTTGCACAATCCTTCAACACAGGTTAATATTTTTTACATAACATTGCTTTTTAGCTCACAAAACAACCAAAGTATAGGGTACGGTCATAAGGCTTTGTGATATTAAGCCTATTTATATTATTTTAACCTTTATAAAATATCAGAAAATGTAGCTTTATTATTAATTAAAAACACACCGTTATGAAACAGAGCAAAGGGAACTTAGAACCTCCACAGTTAAAATTAATAACATAAAGGGCATAGGGCCTGTCAGGTATTGTAATAAATAATTTTACAAAGCTAATTATACGTTGGCGTTATATTTTCCTCTATCAGCTGTACACCTGAAGCTGTTTTTGGACACTATTGCATCAAAGTCATATCGGGTGATCTAAACGAATTAGATCCACAATTATATACTGTGGATGTTTCTATTTAACAGGGATTTTATTACATTAATAAAACACACACAATTAATTGGGTATTTTTTCCTTTACAAACTAGAAATTAAAATCTTGAAAATATAAATATTGGGAGTTTTTATAATAATTCATTGATGTGGTAAAACAAAAGAGTTGAATAAAATTCCCTCTGCTATGTGACTGGCAGTGAAACAAGCTCGAGGCGTCCTTGTGCTAATTTACATAGGAATACAATCCATAACATTATCTCTCTGACATTTAATATTGTATTCTTGTGGTTACACACAGTTGCGGCTCTGCTTATGAATTTAATTTTTCAATGTTATCTTTATGTGCATCTGCCAACCCTCGCCTGGGAAGCATCCCATTATTCGCTGTAGTTCACTCTTCTGCAGTGGGGTTCATATCCGAGATCATGTGCAGAGATATGGGAAACATTTTATTCCGAAAATGTTTATTTCAACAGTAAAAACTTTAGAGCCATTTCCTTGGTATTATAATTCTTAAGGGGAGGGATTAGTTCAATTTTATTAAACTATATGTCAGGAAGGTATCTTTGTTATTTCAATTTCTTTCTTAAGCTTCTTTTTTTGCCAAAGTTTAGAATTTATTTTCGTCTTCTTTGTCGTCGTCTTCTTATTCTTATTCTTATTCTTTGTGTATACGACAGTACCCTGTTCATTCTCCTTTTATTCCTTAGATGCTGTCTGGGTCTTCCTCTTGTCTTCTGTTACTTTTTTGTTTTATTATGCCATTTTTACTTTCTCTGCTGGTAAGTAGGGGAAGTATTGTATTCCACCCAAAAATTCGATGTCCAGATTTCACCGGAAATACATGTTTTGAGACCCCCTGAATAAAAAAAAAGCATTTTTAAAAAAAGGTCCGTGTGTCTGTCAGTCTGTGGACAGCATAACTCAAAAATGAAAATTCGGTTAAAAACCAAATTTGGTATTTAAGCTTATTGTCATTCAAGGATGCGACACGAAGATTTTGAAAAAAATAGCTCTACCCTAAACTACCCTTTACATGGAAAATTTTTCGAAAATTTTGATTTTCTTGAAAATGGCTCTAACGATTTTGATTAAAATGTGATATGTTTGAGATATTTTGATGACAAATGAAATGTATATCTTGAATTTTCTGGCTATAGCTCATGTAGTCGTATTTACTCTGGACGAATTTTTTATAACTGGTAAACCGTTAGAGATAGACAAAATCTTGCTGTACAAAAAATGTAGATCTTGCTAAAATACACAATTTATGTCCCAATAAAATTTCTTGTAGGGTGAACCATTTCGGAGATATTCCTTGTTATGTGTGTGAGTT
This sequence comes from Tenodera sinensis, assembly GCA_030765045.1. NCBI lineage: Eukaryota > Metazoa > Arthropoda > Insecta > Mantodea > Mantidae > Tenodera > Tenodera sinensis. The sequence goes on from CM060965.1 coordinate 40,056,612, forward strand.
TCAGAAAACTTAGAACTTTAGCGAAATGCAACAACATTGTTCATTTTTTTATATGTTAATCATGCAAAGAGAACGGAATCTCAAAGGTAAAAAAGATTTGACTGTCGCACAAAGCCTACTGTATTCTAATATCCCCCTTGCACCTACAAGGACATAAGCAATAAGATAATTTTTACGAATGTTTATCTTAACTAACATGGATATATAGGAATAAGAGTTTGTTAGAATGGTTAGTACAAGAGTAGAGAAAGTCATGTGAGTGCAACACATCAAATTTTTCATACTTTAACTTGTATATCCTTCTACAATTTCTACAGTAATGTCGATATTAAGAAATAACACTTTAATTTTAAGACATTTAACGTTAGTTTTCAATAAAGTTTAAAAACCTACACACATATTCCCTTCCATATGTATATTTAGTGGTGAGAAAATAATCTAATTACAGAAAAATTTCTGCGCTCCTGGTGGGAATTGAACGTTGGAATTGTTTGAAAGAAAGACTTTTTTTAATGTTTAAATGTGTTTCTATATTTTAAGAATTCGTGACCACGCAAAAATATTGTATAGTATCGTATGTCAAGTGCTGAGAAAACCACGAAAAACCCATGGGTCAAAGTGAGAGGTCGCTAGGATCGAACCTGGGATTTTCAGAATGCGAGTAGTACAGATAATGCAGCGACACTTTGTTCAGTACTAAAGGCGGGGTGTAACCTTCATTGTTTATCGTTCCAGAGCATGTGTTTTTTTTTCTGGCTTTAGTTAATGAGTTTATTTCATACTGAAATGTTTTAAGTTGGTTAAAGCGCATAAAGTCGTTTGGAAGCTGACTATGCCAAATGTGATATAGTTCACGTCATCATGTCTGAGTACTGGATTATGCTGGTAATGAAGTGTCATTTGTCTGATATTCGCGAAGCCTCATACAACCCAAATCACATATTCTCCCTCATGCCTCATCAAACAGATACAATACCAAGGGACATCTAGGGGCGAGTGTTTACGACCCATTGTATTCAGGGGAATATTATACCTACTTATCTTGCAGAAAATGGTTTAAAACCCAGCATCAATATACGCCCTGGCGACATCTTCTCGACAATAAATATATATCATGGTCGCCAGAATGACGTAAATGCGCTTTTTATGCAGAGCAAGAGATGGCGCCACCTTTAATGCGAGATAACATCCGTAGATAAAACAAATGCCGAACTAAGACATTTGCAGTGAACCGTAAAATGGTAAAGGAAGGAGAGAAAGACCCATTCCGCACAGCCATAGATATAAAAACAAAACGAGAAAAGAGTGAAGGTAAGAAAGCTCTTAGCGGCTATTTCCTCTGCCACCAGGTGTTACGGAATCGAGAGCTTTCTCCCTTTTTTCTTGCCATTATCGGGAATGGAAATGCTACGAAAACAGTTAATACCTTTCTCTACTTCTCATGGAGTGAATTACACAGATCCACAAATACCTCATCAGATTCTTTTTACTGCCAAAATCGCGAAATACCAGCAGCCCACCAAAGTTAGTTTTTGAGGTTAGGAAAATGCTCCATTGCACTTTACTGAAAATTATGAAAAGGTCGAAAATGGGATTCAGAAAAAAGGGAAAAAGAAAAACGATCTCATGTGTACTCACCTAACTTTCTCTACTCTGTCTTCTAAAAATTAATTTGTCGACTTGTCTATATAAAACTTCATTACACATTTCTTTCACGTTTAAGATGGATATTGAGGTAAAGCCATAGACACATTTTAAAGAGTGCAATGTAATGACTTTAATTCCAAGCTCTTTGTATGATCAATAAAATAAAAGAATATCGACATACGGATAATAAATTATTTGAAAATACAAACCAATAAGAAAGAATATTGATGAAGTAGTTAATGCCACAAAAATTATTTTACATCAATCGTGCCTTTTCGTGATATCCATACGTAATGTGTAACAAGTCTTTGTATATCTCATGCGGTTGATAAAAATCATAAAGAATAAAGAGGATCTCGCCAATCACAGAAAATTCAAAGACTTGCATACATATTTCATTTGAAACACATGCATTCTAAACCTATAATAATTCACTCAAAACAATTGGAGCCATTTTTGTGAAAATAGATAAGAAATTAAACATGATTTGAAGCTTTCCTGGCAACGAACATATTCAAGATGTTCTTGGGCTTTGAACCAGGAGAAAAAATGGTTTCCTTGCAAATGTTGCTTGGGGTGGGGCATTTTCTTCAAAAGCTTCGAATCACATATTTAAAATATGAACTTAAATACTAAATTTGGTATTTAACCCATTTTTACTTTCTCTACAACATATAGTAAGTAGAGGAAGTGTTGTATTCCACCAAAAACTTCTATGTCAAAATTTTACCGGAAATGTGTGTGTGTGTGTGTGTGTGTGTGTGAGAGAGAGAGAGAGAGAGAGAGAGGGAGAGAGAGAGAGGGAGAGAGAGAGTGCGTGTGTGTGTTAGTGTCAGCGAACAACACAACTCAAAAACGTAAGTCATTTAAAAATCAAAGTTGGTATTTAAGCTTAATGTCTTTCAAGGATACAACACGAAGATTTTGAAGAAAATTCCTCTACCCTAAACTACCCTTTAAATGGAAAATTTTTCGAAAATTTTGATTTTCTTGAAGATGGGGCTAACGATTTTGATTAAAATGTAATAAATGTAATATGTTTAATATAATGTGTATATAATATATATATGTGTATATATATATGTGTATAATAATATATATATATATATATATATATATATATATATATATATATATATATATATATATATATATTAATATATTAATATATTATATATATTATATATATATATAATATATTATATATATTATATATATATATAATATATTATATATATTAATATATATATATTAATATATATTAATATATATGTGTATATAATGTGTATATAATAATATTATATTTAATATAATATGTTTAATGTAATATGTTTAAGATATTTTTATATCAAAAAATTGTATCTTTTGAGTTTACTGGCTAGAGCCCAGACTTGTTTACTCTAGATGACTTTTGCATAACTGGTAAACCGTAATAGATAGAAAAAATCTTACTACACAAAACATGTATAAAAGCACAAAAATTATGTTCAAATAATTTTTTGTTGTAGAGTGAACCATTCCGTAGATATTGTGTTATTCTGTTAGTTTTACAATATTTATAGTCTCCACAAATGGAAGATCGTTATTAATTTTTTATATCTTAGCCGTGCAAAGAGAATGGATTATCAAAACTTTAAAAGATTTGACTATCGCTCAAAGCCTACTGTATTCCAATATTATCCTTACACCTACAAGAAAATAAGCAGTAAGATAATTTGTGCAATGTTTATCTCGACTAACATGAAGAAGATATAGGAATAAGAGATTTTAAGAATAGTTGGCACCAGAGCACAGAAAGTTATGTTAACAAACACGATAGGCACACAGACTTTTTTTTATAAATATGCTCTTTTTCGGATTGAATAAGTCTTAAAACGATGAAACTTCGATTAAAAATTTTCAATTAAAATAGAGCAATATTTCCTTTACTTACTATAGGTAAATGGGTAAATGTTACTTTTAAAATACATTTTTCTGCTGATATTGTTTAATTTTATATAAAATAGGATAATCATTTGTAATCTGCATTAGTTTCTTTTCAAATTTTGAGTTTTTAAAAACTCAGCACTTTCGCTCATTCAAAATGTTTCAGCCCAGCTCTGTAGTGTGGGGTAGCGTGTCTGTCTCAAGTGGCTATGGGGTAACATTTCGATAAGGGTTTGCCCGTGGTTTTTCCTTATCCTAAGGACGAATGTCGGGTAACTCTAAGCTCGATAGATCCCGGGTTTATTTGAGGATCATTTCACCAATTTCTTCCATCGTCTGGTATAACTTAAAGGACGTTGATCTTAACACATGTTTGAAGTTATCTATTTTTCGTCTAAGTCCTCTAAAACGTGTCAAACTTATTTTGAAAACTCGTCATATAGACCATCTGCGTTGAGCATTTAGAGTTATTAATTCTAAGAAACATCCAACAGAAATTGTTTTCAAATTACTTTATCATCACAAAATATAACGCCCAGAAATTATATGACGGCTTATTACAGATAAGGGAGATGGATATTTAGAAGAAATAAGCTTTTTAAAATGTCATTTTAAGGAATGTTTGGTAGAGGAAAGTGAAGTCTTAGATGGTGATGAAAATTGCATGGTAGATTTATTTTCCAGAGGTAAATTTGATATGGGAAAATTTCCGGAGACAGTTCCTTTATCTAATTTAACTGCCGTTACAATACAGCTGTAAGAAGACAATTAAAAAGCTTCCGTTTTTTAGTGCGTGCAGCATTTTACATGCAAAACAACTCAAAACAAAGATGTAAGATCTTTGAAATATGACGGACTAGAATTGCTATGATATGCCCGTGTGTTTAAAGTGTTTTGATATACATTAATTATTAATACCAATATAATATGTGGCATACACGTGTATTAAATGTATATTTTAGGAAAATATCAAGAAATATTTAATTTTAAAGATCAACCTCGTTCCTTTACGCTGTTTTTTCTCGGAGCAGCAAACCTAAACAAATCAATTAAAAAATTAGCAAATACATTTACGACACTGAATGGCGGGGGACGATCAAAGAGGGCCGTGAGCTACCTTAGCGCATAGAATTGTTATCTGATAATTCTCGTAAAATGTAATTTAAATATCTAACTATTGTTTAAAAATAACAATCTATTTCTATAAAGCAATAGAATAAGTACGCCATATGATCTAAGATATATACAATTAAAATGGTTAAAATTGAATGAGTAGTTCAAAATTCCTTCCAACAAACATGAGCTAATTTCCCATACATCTATTGAGCATAATGTTGAAATTTTGTTTATTATATTTTATCATATGGACTATGATCAATTTTATGTGGGAAAGCCAAGTTTTCATCCCAGAACATTCTAGGAATCCGCAAAAAACGATATCGTAAGGACAGTTATTTCCAAAAGTGTGTATTTTTTTCTAAAGGGATGGCTGTCCAAAGATATTTCACAATGTTGGGAAGTAGTAACGGTAATAAGCGAGCTAATAAAGCTTAAGAGGGGCATTTAAAAGATTTTCCTTGATTTTACAACTTTTTACCTAGTTGGAGAATACATATTTGGGAAATAAGCTCCTAAGATACAAATTGTTTCTAATAATAACATTTAAAAACCTATAAAGGATTGCACTTTGCAGCACTATCCGACATAATAGCAATTGCAATAGTGTTCGGTAAAGCAATATTTTGCACTAAAAATTAGAAAAATATGGTTTACTATTACAACCGAACGTTTTAGTTCGAAAGTTTCATTCGGTTTTGTAATGTGTGCAAATTTGCGGTTTTCACTTGTTAGTTTATTGTTAGTGGATGCAGTGGCATAACTGTTCAATACGTAATTAAGTTATAATGGCGCACCATAATTATTACACTATATCTAATTGGAATTGCGCTGAATATCAGTTTCATCCGTTCGATAACAGTTATTTGCTCACCTACGGTTAATCTGCAACTTGCTAATGAGTTTTCAACCTGGATTGATTGAATATTAAAGATGCGTCTTACATTAAAACTACACACTTACATTGATTTGGTTAAGTGTAGCAATGAAATGCGCACCATACCAAGCGATATGGCTCAATGTAGGTCACATTGGCACCAAACTTTAGATTTGTAAGATTAATAACTTTATTAAGAAACGACACAGATAAATAATTGTAATAAAGAAAATAACATACCTTAAAATCAAGCTATAATGTAAGAAGCACAAGTTACAATTTCATTCTACTATTAGATAAGAAGTCATTAGCCAGGCAAATTCCTATTGAGGCAAAGCAGCAATTAGGTAAGGGTGTTAGGCATTCTGGCGAACTCAGTACAGTAAACAAGGAAACCCTTAGCTCAAGACTCAGGCATCTGAAACTCAGCAGGTTCAGAAACAGATACTTGCTGAAAGCGCACGTATACGTTTTCTAAAAGCAAGAAAGGGAAATAATTTTTAGAATTTGGCAAAATCAAAGGGTAAAACTTGTGTTTCAAATTCCGTTTTTGTTTGCAAGCCTAACATATACAAAATGAATAACGATGTTCCGTTTAACAGAAGTATAAGTTCTCCAAAACTTTTACAAATAACAAGGAATATCTCCGAAATGGTTCACTCTACAAAAAAAAAAAAAAAAAAAAAAAAAAAAAAAAAAAAAAAAAAAAAAAAAAAACAACCACCATATAAATTGTGTGTTTTAGCAACATCTACATTTTTATATATATTAAGATTTGATGTATCTCTTACGGTCATGGGCTATAGCTAGAAAATTCAAGTTATACATTTCATTTGTCATAAAAATGTGTCAAACATATGACATTTTAATCAAAATTGTTAGAGCCATTTTGAAGAAAATAAACATTTTCGAAAAATTTTCCATGTAAAGGGTAGTTTAGGGTGGATCAATTTTCTTCAAAATCTTTGTGTCGCATCCTTGAAAGACATTTAACTTAAATACCAAATTTTTGAGTCGAATACAATACTTCCTCTACTTAGTAGTAGAGAAAGTAAAAATTAAAATTACATCATCAACAAACGATATATATATCAAATAAAATAGGTGATAAACTGCATCCTTCTCGAGTCCTTGATTTATTTTAATTAAAAATATTTATCTCGGCTAACATGAAGTATTCTTTGTAAGAATATGTTGACGAACGGGCAGAAAAAGTCACGTGAATGTGACACATAAAATGTTTATTTTTTCACTTTACAGACATACGTATCTACAATGATTTGGTTCAGGCTAACTCCGATGAAATCACCATATTTAATTTTCACGCGATCGTACAATACTTACTTCATCTATTATACAATTCTATAAGCATCGTTCCTAGGACACTAAATATGTTATAAAGAAATCGCTGTATAATAATTTTTCTGCCAGTACAAGCTCAACACAGTCAAGCAATGGACATCTGCTCCCTGAGGATGTCCCCTACAAAACAATCGAATACGTTTCATGTGTCAAGAAAGGTGTCGGAGTGGCTAAACAATACAATAAACAGCCTGAGGTGGGTCACATGATATGCTTGAGAGGAGACTGAAAACACTCAACTGAGACCAAAGTTGGTGTCGTAAAATAAACATGGCAGACACGTAGTGGACGGTAAGAGAAATTGTTTTTGAGCCAGGGTGTAAGCTGCGGACTCTATGGTAATGCCCAGCCTTGCGGAGATAACACGGTGAACATAAAGTACGGACTACGTGCTGGTAAAGGTCACACTCTACTCTACTCTTGTAGCAACTCTAAGGATTTTCATGAATAATGCTGAGAACAATACCTGCATCGGAATACTGCTACAGACGTACGTACGGGGTTCAAAGTTTTAACACGGAATGGCTTTCTCAAACACGTCTGATGTGTGACTTTCTCTACTCTTGTACTAACTATTCTTACAAACCCTTATTCCTATACCTTCTTTATGTTAGTCGAGATAAGGACACCAGGAACTGATTTTGCTTTTGCCATACTCAAATTATGTGATTAATTCAATTTCAGTTTGCTAGAAATCGCCTTCAAGAGGCCTTAAACACTGGCGCATTTCTCTCAACCATGACAAATGTGAAGCAATGGTGTTTACATTATGCAGACCGGAATATCCACCATCAGTAACGATAGCAACAAATTCTATACCCTGGAAAAGTGACAGAGAAACGGTGAAATACCTTGGTGTACTGTTTGATAGAAAACTCACGTGGAAGCCACATATAAGTAACAAACTCAAATTTGCCCAAATAAGACTGACAAAACTTTATCCACTTCTCAACAAAAAATCTTCGCTTAAGTTAAAAAACTGCATACTACTCTACACAACTCTTTTAAGGCCGCTTTTACTATATGCCTGTCCAATTTGGGGAGGAGCCAGTGCTACAGAAATTAAACGCATCCAAACGTTTCAAAACAAAATCTTACGTATCTCAACTAATGCGCCATGGTTTGTCAGAAACAATCAACTACACAGAGAAACTGGAATCAGTACCATTCAACAGTCCATTTCTTCACAAGCCGAACAGTTTTACAGCAATCTAAAGAACGTTCCTGGATCTATTCACTACTCTCTTGGCAGAAAATCCAGCTTTCCAACACGCATCAAGAGTCGTCTACCACTGAAGCAGTTATCACAGCAAGATCTGATTTAATTTCAACTAATACTGTCAGTGAGGGGCCCAATGAGGTTTACCTCATTTCAATGTTACTTATTATATTTTATTTATTGTTATGTGTATTTCAACAATGGTCTGTAGAGCGCACATGCGCTGATCGATCAATAAATCATTAAAAAAAATTTCAGTTTATGCTGCTAATTAGCTTGATTTAAATGAAATTTGGGGTGTTTAGAGAAAAAAAATGTTTCTACATTCAATAAGTGTATAACACTTACATTAAATTTAAAAGCCTTTGTGCAAAAGTGGTATAAGTGAGAACATGTTTTCTAACAAAACGTTGTGTAACTCATACTTCTGGTGCACTTCTCTCCATAAGCTTTCATTCTACAGCCATCTTTTTTTCTGTAGTAGTTAATGGATAATTTGATATGTTAAACAAAAAAAAACTCTATTATGTCATTTAAATTAGGAAGGTAAAAAAATCTTTCATATGTAATGACTGAAATTATATATATTTTTTACAAGTAATTTTTTTTTAATTACAGTAAACTTAATATTTCTAAAAAAGGTGGTGTTTACTAGTGAAAGTAGATGGCCATATAGCTACAGGAAAATTTCAAGTCAGTATCTTTAATGGGCTTTGAGAAAAGTGTACCACAAGTGTTAAAAATGAAGTTACGGGAAATTGAAGTTATAGTTAAAAGTGCAGTTTATGTTTATTCACATTCAACGTGGAAGTGGTTGTGGAAAATGGGGGCGTGACCTTGCGCCGCCATATTTAAATCACCAAATTAAAGGGCTTATTACCCGTGTGACATACCATGTTTATATATATCATTTTAAAGCTTAAGATGTGTACTATTTTTTAGAATAAAAAATAAAAATTCGATGTTTTCATGCAAACTCACTACCCGGTGTCCCTGATTTGTGACTTTCTCTACTCTTGTACTATTCTTACAAACCCTTATTCCTATACCTTCTTTATGTTAGTCGAGATAAACATTTCTAAAAATTATTTTCCATCATTTTGTAGATTCAAGGGGAATATGGGAATACAGTAGCCTTTGAGAGACAGTCAAAACTTTGAAATTCCGCTGTCTTTGCCCGGCCAAGAGACAAGAAGTGAATAACGATCTTACATTTGAGGAAAGTTTAGGTATTAAAAAACTCACACAAATAACAGGGAATATCTTCGAAATGGGTCACCCCATAGAAAATGCATTTGGATATATCCTATGTGTTTCAACGAAATCAATTTTTTGTATAGTATGATTGGTCTATTTCATATGGTTTATGCAAAAGTTATCAACAGTAAACAGGACTACATAACGTATAGCCAGAAAATTGAAAATATACATTTCATGTAACATTAAAGGGTAATTTAGGGTAGCGGAATTTTTTCAAAATCTTTGTGTCGCATCCTTGAAAGATACTAAACTTAAATACGAACTTTGACTTTTAACCGACTTTTCGTTTTTGAGATATGCTGTTCACAGGCAGACAGGCAGACAGACAGACACCACACACACAAACTAAAAACCGACCAACACCCATCTGTAATGAAATAATTGCTGCTGGTTGCCTCATTAAGTTATACATTTTGGTCTGCCGCTCATTGTTGTCACGTGTTGACACAGAGTCACACGAAGCAGCCTGACTGAGCGTCTTTGATGCACGTACCGCCAGTGGGCTGGGGTAGCCCGGCCCGTCCTTTGTTATGCGCCGCGGTCGGCGTCACAACATCTACCAGTTCTCTGTTGTTTCATGCTACTAAATCTAGTCAAACGTATAACATTAATAGTTGAAATTTTTATACAGTCGTATCGATGGCTTCTTACCTCTGGAATTGTTCACTCGCTTATAGTCATATTAATCTTTGAGCTTATATTATTTTTGATTACTACATTAAATTTACACACATTCAGAATCTAATCCATACTTTCAGACCCTAAGGAGGATGGGTAATAATCCTGGCTAAAGAAAAATTCCTACGTTCCAGCCGGGAATCGAATCCCGTACCTGTGGATTTGCATGCTAACCACCAGACCATAGAGACGGTCTAGATGAAATTGTTTCAAACAGCACAACGACTTTCCTACTAAGGTAGATATCTATGAACTAATGTCATACTGCCAACACATTATTTAAACTTACTCTAGAACTAATGTTGAAAATTAAACTTCTATGCAAACGTTTCAATATATTCCCAAGTAGTAATTTTAAAAGGTCTTAGCTCACTAATCTGCTTAAGACACAATGCTACTTATGTAGTAAGGCGTTTAAAATTTTCGTAATGTTTTTGGCCTGCTGTTTCTTTAACATTCTCACAGGAGCTCCTCAAAAAGGTTACTTGGTGTGTCTTGAATTATTCAGTGTAGAATCTAACTTACAGATGCAGCTTCCCGAGCTGCGACTTAATCCCTCTTTGCGCACTCAAACTTGCTCCTATGGCAACTTCTTGACTACGTGCCATGACATGCATCCCTTATCTTTTTCTGACACAACCTTTCAGTTTCTCTATTTTGTCACCAATACTTCAGATCTTTGCTATTAAGCTAGAATACGTGCCTCTTTTCGAAGATAAACCCTTTTTGCATCGTAGAATGATCAAACTTTTCTATATTTAATGTTAAAACACAATGTTATGAAATATCCAAAGAGCATAAGGCTTATCCAAAAAAGTGATACGTTGTACTCACATGACTTTCTCTACTCTTGTACTAACCATTCTTACAAACTCTTATTCCTGTATCTTCTTTGTGTTGGTTGACATAAACATTTGCAGAAATTATGTTATTGCTTATTTCCTTGTAGATACAAGGGAAATATGGGAATACAGTAGGCTTTGTGCGATAGTCAAATCTTTGAAAGCTTTCAAATTGCGTTCCCTTTGCACGGTTAGCATATAAAAAAATAGAAAACGATGTTCTATTTGACAGAAGTAGTTCTCCAAAACTCACACAAATAACAAGGCATATCGCCGAAATGGTTCATTCTACAACAAAATTTATTCAGAGATAAATTGTGTATTTTAGCAAGATCTACAGTTTTTCTATAGTAAGATTTGTTGCATCTCTTACAGTTTGCCAGTTATGCAAAATTAATCCGGAGTAAACACGACTACAGAGGAGCTCTAGCCAGAAAATTCAAGGTACACATTTTATTTGTCATAAAAATATCTCAAACATATGGCATTTATAGTCAAAATCGTTGGAGCCATTTTCAAAAAAATCAAAATTTTCGAAACATTTTCCTTGTAAAGTGTAGCTTAGGGTGCAGGAATTTTGTTCAAAATCCTTGTGTGACATCCTTGAAAGGCGTTAAATTAAAATACCAAATTTTGGTTTTTAACCGACTTTTCGTTTTTGAGTTATGTTGACCACAGACTGACACACGTACACACGCAGACATACACACAAACGAACCTTTTTATAAAAATGCTTTTTTTTTTTTTTTATTCGGGAGGCCTCTAAACATATATTTCCCGTGAAATCTCGACACCACATTTTTGGGTAGAATACAATACTTCCTCTACTTTACGTAGTAGAGAAAGTAAAACTATGAAGACCACAAGAAGTCTTCTTAGGTGAGGTGTTATAGGGAATCCTTCTTCCAAAAATATTTACAGTTATAGTCAAGCGCAAATACAAAGGTAGCGCACTCATTTGTGTTCTCGCTATGCCTATGCGCGCGCAAGCGTGTGTGTGTGTGCATTGTTTAACGCCCACTTATATTACTGCGGCACCGCAGGCGATGACGCTGATAATACATCGAATTAAGATGGAAGAACGGTGGAATGAGATGGCGGGGGAAACCGGAGAACGCGAAGGAAATCCGCCCCAGCGCCGCTTCGCTCATCAGGAATCCCACATGCGGTTGTCGAACCTAAATTCGCTTTAGTGAGAAGCAAATGGCCTAACCACTCGGCTACGGCGCGGCCACCTATTCGCAGATGCCCGTTTCGATCGTATAATAATTGTTTGGAGGTAAATTTTGCTGAATGGCTTACGACGAGAAAGGAACCAAACACTTTTGTAATAATAACTTATAATGTACTTTCATATATATCGCTTTTGTACCGAAATGTGATTGAATAAAAATCCAGGTAATTTTTTGCACAATATTTCACATTGGCACACTGAGTATTTAACTTGATAATGCAGTTCAGCAGGTAGGTAATACTGCGACGACTCACTCACTATTTGCTCTTTCTTTTCTTTCTGAAATGCTCCTCCAGTTTGTCCATTATTCTTTTCTTCGCAGCATCTCATTTTTCTATAGACATATTCCAATTAGGGAGTCTTTTATTTCTTGTGAATAAGCCTGTACTGTCTCTTCTGTAATTTCCACTCTTTCTTCTCTTTGCTCTCAATCTCGAGCATTTGTTCTTACCTATCCTGCCATAGTCCCTTTTCTTTACCCTCCCTTCTCTTTTCTCTGTATTTACCAAGTAGGTAACCATTGCATATCCATCTGATCTCAGCAGTTTCCATTCTGCATAAATTATTATACATCCACAAAGAGCTTGCCAAATAAAGTTACATAGAGCTTATCCTCTACACCATCACGACGCCCTCTTGTGCTCAAAGTGAGCCACGATGATGATGGTGGTTTATTCCTTTATATGTAGAAACAGCAGCAGATAAAAGGGAATTTACGGCCAGCTTGCATGTACGGCTAGGCAATTTTCTCAAGGAAATATTGCAATATAGTTGAGAAATTGGACATTATTCATCAGAAGTTCAGCGATTAATTCCAATCATTGCCGTAATTTTGGATATAACAGACGTTATTGTCCATAACGACAGAAGAGAAGCATACAGCATAGCGTACGAAAGTTGATTTACGGACGTTACTCCAGCTGTATACTTGTTAACAACCAACAAATCTACAAAGTGCTTATTTGCCTTTCGTTATGATAACTCGTGCTGAACTGAAACTCCTATCGTGAACTCCTGGAACTCCTTCCCATTTTCTAACCTTGGAATCTAGCTTGTGTGCTAATTTCTCGTGCTGTGACACAATGAATAATGGATACTTAGGTAACAAAGTCCCTCTTAGTTTTAGTTTCGTAATTTTGTTCTTTAAATTAAATATCTTAAGAAGCTGTCTAAATGTCTCACTTGAGATGTGAATGTTTAAAGTACAACCTGCAACATATCTGAGGAGTTTCATTTCAGTTTTTTTCTATTATTATTTTATTTGATATAATCAAAACTAATCCTGTAAAGACAAACACACGCGCATGCGCGAGAGTGGATAATCTAAAAATGTAGTTCTTTTATTCAAGTGGTTCCGAAGTATTCATCTTTGTTGAACTCTAGACATCGAATATTTAATGGAACATTATACTTCCGCTGGTTAGAACAAGTAAGTTTTAGAGTAAAAATTCCAAAATTGGTGTTACCACGAGTTTCTGGAATACCCTGTACCATCGTCATCAGCTTCAAATGATAGCAGTAAAATGCAACACCATTTTAGGCACACTTAAGTATAATAATGAAGGCTACGTGAGACAGCTTACTTCATTGAATCTTAAAGAAACTCTAATTGGTATTGGGTAACAAAGAAAACTAGCGAATTTAGTGTACTAGAGACAGCGCATGCGCACGGCGTGTTCCGTGCACCATCCTTCATCAATATATGTGTACATTTATGACATTTAGAGAGGAAAACACGCGAAATAGTGTACTTGTCCACGCTCTCTAACAAGCACAAAATAACGATCTTACACTTCATGTTTTCAGTTTACACACGCGCACTGTAGACTCGAAGACTCCTTTCAAGGTAATATCGCTTATGTAATGAAAACTCGAGATTTAACAATGTTCCTAATGGCTTGACTCTTCCAATGCTACCGTTAGATGCCGCTCTGTAAACTTGGTTTAACTAAACAGAGCTTGTTTTACATGAACTTCCACTAAAAAGGGAAATAAGCAATATTTAAACTAGAGACTTTGATACTCGCTGATGTTTGCTTTTAACAAACTCTAAACGTTTTAATGTATCTTTATCTACTAGTTGAGATCTGCTTATTTTCAGACTATAAAAAGAGATGCAGCAATACCCGTATCATTTGTTTCGTCACTTTTACAAACTATTCTCATAAAAGTTTATTTTTGTATCTAGCCCGTGTTAATCATGGTAAATGTTTGCAGTGATGATTTCATTAGTTATTTCGTTGCAGGTGCAAGAGGGATAATAAGATAATATTCTACGTTCTAAATTTTCCATATAATAACCTTTTTTCTATATGTTATGGTTTACATGTTGTACAGAATAATACAAAATTCATTGCGAGTGAACATAAATGCCGATAAGCAAATGTTTCAAAGAAAAAGCTGCCGATATGGCTTTAAATGATAAAGGTAGCACAAAAAAATCTTCAACCTAGGTAAATAATAGAGAAAGTAAAGTTTTTTGGTGCACTTAACCTAACCTAACACTCAAAGTGCCCTTAACACAAGTCGCAGGGAACATCATAACATTCAGATGTTGATATTACACTTTAATTAACCTAACAAAAACAATTATCCAGTCCAGTTACATTTTTTATGCTTTATTTAATTGTATGCACAGCAACAGAGTTCTCTTTTATTGATGTTAGCTCAGTCTTCAGTCCTTCGTGATATTATAACTCCCAACTGTTTTCATCTTGTAACCTTGACTCACTCCTTACTTTACTTCCGCTGTCTCTTTGCAAATGACTGACGATACGATCACACAACACTCATTAACTGCTTCAGTATCTTCCTCTTCGACGCGACGGTTCTCTTACGACGACCGTGCAGACGTAGCCGAGTTGACTGCCGACGACTCATGTCTGTACGAGAACTGACTACTGCTGTCTCGTCTCCTTATATAGTGAGGATGACGTAACACGGACCGTACTCGAACTTCTACAAACACGGCAGCCTCCGGATACTTCTTGAATTCTCGAATGCTCTGAAAAACCCTTTGTGTTGCCGTTTGGTTGTTGTTAGTCACGTGTCTGCTCGCACTGATCGTATGGGAGAAGCTTGACTTTGAGCGCTTTTGTTACGCATCGCGCCAGTGGGATGGAGCAGCCTGGCCCTGACCCTCCTTTGTTGTGTGGCCATTGCCGTCGCTGACGGTGAGCCGGCTTCTGTATAATGCTTTACACTTATTCTCGTGTTTGATGTCAAAAATATAATTTCGACATAGTATGGAGTAAGATACATTACACAGTTGCTAAAAAAGCCATTTCCACATGTCTATCGGAATTGTAACCTAAAGAACCAGTTTCTTAACAATTCCATAAATATACTATTATAACTTTAACTATGTCCTAATTTGTCATTTAAGAATGAAGTGTCATACGGTATTGAAACAGGATGTCAAAATATTAGCTTATTTTTGTATTTTCTAAGAATCACGAATACTATAACATAGCATATAGTAATTATGTTTGTTGAGTTATGTCAAAATAGGGCAACATTTACCTATATTAATTACGAGTCTGGGAAAACAGTCTTTTGAAATAATTTTATTTTGCTTTTTAAAGTAACAATGCTAATCAAAATAGCAAAGTTAATTACTTAGGTGCTCTTATGCTTCGTGAGAATCCTAGTGGAAATCAGCAATATCCTAACAAACAATTTAATTTTTGTGGCAGAACTGCAGTAGTCTTATAAACATTTATAATTCTGAGAGAGACAAGTTATTAATTAATAATGTTAGATCCTACGCAAGGAGAAGTAAATAAATTGAGACATACAAATTTCTAACCTTCAACGAATGAACTTCATGTTGTTGACGCCGCTAGATTGTGTCACTTTTGAAGCCAACTCACCTGCAAAGAAACAACAGGAATATTGTTAATTATAAATTATATTATAGGTAGTAATATATTTTTAAATTCAAGAAACTGTTGCGTATGCACCCTCTGAACTTCTCAAATATGAAAACCTAGATTGTTAAGCTAAAACAAGACACAAAAAGTTATTATTTAAGCAATATATCGAGATAGATGTTTTGAGATAATATACTTATCGGGAGGTCGGCCGCAGGCAGTCGGAACCATAAACAAGATAAGGCGCGTGGTTACCTAGCGTAAACACATTAAGTGCTGTAGCCAGAGAACTAGAACCTTGTGGATGTTTTGACATCCGAAAGTTCTGGAAACTTCATAGATTATGTAAGTGAGCGCTCTCGAGAAGGCAATAAGTGCTGTTTCTGCACGTGATAGGAGAAGGAAACGAAATGAAAGGGAAATGGAAGGAAAATCGTTGTAGATTAGGAACCACTCCAATTTGAAGACAAAAAATCACGAAAACCCAATATCAGAGTAGACGGGAATCGAATGCGGACCTCCAGATTGCGAGTTTCACATGTTGAGTCATCTCGGTCGGTAATACCATTACTTGGAGTAATATTTCGCAAAGCTGTTGAAGCAAGGGGGCTAAGGTCAACATGTCTGGGGCAGTTTAGCGAGAGAGAAGCGATAGAATTGAGTCGATTAACAGTAGCAGAGTCCAGGATGTGTATCACTATCAAGATTCCCCGGCAGATTACTCTATTGTGTAATGTAGCTACTATACCAACCCGTTATCTTGATGAACTGCAGATTCTAACTGCCTACAAACCGATACGAGTCCCTCGTTTTGTGTTGCAGATGTTGACATTACAATGGGCATTACAGACAAGGACGCACGAGTGCAGACACTTTGGGTTCCCACGCTAGCACTCGAATCCTCGCAGGGACATTAAACAGATTATTTGTACGGCATTAGTTCTAACGATGAGTTTACAGGACACACTATTGTCTATATTGTATCACGTTAATATGGGGGTTAAGTTCTCTTATTTTTAACTTATACTACTTAATTCTTATGTAGAATACATGCTTGGGGTAGTTTATGACATAATCTGTATGAACGGAAGCAAGACATTTACAGAAACATGATTCCATTCCACCCAAAAATTCAGTTATCCGGAATGAATAAAAAATGTGGTCTGTTACACTCCCATGACTTTTCTATACTTGTGCAAACACGTATTCCTCCATCTACTTCATGTTAATCGAGTTAAGCATTTGGATAAATTGTCTTATTGCTAAATTTATTGTTGGTGGAAGCGGAATTTTGGAGTATTTGAACATTCCAAGTAATAACAAGCAATATCTCGGAAATTATTTGCCCCACAAAAAAGAGTTGTTTGAAAATTGTATGCTTTAACGAGATCTACATTTTTTTCTGTAGTAAGATGTTGACTATCTCTTACGGTTTACCAGTTATACAAATGAAACCCAGAGTGAAGAGACTTAAGACACTATCACAAGAAAATTTAAGACATATAATTAGCTATAAGAATTATTTTAAAAAATATAGTGTTTTAAACAAAATCGGTGTCGCGCCCTTGAAAGATGCTAAACTGAAATACCAAATTTGAGTTTTAACCGACTTCCCGCTTTTGAGTTATGTGTTCAGAGACAGATAGCTGCAACTATATTAAAACATAAGCGTTGTTCTTAAAATGATAAAATATATACTAAATCACGGAAAACATTCCACTGTGCAAGCCTGATATGTAACTTTTTTTCCAAATTTTGCCATTTAGTTTACCGCTAAGGTGTCTACAAAACAAATAAAATACATATCTTGAACTTTATTGTAACTTAACATTTAATTAAGCTCAAACTTTTTATTCTTATATTGTAAGCAATATCAGAAGAAAGGATATTTAAATCAACTATGTTAAGTAGATTTTCCGGGTTTGTGGGCCGTGGTCGAGTTGGATTGCCTTCCTCCGACGTTTCGCTGAAAACTGCGTCCAGCATCTTCAGGGTCAACCTCTGTTATTTTGGTCTGATAATGCCGACCGTGAAAGCCTCAGCACTGATATTTAAATCTATCAGAATAACTTGCATTAAAATGGGGAAAAACTAAAATAAAGAAAGAAATGCCTATTTAAAAATAAACTCAAAAGGTGTGAAAGTTCAACTACCTACTTTGACCAGTTTTGGATGACTGAAATATAATAAAACTAAATAGTACCTGGTAACTCACTCTAGTTATAATATAACTAAATAAAACAGAGCCACATCTTGAGTCCAATTTATTCTAATAGAAGACGCACATGCTGTATTTGATTATAAAGGAACGAAAGAGACAGCTTTCTAAATTTTACTACAAACGAAAGCAATCTTAATGTGAAAAGGTTTTATTTACCAAAATAATCATACGACAGAAGGAATTCTACCTCAGCTAATAGGCAGTTCAAGTATACTTGACTCTTATTGACGTTACGTAAAAGATTGCACATTTGGTTTACCTCTCTACCGAGCTAAAATGAGACAGAAAAAACTTTTCCTTCTCATTTTGTATAAACATTACCCTCATACTAAACCCTATATAGTCCATTCGAAAGGGATAAAACATATAGAGAACAAAACTAACTCAGTTACAATTCTCTGCATAGGGAATGTTAATCGGATATTTTTGGTATAGGAATGTCTTGAAATGGATTCAAAGGTGACATGTGTAGTAGGAAAGGAATGAATTTATGGCTTAAACACATAATTGAGATTTTCGGGGAGGGATGTTCATGTACAGTATTAATTTGATCCCAATTGGCTTTTCTCGCTAGTGATAGAAATTATGGAAGAATTTAGCGCATGCGCAGGTATGTTATTATACTGAGGTCGTTCATCCCAGAAAACAGATGGCTAAAGTGTTGCATACCTTCCGTATTAAGCCAACAATACGAATGTTAACAAATTGTCGCAACCGTTGTTCTTAAACTTCTACACTCTCCATTTTGCCATCCCTCACAACGTACTAAGCGCTGTTTATTTTTGGGACATCTACTAAATTTATAAATTTTTCACACAAATAAAATTCATCACGTCTACACAGTTTGGAGTAGAGGTAAATTTTAGCCGAATTTTAGAGGAAGTATTGTTCCAAACATTGACACTACTGTTAAATATGGTAGTTTTTGTGTGTTCAAACCATGTAATTGTTTGTTTATAAATATATGCGAGTTTTGCTTGAAACAACTTTATCTGTGAATTAAATGTTATGGTACAAATGGTTCGTGCATCAATTATTTCACTGCTTTGGGAACCGCTGCATAGGCTGAATTTCATTTGAGTTAGTAGATCAGATTTTTGTTTTAATTCTTAAAGTATTTATTTCAGTTTCAATTTTATCTGCTGGAAAGCATTTACATCTCTTTTACAGTATTTGATGCCTCCTTTACGTGCGGCGTTTCACTAAAGAAAACAAAAGCACATCTTTGCTCAGATGTTTAATATTTTAGTGGCGGTGGATAAAAGAACTCGCTGTGTAAAATATCAGTGTTTGGATTACTTGTTTATATTTCCGCACGTGATGTTTTAAAGAGCACCCCGCAATGCTTGTAACACTGAGTAGAGATAAAAGAAGATAAATTCCTACCGGGTACCGCAAATGCGGTGATGCCTAAAACTTTAAATCTTCAGTTCGTTATAAAGTTTTATTGGGTGTTTGAGTTGGGTAGTGCAATGCAGCAGATACGTGGTTGAGAAAGAAAAACGGTCTTTTCATCGATTGGTCAGCTTCAATGCAGGCTTAGAATCACTGCACCTTATACAGCCAATAGTTTCCCCCTCCCCTTGTAAAATCCTAGAGAGTAGCATGTGTCTAAATTTATTTCATCTGAGTGAATCAAAAGTGCTGTGATATTACGCAGGTAAACGTTGTTATAGTGGGCTTTGTATGGTCATCAAAAATTAAATAAACTTATCATAGTTCTTTCGTCAGTAAAAAGCCCCATTCTTTTTTTCGGATATAATCTGAAAAACACCTAGTTGAGTTTAAAAGATTACTAAAAGATAAAGGTTTAAAAGGGCCTGTAGATGAATATAAACTCATTAAAGTTACAAAGGAGTATATTTTCAAAGAAGGATTTGATTTTTAGCTGAAAATATCATGGAGTAATAAATAGTAATTGTTGCTCCACAGAATATACATGCAAAACAAAATAAATGGCACGGACACAGACACATACAAAAGAGAATCGAATCTGCTTAAAGCGCCACGATAAAAATGCAGTACCAATATCAACATTTTTAATAGCCCTCACGTAAGAAAATTTTGCTTAATTCCCTCCGTTGATTATAAACAAATTCTTAGTAGAATTTATTATATAATTATATACAGAGATGAAATTGTTTCCAGCTAAAATTATAAATTATTAAAACCAAAATTTAAATTAAACACTCAGAATATTGTTTTTCTCAGACTATACGCGTTTTCCAAAGCGGTTAACTTGGTGGACTGGGAATGGAAAATCTTTATATTCACCAGCTTCACCTCTATTTCATTGTATATGGTAAGGGGCTATACATTATGTGAAAACTGTAGCGACCAAAGTGAAGGTACAAAGGTTTGAAATATAATTATGTATATATTGTGATTATCTAAAATTACTTCCACCATACCGACGGAGATTGTTCAAGTCAAAGGATACTTTTACGTTATGCATTTTTAGGGCTTGGAGGACTGTCCGAGGGAGTTTAACATAGTCTGACATTTTGCCGGTGTTTCATATAATTTTGTGTGAATATCGGGGGTTAAGAGTGTATCAAAAGTGATATAAAGACTTATTTCGGACGATGATGGACATAACTTTCATTAACGTGAGTAAAGCAGTAATTTAGCAACAATAGGAGGAGGAGGGTAATGATGGAAGCATCGTCTTTTCACTTGACAACATTGTAACAGACGAAGAACTACGACTTAATGCGAAAGAACGCGAATCCGTCAAGAAACA
Organism: Tenodera sinensis; assembly: GCA_030765045.1. Classification (NCBI taxonomy): domain Eukaryota; kingdom Metazoa; phylum Arthropoda; class Insecta; order Mantodea; family Mantidae; genus Tenodera; species Tenodera sinensis. The sequence continues at coordinate 40,077,609 of CM060965.1, forward strand.
GTAGACATACGGTTAGTGTACGTACAAAGTGCACCAAAGAATCTCTCACTGTACCTTGCGTCTGTCATATTATTGTTGTAATATCAAGTCACCGCTCTGCGATAGGTAAGCTGAAGAAAGCTAGAAAACGATACAAAATCCGCCGAGATTTTCGTTGACTCTCTTTGTACACTTGACCTCATTTTGAAACAGCTATTTGGAACTTAATTTCATTTTGCTTTTAAATTCAAACAATTGGAATTTTTATTGAATACCAATATGCTGGTGCATTTTTATTTCATAGTTTGAATTTGCAATTTCAGGTGTGCTACAATCTTAAAGCCAACTTCATCTGAACTATAATTAATTCTAAACTTCCAAAGCAGCAATTTAATAGAACTGCCAGCTAATGTGAAATAAATATAATTAGATAACGTAGAGCATGTGTGCCGTTTGCCTCCACTGAGTTTAGTATCCCAGCAATCTGACCGCAATCTGACGTTCTTCGCATTCCGGTTAGTTTCGGGATCAAATGCAAAGCTATGGAGCAAAAACACCCTTATCCAGTTCATTTCAAGTGGCCGCACAACATTTCAGACTGGCTTCAGTCCAACGCGCAACTGTTATTGCATCTTACCTCTGTATGAAGAAGTATAGTTGCAAAGCTTTATGCAATTTGTGTTAAAATGTTCTTGTATTATATATTTTAATTTTAGTTGTTCACATACATACTGTTTACGACGCAATTTTCATAATATTTTTCCACAATATTTCAGAATTTGTTCCTCAATGGGCCAGAAAATAAGCTTTGTAAATTATACTTAAATTAATTGGTTCCAAAGAATAAGTTTTACTTTCTGTACCACACATAGTAGCAGCAGAAATTTTGCATTTCACCCAAAAATTCGATATCGAGATTTCACTGATATATGCAAATATTTTGGGACCCCCCTCTCCCGATTCTATTCAAATATCCGTTGTGGATGTGTATCCGTCTGTGAGCAGCATAACTCAAAACCGAAAGTTGGTCAAAAACCAAAGTTGGTATTTAACATCTTTCAAGGATGCGACTCTAAGATTTTGAAGAAAATTTCAGTACCCTAAACTACCATTTACATAGAACATTATTCGGAAATTTTGATTTTCTCGAAAATGGCTCTAAGAATTTTGATTAAAATGTTTAAGATATTTTTAGACAAATCAAATTTGTATTCTGTGTTTTCTGGCTATAGTCCACGTAGTTCCTCTTTGCTCCTGATGACTTTTGCATAACTGGTAAATCATAAGAGATAGGGTAAGTTATCCGGGTGAAGTTTTTCCCCGAGGTTTTCCCTTATCCTGAGAAGACGAATGTCGGGTAACTTAAAGCTCCAAGGACCTCGAACTCATTTGAGCATCATTTCACCCATTTCATTCACTCACCGTCTGATATGACTCTACGTTGGAGGACGTTAATTTAAAAAATAAAACAAAAACACATTTTCTAACCTTATTTTTATGAAAGAATAGACGCAATTGCCATTGATAGGCAACAAAATAGGGGATTAATTATTTATTTTAAAATCCGATTTAAAATAATGTAGACCAAATTAAGCAGATTGATAAGGAAAATAGTTTTATGAGCCTTGTATTCCTTATTTAAGACACAAATAGGAAATTTCAAATTGAGAAGGGATTGGTATACTTTTGGTGCTCGTCGAGTAAGCGCTAAATTTACTGTTAATTTGTTCCGACGTTGCAATTAAGTGTTTTAGAAGATATTGGTTTATAAATTATCCGTGATTATTTTTACATGTTATACAACCACCTGTATACTGCCTAAATTAACAGCTTTAGAAGAAATAAAATAAAACGTAAGCGGACTTGTCATTTGTGACAGTATCGATTCGATACATCCAGAGATGACAGCTTCGATAAGAAGCGGATTTTTATCCGAGTGTATGGAGTTAACTCTCGCTCAACTTGAGAAGAAAGACTTCAAGTGGTAACATAATAGTGGAAAGAAAGGGCTCTGAGCTTTGTCCAAAAAAGAAGGCAATAAGAAGAAAAACCAAAGAACGTTGCGGCATTAGTTACTTAAGAAAGAGCCGAACAGGACGAAGAAAAAAGGTCCCTCTGGTTTCAGATATCTTCAATACATCATGGTTGTTAGTTTTAGCTAAGTGTAACACTCATTGCTAATGGCTAGCTTGGAGAGATGAATGCGTGGTTCTAAGTTTTGTACAGGAATCTCAAAGCCAACAGTAATCTCATTCTCACGTCGTCGTTCGACCAGAGCGGACGTGTTTTGCTTGTCACTGGTGGAAAGACGGAATCATCAGCCATTCCCCACGGAGCAGGAGATCCCGCAAGAAGGTGGAGTGCGTATGCCGGTGGTGCACAGGCTTCTTACTTCGGGCTAATATATTAGCCAAAGTTCAACGTAGGGTAGCTCTATAAGAGGTTTGGAAGCAAACTTTAGAGCTACCGAAGACTGCTTTCCTGGAGCGGCAACATCTGGCTCGAGATTGGTATTTACATTGGAGTGCCTGATTGGTGCTTGTATCAAGCATCGGTATTGGTCTCCAATATACTGCGAGCAAGGTCCCGACTAACAGGCAGTAGCGGTTTGTCAACAAGGCTAGAGCCAACACCTTCGGGTGGATATAGGCGCATCCTTTTTGGGTGTTCGGTCCTCTGTTGGCAGCGCTTCTTAGCAACCGCTGCTGAAGGTAAGTGGTCAGCCCGACAATATGTCTACAAAATCAAAAACAAATCCCACTGTTAAAAACAGTAAAACCAGGCTCGAAAATGACAACGAGAACTCAGCAATGCCCAGCACATCTGGCACAAACAACAACGTCTCCGCAAGCTCACCTCAGGAGACAGTCAACCGGCGACGCCGAAAGCCCATACAAGGCGGAAATGGCAACGCCAAACGTTTGGCATTAACTGGATATACGTCCAACCAAGGCGCTAAACGCGACTCAAATTCACGTTTAGGCCGAACCTCAGAGGCAAACTCTGACAGCTCCCGCGAGGATTCAGATGCGGAATCCAATACAGACGAGACCGTCGTCCAGTCTGAAACGTCCAGGATGGACGAAGACGAGGCAAGCTCCTCTGACATCTCTACTGAGGTGGACGAGGCACAATTTCGGGAGGTGGTCAACCGTAGGAAGAAGCGCCAACAGAACCCACCAACTGTCCTGACTGACGAACAAACTGTAGAACAAACTGATGAACCAACTGAACCAACTGAAAAACCAGACAAACAGCATGTCCCGCCTATCATTGTGGACGACTTCAGGGGTATGGTGGGCTTCTTAAAAGAAGTCATGCCAACGCTTTTGGGGTCGTGCTCGGTGACGAGGAGGAAAAGCCGCTATGTCTTTCAGACGAACCAAGTGAGGGACTATAACACCCTCCTATCTGTCCTTGACAAGAAAAATCTCTCTCACTTCACGTTCGGTCTCGACAAAACTCGAGATATCCGCCGCGTCATCAGAGGCCTTCCAATAGATACGCCCGTGGGCGATATTGAGGAAGAGCTCAGACGCAAAGGCATCACTCCTCGACTGGTAAGGCAACTTACCAAACCGGGCGTGAACGGGGAAGCCAAGAAGCCAATTCCTCTTTTCCTGGTCGTGGTGGAGAGAGCGTGTGATCCGGAGATGAAAATCGACGGAGTCACGTCTCTATGCTACCTCAGGGTGAAGGTGGAAGCTGTGAGGAGTTCTTTTGGGCCCCCACAATGCTACCGGTGTCTTGGCTTCAACCATTCGAGCCATTTCTGCCGCAGAAACCTTCGATGTCTTCGCTGTGGTGATGCACACCAGAAAGATTCCTGCCCTAGACAGATAACTGATGATCCCACCTGCGCAAACTGCAAGGGCAAACATGTGGCCTGCTATGGAGGTTGCCCTGCGAGGAAGAGAGTGATCGCCTCCAGGAGACCACAGATACCTCAAGGTCCAACTCCCGTCAGAGGAGACCAAGTGAGACCTCCCACTTCAAATTACCAGGCCCCTCAACCCCAATTAGCCAGCACCCCTAGGGCATCACAAGCCCAGACCAACCAACGCACCTCGGGTAATCCATGGACGTCTCGAGAACAACACCAGCAACCATCACACAATGCACATCAGCCCCAAAATAAACCTCCCTCACAAATAATCCCAAGGCCGCAGAGGGAGAGAAAACCCCGGAAGCCCAAACAAGTACCCAGAGTGGTCGAAACGAGGGATGTCTCCACCACCCGACAACATCAGGAGAAGGCTAGGACCGAGGAGACACCAGCACCCCCTCTTCCATCCACAAATAACACTCCCTCACCACCTACCTTTCAGCTCACTGACCTGCTCAAATGGGTGCAGCTAGTTTTGCAGACCCATGGGCCAAGGATTTGCGATCTCATCGTGAGATATAGTTCTGCGAGCGACTCAACAGCCAAGACGCTCATTGTAATGGAGGGGCTCGCCCTCCTAACCTCCGTACTCCAAAACACCCAAAATGGCCAGACAAACTAGGCCAAGCACCTCATTTCGGTTCGCGTTTTGGAACGCGTGTGGATTGGTTGGCCAGGCGGGGGAGTTATCCCACTTTGCCCGCACTTATGCCCTAGACGCTATACTAGTTAGCGAGACTCACCTTCGCCCAAATATTCGCTTCCGTCTACCGGGCTACGTTTGCCACAGAACTGATCGTCAAGGTCGTCCTGGAGGCGGAACGGCGGTGTTCGTAAGGCAAAACGTAGTCCATCGCCCAATCCAGCTCCCACCCCTTCAAACACTAGAGGCCACGGCTATCACTCTGAACCTTGACGGCACAGAGATACTGATAGTCTCAGTATATCACCCTCCACGAAGGCAGTTTGTCCCAAATGAATACCATTCCATCCTAGCCCTTTATCCCAACGTCATCCTAGCTGGGGACTTCAACGCCAAACACCAACGCTGGCACTGTGGTCGAAGGGCGGATGCCCGAGGCAATTCCATCATCCGCCTCATCGACGCGGACCCCGAACTAAGGGTGGAGGGCCCGTGGCAACCCACACATCACCCGCATGGTCTAGGACTACCCTCTGTCATAGACTTTGCGATCATAAAACATCTCCCATTTCATCTCACACTAACATCAATAAATGCCCTCCAGTCAGACCACAACCCAGTACTGGCAGAAATCAATACCCGGATTGCCAGTCACGACACCTTAAATTACACTCGGGAAACGGACTGGGAAGGTGTTCGTAACTGCCTTCGCACCTCCATCCCACCTAATCCCAGAATCAACGACATCCCAACCCTCGAAGCGGCAGTTTCTTCTTTCACATCCATTGTGACAAGAACTGCCCAAAATCTGACAATCCGAGCTCCAGCTCCCTTACATCCAGACGTCCTCCCACTTGATATAATCCTCCTTATCCGTCGGTCCTGGGCGGCACGAAGACTCTATCAAAGGCATCGCACACCCCACAACAGAGCCCTATTACGGCGATTGCGCCGACTGGTCGGGGCTCGACTGCGTGAGCACCGAGTGCAAGCGTGGGAGAGCAAGATGGCCAGCCTGGACACTGAAAGTGGGGACGTGTGGAAGATCGCCAGATGCCTTCGAAACCGTCGTGGCCAATACAACTCGCCAATTCAGGGCACCCGAGGCCTGGCATACGAGCCTGAAGCCAAAGCCAACGTGTTCGCTGACTATCTAGAGCGGACCATGTGTCCCAGAGACGACCCCCAGGATTATAGATTCTCAGAACGTACCCGCCAAGAAGTACGTCGATTCTTACGACGTCCGCCGGAGGATGCGGAACGACTACCGGTGATACGTCCCAGCGAAACCCATGGCGCACTAAAACGCCTCAAAATCAAAAAGGCGGCGGGACCTGACGGACTAACTCCCCTCATGCTTCGTCACCTTCCCTTCAACGCCGTGCTCTTCCTAACTAGAGTTTTCAATATGTGCCTTACCCTGGGTCACTTTCCACGCGAGTGGAGAGAGGCTCGGGTGATATGCATCTTGAAACCTGGGAAAGACCCGGTACACCCCTCCAACTACAGATCCATAAGCCTTCTGTCCATCCTCTCGAAAGTTCTAGAGAGGATGATCCTAACCCGATTATCCCCTCTACTGACAAACATACAAGCCATCCCAGAACATCAGTTCGGCTTTCGACCTGGGCACTCTACACCTCAGCAACTGCTGCGTGTGGTGGAGGCTGCTGCCCTGGGTTTTCAGGAACGCGCATTCACCGCTGCGGTATCTCTGGATGTGGAAAAGGCCTTCTCAACCACCTGGCACACAGGGCTACTTCACAAGCTGATTCACCTGGGGCTACCCACACAACTCATTCACATCCTACACAGTTTCCTCCGACACCGGACCCTCATAGTCACAGTTGCTGGACGAACCTCCAGAATTAGGCCAATAAGAGGCGGAGTCCCCGAGGGCTCTGTTTTGTCCCCTACTCTCTTCAGTGTCTACATGGCAGACTTCCCTACTGAACCACAGGTCAATCTAGCGCAATATGCAGATGACATACTACTATACTGCACCAACAAAAACATCCACAGAGCCTTCAACCCTATTCAAAGACACCTCCGCCTAGTCCAAGACTGGTGCCGACGATGGAGAATGTCTGTTAATCCAGACAAGAGCCATGCCATCCTGTTTACGAGACGTCCCACACCTGCAGACTGCCCCACCTTCCAACTTCGGGGTCAAAGGATCCAGTGGAGAGACACCATCACCTATTTGGGAGTCAAATTAGACAAAAGTCTAACATTTCGAAGTCATATCAGAGACCTATCAGTGCGGTCGCAGGGGGCCATTGCCTCACTGTACCCTATGCTGAAATCCGAGATGCCAGTCCGCCTGAAACTACACCTATTCAGAGCCCTGATTATCCCCCTCATGCTTTACGCCTGTGAAGTGTGGGGCATGGCAGCGGGTAGTTGGCTTCTGTGGCTCCAGAGGGCGCAGAACAGAGGACTTCGGTCCATCTACTCTGTCCCTTTAACCTTCCCCGTGAGACTACTTCACGAAGCCTCATCTCTTCCATACGTGGAGGATGAAATTAGGCGCCGGGCAGCAAAATTGTACGCCAAATTACCCAACCACCAAAGCGTCCTGGTTAGATCTCTAGGCGATTATGACCCCACATCACGCCGCTTCAGGTCGTACAGGGTTCCCCGCATGGCTTGCGGGTATATCCCATAACAAAGTAGTTCACCCATCAGCAGCAAAAGCTAAACTACAAAAATAATCCCAACAAAGAGCTATCCAGTTCAAAATTCATCCCACCATCAAAATTCAAAATTTAAAAAGATCGAAAGATCTTATAACTTGTTTAAAATACCCTTTATCTCCACAGAATGCAAAACATTGCTGACTTCTGTGAGTCATCAACTAAGGGGCAAAATAGCCTCCTTATCATATAAGCCTTAACCTAAATTCAAAAACAACACCCTTAACCACTCTTTAACAAAAAATTTCTACCTGCGGTTAAACCCTATTAAGGGTAGGTACGCAGAAAAATATCGTCGGGCTGAACCACAGCCTGCCAGTATGTCGTCGTCGTCAACAGTAATCTGCTCCACAGAGACAACGGTTAATAAAGACTTTCAGTCTTTCATTACGATTTCAAGACATAGGCCAAGTTTATGGTCACCACGGTGAAAACATTAAAATACACCACAGAATACATATTTAAATTTTTTTTTGGGAGCCACTATTTCTCGATACTTGATATCAAGACCTTTTTTAATCCGAATACTCAATACTTAATATACAACGATTCTAAAAGCAACACATTCTTCACTGAATTGTTATAATCTTTTTAATATTCAGAGTATTAGCATTTAGAACATATTTTATACTACTTGGCGATTATGCGATTGGTGCTGTTTTACATTTCCTGCAACATTTTTTCGTGTTCATACAGGTACAGTTTATAGAAACCTTGTTTCTAATAAAAAGGCTAATAGCAATATAAATAAATGTAGCAATAATAATAATAATAATAATAATAATAATAATAATAATAATAATAATAATAATAATAATAATAATAATAATAATAATAATAATAATAATAATAATAATAATAATAATAATAATAATAATAATAATAATAATAATAATAATAATAATAATAATAATAATAATAATGTCAGACTCTGGACTGTGAAATTGAGGGCTAGATGCTATTGTAACAAAGGGAGACATACATATGAGCAATGAAACACCGAGACATACGAAATAAAATTTAAGGGTCAGTCAGTCATATGGAACGAGACACAGAAAAATAGTAAGTTGGAGTCAACTCGAAACTTTAGTCAGCTTTGCACCAAGAACTTGCAGTATTACTAAGATAAGTGAAGTTTTTAGTTTCTAATTTGTTCTTGCTGTAGAAGTACACTGCTTATTGTTTTAAAAGTAATCATCAGGGTTCCGATTTTAAAGGCGTGTTATCGTTTTCTCCTTATACACTATGCATTGCTATTATGTATTATATTCCTGAACACTAAACTCTGATAATAAAAACATTAATTTTATTGGGCACTTTTCTCATATTTTGTTTTTTAAGTTTTATGTCATTTTTTTAATATTTAAGTGGTATTTTGGCCTTTTTTGCCTTTCACTTCCATTTCTTACTTTTTTACAAGAAATTAGGTGAACTAAACTATTAAATTATTTAACATTTATTTTTAATGTAGGAAAATTAATGAATATTTGATTTGATCAGTGGATTGATAATGGAATTCGGTTTCTTACCAATACTGCATATATTGCTGTCCCAGTCACCAATTTTCCTATTTCCTATGTGCAGCTCGACAGTATGAAGTTCAAAGGCAAGCTTTTATCCATAATTTTTATTGTTACAGGTTTAATTAGTTCAGTTTTTGTAATTTCGTTCAACCATGCCATCTAATGTGTGTAGACAAACATGGTTTTACCCAGACGTGTATCTCTTCGTCCAAATCAAATAGACAGCCAACAATGTCTTTATTGCGGACTCCAAAAATGTGAATATCGCAAGGGGACAAATCTGGATATTTCTGAAGGCAACGTCCAATGGCACGAAGAGCCTGTCATGGCGGACTGTTGTCTTCAAATGACAGCCGATCTTCTCCACTCAAACACACGTGCACTTGACATATTGTGTGCAGACATTTGGGTACGAATTTCAGCTGCTGATAAACAAATGGCGTGGCAGTGAACTTCACACTGTTCCGTCCAATAGAGAGCACTTCTAAACACACACCTGCCAGGTTATCAACTTCCGTGCCATCCTCATTATACCATCGTTTCATTTGACTAACCCTCACCATCTTATCGTCCATGTAAGATGGAGTATGTTGATCCCCAGCTGTTTAATAACAGGAATATATTAGACATGTTTAACTGAGAATATTCATTTACTTCACTATTTAGAAATATTTCCAATACAATTATTGTCAATAAAGAGCAGTTTCGTCGAAAAAAATTGTGTAGACTTTTGGAGCCATCATTCTATATTCAGCAAGATGGAGCTCTTGCTTACTAAACATGAATTATGCTAGATGTTTTAGCCACAAAATGTCCACGTAGGTAACTTATGAGGACGAAGGGAATCAACAGAATGAGCACCAAGATCTCCAGATCTAACATATGTACAGTTCCTTCTTAGGGTTCTTCTTAAATGTAATGCTTTTATAGGAAGACAAAGTGATGTTTATTATAATTAATTATGCAAACAAAGAACTGTCAAATCTGGACTATAACAATGTATAAATACTGAAGACAAACAGTCTGAAAATGCGTAATACAATATTATAATATGTATTGCTTCATAAATCTATATTATATTAAATTAGCATTTGTTTGCATACTTCATATTTCATTACTATATAGCTATCTGTGCCCATCCACATAGTATATACATCGTTTATTGGGAGTCTGATTTAGTTAAATATTTATTAATATGCAGGATAATGTGGTTTCTTAAATTTGATCCATTACTGGAATTCTGAAAAAAACTTGAAAACACCATCACTTATTCTGTCTAGTCTTAAACCTATAAATAACATAGATGAAGATGATTAATCTATGCAATTCAGAAACTGACGATTACATTTTAAAGGCAATATTTAACTGAGATTAATTCCAAACTTCATTTTTTTTAAAAAAAAGTATCACTTTCTCAAACATTGTAAGAGCTGCAAAGCTGAATGTGTCGATAATTTATAATGTGTTAAATACACTGAACTAAAAGTTATTAATTGTTATTACCGTTAAGATATTGATTTTTGCATTCATAACTAACTACTTATTGATATATTGATATAAAATACTCCTGTAACCCCAGGGTTTATCGTATAAATCTCAATTTAACCCCAGTATATACATATGTGTAGGAGTTTCTTAATTTAAATTAGTTAAAAGAACAAACATTTTCTGCATGTTATTGAGTTTTTCAACATTTTCAACGTGAGTTATGGAAAATAATTTATTTCAGCTTAGCTGATTCAACAAAAATTTTAATCCGTACTTTTTGAAGCTGTTATAAAAACAAAGTTAATAAGTTATGGCCGAGAAGCATTTTGAGTATGAAAAAAGAAGGAATTAATAAAAATTTAGCTTAATCCAAATGAGGTGCTTTGCCTAAACGCCAAAGGACAAAATAATTGACTTTAAATGGTTAAATTTAAACATAAATTATATGGTAAAAAGATGTAAGTATAATAAAAATGAAAAAAAAAAAGTAGAAAAGTTCAAAATTTTCCTATTTTTTGTACTAAATTTCACCGATGCCCAGTCTTAAAAAACGTATACAGTTCTAGTTACCAATAATAGTAAGGCAACTATTGTGGCGTTTGAAGAATTTTTATTTGAGGTAACAAGTATTAAGAACACTGAACTTAGTGTAAAACGCTTTGATGTTTCATTTGCATGAGTTGGATGCCACAATAATCGATTTTACAGTCAAAAAGAAAGCATTTAAGAGTACTGTCAGAAGAAACCGAACCCCTTGATTGCTCCATTAGGGCAAAAGTGCTGCAGTGCATCCGTTACTCCGGTGACCTGGTCACGCAGCACTGGGCGAGGCAGGGGTGTCATGGCAACAGCCGGGCTGGCGGTTGTCTGGGCAACGCTCTCCTCACCAGTCGTTATCTCATTTGTGTACACGCCAATCAACTAATTTTGTGTACAGAGTGTCAAACTCCCTTCCGACTTGCGAGTAGGGGACAGAGATTCCACCACTTGAACGCTTCCGAACGTTCTGCAGCTTTAGGTAGAGGGGGGCAATGGGGGCGTGGCAAGATTTGATACTGAAATTTCACCAGAAATTCACGTAATGAACCTCCCAAAAAGTACTTTTTTGCAGAATTTAACTATTAATTTAACTATTAATTTTACTTCTGGTTCGGAAAGAAAGGCCATGAAAATAAAAACATTTATTTTGATATACGTATTTATCTAAAGTAAATAATAATGTTCACAGAAATTATTAAGAACGTTACACACATCTTCACTTGAAAATATGCTTAACATTAAAAATTATTTTGTTGTTTAACGACGCTGTCATTGGCCCCTGTAACATCAGTGTCGTCGGTGTGCCGGAAATTTGTCCCACAGGAGTTCTTTTACATGTCAGTAAATCTACTGACATGGAGCTGTCGTTTTTAGGCACAATTAAAAACCATCGGTCTGGGCACGTATAGAAGTTATTCATACAACTCATCACAACCAAGTTTCGAACTTGGGATCTGTTGAATACGAGGTATACATGGTTGTGGGCTACAACAGAACTGTGAGTCTAATTTCGTATTTTACACGTGTTTCAACATGTATTAACGAAGTTAGAAAGCTATATTGAGACATTTAAATGGTGACATTTCATGTGCAGCCTTGCATGGTCGTTCTAAAGCTTATTAAACTTCTTGCTAAAGCTCAAAATTTATATAATCACTGACACAAATGTGGTAACCGCTCGTGCCCAGCTCTTCATTGCTTCTTGCTAATGACTTGCAGAAAAGCTTGTCGCATGGAATTCTCAAGCAGATGGACGATTTAAATCGGTGGTATTAGCTGCATCCTAGCGCCGTTAAAACGCAAGTTGGAAACATTTCGTAGGGATTTGGAATCTGTCCAAGATGACGATTCTGTTACATCCCAGAGAATGAAAGAGTTCTTAGAAATGTCTTGTTTTTCCGTCGAGCGACCACAGATCTTGGCTAGGAGAACCCGACTTTCTTTGCACTAGGGCTTATGAACCTTTCTTTGGCCAACTTCCATAAATCTATGTTCCTTACGTCAGATGCAATAGACGGTGGGTGTTCTTGGTTAATTGAGTAAGTGGTTACTAGTGATGATTAATGGGTGCGACCTCCGAGACAGAGAACGCTCGAGTGGGCGGTACCACGGAGGCCCGAGTTCACCACCTGGACCAACTAAATCACTTCAGCAGGAAACTAAATTACACGTTTTTGAAATATGTCTTTACTTCTCTCACACTTACTTCTTTCTAATAAACTTACTTCTGCAAGGTACAGGAGAAAAAAAAAAAAAAAAAAAAAAAAAAAAAAAAAAAAAAAAAACACACACACAAATTTTACTTTTTACTTTCTCTACAACGTATAATAGAGGAAGTATTGTATTCCACCCAAATATTCGATGTCAAATTTCACCGGAAATATACGTTTTGACCCCCCGAATCCAAAAAAAAGCATTTTTAGAACCCTCCCTCTCCCTCTCTCTCTCTCTCTCTGTGTGTGTGTGTGTGTGTGTGTGTGTGTGTGTGTGTGTGTGTGTGTGTGGTGTGTGTGGTGTGTGTGGTGTGTGTGGTGTGGTGTGGTGTGGTGCGTGGTGCGTGGCGCGTGGTGCGTGGCGCGTGGTGCGTGGTGCGTGGTGCGTGGTGCGTGGTGCGTGGTGCGTGGTGCGTGGTGCGTGGTGCGTGGTGCGTGGTGCGTGGTGCGTGGTGCGTGGTGTGTGTGTGTGTGTGTGTGTCAAACGTTTCGTTTTTCCATTGCAGCTTTCTACAAATCTATGGACGTAAACATGCTCAAAGTTTTCAGTGCATTGATATCTCTCCCCCTCTCTCTCTTTCTCACTCTCTCTGGTGCAAGAATGACACATGCAGATTTCTATTCGTTATAATTATGAATAGAATAGGGCTTGATGACATACATCTGCAAAATATGTTATAATAATTTCATTTGTGCATCATCCTTTAACCTAAATAATCATATCGGGAGTTTGGTTTAATAAACTAGTTATAGTGTTATTACTTGTGGAACTGCGCGTTTTTAACTTTCATTTCACTTAGTTTATGAAATGAAATACTTTACATCTAAGCACTCAAAACACAAGCAATTCAAATGAATAATCTTTGGATGTTAGACAACTACTACTTTTATGGTGAAGGTAAATACGTAGAAGAAAATGTTTCCCTCGCTGGTAAACAAGAGTGGTCTCGCGGTTATAAAGACGTGCCACGCGATGGGCGCCAGTATAACGGTAGTCTAAACATACTCGTATAATACTGTTCTTTACCTACTACACAAAGTAATTAACGTTAAAGTGATATTGTAGTATAGATTTCGCAAATATTATAAATAGAGAATTTTTCATTAGATGTTGTAACTATGTTTTAGATATATTGCACAAATTATCTTAAAATTTTATGTGGTAAACCAAATTTTAAATGGTTACAAACAAAATTGTATTAGAGTTTGGGATGTATAAACTTTAGCAAAATCCTGAAGCGTTTATAAAATAATTACATATAAGTATAAGAAATTATTTTACGTTAGTGTAATTGCCTTCTTTCGGAAATAAGCCACTCCAGACATTTATACTGTGATTTTACAGCAGAACTTATTACTTCCACAAGCACTGGCTATGCGTAACTCCTTACGAACGCGCTTAATTCGGAGCTTAAGTTTCTTTGCTTCAGTTGGCGTCAAGAGAAAGTTTCCCCCTTAGAGAACACGAGCAAGATGAAATCCGCTTAGGTTTCCCCGGCAACACAACAATGACGCCAAAGAACGAGGCCGGAAAGAGCTTTACTAAAATTCAATCACTCACGGACTGGTAATAGAAATCGGTGTATGTGGGGATTTACGTTCCGTTACAGAACTGCCACAAAAATGGTGTTCACAAGCAATTCTCTGATAGGATATCCTCCCGTCTGCGACATCCTTCTACTATTTCAGATTCCGTAAGGGTCATGTAATGTATTAACAACATCGTAAATGTCCACATCGTGTTATATTCTTACAAACTCTTATTCCTTTATCTTCACTACGTTAGTGGACACTGACATTTGCAGAAATTATCTTATTGCTTTTTTTTCTTGCAGGTGTAAGGGCAATATGGGTATAGAGTAGGCTTTGAGCGATAGCTGGTCGGTATATGAAGGTTTTGAAATTCCACTCTCCTTGCACGGCTAGGATATAAAAAAGTAAACAACGACCTTCCATTTGAGAAAGGTTGTATTACTAAACTCGCCTAAATAAGAAGGAATATCTCCGAAATTCTTCACTCCACAAAGAATACATTGAGCATAAATTGTGTGTTTCAACGACATCTACATTTTTGTATAAGTAGTAAGATTTGGTCTATCTCTTACGGCTTACCAGTTATGTAAAAGCATCAAGAGTAAACAGCACTGCATGGGCTATCGCTAGAACATTTATTCGTTTGCCATAAACATATCTGAAACATGTGGTATTTTAATTAACTTCCTGCGTCCTTTGGTATCATGTATGATACTTCACGTTTTAAATTTTTCTCTCGCTCTGTGAATATATTAAACTCATGACGGACAGCGGTATCATGTTTAATACCTTCTACATTCTATGCTCATATTTTCTCTCTCTCGTCTACTTTGTATCGATGGTAAGATTAAAAATCCCATAAAAACTTAATGTAGTCCCGAGGTATAATAATTGTATAATACTACCCCTAAAACCCCCCCTGAACCCCAAACGCCCCACCCCTCAAAACAAAATTTTATATTTTAAACATTCTTGTTCTTTTGATACTTAACACAAACAATTTTAGCTGTCTAAATGTCCTTTTAGATCCCCCCAAAAAGCCACAACCAATTTTTCTACTTTTTGTTTAATTTTGGCCCATAAAAACTCGTTAAGCACAAAATAATACTTTTAACACTAGCATTGTGATCTCAGGACTCACGAGGTATCCTAAGGCCATTTTTGAGAAAATCAAAAATTTTGAAAAATTTTCCATGTAAAGGAATGTGTTCCATCCTTGAAGGATATTTAACTTCAATACAAATTATGGCTTTTAACAATTTATGCTGTTCACAGACACACATACACATACACACACGGAACTTTTTTCTAAAAAAGTTTCTTTTTGGATCAGGGGGTCTCAAAACACATTTTTGGTGGAATCTTTGTGTCGAATACAATACAATACAATAGTAACGAAAGTAATAACCATAATAACTTGTATTACATTCAGATGATTATCCTGTATCCTTTATTAATGGAATTGCTAATTCTTTTTATGAAATTTTGTTTTATGGTGTACTTAAAATGTTTTATCAAAACATTCGATATAAAAATTCACTGGAAACGCACATTTTGAACTCCCAAACTTGCTTCCAAAAGAAAAATCTTGGTGTTTGTATCTGTGAATCGCATAGCTAAAAACCGATAATAAATTCAAGATGTATTTTTGATTTTTTTACTATTAAATACCCATATTTATATACTGTAAGTTAAAAGTTCAGACTATTTTTTCCATTTGAAAATTTGTAGTTTTTGGAAATCACCTTTTACAGCACATCACTTTTTGAACACGATGTACTAAAATTGTACTAAAATTTTTCATGTATATTTCCAAAATTCAGGAAATTAAATTCATTGTAAAATTTTTTTCTTTCCTATGATCTTTAGATATTAATTTTAGAAGCTAGGCTTTCAAAACTAACAAAATTAGAAATTTAAAATAACAGAATTTCAAAATTATTTTCTTCTGAACTGAAGCTACTAAAACAATATTATATGTTATCTTAGTGTGATAAAATCAGCTAGTGAAATTGTATTTAAAAACCGTTGTTTTTAGAATTACATTGATCATTAATAACGCGGAGTATAAAGTTTGAAACCATATAATGGTTATAGGACAATATTGAAGATCAATTTTCAGTTACATTGGCTGACAATTTAGGAAAATAACGTTTTTGAGTGTATCATACCCTTACATAAATGTATAATGAGAGAAATAATAATGTTTAACATAGTATGAACATGTTTTAATTAAAAAATGTATTATTTAGGAGGGGGGCATGTGAAGCAAAAGTCCTTTAATCTCAAACCTTAGAGTTACATCTTTGTTTACAAGCATGCTCTTAAAATAGTAAGCAATATATTAGGTTGGTAACATTTTGTGATGTCTCACATGAAATATTCCGTGATAGAGCGCCATGAGCAAGGGGAGTTTGCGAAAATTCAGCTATCCGTTTGTTTCACAGGGTACAGAACATCGATACATCGCTAGCATAGTTGTATTGCTGTTTGCGATGCTATTGTTGTGATATGGTGCTTACGCTTTGTCAAATACAAAGAATTATGTACTGATAAGTGGCCAGTATAATGGCCAGTTACAGAGATACCCGTAATGAAACATTATACCCTGCGTTAATCGTATCGATGGTTTATCGGAGACACTGTGAGGCTATTTTAGTGACTCTGTTGTATAAATTACAGCAGTTATAGAGCTGGGTCTACAGATTTGAACATTGGAGAAGATTATGCGAGAGATTACTCCCTTTTGAGGGGGAAATTCAATTTAAATTACACCCTGGTTAAAAAAGATCACAATCAAACGATAATTGAAAGCTATAAATCTAAAGTGCTACTTTTCAATAAAAATTAAGTAAAATGAGTCTAAAACAAATGTTGAATAGAGACTGCCTTCTATGATATTAGAATTGGTTCAATTAATATAATGGTCTTTAAAGTATTTTTAACTGTAAGTCTCTGCTATAGCTATAGTTTACACTACTATTATTTTCAGATACTAAAAGCTAAACAAAAAAGTAAATTTGGTGAATCTTAAACAAATGTCGACTAATTTTGTATATGTTGTAACCATTCCTTTCGATATTTTCAGCGTTGAGTCTTTGTTGAGATTCTTTTTCTATGTCTTCCTTTTTTATTTCATCTAAACTTGTGTATCTGTTTGTTTTCCTTGAAAATTTCATATCTGTACTTTATATTTGGCTTTTCAGTGAGAACTCAAGTCTCACTTCCATAGAGAAGCGCTGGGGCCGACATTGTCTTATACAACTTTAACCTCGTCTCTCTTTTTGTTTTATTTCTTACGCTTTATGCACTGCTCTATATATCATTTGAAATGTTGCAAGGTTTTCGCTCATATCTATTTCAATATTCATCATATAATTTACATTACATCCTAAATAGTTGAATTCTCTTACGTCTTGTAATGGCTTATTTTCTATTGTTTTTTACCTTTTATGTTTTTGAAATTACTAACAGAACATTTTAAGGAGTAGTTTTCTCTTCGGCAGTTAACTAAGCTCAATATTATCGCCGCGCCAGCCGTCGACAAGACGACAATAAGTGGCCCAGAGGTTCATTTCTTGTTTTGCTTTTTATCAGGGCGGAAGCCGAGAAACTTCAATTCCTCAGAATTTGCCAGTATGGATTATATAAATAAAATCTACACAGACGAGCAATGAGGCTTTTAATAGGTGAAGTGAGTTGCAAACGGCAGGTAAGTTATTTGTGAGAGTTATGTTACTGCAGCAGTGTCAAGGACAGTAAGAAAATAGCAGTTTCGGGTTACAGGTTTCAATTAACAGAACAGAAGTGAATTGTGATTCTGTACGTACAACAGCAAATTGTGTAAGTGTTAGCCTTTTGCTAACGATTTTAGAAGAAATAAATTAACATAAACCAAGCAGGCTTGTCTTTTGTCACAGTATATGTATTACTTGTTTATTTAGAGAAGTCAACCTGAATTTCCTTGTACTTCTGCTTCATCAAAAGTTATGAATCTTAAGGTATTTTTAGTCTCTCATAGTTTGAGTTATAAAAGATTAAACAAATTTATGTCGATATAAATTTTGTTAGTAACAAAAATACCTTAAATATATGACGTTTTAAAGAAATTGTTAGAGCCAGAAAAGTTTTGCACGTAAATGGCACTTTTAAAATGTTCGTGCCAAATTTTACGAAGATGCTAAACTTGAATACCAAATTTAATGTTTATCCTGCGTTATCAAGTGGCGTTGAGTGATGGTGGCTGCTCACTGGGGCCTGGCCCCAACTCACTTCTTATCAGTAAGAAATATAAGGAACTATCTTGTGTTGGAGTGGTGTGAACGTAAAACTAAGATTCTTATTGTGACGTCGGCCGTGGCAGCATATCAAAGCTGCTGAAGGTCAAGCTACCTCACAGCACTCCGTATGAATATGTAACTAACAACAATAAAGCGGTAAAACAAAGGAGTTTCCAGAACCTTCGCGAGAACTTTTGCCTGCCGCCTTTTTTGCGGCTGGTCCAAGAAAAGGTGTATTTTTAGAGAGAATTTGTCGGGGTTTCGTGAACTATAAAGGCAAGAAGGCGCGGACAGTTAGTCTTGAACTTAAGCTGTGATTGTATCGTCAAAACCAGCTGTTTTTGAGACAGAGAGAACTGAAAGACAGAAAAGTGTTACGAGTGCACTGAACAGCTGAGTTACAAGGTCACGAAGAACTTTAGATTATATTAAAATAAAGCAGAAATGCATTTTATTCTGAAGTTTCAGAAGAAAAACAAAGTGACAGAAAAAGTAACTGGACATCATTTTGTCATACTGTTATTTCCCAAAGCATCCATAATATTGTATTTTGTTATGCCAATGTATTATTTACGTCACGAAATGAATGTGCCTAAATTTACGCTATGCGTATCCTTATAATCTCGTTTCTTTCTTTTGTCTGCAGGCTAGTTGATCACACAAGCGCAACGGAAGTAATAAGGAGTGTGTAGGTATGAAAGTGTGCACAGTCGCCGTAACCTGCAGGCAACTTCTCGGACTTGGCTGTGCGACGGGACAGTATACATCCGATTCCTCAGGCGTTTTCCAATTTCCAATAAAGCTGCCTGTGAATACACAGACGGGAGATCCATATGGATAGGACAGAGAACAAATACAAACAGAGGTCACTTAGAGCTTCTCGTGGGAATCTCGCGTTCGAGACACTTGCGAGAATGTGCTAAGTGCATTAACGTTCGTAGTACGTTCTCTTTTTGTTGCTCGACACTCATGATTTAAAAACATCGTGCACAGTAGTTGTTGTTTTAGGCTTTTATTTCTAGGGTGCTGTCTAGTAAAATGAGGCCTAGAACTTTGAGTGTTTAAAAATAACTTCACAATAACATGCATTATTTTAGTACCATAGGCCCTTCTTTGTTATTTTCTCTTCTAGAGTTTTCCTGAATTTTTTGTCCATAGCATGGCGACTGGCAAATTATATGATGTAATAGACCCCTTTGCACGTGACTCAAGTGCTGTTTAAATGTTATAAATGTTTTAAAATATATTTCATGTATTCCTATTTAAACTGTTAGAAATATAAGGCACATATTTTAATAAATAGTACCTTAATATGTATCCATTTCGTGTATTAGTTGACTTTTCACTACGTTTTCCCACAAACCAATCACATACCAATAATTACATATTTTGTTAAAGTCCAGCACCTGAAAAAACAAATTAAAACAATTCGGGAACTATCAAACTTCCTTCAATGTGGGTTTTATGGTTTCAAGAGTTAGCTTAATTTTAACAGCTAATCTTTACAGCAATATTGGCTTTTTAAACACAAATTTAATTATATATATATAAATAAATAAAAAACTAGACAGTTAAAAGATACTATTTACTGAGCATTAATATATGTAGGAGTACTATACTTGAGATTTTTCGCAATTAAATACTAAGCAATCTCAATATAACACAAAGCAGTAATATAGTTCATTCTTGCAGAAATTGCTTGACTTGGAGTTTACAATACGTTAGGGATCTGCAGATGCTTGACGAATTCGAGAACATCTTCAGGAAACTGGGACATCCTCAGATGTATTTGCCAAAGAGGGGAATGGAATCACTCCCCAAGTTCCGCATTGTTCTCCCCTTCACTTCACTTCCCGTTCCCGCTTGCTTAGCCCAAGGATATGCCATTAATTCTTTGATACGTTTATTTATCTAACGAAGTCATAACGTCTGGAGCACTCTATGTCTTCTAACTTACCACAAATGTCTGCTTTTGATAGTGCAAACATTTGGTCGAGGAGTACGAGGTATAAAATATCTTTGGTGCAGGCCAAGTGGACTGGAAACCCTTAACGATAATACACGTAATTTAAGGTTTTCTTCACGGGCACTCCATAAGCTGAAAGGAAATTCTTATTTATGTTGTTGTAGAACCAGCGCTGTAAGCCAAGTCATACGTTAAGTGCTTTCATGTGGAACAGAGGGCTTCTCAGAATAAACTAACCTATCGTCTTCACTTCTCCTGGCTGGAGAGCGCGAATCTTATTGCTTATTTCCTTATAGGTGTAAGAGCAATATTAGAATACAGTATGCTTTAAGCGATAGTCAGATCTTTTAAAGCTTTGAGATTCCGTTTTATTTGCACGCTTAACATATAAAAAATGAACAACGATGTTCCATTTCACGAAAGTTTTCAAGTTTTCTGAAACTGACACAAATAACAAGGAATATCTCCGAAATGGTTCACTCTACAAAAAAAAGTATTCAGACATAAAGTGTGTGTTTTAGCGAGATCCAAAATTTTTGTACAATAAGATTTTGTGTGTCTCTTACGGTTTACGAGTTATTCAAAATTCATCCAGAGTAAACAGGGCTACGTAGGCTATAGCCAGAAAATTCAAAATATACATTTCATTTGTGATACAAATATCTTAAACATATGACATTTTAATCAAAATCGTTAGATCCAAGAAAATAAAATTTTTGACAAATTTTCCATGTAAAGGGTAGTTTTAGAGAACATGGAAACTACCTTCAAAATCTTCGTGTTGCATCCTTGAAAGACATTAAACTTAAATACCACCTTTGGTTTTTAACCTACTTTTCATTTTTGAGTTATGCTGTCCACACACTGACAGTCTCTCTCTCTGTGTCTCACACACACACACACCCCCACCCACACACCCCCACACACACCCACCCACACACACACACTCTCTCTCTCTCGAACATTTTTCTAAAACTGCTTTTCTTTTGGCTTCAGGAGGTCTCAGCAATTTTCCGGTGAAAAAAATTGCACATTCTTGAACTTCACTTGTCAAATGTCCTTTATCATTCATATTTAAAACTGTCCATTTTCTACAGTTATATTAGCAGACTGTGTATTTATGAGAACCCTAAAATAGGACAGATATCGAACTACTGAATTTTCTCTCACACTGTCTCATCTGTATTCCAGCTTCAACATCATACGCTTTTGGCTAACTTCACCAATAGCTATTGTGTTTTGGCTTGCTGTTCTTCCAAAGAGGAAAACACGCAATGTTTTTCTCTTCCTCTCATTTCTGGAATAATCACCAACAGATAAATATTTTATGACGCAACATAAATCTCCTAGCAGATTGTAGTCCATTTCGTCCTTCCGGGAATATATCAAATACGTTCGTAAAGGAAGGCAAAAAACGACATTTCTTAATATGACTGGATTTTATGCTCCTACAGAAAGATCCGCAAAAGACGATAAGAAAAAGAAGGTTCAGGTTTTATACCCTTTGGGTTTCTATAAATCTCAGGGAGCGTTTTACTGCGGGAAATGGTGGCCGTCGTATATAGCAGCTTAATGCGAAAAGTTAGGCTTCAGTTTTTAATTCCCAGGGGCGGTATATTCTAAATCAACGTGGTGAAATAAAGAGATTACGTGAGGAAGGGTGTTTCCTGAATTTTTTCACTGATTTCAGTCTTGATGGAACTCCTAAAGGGCATCTAAAACTTGACGACCATACAAAGAGCCTTAAAGGGGGTCCTTTCCCGAAAAACTCTTAAGGTCCAAAGTCACGTACTCAAGAAACATTGTTTTGTTTTGAAAACACACTGAAAATGTTATGTATGGCATCTATAAAAGTGAGTCATAACATCGTAAACAAAAGATGTAAAGATACCTAGTAACTTGCCTCCTTGCTTACAGGTTGTAAAAGTAGAGCTTAATAGAGCCCAGTTGTTTTCTTGAGGTAAATCTCAGTTTTTACTGTTGTTGTAGTAACTGGATATTCGTCAGAACAGGTACTACCAACTGAAGAAAACATTGCGAAAATGAACCATTCTTGTTAAAAGCAGACAAGTACGTGAGCTTACGCAGTGCAATGGATACCATATTCATTATTTTTCTTGTAACTGACATACATTCGTTTAATTTGCAATGATTTTTTGCGTATGAATTCCGTGAATTTTATCACGATATTGATATGATAAGTATGATAAGACATGTTTGATATAGATGTCTTAATTGCGAATATGTGAAGTCGTACAGAAGAAGAGAAGATGGAGGAAGATGAAGAGGAATATGTCGCTTATTTGGAAGAAGACTGTGGGATAAAGAGTTCCAGGGATGATGTCAAAAGTATAAAGGAACTGACATGGAGCTGTCGTTTTTAAGCACACTTAAAAACCGTCGGTCTAGGCTGGATTTGAAACCGTGACCTTGGGATCAGTTGGCCAGCGTCTAACCAACTGAGTCATCCAGACCGACTCCAATGGTGAAGCTAGACCATCCAAAGATCATATGTTTTGTGAACAACACAAATTAATTAATTAATTACTCCGACACACACGTCCTATAATCCTATCCCAGCGTCAAATACGGTAAATTCTATAACACGATCACAGAGAAATATATATGAAATTTATAGGTTAAACTCATTGTTACTGACTACACGTGGCTTTATCACTAAAATGCATGAAACATCATGTAAGGTACTCACCTCTATACTGTACCTCAGAAATTTGCACAATGTATATGTGTTAATTGCACTTTAAATTACTTTTGATGCAATATTAAGCTCCGACAAAAAACGTTTTAGAATTATATCCCGGAACAAAATACTGGACAGTCTAAAACGCGATTGCAGCGCTGTTGACGGATCCAATTGTGAACCTAAACCATCCAAAGATGATATTATGCTCTGTGAACAACACATAAGTTAATTAATTAAAAATAATATGTTTTATTGGATCATATTTTGAATCTAAACCAATCTGGAGTCACCTTTAATACACACGCAAAAGTTCATAAAAATCGGTCCAGCCGTTTAGAATCTTACAGCCACATATACACGGACAGAAGACATACATATCGTTGGTCATGAAAATTAGCGCATCTAAGTGTTTCTTCGTGGAGCTTTAGTGTTATCTATTTTATTATGCAACATATTATATTCTCAGGGTTTTCTCTATCCACTTTATTTTTAATATAAGACATTCACACGTGTTTCTTTATTTCCTCTTCTGCAAACAATTCATAAAATGTTGAATATGACTGAAATAAAAATGTAACGTATTATGTTTATACCGCTTTCTTTACTCACTTTTATTCCTGTAGCATTTGTGATTGCTTAGTGTCTTCCCCGTGTTTTTATTTTATTTATTTTGTTTACATTTTATTCTTTATAGTATCCCAGGGGTTTAACTCTTATTAAGTAGTATATTTCTTAAACGTCTCCAAAGAAACACGAGGTTGATGGGCAAGTGAAAGCTGTGTGTGTATGTCCACAAGTTAGTGTAGCGATAAATCGTTGAACACAGCTAACGTCGGTGGGTATTTCAGCTAGTTACAGAGCTGAAAGTGCAGAGATTGACTGAATCTGTCATGTGTGTAGAGTACATCAATTCAATTCAGTGAACTTTATTTCCAAGATGCGAGGCATCTGTTGATAAACATTTTGAGTGAAAGAAAAGGTCATGCTTCGATCTGACAAGGTTGACTTTTATGCAACGTTTTGAGGCGCTTTATCAATACAGAAGCGCGATTGCGTGTGAGTGTAGGCGTAAGCTATACTGCTCTCTGTATGAAAAATAAAGGAAAGAGAAAATAAAACTTGGAGATCAAAGCCAGCGACTGCGCTAAAAGGCAAGCTTTTACCTAAAAGAACCTTCCTGTTGGAAGTAAGGGAGTTTGGAGTTACACTAACACTAACTCTGGTGGTCAAGTTGATGTTATGGAACGCTGACAGAACCTGCTGACATGGCAGCTGCCACGGGATTATTGCTTCTCTACATCACGTCGTCGTTTTCTTGGACAGAATCCAGTCCCGTTTGTCCTGGACCTCAGCAAACAAAGGCCCAAGTCAGTTTTCAAACATCCTTATAAAATGGAAATGTCCCTCAGATTGATCGAGGAAAGGGACCAGCATACATAATGGCGTTTCTTTTCTGATTCCCTCGAGACTTAAACAAGATTCATGCTAAAGTGATTCAAAGTGATTTCCTTCTGATTTTGTGTTTGTTTGCTCCATTCCCAAGGGTAAGAGGTTTTAAATAACGGTGATATACAAATGACATACCTACATCTGCTACGGGGCAAGATTACCAAGTATAAACTCCCATGTTGTGATGCTGATGATATTTAACACCTTTCACCCCAATTTACAACTCTCAACTAACCTTGACTCACTCCTTTCTATCTTTCTTTACTTTCCCTATCTCTCAAACAGCTGACTGACGATACAATCAGCTGACACTACTAAGACTGCTTCACTGACGTGATGTATCTCTCACGATGACTACGCACGCGTAAGTCCTAACACTACTAACTGCAACCATTCTCATTGCCTTACATCCTTATATAGCGAGTCTGACGTAACATGAACCGTTCTCTAACTTCACCTTTGCTGGAACTTCTACAAATACGCCGGTTGCCGGACGCCTTGCCAATAATCTCGAAAACCCTTTGTGTTGCCGCGCTCATTGTCACGTGTTCACACAAAGTGGTGTAACTTTGAGTGACATCACTGAGCTAGAAAGAGTTAAGTGATCTATTTTAGTAGCCCACGTAAGTTCTTGGAGCCCTTTGTGCCGTTTAATTTTAGGATCTAATGAAATCCAATGTTCCCGGTAGAACTGATCAGGTCCTTGATATCTACCCTTGATATAACAGGACCCTAAGGATACATATCTATGGACAGCGAATCCTTCGCAGTCGTATATTATATACCCAGAGTCTGACGTGTTAGATTCACGGGACTTATTCTACCTATTGTCGTTGATATCCAACCCTCAACGAACTATACTCACAAACCTCTATTACTTTCTCCACTGTACTGAATATAAGAACTATTTAATCCACCTAAACATTTCGATATGGATATTTTGCTTGAAGTACACCTTTGGAGAAAAATCTGATGTGTTGCACTCACATGACTTTCTCTACTCTTGTATAACTATTCTTACAAACTCTTATTCAATTATCTTTTTCACGTTAGTCGAGATAAACGTTTGTAGAAATTATTTTATTCGTTATTTTCTTGTAGCTGAAGAGAAGTATAGTAAGCTTTCAGTGATAGTCAAATCTTACAAAGCTGGTTGTTATATGAAGGCTTTGAAATTACGTTCTCTTTGCAAGGCAGGGGTAAAAAGTGAATAACTACCTTCCATTTGAGAAAAGTATAAGTATTGCAAAACTGACAGGAATATTTCCGGTTCACTCCACAAGAAATGTTTTTGGATATAACTGGTGTATTTTAACGAGAACTTTCTATAGTACAACTTGGTCTTTCTCTTCAGGTTTACCAGTTATACAAAAGTTATCAAGAGTAAACAGAATTGCATAGGCTATAGCCATAACATTCAAAATATACGTTTCATTTCCAATAAAAATATCTTAAACATATCACAATTTAATCAAAATTGTCAAGCTATTTTTGAGAAGATCAGAATTTTCGAAAAATTTTCCAACTAAAGGGTAGTTTAGAGGAGAGGAACTATCTTCAGAATCTTCGTGTGCCATCCTTGGAAGATAGCATAAATATAATTTTTTAAGGGAGTTTAATTCCAAATTTATTTTTAATTTTTGTATGGAACTTAAATACAAATTTTGGTTTATAACCGACTTTTCGTTTATGAGTTATGCTGTTCATAGACACATACAGACCTTTTTCTAAAAATGCTTTCTTTTTTGATTCTGGGGGTCTCAAAATATATATTTTCGGTGAAATCTCGAAATCAAAATTTACGGTTGAATACAATACTTCTACTTAAAATACGTAGCAGAGAAAGTAAAAATGTAATTTTTGAAAAGAGCTCACTGAATGCGCGCGCGCGCGTGTGTCTGTGCAATGTCTGTGGACAACGTAATACAGAAACAAAAGCCGATTAAATCTCAAACCTCCAAGGGTGTGGCAAGAGGATTTTTAGCAAAACTCTCCCACCACAACCAATCCTTTACATTGAGACGGTTCCTTTGTAAGCCCTCACAAGAAAACGTGAAATATAGAATCTTCGAAAACCGTTCGTCTTATGTCTCGACGCGTCGTATAAGTGAAAAAGAGTGTAATGTGTCTGAAATCTAGAAGAAAAAAGTAAATTGTAACTTATCCAGTAGGTCTGTACTCTAAGGGCGTTGTTAATTCTTAAAAATCAAAATAAAGAAGATGAAAAGGTCAATGGTACACAAAATTACGTTTTGCCATTGTATATAAGGCAGAGGTAAATTATCCGTTGACAACACCTAAGGGTTTCACGCAAATATCGAGCAACTTAGATCCGGGAACAACGAACAGTAAAAATCTACTCTTGTACTATATTTTGTTCAGTGTTTTGAGACAGTGAAAGGGGAGAGAAGGCCATCGCGTGGCCGGCGCATGTATAGGAACCAAAACAACCCAGGCAGGGTTACAAGGTTCATGCAGTCATTCAGACATGAGTAGCGCCGCACAATAGACATTGCACAGAACTCTTAAACCTGTATAAATATGTGGCGGCCGTGGGAAACAGGTAATGCATCTGCCACTTATATAGCAAATTTCTCACTTATAGGAAGTGGGAAACCAGTATATAAGCAGACGGTACATATTACTCAAAATGTGTGCAATTACTATAAAGGAGGGAAGGGTGTGACTCGCCGATTGAACATACTGTGTGTGACAGACGGCCACACACACACGCGCGCGTATACACAGACGCACCTACACACACAGACACACACACACACATACAGGGATCTTCTTCAAATGATCTTTCGGGACTCAGTGGGCCTCAAAACATATACTTCTGGTGAAATCTCGATATCGAATTTTTGGGTGGAATACAATACTTCTACTGTACTAAACGTGGTAGAGAAAGTAAAAACAAACCACATACAAGCATAATACATTATTACGCTACGAAATAGATTCAACGTGGGACATTTCTGGTTATTTATTATTTTATATCTGAGAACGGTTTTCATTAAAATGCCTTTAGAAGTAATTAAAATACTGGCAGATTGAAAGACATCAAAATTAAAATCACAATAGCAGTTTTAGAAGTTATGAGAGTCTGAAAATTGGAGGGATATTATATTAGCTTTATCCTATAGGTACATAAAGTACCGGTGAGTTAAGATTAAAATGGCTATATCGGGTGGAAGGGAAGTCATTACATTAATTTAAACTAGTGGTATTTGGAACACATTTTGTGAATTTTGAAAGAAATCTTCGTTTTTTGTGGTGTAACTTGGAGCTTACCCATTGTATGTATACAGATTCAATTTAGGTGATCGAGAGCGAAATAAGAATGCAAACGTAGGCTTAATTACTACAATATAGGAGATTTACTTGTTCAATATTAATGACTGGAATGATGTACAGCTGAATGCCCATTTCAATTAGTGGAAACAAAAAATAATGTTCTACGTTCTTACCTTATGAAAGTGTTTACATTGAGTGCAGTTCATTGGCTTACCTGTAACAAAGAAAAATGGTTATTAAATTCCAGTCATCAATAATAATTACTCTAACAGTTAAATAGACCAATGTGCTTTGGTTACTGTATTTTAGTTATTGCTACTGTATTTGTCATTTTAGTTAACATTTTAGTTAATAGTTAATACTTTCTAAGTCGTAGTTTCTTTTAAAAGTGGCGTTCAGAGCTTATCTGAATAAAAATGAAGTACCTGTGTATATTTTTGCGTAGGAGAGAGAGAGAGAGAGAGAGAGAGAGAGAGAGAGAGAGAGAGAGAGAGAGAGAGAGAGAGAGAGAGATGGGCTCCAGCAGATTTTTCTTCAGTGAGGGGCGCATGTTGGAAATTTGCAATCATACAATACTAATTCATTATTCTGTTGTCAAAAGTTATACTACTTATTGCAGATAAACATACTAATTTGTGCTAAATAAAAGTTCTTCTTTACATCAAAATGAAAACAATAGTCTAATAGTCAGTAATTGACTACACAGTAACTTCATTCATTTCCAAGGGAGGGCCACGCCCCGCCCTCCCCGCCCCCCTTGCTCACCCTTCGCAACGCGCATGGAGAGAGAGAGAGAGAGAGAGATGGAATTATAGCTCAGAATATCTCATCACCCCGCTGATTAGGGCTTCGATGTTGCTCCTAGTTAACGTCTCTAATAGCGTAATGATCAACGTGCTGGATAATTACAATATTGTGTATTTATGTCCAATGTTCAATAAAATATATTCTAACAATATGTGTTGTCATAAAATCCAGTTAATTAAACTAAAAAATTGTGCTTATTTTCTTGTAGGTGAAAGGGGAATATAAGAATACAGTAGGCTTTGCGCGATAGTCAAATCTTTTAAACTTTGAGATCCCGTTCTCTTTACACGCTTAACATAAAAAATGGACGATGTTCCATTTCACGAAAGTTTTGTTTTCAGAAACTGACACAAATAACAATAAATATCTCCGAAATGATTCACTCTACAAAAAATTTATTCAGACATAAATTGTGTGTTTTAACAAATGTACATGTTTTGTAGAATACGATTTTATCTATCTCTTACGGTTTACAAGTTATTCAACAGTCATCCAGGGTAAACAGGACCACATAGGCTATAGCCAGAAAATTCAAAATATACATTTCGTTTGCTGAATGCTGCGTTACCACAGACAAACCGCTAAATAATGTTATTCGCTCCACAGGCCAGCACCATCTACAGTCTTAAGACAACACCAAGAGATGGCGTAAGAATCTTTATTCCCCGACAGGGTTGCTTGATCATCGGCCTCCTTGGGTGTTCGAGGCTAGAATCGTTAGATACTTCCGCGCTTCTGCATGGTATCTCTGCATACAGCCTAGCCTTCTGTGGTTCCTTCACCTCATCCCTTCCTACTGGGAGATCTAGCTACAATAGGGTAGTACTGAGTGACGTGTTCCCTTCGTATATACCTATAATATTGACGCATGTACTGCAGCAAAATATTCCAGTAACTCTTCGGCCCTATCTTCAGAATTGCTATTTTTGTAGTGCCTTTTTATTCAGCAATTTTCTGTAGAATTTATTATTTAAACCCAGTAACTTGTTCGATATAGCGAAGTAAGCAAGGTAAA
This sequence comes from Tenodera sinensis, assembly GCA_030765045.1. Taxonomy (NCBI): domain Eukaryota; kingdom Metazoa; phylum Arthropoda; class Insecta; order Mantodea; family Mantidae; genus Tenodera; species Tenodera sinensis. Next base: position 40,107,127 of record CM060965.1, read on the forward strand.
ATGAATGTAAATTTAAATTTTGCAATTTTGATGTGTAAAGCGTAATATTTGTACGCTAATAACATGTTTTATATTAATAACCCATAATTACAAGCTATAAAATAACATAAAACTAATACAAGAGCTTTCAGGTCCTGTGCGATGACAGCCAAATTAGAACAATTTTCGCCCAAGAATATTCATTCGGATATACGTGCAGGGTGGGGTGATGGGGATATGAGTGTGTAGACTTTAACGGCAACTTTGTAATACACAATTAATGCAATAAAGTTAACTATTACTTACAAAATTTTTTTTAGTGTTGATCAAATGTTTGATTGCCAATATATTACTACTCCTTTGTCCTTTACTTCTGCAATTAACAGAGAGATAGACCGACAGACAGACAGATAGAGCTTTAAAACATGAGTTATTCGTGTATTTTCCATTTGCCGCTGAAATTAATCATTTAGCTGCAACATATTAAATAATTGGATTCCAGCGTGTCTATTGGAATAAATTCTTGGACATACGTTTGGCAAGCGCACAAAGCGGAAGGTCAGGAATGTTGACACTCCTCAAGTCTCATGAATTCTGCTCGGAAAGCTTGAAAAAATACCATCCCTCATCTCGTTACTTGCAGTAGCTCATAGTGAAACTAGCTTTCTAGGACTAGCCTGGCTTGAACTTTTACCTATCATATGTACGAACGCATACATGGTAGCAGTAGTATCATTAGTAAACAAAACATTCGCTTGTTTAGTCCCACTCTGTAAAGATACATTTTCAATAATGCTCAATTAGATACCTCCTAAACCTTTCATGATAGATTAATTTTATATCGTACATTTTTATTCGTTATATCACACGAAATCTACACATTCGTACCCTTAACACCATTTATACAACCTTGCTAAGGTCAAAGAGGGCACAGATACTCCATCTACACGTAGTATGCTTTGGGGAACATTTATTTCCTTTTTACGACTCTCTCCCGCTGTTTTGGTGTACTATCCCAATATCTGTTTGGGTGACATGTTTAAATACATTTTATTACGGGAGGGCACGCCCCGGATTCACGCAACACGCTCTCAGTCCCACTGTAGTAGTGTGCGTTGCATACAAACACGGTACATTTACTGCATGGCAATATTCACACAGCAAACAGGCGCAATCTCCAGCAAACATGCGGCTTTCACTGTAACTAATGCAACCTTATTCCTTAACTTGCAACTCTTGTGTTGCGTTAAATACAGAGATTCCTCTCCCTCTTACATCTCACTGTTTCTTCCTTCCTCTGTCCTCCTGTATTACTATCTTTGTATTTCTGTCCTTTTCCTCCTCATTACCATTGCTTCTCTCTGTCTCTCTCTCTCCACATTACTCCTTTATTCTCTTCTCCTTCCATCATCTTAACCCGATTTTCTTTTCCTATCTATGAAACCTACGACATATAAATAACCTTATTCTTCTATCTACTGTATGTTATTCGAGATAACTTATGTGTAGAAATCTTTTATTACATATTTCGTTATAGGCGGCGCCGTGGTCGAGTGGTTAGACCATTTGCCTATCACCGAGGTGGCCCCGGTTCGATCCCAGGGACCCGCATGTGGTATTCGTGGTGGAGAAGCGGCATCTGGGCGGGTTTTCTCCGGGTTCACCGGTTTCTCCCGCCACTCATTCCACCAACTTCTCAATTATTATACATTTCGCCTGCATTTCATATCACCCTCTTCCTCACTCTTATGACGATCAGGTTAGAGAACCTAGCTACATTATGCTAACAGATGCGCATCGTAATTTGACGCAATACAGCCGCTATTCAAATGTCAAATATGGCTTACTCTCGCTTCGGTGATGGATTTAATCCTTGTCAACATCTTAACAAATCAGAGCATCAATATGAGAATCTAGAAGGCCGAGCCAATGGACACTGGTGTAAGCTTGCTGCACGTTTCTTTTAAGAGGTTAGTAATTACTATACATCGCTTAAATAACATTTAGTCTATATAATTCACTATTCGTGAAATATTTTTAATAAATACTACTTGTGCTAATCAAATTGTGTAGATAAATTCTCGAGTTACTTCGTGAGTCGAGAATTTATCAATTTTTATTTCTTAATTTAGGGTTAAAGGTTTTGTTTTAAAGATTTGCTTAAGTACTTGAATTAATTTTGGGTTTTAATCCTTATAGTCCAATCGACTTGCAACAAAAACGCCTATGGTGTTGCCACAGACAGGGGTTTTAACCCAAAAGACAGATGCGTTACATAAATTGATAGTAATGGTAGGATAAGGGAATCAGCCGTGAAATGCCTTGTTCCAAGTGACTGTCTCCTCATGCAGTAGGAGAGAATGATGTGCTGCGAGTGGGGGGAGAAGTGTGTTCTGAGATAAACGTGGCAGAGGGGAGGGGAACCCCCGGCAGAGAAAAGTGCCGGATGGCGGCTTTGGGTAAGAAAGCAGCGGTAAAAAGAAGAGGGAAAATGAAAGATGAAGCAGGAAGAAGATGGAAGTTTACTCTCGCGCCGTGGGAGCCAATAGCGACGTCGTGCAAAGGAAATCCCAAACCTCTCATTTCCTGGCTATTGCTGCTCTGCATGAAGGTGGAGTCTCTGCAAACAATTTGGGCGCGTCTTCCTCTCACGTCTTTCTAGAACAACGTCTGCAAAATCTTGCTCTACTCACGCGCCTCATCAACCGGTAATTGCTAGGAAGGAGGCATTTTTAAGACCCTCGGGAAGAGTTATGCTTGTGCACCAATCAGCTGCAATTGTACACAAAGAGGGTGCCTGCCTCCAGCTAGTCAGATGCATCCTCTAATAAAGCTTGCAGCACGTATGTACGAATATGGCCAAAAGGACTTCCTGACGTCTCTAGAAAGAGAAGACATTACTTCACGGAAATTCCGCTCGAGTCATATTTAAGGAAGGATCAATGTTGAATTTTAATGCAGGCAGGAACTGAAATATGAAGTATACTTCCGTGGAATATATATATGGGGTGGCCCAACAATAGATACACAACATCTATTGTTTCCTTTTTAAGAGCGTCTGCAGCTGCGGAGTTTGAATTTACATTTGTTTAATAACCTTATCATACACTATACGTATACCAGCGCTACAAGTACAGGCAGAATAAACTAATAAAGAAAATATATGTACAACAATTAAAATACAGTAAATAACACAAGTCACTCAAAATTCAAATTAAAACATTAGTATTTTAATATAAATATTGACACAGTGTCTGAAGTCCTGAATAATTGCTAAATGAATGATGTCATTATTTGTTCAGATAACCCCTTGTCTCAAAGGGGCGGTCATTCCCTATGGCCCTCCTCATGCTGCTTTTTTGGCGCAAGGGATCGCATGTGAAAATCCCACTTTGGACATTAGTGTTTGAAAATCTGTGTGTGTGTATGTGTGTGTGTGTAACTATCAGTAAGACAGTTAAAAAAGAAGGAAAAAGCATCAGAACGTAGGGAAAAATGAAAAAAAGTACATTTCTGTCACATATTTGTAAGATATTGAACTGAAATACCAAGCTTAGCATTTATCTGACATTGTTTACAAGTCATGTTGTTCACATACATATGGACATTGGTGGAGCTCTTGTTCAACGTAAATACAGCGGTGTCGGGAGATAATCAGAATCTTCTGGAAATTTCTCTTTCCCTGCCTTCCGAATAATCTAGAACACTCTGGAAAATTCTAGCGTCTATATAAGCAAGTCGGTCTGTTAGTGAGCTGGTGAGTGTGTTTCTAATGCGTTAAGGTCGGTTCTATGAGTGCGTTTATAACCACAACTGTGTCATACAGGATTGCGACAGATTAGGGACTACTGTGTTCGACTTCCCAAAGAGTAAAGTGGACGGAACGAGAGGTGCTTCGCCCGTATTTCATTACTCCGTTACGTTGCGAAGAAACGTGAAGCGACAAGGAATATTGCGTTAGATCACGTTAATGAAGCAACCAAAAGATTTACGCGGAGCCGAAACTCCCTCTAATGCCAGAAAGTTGGGAGCAGCTTCCCGTGCTTAACCAAGAATGGAAGTGGATGCACCCTCTTGCGTGCTTTAATCCCAGAGGGGAAGACTACCGAAAACTTCGTTAGGGCCGACAGCGAACTTGCACAACGTCTCTCAGTTCATCAGACTGATACCGGAGCACATTGAGATGCCTCAATGGCTCACAATCCCGCCTGGATATCTCAACCCAGACATAGGCAATCGCCATTGCCTTGCCGAGTCCAACCCAATCCCAACAACTCTCTTACAAAATGAACTCAGATGTTTGGCCCTGCATACCTCTGGTAACGTCAAAAGTTCTGCAATGCTAGGGTTGTGCCTACAGCGTCTCTAGCGGTCGGAACCCCTTCCTTAGGGGAAGTGAAGTGACAGTGGAATCTGAACCTTGGAACTGGCTCACCAAGGAACTGAATTTTAATGTTGAGTGAACCACGAGAAATGAAGGAATTTTTCACACTCTAGTTATGATTTCCAAGCCTTATTTATATACACATGTTACTATTCGTATTTCGTAACGTGATGAAGGCGGAGATTGTAAGAGCTAAACACTTTATTAAGCAGTCAAGGATAGAATTATCACGAAGAATATAAAGTCTGACACATTTTCCAACTTCCTCGTGGGACTTTTATCTCCGGGGAATTTTAATAGATTGACTATTAAATTAATCCACGTGCCTTGGCAGAATTGAAAAGCAGTACACGGAAGATTATTTCTCATGGGAAATTGCGTAACTTTTAAGCGGTTATAAAATTGCATATACTTTCAAGGAATAAATTAAGCTTCTATGATGTGCAGAGTGAATATTAAAGACCAGGTAAAATATGAATATCAAAGCATGCATCACATTAAATTTCAATATTTTGAAAATGTTAAATGGGGCAAGTATTATTTACATTCTGGAATTTTCTCGGAATAGACCATGGAGTCATTTTCAATTCTGAATATGCAGAATGTTTTCGAATCTCCGTCCACTTCTTGAAGTTATACGCCGTAAACGCGCAGGTGCGCCGGTAAGTTTGGTTGCCGTTACAGGTGTCTAAGGGGTATAAAAAGCATATTACACATAAGAAATAGACCAAATCTTATTGTACAAAAAATGTAAATCTCGTTTGTCCAAATGCATTTTTTGCTAGGTGATTTCCGAGATATTCCTTGTTATATATATATATGAATCTTGCAACAGTAAAGCTTTTATCAAATGGAAGGTGGTTATTTACTTATTTATTTCTTGGTCGTGCAGTGAGAATAGAATAATTTTAAAGTCTTCATATAGAGAACAGCTTTAAAAAAATTCCTCTTGCGCCTACAAGAAAATCAGTAATAAATTTTTAAGATAATTATTGCAAATGTTTATCTAGAACAACATAAAGAACATAGGTGTAAGAGTTTGTAAGAATAGCTAGTACAAGCGTAGAGAAACTCATGAGAGTGTAACAAATTTATATCGGTAGCGATGTTTCCTTGGAAACGAATTTATTTGTTGAAATTCATAATATCACTCTGAATAATAAATGCTTCTCAGAACGCCAGGAAAATATCGAGGAAAATATTGAACCAGCATTTCTGTGAAGAAATAAGAAACATTTTGCCAGCTTCTGTTTGCTTTTGAATGGGCAATGCATGAACTGAGATTGAATGAGAGCCAAACGAAGTGATGCCTTAGAAAAGCAAATGAATGCATCTTGTAAGGAACAGGAAGTGAAGCTAGAAGAGAGATGCAGCAAGGGAAAAAGAAAGGAGAGACTGTAATTTCAGAGATGGAGTATGTTTGTGTTTTAGAAAGGACTCTAGCTCCTTTGACAGTTTCAAAAGTATATACGTAATAAAAACACAGAAATATTCCTTTTTGTTTCAGCGCATATTTAAATGAGTTAACAGTTTTGGCATTTATGTGAATAGACTAAGGCATAAAACGAGGAATTTTATCTATTTCTTTGTAAGTTTGCATGCTCTAAGTTAATCTAGAGATTGTTTAAGCCAATTTGAGTGTCAGTTCTTATGGTATACTTAATATTTGTAAGTATAGCTACCTGAGGTATTACATTTTCAGGTTTTTAGAAAGAGGGACGTTATTTGAAAGGACCATTTACTTGTTTACATATTCTGTTTATGGGCGCATTCCGCTCGTATTTTGTCGATCACTGGTAAACGTAGTTCTTTTGTTTTCTAGACACGAATATTCAAATGAAATACCCTTAACTTCGTAGGCTGTGTAAGACTATAAGCAATTTGCTATCGCTCTGAAGTTTTCGAAATAATGTAAGGAAACTTGGTAAGCATTTTAAGTATTATTGTCCAATAATGCTGAACGTTTGCAACATTTTATTAGAAGTTCAAGAGCAAGATTACAAACATTCAAGAAATAAAACTTTCCTCAAGTATCTTTGCTTTTAATTAATTTGTATTGAAACTTTGTGGTTAAGTTTCGTATATAGTGATTATAATTTCTTTACATCAAAATGTTTATTAATCTATTAGGTTTTAGAACAAAGTTTATAGTTTTGGTATGCTTAAGGACAGATAGGCCTATATATGTCTTGTATAACTTCTCTCTCTTTTAAACCAATATTACATTCTGGACGTGATTTTGGCACTACTTAAAAGAGTTTGCAATTTTAGAGAATAAGTAACCAAATATGGCATAGTTGCACCGCTAAGATATTTAAATTGTTAAGTTAATTTAGAAGGAAACAATGTAAAATATCCTTGGATTTACATTGTAACTCAAAAATTAAGCAGATAATACTAACATCATTAATTACTATAGGTACGTAGTAGAAAAAGGAAGCTTCCGTAGGAATATTTTGTAGAGGTTACACGAAAATAAACTATATTGTGTAAAGAAAGTTCTATGAAGATGACCATCATATTTTTAAAACACATCTCAAACAGACCAAACCACATATGCGCTGCATCCTGTTCCTCCCTCCAATAGGAAATTGGGGCAGAGGACACGTGGTCCGGCGCCGAGGATCTCGACCCTTAACCTGTGGTTTCCTTAATCAGGAAGCACTAATAACGAAATCTCATTAATTGTAACCCCCTCCCCAAAGAATTTATTAGTTTAAACTTCAGACACCCCAGTGCAAAAGTAGTTCAATGAATGCACCAGAGGTCGAACCTGGATCTCCTAGCAGCAGAGATCCTGGATCTTCTCGTTTTTCTGCAAAAATGCACTTACGGAATTTTGATTGGAATATGCTAAGCAGGATCTACTCTGTCCGTCTCTCTCTCTCCCTCTCTCTCTCTCAGATAACGGTGATTAAATCATTACTAACGTCTACCGATGGAACCGGGTCTACTCTTTCTCAGATAAAACAAAAAACAAAACAAAAGTTAACGTGTGTGTGTTAAGCAATGCTGAACTTTAAGCACTAAGGTTAGGACACTTGGAATACGCACATCACCTGCAAGTTTTAAAAAGCTCCGGTAACGGTGATTTGAACAAACTTTCAGTAAATTTCGTGACAATATAAATAGATTATGAGGTTATTAGCTTGAATAAATTGCATTACAAGGAAGTTAAATATCAAGAAGATAAAGATAATGAATGTCCCTTTAGTGGCTATTAGATGGAATTAGAGATGGAATTAGAAGACACCGTGATAAACAGAAGTTAATAACGAATATTTCAATGGTGTGGGCATGTACATGAATGGAGGAGGAAGGATTGTGCAGAGGTAGAGCAGACGGAGGGGATTCCACACTGAACCAACTGTTTGGCCATTGTATGTGAGACCCTTGGAGGAACGGAAGAAACGGGAGCGCTTTACGGGCGAGTTGGAATCCGGTCAGTAGTGCGAACCAGTGTGGGGGTCCCTAAGGTGTGATCCGAGAAAATCCCCGCGGATCAGGAAAGTCGGGCCGCAGTAATCGAACCCACGACCTCTCAAATGCGAGGTGTGGTGTGGTGGAATGAAAATGGTTATGAATAAATTTGGCTCAAACGATGGACGGTGGAATGATAGGTATGCAGGCGGGAATCAGAAGCAACTGCTGCAAAATGGAAGTCTGACCTAAGCGAAGAAACTCTAGGAAAAAATCTGATGTGTTGCACTCACATGACTTTCTCTACTCTTGTACTAACCATTCTTACAAACTCTTATTCATATATATTTAATTGAGATAAACATTTGTACAAATTATCTTATTGCTTATTTCCTTGTAGGTACAAGGGGAATATTAGAATACAGTAGGCATTGAGCGATAGTCAAATCTTTTAAGGCTTTGAAATGCCGTTCTCTTTACACGCTTAACGTATAAAAATGAAAAAAGATGTTCCATTTCACGAAAGTTTTAAATTTTCCGAAACTCACACGCATAACAAGGAATATCTCCGAAATGGTTCACCCTACAAGAAAATTTATTTGCACATAAATTGTGTATTTTAGCAAGATCTACATTTTGTATAGTATGATTTGGTCTATCTCTAACGGTTTACAAGTTATGCAAAAGTCGTCCAGAGTAAATACGACTACAGGGGCTATAGCCAGAAAATTCAAGATATACATTTCATTTGTCATCAAAATATCTCAAACATATGGCATTTTAATCAAAATCGTTAGAGCCATTTTCAAGAAAATAAAATTTTGGAGACCGTTTCCATGTAAAGGGTAGTTTAGGATGGGGTTATTTTCTTATAAATCTTCGTGTCGCATCCTTGAAAGACATTAAACTTAAATACCAAATTTGGTTTTTAACCGACTTTTCGTTTTTGAGTTATGCTGTCCACAGACTGACACACAGACAGACACACAGACACACACGGACCTTTTTCTAAAATTTTTTTTTTTTGGATTCAGGGGGCCTCAAAACATATATTTCCGGTGAAACCTCGACATTGAATTTTTGGGTGGAATACAATACTTCCCCTACTTACCAGTAGAGAAAGTAAAAAAGCAACAACGAAAACAAATTCGCCCAGTGTAAACATTTCTGTGCAGCAGTAAGGTCCGAAGCACGGTCAGCCGTCATAGTACTCAGGTGCAAACCAAAAAGAGGGATGCAAAGTATTAAAATAAGTATAGTTTTAAAGTTAAGTTGGACATCAGCCGACTCCATGCAGCGCAGCACAGCGCAGTTTTGGGCACGAACATGTTCGTTTTAAAGACATGAAGTGAGCTCGACGACTCTATTGTACATTTGTAGACTATTCCGGACGAAGGAAATTAAACATTACTAAGGCGGAAATGTCGCAGCAGTGCACATTTTCCTAATGCACATGAACGCTTTGCAGAGCATGGGGGCGGAAAATCCCCTGAACCTCCCCTTTCTGTCGCCCATCCGGTAATTATAGCGCATGCATTTTATAAATGTTAGGATAACAGTGTCTCTCCTATGGGATCACTTTACGGGAGCGTTGTTCAAGGGGCGGATACTCTACTCTTAATATACGTTTACTGACTGAACTCACCCCTCTTAGATTCCAGCATCACTGGCAGGCAATTGGAGTGGTTTTTCCTATTATGTCAGGACACGGCACGTTAAAACTACAATGTTTCTCGAAAAAAAAAGTATTAAAAAATGTAACCCAGCTTTTATTGTTAACTGTAATTAAATATGAGCTAAAATACTTTTAATGACTATATACTTTATAGGGTAACAACGAAGGGGGAGGCCGCGCCGTAGCCGAGTGATTAGTCCATTCGTTTCTCGCCAAAGCGACCCGGGTTTGATCCCAGCCAAGTGCATGTGGGATTCCTGATGGTGCGGATTTCCTCCGGGTTCTCCGGTTTCCCCCGCCATCTCATTTCACCAGTGTCCTATCTTCATTCCATATATCATCAGTGTCACCGCCTGAAAATAATAAAGAGTCCAAAGATTCCAGTATATATAATAGAGGCTGGACTTAGTGGATGTATAATTTAGATTTCTCACCGCCTGCGGTGCCGTAGTAGTGAAAGTGGGCGTTAAACACTATAAAACAAACAACCAAGTGTTTGCACACTAGTCTAACACTTCCAGGAAGAAGGGTTGAAGTGATGGAAGCATAGGGGAGTAAGGTTTAAATTAATGACAACTAATTCTCTCATTGGTTTAATTATTATTATTTAACAGCATTAAAACGATTTACTATGACGGCATAATGACATAATTATCATGGGAACAAGATAACAATGACGTTGTCTATAGATTTCTGAACATTGTCCGTAAAACACTCCGGGACGATTAAATTGTAAGGCTGCTTTATTTAACGTCCGGGTAAACTTAACATTCTTCCCCCAATATCTTAGGATTAGCAGGAATACCTCGACGACACAACATAATTTACTCCTAAGTGCCTGTAAGAAAACCTAAAATCGTCCCCGCTACAACTAATTTTCTCCAATGTGTCTGGGGTCAGACTTATTACCGTCGTAAGGAAAAGGATATAAAAAGTAAGTTAACGATTTGTGTGAGATATTTATTACGATATTAATTTATTGATAAGTAAGTCAAGTCCATAGCTGGGATCTTCGGCTTACCGTGGTTCCTAAAGGTAATCTAACATACGAAAACAGACATAGGTACACACATTCTCTAAGGCAGTATACCTTGGATTGATGGATCTCCAAGCGTGTATTTCTAGCGAGTTATCACCACTTGCATTTGTATACATACTCGAAAATAAAAGATTCAAGACACGACCTATTTCTCTGTGCAATAGACGATAAAATATGGAACAACTATCAATAAACTCAGCTGCATGTTGGAAATATTGATTTGTGTAATCTGAACTGCAACATGGCGTGGGACTTAGAAATTCTGCACTCTTAATGCCTCAATCATTTTTTCCATTTACGATACTGAAGCACTGTGTGATTCTATGCCTGACACAAAACTTGAATGGCGCGTGGCAGTAGGAGATGGTCAACACAACATCCAATCAGAGGCTTCACACGCCTTGCGGTGTTGTTAGTTAAACATGCTGTGAAATAGTCATACAAATATCATATTTCGTGTCTGTCACAATAGAACCTTTTATTTGCTTTTGTTTATTATTATTATTATTATTATTATTATTATTATTATTATTATTATTATTATTATTATTATTATTATTATTATTATTATTATTATTATTGAATATCCACATATTAAAATTATGTGGGCTATAATCATCACAAACTTGCATTGCTGTGTGGTTTGCAATTCACTAACAGTTATCATTTGTACGTTATTGCAAATATTGGAGTGTTTTAAATGAATATATGGATAAAAATACGATGCCTATAAAGAAGAAAAAGAGGGGAGGAAATTTAACGCGAAACAGGAATCGAATTCAGTTAATGGTCTGTAATTTTGAAAGTATTGTGTTAATAAAGGAACGAGCACGAGGAAGTGCGAAACAAACGTGGCGTTATTCATGAAAGTTGAGCGAATGTGGCGTTGATAACGATCAGAGCTTCTACTAAAATTAAAATCTCAAGTGAAATATCACATGTGCTAAACTGCATTAGTGTGTAACGCCGTATCGGTCAGGATAGGTTATACTCAGCCAAGCATAAAAGGGGTTTAATCTCAGCTTACCGCGACTTAAGCCTAGGTTCAGACTGATTGATTGGTTGATCAGCGGAATGGTTCGGTGATTGATAGATTACATTGCAGAATATCCTATCGACTTTGACCCTGTCGGGGCCTAACGCCTCTTGTGATGTTGATAAATGTGAGTTCAAGTGCTAAATAATTCAGGAGGGAAGATGGAAGACTACGACCTGCCAGAGATTCTGCCCTATTACAAAATTCATAAAAAAACCTTCGGATTACACGATTCCGTTACCTGCAGTTTGTTGGAAAAGAAAGAAATCTGAAGTGTTGCATTCGCATGATTCTCTCTGCTCTAGCACAAACACTTACTCCTCTATCTACTTCGTGTTAATAAACATAAACATTTATAGAAATTATCTCATTGCTAATTTTGTTGTAGGTGCAAGGAGAACACACTAGACTTTAAGCGATAGTCAAATGTCTTAAGTGCTCGCTATATGATGACTTTTTTTTTTAATTTATTTAGAGTCGCTTTAACAATTAAGTCATATCGCGACTATTCTATGAAATACAGCGGTATACAATAAACTTGTTACAATTATTTAACCAAAATCATGAAAATACTAATCAACAAATCAGTACAACAAAAATATCCTTCATATTATATTTTCGCATGCAAGCCCGTACCTTTGAGAAATGATAACACCCTTCTGCAGTTGGATGGCGTGTTCAGAGTGGTGGATAAGTCTCCAGTGATGTGATGAAGCTGTCGTTGTGTAGCGTATTGCTTACATTCTGTGAGGAGATGTTTTACTGTGAGGCGGGTGTTGCAGACTTCACATTGTGGTGGCTGAGGAGGTATGAGTGGGTTAACCTTGTATGACCAATGCGGAGACGTGAGATAATCACCTGCTCTTTCCTGCTAAGAGAATAGACAGGGGAAGAATTGGTGTCTCCTTTCCTTACCATGTGTAGTTTTTCTGGAGGCGATTGATTCCAGGCCTGTTTCCATCTTGTTTTTATTAGTCTGGAGAAGTACTTTGTAATATCACGATAAGGTACTGCTTGCTGTTCATGTGTGTCTGTTAACCGACTTGCTTCTTTAGCAGCTTTGTCCGCTTCTTCATTGCCCTTAATGCCGCAGTGTGAAGGGACCCAAATGAAAGTAACTATTTTCTTTTTATTTAGAGCAATGGAATAAAGACTGTGGATATCTTGAAGCAGTTGGAGGTCAGTTATATGATGACTTTGAAATTACGTTCTCTTTGCATGAGCAAAGGAAAAAATGAATACTGATCTCCCATTTCACAACGACTATAAGTATTGCAAACTTTTTACAAATAACAGGGAGTATCTACAAAATGGTTCAATTAACAACGAGATTTACATTTTTGGTATAGTAAGATTTGGTGATCATCTACGCTTGTGTCGAGATACTCAGAAAGAGAAGAAAGAAGCCCTTTCCAATTTGAACATTGACATTAACGATGAAATCATGTCAAAATCAGGACGATGGCTTCGAAAACAATTACAACTTAAATCGTTTGATGCATGGTGTCAGCTACCTCACAAGGGAAAGGGGATTGAGACATATAAAGAGAATCCCAGAGCCAATTCGTGGATGAGCAACAGAAAAATCCTGTCATGTTCTGAATGGACTAATGCCATCAAAATGTCATGTAACACGTCAGCAGTAAGATCTGTGCCTGGAAGAAATCAGCGAACAACACTATGTCGGCACTCAAATTGTAAAGAAGTGGAAACCCTTGGGCATGTACTAGGATATTGCCCAAAGGGAGAATTACTTCGCAACACTCGTCACCACCGTGTGCGTTCATCAATTTCTACAGCCCTTCGTAGAGCCAATTGGGAGGTCTATGAAGAGGTCCATTGCCTGTCTGAGGATGGTAGCCATCGAAGAGCAGATATCGTAGCCATCAAGAGGGATGCAGGAAAGGGTCTCATTCTTGATCCAACAGTAAGAATGGAGCAACATTTACAGCAGGCGACACAGGTGAACGAGGAAAAGGAAGCCATCTACTAACCATGCATTCCTCACCTTAGTGAGAGATATAATGTACCTGAAAATGCATGGGAGGTAAAAGGACTACTCTTGTAAATTCACAAGTACCTGCCTCAAAGCACTGGGTGTGCAATGGTCCGAAATTGTAAATATATGTTTACATGTCCTAAAAGACTCTTTATATATTTTAAATAATCACTTGTATTCAATGTGTTAACTGTTATCTTCTTGTTATAATCATTTAATTTTTCTTTAGATATTTTGAATATTAATTTTAATCATTTTTTTTCTTCTTAAAATTGACTTTGTCATATATCTTTGTATTCTGGATCTTTATGGTCACCTGCAATGTCAGGCAGATGTCACAATTTTTGTTTGTGAAATATATATATATATAGCTTTGAAACTAGAAGTGGATTGAGTCAACGTTATTGTTTTATCTGGTGTTGGAGAAGCTTGTAAGAAATTTTCAGAGTAATCCAGGTGGAAGTATCATGAACAGATCCATGTATATGCAGACGATTTAGTAATGATAGCTCAGCCCGTATCAGTACTTACGGAGGCCAATCAGCAAATAGAACAAGACGGGAATAAATTGAGTCTGGAACGGAATGAGAACAAAACTGTATGCATGAATACATTAAAAGCAAAGTATGTTTTAGAAGGTAAAGACATAAAAATCAATAACGCACAATATACACGTTTCAAGTGAAGTTAAAAGAAAATTTGATTCATGAGGAAATTTTGTGGCACGGGGAAAATAGATGTATAAAGTTTAGTGAACACAAACTTGACAGGCGCGTTAATTATATCATAGCTGCTGTTGGGGAATATGATATGTGCTAGCCTGCTGCTATTTCATACCACATATCCGCTGTGGCTACATAAAAGCGATCATCCGATAATTTTTAATCGTGCATTTATTGCCGCTGCTTCCCAGATAGAACTGAACTGTTATGCTGATGAATGTGAAGTATTTTATTTTATGCGTTGTAAACCACGGTCAATTAAAAATGACATCTGTATCGAATGAAAGGCAAATATTAAATAGCCTATAGAGTGGCGGAAGCGGTTTAGTATTTCCTTACAAATATAAATCTCTGTACGTATACAGGCACGAATCTATGGATTAGGGGTAGGCGCGCAATTCACGACGGGTCCCTAAGGCCCTGCAGAGTACCGCATGCAAGTCGGTCGGAACGCAACCCCTGGATGGGAGAAATGACATGGAAACCCGAAGGGTACATGTGCTCAAGAATGAATGCAGCTGCAGCTGCAACACACCAAACGCCGTCGCCTGGTCCTAATATCCTGTAACACTTGATAGATATTAGGAGGGTAGGAAATAATAAAACAAAGTAAAAAAAAAAAAAAAAAAAAAAAAAAAAAAATAGAAATAGAATCGTAATTGAAAATGTAAATTAATGAGGCCTAAAACATTCTGAAACACTAATTTAAAACGCGTGAGGATGGGATAACGAAAAAACGAATAATATAACAAACGAATAGTCTACAGAATTGTACATTTTAGAGCCTTATTAGCTAATATCTAAATGTTGGTCTGTGTGGCTCAGTTGGTTAGACGCTGGCCTACTGATCCCAAGGTGGTGGGGTCAAATCCGGCCCAGACCGATGGATTTTAAGTGTATTTAAAAACAACCACTTCATGTATCACTGCAAACACGGCAACAGTATTACCGTCTCACGTGTTACTTTGGAAGACTTCAGGCTTGAAGTGCGGAGAGCGGTGCTGTCGTCCTGGCACGACGAGTGGTCAGCTCTCCGCGGTAATAAGCTTAGAGAAGTGAAAGAACTTCCGATAAACTGGGTAACTTCCTGTCGCACATTTCGTCGCGAGGAGGTTAGTTTGGCTCAATTAATAATAGGGCACTGCAATTTTTCGCATGGTTACCTATTTAAAAGGGACCCTGCTCCTATATGTCCGCTGTGTGACAACCTTTTGTCAGTTCGCCACGTGCTGCTAGTGTTGCTCTCTAGCGCACCTTCGGGATTCTCTGCAGCTGCCTGCCAGACTTGCAGAGGTCCTAGCGGACGACAAAACAGCGGTTGATAGAGTTTTTAATTTTTTAGCGGAGTGCAATATCAATTTGAGAATTTAAAATTTTTAATTATCTGTTTCTGATTTTGGACATATTTATCACCTTGTTTCATATCTGGCTATTGCCACTGCTTTTTACCTTTGTATATTTTTATTGTTGCTAGTATTTTTATTTTTTGAGTGAAATTTATATATGGCTATTGCCATGGATCTGTTAAGGGCGCTGATGACCTAGAAGTTGAGCGCCCTTAAACCAAATCTAATCTAATCTAATTCATGTATCGCTATCGTAGAAAATAATTTATATTTTATTTTATTTTGTTTTTAACAAAGATCCTGGCTTTTAAGGATAAACACGCAGTCAGAAGTAAAATAATTATACAAGATAACAGAATAGAACAGATTTCGATGTTTAACTATTTAGGTACGATAGTTCCATATGATTGACTTTAAACATTACATATTTGTGGGATGTTAAGAAAACCTTAAAAAAGGGGAAAGAAACACAAATTAAATTTTATTATGAGATGGCGCTGTCTGTTTTATTACAGTGAACAAAAAGGGCTTAAAAAGAATTGAATCAGCAGAGATGAGATATTTAAGATCAGTCAAGGAAGGTAAGCTACAGGACAGAATTTCATATGTAACTATTAAAGAAGATTTAAGCATTGAATGTGTATCTACTAAAAACATCTGGAAGGAATGTCCGAATAGAATTCCTAAAGTAATAATGAAATATTAACCAATAGGAATTCGAGGATTAGTTAGATCGAAGAAGAGATGGAAATATAGTGTGGGAGCGGAACAGATATAAGATCTAATCCATGAGAGAAAGAAGAAGTGTTATACTTTATTTTATTTTTATTTTTGTATAGAAAATAATGGCCAGAAAATTCCTGGTAAAGGAAGAACCACCCTAGCACCCGCCTAAAGATCTGCAGATAGTACTAAAAGTCACTGGCAGTGTGGTTGGTCCGATCTGAATCGAACCCCAGACCTCCTGAGTAGAAGCCTCGCGCATTAACGCCGAGCGATCTCGCTGGATTTGCACTACCAACACAACACCACCACCAGTGTAAGTTTGCCCAAGTGTGGCGGGTAAGACCTATCATGTACTGTAACTTGAAGTTTAAAACACATTTGCTGTGATAAAAGCATCTTCAGCGACACATACTCTACCTAGGATGTGTGCAATCGTCATGTGTGTGTATGTATGTGGAACAAAGGGCCCAAGACATTCAGATCTTAAGAGGTGTAATTTTCTCGAGCCGCACTTGAGAGTCCATTCATTCTCTTGCCGATGCTCTTACTGAGCTCTTGAACAAGCTCGCCTACACACAAGTGGTTTTGTTTTGTTTCATTGTTTCTTGTTGAAAACTGAGCCCCCTGCTATTAGGAGGTTAATCCGAGTGACTCTCGGTTCTCAATCAATATATCAAATACCTTTTGAAACCATTTCTACAAGATGGAAGGCAGTACACAATGCAGTGCGCTTTCTTCCATTCATAAGAACCTGATTGAATTATCCTCTTAGGGACATACATTAGCGAAAATACTAAATCCTACAGTTCCCAACCAAACTTGTTCAACTCTTTTACGTTCTCTACTATATTTACAGTAAGCAAATGAAGTATTGTATTCCATCCAACAATTTTCTGTCAAGATTTCTGCGAAATCCTTATCTTGTGGCGCATCTGACGTGTTACATTTACACGGCTGTATCTACCCATTCTTCAACAAGCTATACTTACGAAAGCTTATTTTTTTAACAACTTACCGAGCAAAATGGCTCCGCGAGTCGTATCCGGGAGGTTGTTTGATTCAGGGTTTTCCCAGATTTTGTTTCAGGGGGGGAGGGGTTACATGTTTAAAACCCCGATAGTCACAGGAAACTCGATTTTCAGAGAATAATTCCATGATTAGTAAAATTCTTAAACTTTATCCATCAAATACAAAATGCTTGGACTCCCTCGAGTGTGAAGACAATCAAAGAAGTTCTTCTTTTCATTAAAATTAAAACAATCTAATAATTAGTAACTGACCACATATTAAATCCATTGGCGTCGCGAAGGGTGCCTAAGGATGTGCCGCGGCTCCCTTGTAATAACCTTCATTTCAATCCGGTCTTTTAGGGTCGGAGACATTGGCGATGGGTGAGTTTGATGCTGCTGTGTGGGGGACTTTGCGAACTGTAACTGCGGTTCTTAGCGGATAGGTGACGTTATAGTCGTCTGGCCGTTGGCTGCTTGACGAACCCTGGTGTTGAGATGAAGAACCTTCACCATGATGCCCTAGAACGCTCTTACTTCATCTCTTCCTCCCGGGGTCTGACATAAAATAGCTTCAACACTTGGCTAGTACGGAATGCCCTCCGTCCAAACTCTGTGTCTACCTCTACTTCTACCAACTTAGTACTAATCGAGACAAACTTCTGTAGAAATGATTTCATTGCATATTTACTTGTATTCACCTAAGCGGTGGTCAAATGTTTTAAGAGCTGTCTCTATGTGATGGCTTTAAAATTCCATTCTTTTTGTATAACCAGCGAAAAAATAAGCTAATAATGAGACGTTTATGACTATTTTCAAATTCAAACCAATAAGGATTATCTTCGAAAATGGTATATTCCGCAAAAAAATTTTCTTTGACGTGACTTTTAACGAAATCAAAATGTTTTGTATATTAAGATTTCGTCTATCTCTTACGGTTTACCAGTGATGCAAATGTAATTTTTAGGAATTCAAACGCTATGCCAAGAAACTTCAAGATAGAAATTTCATTTCTCATGCAAATATCTTAAACATGTGGCATTTTAACCAAAATAATTAGAGCTATTTCTAAGAAAATAAACATTTTGAACATTTCTCCATATAAGGGTATATATTAAAGACCAGGCAAATGAATTGGTCATCAATTCAAAGCGGAACGTCGTGAGTTTAATCCCAGCAACGGTAATCAAATGTAGCTGTAATAAAGGATGGGGAGGACCCACGTAAAATAACTAGTGAGGTGGGACGCGTGGTTGATGACGGGATTACAGTAGACTACAACTACATGGATTTTGATTTCTGAAAAAGAAACAGATACAGAAAGAAATTGCAGTAATACTGAAATAAATTGATACGTTTACCATATACATAGCTGCCAATACCTTTATTTTATTGTTATATTGCAATAGAAAATGACAATTACAAAACCACTTTTAAAATGTTCTAAAAATTTGGTTAAACATGTTTGTTGCGCATTAGAGGTTTAATTCAATAGCAGAGGAGTTCAAGCAGGAAGAGATGGGAATTCGGTCCATGTGTAGTATTGAAGATTTGGCTCACTGTAAAACACTCGCGTGATTTTCATACATTTCTACGGCTTTTGATCTAAAAGAGGGTTTGTTATCTACCACGGGAACGTCTCCTCTGTCACTTCACAAGGTTAGAGATTGAAGCCAAATTGCACGATGCGCCCCTCAATCCATTTAGTTTCTACGTGCCCTCGCCGATTACATGCATAATAACAATGAAAATGCCAACTCAAGTTTGTAGAGGCAAATCCATTATTCACGTGAATAAATTTACGGACACAAACACTAGCTAGCCCACTCTAGTGCAGCATGAATAGCGTTTGCTTTGTCGCAATTGTCAGAACAACAATCAAAGAGATACAGGAACACGGGAAAAAAAAATAAAAAATAAAAACAAATAAACAGACAAAACAACCCGAATGTTTCTCACTTTTGCCTTCAGTCACATTTGCATAGCATTTTAAAAAATGTGATATGTTATACCCACATGACCTTCTCTACTTTTGTACTAGCCATTCTTACGAACTATTTCTTCATGTTAGTTGAGATAAACGTTTTCAGAAACTATGTTATTGTTTATTTTCTGGTAGGTACAAGGGAAATATTGAGATACAGCAGGCTTTGAGCGATAGTAAAATCTTTTAAAGCTTTCAAATTCCGTTCTCTTTGCACGGGTAATATATAAAAAAGAATAACGATGTTCCATTTGACGAAAGTTTATTTTCCAAAGCTCACACAAATAACAAGAAATATCTCCGAAGTGGAGATATTTATACAAAAAATTATCAGGACATAAAATGTGTGGTTTTGCAAGATCTACATTTGTTGTAAGTAAGATTTGGTGTATTTAATATGGTTTACCAGCTATGCAAATGCCATCCAGAGTAAACAGGACTACATGGGGTTTAGCCAGGAAATTCAAAATAAATATTTAATTAGCCATAAAAATATCTTAAATATATGGCATTTTAATCAAAATCACTACAGCCATTTTCAAGAAAATCAAAATTTTCCAAAATTTTCCATAGTTTAGGGTGGAGGAATTTGCTTCAAAGTCTTCGTATCGCAGCCTTAAATGATGCTAAACTTAAATACCAACTTTGATTTTTAACCGATTTCTCGTTTTTGAGTTTTGCTGACCACACACACACACACACACACACACACACACGGACTGTTTTCTAAAATGCTTTTTTGGATCCAGGGGGCCTCAAAGGTTTATTTCCGGTGAAATCTTGCCATAAAATTTTTGGGTGGAATGCAGTACTTCCTGTACTTACTATACTAGTAAAGAAAGTAAAAAGCATCAATCAATACTAGAAGCTTAAATATTTGTAAGAATAGTGTGTTGAAAAACGAGTAGAGAAACTCATGTGTTTGGTCTGAGATATCTCATTATTATATAATATCTCGTATTTAAAGATGAGCATTATAACAACATGACTGTGGTTTGCCTAACCAATATATTGCAGGCTTGTGTGCTGCTTAATTCCCTCCTAATTGCTTTTTTTTTGTACAGCATTCGCCGAAAGGAAGTAATCCTCTTAACGTTGCTCTCTCCCCCACCCCACCCCACCCCACCCCACCCCCTTGAGAACGGGTCGCTCTAACCTCTAAGGGCAATTTCTGTTTTGTGATACGCCACCACATGTACTTTATGTGCTTTTAGGATTTATTACCCTCGGGTATAATGCCACACAATGTTTGTAGGAAGCGAGCGAGCGCCGTTTGTCCTATTTTACGTCTTGTATTAAGAACAATGCAAAGGAATTCTCACTATGGGGCACCTCCTCTTTAGTTTGCTGTAAGTTAAGATTGACTGTATGAATTGCGATATTTACATGCATAGATGGTGCTAGAGGCCTATCTCTGTGCTCCAGGGCTTTATTTTGTTATAGTGTAACAATGCAGTTCTGCATTATAAAAACATGACTGAACATAGCTTAGTTATTCCTCCTGGGAAACACTATATTTTAAAATTACGTTAGCTTCACTTTTTTCCCCATTATTTCACTTTCATCGTGATACAGCGTCGTAAAGCAGCCTCTTCTTCGGAAGATATTTTCACTGGGGAAACGAACAAAGGACGTCTCTAATCTCTCGCAGCACTACTATCGCTATAAATTCGCTTATAGAACCACACCTGAATTCGAAGGCCATTCACACTGGCTCATTTGCTTATATGGGCGTTGGAATTTTCCACAGAACATTCTAGAGTATTCTGAGTTGTGGAGACGGGAAATTATAGCAGATTCTGGTTATACAATATCGATAGCGTTTAGGTATTTACGGTGGGAAAGAGTGCTACTGCGTCTACTTATTTCTATTTATTCTCTAACTGCCCGAATGGTCAGCGTCAATCTCCTTATAAGCTTGGATTATAGTTTTATTTATCAGTAACTAGTTTATCAATGCTAGGGCCTAATGTCTGGGACTTTTTGTAATATCAAAGATTGGATGTTAGATTGTGAACTGACAAGGCACTTTGGGGATGTGGAAGCTGACAGAAACAATGGCTGGCCCGTTTTACTGGCCACCGAGTGCGCTACATCTGACTTAACCCTCCAGTTCCGTACTCGGAGCGATGTTTATTTAGGCAGCATGGTATTACGCAGTTCTCGCCTGACGTCACACGAACTGATAGCTTGCCCCTAGTTCCCGTACGTCGCACCGCTTGAAGCTGTCTTCCTCTGGGCTATAGTGCAACAATAATGATATGCATATCATGTGATATGCAGTTAGGTTGTTGCGGAGTCATTAAAGAAACTGTCCAAACGTTTCTCCGAAAGAGCTTGGCTATAGATTCTGCTTTTGTGCACCATTTATTTCGTATCTTTCGATGGATTTTCCTCTTTCAAATAATTTTGCAGTGAATGATGCAATTAAATATCTCTAATTTCGGTTAGTGGAGCATTTAAAGCATCTTTTGCCGATTATTCTAATTGCGCGGAACAAAGCGTGTTTGTCGAGAGCAATAAATCCAGACTTCAGTTACACTCAGTAGATCCACCATTCCGGGCAGAATTAATGTGTCACTGTGAGTTTTTTACGTGATTACCTCTGACACTAAGTCATAAAGTTAACACGGCCAATGAGGGCATCAAATGTCAGCTTGAAAACTAAATTACCATTGCATTTGTTTCAGAAAGTGAGGACTGTCGTATAAATCAGGGTCTTCCAGGTTTAAAGCAATAAATTTGCGCATTTATTCGTCAAATGCTTGTGCACTATTCCTGCTACACGGGTGGACCTACCTCATTCATTAGGCACCGTGGTGTGACTACTGCTGGTGATTTTTGTCAAATTAATTTAACTGCAGAGAACTAATAGCTATTAGAAGCTCTATATTTACAGACCAACAGAATCAACAGCTCCTCTCGGGCTATTGCATTGATTACGCAGATTCTTCTCCCCCTCCCTTATCTTTCACCTAATGCCTCAATTGCTAGTAGAAATACATACTTAAACCCCTAATAGTCTTACAGTTACTTTTCAACTTTCACTGTCGCTTCCCTAACGTGAATTAGTTCACTTTTTCTTGTCACTTCAACTTTCCTCTTTCGTCGCAAGGTAACGGTGCAATGAATCACACATGAAGCAGCATATTCTTCCTTCCACTTGAATCGTCTTACACAAGACCTCTCTGATCACCTGCATTACCAGCACTCAATACGCCACAACTATCGTAACTCACTCGTACAACTCACTGAGATATTTTATGTCGTATCATTACACTCTCGCGAGCACCCTAATTTATATATCACTTTCTGGAAGCTTGTAAAAGGAGACAAAGGATTACGCGGAATTGTTTCTTTGCAGCACAGCACAGTTGGAATTTACGTGGTCGGTCCATAATTGCGTGACACCCGTAGCGGCAGCGCGTCAGAGAAACTCAAGGTCAAGCTATCTCACATTACTGTATGACTTGTAAATACGTGGTCGATGACAATGAGACCGACAGAACAAGGCGTTCCGAGAACGTTCGCAAAGCTTCGACTGACGGTTTCTTTGTGAGAGATTCAAGAAAAGACAAACTTTCAGAAAAATCCATGCTACGTCATTATCGTCTATATAAGAGAGTGCGGCGGCGAAAGTAGCGAGTAGTTGTGATGGAGTTGTCAGTGCTGAACGAGACAGCTGTTAGCAGTATGTGTGTATGTATACAGTCGCTAGAACAATGTGTGTAACGTCAGAGACAGTTATAGACATGAGTCGTCGCGTCGGAGTTGCTTGTTATGTGAAGTAGTTTTAGTGAGTGTGATGGTCGAAGCCAGCAGTTTGTGAGGCAGAGAAAGATAGTCAGGGTTGTGATAAGACAGAACAACTGTAAGATGTAACGTCACGATGGCTGTGTTTGTGAGCTACAGTTTTAGCACAGAAAGAAAGCGATATAAGATATTCGTGATGTCAGCAATTTCATGGCAACGCAAAGTATTTCCAAGGCCGCTTAGAGCGTCCAGCTTTTAAACATTTGACTATCGCTATTCCGTTTGTTTGTGTAACGAAATGGCTAAAGTAATTATTTTTACAAGGGCTTTTCTCAATTAAAATGAAATATGACTGAACATTAGGCTCTGAAGTTTACGTCATGTTTTTCTCAATTAAAATGAAATATGACTGAACATTACTCTGAAGCCTACGTCATTAGAAAAATTCATCAGCATAAAAACAAGAAGATAATGGATATGTCTATATTACCAGTGCTACTATATGATTATCAGACATGGTCCTTAACAAACAACAAATATCTGATGTGTTGCAATTACATTACTTTCTCTACTCTTGTACTAACCATTCTTAAATACCGGATTGGATATATAATACTACGACCCAAAGTTCCTTAGTAAGTATAAAAATACTGTACTTGAAAAATAGACGATAATAGCGAATGCTGTGCCATCTATCCACTAATAATATAAGTATACAGACTGGATGGCACCCTAATGCTATCTGCCGTCACAGAGGGAGAATTGCGGTTGCCCTGCACTGACCCCTCTGTGGACTCCTGACGAAACATTATTTCTGCAGATTGACTGGATGCAACCTAACAAGGACAAAATCATGAAGCCAAACTTTCCAACACACACCACTCTAAAAGTATCTCATAACAGATCCGTCATATGATTAAGTAGTTAAAGCCACGTAAAACATATATAGAGAGAAAAATGAACTCTCGAAAAATAAAGCTTCGTATGAATGGTTTGTGTAGATTAATAATAATCAATAGAGGGATATAAAATGATGTTAACGTAACTCAACATAGTTTACAATATTTTATAAGTTTAACAACAATAATGTGCTTTTAAAACATTTTATCGGTAATAAACCTTTTGCTAATATATGACAGACCCAGAGCTTGCCATAATTACCTTTGGGTAAAACGCTGCGTATTTTGAGAATCAATAAAGAGTCAAAGAATTTCGAGTTACGGGGAGCAATTAGTTATTACTTAACTCCCACGATTTTAATAAGGGAAGTAGTTTATGCATATCATATACACTGAAACACACGCGCGCGTACGCACATACGTACCGGCGGCTGAACGTATCAAAGCTTTCAAGAGGGGAGGGTTTCTTTGTAGCAGAGTGTTGTGGCCAACTAGTCCAGAAAATGTAGAAGTGTGTAAAACAAAGAAAAAACCACAAAGGGAAAATGCTCAAAGAAAAATACCTCTAATGAGAAAGTCCACATATTTTGACGTAGAAGTTTATACAATGGATTGTATACAGAATTCACGGTACGGCCATAGCAAAGCTAACAAAAACTGCACAATCCAGTTCCTTACACGAAAAAAGAAAGAGAAAAACTAAACTGTTGGACTGAATTAACTTAAATTTCTACAGCCGCTATCGTTTGTTACTTTCCCTACTGCGTTAGTTGAGAAGTATTGCATTTCACCCAAATTTCCTAGATTACCTTAAAAGAATCTGATGTTTGCACTCGCATGACTTTCTTTACTTTTGTACTAACCATTCTTACAAACTCTTATTCCTATATCTTTTTCGTGTTAGTTAAGATAAACATTTGCAGAAATTATTGCTTGTTTCCTTGGAGTGTGAGAATACAGCAGGCTTTGAGTGATAGTTGAAGTTTTGATTCCGTTCTCTTTGTACGGCTAATACATAAAAAATTAATAATGGGCGATTTTGAACATAATTATGTTGGTTCAACATTACATGGTAGGTCTGTCTGAATAGTTTTGCCCATCTCTCTACGTCTGAAATTCACCAGCAAGTGTCTGGATCCTGTGTCCACTCTATGTTAACTCGTTTCTAAGACCTTCCACGTTTGCCTTTCTAATTCTGAGAATTCCAGCCTACATAACTATGCAAAGGAGTTAAGCATCCTAACAAATTTCCCAGAAAACTTACGGCTAATGTTCACTACCTGGTTGCGTTTACTAATGATTTATCTCAATATGAATAGTTAAGGACCTGTTTCCCTGCACAATCTGTTAACACCAGTGTCTTGCACTTAAGGTTGATTCCACTTATACACATTTATTGCAATTATTTACTTATCTATCACTTCTTCAATTAATTTATTTCCTCCTGTCAATAATTACGCTACCAGGGACCTGAAAACGCATATTTCTGATGAAATACAGACACCGAATTTTGTTGGAATGCAGTGTCTTATATGTACATAGTTGCATTTAAAGATAAAGGAGCACTTTTTAATTATTTGTCGCTAAATGCTCTAAGTTTCAAACAACATCAATGCCATTTTGTTTGTCACAGTATTCTCACAGTGAAAGAAAGCCGAGAATGCAAGCATAAACAGCACATATTGTGAATGTGCAACAAACTGCATATAATGTCCTTTAAAAAGAGAAGGCCGAGGCAGCGAAGTGGCAGTAAATGCACAATTCACTCTCTAGCGAGCACATGCAGCCATTTCTCGATAATTTGAGTGGAACACGAGATATAGAACGGGTTCCCTGGAGCTTCTTTTGCAGCATTCAAATCAAATTCCGTGCGTGTGGGCTTCCTTTATTTTGGGGGTAGGAGCGAAGGAGACGAAAGTATTTTCATTTACTGGGAGAACGTTCTCAAAGAGATCAGCTCTATGAAGAGATGAGATTTTCGGTCTTAACTCACTATCCTGAGTGGTCGGTAAAGTTGACAGCCTCCTTAGGGGATTCCCACAAAGGCGCCGTGCTATTAAGTCGGTACCACTTCCGTTTATTACTTTAGGTCGTCATGCACTTCAAAAACACACAACTGCATTCAAAGAAAGTGTGACGTATTCCAGAATGAAGGGATATTTTTGTCATGTCAAAATGCATTACGTCCATCTGTATATTCATCTGAAGCGACAATTAAAGAGTGTGTCTGTGTGTGTGTGTGTGTGAGAGAGAGAGAGAGAGAGAGAGAGAGAGAGAGAGAGAGAGAGAGAGAGAGAGAGAGAGAGAGGGAGGGAGGGAGGGAGAGAGACAGAACTAATCAGATGCATTACAAAACCTAGTCTAAACCTCTTCTTGGAACATTTTGTCCATAGAACTCAAGAGTGAATAAATAAACTTGGTGTTATGTAGCCATGTATAAAATTGTTAGTCACATTGATCTAGATTCCACATTACGGTAATTCTCTAGGAATAAAAGTGAACGAGCAATAAACCATATACACCACTCACCAGAAGTAGTAATCTGTGCTTTCATTTCTACCAACACATGAACAGAATTCTTCCTATTACTTATTTCGATTAACATCAAGCTGGCGTGACAAAGTACGGAGCATTTGGCAATTCTAATGACATTAGAAGCAATAAAACATTTTATGACTACTATAATGTGACATAGCTAAAAAGTCTAATGTTTATTCAGCCCATCAATTGTGTGCACGAACACCGGTTTACATTTCGCAATCGCTGGGTACATTTGATTTTCATGCGATACTGTTACGAATGGGTACCATCCTCTCCAGGGGTCTTCGCCCTCACGCACCTTTGCGTGCATTTCCTTGGTTTTATGATGGCCGTGCTGGATTACGCTCACGTGACCATGGAAGATTAAATGTGTAGCTCTGATTGTCCTGCTGTCTATTGTTGCGAGACTTTTAAGGACTCAATTTGCATTTAATCTCTCAAAAATCTTTGTTTAGGGTAGTATAAACATTTTCTCTCCTCTGGCAAAGTGAAGCAAAGTGAAAAGCGATGAATAAAAACTAATCCGGAATTAACTGGTAAAATTAATAATTTTATAAAGAAGTGATACGGAGATAGATAAACAATTTCAATAAATAATTTTCATGTATTAAAATCACTGCACAGTGTAAACGCACAGGTTACAACTTTGTAAATTATTATCAGGAAGGCTTCAGATCATACAAAACAGATGTCTGTTACTGATGATAGATCACCATGTTACGTGCGCAACGCAGTTGTCCATCATAGGAAGAACATTTGAAAATCATCATCAAAATCCTCCGATTCAGACCATCTACCATGACTTACTGCTCAGGAGACTAAAACAAAAATGACATACCGACTTAGAAAAATTACTTGTATAGTGAAAATGTTCTTCTGATACCACATGACGTCACACTACAGTTTTCGGTAAATTCCTCTTCAATACACGTTTCCTCCTTAGAAAGCTGTTTAGAAACTTAACACAGTGTTTTGTAACCGGCATTTTTCTGTAGCACCTGATCAAGTTTTGGAACGCAATTCTTATAACCCCAGGTGTTTCTGACGACAATGCAATTGTTAGTTTGAGCAGTATAACTCAAACTAGATAAATGTAACGCGTATTTTTTCAGTATTATGCAAAGGTGTGACACGAATTAATTCAAGGAACTCCCCCATATAGCCTTTTAGTTATTTTTTATGTCTCAAAAATGGCTTAAACGATTATGATTAATATAACAGGTTTTTAATATGATGTATACTAAACACCTTTTAGGTCCTCTTCATTCACAATTAATTCTGCACATTTTTGGACAGCTAGTAAAGCATTAGAGATCACTAAAAGTTTATTAGATGTTAGCTTTTCTAAAACACGTTATTTATATTAACGAACGTTTTCGTTGTTATTTAAATGTTTCATTACTTTGATAAATTTTGGGGTATTCTTATTAGGCTTAGGTCTCGGTTGCATGTGGTCGGCATTTCAGCTATGTTTGTAGGGAGGCTTAGTGACGTAGCACATGTTGGGTACGGGCCACGCCTTACAAACGGGTTATTATAGCACTGCTGCTCTTTACTTCGCTTCTTACTCTATCAACAAAAATGAAATGCAGTGAAGTATTCAGACAGGAGCCCAGTTATCATTGCTCAAATAGAATCGGATTTCAATGAGCATTTGAGAGTCGCCTCAGTTTATCTCCCTACAAATGAATAAATTATTTAATTTTTATAAACTTTTAGCTAGATTAACATTAAATAGAGAGAAAAATAACGGTTGTAAGTATTATTTGTATAAAGTATACCGCATGGTGGCTAGAGAAAACCAAATGAATATAAAACAACAACATAAATCCCGGATGTATCTTCAATCTCTATTTTAGCTGAACAGTAAATGCCCGGAGGATTAGGTCGACTCTTTTCCTGTTATTAGACTGCACATTTCGCAGCCTTTAGCATTAATGGAGATCCCTTGTATATGCAGATAAAACCGTAAGGTTGACTGCACACGAGGAGTGTGCATATAATTCAGAACTGTCAAAGGCCATACATTCACCGTGCAATATGTTTGTATAATCAGCTCTGCTGTGCACCAAGTCCCATTATTAAGAGCCCAAGTACCACGTGTTTGTTCCCTCATACTCAATACCCAGACATAACAAATGTTCTCTTTTTCCTAACTGTGAGTATATGATATTAATTTCAATATTATCGGCAATAACGCATGTAAGTACTGCATGAAACTTTCGGTTACTTTTTCTGCCATTTTATTTGTCTTCTAAAGCTGAGTAACAAAAACCAGTTCTCTTTTTTGTCGTTAACGCAATCTACAATTCTTAGTGGCCTTGAAACTCACAACAGCTGCTCTGTCTTATCAAACGCTAATACTACTCGACAGAACTCCTGTCCGAACACTGCCTTCTCAGTAATTGTCGGCTCGCTTTTATAGGCGAGACAAAGTGAGGGCGAATTATATTGAAAATACACTTTATCTCAAAATTTCTCATAAACACGCCTAGCAGCCACGCTCATAGTTGCCTTTGTTCTGACCGCTCCATTGTCGTGGGATACGTATTTACAAGCAGTATTGTGAGATAGCTTGACCTTGAGGGTCTTTGACGTACAGCCGGTGACCGGCGTCACAATACATTACGCTACGAGATAATTTAAATATACATAATTTTGCGTACGACCAGCGTACGTTACACAATAACAAAGCTTAATTTCTTATTCTATCTGAAACACAAATTTTACTCCTTGATTTGCTAAATTTTATTATTCTTTTACTTTCTAGTTTTCCTGCGACTCTCTGATTTCTGAATGTACTAAGCTGCCTTTAAATGTCCCCCATAGTCCAATGGATTGAGGTCCGGCAAATGGGGAGGCCATGCTAGCGGACCTCTTTGAACAATCCGTCCGTTGGTATGCAGTCTAGTGTAAATACTCAACACATTCACCCTTGAGATAATGGCTTTCTTTTTTACTAAGAATTAATAGTGAATTACTCCTGTACCGGAACAAAGGTATGGCTCATGCGAGCGGCGAAAGGAGTGGAAATAGGGAAACATTTTACGTGAGTGGTTGGAAGAAATGTTTCGCAACGGCTGTTCACAGCATTCTCTAGATAAGTCCGTTTCTTATTCGAGTTCATAAGTCTGGCACGTAAATCTTACATTTTGAAGTCAAGGATGTTTTTAGGCTCAAGAGAGAAACTACAGTGGGGAATGATAGAACAGGTCTGGATTAGGTGTGATAGAAGCGCTTTACTATTTCCTTGCCAACATACACCATTGCGCATTACATCGGCATTATTCTACGCACTCGACTGCGCAGTTTTTAGAGACTGTCACACCGACAATCACAAGGCAGACTGTTCCTTTCTTTGAGAACTTTTCTATTTTCCAAAAGAGTTAATGATCCTGTAACGGTCAAGATCCTTTCATAATCAGATTAAGTTTTTAATCCTCTGATGTCGAGTTAGCTCTTCAAAGCAACAGCCAATGAGGCTATGCCTAGGTTTTTATTCAAGATAAAACTGCCAAGGCTCTTTAGCTGATTAAATTCATCAGCTCCAGTGAGAAGCCAAAGTAAAATATTAACTGATAAGAGCCTACGGAAAAATTGAGAAATATATTAAAAAGAAAGTAATTGCTTAAGAACTTATATAAGACTATATCATAATTTAATATTTTAAAATCTTCGAAGCCCTTGGTAAAGTTAAACTTTTTCATTTGATTGAGAATGCCGATTGAAACTTCGACTCTAAGTTTCTTAGAATGAAATAAGACTTCTAGCAAATAACGATTGAGAAGTTCATATTAGTTTTGTGAACACGACAGCGATTTTAATCTTATTGCGCTTCCCTTTTGCACTTATACTGTTCTATTTATAACAAAATGTAATTAAAATTAAACACGGTACAAATCTGAAGTTCAGTTACTGCTTTCTCTTCTATGAGCTTTGTTTAAAGTACTTTGCGTGGGCAGATATAATTGATCGACGATGAATCAGGGACCTAAGTGGTCAACCTGCTTAAGTTCGTCCCGAAAGCTAAAAAAGAAAGACAAGTACAATCTTCGGAGAGACTTTTTAACCTTTTCATGTGCCGTTTTATTTTGTGAGTGTTACAAATTTGCTCTTGTATGCATAGATATCTCTTATTTTCTCTACCACTACAAATTTTGGAAAACGGGGAGTTGCATTCCGTTAAAATTGATATCGAAATTCATTAGAAATATATGTTTCGAGGTCTCTTGAATAAAAAAAAAATAAAAATAAAAAAAAAGGAACAACTCTTTTAGAAAGAAGTTCGAAACAGCGTAATCAGCGTTACCAGGCGAGCGAATTTTCCCTCGGCATAGGTATTTTTAAACTCGAAAGAAAATGAGGCAATTCCATGGAAATTAAGGGATTTTTCAAGTAAAATTTTAAAAACACTAATTGAAAGATTTAAAATGAAAATTGCCTCAGATCTTGTGGAAAATTAATGTTGATTTTTGAGTAATTTGTTTCTCTGCTGAAGAGAAAAATGTACTTAATTTTGCCAAACCTAGAATTTTGAAAATAAATTGAGGATTGCCAAAATTGTAGTTCTGAACATCTGAAAATTTAACAAAAAATAGCTAAAATCTGTCTTTCTTTGCCTGATTCTAATGTTTCAGTGGAGCGTATTTTCTCAATGGTGTGCGATATTAAAACCAAAAAGCAAAAACGGGTTATCTTCACCGACAGTTTTCACATTTGTCCGTCTGAAAATGGACATGAAGGACTAAAAAATGCTGAATCTTTTTATATATGTATAAGTCGACGAAGAATGTATTTTATAAAAATACATTCTGAGACACGAAGATTTCAAATAAACCTCCCACCCCAAACTAGTATTTAAGGGAGCACTTTTTGAAAATTGCACGTAATGGCTCCGTTTTATTTGCCATGTATTTAATGAAAATTGCTAATTTTACATTTTCTGAAAATAGTGTCTTCTTCATTTTGAAGAAATTTTGTGAAATCTTGTGTAACTCGTAAATGTTAAGCAATAGAAGTATTCATCCCGTATGATTAATTGTTAAAAGCGAGAGGATTCTTCGTAAAGGATTTCATTAATACCAAATTATTATCTTTTCATATTTTAATAGTGAAATTGCTCTGATTTTACCTTTAGCTATAAAATACGCTAATTGTTATTTTAACATAGGTGCTTAAATATTATGCTACTACTATTTTTTCATTTTTATGTCGTTGTGCACTTCTAGTGCACAAAAAATGCAGATATATTTAAAACACACATTTATTTAAACTACTATTTTTTCATAATATATTTCCGAGATATTTGTTAATATTAGATACTTTTATTATCATATGTTGTAGATTTGTAGTTGTTTTCCGCGATTGTATGGAAACAGTGTGGACCAAATAGGTCCAATTCTTAACATTTGATATTCGCTATTCTCTTTGTATCTCTAACGAAAACTTCCATGTAGATAATTCTGCAAAGTTTATATCGATTGAAATGAAGTGGATAGAAAAATAAAGTTTCGAAAGAATAATTTGTGTACCCAGTAATAAACATACTATATATCCGTATAGATATAACTTATTTTTACCTTTCTTTATCAAGAGTTTGAAGTTTTGCAATCGTATAGCTGATCACTAAGGAGATGTGACCTGAATAATTTTCCATTCATTTTCATTTTGAGGCATAGTTAGAGCTGGGACAAACAAGCCACCAAAGTCACACAGCATATTTAAAGTATCTATCTGTGTGATGCGTAAATCGGATGAAACGCTTTGAAATTCCCAATTTGTAAATGTAATTGAAGTAAGGTTACTCATTTTGATTGCCAGTAGATTTTAAAGAACTTGAATAAAACGCGTTGCTTTGAAGTTTCACAGTTGTCTAATTTAATGTGTTGCAGAGGCAAGTTCGGTTTGCGAATTAGTTCTGTCTGTATGTCATTCATGTCGGAGAATGTAGGGAGAGATGACAATACATAAAGAAGTGATACAGACATTTGCACAGACCTGAGGCTGAAACTATTTCAAAATATAAAAAGTCCATTTTAGAAAATCTTTTGGGTCTATGTCCCCGATGCCCCCCCCCCCCTTTGGGAGGGAGGTGTGAGGTGAGAGGATACAAAGGGTGGACGGACTTGAGAAAAGAAAACAGTGGAGGTCAGGTTCCTTAACTACAGATATGACGGTCGTACTTTGGTTCCTCCCAACCCCTCTGCAAGCCCTAGGTCCCCTGGGGGGGGGGGGGAATGCAGCTCGGAGATTCCTTCGGTACGAAAGATGAATATTTACAGAGAACTAGCGCCTGCCATGCAAGCGAAACTGCCACCGACACTTAGAATCCTGAAACAACAAGGCAGAAAATTCGGGATATGCAATTATCCTTCCCACCACTCACCCAGTGACCCACCCCCGCCCCCTAGCCCAATGGAGTTAGGAAGGTCGGCCACGAGAAACGAACCCGAATGCGAACCTCACACGTTACCGTGGACAAATCTTTCTCATTTACTTATAGTATGTAGAGGAAGTACTGTATTCCGCTCAAAAACTGACACTAAGATACATGTTTTAACAACCCCCTCAAAAATAATTTTTAAATGAAGGTTTTAAAAAAATACTTACTGCTAACTACTTTTTACATGCAACTTTTTCGAAGATCTTGATTCTTTGAAGACTATCTCTAACTATCATGCAAAGATAATGGAATTTCAAAGCCATCACTTAGCACCCAATTCTTAAACGATTTGGCTATCAATAATCCTGATGTATGCCCCTGTTCCCACTGTATCTAATACGTATTAAGAATAAAACATTTCCGAAAATGTCTATCTCAACACGTAGCCTTTGTAAAAACTGTTTGTAGAATCAGTACAGAAAAAGTCATGTGAATGCAACAATAACGTACATTTTTTATTTGAACGCCAAAAACATCTCTGTCAATATGTGTTAGAAAAAAATTAATTTCTTAAGGTACATTTTGTGAACTAGAAAAACTGCCAACGCTTCTCAAACTTCTGTTGATATAACTGCAAATCCAAGTCGTAATTCTTGTTCTTTCTACTTGAGGATATTAAAAACAAAATTTCTGTCGCAGTAAATCATGTTTATAACAGTGAGCCTCTTAACCTATATAGCACATTGACCCGTAAAGAGAAGAAGATCCCGGACATAAAATGCGTATGACGGTCGGTCCTAGATATCATAAAACCTAGTCCCCGCGTCTGTCAGACTTTTATGCCGGAAGTTTTGCTATCTTGGACTGCAGAGAAATATATTGCACAGGTTAGGCAGTAAAATGTGCGAAGATAATCAAGCAATAAATCACCGACCGTGTTATTTAGCATCCAGTCGTAAAGAAATCATGAACTTGGCACAGCATATTGTATAGAGTTAGCATCAGTATTTAAATTCATATAAATTTTGTTATACGTTTACAATGAAGGGAACACATCGACCTATATAGATCTATTGCAGATACCATTCCTCAGGATGGCTGCCTAGAGAGGGCGATCAACGATTCGTCGACAAAGCTGCCCTCTTTCCCTTGTGCTGGCATCCGCGTCATCTATCGCTAGACAGAAGAGCGCTGGCCCCTTAGAGCACCTGCCTGCCATGCAAGGGATCCCAGGTTCGATTCCGGCAGGAAGGGTGGGAATTTTTCTTCAATTATGATTATTTGCGATCCTCCCTGGAATATGGGAGTGTGAATGTCTGTAAATTTAATGTAATCTACTTCAGCTATATTTCATAGATAATTACAAGAAAGTTCATTTGCAAATTGCACCATATTAAATGCGTATATTAATTAGATAGGTAACAGATTTACGTTTATAAAATGTTAACGGAGATTTATTAGACTTTCATTGTGAAGAATGAAAACAATGAAATAAAGATAATATAAAGTCATATTATTGAGTAAACTGCGTTTCAGCGCTTTCTATATTTTCATATAAATTGCTTGGAAAATTAATATTTATATAATAAATTAGTAAAAAAGTTAAAGGTAGAAAGATAATGGTAAAAAGGATTGTGTTTGAGTAAAAAAATATTTCATTTGACGCTAATCTAGTAACATATATAAATAAAACAAATATACATCCAAGATAAATTAATAATAAAACATAAGAAAATCAAAATCTGAATAGGACTGAGTAGGATGGTGCACAATTGCGCAAATCTGTATCGAAATAAAATTAATTTCTATGCAAATTTTTATCACAGCAAATGTATAAATTTGAGTGTGTTAAGCATATGAGTTGATTGATGAATCACAAAATGACCTGAAGATTTTCCACGAACTTAATTTTCATTACCTTCCAAGTTAAAAGAGAATACGAGGTAGGGAAAAAGAAGAAACAAAACTAGAAGTGTTTGAGGCAAGTAGATAGTCTCAGCAGAGAATCTAACGCGTGACTACTAGCTGGCAAGCAACCAGTTGGCAGCACAGCCAAGGAGGAGCTAGACGTCTCCTAAATTCTAAAGTTTAATTGGGAATGTGCAAATGCAGTTGACAATGATTTATCTTACATCGCACATAATCAAATTAACTTCATTTTGCTTACTTAGTTATAGTATGAGATGTTTTAGATAGAGGAATAAGGTTTTGAAAGAATAGTTTGTGCAACACATCAGATTTTTATGCAGTGTTTTTATAACATTAAAAAAATCGTTCTTTTGGTTCAATAATAGTATATTTAGGGTAGATATAGGAACAGAACCTTTCATGCATAAAGAAGAGATGTGGGAGTAATTGTGTGATGAAACATTTTTTGTTGTTGGTACAACTGCTGTAGCACACAAGTATCTCTGAGTACAAAATTAGAGGAAATAAGGGCTCCTTCCGTTCGCGTGTGACGAGGTTTCTTAGCTGTTACTTAATTAAAGGAGGGGAGTGCTTTGTTCTGAGCGAGTTGATCCTCTCACACAATTACCGCTGCCCCAAGTTTCCTACAGGGAAAAGAAAGAATTGAGTTTAGCTCGGAAAACGGCCACTTTCTACAATGGCTGTCCAACGTGTCACGTAACCACGACGAATTCAAAATAACCTTAACGTTCTGAAGTGGCACATTTACATGATTTCACTACTCACTCTTTTACAAAAGCGTATTCTCTTATCTATGTCTTGTTAAGGGTACCTTTAGGTGGTGAAATGTTTAAATCGTTCAGTCTTATATTATGCTTTCAAAATTTTGTAACGTGCTGCTCTGTCACAAACTGTTTTAAATTTCATGCATTGTCATAAGAAATATGAATGATTGTCAATTTATCTAGAGAATTTGATATAACGAGTTTAATTTATTAAGAGCATTTCACGAGTTAAAGGATCATACAAAACGTTACTTAAATGCCCAATTGTAATTACTAACATTAAGTTACAGAAATTGTCATGTATTTTAGTGTTTATGTACAAGTACATAAGACTGTCGCATAATATCACCTTCTCCTCTACTCCTCTTTGAAGTATTATTTATTTCTCCGCAACAGATTGAGACAGAAATTTATTTACGCAACCGATGTATAGCTGTCACAGAAAGTACTGCATTTCACAAAAAAGATTAGATACCAAGATTTCACTGGAAATATAAATTTTGAGGTTCCCGGAATTGTTCCAGAGTTACATTTTTCGATGTCATTAAAATTAGTAATAACGTATTTGGAATTATTCCTTTTAAAGCTCGTTCGTTCTTGACGAATGACCTTTAGTAGAAGTCCAGTCAGCTAGTCAACCAATAATTTAATAGCAGATACTTTATGTTACGATAACACCTCTGCTTCTCTGTTTTATGTTTACAAGAAAGAACAAAGTATAGTTGACTGCATGTCATTGCCAGTGTTTTGACGAGAGAATGAAAATGACAGCAAATCAGGCTAAGAACACGAGGGGGAAATGTCGGGTAAAGAAGGAATACAAACAAAATAAGTGTAAACAGCAACAGGGATTGATAGAGTAACGTATATGGTTGACATCACTAGAAATGTTATAATTTTATGTGTTTGATTGTTTCTTCAGCGCAGAAAGACGAGAACAACCTACACAACATCTGACTGTCGCTTCTGTTTCTGTGTCTGATATTTTTATGAGAAGTGAAATGTATATGTTGAATTTTCTGGGAATGTCACCAGAAGACCTTTATATAACGAGTAAATCCAACAGATGGGCAAAATCTTACTGTTAAAAATGTAGATTTATTTGGCACACAATTTATGTCACATACGTTTTATTTATCGAGTTAACCTTTTTCAGATTGAACTTGTTATTGCTTTGCATTTTAAAATGCTTATACTTTTCTCAGCTGGGAAGTGATAATTGCTTTCTTCTCTCGTGGCTGTGCAAAGTGAATGGAATTTCAAAGCCATCATATAGTTACTAACTGATAAAGGTTGTGACTCGCTAAACCCTACTAGATTGCAATTTTGCCATTGTGCCTACAAGAAAATCTGTTTTCTTATCTCAATTAACACAAAGTAAGTAGTCGAACAATAACTGTTTAAAGAATAGTTTCTTAAAGACTTGGTAGTAAAAGAAATGTGTACGTGACACATCTTGTTATGAAGTATTCCGTACGTGTCCCCTTCTGCCACAGTGCACTTCCAACGTCGAACGCTTTTCTTGCCACAGCCTGCATGACTGCACCTCCACTCTCGTTATCGGTGGCACTTCCCCTTCTCCCCACCGCCCTTTCAACACATCTTGCACCTTTCCACCAACTTCAAACTTATCTTCAATTCCATCTCATTTCGCTGCTGAGAAACACTGTTTCAAAGAGTGTATGCATCAGTTTGAGACACCAGTGAATAATTTTAGCTCTTACAGCTCTTTCAGAAATAGATTTAAACCTTTAAATATATTTTTTTTATCAATTTGTGCTCAGCAGTCAAATTAATTGTGCAACATTTTGAGTGGTTTAAAAGTTTAGCATAAACTATATGCCAGCTTTTTGATCTAAATTGTCTCTGGGTTTCCAATAAAATTTTGAATAAGATTTCTTACAAACTAATCGTATGGAACAATTATAATGTACGAGAGTGTCAAAAATATGACTTTGTCTACTCATTCCTGTACAAAAACGTATTCTTCTTTCTAGTTTATCTTAATCGAAATAGATGTTTGCAGAAACGGTTTTATTACATGCTACCTTCAAGATACAATGGGAATAGGGCGATACAGAGGCTCTAAGCGATAGTCAAATATTGTAAGAGCTAGTCACTATGAGATGACTTTCAAATTCCATTCTATTTATGTAATCAGGAAGAATAAACGAAAAACGACCTCCTACTTGCGCAAATACCCCACACAGCAGCGCTAACTCGTCTATCACCAAGACTTCCGACCCTGAGTCACGGATTGAAAGGAAGGTGAAATGAAATGTAGGGATGTAATTATCCTTCCCAGCATTTAGCTGGTGACCCCGAAAAGAACCCACGGCCTCCCGAATGCGAACCATCTAATTCGATTTTACTATACATAATAGAACAAGTAAAAATACTGGGCTCCTTTAGACTGCTAAAATATCCTCTTTGTAAAGAATTTAGAGGAACAAAAATAAGAGCAGGAAAGTTTCTTATTGCCACTATCGATGCAGTGGAAGGGCGATTTCAGGGTAAGAAATGGGTGGCAGACGTACGTCACTTTCTCTAAGGCACAGGGACCAAGGTCGTGGCTGGGGAACCGTAAGCCCCTAGAGACAGACACGGTCTGAATATTGAAAATATAGGATGCGACAAGTAACTTGCTTAGCGAAACTCTCTCGCGGCGTATCAGATGATTGCTTGGGTCGCCTGCATAAAGTAGCAGAATATATGCAAATAGCATTCCTCGAAGGACAGTTGCATCGCATCTTAAAATATTGCACTTGCATATCTGCAACATGTTGGCCGTGGTACATCTTTCTCCGTTTTAAAATAAGTGTGGTCAACAGCTGCCAAAACTGTAAATCTCATTAATTTCCTATCGACCAGGAAGTTATTTTAAAGAAGTAAACAATTTAGGAAATTTTCCAGATTTTATACCCGTAGTTTACTTGCTAACGTTTTTAAGAGGAGATAAAAAACCTTTTTCCACCTTGTTAAATTTGTTTCGTGACCCATTGTCTCAGAAACCA
Organism: Tenodera sinensis; assembly: GCA_030765045.1. NCBI lineage: Eukaryota > Metazoa > Arthropoda > Insecta > Mantodea > Mantidae > Tenodera > Tenodera sinensis. The sequence goes on from CM060965.1 coordinate 40,145,726, forward strand.
CCCAAAACCCTAATGGGATGGCTGAGACAGTAATGTCCGAGACCAGTATTTGGAGGTGCCGGGTTCAAATCCCATACAGCGACCCTAAGTGGGCTTTTTGGCAGTGTTCCTCAGTAAATACAATATTGGAGTATTAATACCACGACCCAAAACTCCGAAAGAGAGAAGGTTAGGTTTACCTCATTCCTGTATATGGTGCTGTGTCTAACATTACGGATTACAGATTGTAAATTGCCATAACAAAATCCATGCAAACATGAGGTTACGCAATGTTTCATTGGAATTTCTTTGTTTCTTATTAATGTTATTGTTGTATTTTAATGTTATTATTGATATTGTTATTATCACATTGTTATTACTATTATTATTTCTATTAGTTCTGTTATGGCTAGTTATTACTATTATCAGAATCACTATTATTAGTATTGTAATTTTATTGTAATTAATTTCACTATTATCATTTTCATCAGAGAGATAGAGAGCAGGAGAAAGAGTTACCTTTCCAATATACATTTACCTCAAAATTCATTTACCAAATGGCTCTACATATGTCGATTAAAACTGTACAGCGATAGATACACAAATGTGGAGACAGTTTCTTTAGATTCAACGAACTGAATGATTCATGGACTGAAATGCATGTGACTTGTCAGATGCGTTCATCAACAGTAGCTAAAATCTGCTTGGGAAAGCATCAAGAAATTGTAATTTTTAAGTCTGCTTCATAACGACTCGCTGTGCATGCTATTCTGAAGCTAAATGCCGCGCCAGGAGAAGAGAGCGAAGGAATTTCTTCTATAATAGCGAGCTGTATTGTAAAGAAACCTCAGATATTTCCAGATTCGCCTCCCTATGCCACATACTGAATGTCAGGCAAGTGCATCTCCTTGTAAACAGTCTGTCAATCTGATGTTGCTCTGTTGAAGAATTCAGGCCCCAGTAACCAACCACATATGACTCTGAAAAAGATGAATGACAATCTGTGGAAGCGGTACTAACCGCTTTTGAAAATAGTCATCGTTCAAGACAAAATCTGTACTTCTCTTATGTACAATGATGGAGCGTATTGCTTATTAAGTAAGATTTACATCCTCTAACAGGACCAATTTATTTTAGTTTATACGGAGCATCAACCAAGGGGAATATGGTAATAAAGTAGGCTTTCAGCGATTCTCAAATCTTTTAAAGCTTTGAGATTCCATTCTCTTTACGCGGCTAACATAAAAAATGAACAACGATGTTGCATCTGACGAAAGTTTTGTTTTCCGAAACTGACACAAATAACAAGGAATATCTCCGAAATGGTTCGCTCTATAAAAAGATAACTTCAACATTTTTGTACAGTAACATTTAGTTTAGGAGTTATTCAAAGGTTATTCAGAGTAAACAGGACTACATATACTATAGTAAGAAAATTCAAAATATACCTTTCATTTGTCATAAAAATATCTCATTGTCATTTTAATCAAAATCATCACAGCAATTTTCAAGAAAATCAAAATTTTCAAAAGATTTTTTTATGTAAAGGGTGGTTTAGAGCGGAGTAATTTTCTTCAAAATCTTGATATTGTATCCCTGAAAGACATAAAACTTAATTACCAATTTTAATTTTTTACCAACTTTTGGTTTTTGACTTATGCTGTCCACAGACTGACACATACTGGCACTAACACACACACACACACACACACACACACACACGCACGCACGCGCGCGCGCGCGCGCACGCACGGAATTCTCCTAAAATGCCCTTTTTGGTTTCAGGGGGCCTCAAAACATGTAATTCTGGTAAAATCTCGACATCGAATTTTTCGGTGCAATACAATACATAGAGAAAGTAAAAATGAACCCCATTTCTGTAGATATTTTAAATGAGTTCTAATTCCACGGCCGTGTTTTTTGATTACTAATTTATTTAAATCAGGTTTCAAAGCCGAATAACTTAGCCGCAGAGTATGAACTAAATTCATGTCTGTTAATGTAGACCTGGATGTGATTTTCACATGATTAACTTTTGAAATACGGTAATTGGCCCTAACAGATTGTTGAGTGACGTCGTTGGAAGTTGTGACAGGTTATTTTTATTGAGTTTGTTGGACAACTGGGATTTCAATTCTTCAACCCTCTGTTGACATGTCTGTCCTATATGACAATAAAATTAATTATAATGCTCAAAAATGGCATAGCACGTGTAGTATGAGTTTTACGTCCTGCAAATATTAATTTACTGTGTATTGATAAGGATTATATTGAAGTAAATATTAAGTGCAGGCAATACTCATTATTATATATTTTAAGAATCTGCATGAACATACTGATATAACGATCTTTCCATATTCATATGTTAAAATTATATGCATGGAGTAATGCATAATCACAATTTAAAAATTATTTTTGATTATGTAAAATACAAAAATAATCTTCCCATACTTGATCCAAGGCGAGCATAGTCATTCTGAGCGCCCGTCCAATACTGTTTACTAGTTTCAACTGCACCGTGTAGTCTACTGGTATACAGTTGAGTATGAAATATGGCTCCTAGGATAACGACACGTCTGATGCAGGATGTTCAAAAATATATGTTAATACACTATTCTTCTCTGGTGAAAAATAAGATGCAACAGTGGTCAAATGAACAATTCGTTTGTATTAATTAGAAACATAAAGGGCGCACTTGAATATACTTATACGGGTTATCCCAAATGTCCATACATTCGTTGGTCTAATAGCTGAATAACGCTTTTTCCCTTGACGAAAAGCTTAAAAAAAGAAGTATAAACACTTGTACAAATATAGGTTAGGGTGTGTAGAAAACTTTCAGAAAAACATTCTTCAATCGAAGATAATATTCTCATTTAAAGAATGAGAAATATTTTACCCTCTGTACACGAATATTATAGCCATTTTTGGGAAAATAAAAAGTCCTCTATAAGTCATTCTAAAAATCTTCCTTACGAAAGACCTTTTCTCTAGAGTGATAAAGTGCTAATAGTGTCTTTAAATGAACAATGTACTCAACAATTACTCTCAACATGCACCGTAAAACTCGCATACAAGGTTTCCAGTTGAACTTCGGACACAATCAAAATTATGGCCGTAAATAGTTCCTACCCAGGGCAAAATATGCCCTTGAGCAAAAAAGTTGTGGCTTTTATTTTTAATCTTTAACATTTTAACCACATAAATCTGCTGTATGAATACTTTTATGCAAATTAATGTGCCCACAACTAAATGTGTAGAACTATTTTCGCAAATGTTTATTTCGGTTATTATAGAATACTTCTGAAAGAATAACTTATACAACAGGGATATAAAAAGTTGTATAAATGAAACACATATTCAGGGACCTCAAAATTGTATTTTTAACATGGATATTCACTATTTTATTTGGTTGTTATACTGTTGCTATCTTGGTCACCTAACAGATAGAGAGAATGCAAATATCAGAGTTAAGTTGAATTATATTTGAGAAGAAGCTGGCGAGGTCTGTGGAAGTACCAATATACAGGAAATTGGAGAATTAGAAGAAGAATAAGAAATTAATTGCTTTTCCGGTAATCTTTTATCAATAATTTCGTCCGTTTTATTCTTCTTTCTCTGGCATTCTGGAAGTTAATAGCTTGTAATGCTCTCTAATGGAGCATATCTGAGAGGACATTTTGGATGTACTCCAGGATCTGTGTTTGCCGTTTTTACAGTTAGATATCGACACTCTGTGTGCAGTAATGTGTGTCATATCTGCAATAACCTTTAGCAACTCAGTATTGACTCTATAAAGTGATGTTTGTCTATATCGAATCCAGTTATGTAGTTGGAAGGCAACAATGTGATAATGGTTATGGATCTGGAATTTACAGGTCGCGAATGCTGTTAATAAACTGTTAGAGATTTTTGATAAAAGGGGTGATTTCGGACCTTTATCACTTTTTTCCTTGGGAATCTTGACTATTTCATAAATAGTTCTGCGCCGTGGTGTAGTGGGCTAGACGCGCGCGCGCGCACACACACACACACACACACACACACACACACACACACACACACACACACATTTTTCTAAAATTATTTCGCGGGGGGTTAGGTGAGCCTTAAAACACATTTCCGGTGAAATCTGACTCGGTATCAAAATTTTGGATTGATTATACTTATTTGCTACAAGTCTGAAGTAAAAACTGTTTCTTAAATATTCTGTAAATAATTGGGCTTGGAAAGCCAATGCCGTTATGCCTATAAAACGTAATGCACTCCGTCTTATAACCTCTTTTTTTTTTTTTTTTTTTTTTTTTTTTTTTTTTTTTTTTTTTTTTTTTTTTTTTTTTTTTTTTTTTTTTTTTTTTTTTTTTTTTTTTTTTTTTTTTTTTTACTATATGACTGACAGAGTTGTTCTGAACAGACGTGGAGCACACTGCAAATGCAAGCACATTAAGCAATCACACTCAGACATATGTGTACCAACGGATGGATCATGTTGAACTTCGCCTGCTAATATGAAGGCATAAATGAAACGTATCCAAGGCCTGCTGTGCTTGTATACACTTGGCACGCCACTGCATCTTCATTTGCTCCGTTACCATGGCGACCCAGATGCTATCTGCTTTGGTAGACAGGGTTGATCAATGAGCCGCCTAAAACCCATCCATCCATCAGGACGAACTTCCAACGTCTTCAGACAGAGTTATGTCTATGTGACGTCACACATCACTGTGGTCCCACAAACTACACTTCGAAATGTGTGTAGGTACCTAGGAATTATAAAGAATCCTATGTCTTTCTGCACAAATTAGTGCGGACAAAATCAATGATAGAGAGCAAATACATGTTTGGCTGCGTATTTTTCTGCTGCTGAGGAAGAAGGTTCTATGTATCTAGGACAAGCAATAACATTGTATTATTCAGGTCAAGTATTGTTCGTCTTGTTCTGTGAATGTGTCAAACTGCTGTTTTTTGTTTGTGTTGCATCACTGCGCTTTTGCTTCAACGGTTTGCTGATTTTGTGTGTGGCACTTTGCATTCTAATTTTCTTTTGTAAAATTAAAGAACCAATTTTATTCATCTTTTTGCAGTCTTGTACAGCAGACTTTAACTGCTCTGGACTCTGGAAAATGTTTATTTTGGATTTAATGAAAAAAGAAACAATTTTCATTAAAATCCCATAGGTTTAAGACCGCTTGGCTAATAAAATACCCGTTGACCCTCTTCACATTTTTTATTACATGTAAGCGATTAGAGAGAGAAAACACTTGCTATAAAAATATAGAGGTTTAAAACACAGAACTTATTGCAAATAAATGTTTTCCTGACTGACTCTTTTCGGGTTATTCGTTGCTGTAATTTTAATTTTCTTATAAAGCTTTCGTGAATTCTTTAAAGACGTAAATCGTCATTATTTTGTTTCCCGCGATGTCATACACTGAAATTAAAAGCCGCATGTAATGTTTTAATATAACCTCAAACTTCTATATCCGCCCAGTACTTACAGCTATTAGAATGCAATATATAAAAACATAGGGTGTTTGAGAAAAGTTGGTAGAAGAGATTTAAAACTAAACGAAAGTGGATAAAGAAAGTAATATAGATGTAAAATAGTATTTTTCGATGTGTATTTCAGCGGACGTCAAAACATGCATCTGGGTCGTGTCGATAGTTCCTTAACTAGTAAAGTGCTAGAGGATATAGAAATTATTCTTGCAATGATTTATGTTTACAGTAACTTTAGTTGCGAGTGACCATTTGCTTGTCATTTTCAGAGTTTACGTTCACGTGTGTGTTTTAGTTAGCATTAATGTTTTAACGGTCAGCCGTTCCCAAGTTAATCCGTCGGGTTCCGTTCATTGCTGGAATTCCCCGTTAAGCTATAAATTCCAACATGAACCGTAATCGCATTATCAATATACGAGGGACGTTCGACCGCTAATCGGAATTTTGTACCTGAAAGAGAATAAATTCCATTTTGTAACATAGAGAGAAAGAGAGAGAGAGAGAGAACATCTTGAACCTATTGAGATCTTAAGTGGAAGTTGTTGGTCCATGCCAGTTATATGTAAGAACGGGAACCAGAATTGCAGAACTGTGATCAAGGTCTGGATTTTTCAGACCCGACTCACTTATCCTAATACTTCAAGTCAGTCAGTGCCTGCAATAAGTTGGTGTTCGTACTATTTTATAGGCCATGTTCGTTCAAAAGAACAGTGAGTGGTTTCAAATATTTGTCAAAATCAATTGAGCATTTTTACAGGCGCGCGCACACAGACACACACATTGTTGTGTAGATTATGTAAGTGTGAAGGGCATCACACGCAAGTTGAGGTAACCAGTATGGGAAGGCACTTGTATCCCTTCAGCCCCTTAAATTAATTTTTGGTAACAAATTAGCGACCCCTGGCGGGTGTTTATCTTGTGGAGACATGCTGCAGGAAAGTAAACCCTGGGGTTGCAGGATGTACTTACCTACATGGAAATCCCGAGCAATTTACATCGATATACAACCGCTGCTGTGCATGTTCAGGGCCGCATCCTTCTTCATAACACAGACATTGGCCATTCGAGTCTTTACTGCACTGCGCCGCCCGGCTACTGCATAACACTACATACAAGTATATCTCACATCTGGTAGTCAAACTTTATTGGGATATGGAAGGACAGAGTTCGCATCTCAGTGGAGCAAAGACAACTTTTTTCACTATCCTGAAAACCTAAGTGTCGACTAGCCTTAGCTGTATACGCTAATACTAGATTCTTTTACGCCTAAAATTAATTGCTTTGTAAAGAAATCATAAAGACATAGACGAATATCTACATTATTTTCCGTCTGTTAAAATCAATGCACAATGCAAGATGAGTTAAAATTTGGTCCGGAGACCACGTCATTAGTTAGTCTCTGGTGAAGTATAAACAATTAATGTAAGCCAGATTGACTAAGGCAATTAGGGTTCCAATAAACTCGTTCAACAAGAAATCATTAACTCAAGCTTTGGGTATCTATATATATACTATTCATTCGTCACATTTACGTTCAAAAAATTCTAAAAACTAGAAAAGGGAAAGGGATTGTTAGAATTTAAGTTACAGAATAATGTGAAGCATAACCAATAAAGCTGGCATTCGGGAGGTCGTGGGTTCAATTCCCGTGGCCAACCCTCGTGACCCATGAGTTTTTTCGGGGTTTTCGTCGGGTCACTAGGTGAATGCTGGCAAATTCTTAGGTGAAGGATTTGTGTCAGGAGAAATACTCCTTGTTGTTAGGATCTAATTACAAGAAAACAGTAATTTATCACAAAGAATTAAACGTGTAATTTTAGTTTCAACCAATAAGAAAAACTGCCATTTGAGTGTATGCCATTTAAAGTAAACATGATTTCTACTTTTATTATTATTATTACCTGTTGTTGTAGTTGTTGCTATTATTATTATTATTATTATTATTATTATTATTATTATTATTATTATTATTATTATTATTATTATTATTATTATTATTATTATTATTATTATTATTATTATTATTATTATTATTATTATTATTATTATTATTATTATTATTATTAAGACGTTTAATGTAAAAATATTCCAAATTTTATGCGCAAAATGGTTGATCTTCAAAGATGCAAGCTTGAATAGAACGTTTGTATATTAGAAAGTTAAACTTAAAGGGAATGAAGTAATTGATACTTAAATTGTGAAAGGAATAAATGTAGGTTTTTACTGCATATAAGAATCAATTTTATACATCACGAACTTTATATACCTGCATTAATTTGATCGTCCAGCTCTGTTCACGAGTGCTTTGAGCAGTAAATAAGCTGTAATCGTGGTTTGTCGGCAGCCCTTGGTAATACATAATTATTTTTATATGGTCAAATGCGCAATTTTCGGCTGGTAAATGCTGGGATGTACAACAGCGAGGGCCGTCGCTGACGATGATGGGAACCCGATATCGTGTGATGTAATAACAAAGCTTTTGTTGGCCTCTATCCCTTACACGTCGCATCTCTGTATAACCATACTATTAATAAGGAAACATGGTCACTTTGTCCGCCGAAGCAGATTCCAATGTGTGTATGTGTAGCATTTTTTAGATGAATTTGAAACTGTCGAGGGTTATATTAATCTCTGAACCCGTGCAACGATGTTTAGTGAGTATCTCTTAGACGATAGTGCATGCTATGCAGGTTTCTGATGGTAAGGGTGCAAATCTTTGTGACTGTGAAGTGAATATGCTAAAGTCCTTTAGTTTTTTATGGAATTTTATGACAATCGTGTATTATGCATATGAGATAAACAAAGAAAACTGGAGCCTTTTCAGTTAAATGCACTCACGATATTAAAAATTCACAAGCTACAGAAATTAAATTTCTCAGATCTGTAAAAAATTGTACAAGATCAGCCAGTTGACAAATGAATATTATGTGTAAACAAAGATAAAAATTGCTAGAAGAAAAAAATACGTCATCGCACACCAGAGTATATTAAACATTAATTTTTGACGCCGGGCGCGGCACTAAACAAAAAGGACGAGCCAAGCTAAGCTACTTCTCACCACATACTACTAGGACGGCGATCAAATAAAGACGCCCAAGGACAGGCTGCCTCGCGCGACTACAACAATCAGAGCAGCAGGAGCAAAAGGGTTTTATGGTGAGCCTTCGAGAAAAATCTAGCTACGTCATCGCCGGCGTGTTTGTAGGAGTTTACGAAAAGTCCATGTGACGTCATCGCCACTATATAAGCCGGCGAGGAGATAACAGTGTTGCAATAACAGTTCGAACGTCAGTGTGTCAGTGGTTAGCTCATCGTGAAGAAGATTTAACGAGAGTCGAGTGGTTGTATGGTCGGAGGTAGTCTATGAGAGACAGAGAATGTGAAGAAAGGCACTGAAAGGACAGAGTCAAGATTACGAGAAGTAAATAGAAGTGAGTTGTGACATCAGAAAGACTTTAGACTGTGTTAATGACAAGTGATAGTGATGGTGGTGATACATTCTGTATATTGGTCAAAACTGGTTTAGAGATGTTTGAAACATTTCCTTAACTTGTGCATTGTCTTTACCAAAGCGAACGTTGTTAAGCTGAAGCATGTTTGAGATATCAGTGCTATTTTTTGGAATTCGAACTGTGCAAATTTGACTTTCCTGCTTGCATTTCCTCTTGAGTTTCCATTACTAGATGCCCCAGAGAATTAAGTCAGTACCAAAAATAACCTGCAAAAAGCAATGAGGGTAAATTCATCCCTATTGCAGTCACCGGTAGCCCACGCGCTTTAGATACCGATCACACATCGAATTTTCCTCTTGTGATTCACATATACCTGAATACATTCAAGACGATCAGTAACTGAGATATTGCATTGATGTTTGAAAATTATGTATGGAAAGTTTCTGTTGTCAAATTTATTTAATTTAGTGGGCGGTGTGGTATTACATTAGACATGCAAATACCCGGAGCTTAGGAGCACGTGTAAAATGGCAGCGTTGCTTTTCGGGCAATATTAGATCCTCAGTAGCTCTTTGTAATGGCAAGTTTGCTAATGCAGTGATACTGGACAAACAAGATCTGGCTTATTATTTATTACCTATACACCACGTGTATACTCTGGAGATTAATTTCTGGCTTTATGGAATGAAAACATATACAGATTATATGTACCTTACTGGGAAATATAACAAGAGAACTAGCACCTACGACATCTTTTCACAGGACTGGGTTTCATCACAAAATATGCAGTAATGACGGGTAAACTTGCGTGTGCAGAGTGTGCGAAAATTAGATAGCACATCAAGACGTGCAAGAAAAGAGTTAAATCATTGACCTACTGTGGAAAAGAGTAAAGAAGTCTCTTCTAATTATTTGTTACTCATGCACTTAGCATCAGTTCGTACTGAAACATCTAGCTACAACAGTGCAAGTGATGGGCACCTCCTCAGTAATTAGGCGTTCAGCTCTGTTAACTTCACCAGCGTGAATCGTGTCACAGGGGCCACTGGGTACAGTTTAGTTGCACTTGCACAGTTTATGTGTCCAGCAGTAAATGCACCCAATCTGTCTCCCCGACTATAGCATTCTCCGACAAATTACAGGATTTAGTCTTATGAAACTGTGGGACACACAACGTTTTATTATACTGTTGGACTTTGTGAAGAATTTATTTTTCAGCTTGAATTTATTTATAAGTTATCAATTAACCTTTAACCTCCAGAGAAACTCTATTGCGATAAATAACGATCATAAACAAATAATTAATCAGTGATTTCATTCCCATAGATTAGAATCATTCCCTAGAAGATCAGATATGGGCAAAATCGGCTCAAAAGGGCTACTGCTCTGAAACGCGTTCTTGCCTCACTTCACCAGCCATCCCTCCCCATCAGCACTGTTCAGCTTCGGTCACGCCTTATTCGTCGGAGGTCTGTTTCATGAAGAGTAACAGAGAGAACTTTTTGTAAGTTACGAAAACAGGAAAGTTTACTGCTTAATATGAGGATTTAAATTTTCAAATATAAACCGTTTCACTATGATCGCAAGCATAAGGCAAACTTTGGCAATCTTACATGTATTTATTTACAATTTCAAAAGGTACTTTATGAATATTCGTATTTGTCTACATCTAAAAGGGACGATATGATTCTACTTTTTAGGGGCTTAATTTGTTATTAGTTTACTTAATACGAGGTACTCTATTTCGTGTTTTCAAGTTTGAACATAATGTTCAGTTTAAAACAGAACAATTTATTATGTCGATCAAATATTTTAAAAATATTTTAAAGGCTAAATGGAATGGAACTTTAGTGATTTATTTATTGTGATTACAAACGAAACAAAATTGTGAATATTTTAATTTAAAAGCATAAACATATAGTGGAAAAAAAGAAACACTAACGAAGTCTTATAGCTCAGAAAGAAACTGCGTGGAAGGAAGACGCTGGAAATTTCAGTTCCTGCTTTATTGCGTATATACCTGATTAATCGATTTTTATTTGTATATTTTACCAGTTGTTGGATCAAAGCATAATTAAGTCCAGAATAGGAGTAATTAGTTTTTTCTTCTAAAATTTTTTTTCTGGACATAATACAACTTGAAATAATGTTCTTATTATCCAAATTATTAAAAAATATATTATATACCTATTTTATTATTTTATTTAAAGCTATACTATTTATTCTTCCATGTGCAGTTCCAGCAAACAAGCTCAAGCTAACTGGAGAAAATTCATCAGTCAGGTTTGATCTTAGATCAAGATGCCATGAATCTAGATCAATGTTTAACAACCAAAGTTCTAAGTTTAGCTTAACTGAAGATAATTTTTAGGTGACTGAACTCAGATTAAGTTTTATGCAACCGGGCTTAAGAGTGTCATTTTTGGAACTGTGTTGGTCTGAGAGGCTCAGTTTGTTAGACGCTGGCCTACTGATCCCAAACACGCGGCTTCAAATCCGGCCCAGACCGATGGTTTTTAAGTGAGCTTAAAAACCACAGCTCCATGTCAGTAAACTTACAGGCATGTAAAAAACTCCTGCGGGACGAAATTCCAGCACACCGGCGACGCCGATGTGATCCTGACAATTGATAGCGTCGTTAAACAACAAAATAATTAAATTTAATTTGGAATTCTGTATTAAAACTGTTCTAAAGTAAAAGTTGCGTAATTTCTGTCCTATTTTTTTCCGTGACTTGAGGCTCATAAAGGTAAGGAAAAGAGTGGACCACCACGATGAATCTCTATTTCTATGCCAGCTAAAGCGAGCAATATAGAAGGATGAAGTTTCAAAGGAACGGTTTCTCCCCTCCGAAAGTGAGAGTTGAACCAATTAGGAAGCACGTTCAGATTAGGACATCGCATGTCGTTTTGACTTTTCTGCTTGAATAAACACGGCTTCAAGCTAACGGGATTTTCGTAAAATGATTAATTTAGGTAAAAGCCCTCTTTTAGACATGTAATGTGCGGGCCATGAAAGGGCACTGAAATACTCTTGTAGCACTGATGTAACGGGAAAATCGCTCGCCATAATCAAAAGTAGCTTAATTTCTCTTACACCCGCTTGTACCAGGTAGAGGAAATTATATTTGTCGCCCAAAATGCAATACTGAGATTTCACCAAAAATACATGTTTTGAGGTCTCCTGTATAAAATTTGTAGAAAGCAGGAGAATTTCTGTGTGTCACATTCACTTGCCTTTCTCTACCCACCATCATTTATTTTTATACAGTTTCTACAAACCATTATCATGAAAACTTATTTTCCTCACTACTTCATTATACTGTGACGAAAATCAATTTTTCTTTCTTGTGAATTAAATTAGGAATACTTCAAAAATTTATCGTAAGGCCTTACGAGCCTTTTTGAAAAACAGTTTTGTTGGGTTCAGGTAGTTATAAAACTCACATTTCCTCAGTTTCGAATTTACAGGTGGATTGCAATACTTCCTCTATAATTATACAGTAGAGAAAGTAAAAATGAAAGTGTACTTATTCATGCAGGACAATTGACTAAGGGCAAAAACACAGCTTGGTTAACCCCAAACATAAAATAACCGTGTTTCATGGAAACATAAACAATGCTTAGTTGTGCAAAACACATTATTGCACAACTAATGTAATTGTGTAAGTGATGTATTCAAGTTGGCAATAACATTATCGTGTTTTTATTTGCGCGTTTAGCTACGCTACGTTTATTCTCATTTTATCTTATTTTTCTCTGATAAAATTAAAGAACAAGGGAAATATAATAACTGTTATTTTTCATTTTTCCCCAAATGAGATCCACGTTAAAGTTCAGAAGCATGAAGTCCAAAATTGTTTATTAAGATTTCACTATCTTATGGCCCCCTGAATCAAAAGAAAATATTCTTAGAAAACCATCCGTGCATGTGTCTATATGAAGAGCATACTCGTAACTCGTAAACGAAAAGTTAGTGGAACACCAAAGTTTATATTTAAATTTCCGTTTTAAAAAATGCTACACTAATTTTACACTTAATTCATGATAAATAAGGATGCAAAAGTAGTTTAAGTTATACCATTTGAAAGAAAAAATATTTTATGTTCAAAGTACACTTACCTGTCAGAAAATCATAAATGCAGAAAAATTAAAATTTGTCAGCTGTATAACAGTCGTAGGCACGGCCATTTAAATCCATTTATAACTCCATTTAAGGGGCACGGTTACATAAGCAAATACTTGGAAATCAAAGCCAAAGATTTAAACTTAATTGTGGTATCAACTGTCATTTTAATTCATTTTTGAGCTATGAGTTACTTAAGGAATAGAGGAAAAAATACTGAAGATTTCTTTAAAACTGATATATTATTCCAAATAGCCATTGTGGCACTTAAGCCATTTCCAAGATAACCATTATTGATGGTTCGACCTGCTGAATACTTTGTCATTCTATGTAAGTCTTGTAAATACTCAGTTTTTCTGCCGATGGCATAGAGTATGAAATTTTAAGGCCAGCATGTAGCACAGTTTTAAAAATTTGAATATTGCTGTTTCCTATATATCTGTAACTAAATGTATAACGTAGTTTAAAATGAAATAGAACACTAAGTCTTATGTACGATGCGGTTGAACTGTAATAATGCCAGTGTTGCAACAATATCATATCGTGTGGTTTCTTACATCTCCAATAAAAGTAATTCATTATTGATGTTATTGAAAGTATGATCATGATTGCTTTTGTTTTAAGCGGTAATGTGTGTATTAGTGAGGCCTTTTTGCGTAATATTTATTGTCCCGGGAAAGAAAGGATAAGTTGCTTTTGAAGTACGCTATAAAATGTCAGCGAGAGGAAGGAACAAAAGAGCAACAATTATAAAGAGGTATGGCAATCACAAGGTCATACCTCAAGTCCTGAGTCAAATACAGTGCCTACTCTTTCTTTTGAGGAAACATTAGCGCCGTCTGTCAGGTTCTGCCATACACCATGGAACCTCGAAGCACACCGAAACGCTGAGAAAGACACAAATGAAAGTGGAATGGTGAAAAGGAAAGGATGAGAAACCATCCAAGAATTCCTCTACCGCCAGGGAGGTCGTTGGTAATCGAACCCGGGAACTCTCTCATACGTTATCATGGCTCCATCTCGTTAGGTGCTGTAATAATTAATCATCCTTTGTGTTATCACTAAATATACTGCCAACACACGCTGAGGCGTACCAGAAAAAAGAATGAAAAAGCAGAATCGCTAGTGAAAAACTAAACAATGGACTTCACGTGAATGGTAGTTATCATTAATGTATTGTATAGGTACATCCGTGGCCGTTTATTTGCGTACCTACATGTCGAACATTAGGGTCGTTTAGAACTCGTGGGATGATAATGAACTATCCTGCAGGACAGCTCGCCCGCCCAGGGAACGCAGCATATTGGTGCTTACGGCACTCTAGTTGCATACACATGCCAGCGAAACTCATTATCGCTACAAATTTACTGCATGCACAAAATCTCTCTCGCTCAGCCACAATTACCATCTGCCTCTTGGTTTCTCTTCATAAAACATCACTTAAAATATTTTAATTTTACACGTTGTAATCTGGTGTAGTAAAAAGATACAAAAGCTATGTTAAGAGGATCAATGTGTGACTTTTTCCACTAACGGCCGATTTCAGCAACAACGGTAATTTTTCGATTACTTCGGTTTATGTTTATGTCTCTACCGCTGCAACAGCAGGGTGCATACTAATTCAGTCCCATCAGATGCACAACTGAAATGAGCAATATCGGGGCCCAGTAGGGTACAGTACTAATTAGGTCCGAGATATGCAATGACGTAGGTTGGTGCTGTTTCGAATTTGTTCTAGTTTCATTTCACTCACTTGTAAACCTTCAACTGTGGCTGAAAAATAAAGCGTTGTATATATTATACGTCTTTTTAAGTTTACCTTCCATTAACACATAGTAAGGGATTTTTAGAGTTGGCCTTGTATAGTATTATCCTGCAAGGCTTGTGTCAAAATTAACGAGAAATATGAAATTTGTTGAAACACACGAATTGCATAATCTTGAAACAACAATATTGAACAGGCTAATGCTTGGTAATCTGCTTAAAAGAAAAGCCGTAGAAAATATTGGTGAGAGACCTAAACTGTTACATTGTGAACTGAATAAAAACTATGTAGAGTTAGATTACTTCCGTAAAAACCCTGGCATAATTCAATGCTTACCTTAGGAGCGACTCTCACTACTGATGGGCGTGGCCTAGGCGTGAAATGATTGGGCGAGTTCCTCGATGCCATCTAGCGCGTCATCTGAGCACTTTGAGCAAACTTGATTATTTGCCTTCATAACCTATGGTTTCTTTTAATTCATGATTGGCAGACAGATGGCAGATAGTGGGGCATTCGAAAAAAGGCTCGCCCGCTGTAGAACGCTAGGTTACCAGGTTTTTTTATGGAAATACGAATACTCTATCCGATTTAACGAAATATAAAGTCCAAGTAGTCAGTCTTCTTACTGAAAGTTCCTAACAATTTTGCGGAAGTTTACGATGCTTTGCAACAGATGGTAACTTCAAGACGTTTCGACTGCGATTTATACTCTACAATGAACATAACATTTTAATCACACCTTAAGATAGAGACAAACAATTTTGTAGTTTGCAGTCTCTGCCTTAGGGTGTCGTTAGAGATCGAATATCATTGTTTGCTTCACGATTTGGGACCGAACTAGTATTGTTTACCTTTATGCTGAGGCCCGAACTAGTACATATATTTGTCCGCGGGACCAAACTAATAAACACAGAACTCCACTTTGCAAACCCAGGTTAATAAATTGTAGCTCTCGTTTGTGCGTGTTATACGGGTCAGCAGTTTCTCATACATAACAAGCGAGAAACGGCCTTTTCGTGTAAGTCTTCATAGCCATATTGGGAGGTTGATTGGGGAAACAACTCTTTACTGTAGATTATTTACTGTCGGGTTTTAATAATGTATATCTTGAAACACACACGATACATATTGCCAAACTCTGTCGGAGCTAGGAAGAAATAATTGTAACTAAAAAGAGTCCAAGACCGTATTCGGACACGAACCCACGGTCTCCATATCAAGAAGCAAGAACGCTGACTACGGAGGCAGTCTACTGACTTCCTCCCTTGGTCAATTTTTTCCCCTCGATTCCCTCCGAAACAGTAATTGTAAACGTGCCCATTCCCTCCGCGCCGAAAAGGGATGCTGCAATTAAATTCCTATTCCCTTCTATAAGTCCATATTGTTCTTAGTTTTGGGTGGTTAATACCTACTACACAAGTCGATAGTAAAGACTCGGTTGCCTAGGATGACCTTGGCCTTGCTAGTAAAGCACAAAGTGCTTTATAAACACTGATTCAAACGATGAAGTAATCATGTTTGATCTACAGCTGTAGAAATTCTCTAACCACCTGGTTATTAATATATATTGACATCAGTAGTCTAACTTTAGTTCCCCTGAAGATGGCGGCAGAGTTAGTCGCTGAAAGCTTCGGGATTTACCCAAATTTGACTTGACTGTTACCCCGAAAAAGTAACACCAATAACAAACGCTGGTAAAGCTTCAAATCAGTAAGAATATATTTTAATATGGCTGACTCTTAAGTTCTAGATACATAGTAACAATTTAGAAGTAAAAGGTATGTTGGAAACGACTACTCAACTAAGGCCGTATTTTAATTCTCAGTTCAAGGACAGTACATAACTAGTATCACAGTAAGTACGTGTAAAGTCTGACAACTTGCAGTTCATCGATCTCGAAAATCTAGTAGCGTTCGAAAGGTCACGGGTTCAAATTCCCGACTAATCACTTCACTCGTGTCTGATCTCTCCTTAGTTGCTAGGTATACACTGAATGGATGTTTCTATACCACAGCCCTAAGTTACACCCACAAAATGCAAAAGTGAATTTGAAACATATAGTACAAGAAATCGGCTTCAAAACTAAGGTCATTTATCCACAAAATAGGTGCATCTGCCTGGCATCGCAATGAGTAGATATAAAAAGCAAAGCAGCTCAAGAACCTGCTGTTCCACGAACACAAAAACGGTGTTTTTTTTACACACGCACGACTCATTACATCACGAGATAATTTATATAAACACTTTTATTCTATATTCCCTTGTTAGTATAATAAAAATCTGAAAATACAATAGACTTAAGCAAGTCAAACCATTTAAAAGCTGGTTGTGTAATGGCTTTGAAATTCCATTGTTTACATGACAGAATAAAAAATGAAGTTTGACTTCCAATTTGAGAAAATTATTTTAAAATGTATACGAAATATACAACAAGGAATATCTCGGAATTGGTTAATCTCATAAAAATGTATTTCACATGAACAGTATGCTTTAACGAGATTTATTGGTCTATCTATATTAGTCTATTACCGTTTACTAGCTATATTAAAGTCATCCAACATTTCGTTTATTAGGAACATATTTTAAACATATGGTATTTTCATCAAAATCGTTAAGGCCATTTTTGAAACAATCATGATGTTTTAATCTAATTTTGTTTACATGCCAAGGATAGTATGGAGTGACGGCATTTTCTTATGGTTGTTGCATCCTTTTAAGACAATATTAGTTTGGTGTTTATTGTTCTGAAGTTATGCTCTTCACCAACACTCCCGAGTTCGAATCTGGTTAGGGTGAGATCCGTATAAGAATTTACCAGTTTTCCCTTATCCTGAGAAGAAGAATGTTGGATAACTAAGCTCTATGGACCTCGGGCTCATTTGAGCATCGTTTCATTTATTTATCGTCTAATATCACATTACGTTGGAAGACGTTAATATACCACAAGAAAAACAGATATTACATACCCACACACAAGCGCCTTTTTCTAAAAATACTTTTTTAATTTCTCTACTGCGTAATAGTAAGTAGAAGCATTGCATTCCACCCACAAATTCGATGTCGAGATTTCACCGGAAATATGTTTTGAGACCCCCTGAATCCAAAAAATTATTTTTAGAAAACGGTCCGCGCGCGTGTGTCAGACTGTAGGCAGCATAACTCAAAAATGAAAAGTGGGTTAAAAACCAAAGTTGGTATTTAAGTTTAATGTCTTTCAAAAATGCGACACGAAGATTTTGAAGAAAATAACCCCACACTAAACTACCCTTTACATGGAACATTTTTAAAAAATTTTGATTTTCTTGAAAATGGCTCTAACGATTTTGATTAAAATGTCGTATGTTTGAGATATTTTTATGACAAATGAAATGTATATCTTGAATTTTCTGGCTATAGCCCCTGTAGTCATATTTACTCTGGACGACTTTTGCGTAACTGGTAAACCGTAAGAGATAGACCAAATCATACTATACAAAAATGTAATCTTGCTAAAATACACAATTTATGTCTCAATAACTTTTCTTGTAGGGTGAACCATTTCGGAGATGTTCCTTGTTATGTGAGTGAGTTTCTAAAAACTTAAAACTTCCGTGAAATGGAACATCGTTGTTCATTTTTATATGTTAAGTGGGCAAAGAGAACGGAATCTCACAGCTTTAAAACATTTGACTATCGCACAAAGCCTACTGTATTCTAATATTCCCCTTGCACCTACAAGGAAATAAGCAATAAGATAATTTGTACAAATGTTTATGTTAACACG
The DNA here is from genome assembly GCA_030765045.1 of Tenodera sinensis. Lineage (NCBI taxonomy): Eukaryota > Metazoa > Arthropoda > Insecta > Mantodea > Mantidae > Tenodera > Tenodera sinensis. The sequence continues at coordinate 40,164,309 of CM060965.1, forward strand.
AAAAAGAAATAGGAATAAGAGTTTGTAAGGATGGTTAATACAACAGTAGAGAAAGTAATTTCAATTCAAAACATCAGATTTTTTGCAGGTAGTCTCAAAATACATTTCAGCTGAAATCTCGGTACCGAATCTTTGGCATGCAGTATCTTCTCCACCTACTAGTTTTCCATCTGGTAGAGAAAATAAAAATATACATTTGATAGACATCAATAGAAAGAGGAGAAAAAGTACGGGGATGTGAATAGAATTGAAACGATCTATGAGCAAGTTACTAGAGCAGATAATAGAAAACGCGGACCGTACCACTAAGTCATCTGTTTTGCACGCACTGGCTCCTGTGTATAAAAGGAGCTAGAGAGCCATCTCTATATGACCTGGAAGCTAAGGCGACGATAAATAAGAAAAAAGAAAAGGGCCCAATATTTATTTTCGAGTAAAACGATACATCTCAATTTTTCACTGCTAAGTCATAAATTGTGTTGTGACCCCAAGTTGGGCCAGCTGTGCTGACGCAGATTCAAACAGCGCTTTATATTAATGGCAGGGAACCTGTGGAGCCCAACGTTGGGTTTAATGAAGAGTTGCAGCTACAAGATCTGTTATCCGATACCATAGGAAACAAAAAGATAAATGACGGATCATCCCGGGACCTAATAAACTGTCAGGGCCGCCACCGGACCATGCAAAAACAGAGCTTAGGCTATTGTTAGCTTGCGAGAGCTTCCCAGGGGTTAAGTTAACTACCCCATGTCACCACTACCCCATGCGACTCTCTCATATTGTAATTACACCAAAACGACTTTACCAAAGCAAATATTGACTTTAGTGAGTTCAAGTTTTGCCTGAAGTATTAATTATGCACGCAAATATTGTGCTTTGTCTTTAATAATATGGTTTTCATTTTTCTGTTGACCTAGCTGTCAACGGGCCCCTAAACTCCACTCACTGACTGACTGACTCACTCACTCACTGTTTTATCGTTAACACAATTTACATTTCGGCAGGACCTTACAGCTCACAACTGTTCTATCCTACCGTAACCTTGACACAAACTTCACTTTCTTTCTAATCTCTCTGTCACACTCCTCCTCTGTCATATTGTCTCGCTTTTATAGTCTGGATGAAGTGTTGGCGAATTCTCTGGAAAATACAGATTTTCTCGAAATTCTCGTAAACGAGCTGGAAGTTGAAAGCTTCTCAACCGCCTAGAGCCGGTCTTTCTTCCGTGCAATGGGTGAGGTAATCGATATCGGCTCTCTTTGACGAGCGACCGGCGGCCGATGTTATAATATAGTATTTCACTCAACAGCTTTACTCAACCCATATTTCTATATCATTATCTGGATACAGCAGCTGGTTTTGTGGAATTTGCTTAAATATCAGGACACGTTTGAACGTGCCACATTTTCTCTGCAGTGCACTAGATTTCCAATAAAAAGCTAAGACATTTTAGAATAAAGAACAAGTTCTAGACCTCATCCCTCATACCTATTCTCTTAATATTAATCCATTTTGATTAATATATACTCCGAATTGAATTATTTTTATCACCATTGATAAAATCGTGTTTCTCTTATATTTTCCATGGAAGAAAACGCAAAATATGACATGCCATATGTTTTAGCCATCTTGTTTTAGCTAATTTTGAAAGTGGGTCTAATTACTACTGATTTTTATTGAACAGGTGTTTTGAGAGGGTGTGTGCAGAATATATACGCTAAAAGTTAATACTCGTATATTGTGTAAAAACGTGGTGAAAGTCCCAATGTGAGTACATGACGTTACTGCAATGGATTTATATCCCGAAAACCTTTTGTCTCTTAAATTACTCATTCACTGAGATGTTAAGCCGCCTTCTGTGTATGCCCACATGTGAAGTATGGAGTGTACGGTCAAGACACTCAAAGCGCAACTGTTTCTTAATGGGTTGCATGAATTCCAAAAAATAGGGGCACCTGAATTACCTGGAGTATTAAAGATGGAAAGAAAGAGTTATTTTGAATGTAGACTTTTTTCTCCTGTATTTTCGAAGGGTTCCTCTGTATGTAGACAGCACCTGTGATGCGAACATCTGCGCCAATGGTGCATCACAATCAAATGCATGGTTTAAATTTCCCTTTGATCCTGGATCACAGAGGGATCGACTGTTTATCACGTAGGTATGGAGTGAGGGTTGCTTATATCAGTTCACATTGGTTGCTTGGTATCACATACCCTGTCGTACTCCTCAAGTGTTTGCTGCTTTGAACCATAATTCAATTACCACCCGGTTTCCAGTGAACACAAGAGATTCATGTGAGCATCACTTGCTCACTCGGAATCAGTAAGTAATTTGTGCATCGTTAGCTGCAGGTGCAGAGCCCAAGCGTAAAATGAGCTCTGTTTTAAAATACGTATACCCTTCAGCGTAGCATTTATGATTATGCCAACTCTGATGCAAGAACTGATAAATCTTAGCAGCGGTGTCACTTCAAGTACGACCGTTTCATCTATTTGAGTTCTCTAGATTGGGTTGGTCTCAGCGAAGATTTGATATTCCATAACGTTTCGAAATGGCAATGGATGAAAAATTACATTTTTTACTTTATCTACTACCTATAAATCCGATGGAATTTCACCGGAAATATACGTTTTGAGGCCGCCTGAACATAAAAAAAAAAATAATAAAAAAAATTAGAAAAACGTCCGCGCGCGCGCCTGTGTCGGTGTGTGTCTGCCTGTAAATACCATAATTCAAAAGCAAAAATTTCATTAAAAACCAAAGTCAGTATTTAAGTTTCATATCTTTCAAGGATGCGACATGCAGATTTTGAAGAAAATTCCCTCTGCTCAAATTTCCCTTTACATGCAAAATGATTCGAAAATCTTGATTTTCTTAAAGATGACTAACGATTTGATTAAAGTGCCATATGTTAAGATGTGTTTAGGGCAAGTGATGTATATTTTGAATTTTCTGGCCTTAGCCCATGTAGTACTATTTACTCTGGATGACTTTTGCATAACTGGTAAACCGTAAGAGGTAGACTATATCTTACTATACCAAAAATGTAACTGTCGTTAAAACACAATTGATTTCATATTCATTTTCTTTATGGAGTGAACCACTTCGGAGATATTCTTCGTCATTTGTGAGAGTTTTGCAATACTTGAAGTTTTCTCAAATGAAAGGTCCTTATTCGCTTTTTATCTCTTGGCCGAGTAAAGCGAAAGGAATTTCAGTCTTAATATAATGACCATCTTTAAAATATTTGCCTATTACTCAAAGGCTACTGTATCCCAATATTCCATTTGGACCTACAAGAAAATATGCAATAAGCTCTGAAAATATTTATCTAGACCAACATGAAGAAGATATGGGAATGAGAGTTTATAAGAATAGTGTAGGAGTAGAGAAGGTCATGGAATGCAACACATCAGATTTTTTAAAATTAGTCTACACTATCAAGAATACTTGGAGACTTGCTTGTTGCTTTAAATTTGTAAGTGATATGTGAGGTTCTCTTACAGAGCAAAGTTTAGGTTTATATTAAAAAGTTGCTGTCTTATTGAAAGCCAAATATTTTAATAATTCCTGGATAAACAGCAATGATGGCTGCTGTTACTGATCAATTCATCTACTGTTCATTAGATTATTTCACATTTTCTACGTACCTCAGCCAGTCTGAACCATTTCGATACACCAGCAATGGTATTAATGGTGTGTAAGTGAAGATGCATCTTCTAACAATGCTGGAAGCTTTGATGTTATTGACAGACATTTAGATAGAACATAGGGAAAGTTACGCAACAGTTTACAGAGAAATGTGATATTCCGCTTCCACCAGAGATACATGATAAATCTCGGATTTCTTTAATGCGAACTCGAGACACACTTGCTGTGGATAGTGCTTTATTTTTGCAACAAAAACTAGCACAACGTCCTTTACCGATGACCTTTCACACAGGCTTCTAGAAATGACAAAAAATACTATAAAACCATTATCATTCATTAATTACAATAATTATCTGTGTTATTAATCACGTTTCAGCAATACTTGAGGACTATGGCCATTCTTACATACAAGTCACGGACTTTAATCAATATTCCATTTGGCGTAAGATTTCTATTTGCATTCTGATCAGTTTTCTTCGACGAATTTTTAACCTCACTTTCCTGCTCTAAGAGACTGCATCATTTGCCTGTTTCTGGATTAGATGCTTTCCATCGTTTCCCCCTGGACTCTTCAAATTTCCTGTAGAGTTGAAATGTGATGACAACTTACAGAATATCTTCTCAGGAAAGCTAGAAGTTACATAATGTAATTTAGAAATCTCCCAGAAAGCCTTTTAACAGTTTTGTTGCTGTAGGTTCTCAAGGGCTATGGCAACTTTTAAAAAAAAAACTGTTAAAACATACTGCAGTGGAGATTCTGCTCAAGCGACAAAAGTTCATTCTGAGAGAGAAATGTTTCAGAAACAGAAAGAGTACAACTTGATAATTGTAAAACTCTGGAGTTTATAACTGTGATGGCCATGTAGGCTCTGGGAATACAGTAACCAACACCAAGTTGAACTGTTGTTGTTGTCGTCATGTCAGGTGGGTGTTGACAAAAGCCATTGTGTTGGTAACACTGACGAGAAGCCTTCCCCATTGTGGGGCTGTCCCGACCGACTTTACAAAGGCAGATTAGACGACATACTCCAGTCAAACTTTTGTTTTCTGTGTTACTGTCGCCCGCATTTGCAACGACAGATGCTGCCGGGTTCGATTCTTGGCATCTGGGAGGAGACCATGACGTTACTTAGTAATAAGGAGAGCCGCTGAAAACTCGTCATTCAGAGAAACTTCATGCTATGAATGCATTTACTGGAATACAATGGTTTCTAAAGGATTAAGCACGAGAATAATTCAGAAGCGTACCTTAAGCAAACCTTCAGTTCCCAGTGTGAATGTTCCTGACTGTGGACATCGGTCACCGTTTCAGTAGCGGCTTTACTGATATGAAACTGCATGGTCGCGTGTCTAAGTAACTATAAGAATAAGAAATGCCACAAAATCCTTGCAGGCCCGGTAAGGCTAGCCCAGTTTTACAGCTGGGGTGAGCTATTTCTTGTGTACCTAGCTCAAACTTCGAGTCTTTTCACTTTACATTGGTTATTGTACACTGATTGTACTTTATTCTAAACCTAAAATAGCGTCTTCCCACTTTGCACAATTTTCTTCGCTACACTACAATTTTAGTTCCTAAATCTATCAGTGTTTTGATCTAAACTTAAAATTGTAATTTTCCACTCTTTTGTGTTTCTCGCTAGTTGTGTCCACTGTTCCCATCTCCTTCTTGGTCTCCCCCTTCTTCTTTTCTCCCCGCAAGGGAGCTGTTCGGATTGGGTTGGACTCGGCGGGGCAGTCGTTCCCGATACCCATGGGAGTTTGGGTACGTCTCGACAATGCTCAGACAGGATTGCGAGACGTCTCAACATTCTCCGGCGCTACCCGGAGAACTAGTAGTCGGTTGCTAGATGCTGTTAACGCCACGAGGTCTCGGTAGTCTTCCCTGATGGGTTAACGCCCTTATGTGGCGTATCCACTTTCAACCTAGCGTAAGCTGGGGTTTGAGGTGATGCATAAAATAGATACCAACACTAGGCTCAGAGAGTTTCGCCTCCCTGGGTGCACGACGACGAAGCGACTTGCTTGCTTGTTTCCCCATTTACTGTTGTGGAGATCGGTTTCAGAAGACGCTAAAATATGTCGATTCGGTGCAGGAAATGCGCTATTAAAACTTCTTAGCTTCTAATTTATTTTCATTTCTTAATAATTGCTTATATTATAAACAGAAAAAATGTGTATGGGTATGTCTGTGTGTATGTATATAGGCTAATCTCAAAAAACAGTCAACCAGTTTTGATAATTATTTCACCAATGAATACTCCAAGTGTTTTTGATGGGCATGGAACTATTAAATTGCTAATCACCAATACATCAAAATCTGTTTGTGTAATAATGTGGAAAATAGTCACGAAAGAACCACATTATCTCGGAAGGTAAATTCATATAGCTTTCTCTACCCATTCTTCACCAACCTTATTATTCTATCTAATTCTCGTTAATCCACACAAACGATTATGAAATGCTTTTGTTTCACGCTTCCTTATAGGTAGAAGTAGATTAGGGGAAACAGTAGGCTTTGAGCGTTAGTCAAATTTTTTAGGAGCTGGTCACTGTGATGGCTTTGAAATTCCGTTCTATTTGTATGAGTAGAGAAATTAAAATAACAATATCCCATTTTAGAAAAGTATAAGTATTTGAAAATCCAAATAAATAACAATAATTATGTCGGAAATATTTGATTCTAAATACATATGACAAACCGTATGTTTTAGCAAATTCTACATACTAATTATGTGATAATCAATCAGAGTGAAGACTTCAGAAGCTGTTCCCAGGATATTTAAGTTATACATTCCACTGTGATGAAAATAGTTTAGTATTTTAATTAAATCGTTACAATTTTTTAAATTTGTTCTATGCTAACATTTTCTGCAAGGTCTTTTCACTTGCTATATAATACGGAACTACAAGCAGTGCAACTGTTGTGTATTGCAATGTGCTCCTTCACCCACCTAAGAGCCCTGACTTGACGCTTTCAGATTACTAATCAACATTAGCGGGTGTTGGCAACACTGTGTTGTTGTGATCGCACCGATGGGAGTTCAAAGGAGTGACACAAATCTCTAAGCTCATTACGGTGAGTCAAGGAGCTTCAAGGGCTTCACACAAACTTCCGACGTCTTCCCCACACTTAACAGTCGCGACCCACATTTTCTCAGCTTCCAAAATTTACCTGCCAGTCTCCTGTCAATGTTTAGCAAGAAGTTGCTAATGTTACCTACCTTGGTATTTGTACATTTATGCAGATAGTTCAAGTTGATTTTTAATTTTAAGTCATTCTGGTGAATAGATTTATTTTAGTAATTTAGGAAAATAAATTCAGTTAGATTTAAAATGTATATTAAGGATATATAAAAAAATTTAATATAGGAAATATTATGTTATTTTAAGGCAAGCAAGTTAACACATACCTTACTGTTAAAAAATGAATACTTTTAGGTTGTTAGACCTTCACAGAAACTATTTCTTATATTAAATAATGTAGAGATTTTTATGTCTAGCAAATTTTATGCGCAATATACATGTAAACATATATACAATATTTCAAGGAGATATGAATTAAATTGCTACGCGAGAGGCATTTTGAATGGTAAAAAAGCAATTTTTCTGTAAAAAAAAACTAAGATTTCCTAGGTTTTACCTGCATTAAAATTTGGCAACAGTATACATATGGAAGACGGTAGAATCTACCTCCTACCAATCGCATTAGGAGCGGAATTCAAATTTAAAATTGAGTGTGTTGACTTTCTAACTTCAGAGGTGGGCGTAACTTAGTGTCATGCACCCTTCAAGACCTTTAAAAATGGCCACACATGAAAAATTATTACGTCGTGTGAAGGAAGATTGGGGCCTGAATTTCTAATTTTTGACCAGTTTTTGTTAGAAACTGACAACAGTGATTAACAAAAGAAAAACACTACAGGAGACCGAAGCATAGGCACGTTTCCATGCCCTCGGCTATAGCTACAAACACTACTTAAATGCAACTGTTTGATGAAATATTTATCTCAACAGAAATAGCTAGAAAAATAAGTCTCTGAAGAAGGTACACACGGTGAAGAGTGTCGAGAAATACATATGAAAGAAACACATGCGTTTTTAGACTTTCATAATTAAATTCATGTGAATAAATTTCTCATTTCACGATGACTGAGAAACCATATAGAAGTGAAATACCCTGATTCTCACATTCCAAAGCGAAAACAGTATCATTGAGTTAATTAGTTTGCTGCTTATTTTACATAATCAATTCAAATCAAACCGGTGTATTGGATTGTGTTATATGCATATTGCAAGCCAGAAATGCGGTTTCATGAATACACCCCGCTCGAGCATTCAACACAGTTTGATTTTCGCCTCTGATATAAAGTCTGTGTTTATTCATTGCTAATTGTACAAAGCAGCATTTTATCTATAGGTATCTTTTCTTAACCATGACCCGAACAGTGAAATTAAATTGTATTATTACAATGATAATAAATGTTAATCTCAACTTGGTTAAAAATGAATATGCTTTGGTCCCCTCAGTTTTGTGAGATTTCATCTTTAATTTCATATATAGTACATGATTCTCCTTCTGCTTCTTTATCTGAATACCCTCTCCGTATGGACAACATACAGGGCATGCAATGAAATTAAGTCTTTAAATAGTCGATGGTTAAATTGGATCCTCTCCGGAAGTATAGAAAACCTGCTTTATACCGGTTTCAACCAGTCAAAAATGGCGGTGCATATTCCACTCTTTCTTCTTCTTTCCCATTGCATATTGTGACCAAGTGCACGAGTTCCTCGTCAGTACATATGTCTGCCGGTCTCTTTAGAACTAATAGTTCTCAAAATAATGGCCTACAGATCAAATTGCACACGTAATAATGGCACAACCAACTGACCCCGTCCTTCTGGAACTATCCTTTACAGTAGATGAAAGAAAAAGCCGTTCCTTTTTGAGGACATCCTGTCTTTGTTATGGGGAATATATAGGGGGCTGTTAGCGCCCAGCTTTCACTGCCGCGGTGTTGAGCACGCGAGTATTATCCAACTGGGACCACCCAAACAGGTCCTCAGACATCACTCTTTTTAAGGTTACAGTTGTGGGGTAAACATTTACCTAAGGCCAACAAGAGGTGTAGGTAATTTCTGAAGGCTCTTTACTATCCCCCACGGTTTTCAGCGTCTTTATGACAGAGCTCTCTACTCAGCGCAGCAATATAGCTCAGTATGTTGTCAACATGGTGCTATTCTGTTCCAAGAAATACATTTTCAGAGCATTCAATCCCATACACAGGCATATCCGCCTTTTCCAATTGTGATATCGGCGTTGGCGCATTCCGTTAACGGTACAAGAGCCATACCAAACTATTAACTAGCACTGCACCCCCGCAGACTGTGCCACATTCCGATTCAGAGATCGAGGAATTGAGTCAACTACATAGTAGTCAGCTGGCTACTATGGCTGCAACGGGCACAGAAATAGAGGACTCTGATACATCTATTCTTTTAGCCGCTCATCCCTTCATGGAGCCTCATGTCTTCCATGGATGGAGAAAGAAGTTAGGCACCAGCAGCAAAATTCAACCCAAATAGCTTGTACATCAGGGTGCCCTGATTACGTCTCTTGGAGTCTAGGACTCCAGAATACGCCATTCCAGCTGGCATGGCTGGCGGGCATATCAGATAACACTGGAGCAATTCTAACAGCAGATAAGCCTGAGCTCCTTCCGTATACAACCCAAGAGATGATTGGGTCCGAAATTTTACCTAATAAACTAAACCTATTAAGAACCACACCCACCAGAATGCAGAGGGCCACTGCGGTTCGAAAGATAGTAGTTGAAAACAACTTCTATACATTCAAACCCGAACTAACCAAGAACAAGTCATCCAAAACACCCATTCCCAAACCATATGCTGCTAAACTCTAGCAAAAACACTTAGCTGAACCTCAGCCTATCAGCACCACGAGCGACCCAGGTAAGTCAATGCAATTCAGTAAGAAAGTCAGCTGAAGGCAAGTTGGCTGTTGGCAGCTGAGGGTCAGGGATATCATTAACAATGTTTGGTCAAAAATTGGACTCATCATTTGCTATAATGTGAACAAATACTCCTAATGTCATCTATCATCATATTTTTTCCTTACCTCGAACCTTTTACCATAGAGCATAAAGTTACCCAACTTTCGTCTTCTCAGGATAAGGGAAAAATTCGGAAAAAACCTTATTCGGATAACTTACCCTAAGCGAGATTCGTACTCACGACCTCTTGAATGCGAGGCAGACACGCTAACCTTCACGCTAGAGAGGCGCGGTTCCATCCTGATATGAGTTCATCTAACCATTTATAGTGCATCCGAAGTACTTACTTTCTGTAAGATTGCTTGAGTGGCTGGTGACAAGATAGCTCCCTGAGCCGGCGAAAGGGGAATTTCTACGCTCCGTGCTATTCAATCTGGTCTGGGGCACTAAGGCCTGAAATTCCTTCCCACAAAATGCCCCTGGGAGGGAGGAGACAGACGGCCAGATAATATTGCTGACCACAGTCTCCTGGAGTGCTCACACTCTTCCCTTTGGGCCTACATGGTTGTTCGTATCAGTCTTTTAGCAAGTCCCTTTAAGAATTACCCCTCGCATACTCTTCCGCATTTCTGTGTTATTACCTTATGGTAGAACTTATTTAAATGCTGACGAAAGCTCTAACTTACACATGGTAAATATGCCAATCTTATAACCCAATATTTAAAAACCTAATTAAGATATCGTACTGGACTGCTTAAAAGTGTCCAGATGCGTGGCCTTTAAGTTCACTGATATATTTTTGCAAACTAGTGTGATTTATAGTAGAAGATGGGATTTTTATCCTAATTATGCGAGTTTACTAATAGAGAAGCGGGTTCAATTTCCGGTACCGGTGTGGGTATTTTGTGCCACTCTGAGACCTGGTCCCGGTGCACTCAGTTTTGTTAGGTATCTGAGGGACCAATTGAGGAGTAGCGCTCCCTGATCAAGAAGACCGCATAACCGACCGGAAGGGACAGGGGAGCTGACCCCGTCCCACCTCCAATACTGCACCCCACTCATGACGTCTGTGGTAGTCAGAGGTGGGGTCATAGCTCGCGGGTGGTAGGCCTTGGCCCGAAAAGGACTGTTGCACCTCGGGCTCAGCTAGTTATTAATATTTATGAATAACTAACGCATAAACTTTTACAATTTTGCGACCGTATATTCCGTTTTACAGGAAGTGGATGGAAAAACTCGTAACGACTGGTAAAAAACATATAACCTCTATAAAGCAAATCTCATTGCAGTAAGATGTCATGATCAATTCTCCAAATTGTCAGAAATTCATACATGAGTAGGACAATGTCGTGCGTGGCCTCTCACCATTGTTGTTCATTTTATATACATGAATAAAATCGTTAGAGAATGGAGAGAATTACTTTACAGCCACATACCACTTAATAGACATTTACAGCTAGATTCATTATTTTCTGCAGACAATTTAGCCCTGATGGCATCTTCAGAAGATAAATTACAGCGTTCAGTATTTAATTTTAATAAAGTTTGAGTAAAATATGACATGAAAATCAATAAGAAAAAAGAAAACTATAATTACGGCTTTCTGTGGAAAATACCCTCTTCCTAGAAACATATTTTAGATTCAAAGATGAGTAAATTATTGCACATATCTCGGATACACACTAGCCTTTTTTGATGAATTAGGCATTTCCCAGAAAATTGCTCAGTACAATAAAACAATGGGAATAATTAATAACATTATGAAACCTTCCCTAGTACAGAGACAGAATCTGCCTGTATAAGATGTTATCAAAGGCTGCACTTTGTTGCGGAAGTGAAACATAGACACTGAGGAAGGAAAATGATGATAATGATAACGATAACGATAACGATAACGATAACGATAACGATAACGATAACGATAACGATAACGATAACGATAACGATAACGATAACAACAATAATAATAATAATAATAATAATAATAATAATAATAATAATAATAATAATAATAATAATAATAATAATAATAATAATAATAATAATAATAATAATAATAATAATAATAATAATAATAATAATAATAATAATAATAATAATAATAATAATAATAATAATAATAATAATAATAATAATAATAATAATAATAATAATAATAATAATAATAATAACAATAGGAATAATAAATTACAGCTTAGAGGAAGCAGCGTAATTGCAAAATATCTTAAGTTTTTTAAACAGTTAACTCACCTTAAAAGAGTTCATACAGAAGATTGTAGATTTTCCAAATTCTGCCGTAAACATAAAGTGACATATCTGCTTCAGTTGCAGTACTTAATAGTTTAATATGCCTTCAAGATAGTGAGTAAATTTATATTTACTTGTATGGACTATTTCACATGTGTTCACCGAGTGTGTTGTAAATACTCGGTGGTTTTCATTTAATTAGTACACTTTCAGCGTGAAATCCAGTGTGGCGCTGAAAGTAATGAATAAAATATGCCTGACACAACTAATTTACATTTTACGTAATTTAAACGTTTAATTGGGAGTTTTAAACTGTATTTTAAGCAGCTGTGGTTGAACTTGCACTTTAAATATTGTTTTAACGCTACTGCAACATTGGACGATAAATATTTCTGTTTATAAATGAAGCACCAGTGATTCATTAACATGCGTGAAAGATCGACTAATGGATATACTTCTATACCAATCTTCTAGGATTGGTGCAATATTGTTATGCATCTTAGTTTCAGACAGTTCCTTTGTAAGCGCTCCAAAAAGATGTAAAATATAGACAGTTTGGAAACCAATCGTCTTATGTTTCGGAAAGTAAATAGCAAGGCTTCAAGAAGTGAAAAAGGACTGAAATGTATCTAAAATCTGCACCAGAAAAGAAAAATTATAAATTCTCCAGTACATCTGTATTTCAAGAGCGTTATACATCCTTAGAAATCAAAATAAAGAAAACAGAAAGGTCAATAGTACAGTAGAATTAAGTCTTGTCATCGCAATATAAAGTAACATTAACTTTTCCGTCGTCAACACCTGCAGACAAGAGTTTCCAGCAAATACCGACCGAGTTAGAACCAGGAAATACACACAGTGAAGAGGTACGGAACTGAGATCCTGCCTTAGAGATAAAAGTAAAAACAAGAATCATCTTACCAATATATTGGACGATAGCTCTGAATTCCATACTTTTATTAAATCGTAATGAAGATTTAAGAGACCTGCTGATATCCAAACATGAGCGATGGTATAATAACAATGACAACAGCTAGAACAACAACAATAATAGTAGTAGTAATAATAATGGCAACAGCATTTCTTCGTCTTTTGAAAAATTACAAAGAAGAAAGGGCTTGTTGCTGCCTTTTGTAAACAACGATAGCTTAGAATCAATACCTTTTTGGAAAAATAGAATCATACTGAAAAATTCAATGCCATAGCCGGAATTTGAACCATAGATCTTACTGTTTCCGTCCAATTATTCTGACCAAGAGAGCTGTCACGGCAATATGCCAACTGAGTGACATATTTCTGTAAACATTTGTAATTGATTTTGAGATTATTGATTGAGTTGTTGATTGATTAATCGCATACTGGACGAAATTTCACTATCCTTGCGCTGACTGGAGTATTGAATGTCAGACCCCGGGCGGAAGGGGTGAAATTATGCTACCCAACTGGTCCACAGTAGTCCCTAAGGGGCCAATTGAGGAACTACTTGATTGAAAGATAGTGGCCCCTGATTGAAAGATCGCATAACCAGCCCGTAGGGGCCACATCCAATACTGCACCCCATTCACCTGTGCGCTCGGCCGGGCTGTTGGCTGTGCTATGAGGTTACCGGTTATCAGCGTTATACATTGTGAGATACGCAAGTGTCTTTTCCACCGACCTTATTGTCGAGATACATTATATTTTGGAAAATAAATTTAAATATCTTATTCTGGAAGACTCTACATATAAGTGCCTTAATTTTATGAAGGATCCAACGAAATTCAAAGTATATCATTAAATATCCTTCGAACTCTTGTGTATTACATTTCTATGCCTATATGTAACGGAATGCATAATCGTGCGAAATTAGGCTTCATGCCTGAGGAATGTTGCACCCAATTTAGAGCGCATCACACGCTGAATGCGCAGATATCCACCAGTCCTCGTGCAATGGCCCCAAAAGCAATTCCCTGCAGTACGCCAGCGACATAAATCAATTTTAATACATTAGTTTTTATATAAACAAGAAACGTTAAGAGAAACTTATTTTGTCGTGTTATTCTATGCTACGCCAATTCTGGTATAATAAACACAATAATAGTGATCGACCAACTGCTATGCGCTTTGTTAGTATGAAAGCAAATACTGGGTGGAAGGGATGTTAGAAGTACTTTAAACAAGATAGATCTCTCTCAATGCATGGAAAAGGGTTATAAATCTGTTTTTGTGTGTGCTTTAATTGCTATGGGCCTATAAGGCACCTTTGTCTCAAACAATGTCTGTTGTTTTTCCTCTTTGAACTCTGAACTTACTGTAGATTTTCGTCGTTTTAAACTTATTGATACGCTCATTCACTCTCGCATCCTTACTTCCAGAGTCTGACAAAGGTAGGCAATAACCATAATTAAATTAATTGAAGACCTACCCCCAGCCGGGAATCGAACCCAGTATCTGTGGGTGAGAAGCCAAATCGCTTGATCATAGAGGCAGTCTTTATAATAATTTGTATTCTATCTTTCGTGTATTTGCAGAGAAAGGGAAAAATCTGATGTGTTGCACTCACATTACTTTCTCTGCTGTTGTGCTAACCATTATTACAAACTCTTATTCTTCTATCTTCTTCGTGTTACATGTAAGTGATGTTAAATTTTTCAATCCGACTCAATTTTCATTATAAAATAAACATTTTGTTTAGTTTAATCCAGGTGTTATATACAGGGTGAAAGGGAAGTCGTTACATACCTTCTAATATGTGTTTCATAGAAGCATTACAAGCAGAAATGTCTAACTGTATTTTGTTCTTTTGTCAGCCGATTTTGAAAAAATAAATGACCTTTGATGTATATTTGATGCGTAATTCCACAAGAAAAAAGACGTGAAGGAATATTCCAAGCAGCTCTTTCATACGTTGCGTTGAGGTTGGTCAGGGAATTGAACTCGTTTGTGGATGTAAACTTGACAGGCACTTTCGCTCTCGTCGTAATGTATTGGGAGCTAACGCTTCTGATTGACTTCCACTAGGATAGTAAACACGCAATGACAAGGCAGGGTATTTGTTTGTGTTCTCAAGAAGCATCGTTACTGTGTTTGTTTATGTACTGAGCTAGGGAAAGTGACACCCACACAATCTGCAGTGTTGCCAGCTTGTTTTCGACAAAATTAAAATATCTGCGAAGGAAATGGTCAGAGACAAAAACGTAAGATACGAAATGTGTTTAAAATACCGAAATCTACCATTGGTTTAAATTAATGTAATGACTTTCCTTCCACCCGATATGTATATACATATTGGACATGGAAATTTTGATTGCAAAACCGGTTTTTAACACTCATTAGCAGTCATTCCTTACAAGTGTCAAAATTTCACTTCTCACTCCTCAGGTAGAGAAAAATGCTCCGCGCAAATGTCTCTCCGTATAAGTGTCACTGCGCACAAGTGTTCTAACCTCCTCCTATGCTAAGCCTGGTGGAAATAAATCACTATGTGAGTGAGACCGAAATACTATTGTGATTTAGTAGAATTATCCCATTTCATCAGTCCGGATTTCTTAGCTCAACAGTATCCAGAAGCAAAACAGTAGGGCAGATATTAGCTGGAATGCTGGAATCAAGCATTAATTAATGTAATTTCTCCCTTACCTTCATAACGCTCATTTGTGTAACGGGTCCCCCGTACACAAACCACTGTGCAGAAGGGTAACCACTGGCTTAGTCTATGCACTGTCGTATTGGGATTAGTGGTCCCAAAACGTTTACATTGTGTTGGTAGCAAACCCAGCGATGCGTGGGTTATAATCCGACTGACTACCGCGACGATGTTCTAAACTGGCCTTTGCCGGTTCTGCCCAATAAAATTACACGGGTCAACGGTACACTCCTGTGCATTAATTCTCCATCGTTGTGGATCATGAAACATGCAGCTAATGAGCCTTCATTACTTTCACCTGGGACATACGATATTGTCCGCGCTGTTAGATAACTCACTCTCGATTCACATCTGATAATCTCCGGCTTTTAACGGTACACGCACCTAACATTTATAAATATTGCAGAGTTTATATAAATGTTACCAAAATTTCTCTCTACCACAGTCATAACTATTTAAAATTTCGTGCAGGTATCTTTAGTACTTACTAAGAAAGCATAATTTTACCCTTTTATGCTAATTATTCAGATATTTGACAGAATGTAGCAAAATAAAACAATACCATATTAAGTACTAAAATCTTCCGGTTGTTGAGGAACAAATTTGAAATATTTAAATATAATTGTTGTAACAACTTGCTGTCAGTGTTAAAATTAATTTCATACATTAATAAATGTAAAAGTGTGGCAAAAGCATTTGTCAGTTTTTTCTTTCTCTACTACGTTTAGTAAAGCAGAGGAAGTATCGTATTCCATCCAAAAATTCGATTTCGAGACTTCACCGGAAATATATGTTTTGAGGCCCCTTGAATCTAAAAAGGGCATTTCTAGAAAATGGTCCGTGTGTGTGTGTGTGTGTGTGTGTGTGTGCGTGCGTGCGTGCGTGCGTGTGTGTGTGTGTGTGTGTGTGTGTGTGTGTGTGTGTGTGTGTGTGTGTGTGTGTACAGCGTAACTCAAAAACAAAAGTCGCTTAAAAACCTAAGTTGGTATTTAAGTCTAACGTCACGAAGATTTTGAAGAAAATTGCTCCACCCTAAACTACCCTTCCCATGTAAAATTTTCCCAAAATTTTTATTTTCTTAAAAATTGTTCTAACGATTTTGGATAAAATGGCATATGTTTGAAATGTTTTTATGCCAAACGAAATGTGTATTTTGAATTTTCTCGCTATAGCCTATGCAGCCCTATTTATTCTGGATGTAATTTTTGCATAACTGGTATTCTTTATAAACGGATCTGATGTGTTGCACTCACATGACTTTCTTTACTCTTGTACTAACCATTCTTATAAATTCTTACTCCTCTATTTTCTCTATTATTTGAGATAAACATTTTCAGAAATTACTCGTATCTTATTGCTTATTTCGTTGTAGGTACAAGGGATTCCTATATGAGAATACAGTAGGCTTTGAGCCATAGTAAAATGTTTTAAAGCTTTGAGATTCCGTTCTCTTTGCATGACTAATATATTAAAAAAAATAAAGCGTTACAATATCAAACGCCACTGTGATCAGAAACATAAAGCAAACCTTGGTGATCTTAGAGATATTTACAATTTTTAAACGTACTTTCTGAAACATATACATGGGACGATATGATTCAACGTTTTACGAGGTTAGTTTGTTTGTTAGTTTGTTTAAACATGTTAACCATAAGCCAGCGTAAAAATACAAAGGAAGGTTATAAACTTAAAAATTATGTAATCTGCGTAACCAGAGTAGGTGGCTCTAATAATCATTGTATGTGAAGTATGTTTAATATAAACATGATAGTTAAAAGCGAAGAAATTATTGCTACCACGCAAATAGAACGAAGCGACCAATGCGCTTGTTGTATCAAAACAACCTTCGTCACTCGGCAAGAGAATGCGAGGTGAGTAAAATACGTTAAATCGTTACCTTTCCCCTTGTAACCAAGCCTAGCTAAGTTCTCTAACCTGATCACAACATGAGAAAATCAGAGGAGATAATCGTGAAATTGATAAATTGAAGGCTGTCACTGGTGGACATTTGCAATTCTTAGTCGCATGTTTGGTTGATCTCAACCAAGTCACGCGTATCTGACAGTATGAGAGAGAGAGATGGTACTCACCTTGGTGTAGACTCCGGCGCTGGAGAGTTCGTTCTCGATCACCATGACGATGATGCCGAACATGCCCATGACGAGAGCATAGTCGCTGATTCGCTTTCTCTTCTCGAAGAGGGCCTTTCTTCGGCCGAGGCGGTAGCCCACGTTGGGCTTGTGCTTGGCGCAACCGCCACCCGCCACGGCCCCGGGGCCGCCGCTCTCGACGGATGCGTTCTTGCAGAGCGAACCCTGAGCTCGCTCCTCGGTGTAGCGCGGGTATTCGGAGTGCACCCCCACCAGCGCGATGCCCGCCTCCTCCTGGCCCCCCGCAACGGCGCCACCGTCTCGTCCCGCCTTCATGGCGGCCGGGATGGACAGCGTGGACACGGGCTTCCGCAGCTGCAACACACATCATCACTTGGGGTCAGAGATCTGCTATCCTCGGGGTAGGTAAGGGAGATACCATACTAACTACAGGATGGAAGTAAAATAATTCTGCAGAGGAATTTGTCTCATTGTGAATGACAAGAAAGCCAAATACCAATAAGCTGGAAAGTTTATAGCTTTCTAGAAAATAAAAAGTTATCACATTGCTGGATTATTGTTCTTGATTTATGGCTACATTAATATAAAACTGTATAAATGACAACTTTTCCTTTAGCGTACTTTTAAAAAAATCAATTGTTTTTGTGAAAATTAAATTTAAAAAATCCACAACTTTTAGCCTCGTTTCCACGGAATTTTCTGGTGACAAAACACGAATTCAATACATGGTCAGCGTTATTTAAATTAATTTTATAGAGCATTAAAATAACTCATTGCGCCACGGTAGACGCAGATTACTCAAACAACAAATTGCGCCACGTTGCCTACACTATTACCTTCAAACGCGATTACTTATATAACGGTTCGTTTAAATAAAATAAGTATGGGGATTTGTTCTCACTTCCTGCACTCTGCAGGATTAATTCACTTCCATCCTAAATGTACAGGGAGTCTGATGTAAGGTTGAATTTATTATTGACCTTAGATCAGCCCTGACGAACCGTACTCCATAGGTGTGAAAAGAGTAGACCCTCCCTTCCTTAAGTTCAGTAGCTTGCATACATATGCATTAGAACGAACTGGTTTGTTTTCCGCCTTCGTGGTTACAAAGAATGAAGAAATACGGGAATGTATTCACACCTGGTGAGGAAAGTTCGTTAGGCCTGCCTTGAAGATCAATATGTGATGGTGCATGGCAATGAGAGATAATGGACCATTTCACAGTAAATTGTAATCGAAAGACAGTTTAATATAAATATTACAGAAAAACGTTGAAGCTTGCTCATACGTTATTTAAGAACAACTAGTGGGTATTCGCTTCTAAACGAATTGTTTTTGATATTGCAATTCTAGACCGTGAAATTCAACAATCTCTTGATTCCAGCTTCTGCTGCTAGTTTACTGTAGATTCCGGCGTGGTATGCGTGTCGCCTCAAGCAGCATGTTCTGAGTTTATAATACCCAAAGGACCGAACGAGGGCGCTTCGATGGAATAGCTAAGAGTCGTACCAACGCCTAATTTCATTTCACTTCATGAAGTAGTCTCATGGGGGAAGAACCGGCTTACAGAATAAGTGACTCCGAGACCTGTACTCTTTAACTCTTTGCAGCCCTTTTGTGTCTGCAGTCATGACCGGGGCGAAAGCTAACACACTTTTGTGTAAAGATGCCTAGTTCGTGATCCCCATAATACCGTGATACAAAGTTCAGTTTCCTGCCGTAGTTTTATTCTGCAGCATTTAGTAGTTCTGAAGTATCCAACAGATAGCGACTCGCTCTGTAATATGTTGTTTAGTCAATTTAATGAAACGATCGAATTTTGTAAGCATTAAACTTCCTGTCGACAGGAAAACCATTTTTAATTAATTTCAAACAACTAACTGGAGGTAAATATAAAGACAATAATGTTAATAACGGTTGGTATTTTGTAATGTAGATGAAGGTCAAGAGAATCAATGCATGTACATTGTCATTGTTTTTGATATCAGACAAATAGGATATCGTCATAAAAAATAGAACTTTTCAAGTTTCAATTGGGTAAAATATGTTCTAGAACATTATAATTGTGTTCTTAGATTGTTATTTAAATTACTTTTGTCCATTTGTGGCTATCACGCAACACTTATTCCAATCTATGACGCAATTACGCAACCTTACCCTATTAACGTTGGTTTCCAATAATAAGTAGCTAGTTCGATGAAAAGGAGTATAATTTTTTAATTTAATTTTCGTTTTACCTTCACATTTTAATGTAAATTTAGGTAAAAAAAAATTACTTATATTAGAACAGGGAAATATCTGCTAAAAAGGTGTTACTAAAATGAGGATACATGTAAATGTTTTGTTGGTGGATAATTAAATACAAATTCTGGGATGATACATTCTGGTATAGACTTCAAGCATATACTAAACATATACATTGTTATTGTTCTGATTCAATGACATTTGGAAAACAACATGTAATGAACTAAATAGACATTTTTATTAACTCTTTTTATATTTTTCATATCACATTACTGTGGAATGGCCCAATTAGCTATGCTACTGTGGTATGAAATAATTGGTGCAAACTGAAGTAATAAAATAGACATATAGCACACTCATAGCATTCTTTACTCATGGAACCAAAATACCTAGTTGTCGATGGGCCCTTAAACTCCATTCATTCACACGCTCACTCCACTCACTCCATACTCACCCACCCACTCACTCACTCACCCACCCACCCACCCACCCACTCACTCACTCACTCACTCATTCACTCACTCACTCTCTTAGAGGCTATTCTACAAATCTATTCCTCTACATTCTTCCCATAAATACAGATAATCCTTCACTACACATTTACACATTTCGTTATAGCTATAAAAAGAATACAGTAAGCTAAAGGTCAATGTCAAATCTGTTTAATTATGACTTTGTGATGACTGCAATTCTATTCTCTTTGCTTGAGCAAAAAGGAAAAAAATAAATAAACAAAAAAAAAAATAAAATAAAATAAAAAACCAAAGAGAAAAATAATAGCAGTTCACAATTGACAAACTCTGATGTTCTTACATTCACATGATTTTCTCTTTACAAGAATCTATTCCTACACGAGCTCATAATCTTTCTACGTCATATTAACCGAGATTAACGTTTGTAGAAATGGTTTTATTACACATTTTCTTGTAGGTGCAGTGTAAATAGGGCAATACAGTAAGATTTAAGCGATCGTGAAATATTTTAAGAACTGCTTACTATATGATGACGGACATTCCTTCTCTTTTCAAGAGCAGGATATAAAAAACATAATGACTCTCTGAAAAAGATATAAGCATTTCTGAATTTAAACCAATGACAGGAAATATCTCAAAAACTGTTACCGTCACAAAGAATGTATTTTAGATAATTGTCCCAGATACACGTTTTTGTATAGTAAGGTTTTGCCAATCTCTATTACCAATCATCTAGAATGAAGATTTTGGTGGGAATAGCCTATGAAACAATCTTCAAGATATACATTTCATTTTCCATGAAAGTATCTTGTACACTGGTATCTTAATATTTTTTGAAAATCAAAATGTTGCGTGTAAAGGATAGTTTTAGTTGGGGAAATGCTTTTGAACATCTTCGTGTCCCATCCTGGGTAGATGCTCAAATTATAAAGTTTGATATTCAATGAACTTTTTGCTTCCTAGCTCTGTTGCTTTTGACCGCCTCCGTAGCACAGTTGGTAGCACGCTTGCCTCTGGCACGGAGAACCTGGTTTCGATCCCTGTACCAGCATGAGGATTTTTCCTCCGCTTGGAGGTCTGGCACGGGGTGCACTCAACTTCGTTAGGACCAAATGAGGAGCTACTTGATGGAGAAGTAGCAGCCCCAAGTCGCGCAGGCGCATAACTGGCCGGGCGGGATAGGGACACTGACCACGTCCCACCCTCCAGTACTGCACCCCGCCAATGACGCCTGCACTGGGCAGAGGTGGGGTACGCGGCGGCTGGGCGGCAAGCCTTGGCCCTTTCTGGGCTGTTGCTGTAGGGGTTTAGTTTTAGTTTTTTAGCTCTGTTGTTTATAGATACATACACGGCACGGACACTTCCCGAAATGATTTCTTTCTTGGAGTTCTGGAGGCCTCAAGGCATATTTCCGTTCACAGCTCGGCGTCGAAATTTTGTGTTGAGTAGAACAGATCCTCTGCTTTCTGTAATGATGTAGTAGATGGGATTATTTTCTCTCCTAATTGTGTATACTTTGAGTAATTTCTTCCTAGACGTTAAAGCAGTAGATCTCTGTAATGTATTATACATTTTGTTTATTTTCCCTTTCTAATCGTGTTTCAATATAGAAAACCCTGATGTGTTGCACTCACATAACGTTTACTCCTGCGCTAACCATTCTTACAAATTATTATTTCTATATCTCCTTCATGTTAGTTGAGAAAAACATTTGTACAAATTATCTTCTTGTGTATTTTGTTGTAGGTGGAAGGGAAATATGGGAATCCAGTAGGCTTTGAATGATAGTCAAATCTTTTAAAGCTTTCAAACTCCGTTCTCTGTGCACGGTTGACATATAAAAAATGAATAACGATATTCCATTTGACGTAAGTTTGTTTTTCAAAACTCACACAAATAACAAGGAATATTTCCGAATTGTTTCACTGTATCAAAAATTTATTTGGATATAAATTGTGTGTTTTAGCAATGTCTACATTTTTTGTGCGTTAAGATTTGGTCTATCTCTTATGGTTTACCAGTTATGCAAAAGTCATCAAGAGTATACAGAAGTACACGGACTATAAGTGGAAAATTCAAAATATACATTTCATTTGTCATAAAAATATTTTAAACTTATTGTCTTTTAACCAAAATCACTTGAGCTATTTTCGAAAAAATAAAATTTTTCACTGTAAAGGGTTCTTTAAGGTTCTTTACTATACGTAGTAGAGAAAGTAAAAATGCAGTCTAATACTTATAAAAATAACGTATCTTAGAACTTGCGTGTCACTCAATAACCAATATTTAACATTTATATGAGTATTATAATCAGAGGTTGACGTTACAGAAAAGAAATTATGTATGTACGAAGTAATTATCTACTATATTTATGCATTGGCTGTCGCCACTGGATAAGCTACAAAATAATTTATAAATTCATAACAGATATTTAACACTTTTCGTGAGCAATCAGTTACGATTTCCCATTAATGTTGTAAAATGGATGAATCCTTATGCATTATAAACAAAACCACACTATTGACTACTTCTACCACACTATTATCTCCCAAAACGTTTATGAAATACACTTTGTTAAGTTTTTTTTACTAAACCTCGGTAATTGAAAATATGAGACAGAGTCGAACTTTTCCTTGGTCCAGTAAAAATCATTTACGATCATTATATACTAATATACCATTGTTTTAACTCTGGCTTTTGTCTTATTAGTATGGTGTATTTATCTCTATTTGTGTTTTTATTAGGATGCTTATTTTATATTGAACTTTATCTCGGCTTTTGCCATGATCCGTTGCCAATACGTGCTGGCAACTTTCTGATAACATTTTAAGCGATTTACAATGATACAAGGAATGGCCTATTATAGTAATGGCATGTAACTGTGAAATAGCCTGTACCATCAATGAGAGAAAGAGAGAGAGGGAACTGTTCGTTATGAAAGGGGAAGTACCTGGAAATGAAGCTTTGGGATTTGGCGGAAATCTCTGCAATAAAACCTTAGGCATCGTATATAGTCCATGCAATTTAATTAACTGAAAAGGATTTTCCTGTGACCGAGTCAGCTTGATGCACATAAACGGGGAAAAAGCTGTGCATGGATTATAGTGGCATAAACCATTCAAGTACAGACTTTATATTATAGTCTGTCTCTGCACAAATTAAATCGATATATGAGGGTACAACGCCATGTGGAGCTGTGCCAGCAGCGGTGTAATTTATGTGACGTGAACATTAATGCTTCTGTTACTATAACCTCTAACATCTTACATAAATGGAAACGGAACTTTGAACTTCTGTTGAATATTTTAGTTTTTATAATTATATAGTATAAAGTTTGTTTTCCCTACCATGTATAGGAGTAGGAGAGATGCGGAAGGGGTTGGGTACTGAAGCCAGGCTTGTTATACTTATGCCCTCAAGAGGATACCCCCGAGAGGAAGGGTAAGATGAGAGGAACAACGGGCTGCTAGACTATGCAGAATTCAGACTGCGAGCCATACAAAGCGGAAGTAGCAGATAGGGTAGCAGTTCTATATGTAAAACTAGACACAAATACATCCGTTAGTTTTACCGCTTTCACTAAACTTTCAATTGGTTTTCGTCTGCTAAAGCACAACGTGGCAAGTGCATACGGAGCACATGATTGCCACATCTCTATTATGTTCTCTCTCATATTAATTGTTTTGTTCAGAACCGAATCGACCCGAACTGCCTCTGGAGCCTCTACTTGGAAAATTAAAATTATTTTCTTGTTTAACGACGCTGTCAATTTCCAGGATCACATCAGCGTCGCCGGTGTGCCGGAATTTTGTCCCGCAGGAGTTCTTTTACATACCAGTAAATCTACTGACATGGAGCTGTCGTTTTTAAGCACACTTAAAAACCATCGGTCTGGGCCTGGTTTGAACCCGCGACCTTGGGATCCGTAAGCCAGCGTCTAACCAACTGAGCCACCCACACCGACCCGAATACTTGGAGGTTAAAGTGTGTTAATTGATGATTATTCTTTCACATTACTGTGCTGTATTATTAGGCAACATGAAAGCGACGTCTCTAGAGTGCTATGATGTGAAAAGAGTTCGTAAAGCTCGACACAATGTTGCAACACTGCATCTTGAAACACGTGATACGGGGTATATAGCTGCAGACACATTGATGGTGGTCTCTAAAGTCTACCAAGTTTGACCACTCATTAAGGTCCTCCGTGTCCACCCAGGCTGTCCCCGGCTGGAACCAAGATCCTCAGGAGAGGAGAGCTGACACAATATGTCATTTCCCCTACATCGTAGTTTTAATTCCGTCCACTCCGCTACACACCGGTTAGCTATCAGCTCACTGTCTGTTGTCTATCAACTTCAGAGAACCGGTCAGTCACTCAAATTGTCAGTGGTGGAATTATATCGCTTAACAAGGTAAAGAGATACTTCAAAGTCGAATGGAAACATAAGTACCTTTGTGTTCCTAGTAAAAATAAAGCTTTGTGTTGCCAAAAGAAAACGTAAATAGCACAATGACAATCACGTAATCATAAAACCAATGTATGATGTTTCTTTTCGGTTCCGCCACTCCACGCCTAGAAGGCTCCCTTGTTTGTAAAGAAGTGTGTATTTATAAAAAACAGAACTGGAAAAGAGAGGTGGCCTGCATTTGGTGATGGGGTAAGTGAAGAGGATAAATACTCGATTGCATTCCTATCACCCTTCTGCCCATGCCTGCTACAGATGAAAATATAAATTATTTATAAGTAACATTTGCAATTGGATAACTGAACAAAAATTAATGTCATTAGAAGCCAACCCGCATTTCCTTGCTCCTAAATCACGGCAACCCGCACGGGTAGAAATCCGCCTTGCTGTGAACTGCTATTTAATCTCAGTTTCCACTTGCTTTACCCCACATTTCGTCTCTCATTGGCTACTGCTGGACACAAAACCAACCACTTGCTGCGACGCGAATTAGTCCTTTATGTAAGATACTGTTTTGCTACCTTAAAGGACCTCACGGAAATTGCGTTTCCTCGGAAGCAAGAACGATATATGTGGGTTGTTGCAATCACTCAACTGTAGAATGTAGTTGTGAAATAGAGGTAACCTTTAACCCTAGTAAATTACCCCCCCCCCCCCCGTTGGTATTGCTAGGTTTAACTTTTAAATTTAAGTATAACTCATCACAACGAGAACACCGCGTTCACTTATCCAGGTACATCGTTGTTAAACACACTGATCTAAATATGAAAAGTATATCAGTATTGTAATGTAAACACGCTTAAAAAATAGTATTTGTTGCAAAATGAGTGGATTGCGTAATAGCCATTTGCGGGCCTAGCCCTACCACCCAGCTTTTGCGTCCCCCACCTCTGCCCACCGTAGGTGTCATGTGTGGGGTACAGTACTGGAGGGTGGTGCGTGGTCAACGCCCCGAACCTTCCGAGCGGTTACGCGGTCAACGCAACCAGGACGCTTACTTCTCAATCAAGTAGCCCCTCAATGGGTCCCTCAGTGACCTAACGAGACTGAGTGTACCCCAAACCAGATCTCCCACAGGGAGAAAAATCCCCACGTCGGTACCGGTAATCGAACCCAGTAGCACTACCACCACCTTAGGATACGACCACAGATTAAGGTACTACATCCGCGAATATGTAAAATCCACTTGTTTGATTAAGTTGAAATTTTTACCACGCATACATTGTGTGAAATAAGTGAAACACATTATGCCCTTGCCGCAGCCTTGGGAGGCATTCTACTGACCTTCACAAGTAGCGTATGTATAGCAAGGAGGAGATGTTTGCATTTGTTTACCTTTATGCGCATACAGTGGCGTAACGTTTTACATATATAGTTCTAGATTTTTAGATAGAAATACATTACTTCGAGCGGTGTCTTCAAATGCCACAAACACACAATTCTTCCTCAATGCAATATTTGTATATATCACTTCAGCAGTTAAGGGGCACTGCGACTAAATTTTCTTTTTCAATTTTACATTTATTTACTTGAAAATTGGCACACTTAATACGAATAATTAAAGACATGACTGCAAAAGCTCAATGTTCTAGCTCAAACAGTTTCTAAATAATAAAAGTAAATACTTTTAATTAGCGAAAAATATTCATTATTTTAAAATAGTCATCAAATTTTCCAGAGAAGTATGATAGTGGCATTTTATGATACTTAAGCAAACTGAAAATAAATTAATGTATTTGATTGAAATTGGTGTTACATCTTGCAGATAAATACACTTTTGTTTTTATTAAGTTGCTAGTATTCAAATTCCTTTTCTTTTCAGCATAAATTATTTTTTGTGAGCCAAAAAACCAATCATTATATGCTTATTTCAATCTTTAGCAACATGTTTGAGATTATGTATGCAAATATACATGCAAATACTGAAATGTAAAGAATACATTTTATACAAAATTCAAAACAAAGAAGTGTGATGCATCGCCCCTGAAACGTAGGGGTAACTTAAACATTTTGCTGAATTTTTAAAAATGGCAAATCGAGAATAATAATTATAAAAGTATTGGTGCAATTGTTAATTTATTATACTAGAATGATTTTTTACTGTGTGTCGTGATTTTTTTGCTATATAATCTCGCTATCTTTAATATATATTATATAAATGAATGTGTATATATGTATGTAATGGCTAGTCTCCGAAGCCCCTTGACCAATTATTTCGAAATTCGGCATGTAGTGTATTTTTTCATGGAATAGGTTTGTGTGCTATTCATTTTAATATGTACATGGTTTTCCCTACTATATTTTTTTTCCATAACACATTCATATATCTTCTGCTCGCCCTTCAGCATACACTTAATACAATTTTCTATATTTTGAATATAAATTCAACATGTTACATTCGCGTGGTTTTCTGAACTGACTTTTCTTTTATGAAACACGTTCACACTTACTTCTGTGCTGCCCCGTCTATAAAAAATTAATACAGTTTTCTATATGACTGAAATATAAATGCAACGTATTACATTTTCACGACTTTCTGTACTCGCTTATCTTCCTGTAACATTTGTGATTGGTTAACATTGCGTTTGCATAATACCTCCCGAGTTATTTATTTTGTTGATCTTTTGTTATTTATGGTATCCTAAGAGTTTAACTCTTTGTTTAAGACTATTAAGTAATGTTTTTTAAATAGAGATAAATCATTAAACCACGGGCAACGCTAGTTATTTTAGCTAGTATTTTTATAATTTTGAAATGCGAGTATTACCGCCCATTAATCACTCTGAACTGAGTTTACCTTCTAGTCCATTGATCTTATCGTTCCTAAATCAACTACGTTTCAGTAAGGAAAGCGGTTCAGATAATTAAGTCTCTTACAACACTGAAAGCATGCAAAGTGCAAACAAAACGACCGACAGATGGCGTTCGACCGAAACAATGGCTGAGCGGTGATCACCGACTGTTAATCGAAGCTCCACGAAGCGAAACGCAAATTGGAAGCCGGTCGAACTGGACGATGGAAGAGGAGATTTTGAGTGGCTTCACGCTTCTAACGGCAATGAATAGGTTCCTTACAAAAGCGGGCGAAATAAGCGTCTCTCATGCAGCGACGAGTGAAATGAACAGATTCCCTGTAGGTAAATGTATCGGCAGGAGTATAGCACATCTTCTGCAACTTTTCTCTCACATTTTCTGATCTTGCCTCGCTTTTTGAACAAGAATTTGCCTCCCTATTAGTTTTATGACTTTTATGAGTAATGAACATCAATACAGATCATTGTAAGTAAAAGGAGTAATTTCAGAGTGAGTGAAAAATCACACTATCTGCTTTCTGAAAGCATCATATGTATTGTGTGTTCATTTCAGTGTGCCATGATATGCTGTATGACGCATTTGTCTACCCGCTACATCTAGAAGTCAATCCGACGACAATCTGATTTTTAAACATTTTTTTTAAAAATATGAATTATACAAAATTGGCCCTTGGCGGTTTTAATTATTAAATTATTTTCATGACAAAATTTACGTTATCTTGAATTTTCTAGAAAGAGCATGCGAGTCCTGATAAATTCTGAATGACTTTTGCATAATTGGTAATAGAGAGTTCAATTGTGATGTGTAAACACTGAAGTTGTCCGCACTATTATTACTTCTCTAGCACTCTTTGATTTATATGTTCTGATATGTATTTAAGTGCCTGCACCAGTTCTTTAATTGGATTGCCTCCGGCATAGACAAACGGGACGATTCCAATTGCTTAACTTAGCAATAGTAATAATTTTGCATCAGCTCAGTGATCGTTATGTGTGGACAATGGCTACCGATGCCACATCCCCCGCCTCTAATATTGTTCACGTCATCAATGCGTCTAATGTTATTAACGTGGCTTCCCTCAAATGCTACTTCGTCTGCGCTCTCTACTGATACACATTAAGAGATAGGCAAAATCCTATTACACCAGAAATATTGTTGTTCAAGTTACCATTAAATCAATTTTTTTTTGGAGTTAACCATTTCCGAGGCACTTCTTGTTATTGATTTACATTTTCAAATGTAAAGTCATCGTTAATTTTTTTCTTTCTCTTTTCCTGCAAAGGAAATGGAGTTTTAAAGCCATCACATGGCAACCATAAGATCAACAAATTTGACTATCGTTTAAGTCCTCTGTATTCCCCTAATTCTATAATAGAAGAAACCATGCAACAAAACTATTTCATATATACTGTTAACATGAAATAGAAGAATAGGCGTTTGTTGAAGAGTGGGTAGGGAAATTAATATGGATATAACAAGGATTTTTTTCAAGTCCGATTCATCTCTCCAGAAAGAATTTAATGTGAAAATCCTCCCTCCTGATTGTAAGAAGGTTAATCGGCAGCTGTCATGGACAAATGAATGCGCTGCTTTTAACAAGCGAATCTCTGAGGCACGATCGGAGATATGAATCACTTTGTCCATCTCTGCCTATTGTTTGTTGTGTTTCAGGCGAGCATTGGTCGTCGAGAGGCGAGCAGAGAACACAAAAGAAACCCACAGACAATAATGAAGGCGGCAGCATAAAGAATGTTCCCGAAAATGAAAGTGTACTGTATAAATAATCAATGAAATCAGAAAAAATAAACGAGAGATAGAAAAAGAAGGAAAAACGTGAAATAAACCGAGCCACGAAGAAAAGTGGTTCTAACAGTAAAGCTGATATCACCAGTGAAATAACAGCTTCGTATTCTACGAATTTTGTATTTATGTAGCTCGTTATATGGATTGTTGATGGGCTGTATAATAACGGTTCATTATAGTAACGCGTTCGCAGTCTCTCTCTACTGCGCCTGAGAGCGGGGAAACGGTGCAGGCAGAGGCAGACAAATTCTTACTCATGAAACAAGAAGCACATCTCTTATTCTTTAACTGTTTAACTGGCGAGTGAGTGAGTGTGTTGGGTTTAAGGGCACGTCGACAACTTGGTCATTAGGGCCCCGAGTCCAAAAGTAAAATTACGTACGGTCAAGTGTTAAAACATCACCCATTAGAAACTAAAAATCTAAGGTTAAAATAGATAAAAACAGCTAAACAACTATTAAAACGTTTCATTTAAAATGCTAAGAACAGAAACTTAAAATTGCTACAAAGTAAAAAATACTAAAACGTTAAAAAACCCAAAAATACGGCAATCTAAAAGGCTAAAATCTCTTAATTAAAATAACCGTACACTTGCTTCATAAAATCAATTGTGGAACAAAACCGCAGCACTGTATTTACAGATACTGGGTCGTTGCCTAAAACTGACGACAGTGTAAGGCCCAAGCCAACGGACTGGCGCTCATGAGCGTATCGCGGACAATCAAGAAGGACATGTGCGACGGAGATTGGAATATTACACGTCGCACAGACAGGCTCCGGATCACCACGCAAAAGGTGTCCATGCGTGGCTCGGGTATGGCCTATCCTCAGGCGGGTTAAAACCACTTCTTCCCGCCTGGAATTCCTGCAGCTGGTATGCCAGGGTTGTACCGTGTCCTTGATAGTCCGTAATTGAGTGCCAGATAACGCTTCCCAAGATTCCTGCCAGAGAGCAAATAGATGGCGACGGAAATATTTCTGCAGATCTATATAGGGGAGCGTACGGGTGGAATACTCCGGAAGGCGACATGCAGACTTTGCAGCCGCATCCGCCGCCTCGTTGCCCGGAATACCCACATGGCCTGGGATCCACGTAAAAACAAACTGGTATCCGCGAGACAGTAGCTGAGAGATCAACGTCTGGATTTTAACAACCAATGCCGAGGCGCCGATAAACTGTTGCAGGGCCTGGAGAGCGCTAAAAGAATCGGAACAGAGGATAAAGCTTCCAGGACCTGAACTGGAGATAAAAAGTAGGAAATAAAATATGGCAAACAACTCGGCGGTAAATACTGAACTGGCGTCTGGTAGGCGGTACGTATGAGCGTCACCGTTGTATATAAAGGCGCAACCCGTCGCACTAGCCATCTGGGAGCCATCGGTAAATACCGGACAGGAAGTCCGGTATCGCCCCAGTAGTTCCGTGAATAGTTGGCGAAACACGGAATGAGGGGTAGCTATCTTAACACAGCCCGACACCGACAGCTCCAGGTCAAAGCGTGGTTTAACTGGCTTCTTTTATTGTTCTAGCACTAATTTCAATTTCAATTTACTTCAGTTTTCAGCTCATGCAATAGCATAGGCTCGATGTAGACTGTGCTCCCGTTGAACTAG
Source organism: Tenodera sinensis (assembly GCA_030765045.1). NCBI lineage: Eukaryota > Metazoa > Arthropoda > Insecta > Mantodea > Mantidae > Tenodera > Tenodera sinensis. The sequence continues at coordinate 40,195,369 of CM060965.1, forward strand.
TTTATTTAGTGATTTTAGATGCAATGGCTTTAAACTGGCACAAGTTTTATGTAGTTTATTTTCTGTTAAAACTGTTATAGAATGTTTTTGTTTAACACCGAACCCAAAGCTTCAAATGTTTGTTTTCGACATATATGTGTGTGAAAGTATGCTACATTCGCCCTGTGATATTTTACTATGTAGATTGGTGTAATGTCTCCTGCAGTTTAGTATAATGTTGGGCGAACTGAATTCTTGGGAACTGCCAATGGGCTGTTTCCCCTATACTTCACCGAAGAAACGTACACATCTGACTGCCGTTCCAGCTTCTGTGTGACGGTGGGAAAGGTGGGAAAGTAACTCAAGTGTAACCTATGACTTAAAAATACATTTATCAATTACTAACGGAAGATTGTAATAGCAGCTGGATAATCAATAAATGTTAATTATGCTTTGAGTTAGCGTTCTCTATCCCACATTTGTTTTAAACTATTAAAACACTTAATGTTAATCATACGCTATTTTATATTTTTCTAAACTTTGTTATTGAAGGGCCTCTAAAAAGTTTTAGTTCTCTGCTTGCAATAGATAGTAGAGAAATAAAAAGGTGAAAGAAAATCTTTAAAGGGAATGGCGGAAACAGGAACTTTAGTAATGTGTGTACTAGGAAGTAAGAAAGCAACAGACAGTTAATGTAGGGGAATATAAGAACTGTAAGGACTTGAGAAGAAGCGCTTGGGATGACATCTTAATGGTTCGTCATCTTATAACTACCTGCCTACAGAGAGAGGCTCGGTGATGGGCCATTAGCAACATGGCAAGGTCTCCCTGGATGTTGCTCTTTAACCTTGAGATACAGAGAGAGTCCTCCACCCCCTCACCCCTACCACCTGTAGTGTGGGGGACAACTCTTGAGCTTGAGATTATTGACTTTCTCCTAATTGGGGAGAAGATGAAAAGTGTATATCTTTTAAAGAAGTTCTATGATAATCGCTTTCACCTCTGTGTCACATCGGGGTTGTCCACAACATATTTTTCAAAGAACTAAGATTTTAAAAACATTTGTAAAGCTCTCCAAATTTATTTCTTTCATGCAGAGTCTTTATTGTCACAGTTACCTCATTATTGAAACTACGAACAATTTATGTCAAAAGTATAACAGACACGACTTTATATATATTCCCTAATTATTCACCTGAAACTTTTGTTTCCATTTCTTCTTTCTCTTATTCATTGTAGACTTTGTCATAAATTATGGCGCAGAACATTTGCTGACTGGCCAGTTGAGATCAGGAGAGATAAGTAGACCAATTACCGCTATTGCTCAGTATACACACCAGAAGTGCTATTGGAGGATCATGGCATTGTTCTGGAAAATTATTTCTCCCGGCCTCCCGCGAACATTCTAGAACTTTCACGAAAACTCCACTGTTTATATGTAAGTAATTGAAATGGCTGTTTTGCTTGATGAGACATAAAGTGCTGGTTATTCATACGTTCTCCTAGTAAGGTTGCAATGATAGTCCTTAGAGCTGAGACAAGAGTGGAGTGGAATGAAATTTAAGGACCCGTCGACAACGAGGCCATTTGGGCCTGTAGTCAAACCATAAAATCTAAAACACAATATAGAAGATTAAAAGAGAGAGCTAAATAGTGAACAATTAAAACTGTAAAAGGTGTAGGATGAGAAGGTTAAAATACCATAAAACGAGTCTTAATAATCTAAATATCCCCAAAAACTTCAAAAAAAAAAAAAAAAAAAAAATAAAATAAATAAAAAAAAAAAAAAAAATAAAAAAAATAAAAAAAACATGTCTGACTTCTAAAAATACTTTTTTTCTTTACCAGATTAACCTTCCTTTATGTAGTCCTACACAAGGGACGGTAATCGGAAAAAGATAATATTAATTGGAAAAGGGTAGGGAAAAGGGAATAAGAAGTTAATACAAATGCAGTGATTTGCTTAACGTGGTCCGTAGATGGCCTAAAACGATAAAAAATATTGATAAAAAGCACTGACAATGAGTACATGAACGTCCCTTACAAGTATTACTAACTCGTCTTTTCCCAACTAACTTTGTAATTCTCTGTGGTTTTAAAACTTTATCTGCCGATTTCAGACAGAGCCAAATTCACTATTGCTGTTGTGGTGTTATTGTCATTGACATTCGATATCGAACTCGTACAAGAGAACCACATATGTGGAGCTAATTTCCGATAAGAAGCCTTCGAATAGTACACCAAGGAAATTTAGTGGTGTCAGCTGAGGAGAAACTGAAGTTCGCAAGCTCGCTGGCTCTGTCTTGCGAGTGCTGATACAGATGGATGACTTCCCAGTCAGGAAGTCGATTAATCTCTACACCCTTCCCTAGGGGTAGTCTCAAGCCGACCCTGCTCACTGAGCGCTTCATCAGTAGGGTATAAAGTAATCCCTTTGTTTTGTGAACTACAGACTTACCGCAAAGGAAAGTAGACACGGTGATTCAAAATATTAATTGATGTGTTCATTCAAGCCATATATTATTAATATACCTTAAGTGACTCGTTGGAAACATTAGAAATCCTTGGTTTGATTTAAAATAAAATGTTACGTATTGCACTGACCTTTCTTATTCACACATTTGTCTGTATATGTAAAGCGATAGCCAGATTTTTTTAAAAAATGAGTGACTATCTGATCGGTTAGAAATTCTACGCTCTGTACATTACCACAAGGAAAAAAGGAACAATAATGACTTCCCAGTTGAGAAAAGTATTTGAAAATTCAAACTAATAATTATCACAAAAATATCTCTACCAAAAGTTTGTATGACAAACTGCATGCATAACGAGATCTACCTACATAATTACCTGACCAACCTCAACGCAACATTGTCAACTTACTTCGCGTCTGAAAGACTTTTAAGTAATTAATAATTTCGAAACCCTGTGTGATATCCTATAATTACTACCGAAGCTATATCAAAAATAAGTTGATCTACGCACCTTACAAGTAACAAACTGTTATTTTCGTACATTCGTGGAATTACGCGTCCAATTTGGATCAAACACCATTTATTTTTTCGAAATCGGCTGATCAAAGAACATAATGTCATTACACTTTTTGTTTGTAATGTTTTTATGAAGTACATATTAGAAGGGATGTAATGACTTCCCTTCCACCCCGTATGTACGGTAGAAAAGTAAATATTCCTCCCAGAATGAAATTTTTGTTGACCTACTTTGAAGATTGACGAGATTTTAGTATTACGAATAGTTATTATTTCAAAATGATTATAATAATTTCATACTTTATAGATTTTTTGATTGGAGGGGTAAAGTAAAAGTCTTTTGAAACATGTACACAACAACGCTAACTGTTCAGCGAGAAAATTCACAAGTAGAGGATAGCAAATCTCAGACCTGCATATCAAATTTAGGAAAGAAAGGTGTTTCGTTGCATATGTTTGGCGTCACTTATGACTACAGGAAAAAAAAAAAAAAAAAAAAAAAAAAAAAAAAAAAAACTGTTATATAAGGGAATAAAAAGTGGATGAGAAACGTGATTTTTCTCGAGAAGTAATGTTGTTTGGACGAGAGGATCTCTTTTCTAGGGTTTGAAGAATGAGTACAGTGGACAAAAGAAGTTGAGTGGTGCCTCTATATTCTGCGGATGACATTAAAATATATGGTGCATTCTCTCAGGACGGTATCGATGTAGCAGATTATACGTCATAAGCTGTCACAGTAGAAAAGGGACATATTTCTAGTAGAAGTGAAAGATGAAGGTTCATAAGAAGGTATCTATCTAGCAGTTCGCTCTTCTTCTCTGAATGCTAATGGGCCAAACTTTCCCTATGAATAGTTATCACGTATTTAAAGGAACACTTGCAGTTGTTTTGGGTTATGCGCAATGTTAAGTGACATTAAGGTAATTACAGCACAAGTGGGGAAGGGGGACTTAACTTTGTGTTAATTTATGGTAATAATACCAGTGGTAATAGCACTGGTGTGTTATATACGTATAAAACGTAGCAACAATATGTATTTTACTGTCTTTAAGATCGCTGTGATTTTGTATTTCTGAGCAGTACACATAATATAACTCCACCAAAACTGTATGATGGAGGTCAGGAGCGATTTGTTTTCCATTTTTACTTTTTCTACTAAGTAGAGGAAGTATTGTATTCTACCCAAAAATTCGATGTTGAGTTTCCACAGGAAATATATGTTTTGAGGCCCCCTGAATAAAAAAAGCATTTTTAGAAAAATGTCCGTGTGTGTGTGTGTGTGTGTGTGTGTGTGTGTGTGTGTGTGTGTGTGTGTGTGGTGTGTGTGGTGTGTGTGGTGTGTGTGTGTGTGTGTGTGTGTGTGTGTGTGTGTGTGTGCGCGTGCGTGCGTGCGCGCGCGCGTGTCTGTGCATTTTGTATTTCAGTTTAATGTCTTTCAAGGATGCGACACCGAGATTTTGAAGCAGATTCCTCCACAGAGAACTACCCTTTACATGGAAAAAATGTCCGAAAATTTTGATTTTCTTGAAAATGGCTCCAACGATTTTAATTAAAATGCCATATGTTTGAGATATTGTTATGACAAATGCAATGCATATTTTGAATTTTCTTGCTATAGCCCATGTTTTAGTATTTACTCTGGATTACTTTTGCATAAACCGTAAGGGATAGGCCAAATTTTACTGCACAAAAAATCTAGATCTTGCTAAAGTACACAATTTATGTCTGAATAAAGTTTTTTGTACAGTGAACCATTTCGGAGATGTTTCGTTATTTGTGTGAGTGTTGGAGAACTTATACGTCTGTCAAATGGAACATCGTTATGCATTTTTTACATGTTAACCGTGCAAAGGAAATGGAATTGGGAAGCTTTAAAAGATACGACTATCGCTCAAGGTCTACTATATAACTGTATTATCCTTGTACCTTCAAGAATATAGTCTATAAGATAACTCCTGAAAATATTTATCCCAACTAACACGAAGAGGATATAGGAATAAGTTTGTAGAAATGGTTAGTACAAAACCATAGAAAGTCATGTGAGCGCAACACATCAGATTTTTCAACTCTAGCTTTGTCTATACATCTTTCAATTAGTGTAATGCACTCTATTTCACTATTTTCGCTAACACATGTCATTTCCAATGCTGCAATTTTTATCTGAACTGGAATGCACCAATGTCATCACTTTCTGTAACTTTTCGATTTCTTGTCACAAATTTATCCATGCTGACGAACAATAGAACAGTAAGTGAAGAAACTGAACCGAATACTGCAAGCTAAAACTACCATTCCTGGAATTGTGACTTTGATGCCGACCCAAATAATGAACCAGAGAATTTTTTTATTGTTTAGCTTACTAGCGTTATGATACTTTTACTTACTCACAGCTGGCACTCGTACCATCCATGTGGATGGATCGAAAGTGTTTCGTGTGTTCTTATATTTTCAAAGAACAGTAATAGTAAATACTTACAGTGAAAAAACATACTTCCGTGGCAGGGAAGGTATTTCTCTATGACGAGCCGGGGAAATTATTTAATGAGAGGGAGAAATCCCCCCCCCCCCCCATCATCCCCGTTAATTCGAAACCTGACTGGCACTGGCTTTGAGGATGTTGGACACCTACAAGTGAAATAGCAACTAAAGCCATACAGTTGCCTTAAGGACACTCTGATGTCATTATGAAACGAATATATGACACTGGTTTTATTTCTGCTTACTGAATAGCTATTAGATGAATGGTAATGAAATGTCGGTTGGGCGTGCTTCGTGTTTGGGCAATTAATTATTATAAAATAATAATTTAGTCATCTCTTACATGAGTGTTTTTGCTACATATGCCACTCTTCTTCTAATTCCTGAACCGTTTAAGTATACCTGTCACAGACACCTTAAACGAGGTAATTCAAATAGGTATGATTGTAAAACGTCAGACGAAATAGACTCGTCATTCATTCGAAGTCAAACGTTGTGAGCGTAATCCCAACGACTGCAATTAAATACGATTGTAGTAAAGGATGGGGAGGGCCCATGTAAAATAACCAGTGAGGTGACATACGTGGATGATGATTGGTTTACATTACATTGGACTACAATTACATGGATTTTGATTTTTAAAAAGAAAAAAAGAATACACTATTACTGAAAAAATTGATACATTTATGGTCCAAATATAAATAGTGTCAACTTATCTAAGAATGAGAACATTTAATACAGCGCCTCGAGTGAAAATGGAAAGAGTCGAGGAAGAGTGAGACAGCCGGAAAATGTGGATGGTTGTATGTACCTATATTGCTAAAATGGCAATTTTCGATGTTCCTTTAGTAATTCGAACTTTTGGATATTTCAATGTTCTTTTTCTCTTCAACTTCGAATTATCCAAGTTCTACTGTATTTCAAAGAATACGTACACACTTGTAGTGTGGTTACACATCATTTTCACTGACATAGATTTAAATCTCAATTAAGTTCATGTATTTTTCCTGTTATTATATTGCATCAGTGATCCCATGTTTCTAACCTCAAAGTGGTTTACTTTACATTTTGTGCGCATGTTTGTCCACAAGTGTAACTCAATGAATGTTGAAGGAAAAGCTGAACTTTAAATTAAGAACGCTTAAGAATTGCTCTCCTAGACTGGTTTTCTCAACTTACAGAATGTTTGTTTCACAGAGACTGTCAAAGACGTTGGTTTCTTATTAGCGCCAGATAAGAGTAACCGAAATCTCGTTTCCTTCTCGACTTCTGAAACGATGTGAAGATTGCAAAAGAAAGGCCTGGCCTTTTCAAGGCAGAGTCTCCGGAACTCATTACGTTTATGGCTGGACATTGTGGATAACATGCTCGAGTGCTCCATCCAAGGACTATACCCCTTCGAGAAACAAGCAATTCCATTCTATTGGTCAGCATTTTTGGGTGCTGTCGCACACATCACGGCGCAGCTACTGATGGCTTTTCTTGAACCATTTCGAAGAGAAACTATCAGCCGTTCTGGTGCGATGTAATCCAACCTGGTCGTTGAGAGAGGCTGGGCTAAATTATCGACCTATTCCAAGCACTGGCAGTAAGAAAACAAAGGCTGCAATTTTTATTCCCTTAGCGGTTGTTGTCTGTACAAACACTGCAGTCTGAATTTAGCTGCTTTGCTGAAGAAACGCAAATTATTACACGTCGTTGGGCACAATCCAGAAACTATCACAAAAATTAATTGGTAGGAGAGATAAGTTTAGAGAAGTGTTTATTTGTGAAAACTCAAGAGTTCTGAAGCTTTTATGCGAATATTTATTAATAGAACAGTTATTCTTTAAGCAAGCTTTTACTTTTCCACAATTGTCAGCTTATTTTTATAGAATCTTTTGCAAAGGTGTGACTTTTAAATTTCAAGCATAGGGTTCGTTATTTTGATGCTGTAAGCGGTAAATTTTTCCCTCACATTTCAGTTGTATTACTTCGCTTTAACCACGTGGTCAAATTGCGACGTATCTGTTAGGGGTACCTTGTGAAACGGTGTGCGGACAGTTAACCTTCTAGATCTCATTCCAATACCATACCATCTTGCTTTGTAACGAGTTCACAGAGGGATCAGTGCAGGGCAACTGTATCTCCACCTCTATGAAGGGCAGGTGATGGCATTGTGGATATTGTTCGCTATTACCATATATTTTTCATTTTTACTATTGTTTTAAATTTAAGGTGGAACTTTTGCGTGGTGCGGGACTCGAGTTCGGGAGGTCCTCGTCAACCGGATTCGATTCTCGTCAACCACTAATTTTCAATTTGCGCTTTTTGTGGTTTGCCCTGCCTGATAGACCAATACTGCGCTGGTTTCTGATATGTCGCTATTATCTTTCCATCACTTCCCTTTCTTTCCGTTTTCTTCTCAACTTTCAGGCAAGCTTCTAAGATTTCGTGGCGTGTGGTGGTGCCGTACAGATGGTGTGGATGCTTGCTCTAAGTAATTGGTATTCCTCGTGATACAAGAAGGTTGCGTGGTGAACGGGTCGGTCATTGCCCTCTGCAGGCAGTTCTAGCAGTGGGACGGGTCTTCGAACTTGGAACTGTTAGGTACTCCCATGCGTCCCTGAGACACGACTGCAGCCTCCTGCGATTCCCTCCCTTCTTTCTGGGGAGATAGTCGCAACAGAGCAACCATGTCCAAACGCACCTCATTAGCCTATTCGTCACGTGGACGACACCTCTTCACTTGCCGTGAATGCCATCGTTCTCGTAATAAACAGTGGTGCATTGTAACGGAGTGATGTCTTACGAAAGTTCAAAGAGGAATGGCTGGACGAAGTTTTTTTTGCTGACCTACGGTTGAAGTATGGATTTAGAGTGCACGGATTTTAAGAGCCTGGAAAATAACTTTTTTCCTTGTGTGCGGTATCCCCCTCCGTAATAATTTAAGTTAGCGTGGAAGTTCGAAGCACGGATTTCTAGCTTTCTATGTGAATAGGTTGTAATATGAAGCTCCGTGGTAACTCGTACATCTCCAGCGTTAAAAAGCAATTATAAAAGGTTGTGATATTGACCTGCAGGCAAGGCTCCAATTTGTTATAATGTTGCAGACATGTGCAATTTCCCAGCCTCTGCATGTGCAAGCTGCTGAAATAGATGCGTTGAAGCTTTTTGCTGAAGCGCACTTTTCACGGTAGCTCATTTGAATTTACGTGACGTGGTAATAATGTGTTTCATTCTTCACCCAGTTTCCTGAATTTATAGTTTCACCACGGAGCTGCACCTGAACTTAAACTAAACCAAGCAGCAACGTGATGAGAAAAACCGCTACACCATGAAAGTGCAGAAAGTTCAGAGAATAACAAAGTTGTCCAACTCTAATTTGATGAGAATGTTTCAGGAGGAAAGTGGTCATTTAATGAAAATGCTTATTTATTGCATTTATAGAAAATATGCTTCTGTTCTTCTATTGTACCCTTATATTTATTTGGAGATAACAAATTTACCATATATTGGCTTGTCTGCTGAATTTGGCTCATTCAGTGCGTATTTCCTCTACATGTACATTGCATTATATAAGATCTTTCAAAAGCCTGTTTAAACATTAAACCCATTAAATATTATAGTATTTCAGATATAAAAAAATAAACATTGTTTAGCAGGGTTTACAAAACTTTGGAAAGATACCAGTCGTTCTCTTGTTCAACGTATATATTTCTGTCTACGACACTGTGCACAGCATTTTGCAGATGATGTCTTATTATATTACACATTTCTTGTGAGGTGACATCTTTCAGTTGCAGTGGGGTTGTTGGATGTGTCAGGAAATTGGTTCAACAACCAAAAGTCGGTCTAATACAGATCTGGAGAACGCGGAGGCCATATTGTTCGGAAGTGCTTACAAAATGCTATACATTGAACAAGAACGTCGGACATTTCCCACGTTTTCCAAATCCCATTGTTCACACAACATTGTGATGTTTTGTTTTCTTACTATCTCAGGTATTATGATATTTATGGTGATTTAAATTTTGAACTTATTTTTGAAAACCCCATACTATTATTTGTATCAATTTGCTTTTTATCTCTTCCCTGTCCAGTTCCACTTTTTAAGCAGTATAGAAATACTATATCGCAGTTTAAATTTTATGCATTCATGTTAATCGAATATGCTCAATTTGATATAATGGATCTCTGAATAATAAGTAATGTAAATAATCCGATTGGCCCGACATCTGGAGACATGTTAACATCCCCAAAACACTAACAAATTCTAGACGATGAAAAGACAACCCTAAAACATAATAGAAGCTGAACAAGCCAATTCTAGCTTAAACTGTAAATTTATCACGATTAAGTAAATTACCCCCGCTCAAGCGCCGAAGCCTGAAAAAAGCGGTTTTAAGCAAAATTTACGAATTTCACGCCCAAGTAATGCGTTAATTCGTGACTAGAGGGCTCTCTGGCAACAAGCCAATTCCCTGTCCCGCTACAATTATGACTAACAAAACTAAATTGAGGATGAAAGGTATTTGACACCAAATAGGAAAAGTGAACTAAGACTTTGTTGGAGTGTTCCATTACATTTGTGTTGTTTCCCAAAATAACAAGCTACAGCTTTAACGCTTTTACTAATGAGGTTTGTTTATTCATCTGCTCTTAATTACTAGAGCAATCTTGCATCTATTTGCATAGGAAATGAATAGCATAGTCTGCATTATGCATTTCTGGTCTTGTATCGTTTTTATTATTCAGAGTGAACCGCTAATTCCTAATTCATCATTAAAGAACACTTATTAAACATATGGTAGTGATTCGTTAGGGGAACATTCTTTAATTGGACAAGTCATATTGGGCTATGTATCAATGAAATAGGTGAAATAATGGAAACATACAGCTTACATCTTTGCGAAATACGTCATGCGAGACAATCTTGCTCAACTAACTTACCATGACTGAGATTCGAATTTGGAACCCTTGCTTTCTCTTCTAGGTTGGGGTAGGACAAGATAGGATAGCAAAGGACTTCAAGCAGGAGATTGAATACGCCGACCTTAAAGATCTTCTGCACCTCTGCCCCTTGCGCGGCACTATCGGGAGGAAGAATGAGATAAGAAGACAGAGGCTGAGTGTGCCCCGAGTCAGACCTTTCAACGAGGGAAAAATCCACCATGGATCGAACCCGGGTTCACCGTGCCAGGGGCAGGCGCGCTATCACTGCGCCATAGAGGTGGTAGTACAAAAGCATACAAGTCTAATAAGTAAAATACATGTTATCAATTAGGTAATTATATAAATTATAAGCTAGCAAATGATGAGTACTGTTCTCAATACCACTGCACTTATACTACAAACACCCTGTGCAATAAACAGTCATATTAATGCATTGCAAACATTCTCGTTTGGATACTTTCCTTGTAAGAAATGAATTTTTTACTGCAACTATAAAATATGCAACTGCAAATGGAGTTCTTCTATTCTCCCTGTATTTACCGTAATAACAGGTGCAGTGTGGGCGTTATTCAGACACTGGTAGTGCGTGTTTCTAGCAGGAGATATAATGGCTTATTTCCTCAAGAGTCTACGCCCGTTTCATCGATTTTTATCTTCGCTGGGACGTGCTCAACATCTTGGAGGACAATTGCTACATTTTGTGAAAACTTGGAGCCCAGGTAACAATTGCAGTATGCTCACAAACAAATGGAATACGACATGTTGCTCTCCTTCTGGGTACCTTGTTTATTTGTTTTAGGAAAAAATATGACCGTTGTCTGCTACACACATTTCCGTAAATGTTACAAGTAAAAATATGTTATGTGAAGCAACTGTATCATTTGTCCTGCTCCACGGCGCAGTGGGCTAAAGTAGGAGCTCTGATTTCTGACCACTGTACACCTCCTGGTCCATATTCACTTATGTTATGGGATATGGATATATTACTTATTGTTAATAGTTCATTGGGCATATCCTCTACTACTTGGTTAACAGTTCTTTTTATATACTATTCTTATTTTATTGTTATTTATATATATTTTACTACTTGTACGTATGTTGTTGTTTCGGTCGTATATTTACACCATATTATATTTAAATAAAAATTGAAAAAAACTGAAAAAAGAACATTGAAATTCTTTGAATTACGCTTAACATGTTCTTTATGTACTTTAGTATTGCAGTGTGTGTGTGTGTGTGTGTGTGTGTGTGTGTGTGTGTGTGTGTGTGTGTGTGTGTGTGTGTGTGTGTGTGTGTGTGTGTGTGTGTGTTTTCAAAATAGTAGGTATTTCTTAGTTCGTAATAATCTGAAATTACACACGACACATAACAACTTCTCCTTCTTGAAGAAATATATTGTGTCCGAATTATTCGACTAAATAATGTAAGCTAGTTATTTTAGGCATTGCACTACGAACCGCTTGATTTTGAGTATCACACACTAGGAATGGTGGAGTTCCTATACATGGAACTGTACAACGAGTGGGAGGGGTGAGACGTGCGTCAACTGTCTACTAAAGAAGACGTTTGGGTTTATCTGCCCGGATATGGCTCCTGGAACAGTAAGTATTGCGCGACCTTCAAAATATTGATGTTTCGTGACCTATGACTTTGAAGCGCTTATCGATCCAATATTTTTGACTCCACAGCTGACACTGATGTGTTTTGGACCTTCTTGGACGGACTTTATCTGCAACTAACAAAGGAGGAGAATACATAATTACTGCTTCTTTCAGCAAGATGTCACACATCCGAGAGCTTGCCTACCATATTCATGATGTTTACTGCCGTGTGAACTGAGTAAAGACTTGTGGCCACAGCGGTCAGCAAACTTGTCGACATGTGATCTATTTATGGGAATACTTGAACGGAAAAGTGTATTGTCAAGATCCCAATGCTATTGAACTGAAGCATAATGTTAGCAATATCACTATCACCAATGAAATATAAATATAAATAAACCAGGGAGAGTAGTATCAAAGAAAATATATTAAAAGGAAAATAAATCGAAAAAGGGAACAGATGCATATGGATAAAGATTGTAAATAGCATAGAACACAAGACATAATCTTAAGTACGTAAGGAGATTTTGCAAAAAATGTTATTCACAGAAGGGTGGTAGCTAGTTGGAGCAATTAGCAGTTGGACTTTAACAGCAGAGGTAGCTTAAAAAACTAACAGCTTGCATGGGAGAGAGGATCGATGAAAGAGACAGAGATGTATAAAATGTCCTAGATATGCCATTAGGAACAAAAGGAACTGGAAAATTATCGTCCTCCGTGCTCTGAGAGTAATATACACCTGTTCCCGAGGTCGTGGGTTCAAACCTGGCGAAGGACGATGTAATGTTATGTTCATGGTTATGCAAAAGGAATTTGAATCCTATCATACGTTCCTTTAAATATTCGTTTAAACAAAACAAATTTTAAAAGCACTATTCATCAGTTTTTTCTGAAATAATTTTCCTTACATTTTTTTGTGTGTGTTTAAAACGCTCCAAAATGCAGCTTTTACCCAGCTTTCTTCTAAATTGTCCAAAACTTGTTTACAAACTTTTTAACTCTTTCACTTTAACTTAACTTGTCGAACTCTAGAAGTATGTTTAAAATGTAATGTTAGAGCAACTGATTCCAAGATCATGGGTTCAAATCCGGCCCAGACCGATGGTTTTTAAGTGTATTTAAAAACGACTGCCCCATGTCACTAGATTTACTGGCATGTAAAAGCTCCTGTGAGACGAAATTCCGGCACATCGGCGACGCTGATGTGATCCAGGCGATTGACAGCCTCGTTAAAAAACAAATTATTATTATTATTATTATTATTATTATTATTATTATTATTATTATTATTATTATTATTATTATTATTATTATTATTATTATTATTATTATTATTATTATTATTATTATTATTATTATTATTATTATTATTATTATTATTATTATTATTATTATTATTATTATTATTATTATTATTATTATTATTATTATTATTATTATTATTATTATTATTATTATTATTATTATTATTATTATTATTATTATTATTATTATTATTATTATTATTATTATTATTATTATTATTATTATTATTATTATTATTATTATTATTATTATTATTATTATTATTATTATTATTATTATTATTATTATTATTATTATTATTATTATTATTATTATTATTATTATTATTATTATTATTATTATTATTATTATTATTATTATTATTATTATTATTATTATTATTATTATTATTATTATTATTATTATTATTATTATTATTATTATTATTATTATTATTATTATTATTATTATTATTATTATTATTATTATTATTATTATTATTATTATTATTATTATTATTATTATTATTATTATTATTATTATTATTATTATTATTATTATTATTATTATTATTATTATTATTATTATTATTATTATTATTATTATTATTATTATTATTATTATTATTATTATTATTATTATTATTATTATTATTATTATTATTATTATTATTATTATTATTATTATTATTATTATTATTATTATTATTATTATTATTATTATTATTATTATTATTATTATTATTATTATTATTATTATTATTATTATTATTATTATTATTATTATTATTATTATTATTATTATTATTATTATTATTATTATTATTATTATTATTATTATTATTATTATTATTATTATTATTATTATTATTATTATTATTATTATTATTATTATTATTATTATTATTATTATTATTATTATTATTATTATTATTATTATTATTATTGCAATGGACTCCACCTCTTCATAACAATACTATCTCCCAATCAAAGGTGCGCCTGTTCATAATGAAACTACTATCCATCAATCACATGTGCACCTATCCATAATGATGCTGCTAACTTCCAATCAAAAAATCCGCGTGGTCCAATCAATACATTGCTGTCTGCTCAGCTGAAAGCGAAACTGTCGATTCCATAAATGAAATAAAGTTACCTTTTTATTTTATAATCAGTCTTGATATTGTAAATAACATTATAATAAACTCAATTGTTCTCGGTTTTGACAGTGTACTATTTTAAAGGTTATAACATAAATATTCTCTGTATCATTGTATCAAGACCAACATAACCATAAAATCAATAATTTCGCAGTTGAAGGCACAGATATCGATTTTCAATAGTAAAGGTTATGGAGTGGAATATAGTACTCCTTTCCACGTTTCAACTTAAATCTCACACACTATAGCAAACTGCAAAAACACAAAGGTCAGTGAAAATATCAGTTTTCCTTGCGGTTTAAAGTTATCATCATTAACCAATATTTTAACATGGAGAAATATGAAAATATAAAATTTATTTCGTATAAATATGTATGTTGATGCAGTCAAATACTATATAAAAATATCGGATGCGATAGACTCACACTACTGTCTCAGCGAATTATCATTTCAGAGGTATTCCAATATATTTTACTATTTATTAGTCCGTGGCTTCATGAAATATGCAGATGCGAGAGTTAACTGTCGCTCGGGTTCAAACGTTCATAGATGAGCAATCTGGGCTTAACCTGGGAAAAATTGAAACGCAAAGTAATGAATAGTTAAAAAACAACTAATGCTACCAAAATGTTATGACGTAAGTTGCATATTTGAATGAACTCCACCTCTTTCGGTAAAAAAAAAATGTGGTGCATTTCCCACGCTCTCCCACTTACATGTAATTACATACACTCAATAAGAAAAAAAACTGACTTCACGGGGTGTTCACAGAAAAGTCAAGAAATGCCAAGTGAATCACCTGCCCCTGTTTTTTCGAATTTATACAACCCACTCGGAAGTAAGTGCGCCTTGAGTCAATCTTGACCGAACACTCTACACTTTACATATAAAGTGGCTTAACACCTCAGTGAATAAGTGATTTATGAGGCAAAAGATATTCGTGATATACATCCAGTTAAAAAACATCGTACTCTTACACTGAAACTTTCACCCCTTTCCTACACAATTTATAAACCTTTTGGGGGTATATATTCTACACACAACGTTGCAAAACTCCTGATGAATGAGACCTAATCGTAATAGACTCAATTTCAAAACGAATTAAAACAAAATTACGGGTCTGTACCAAGGGGTAGTGATAGGTTGTGACCAAGTAAAGACACGCCTGTATTCATAATAGAGTTGTGCAGTCACATTAATAAACGTCAAATAGTTTAATAATTCAATGGTGTCATAAATCACAGCACTTACTAGTTTGTATAGCTAGTCCATGTTTATTAATGAAGATAAAAATAGAATCTTAAATTTGCACAAATGGGACCTAACACAGTAACAAAGTTGTGAAGCGGTGGATAATTCCCACATACCTCAGCTAGCATTGGAGTTTTAAAGGTTAATCCTAACAGGGCTGTGATGGTCGAGCGGAATTATTACGTTTCAGTCACAGCGATGTTCTGAGGACACCTTTCGAGTATACGGTAATGGGTCTAAGTTTATTTTACCCTCCATTTGTCCCATATGACACTACGTTGGAGCACGTTAAAGAAAACTCCATATATATGGCATTTTAATCAAAATCATTAGAGCCATTTTGAGAAAATAATATTCGAAAATTTTTCCATGTAAAGAGTAGTTTAGGATTGAGGAATTTTCATAAAAAAATCTTTTTGTAACATCCTTGAAGGATATTAAACTTAAATACCAAGTGTAGTTTTTAACTGACTTTTCGTTTTTGAGTTATGCTGTTCACAGACAGACATACGCACCGACACACGTATCTACGAACCGTTCTGTGTGTTTTTTCTCTCACAGAAAGAAAAGCAAGTGCTGACCCTAAAAGGTTCTTGGAAGTGAATCTGTTGCGATGAAACAATTACGCCATGACATTGTGACCTTGTCTCTTGTGACACATTGTGATTTCCAGCGCTTGTGCGACATTCTTTTTCCTTCCTGCGACTTAGCTTCCCAACTGGTGCTAAATTATGCACGCTAATGGCTGGGCGGTCGGGTCGGTCTTCCTTATGACCAGGTCGCGTGACTTGCAAAGGCTCCTACTACTACCATGCTGGTTTAATAATGCTAGCTTCCTTTACCCCTCAGTTCTGAGCTTCCTCCCTCTTTCTCATCTCCTGGATGAGATACAGCGAATTGAAAAACCCAAAGGCACACATACTACGCTCAACATTATTGTGCTTATCTCTATCTTTCGTAACACCTTTCCTCTTTTTCACTTCCCTCCAGGCTGCGTTTGTAATTGCATGGCTAACTATAAATTTACAACTGAAATGCTTTTTATTTCTAATAGGCAACTTTGCTTTGGAGCAAATGGTTATTGGCTTATCATTCGTATACTAGAATGATATTTTACTAGAATAATATGTTGAGTTTTTGTTTATAAACATCATGTTTACACACCCATTCACACATACATTCGGCCTCTAAACTCCATTCATCCACATTCATTCAGTCATACTTCCAGAATCTAGGGATGACAGCCTATTTGTGTGTCCAACAGACGATAAGATGTGGAACAGACTCAGCTACATGTTGGAAATATCGACTTGTGTAAACCGCGCTGCAACACGACGTGGAACTTGGAAATATTCTGCTCTTCTAATGCGCTCAATCATTTTTTCCATGGCTGTACTTACAAGGAAATATTTAACAAACAGTTTCTGCAAAAGTTTATCGCAATCAACACCGTTAGGAAATAGACTTGTGTACGATCAGGTTGTAGAAGAGTTAAAAAATAAACATGATTTTCTGTGAAGGTTCTAAACCTAAAAGCTGTTTGGCGAATGACCTCCCTCTATCACTTTATCCCTCATGAAACTCTTGCTACATGAAAGGGGTGGCACTCACGTTTTAGGAATGCTGAGCATGGTTTTCCTCGATTTACCATATCGGTCCCAAAGTTACAGTTTCCTTGAGTGCCTTATAAAATGAATATACCCCGGGACCGTGTGACACATGACGTGGAAAGAAATTTCCCGCACGATCCTGGATACCGGAATCGAGGGAAAGTTCATTTCCCTCCGTGACCGGAATTTTCGAGGGAAATATTCACCGTATCGATGTCAGCTGCAGCACAATCTCGGATAAGCGAGTTACAATCGAAAACTACGAGTTATCGAGAAGGTTGAACAGTTGTCACCGCAGGAGGTCAGCTGTCCGTCAGTCCCTGGTCCAGTTTCAATTTGTGTGCCGTTAATTGAAAAATCATTGCAACAGGAGGTAGGAGTCCGCCTCGGCCGGCCCCTGGTTGCTAGGCGACCCTCCAGATACCTGCCAGGAAGTGTGCTATAACCAGCACCGATTCCTTGCAGATAATTAATGAAACAAGTTTATTTTAAGTTTATAAATATTGTTATGGTGGCAAAACTCGTGACTAATTGCGTTGTTTCTAGTACTAATGCTAATGTGCGCGCTCATGTGACTTTCTCTTTTGCACAAATTTCTTACAAAAGCTTATTGCTCTATTTCATGTAAACAGAAATTAACATTTGCAAAAAATATCTTATTCCAAATTTCCTTATAGATGCAAGGGAATTAAGTAGAGTTTATGCGATAGTCAGATTTTTTAAAGCTGGTCACTATGTGATGAGTCTAAAATCCATGGCCAAGAGACAAAAAGCAAATGAGAAGTGCACGTATTGTTAAATTCAGACGAATAAGAAGAAATATCTCGGAAATAGTTCGAGGCCACTCCAAAAAAATGTGCGAGATCTAAACTGTTTGTTTTAACGACATCTATCTTTTTTAATAGTGAGATTTTATGGAGTGGTTTTTTGTTTGGGCTTAACAATCTTTATCACAGCTTCCTTCAGAAGGGAAGTAAAGGCAAATATAAAACGGGACGCTGAGAAGCATGGCAGTAAGAGAGCGTCAATAAATACTTAGTTGCAATTTACAAGGATATCTTGAGTTTTCCAATATCCTGAAGCTGTAAAAATACGATCTGGGGTTCCTGAGCCCAATTCACAGTATTGTTAAATGCTCCGCTTGTCCGGTTCTCTCAGGTACGCACGCACACACACACACACACACACACAGAGAGAGAGAGAGAGAGAGAGAGAGAGAGAGAGAAACTAAAAGCTGAACTAACTCCCACCGTCTCATCTTCTTATATAGCAATGATGACGTAGCATGAACCTTTCTTGAACTTCTAAAAATATTCCAGCCGCCAGACACTTCTCGAATGACCTAGAAAACTCCTTTTGGTTGTGCCGCTCTGGTTGTTATCATACGTTCACAACAGTTCGTGAAGCAACCTGATCTGGAGCGCCTTTGATACACCCACTCCAGTGTGGTGGGACACCCCTCCCCTACGGTCCTTTGTTATGCGCCGCGCCGGCGTCACAAGATCAATTATTATTTATGTCTCTGAATTGTGGTTGATTTAAAAGACGTATTGTTGAGTTCAAAAGCTATAATGAGTTACTGACTATTCTCTTTTCCTCTCTTACAGAAGAACTTTCCGAAGAAATGTTTGAAATAAAATCATTTCCCTACTTTTTTCTCTGCCATTACTGTCGAGGACACCACAATAAAAGTCATTGGGATAATCACCAAAGTTCTATATAGGTGACCCAATACATCGAAGCTCTTGTTCGCTAATTGGAGAGTCCTTCTCAACAAAAGAGGGTTGTAGCAGCAGTAGCAGCTGCAGCGCCTGGCTTTAATTTGAAGTCGACTTTTCTGTGGAACGGTAATAGAGGAAGCACCGGAAAAACAGCTTATCACTCGTTTGAAGTTTGTCAATAACAGAACAACTATGTAGGAGCTACACAATGTTCAAGACAATGCTCAAGAATCCAACACTGTTCATTTGAATTTGTGCCGAATAGCTAGCAAATATACATATAAAGAGAACTATCTCCATGTGAGGTCCAGACTGAGATACTGCCATCTCTTGTATATCATGTACGGCTGGGAGTTATTGAGAAGTAAAGTCCGCGTATAGTGGGAGGAGATAAACCCAAACTCCCCGCTTTCGGAAACGTTGGACATCGCTGATCTGGATTAATGGAAAGCAATGCTTTCTCTACCTTTGACAAGAAGGGATAGGGAAATTAAAAACAATTCATTAATCTTTTAACATGTGTACAAAGGGCCTTAGGTTTAAGTAATGGAACTTTGTATTGCAGATTACGTTCTAATAAAGTAACTCCTACTTGTTCGGTAATCTGAAATAACATTTCAGGCCATAATATATTCAAAGCCAAAATATGCTGAAAATAAGACAGAACATACAAATACGTAGCTCTTTTCTCTAGAGTTTTATGAATACTTACATAACATTTCCTTTCTGCATGCACACGTGCCTTTAGGACATATAACTTGTTTTCCCCCTAGATGTACGTGCATATAAAACGGTAAAGACTAGGAATGTTTCCCTTACTAAAAAATTCAAGACAGGGTCGAACTCGTGACTCTAATGTTTAATTAAGGTGTCGAGTATCGATCGTGATACTTCTAGGATGTTACGTCAGTACTCTGGCATTTCACCTACGCTCTTTGAATTTCTGAACGTAGCGGCATTTTTAATGCTCCCTTTAGGTTTAGAAGACATCACGGCATTAAAACAGGGACCCTACTGAGTTTCAAAAAACTTGCAATTTTCATTTTATTTATTGTAGCTAAAATTAAGGTAACTAAAAGTTTGGAGTAATTTGATTCCTAAGTTTCCTTTTATAGAATATTTTATACAAATCAGATAACGTTTTTCAAAATTTTCCATGCGCAGGAATTTGTTGGATTTTGCATTGAAACTTTGCCTTTTGAGTTATAACATATCTGAATAATAATTGTTATTACTTCTAATAATGTGTGCAATTTTATACAGTTTAAAACATGTGTATACACCTTATGCTTAATTTTTTTTAAATACTGGCATTTTTGTACTCTTTGATATCAATTTTTGTTAACATTTTGCAAAAAACTTTCAGAATGCATACTGTGTAAAATTTTGAGGCTAACTGAACTAAAATTGGTGCATTAAAAGAATTCTGAATGTTCAAATATATGTAGTATTGAGAAAAAGTTAACTTCAATTTAAGCTGAATGCCTGTTTCAAAGGTTTCCAGCAGCATACATATCTTCCTTTTTGGCCTTTTTTCTCTCGTTAGCAGCAGGTTTGTAAAGATTCTTCCTTTTCTATTTTGCAGTTTTCCTCCTTATTCGTTACCACATATTTTAGTTTTTTTCTTCTATCGTGCTGATATTGAGCTGAAAAGCACCCATTTGAACTCACAGCGTTCACTGTATCTGTGAAATGATGGTTAGCATGCTAACCTTCAAACCTAGAGGTCACGGTTCGATTCTCGGCTAGAGGGTGAACAATTTTTGGTTAGCCTTTTTTCCTAGAGTCTGGAGGTGTTGTGTTGCCACTACCGTGGGCGGCAACACAACAAAGGATGATCGGGGCGACCTGCCGTAACCTACTAGCGCGGTGCGTATCAGTCGCTCAAGGTCAGGCTGCCTCGCGCGACTGTTTGTGTATGCGCGACTTAACAACAGCTGAGTGGCAACACAAAGGGTTTTCCAGATTATTCAAGAAGTGTCCGGCAGCCGATGTATTTGTAGAAGTTCGAGAAAGCTCCATGTTACTCACTATATAAGGAGATGAGGCAACAAGTTAGAGTAGTTATGGTTACAGACACGAGTCGCTTAGTGTGCCACTGTTGTATCGTCAGAGTTAGTGCTTAAGAGACAGAGAACGTTAAGAGAGACAGTGAAAGGACTGAGTCAAGGCTAGGAGAAGAAACTAATTGTGAGTTGCAACATCACATAAGGCTGCAGACTGGGTTACGATCAGTGAAAGAAAACTGTGTTTTTGTGGTAAAGTTTTAGAAGAAAATAAAGTGAGAAAAAGTAATTGCACTGGATTGTACCGTTTTTGTTACATGGTGTCAGGAGTGGGATTCGTCGAATTGTTAAATCGTTACACAATGAATGAGAGTGTAGATGTGTGTATGCAAATTTAATGTGATGGTCAAGAGTACTGTAAAACGAATGAACTTCATTGCTGCTGGACAATTGTTCCAAGGGTAAAAAGCCGTCAATGTGACCTTAGTTGTTAAAGGCGCCATATACATGAAATATTTAACGAAAATGTCCTCAATTCTAAGTGGTAAAGGGAATAAAAAATGATATTATATGTAGTTTAAAAGGACGTAGTATTGGCTGAACTGCTAATAAATAAATATGAATGTCTTTGGAGGATACTAGTTTGTGTAGTTTTCTTGAGTCATGTATATGAATACTAGATAGGATAGCTCATTCCACGTGATAATACACTACTCCTGAGAAGTAAGGGAGGGACATGGAAGGTTAATGATAAAGCAAGAAAGGAAACCTCCAAATTTCGGAGAATTTAATGGTAGCAGGGCCATAAAGAAGATTATTTACATGAATATTTAAGTAGCGAACAGATAAATAATGTCAAGGTCTGTGCGCACTCCGAAGTTAGAACTAGGTTTCCTGGGATCGATAACGCCCCTTACTTCCCGCATAACAGTGGCCAGAAATACCGCAGAAAGAAAGGGAAACCGCCATCCAATAATAGATTCTACGTGTAATGATACTCCAAGTCTCTTTAGTTATCTTATCGTAAGATCCGATTGCCTTTCCTTTACGCAGCTATAAACAAAAGACAGATAAACGCCAGTCTTCTCAAAGAAATGAAATATTCATTCATAAACATAAACTGATGTGGCCTCTACTTTAATAACACTGCTGTATACCCAGAATCTATCCGAGTTAAAAACAGTTCATTCCCATTCATTCAATGTGAAACAGACAAATATTTATTTGGACACATTGTGTACCTTAGCAAGATCTACATTTTTACATAGTAAGATTTGGTCTATCTCTTACGGTTTATGAGTTATTTAAAAGTCATCCAGAGTAAAGAGGACTACATAGGCTATAGCTACCAAATTCAAAATATACATTTCATTTGTCATAAGAATATCTTAAAATTCTTAGAGCAATTTTCAAGAAAAGCATAATTTTCGAAAAGGTTTCCATGTAGTTTAGGGTGTGGGAATTTTCTTCAAAATCTTCGTGTCGAATCCTTGAAAGACATTAAAGTTAAATACCTATTTTAGTTTTAAACCGACTTTTTGTTTTTGAGTTATGCTGTCCACAACTGCCAAACACAGACAGACACTCACGCACGTTTTTCTTAAAATGCCTTTATTTCGATTCAGAGTGCCTCAAAAGATATATTTCTGGTGAAATCTCGACATCGAATTTTTGGGTGGAATACAGTAGATACTTCCACTACTTACTATACGCAGTAGAGAAAGTAAAAAAACCGTACTATTGAATAATAAACAGGTAAGAGACTAAAGGGATTAGTTCCAAGTGTTTCTTTGTTTGTGTGTGTGTGTGTGTGTGTGTGTGTGTGTGTGTACGTGCGTGTGTGTATTTGAATGACCAGCTAACAAAATATTGATGTAGTCATCTTGTTCCTCAATCTTAATTTGGTTAGAATTGACTATCCTTTGTATCCTCTCACGTGACCTCTCCCTCCAGGAGGGTGCCCCTTCAGTGCCACAGACACAAAGATCTTCTACAAGTCGAAGTGCTAAGTTCTTCCTCCGAACATTATCTATCGATGCATTGTCCATACAACATATTGCATTAGTAGTTGTACATAGTAGGCAGAGAAGTTAAACACGTATTTCATCTAAAAATTCGATATCGAGATTTCACCAGAAATACAGGTTCCTGAATATTAAAAAAAGAAGCAGAAAAGTAAAATAAAATAAGAACATTTTTGTGTATATGTGCTGTGAATTTCATAACCTCCTCGATACTGAAGTTCTTCTCTCAAGGAAGATTTTTCAAGAAAATCCCTCCATCCCAGACTGTTTTTCAAAATTTTGATTTTCTTAATATTAACTACTATGATTGAGTCTTAGGTCTTCTTCATAATTGCTAAGGCTAAGAAGACAAAGTCGTACGTACAACAACCGTAGATCTCGATATAGCACAGAATGTATGGCAAATTATTGTCGCGTTGGCACAGAATAGCTATGCAACGCTCAAGGCCGTGTGAAAGGTGGTTCAGAACAACAGAGTAACCATGCGAGCATAGTCTCAGCAAACTGGAAGCATTCATTAGTTTTGTTTTTTCTGTGATTGTTAAACAGTTTTGTTACTAAAAATTAAATTTTTATTCCAGGAGCCTCAAAACCGTATTTCCATGAATTTTGTATGTAAAAGTTTTGGTGGATAGTAACACGTCCTCTACGTACTATGTACGGGGTAGGTATAGAAAGTGAAAAGTTAGCAGTGTGAACCACTCCGTCCTCAAAACTTCACGCTCTATGGGGAAAGGTGAACATTTGCTAGTAATTTTCAACAGGTATCTAATATGATGTGCACAGAAAAAAGCATCAGAGGCGGCACACAGGCGGCAGTCAACAGGTGGAAATACAGTACTTCCGCTCCATTAAACAGCCCAACTTTCATAAGGCCCTCCCTCTATTCTTTGCTACAAAGAAGTTCGCCAAGTTGCTGAACCCAAGTTGTTCTTGTCATCGTTACGGCCTAGTGACCGCCCTCTCGCGCTTGATAAACAGCTACCTTTATTACTTCCTCTACTTCCTGTGTCAGCGATATGGGAACTCAGTTTATCTTCACCTATATATAAATATTGGTATGTGTGTCTTATAGGTTGCTAGACTGTTGCACCGATTTTCTACACAGATAACCAGGACTAGAAGTTGAGGTAAATCCTTTATTTTCCCCTAGTGTGTGAAAACAAGGCCCAACATAATGTATATTCATTGTGGGCAATTAAAGGATATAAAATGGTTCAGTTTATTTTTGTTTTTCTGCCTTTTTCGGTGTCTTTTGGTTTAAATATCATTTTTTAGCCTTTCTGTTTCGTTTTAGCCCCTCAGTTTTAGTCCAAAGAACTATAATCTCAATTCCAATTTCTTTTAATTAATATGACATTTTTCAGTTCTCCCAATTACGCTGACATCAGTCGTTTCAGACTAATTTGGAACCGCTGACAGTATTCGTGTTATTAACCTTTTCACTGCCACATATTTCGGTAACCAGCAACCGCGACATTAAATTTTCCGACATCTACCCTTATTCTGCTGAATGCTGGTGTAGCTGGTAGTGAATCTGCATAGATAGGTATGGTCTGAAAACTAATTTTCAGTTTAAGGCAACCGTGTAAAGACATTTTAAGCAAAAATAGAAAAATGCAACTTATATTTTGGATAAAAATTCATTTTTAGCACGTTTTAATAGTTTAAAATCTATTGCAACACATTATAGCATGCTGTTTTCTAATGACCTTTATGGAGCTTTACATGACCCCACATTAAGACCAGAAATAACAAAAATAATAGGCATGTGCGTCTTGAAATATTTTGAACATTTTTCAATACATCAAATGTCTCCCACGATGCAATTTTTCATCAATCTTACTGAGGTCGCGGGTTCAAATCCGTTGGACGGCGATTATTTTTTTTATCTAAAACTCTTCCTTCGAAAGGAAAATAAAACCTGTATCCTGCATCGTAGATATACGATATTTAAAAACACCTCTAGCCTGACAAAGAGGCCTATGAGTAAAATTAAGTGGTCTTCACCCCCAATTTAGAGTAAAGCGCTGAAAAATACAGCAGTTAAAGAGTGACCATCAATAAATTTTATCAGAAATTATTTTTTAAGATGTTTCACATTCCCACATAGTATTGTATTAATTATGGAGAAAGCTAGAAAGTAAATCTTTTTAAAACATCTGTTCACCTTTAAATTTCAATGTCTTATCTGGGGGTCATCTGCATATATCATCTGGCTGGTAACCTTCACACAAAATAGATCACTTCTTAGTCATTTCTCTATCATATGTGACATTTTTGAAAAGTGTTTTTTTTTTTTGGTAAAAAGCAAAGAAAGAAAAGAAAAGCACCTGGTTTGTACAACCGTAAACCGTCGGTGCCTTCGACATCGTTATAAACGATTTTGGCTGTAGTGGTAGTAGTGGCAAAACTAGTAGTAGAAGTAGTAGCAATAATAATGAATATTGATAATAACAATAGTACATTAAAAACTTATATTCGAGTAAGTAGTGCCTATAGACTGCAGAAAGAACAAGAGACTTTGGTAAATTAGGTTGGTAGAAAACCGAGTAACCAGGTGTTTCATGGTGAACAAATAGTTCATGTTGAGGCAGTATTTTTGTGTAAGCCCTCTGAAATAATTCAAAGTGTAAGTACAGAGGCAACAGAAAGCCTCCTGAAATAACTATGTTAAATATAGACAGTGGAGGCTGATTTCTTCTGTTCATGTGTGATAAAACGATGGAGGAAGAAGTGATTTTTGTCTACATTATGATGAAACATACTAATCATGCAGCGAAAAGTAAATAATTGTGAAATTTTGTGATATTCATAAAAAGGAGCAATATTGTCACTAATTGATTGAGATCAATCGAGTACAATGAGATTAGAAAATAACATTGACTTTTCACAATCGTTGGTTGTGCCTAGCCATATTTACCAGAAAATTGTAAAACTGTTTCATGAGAAGGATAATGAATTTTAGTGTTAATAAATTGTTCAACACATTCATTAAAACAATATTGATTGTTTCATCTATAAAATATATTCATACTGCTCCCTGTAACAACAGTAATAGAATCTTACAGCTCTCAGACTGATGCTAGGCCGCAAGTAATGAAACTTCGTAAAGAGTTTCATTACAACGAAGATTAATAAAAGCTAAAAAGCACCTCTACATTCGTCTCACATTAACATCAACATATTAAAGATTATTAAAATGTAAAAGCACTACAACAAAAATTGTTAGTGGCATATGAATCTACCAATTTTAGTCTTTTTATGGCTCTGTATCGCTCGAGTCGAACCTTTGTCCTCCATGTTCTCATTGATTAAGACGCTTATCTAACTTAAGAACGCACGCAAATGTCAAGCACGTCATTTATTTTTCTCATCTCTTCCCATTTTTATCGCCCTTAGTTCATTCCACCTCTCTTGTCCTACTTTAACTGCTGCCATCTCTTAGCAAGGAGACATATCCATCAACGTTTCATTAATTTCGCTCCACTTTTTTCCCTCGCAACCCTTCTCCACTTCCCGCACTATCAATCTTCCGTTTCTTTTTTTGTAACAATGGTCGGTGGTTTCTTACAGCTACTGATCTTCGGTGTTTCTCTTGCACCCTTTCTCAGTGTATGTTTCTTGCAGTCTTTTGTTTCCAGGGCCTCGAGATGAAGTAGCAAAACGGAGCCCGGGCGACAAAAACAGCTCATCTGACAGAAATATCTCAACTTTACATTTCCTGCAATACAGCGAACGAGAGAAAAAGTCTAATTTACTTCTAAGCTGCTTGTATAAAATCTGTTAATTTTCCTTAGGGTCGTTAGTGGGGCACGAAAACACCATGTTTTGGTAATTGTTATTTCATACTAGCCGTGTGCTCCTATAAGACTCCTGCATAAAGCGATGAGGCGAAAGAGCGTGAAAAGCTGCAAGATCTGACAGTGGCCGGAGCACCGCAGCAGGGTCCCTAACGTTTCTACGAGGGTGGATTGGAAAATAACGCACAATAACATTTTAAAACAGTTTAATAGCTGTTCTTCATAAGTTGATGACAATAATATGCGCGCCATTTTTATTGTATAATTCACGCTTCTCCCGCTAGAGCTACACACTACATCTGAAGTGTAAGCTTCAAACTATATCTTGGCAAAATTTCAACATCCCAGCCGCAATACCAAGGCAAAAATATGTTCGATGTTTTCCGATCCATCCTCGTAGGTTGGGCATTCCACCCCTCAGATATCGCAGTCCTCACCGACAGGTTCAGCCAGATTCCTTGACATGGAAGAAAGAATTCTCTCCTCAAAGAACATCCGCTACACATACTAACAACGAATGGTCTATACTCTAACCCTTAAAAAGATCCCATAAGGTGCCACTAACATATTCATCTTTTTCAAAAGCAACTAGAATGCTATACATGTTTTTCAATGGCAGCAATATGTAGCTAAACGATTCATTTTAACACAAAATAGAGAACACATCAATAATTCATCTTTTAAACCTGTACCTCTCTATGCTAATGGCAGAAGTGTGTGTGTGTGTGTGTGTGTGTGTGTGTGTGTGTGCGTGTGTGTGTGTGTCTGAACATCACTAAAAAACGAAAACTCGGTTAAAAACCATCGTAAGCTGCCCTTACTATGCACAACTTTTCAAGTTTTTTTTTTTTTTTTATTTTTTTATTTTCTCAAAATGGTTCTAACGATTTACATTAAAATGCAACTTTTGTAATAATTAAACTTTTCTCAAATGGAAGGTCATTATTCACTTTTTATCTCTTGGTCATCAAAGAGAACGAATTTCAAGGCCTTCACATAGCGACCAGCTTTAAAAGTTTGACTATCGCCCAAAGCCCACTGTACTTCCATGTTCCCCTTGCACCCGCAAAAAAAAAAAAAAAAAAAAAAAAAAAAAAAAAAAAAAAAAAAAAAAAAATATAGTAACAGGATAACTTTTGCAAAATGTTTATTTGGACTAACCTGAAGATAGAAGAATAAGAGAGTTTGTAAGAGTAGAGAAAGTCATGTGAATGAAACACATCAGATTTTTTTATTTATGCAACTATGCACTAAAGAGGAAAATAGGAGAATTTATGTTTCAGCTTAACTTCAAGAAGGCACCATTAAATTCTGCGTACTCATAAACTAAACACCTTGTATCTATTATAGCTCTGCTAATCTTTGTCTGAAATATAGATTACTTGTAGTCTAAAGAGATCTTTTTATTGTGCTTGTTTTTTATTTCCCTAGGCTGTAAAGCTTTCTTTCTGCTCAGGAGAATACAAACTGCCATGTTCCTGCCACTCGTTTCTGACCACTCTCGAAAAAGGAAAGAAAGAAAGGGAAAAAAACTGGTGAAGTGGGGTCTCTTTCATTTGCTTTACTCTGGCAACTTTTCCGATTGTGAGTGAAAAGGTCAGAGCTGTCATACAGAAAGGTCAGGTTTCAGAAATACCTTGCATTGTTGTAAGGTGAGGGAATGCTTTTATTGCTGCAAATTATTCATAAGCTGCACACAGAAAATGTAAGGCTCGTGTTTGCCCTGGAAGTTGAGTCACGTGAGGAGCAACAAACAGGTCTACAGTCGCTGCAACTTTGCTCTCAGTATTTATTTCGAACTGTGGAAGTATTAGATTTGCTTAGTTCTGTTTAACCTCGATATATGAAGTAAGGTTCAAAGGTAAGTTCAACTGCTATAAATATTGAGGTACTGTAAAGTCAGTGACATAAATATAATTTTCTCCCACAAAATCTATTTGTACTTACAACAGGAAAGAGAATAGTAGTACTGCGTCAGTGTCAGCTGCCATTAAATTTTGTGTCTGCCAGAGTTAGTTTGTTCAGAAAAGCGGATAAAGGAAGTAAACTAAATTTGTGAAACCCAAAGCTATGTAAAGTCTTTAAGGAGTCTTCAGATCCAATTCAGGGCCTTCCCTTTCCATCGCTTATGTAAGAAACATCGGAAGTTAGCCAGGCATTGATCAGAAAAGTTCATACTACCCTTCACTTTAGTGGATTACTTGAATACAACCCTCGATACGCTCTTTTATATGCAACAGAAGGTTTACAGAAATAATACTTTCCCCGTAAGTCAGAAACTCAGAGGCAATTCTTGTAAATGCATTCTAAAGCCATACTTATATTATTAAAAAAACCGAGGGCATAGAGTGGAATATTTACAAACTACAAGGTTTCTACTCCCAAGTATTCAAACACACAGTGTATTTTTCTTATGCTTTGTGAACACTGCATTTTCCTCGCATCTCTAGTGCGAAACTTGAAATCAGAGAACTAAGGTAGAAGTTTTTGCTTTGAATATACGCTAACATCACAGTTCCATAAAAACAAATATTCTAGAGAATGGAACAAAAGTTTTTCTTTTTCCTGATGACATGAACAGTACGCTTTTTCACTTTGTGGCGTTTGTTTGGTTCTTGGATGTAAAAACAGACTACAAAGCTTCACACTCAGCATTATCCTGATACTACTGTTAACAGAAAGTTCTGAAACAGTGAATGTTTTTTAACATGCATTACCGCGTCATAAAGCATTCTCGAAAGTCGATGAATGCATTAATATATTAAATTGTGAGATTGGGAAAAAGGTTCTGTAGAGTGTGGGTAAAGATCCCTTTTACTATTTTTTTTTCATATGCAATTTTTTTTTTTTTTTTTTTTTTTTTTTTTTTGCAATGTATGTATTTCGAACCTGTGACATGTACTGACAGAAGCAAGGCCAGTAAGTTACCGTCCCTCTTCTGACACCAAAAGTGGAAAACAACCATATCAGCCTTAGTCTTCATGATATATCATGGAAAAACAATAATTGTTCATTCTAAACAAAGCAAAATCTCTTATGCTGTATTCTTAGACCCAGTGATATGTATTCTGTTTGATGTCTCTGATGTGGATTGTCTTTTAGATAGGTTTAGACGTCAGATTTTAGATTTTGTTGCTCTAGGAATATTTTGGGCTAGCTGCCATGGTTCTTCACGTCTTATTCTATATTGGGCGTGAAAAATCTCAGAGGCATCTTTATCAGCTTGAAGCTGTAAATATTCCATACGGGACCAACATTTTTATTTAATTTCCGAAAGAAGCCATGCTAAGCATTTTACGTCCGAAGAAAACAAAAGCATCGCCCTCCACTGGGTTGGAACCCGCGACCTCAAATTTCACCGGAAATATGTTTTGAGGTCCCCTGAATTCAAAACAAAAGATTCTTAGAGAAAGTTTCGTGTGTGTGTGTGTGTGTGTCTGTCTGTCTGTCTGTGAACAATGTGCCTCAAAAAACGAAAAGTTGGTTAAGAACCAAAGCTGGAATTTAAGTTTAATATCTTTCAAGCATGCGACACAAAGATTTTGAAGAAAATTCCTTCAACCTAAGCTACCTTTTATATGGAAAAATTTTCGAAAATTTTAATTTTCTTAAAATGGCTCTATTTTGATTAAAATGCCACATGTTTCAGATATTTTTATGGCACATGAAACGTATATCTTGAATTTTCTCGCTATAGCTCATGTAGTTGTTTTATCTTGATGACTGGCAAACTATGAGAGATAGACCAAATCTTACTGTACAAAAAAATGTAGATCTCTTTAAGTATACAATTTTTGTCCAAACGCATTTTTTGTGGAGTGAACCATTTTGAGGATATTCCTTTCTATTGTGCGAGTTCTGTAATACGTATGATTTTCTCAAATGGAAGGTCATTATTCATTTTCTTATTTCTTGGACGAGTAAAGAGAACGGAATTTTAAAGCTTTCATTTAGCTACCAGCTATAAAAGATTTGACTATCGCTCAAAGCCTTCCAATACTCTCGTTACACCTAGAAGAAAATTACCAATAAGATTTGTACAAATGTTTATCTCACGAAAAAGGTAGAGGAATAAGAGTTTCTTAGAACAGATAGTACAAGAGTAGGGAAAGTCATGTGAGTGCAATACATCAGATTTTTCTGTATACTGCCTCAATGGCGTTGTTATGAAACGAACTGCTGGAGGGATTTAGAGATGAAGCCCAGTAAATCACAGTAATGGTTGTTCCTGGTAGCCTCCATATTTTAGTGAGCTACAAACATTGGCCAGGCGTTACAATTCATATTCGTTAAGAGCTCTTCTGCTGAGGCACTTGTACTCAATTTATGTTGAAGGTGAATTGTAGGGGCTGAAGCGCGTTACATTTTCGTTTTTCAAATTACTACCATGCTTGTTCTAATGGTTATGAAAAATGTAGCTGAAATATAGAGACGAATCAGTTGAACTTAGCCATTGAAGTCATGTCTTGAACCATCCAGGGGGAGATTTAAGGGGAGGAAAGAATAAAAGAGTTCACCCACTCCATTTTTTGACGAACAGACCGTGAGTGTTGACCTCATGAGGAAGTTGACATAATCTTGCTCATCTGCGTCTAGGGGTGTGCAAAACTAATGACAGCATGACTATATGGACATCCCGATAAGACCTAATTCGAAATTTAACGTGTAATAAGCAGTTCTATTAACTAAGTTTGAATAAACCATACTCGTAGAAGTGATATACATGGAGTATTGCATTCTTGTTGGTTAGAACGCTTGTATTATTTTCTATATTAAGCCGGTGTCCTACGGTCCAAAGTTTTTGACCAAACTTTTTGCATTCAATTGAATTTTACACAAAAGAAACAGTGTCTGTCACACTATGATTAATTTTGGTCCAATAAAAATGAAGTTCGTGTAGCAAGCGAGGTAAATAAACATGGCGGATGCAAATATTAATTTAGCGATTGCTATATTAAGTATAAGTTTGGGATATACTTTTACGAGCTTCAGTAGGAAGAAAAGATGTTTTAGAAGTAAAAGACATTGGTGGACACAGTAATGAGAACAGGGCACGGGCCAACCTATATTGGGTCTACTACAAAACGAATAGAGGTTAGAGGACCCGGAAAACAATCGCAATTTTCTACAAATTGGCGAAGATTTATTTCTCAACCTTTTACATCGTGTCGAAGGCAAAATTGTGCACCAGAATATAAATATGAGACAATCACGAAAAAGATAAGTAATAGTGTGGATGGACAGGAGATTTGAACATATTTCATAACATAAAATGTAAACATACTGTTGACTGGATTTCTTATTATTTATGAAACATAGCTATGTAATAACTACCTCAATAATATATGTTAATGGTCATGAAAAATCGTTAATGAATCTTGCAGAAAACATTGAACGTTTTGTTAAAATACCCATTGCATTAAAAGTGCCACGAGCTGTGCTGACTACATGTTGCCTGCGGAGTCCGCCATATTTTTACGTTACAGACGCTGATTGGGTACGTTCAAGTTGTTGGATGAAAAAATTAGTTGCAATTCAATCGCATTGTATACAAACAGTTTGGATACAAAAAATAAGATGAAGAAACTAGTCATTTGACATTTTTATCTCAAAAAACACGACGCAAAATCACATACCTGTGAATAATAAACACATGTCTTTGCTTTCTTTTGAAAGCATCACATTTAAGCATGATCAGTAACAAATATCCGTTGTTTTTAAAAATGTGAAAATCGAAATATATTATGATATATTTTGTTTTCCTTTGTTCAATTGCATCCTTTCATTTCTAAATATGCAATCAATTTATTTTTTTTTTAAATATAGTAATTATGTCAGTTGGAATCGGTATATGTAGTTTTTTCTTAACGTTTTTAGTTGAATTAATACAAGGTGCATAATAATATGTAGAGTTATGTCAACATATACGTTTTACTAGTTACTATTGATCATTAAATATTGTCCTGGACAATCAGCACATCAGGTTTGAGATATTTGTAAATCTGAGGACAGAAATAAAATGGACGAACAGACCTCACCTGACAAACTAATTCACAATTAAAAGTATCTCACAAGTTAACTTCTAAACTGGCTTATTGTATCAAATTTTCCACTATGTAGTGTCCTTAAATTTGTTCTCTTTGTCCATTCAATGAATTTATATTCCCTATTTGTCAGAACTTTGCAATTCTTTTCGGAAATTGAAAGTTATTATTAACTTTTTAATAATCCTGCAAGGAGAAAGGAATTTTAAACTTTCATAACAATTTCCAAGAGTAGCTGGTACAAGAGTGACTAGAGAAAGTCATGTGCAAGACATCAGAATGATATTATATTAATAAAAACTCACCGAAATTAAAGTATGCAGTGCAGGCTATGCCATGAAGTTAAATAATGGATCGTACAAAGGTCTGCAACAAGTTTCACCCCGAGATGTATTTGGGTCACACACAGTCGTCCTCGAAGTCAGCAAGCGCAACAGCAGGGCAGTAAAACGCTGCAGCATCTCTCAAGCAAATAACAGAACACTTGTCGGCGTAGCACCGAACTTGTTTACTACCTGTGCTTCTATAAACACGCACTCCCAGCTTTGCATGACATTTGAGACTTCAGATGTGTGTGTGTGTGCTTTCGCCTTAGCCTGGGCGTAAAACTCTATCACATGTATGCGCTTTCCTCGCGAATTATACCTACACAATGTTCATGTAACATAAACATAACGACGTCTGGTATTATTCACAATGACAAGTCTGATATGTGCAATAGCATGACTTCCTCTTCTCAAACCAAGATGAGTTTGGATTTCAAACCCCATGATTATTTGCACACAGTACTCACACCAGCGGTGCACAATGGCAGTTGCACCCTGACCTGCACCCGTTGAGGAGCAAATCTTGCTCACTCCTGTAACTATCCCAAACTCAATTACAAAACCCCACATCCCGCCATTACAGTGGTTAAGCCCTGACAAGGGCAGGTAAACCTAAGACATACATCGGGCTGTCCTCGGCTTGCCAGCTTACCTCAGCTTTAGCCACGAACTACTCTTAAAAACGCATATAGATTTATCTACTTCTCGTTAATCGAGATAAACGTTTGCAGAAATGGTTTTATTTTATTTACTTTTAGTTATAATTGGAACGGGAGAATGCAGCAGGCTTAAATTTTACTATTAAGAGCTAGTTGCTATGTTATACCTTTCCACGATTAGAGATGTATTGTGTACCTTCACGAGATCTAAATTTTTCCATTATAATATTTTGTGTTTTCTTTTACTGTTTACTAATTATCAAAAGTTATCCAGGATGAAGAGGACTTTAGATTCTATTCCCAACAAATTCAAGGCATACACTTCATTCGTCATGAAATATCTTAAACAAATAGTATTATAGTCAAAATCGATAGATATTTTGCTAATTAAATAACTAAATAATGGGACATGGCAATAAAAGCCTAGTGAAAGTTTAAGATAAACTTCAATTTGTAGGAAAGATTAAATTTTGTTTCTGAATTATTCCTGCCTTATTTTTTTGTATTTATTGTTTTTTACGTTTTCTTTCTCATATTGCTTGTATAAAATATGCTTTTTATGATATAATGTACATTAGTAAACACGTGTTCAATGTGCTTGGGCTTTTATGTCTACTTGTGAACTCGTTGAACGCAATCCAATCTAATTTTACTCAAAATCCATGTTTCAGGATAAGAGAAACCATAGATAACGCATTATAACTAAGATACGAACTCGGAACCGCTATCCCCATTCCACAGTGGTAGTCTAATGTGTGCTAATATATTTCTTTTCATTCCTTTCATATCAGACATTTCAAAAGAGCATGCTGACTCCTGTAATCGTATAATAAAGGGTAGTTTCCTCCCAGCGTGCATTTACTTGCCCCTTTAATGCGAAATGACGCTTTTGACACTAACTTTATTGCTGGAGATAGCGAGGATTTTCTTGAAAATGTTTTTGTGTCACTTTCCGTTAAAACCTTCTGTCGCTGCAATAATTTTCTGCTTTCTGTGATCTCTGGCCTCTGAGCGTCTGTCAGAGTAGAGAAGTTGGCAACACCTGCACTTTTAACCTCGAATCCCGGCAACGAAAAAGGTCTGGCATCTTTCACATCCCAAAATGTTCACATTTGGCACGCGCAGCGAAAAAACTCGCCTTTCTTTCCAATTCCAAAAGGACATTACTTTTTATCTCAATGTTTATGACTGTATCTGAAGACATTTCATAGCTAACATATAAAAAATTCATGAGGAGGATTCCAATATAATATTTTATGATTCACCAGAGCACTTTTATCGCACTGTATAAAGAGGATATCTAACATTTCAAGTCATGTAGTTCCTTCCCGTGTGTGTAGTTGTCACCATATTTCAACCTTATACCGCAGTCCTTTAAAAAGTCTATTGTGTTACTAAACAACAGCGTTGTCGACTAGCTTGAGTGTGTCTCAGCTGCTTAATAATAAGTCCAGGTACCTTTTCAGTCATTTTATTTCTCTTCTAAAACTGAATGAAATAAGACAGTTCCACAGCGTGTACCGGAAGTAACTAGGTATTATTAGATGACTTAAGTTTTTAATATTGGTGGAATAATATTGAAAATCCATAAACATACACAATATTAAATTCGATAGTGATTTTTCATACCATTTAGTACTGACCGTGACGGGAGAGGCGCTACACTCAACAATAACAAAGATGGCCGATCGCCTTACAGTAAGATACCTCATGAATGGCCTGCAAGAAGTCCAGATCTGACAGCCTGTGACTGTTTTTTATAGGGTGGGAAAAGGGGAGGTGTACCGGACGAAATCTCACACAGTTGACGAATCCTAAGCACGGATTCCGAAATTTTTTAAGCAACATTTACTTTCGCCCAGGAAGCTCTAACCAGTACCAGTACCTAAATCGAAATTTAATGGAATTTTAAGATATGCAATCATATTCCCATATAACAGTGTGGATATTGTACTAATTTCAAATAAATAACTCTTCAAACATAAACGTTATACAATTTTAATACCTAGTTACTTCCCATCCACCTGTATTTTATGTCAAACACAAACTACAACTAACAGCTGTTCTCTCTTATGGTAACTTTGACAACAAACGCTAATACTGCTCGATTTTTTACAACAAAAATTCCAATGATTCACTGATCCAACACTCACTCGAAATGTGCTTCAACACTTAAAAATTACTAATCTGCTCGACACGTAGATACTCGCGTCAAAAACTGGCTTCTTTCGACCTCCCGACTCGCTTTTATAGGCCAAGCGAATTACCGGCGAATTTTCTGGAAAATACAGCTTTTCTCGAAAATTTTCATAAATAAGCACAGTACGTGAACACCTTCTACGACGACGACGACATACTGGCAGGCTGTGGTTCAGCCCGACGATATTTTTCTGCGTACCTACCCTTGATAGGGTTTAACCGCAGGTAGAATTTTTGGTAAAGGGTGGTTAAGGGTGTTGTTTTTAAATTTAGGTTATGGCTTAAATAATAAGGAGGCTAATTTGCCCCTTAGCTGATGACTCACAGAACTCAGCAATGTTTGCATTCTGTGGAGATAAAGAGAGTTTAAACATTTTGTAAGATCTTTCGATCTTTTTAAATTTTGAATTTTGATGGTGGGTTGAATTTTTGAACCGAATAGCTCTTTATTGGGATTATTTGTAGTTTAGCTTTTGCTGCTGATGGGTAAACTACTTTGTTACGGGATATACCCGCAAGCCATACGGGGAACCCTGTACGACCTGAAGCGGCGTGTAGTGGGGTCATAATCGCCTAGAGATCTAACCAGGACGCTTTGGTGGTTGGGTAATTTGGCGTACAATTTTGCTGCCCGGCGCCTAATTTCATCCTCCACGTATGGAAGAGATGAGGCTTCGTGAAGTAGTCTCACGGGGAAGGATAAAGGGACAGAGTAGATGGACCGAAGTCCTCTGTTCTGCGCCCTCTGGAGCCACAGAAGCCAACTACCCGCTGCCATGCCCCACACTTCACAGGCGTAAAGCATGAGGGGGATAATCAGGGCTCTGAATAGGTGTAGTTTCAGGCGGACTGGCATCTCGGATTTCAGCATAGGGTACAGTGAGGCAATAGCCCCCTGCGACCGCACTGATAGGTCTCTGATATGACTTCGAAATGTTAGACTTTTGTCTAATTTAACTCCCAAGTAGGTGATGGTGTCTCTCCACTGGATCCTTTGACCCCGAAGTTGGAAGGTGGGGCAGTCTGCAGGTGTGGGACGTCTCGTGAACAGGATGGCAGTGCTCTTGTCTGGATTAACAGACATTCTCCATCGTCGGCACCAGTCTTGGACTAGGCGGAGGTGTCTTTGAATAGGGTTGAAGGCTCTGTGGATGTTTCTGTTGGTGCAGTATAGTAGTACGTCATCTGCATATTGCGCTAGATTGACCTGTGGTTCAGTTGGAAAATCTGCCATGTAGACACTGAAGAGAGTAGGGGACAAAACAGAGCCCTCGGGGACTCCGCCTCTTATTGGCCTAATTCTGGAGGTTCGTCCAGCAACTGTGACTATGAGGGTCCGGTGTCGGAGGAAACTGTGTAGGATGTGAATGAGTTGTGTGGGTAGCCCCAGGTGAATCAGTTTATGAAGTAGCCCTGTGTGCCAGGTGGTTGAGAAGGCCTTTTCCACATCCAGAGATACCGCAGCGGTGAATGCGCGTTCCTGGAAACCCAGGGCAGCAGCCTCCACCACACGCAGCAGTTGCTGAGGTGTAGAGTGCCCAGGTCGAAAGCCGAACTGATGTTCTGGGATGGCTTGTATGTTTGTGAGTAGAGGGGATAATCGGGTTAGGATCATCCTCTCTAGAACTTTCGAGAGGATGGACAGAAGGCTTATGGATCTGTAGTTGGAGGGGTGTACCGGGTCTTTCCCAGGCTTCAAGATGCATATCACCCGAGCCTCTCTCCACTCGCGTGGAAAGTGACCCAGGGTAAGGCACATATTGAAAACTCTAGTTAGGAAGAGCACGGCGTTGAAGGGAAGGTGACGAAGCATGAGGGGAGTTAGTCCGTCAGGTCCCGCCGCCTTTTTGATTTTGAGGCGTTTTAGTGCGCCATGGGTTTCGCTGGGACGTATCACCGGTAGTCGTTCCGCATCCTCCGGCGGACGTCGTAAGAATCGACGTACTTCTTGGCGGGTACGTTCTGAGAATCTATAATCCTGGGGGTCGTCTCTGGGACACATGGTCCGCTCTAGATAGTCAGCGAACACGTTGGCTTTGGCTTCAGGCTCGTATGCCAGGCCTCGGGTGCCCTGAATTGGCGAGTTGTATTGGCCACGACGGTTTCGAAGGCATCTGGCGATCTTCCACACGTCCCCACTTTCAGTGTCCAGGCTGGCCATCTTGCTCTCCCACGCTTTCACTCGGTGCTCACGCAGTCGAGCCCCGACCAGTCGGCGCAGTCGCCGTAATAGGGCTCTGTTGTGGGGTGTGCGATGCCTTTGATAGAGTCTTCGTGCCGCCCAGGACCGACGGATAAGGAGGATTATGTCAAGTGGGAGGACGTCTGGGTGTAAGGGAGCTGGAGCTCGGATTGTCAGGTTTTGGGCAGTTCTTGTCACGATGGATGTGAATGAAGAAACTGCCGCTTCAAGAGTTGGGATGTCGTTGATTCTGGGGTTAGGTGGGATGGAGGTACGAAGGCAGTTACGGACACCTTCCCAGTCCGTTTCCCGAGTGTAATTTGAGCTGTCGTGACTGGCAATCCGGGTATTGATTTCTGCCAGTACTGGGTTGTGGTCTGATTGGAGAGCATTTATTGATGTCAATGTGAGATGAAATGGGAAATGCTTTATGATCGCAAAGTCTATGACAGAGGGTAGTCCTAGACCATGCGGGTGATGTGTGGGTTGCCACGGGCCCTCCACCCTTAGTTCGGGGTCCGCGTCGATGAGGCGGATGATGGAATTGCCTCGGGCGTCCGCCCTTCGACCACAGTGCCAGCGTTGGTGTTTGGCGTTGAAGTCCCCAGCTAGGATGACGTTGGGATAAAGGGCTAGGATGGAATGGTAGTCATTAGGGACAAACTGCCTTCGTGGAGGGTGATATACTGAGACTATCAGTATCTCTGTGCCGTCAAGGTTCAGAGTGATAGCCGTGGCCTCTAGTGTTTGAAGGGGTGGGAGCTGGATTGGGCGATGGACTACGTTTTGCCTTACGAACACCGCCGTTCCGCCTCCAGGACGACCTTGACGATCAGTTCTGTGGCAAACGTAGCCCGGTAAACGGAAGCGAGCATTTGGGCGTAGGTGGGTTTCGCTAACTAGAATAGCGTCTAGGGCATAAGTACGGGCAAAGTGGGATAACTCCCCCGCCTGGCCAGCCAATCCGCACGCGTTCCAAAACGCGAACCGAAATGAGGTGCTTGGCCTAGTTTGTCTGGCCATTTTCGGTGTTTTGAAGTACGGAGGTTAGGAGGGCGAGCCCCTCCATTACAATGAGCGTCTTGGCTGTTGAGTCGCTCGCAGAGCTATATCTCACGATGAGATCGCAAATCCTTTGCCCATGGGTCTGCAAAACTAGCTGCGCCCATTTGAGCAGGTCAGTGAGCTGAAAGGTAGGGGATGAGGGGGTGTTGTTTGTGGAAGGAGGGGGTGCTGGTGTCTCCTCGGTTCTAGCCACCTCGGCTCTAGCCTCCTCCTGATGTTGTCGGATGGTGGAAACATCCCTTGCTTCGACCACTCTGGGTGCTCGTTTGGGCTTCCGGGGTTTTCTCTCCCTCTGCGGCCTTGGGATTGTTTGTGGGGGAGGTTTATTTTGGGGCTGATGTTGTGTATTGTGTGATGGTTGCTGGTGTTGTTCTCGAGTCCATGGATTACCCGAGGTGCGTTGGTTCGTTTGAGCCTGCGAAACTCTAGGGGTGTTGGCTAATTGGGGTTTAGGGGCCTGGTAATTGGAGGTGGAAGGTCTCACTTGGTCTCCTCTGACGGGAGTCGGACCTTGAGGTATCTGTGGTCTCCTGGAGGCGATCACTCTCTTCCTCGCAGGGCAACCTCCATAGCAGGCCACATGTTTGCCCTTGCAGTTTGCGCAGGTGGGATCATCTGTGATCTGTCTAGGGCAGGATTCTTTGTGGTGCGCATCACCACAGCGAAGACATCTAAGGTTTCTGCGGCAGAAATGGCTCGAATGGTTGAAGCCAAGACACCGGTAGCATTGTGGGGGCCCAAAAGAACTCCTCACAGCTTCCACCTTCACCCTGAGGTAGCACAGAGACGTGACTCCGTCGATTTTCATCTCCGGATCACACGCCCTCTCCACCACAACCAGGAAAAGAGGAATTGGTCTCTTGGCTTCCCCGTTCTCGCCCGGTTTGGTAAGTTGCTTTACCAGTCGAGGGGTGATGCCTTTGCGTCTGAGCTCTTCCTCGATATCGCCCACGGGCGTATCTAATGGAAGACCTCTGATGACACGGCGGATGTCTCGAGTTTTATCGAGACCAAACGTAAAGTGTGGGAGATTTTTCTTGTCAAGGACAGATAGGAGGGTGTTATAGTCCCTCACATGGTTCGTCTGAAAGACATAGCGGCTTTTCCTCCTCGTCACCGAGCACGACCCCGAAAGTGTTGGCATGACTTCTTTTAAGAAGCCCACCATACCCCTGAAATCGTCTACAATGATAGGCGGAATATGCCGCTTGTCTGATTTTTCAGTTGGTTCACCAGTTTGCTCGTCAGTCGAGATAGTTGATGTGTTCTGTTGGCGCTTCTTCCGACGGTTGACCACCTCCCGAAATTGTGCCTCGTCCACCTC
Source organism: Tenodera sinensis (assembly GCA_030765045.1). NCBI lineage: Eukaryota > Metazoa > Arthropoda > Insecta > Mantodea > Mantidae > Tenodera > Tenodera sinensis. The sequence continues at coordinate 40,236,009 of CM060965.1, forward strand.
GGTAGAGATGTCAGAGGAGCTTGCCTCGTCTTCGTCCATCCTGGACGTTTCAGACTGGATGACGGTCTCGTCTGTGTTGGATTCCGCATCTGAATCCTCGCGGGAGCTGTCAGAGTTTGCCTCTGAGGTTCGGCCTAAACGTGAATTTGATTCGCGTTTAGCGCCTTGGTTGGACGTATATCCGGTTAATGCCAAACGTTTGGCGTTGCCATTTCCGCCTTGTATGGGCTTTCGGCGTCGCCGGTTGACTGTCTCCTGAGGTGAGCTTGCGGAGACGTTATTGTTTGCGCCAGATGTGCTGGGCATTGCTGAGTTCTCGTTTTCGAGTCTGGTTTTGCTGTTTTTAGCAGTGGGATTTGGTTTTGTAGACATAATATTGTCGGGCTGACCACTTACCTTCAGCAGCGGTTGCTAAGAAGCGCTGCCAACAGAGGACCGAACACCCAAAAAGGATGCGCCTATATCCACCCGAAGGTGTTGGCTCTAGCCTTGTTGACAAACCGCTACTGCTTGTTAGTCGGGACCTTGCTCGCAGTATATTGGAGTCCAATACCGATGCTTGATACAAGCACCAATCAGGCACTCCAATGCAAAGTCCAATCTCGACAGATGTTGCCGCTCCGGGAAAGCAGTCTTCGGTAAGCTCTAAAGTTTGCTTTCCAAACCTCTTATAGAGCCACCCTACGATGACTTTGGCTAATGTATTAGCCCGAAGTACGAAGCCTGTGCACCACCGGCATGCGCACTCCACCTTCTTGCGTGATCTCCTGCTCCGTGGGGGATGGCTGAAAATTCCGTCTTTCCACCAGTGACAAGCAAAACACGTCCGCTCTGGTCGAACGACGACGTGAGAATCATGAACACCTTCTAGAATTGCCTGGAATCGCTTTGTTTTTTCGCACTCACTATCGTCTTTTTTTAGCCGCTCCAATGTCGCTGGGTCGCGTATTGACAAGCAGTGGTGTGAGGTACCTAAAATCAAATTTCAAATCAGGTGGAAACTGCCGGCCAGCGTAATAATAGTAACAATGTGCCAAACAAACCCCTAAGTCAAATTCTTTTTAGCTTAAAGCTGGAAATAAGCTTTATGTTTTTGTTGATAATAAGTCTTAAAACTTAATTCAATATCGTTATTTCAAGCTACCATAACGTATTGTAAACAGATGTGATTTGTATATACTCTTAAATAAATAAATGTGAAATGAGCTGTAAATTATAAAGCAATTTCAACAATGCTCTTTATAAATGGCGTAAAAACCTAATTTTAAGTTGTTAAAACAATTAAATCATTCAATGCAATTTGTTTATTGAAGTAGTAGGGAGTTGTAAGGTAGCCCATATCTTTCACTGTGTTCTAGTTTAGTCTAAAGAGGTCAAGGGTAGAAAACAGCAATTAGGATATGCAGGTTTCCCTTAAAATGTGCTTAAACTTTAAAGTATTTTACGACTACTTATTCACTCCTTAAAAACTTGCCATGTTGGCAATGTGATTCCTGAAGTTGTGTTCGTTGAGAAGCAAGCAGGTTTTATGATGTATGGCGTTTCATGCTCAATCGGTACACATCCTTTGTAATTTTAGGATTTTTCTATGGTCTTTGACACCCTAATCCACCTCTGCCACTAGTTACGTCTATAAAAGAAGGCCCGTAAACAGAAAAGCATTCCTGTTGGCCCTGATCTTTTCCTTGGGCGTAGCCATGGCAACAGCATCCGGCGGTAGTATTGCACCCTCTCACCCCGTTCTCCCCTTGAACTCTGGCAAGCAAAGGTCACAGGGCGGACCGACAATGTCTGGAAAACGCGATTTTCCATTGCACGCATCAAAGTAACGGCGCAATATTATCGACTTGTGCGTTACTCTAGCATGCTTCAAGCTCGTATCTCTTAATTTTCAGTTTCTGTGTACAAAAATGAGTACAGTAATTTGTTGCTTTGACGCATAAACCGTCCTATGTAAATTATATAATTTAATTTTGAAAATATCCTTACTTATCTTTTACTGTTGTCTTATTAACCTTGAAGTAGATTTCATATCAAGATTAATATCATCACCTGCTCAATAATTCAGGAAAACAGAATTTCAATTTTAATCGCACATGTTGCCAGAAAGTATTTTGTATGCAACGCGGACAAATATGAGGTAACTTTAAAGTTACGGCGCTCTATTCTAAATTCACACATGGCATTGTTACAACTATGTAAGACTTGATAGAAATACTTGGCTCACACTCATAGTCAATTGACTTAAAAACATTTACAATTTTTTTCGAGATGGATATTAAGATAGGGTAAGTTCGGAATTATTTCTATACAATGTTCTATATTTCTTATAGTTTATTTATTTATTTGAAATATATTTTAAATAAGTAGAACCGCAGGTTTTCTCGGCTCTTGAGTTAACTGCGGAGAGTATTCTTTATCGTTCCTTCTCCTTCCCCTCCCCTTTCTCTCTCACTCTCTCTCACTCACTTGCCCCCTGTGTGGTTTTTTGTAATCTATCATATGTATTTGTCTTTCCAATGCAAGTTCACCATCAGCTCATTTCTATAACTTGTTCGTGGGTTATGGGTAGCGCATCGTCGCTGCCTGGAGTCTGATCCTCATCTTTCTAGAATCGTGATTGAGTTGTGCTTTAGTACGTTAATTTGCGCGGAGCGCTTTCTTAGGAAGTTTTCCCATATCTTGATAGTCGTAACTCGCTTTGGCCTTCACGTTTTTACAGCATTTTTTGTTCTTATTCCATATTTTGTATGTCAGCTCTCTTTACGGGCTCATAATCATTAGCTGGAAGTCCAAAAGTGATTAATATTTACCATTCAAAATGTAAATTTTTAACTACACGCTGTTGAACACGCTTTTATAATCCTATTCCTCTTAAGTGTATTTAGGGACAATTGTAATCAAACCTGCAGCAAAACGAGGATTAGAAAATGAAGATCTGAAATGTAAGGGAAAATACTTTAGGAGGCGAATTTGTAACCCGACTTATCTGATATATTGATCATGATGCAAAAATATATTTGTATATTTTGTGTGGAACTAGAGAAAAAGTTACCCTTGAAAAAATATAAAGACGTGCATTCACATTCCCCCCTTCCCCTTGCAAATGAGGCAGGCTCCTGTACCACTTGCATCATTAATCTCCATCATCTTCATGCACCAAGTCTGAGCCACAATATTCTGTCTAACGAGCTTGGCCCCTCTTTTGATATATTGCTCAATACTCCACATAGATTTTAACCACGACTGTAATTTCAACGAAAGTTTTTCACATATTCACCTTCTCTTCTACGTATCCAGTACATAATTTTAAATTCATGTTTTGAAGCCCCCGTCTGTGCAGAACAAGTATAATGTTTTCAATAACTTGGCTTTTTTTCTAATTATGCTGTCCAAAGACTGACAGACAGGCACACGCATAGACAGACAGACAGACAGACAGACAGACAGACAGACAGACACACACACACACACACACACACACACACACACACTTATTTCTAAAAATACTTTTTTCTTGGATCCAGGGGGCCTCAAAACATATATTTCCGGTGAAATCTCGACATAGACTTATTGGGTGGAATACAATACTTTACTAAACGTAGTAGAGATAGTAAAAACGTAAAGTCGACTGAAAACAAAGTTGGTATTTAAGTTTAATGACTCAAGGATGCGGTACGAAGATTTCGAAGAAAATTACTCCACCCTAGACCATTTTCCTGAAACTGGCTCTAACGATTTTGATTAAAATGTCATATGTTCAACATATTTTTATGACAAATGAAATGTATATCTCGAATTTTCTGGCTATAGTCCCTGTAGTGGTATTTACTCTGGACGAATTTTGCATAACTGGTAAACCGTTAGAGATAGACCAAATCACACTGTACAAAAAATGTAGATTTTGCTAAAATACACGATTTATGTGTGAATAAATTTTCTTGTACGGTGAACCATTTCGGAGATATTCCTTTTTTTTTTTTTTTTTTTTTTTTTTTTTTTTTTTTTCGTGTGTGTGAGTTTTGTAATGCTTATACTTTCCATAAATGAAAGATCGTTATTCAGCTTTTTATATCATAGGCGTGCAAAGAGAACGGAATTTGAAAGCTTTAAAACATTTGAATATAACTCAAAGTCTACTGTATTCTTCTATTCCCCTTGCGCTTACAAGAAAATTAGTAATATGATAATTCCTACAAATGGTTATTTCGACTAACATGAAGATAGAGGAATAGGAGTTTGTAAGAATAGTTTGTACAAGAGTAGAAACAGTTATGTGAGTGCAACATATCAGATTTTTAAAGTTTGCTAACTTACATATAAACGTAAGATGGTTCCTTTGCGTTTCCGTGGTTTTGAAACCGACATGTCTTTTAATTGCGGTTTACATCGCTGGTTGTGTACGTTTAAACCCGCATTGTTTGGAAGAGAGAGGGTGAAACGGACAGGAGTACGGGGAAGCTGTTTAAAGATTGCGTTCAACACTAACTCGCGAGAATGAATACAACTGTTTTTTCTCCAAAACCACCTTTTCTCGAAACTTCTCGCAAAGAAGCGCGTGGACACCTTCTGGGTCTGCGTGCAATCACAATTATGTTCAGAAACAGACACGTGGATACTTTTATAACTTTTCTTCTATTTATTTAGGGAGTCTCAACACAGGTATAGTTTGTAGAAACTATAACTCCTATAAAAATAAAGAATAATCGCTAGAATGACTTATGTGAACGTAACACATCAACATTCTTTTGTCTCCTTATGTTATTCCATGTGTCGGGGAATAGTACACTGTCTATGCACATATCCCGATATCTTGTGCTAATGAGTGATTTGGTTATTCAACTGTCTAATTCGTCTGTTTCAATACCCACATTTCAAAAGGCGCACAACTGCTATTAATATGAAAAGTTAACTTAAAGGAGCTTTTAATCTCACATCTTGAGCCCTTACACTGAAAATTTACGTTTAAGGTTTAACACAAGCATAGGAACTGCAATTAATTCTGTACATTAATGTTTTTCCTTGTTGCTAATGGCTAATTAAAGTCCATTTAAATGTTCCCGTATGCATGAAAATCCCATTAAAACTAAAGTTTCTTCTGCTGCAGTAAAATTACTTCCACGTGCTGCCTCTAGGAAGAGCATTTATGCGATGATATGCGTAATCAGTGCCTAATTAAGTTCATATGATGAAACATTTATTATCGCCCGGCTGCTGCGTCCTCCAGCCGCAGACAAAGCCACAGGGAAGTGCAGAATGGGGATGGTGGGAATCAGCGCGGGTGAGGCGATTAATTGATGTTTTACGGACTCTCAGGATAGCTACTTAGTTGACCAGGCCTCCCAGCGGGGGAAAATCCTCGCATCGGTACCGAGGATCAAACCCTAGGCCCTTGCACCAGATGTAGGCAGCGCTGTCATTGCACGGGTCAGTCGTGGATTAAACATGGTTCCCTTAAAATAGAAGGGCTGGGTGACTTGCGGTTGAAACTTGGTGAATATATAAAACAAACTTAATTCCATTATAATTCAATAACAGCAAATTAATAAAGCATAGTAAACCAGATTATGACTTATATTTGAGCACTGAACTGATATTTTGCTTTATTCTTCTTCTTCCTTCCAAGTATTAGACCACAAGGCCTACTATGAACTCACATTTGTATTTTCAGCCCAGATGAATTTAGTAAAACAATTTCTGCACAATTTTATCTCGATTAACATGCAGTAAGTGGAAGGATACGCGTTTGTAAGAATAATTTGTACAAGACTGCCAACCAATGGCATTCCCAAACCCGTATAAAAAAGGAAGGAGAGGAGTAACATCCTGACCCCCCAAAAAAAAAAAAAAAAAAAAAAAAAAAAACTGGATTCAGCTACCTCCGACTCAGTACCCAGTGAGGGTCTCTAGCCAGGGTTACGGTGAAAACCTCAATGAAAACTTAGGTGGAGGATTTCTTCGGAATGGCTAAGTTAACGGGAGAGGTACCCTTCCCTTTGGGGTAATAAACGAGGTTGCAGGTCCAGGGACATTAAGCTGGCAGCCCCAACACTGGACTAACCCATCAACAGGCTCGTAAATTGTTATGAGGGTATAGCTGTTACTGATCATTCTCAGCAAATTAAGCCAGATAGATATAATGGCGACGACCATGGTAAAAACAGACACTAGTGTACAAACCAACTTCACAGAAGTGTTACACAGGCATGAGTAAAATCGGGTCAAAAGGGTAAGTCCAGTGAAACGCGTTCTTGTCTCACTCCACCGGCCATCCCTCCCTTAACTGTTGTACAGTTTCCGACACGCCTCATTCCATAGCGAGTATGGCTTCGTCGGAACGTCTGTTTCGCGAAGAGTGGTAGAGATAATTCGTAACAAGTTACATAAACAGGGAAGGCAAATGTAAATATCTTATATGCAGATTTCAATTTGCTTCTGACCAAAATGACGTTTGATATTGTAATGTTTTATATCAAACTTCGGTGATCTTACAGGTATTTACAATATGGAAAGATACCTTCTGAATACTCGCATTTGTAAGCATATAAAATGGACTATATAATTCCACTTTTTAGGGGTTTAGTTTCTTAGTACTTTATTTAATATAAACTGTTGTATTTCGCGTTTAAAAGTTTGGTCTAAAACCACAAAAAATATTATGTTAATCAAATCGTTTTAAAATATTGTAACACTACGGTAAAATTCGAAATCCGTTTACTTTCCTCTAAATTTTACTACAAATACACAATTTGCTTCTCGTTGCTAACACAGTTTATAGTCTACTCTACTATTACAATTCACAATTGTCCTTCCAATAACCTTTTTCAGTCTTTCAATGTCTTTCTGCAGTTTCACTGTCTCTTATATCCTTACTATTACGACACATACACACTCGCTGACAGGCTAGCCAATTCACTCTCGTAAGTAAAACTAACTGTACACATGTCTGAACTGCTCAGTGTCTGTCCTATTTATTTGGAGCCGGCGTGACATGACCTCCTTCGAGTCCTTTCCATGTGCACGTGTACAATGACTCAGCAGAGAAGCTTCTACAAACTTTTGGACACTGGGGTGTTATCACGCTGTTCGATCTCACACACAGCTGCTGGTTGCCCTGAAGCCTCGGCCCTACTTAATGTTTGCCGCAATTATTACAGTCACGCGCACACAAGCTGAACTACCTGGTAGCTGATGATATTCTATTTAGACCACCCAACTATACTCACAAATGTGCGTCAGTGAGGTTACAAGAAGTCAAACAAATTTTTTCATGATAAACAACTCTGATTATTTTTCATAGATAGATGAAGCACCTTGCTTAATCACGAGGTTTAGGAAAGCTTAGGAGGAACTTGTGGAATACTCTTGTCTATATATGGAGATTCAGGAAGGAAGCAAAGGTTGTATGGTCCGTTTGCAGTTTGCCAAATATCTTCTGTGCAAACAGAGCCCTTGGAAAGCTCAGCTGTTCACTCTGTTTGCACTCCTTCCTATTACAGCGTGAGTCAATTGCATGTGTGTTTGTTCACCATGAAGAGGTCTAGCTTGCCTGCGGAATCCTATTCGATATCCGACCATGAAAAGTCGGTTACTTGATAGCTTTCTCCCACCTTCACCTAAAACACCGTCAGAAAAACGCTGAAACTCTAGACCAGCAGCAAAGGAATTTATTGTTATTAAAATTTCTAGAAAAATATGTATTACATTCAATTGACCTTCTCCACCCATTATCTCTAATCGAGACAAACATTTTATTGTAGAAATGCTGTTATTACAGATTTCATTGTAGATACAATAGGAATATAGGTATATAGCAGGCTTAAGCGAAATGCTTAATTTTGGGATAAGCACAAAAAATAAAAATTTAGGATGGTCCCGTAGCTCAATCAGTAGAGCACCTGCTTGTCTGTACAAGGGGTCCCGAGTTCGATTCCTCGCTGAACGGTGAGAATTTTTCTTTAACTAGGATTATTCCGCAAATTCTCTAGAGTTTAAAGTATGAATATGAGTGTGTGTGTGTGTGTGTGTGTGTGTGTGTGTGTGTGTGTGTGTGTATTTAGTGTAATAAGTTAATCTAAAGTAATAGAAACCCAAATTCAAAACCACCGTTAAGGGAGTGAACACCATTGCTTTTGAGCAATTGTTCCAAGAGGTTAAAAGCCGCCGATATGACCTTCCATGTGGCATATAAATAGAACATAAAAAATAAATAAAAATTGAATGTCAAAATAGTTATAACAACCATAGCTTTGGAGCTTCATACAAAGTTCTCATATAATATCTATAACTCTAGATTTTTTAAATTGACATATACATTATTTTAATGCCTGAAATAAACAGAAAATGTTTAATATCATGTGAACTTGCAGATCTGAAAGTCAAAATAAAATAATAGTTTCGATCTAGAAGTTTGAAGGTTTAACAATTTAACGCTATAATACTATGAGAATACAATACATTCAAGTAGTTTTAATTACAAAGTAATATATTTCTAATATTTTAAGCTGTAAATAAAGCTGCATATTTCTTTTTTCAGGTACAATTTTTAAAATCGAATCTTAGACGATATTTGAGTAATAAGTCCCAAGTGCAGAAATGTTGTTGCACTATACAATATTGAGTACACTTTCAGCTTTAAAAGTATGCAGTAATTAATTGAGTTTGGGAAAATAATACAGGGAGATGGAATTATAGTCCCGCCCGCCGCAGAAGGGATAACTTAATTGTGGTGAGCCCGCCCGCTCTCGCACGACGGAAGTGGCGCAATATTGGCGATATCATCAACCACGCACAAAATGTTATACCTACATGTTATAAATAGCCAAGGGGTCATTTACTCATCCAAGATAATAAACATATTGAAGAAAGTGTGGACCACTTGTTGCAGCTCCCATTGAGAAATACAATCATTTGCTATTCTATTATAGTTAAATATTCCTAGCTTTTTAATTACCAGGTGGCCAGAAATTGCTACATAGCCCACATTAGACAAATTACATACAACACTTTGTTTAAAGTGCCTTCAACCTGTAATATTTCTCGCGCTATAGCTGTAAATATTAATACATTAGAAACTGGAAATATCATGGCACTATCAAATCAATTTTTTAAATATTTATTTATGCCAACAAACTTACTGTTGGTGTTTTTAAACACACAAGCCGTGTGTGGGCAAAGTTTGAGAGGTAGAACTGGAACTTAAAAATTCAATGCCAAATCTGGGATTTGAAACACAGACCTTCCGCTTACCGGGCGGCTGCTCTACCACTGAGTTATTGTGACAAACTGCCAGAATGGCACTAAATTCTCAAACCAGTTCGTATTTCTCCTGGTAAACCACAAAGGCAGTCTCACATCAGAGACAAATTACCCCAATGGTCACTTACCATCTGAAGGTTATTCAATCCTGGGATATAAAGTACTTACAATAGTAAGTCACCATTGGGGTAATTTGTCTCTGATGTGAGACTGCCTTTATGGTTTACCAGGAGAAATACGAACTGGTTTGTGAATTTAGTGCCATTCTGGCAGTTTGTCACAATAGCTCAGTGGTAGAGCAGCCGCCCGGTAAGCGGAAGGTCTGTGGTTCAAATCCCAGTTGTGGCATTGAATTTTTAAGTTCCAGTTCTACCTCTCAATTTTTTAAGTTTCAGTTATGGGGGCTCCTCGACGGCTATGGCCCTCAATGTCTCATTCTAAGGAGTAAAAAAGAAAAAATCTGATGTGCTGCATTCACATGACTTTCCCTACTCTTATACTAACCATTCTTACAATATCTTACTCTCTTATCTTCTTCGTGTTAGTTGAGATAAACATTTACAGCTATTATCTTACTGCTTCTTTCCTTATAGATACAAGAGGAATATGGGAATACAGCAGGCTTTGAGCGATAGTCATATCTTTTAAAGCCTTTCAAAATGCGTTCTCTTTGCATGGTTAACATATAAAAAGGGAATAACGATGTTCCATTTCACAGAAGTATAACCTCTCCAAAACTCTCACAAATAATAAACAATATTTCCGAAATGGTTCACTCTAGAAAAAAAAAATTATTTAGGCAAACTGTATGTTTTAGTAAGATCTACATTTTTTGTAATTATGTTTTATACGATTGTTGCTGTTATTTTTTCATCATTGCCTTTGTTATATTTGCTATCCATAATTTCTGAATGAGATTAATTATTATTTGTAGTATTCTGTGTCGCTAGGCAAACCCTAAATAGGATCACATAATCAAATAATAAAATAATATACTAAGATTTGGTCTATCTCTTATGGCTTACCAGTTATGCAAAAGTCATCCAGAGTAAATAGGACTTTAAGGGCTATAGCCAGAAAATTCAAGATATACATTTCATTTGTCATAAAAATATATCAAACATATGGCATTTTAATCGAAATCGTTAAGAGCAATTTTCAATAAAATAAAAATTTTCTAACACTTTTCCATGTAAAGGGTAGTTTAGGGTGAAGCAATTTTCTTCAAAATCTTCGTATCGCATCATTGAAAGACATTACACTTAAATACCAACTTTGATTTTTAACCGACTTTTCGTTTTTGAGTTATGCTGTCCACAAACTGACACACACACGGACCTTCTTTTTATAAAGACGCTTCTTTTTATTCAGGGGTCTCAAAACATATAATTCCGGTAAAATCTCCGCATCAAATTTTTGGGTGTAACACAATACTTCCTCTACTTTACTATACTTAGTAGAGAAAGTAAAAACAATGGACATGCCGGTAACAAAAAATAAATAAAAGGAAGCCATTTCTAAGGTGTTATTTATCATTGGTTTCAATTTTCAAATACTTTTCTCAAAAATCGTTCTTTTATGTCCTGGCAATGCCAAGAGAATGTAATTTCAAAACCATTACACGGTAAGCAGCTCTTAAAATATTTTACTCTCGCTCCTGTATAGTTCTATATATAACAAACGACTTCTACAAACGTTTATCTTGATTAATATGAAGTAGCGCTTTTAGGAATAGTTTCTACAAGAATGAGCAGAAAAAGTCATGTGATTGCTCATATAAGAATTTTTTCTAAATAGCGCCGATTACATTGCGGTAAATATAAATGTTTTATTGCTGTGTTTTAATAATAATAATTACTTCATTATATTTTAAACGATTCTAGCAAATCTCGATTTTCAATTCGATATCACTCGTTACCTTTTGTGCCTCACTTACACCCCGCTCTTAACTACAATGATCATATCGTCATTGTCATTTCGTACCTTTGAAACATATTATCTATTGGCAATAATGATAACTTCTACACGATTGTTTTTATTTAGGTTATGTGCATTAGACCACACATACATTCACACTTATAGACCCTTGAGGGGTTTGGGGAACAATTTTGGCTACAGAAAAATTCCTACTCTCTCCTAGAATCGAACCTGGCATAGCAGGGTACATTTTTGCATCTTCTCAATTCTGCAAGATAATTTTCAATAGTTTTGAAATGCGAAAGACTAGGAAGTTTAAATTTCTGTGCTGTACTGTTGACCCAGTTTCATCTTGGTGCGAGGTGCAACCACTCTTATCTACAGTAACTAAACAAGAGTGTGGTGCAGGTCAGGGTTGAATCGTATGATATGATAGTTACCTTCTCTTCGACTTTGTCTATTGTACTACGCGAAGAAAATGACGAGTCTGAGGTAACTTTGCAAATTGTTTGACACGTGTTGCTTCTAGAAATAAAGGTTCCATTTACATGACTTTCTTTATTATCTCAAGCTTATTACTAAGTATACAAACTATTCTTACAACGTTTATTTTACTGCCTACTTGACTTTGAGATAAACATTGAGAAAAATAGCCTCATTATACATTTCCATAGAAATACAGAGGGAATAGTGATAGTCAAATGTTAAAGAACTAGATGCTATATGCTGCCCTTAAAATTCCATGCAACTTCTAGAAACAACTGAGTATAGCTAGAACTTTAAAAATGATGAAGTATTGAGCAATTTGATCCATTAATAACGGATATCTGGGAAATGACTTATGGCACAAAAAAGCATTTGGAATAATCTAGTGTTTTAAAATGATTTAGAATTTTTGTGTAGTGCGTTTTCGTCTGTTGCACAAAGTTTACAGTTATAAAAATTAGCAATTACACTAATTTTTCTAAATGTTTATCTGGATTAATATGAAGAAGATAGACGTTTGTAAGAACAGTTTATACAAGAGTAGAGAAAGTCATATGAGTGCAACATAGAGTTACGCTATTCACAGGAACACAACACAGACAAACGGATAATTCACTCGGTATAAATAAGTTATCGATGTTATTTAAATATAGATGACGTTTGTATGCGTTATGCCTGCGTTCGCATCTAGGGAATACAGAAAGCTACTTCAATACGTTAATGAATAGGCTGGTAGGTATTATGTATTCAGGGAACGTGCATAGCAGACATACAAGTTCAGCCATACGCATAACAATGATAAGAGAGAGAGAGAGAGCAAAGTTAGAGAGGCAACATTAATAAGATCCTACATCTTACTACTTTCCTTTCCTACGTGTTCTGAGAACAAGAGACAAAGTAAAGATCCTGCGAAGTGGAAATGAAGCTCATCCAACAACTTGCAGACAATGGAAGACAAAATTGATGAGCAAACTTTGCTAAGCAAAACATGGAACTATTGGGCATACAGGATGAGGAAAAAAATACAACATAATGAAAATATTGAGATACTAAAGGAAACCTTACAATGGAACGTGATCCGTTTTATTTTATGATATTAATGCAAAGAAGCATAAGATAACATTTCATTAGCTTTTGCTTTTCTCTGCAGTCATCTAGAGGAGAAGATGCATTGAGTTGAATAAAACATTGACTGCAGAAGTCTAAACCTTCACACATTTTTTAAACGAATGTTTTAGGATATTTCATCAAAATACATGTACTTAAAATATTTTGTATAGCGGCCTTATGTTTCGTCAACAAATTATCTTATTAAAGGGTGTATTTTAGAAAATAATTGTGAAGATTTGCTCTGGAAAACTTTGAATTATCGACTGAGCACTGGGAAATACAGGGAGTATCCCAAAAGAGTAAATATAACGTGTTTGAAAGTCAAAGGGGGTCCAATAAAGTATAAGTATGTTATGTGTTCTTGGAAGAGAACATTTCAAAATATCAATGGGTGTCCTTAAACTTTTGGTAGAACTTGTATCTATTTGCCTATATAAAAGGCGTAAATTAAATCACTGGACGGGATTTAAAATGGGGAATAAATTATTTTTTAAACCTCACTCCTTTGTTTCCAAGACAAATATGAATATCTTAAAAAGGCTCTTTCCAGAGAATTAAACATAATTTCATACTTCTTATCATGCAAATATCATAAACATATGATATTATATTCAAGTTTGTGGGAGCCATTTTGAGAAAATCAAAAGTTTACAAATATGTTCCATTTAAGGAGAAGTATGGAGTCGGCGGTTCTCTTCAAAATCTTGTGTGTGTGTGTGTGTGTGTGTGTGTGTGTGTGTGTGTGTGTGTGTGTGTGTGTGTGTGTCTGTCAATCTGTGGACAGCGTAACTAAAAACGAAAAGTCGGTTAAAAACCAAGGTTGCTATTTAAGTTTAATGTCTTTCAAGCATGGCACACGAGGATTTTGAAGAAAATTTCTCCACCCTAAACTATCCTTTACATGGGAAATTTTTCAAAAGTTCGATTTTATCGAAAATGGCTCTAAGGATTTTGATTAAAATTCCATATGTTTAAGATATTTTTATGGCAAACGAAATACATATTTTGAATTTTCTTAGTCTTGTTTACTCTGGATGACTTCTGCATAACTGGTAAGCCGTAAGAGATGAACCAAATATTACTACACATAAAAATTTTGCTAAAACATACAATTTATGCCCAAATATATATTTTTGTAGAGTGAACCATTTCGGAGATATTGCATATTCCATTTGCACCTACAAGGAAATAAGTAGCAAGATAATTTCTGCAAATTTTCATCTCAACTAAAACGGAGAAGACAGAGGAATAAGAGTTTGTAAGAATGGTTAGTACAAGAGTAGAGAAAGTCATGTGAGTGCAACACATCAGACTTTTTTGTTTAAGGAATCTCAAAACATGTAGACATGGAATTTTGGGTACGTTTTTCAATAAATGTTTTCTTGGGGGTGTGGGGGGGGGGGGTTGTTCAGGGGGCCCTTTTCCGGTGAAATCTTTATATGGGATTTTTTGTTGGAATACAAAGTAGGCAAATCAAAAAACTATGGCTTGCACGTAAAAACAAATTTAAATTATGAAAACAGCGTTCTCAATAGGGGCTATCTTCCACGGTGAAACAGCAATTCCTAAGCATTGGTCACACAAAAGCCGAGTAAATATGCAAGTAATGCAGGTGCAGATAAATAATTCAGCCGTGTGCTTTTAGGACGGATGTTGGGCGTTTGCCATTTCGCTAATGAAAATCACCGCTGCCACCATAGGATAATCACCATGGCGACAGAGGGCGCAATGCTAATGTAATTTGCTGCCAAGTTTTTCCCTCTTTTTATCTCGCGGAGCTTTACTTAACTTCATTACCTTGGGAATGAAACAGAAGAAGTACAGGATGGATATGACGACAGAATCATCTTGTGAGCCAGCTGGGAGACTGTGATGTGCCGAAAGAGGAAATTGCATTTCTGCTGCAGCTGAAAGCACTGCGAGATATTGTCCGAGATTTTAGGATCCTGGGCATTGTCTTGGATTACAATGCTCTAAAAAGAAATATGTCAACAATATCTTGGAAAGGGCACGTTGTTTAACCTCTCTAATATTGCCCTAGATTAAGAATTGTATTTGACCTAAACATTTATTATGGGAATTGAAGTTAGCTGAAATTTTATTTATTTCCGTGTACTTATAACATATTGTTTTATTCTATTTTTATTCTGCCTTTTATACTTTCTCAATGTGAAGTGCGGCGAGTGATGGATAGTTTCCTAAAAAGGTGCCAAAAATGTATGTATAGGCGACGGTGTCCAGTTTCAGCATCTCCATTCATAAAGTTGGTAAGTAAAGCCTTTAAAAGTAGTTTTAAAAACGCTGTATGGTTTCATCTACGCCTTTTTATGATAGCGGCAGACGGCAACGAGTGTCGAAGAAGCGAACACAGTCGTAGAACCGCTCCCGATGTATGAGAAACGCACTCACCAACTAATTACTGCTTCACTCACAAGCTCGCTTATATAGCTGCTGGCATTTTCCACAGAACATTCCAGAAGTACTGGAGGCGCAGAGAAGAGAAACTTTCAGAAGATTCTGGTTATCCTTTGATAGCGGTTCTGGTGTTTACGTTGGCGAGAGCACTACCGCGTCAGTTTATCTTATGAGTAATAATTACTTAAATTATTTAAGCCAATCCTCCCTCCCGGAGTCTGTCTATAGATTGCGTGAGTATTCTCCGTTTGTACCGTATCTCTGCTCTACCTCGACTGCCCCAACTATGTGAGCATGAGGCACTTTTAGGTTTTAAGGACCTGTCAAGTACACAATGGTCAATAATTGCTGCTTGTGAGCTCCCCGTGCGGCTCCTATCATTCATTAGAGATACACTGTTCACAAAATGTCTATGGCACAGATGGGGAAACCTCTATCCGTAAAACCAACCAACTCTAATCTCCTCTATCTACAATAACAAAGAGATAAGGGCAGGCAAATGATTGCCACTCCACTGTCGTTAATCCTCGTTCGTATTAATTTATCACTAAATAATTTACTTCATGAATAATACTAATTTATTTGAGAAATAGGCACTGTAAAACAATCGCTGTATTTATACACTGGTGTGGTGTTTGTTGTACCAAACTGTTTTATATATCTAAAGAAACCGTTTTGCTAAAATAAAAATACATTGCACTCAGATAATCCGCTAATGCTCTCATCTTTTTCTATGAGGTCGTAAAGTTCTGAAGAAATCGCTAACAAGGACGAATAAAGCCATGTAACTGAGGTACATTATATCTGGAAGAGAAAATGCTCATGAGATAACTTTCCTTTTCTAGTATTCGTTGTGGTGCTTTTGATTTATAATTATCTCTTACAGTATACACCAGAAGAACAGAGGGGCCACACCGTAGCCGAGTGGTTAGACCATTCACTTCTCACCAAAGCGGCCCGGGTTCGATCCCAGGCAACCGCATGTGGGGTTCGTGGCGGACGAAGCGGCGCTAGTGTGGGTTTTCTCCGTGTTCTCCGGTTTCCCCCACCATCTCATTCCACCGGTGACAGTTGAAAGTGGCATTGCGTGTATCCAGAAGATATGTTAGGAAATATGTTTTCAAAGTTAATTCAAGACCAAGTATTCCTCAGGATAATTCATCTCGATAATATTAATCATTGGTACCGTGGGTACAACTGTGAGTATTAGCAACAATTTGTATCTTGCTTTCACTCAATAATATTTAAAATACAATCGAACCACAAAACACGGCCACCTACAGCATCTGTGGCCTGTCATATCCTAGCGCGTTGAAAACAATTGCCAAAGCGGAAAACAATTGCCGCACAATCAACGAAGTTTCCATTATTCAAGGCTGTCAACAAACCAGTCTTAACCCACCATAACGTTTGAACCTAACCCCCCTTCCCCCCCCCCCCCGCAAAAAAAAAAAAAAACCATGACATCTAGTACCCAACCTACTTATGCATCAGTTATGCTAACTCCTCCGGAAAAAAAAGCGCTAATCATTGAATCTCACGATGAATTTACAGTTAAGGACTATGCAGCGGCAATATGTAAACTAACCGATGCAAGCAATATTCGGTATATATCACGCATTTGCAATTCTAGAATGTGTCTGTCTCTCAAGTGTCAAATTGACCAAAGATTTAACATTAAAACACGCTGTAATACAAGTTAATAATATATCTTGCCAACTAAGACCACTAATAACACTGAATAAGAGGGTTGTACTCTCAAACGTGTGCCCTATCATACCTAATGATAAGGCATTAAATGGATGTGAGGTCAAACCAGTGTGCAGTATTATCTATATAAGGGCGGGAATCAACGAACCTGGGTTTTAGCATATCTGAAGCTTTAGAAGACAAATGTATGTTTCTCCAGATGACCTTGCCAAGTTACCTCCTAGCTTTAACATAAACTACAACGGTACAAACTATCGGATTTACGCCACTTCCGACACACTCTGCTTTTTATGCCAACAGGAAGGAACCTTGCTAATTAGTGCAAGCATGATTTTGATCTGCCACGTGAAGATACTGTGATTCAGCTTCGTTTCCACAGCTAATACCAGTACCTGAGTAACTTAATAGGTCTCAAACAAAGGAACTTGCAGGTACACCACCATCTCCCAGTGAAGAGTACAAACAAAGAGAAAAATACTTCGATACCAAAAACCCAACCTAAATATCACACAGCAGCAAAGCAGCCTGGTATTTTTAATCTAAAACGCCCTTCCCTCTCTATCAAACTTTCATAGAAACAACTGTTGACAACTGCTCCATCTTCATTGTATCACCAGTGTCACCGCCTGTGGTGCCGTATATAGTAAAAACGGGTGTTAAACACAACAAAAAAGAAGAACCACAGAACTGAGGTATATCCTAGAAATATCACAAAGAAGAGTGTTTGCTTCCTGAGCTAAGCTATCTAAGAAGATATTCAAATGCATGCTAAAACTCATCTGATTGCTGTACTCTGGGGAATCAGATACCGTGACTTTTAGTTCACTGTGTTATCTAGTTCACATCACTTAAGTTTTCCTAGCAACGTCACGTTGTTCACTGGCTGGGAAATCGAGTACAAGACATCTCTAATCTCTCGCAGTAATAGCACTGTTGTGATTGTTCTTCACAACTTCACTCACAGAACCAAATTAAATTAAAATTATTTTGTTGTTTAACGACGCTGTCAATTGCCAGAATCACATCAGCGTCGCCGGTGTGCCGGAATTTCGTCCCGCAGGAGTTCTTTTATATGCCAGTAAATCTACTGACATGGAGCTGTCGTTTTTAAGCACACTTAAAAACCATCGGCCTGGGCCGAGTTTGAACCCGCGACCTTGGGATCAGTAGGCCAGCGTCTAACCAAATGAGTCACCCAGACCGACACTCACAGAACCAGCACATTAAGCCGCTTCAAGAGTAACTCACTATTTCGCTAAAATTCAATGTTGAGGGCGTTACTGAAATTTTTAAGAGTTCTAGAATGTTCGCGGGAGGGGGCAAGACAGAAGCATCCAACATAATCTGGCTATCTTCCGATACCGTTTGTGTTGACGTTGGCGAGAGCGCTCCTCCTGTCTTTATCTCTTCAATTGGTATGTCAGTCTTTTGGTGGGTGACTTTTACGCGATAATTGAAATCCAGAGCTATGTCTCAACACAATAATCAGAATTATTATGTCTTTGATGTAGTAGATCCTGCTCTTGCCCTTGAATTTTTAGGACCCCAGAGTAAAATAATAGATACTGATTCAGTTCCTTAGAACCTTGTAATTGAATGACAAAAGAACAGTGTGTTTGGGATATCAGCATTAGGTAACATAGGACCATTTCTTTAACGGAACTGTGAATGACGACAGGTGCCTAATCTTGCTACAGGAGTCCGTCGGTCCACACATTGAAGAAATGTTTGGTGATGACAATGAGAATAATTACTTTCCCCATTACCATCGTGATGTAAGAGTTCACCAAGATGCAGGTTATCCAAACACATAGATTGGACGAAGGGTAGCATTGGATATCCTGCGCGTTCCCCAGACCTCACTTCAATAAACTACTTTTTATGGGGATATATCAAGGTGACAGTTTATTGCACAAAACCAAGAACACCTGATACACTGAAATTGGGAATTGAAAGACAATGTCGGGAAATTCAAATGGACTGCTTTGTGACATTTGCAAAACCACTGGTTCGCCTTATCAGCTTTCTCTGGACAGTGACGGTCATTTGCGAATATGATTGTTTAGTGACATCTTTCCTCTGTAATTCAAGCTCTTGCCTCTTTGTCCACCAATAATGATTTTATAATCATTCAAAGTGTTAGTACATTTTGAGGTCGCAGAGCGCGGGGTGTATTACCTATGACATATATTACATACCCCTAGAAGAAGGGCTCACAAAGAGGACGCGTGTTAGCACAGTGGATAAATCATGAACATTCACATTGCGCAATGTTTTCAATATTGCCTTATGTAACTTTATTCATTTAAATGCATACATTACTTCGTACGATGGACACTTGCGCAAGATGCCACCAGACTGTTACGTGAATATTACATAAGACCCAGGTTTCGGAGCTTCAGCTGCATTGCATAATACAGTAGATTTGACAATAATGGCACTGTAAATACGAACAACCTGCACCACTGAAGTGGGATAATTGCCATTAGTGAAGATTGACAGCCAGACAGCCCCTCTACGTCATCAGGCAACAAAGTTTCCAAATACAATGTTAAATAAAAGTAAAGCGAAAAAGTTCGTTCTAGTATAAATTTGAATTGCTTATTAAAATCGATGACTGCAATTGTATAAATGACAGTTTCTGGTTTGCCCTCTTTGGAAACATATTAATCTTATAGATAAATGTTCTTAATACATTTCTATGTCTAGACAGGGTATTTTAAATGTACCATTACTCTAAGAATATTTTAGAAAGTTGCCATGGTGTAGGAATATTTCAACTTGCGTTTAGGAACCCAAGAACTGAAATACTTCCAAAAAATGACAAGACTGCTTTTTTTTACGTCAATTTATCTTCTAAAACTGAATTACTAAGCAGAGTACTCTGTTTTATTGTAACACAATTTACAGTTTGTCGTGACTTTGCAACTAACAGCTGTTCCATTCATCGTGAACTTCACACAAACATTGCTCACTGTACAGAATAAACTACTCGATAAACTGTCTACACTGTCTCTGAGGATACGTTCTCTCAAATTCTCCAACATTAAACTCCCACTTAAAGACACGCTCTCTCTCAGATGCCGCCGATAACCTTGGAAGTACACGTTTTTCTCGAAACTTCGCCAACAAGTGGGCAGTCGAAAACTTTTCGAACAGTCTAAAATCACTCTCTGTTCCAGTCCTTGTTTACCTGCCGCGCGTTGCCTAGCAGCTTAGTGGTGTTAGTTTGAGCGTCCTTTAAGGGAGGACTACTCTACTGTTTTCAGGGAACGTTCTAGAATTTTAATTTTAAGCATATTAATGTATAATTTTTCTTGATTCGCATTTAAATTCATTTACTTTATATTAAAATCAGTTTTTATTGTCTTTTCATATGTTTGATTTCGGGTATACGGCCGCCGTCGCAACATAAATAAATATAAATAATGCACACTATATGGTATTATATTTGATCCTTCTATTTTTAAATATATAAATGTTTAAACAATGTTAAAGCAGGCAAACCTTTAGAAGCTTATACAAAGTGTTGCTTTGGGCTTTTCATCAACAAGCATTTTTCAAAACAAATAGTTCCTCTTGGTCAGTTGTCAGTTTTAATGAAAATTATATTTTTGATGTTGACAGGTACGCTCCCATTTGTGTTCATTTTTTCGTAATGTGAGTCTTTAGAGTGAATACTGAATGAATAAAATTAGAAAAAGGAAAAAAATTTGTGCTTATTAGAAAATCTACCATTTAAAAACTCGTCATTAATCCTATTCTTTTAAGCTGAAATCATAAAGTATTTGTATATTGCTTTACTTAAATCGTTAAATTCCAAGGAGTCTTCAAAATGCTAGCAATATTTATATGCCTTAGAAACAACATACATATGTTGTACGTGAACTTCCAGTGAATGTGCCATTTAGTAATTTGTTTAGTAAGTTTCTAATACAATATCAAGTACGGTTCTACAAGTGAGTTTGTGGCGACAGTTGTAACATACAGTAAGTGCATTTTCGTGAGAACTTAGAGATGTTATGCGTTTGATTCCTCAACAAGCGAATTTTTCGGAGAAGAGGTATGCATTACCAAGTGGCGACTTGTGAGAGAAAAAGCAAACTAGATCACATCATGGCTTCCTTGATCTATTCTACCGCCTTTTGTTAATATCGTTCCTAGCGATTCATAATTTCTCACATTTGTGGAGACATAACAGCATATGTACATAACTTGGACGGAATGCACTAAAACAGAATACTAAATACTGCTTTGTTATAAAACTAAAGATCAAAGAGATGCCTTATAAGGCTTATCCATGTGATACAGAGGAACAAGAAGTTGTTCACGTGTGCAGGTTTTATGAATAACAGACCCCTGACATTAAGGTTAGGGCAGCTCGACTGTAAGTACTGTATACGTTATGCATATTAAGTCATAAGACTACCAAACTTAGTTGCACTTCTCGGTTCATGAAGTGATCTGAATTAATTATGAACTAAAACTAAAAGGAATAACGGAACTATTCCGTTAAGGAACATTGGGCTTTAGTCTATGTGACCAACTTGACCCGTATCTACAGCTCTGCATTTACCGATTTACTTCTTGTGCTTAAAATCATTTAATTTATGTAATAAATAGATTTCATGCTTATTGGAGTAAAATGTACGAATTGTCTTAAGTTCATAATGTCGTGGGTGCTTGTATCGGAAAGTCCTAGGGATATACAGGAATGAAGGAAAAATATTTACTGCGATCCTTTATAATCTCAAATGGAAGGTTATGGTCATGTTGGGCGCTACTGGCAGGCAGGAAAGACGAGGAGGGGATAGGTAAATTTATTCTCAAACCGAGATAGCGGAGCTCTAAGGAAACAAATAGTAGCAAAGGTGGGGTGGGTGTAAGCAGAGCTAAAGGTACTCGGTGGGTGTATTTTTATGCCATTTTATGTCAAGTTTATATATTTTTGTTTCTCTTAGCTGCTTTTTAGGTAGTATGACAGGGCATAACAATGCACTATATTACGGTTTCCCATTGTTTTGTGGTTTTTATTTAATATATATTTCAAAATGTTTATTTTACTTTTTTGTGCAGTATAATTTTCCTATAGCGATCTTTTAAATTTATCTTATGCTGTTTTTAGTCACGTTTCACTACACGTTACACTGTTTGTAATAATGCTTTTGATAAGAACAATGAATGCATGCTTATATTTAAATTCAACAAATCATTGAACCATCTACTTTTTAATTTTGCTCGTACCCCAGGAAAAAAAAACAACTAATTTATTCCTGGTTTTCCAAACATCACGAAACGCATGTGCTGCACAGAGAATGTGAGGGACAAGAAGTGGAATATAATGAATGCGTGGGAGAGGATGAGATTGGGGCTTAGGAGGAGCTGTGATAGGCCTATGGAGGAGTGAGAGAGAGGAAGAGTGACAAAAGTGAAATTTGCGGCGTTATATGCTATATTTATCTTTTGGGTCTATTGGTTTGTGAAAAGACAGCCAAAGAAAATCCAAACTCAATATCTAACTCCTTTTTTACTGTGAAGTAGTACTCGAGCTCCCCGGGAAACGCTTTAGCATGATCACCGGACATTTATGTATAATACAGTTCAGCAACTGTTGAAAGCTCAGCAACTCGAGTTAACAGAAGCAAATGCCATAGACAAAGAGAAGTTTTGGAAGCTACCTCCTTGCTAGGAACAAGTATCTTCTTCACACATAACACTTTTTGAAAATATATGAAAACAGTTTCTCAGAGCATAAATCATCAGTTTCCATTAAAAACAATGCAGATAAATATAACATCATTTAAAATCACTGCAAAATGTGGCAAAGGAGGAAAGCCATAATTGCGTTAGTGATGTGAATGTAGCAGCCATTACATAAAAAAACATTCTTTTGTCATGAAAGGCAGTAAGGTTGTGCATATTTTCACAGCACCTGCTCATTCTCCACAACTTTCAAAGAGTGTTACCATTCTTAACAACAGACAACCAGCCTTTAGTTTATCAGCACTTATAGCACATTTTCCTATCACGTCGTTGAGCTGTTAAGCGCTGATCACAACCGATGCTTCTTAAAAGCTTTCTAGCACATCGCAGCCGCCATCAAGTTCCCTTTCCCACATCATTAAATACAGATTCCCTAAAGAATGCGTATACTATAAGATTTTATGAGTTTAAGTGACATCATAAGCTTCCCACCCTAAATTTTGACACCTGAAAATATATAAATATCTGTAAAAATATGCTACACTCTGAAATTTTAACTAGGTACGCTAAAAGAACTTGATAACAACTGTTTTTATTATATCTAGGCCTATAAAAGACCGGAGTTGGTTAAAGCTTCAAGCTGTTTACACTCACAACACATGTTAATCAAAGAAAGTAAACAGTAGTGGCCAAGGGTCACGGACGACAGGTAAACATGGTCTGGTGGGTGCTGTTTGCACGCACCAACTAAGGGATGCAGGTGGTTTGTTGCCTGCAACAAATTCCTGGGTTTCGTTTTCCTCAGTTGACAATACTGAATAGGTTGAACTGCATAATGGCAGTGAATATATTTTAGATTATTTTTTTTATAGAATTGAACAGTTTCTGGTCAAATGTTTGCCATATAGCATTTAAATATGAAATAGTCTAGACAACGTGTGACCTTCCAGATAAATTCTCTCTAGAATTTGTCAATTAGGTCAGATCTCTCTAATATTAATGTTGATAATTTCGATGATTTCTATGGTAAGGGGATAACGATTCCGCCTTATATTCAAGAAGTCGCGAGTTCGAGTCTCCGATAGGGTAACTTATCCAAATAAAGTTTCTTCCGGGGTTATGTCTTATTCTTAGAGAACAAATGTTGGGTAACTTTAAGCTCTGGGCTCCTTTGAACATAATTTTACTCATTTTATTTATGCATCATCCGATTTGACCTATGATTGGAAGGTTTAAATTTCTTTTCAGGCAGGATTTTTCCCCATCGTCCCTTGAGTCTAGAAATATGAGTGAAAGTGAGAATGTGTCTGTGAATTTAATGCAGTAACCCTAAGTACGAAATACCAACCCAAAGTTTAAAAACCTCTCTAAAGCGAGTGATCAACACAGCTGTTGAACAATTGTTCCAAAGGTTGAAGTATTTTCAGACTGACAAGCGAATGATAACGGTGTTATATACAACATAACAGTGAAGTCCTTTTATGGACCGAGGCCTTTTAACTATTTTACCCGCCTCAATGGACGCGCTCGCATTGTCAGCTATTATTCATTGCATATCTCTGCGTTGACCAAACAGATTAGCAGTATTTCTCTATTCTGTTGTTTGGTCAACCTGCGTGCAATATCTGTTTACTCAGAGAAAAAATGGCTGGCTTTGTAATCAAAACTGCCTGATAATTGGATGTAGATATTAATCTTGATATGTCATAATTCCGAGAGAAAGTGCTCAATATGAATCTCATGGCTCTGCAGCAGCGTCTATGGCCAGTAATCAGTAGGTCCTGGATTCGATTCTGGTTGCCTACCTTCTTGATCCATGGTTTCCCGTGTCGCTAGGTGAATGTTGCGAAGGATAATTACATTCCCCTAATTTCACCTCACTTTTCGTTCCACTTCACCTGTCATCCTCTTGGTTATTCAGGGTTCTAAGTGTCGGTTGGAGGTTCAGCGCGCATGGCAGGTACTTGCTCACTGTAAATCCTCGTCCTTCGAATCGGGGGAGTTCTCCGAATGCCAGGCACTCAGGGAATGTGTAAGCTCACAGGGGGAGAGGGATCTGTTTGTAGGCGCCGCCAATGGAGAGTTCTGTAGTCAGAAATATACACAGACACAAAAGATTCCATTGGTTGAGGTGCTAACTCCCCTTCTAGACCTTGTCATAATGCCATATTCGTTAAAACTTAAATCATCTATCCACGTTGCGTTATTTACAACATAACCTTTTTCCCAGAAATGATTTTGAAGTGTACGCAATGAATGTTTATTTACACTTTACATAAAACACGAGAAAGCACCGAGAGATTATTCAGAGGTCACGCGAAACGTCTTATCAAGCATATGGAGAAAAGACTCAAGTTTAGTTAATTCTATCGGATGAAGTTCTTATATATTCATATTATTTTCTCTATCCTTTAATTCTGTATAGATTCTACGATTCTTAGGAAAGCTTTCTTTTCTATCTTCTATATGTTAATAAAGAGAATCCTTTGCAGAATCACATTCCCTTACAATCTGTCTTAAAATTCTAAACTTTTCATAACACAGCGAGAAACAATTAAACAGCTATAATAATCTAAAAAATCAAGTGTTAAAAACTTCAGATAAATAATAACGGATGTATAGAAAACTGACTGAAGACACAGTAAAGTTATTTGAAATAAAACGTCTCAGAAATATTTTCCGTTTGTCTCATGGTTTTCTGTTATACCAACAACTTTATATAATATTCCCTCTGAATGAAGAGGAGTTTAGGTATTCGCAGAAAATTCAAGATATGCAATCTGTTTTCCACGTAATCTTAGAAAAAATATTGATAAAATTTAATATATGTAAAATATCCATAAAAAGTATAGTTTGGCATTTTCTTAAACACCTTCGGTCGCCCTTTTGGAAGATACTGAAGGTAAATTTTGAGTTTGGTATTAATAATATATTGGTTTTGAATTATGCGACTCACACACACACACACACACACACACACACACACACACACACACACACACACACACACACCACATGTATATTTTTTTATTAATTTGGGAGACATATTTTTGGTGAAATATTGACACGAAGTTTTGAGTGGAATGCAATTCTTCCTTTACGTTCTAGGTAAATGATGCAGGGAGTATAAAGTTATTGCACACAAATTGCATATTTTATATATTTTTGTATCTTTATCTGAAGCAAGTCAGTCTGTCTCTCTCCCTTTTTAGCTATTTCACATGCATGCACACTTACCGTCTCCCATAAATCCTTTTGAGGAATTGGAGAGACTTCCAGGTATACGTTTCTGGTGAATATTCATAGTGAATTTTTAGACAATACTTTCCCTATCCAGACCAAGTGAGATCGCTCCACGGTAACGTGTGAGGCTCGCACTTCGGTGGTTGTGGGTGCGATTCCCGTGGCCAGCCTTCCTGACCCATAGGCTTTTCTGGGGTTTCGTCGGGTCGCTAGGCAAATACCGTGAACGATAAGTACATCCCGCAAATTTCCTAATCTTTCATTCATTCTTCATCCTGCTGGTTCTTTCAGGGTCGTAAGTGTCGGCGAAGGCGCTGAGTGCAGCTTGGCAGGGAACTTTCCATCCATCCTTGTCCATGGAACTTGGGTAGGGGGACGCTCACTGGAGCGTTGGTCCTCCTGGAAGACCTAAAGACTTGGAGGTCGTCAAACTTAGTAAACCTTAGGGACATCTTTCAAGGTCTGTACCGCTAGTCTGGATCCGGCCAACCGCTGTCTTCTCTCACCTCATCCTTCCTCCCGGGGAGCATAGATGCAAAAGCACAGCTTCAGTGTGGAAACCCCCGTGTATCTCTCTTATTCCTACTCCCTACTAGCACAGGAAAGCAGCAGAGAATGCATGATTGTATGACCACATGTGGGGGACTTAGCACTTTGACCTTTAAGAGATCTTTTGTACCTATGTTCCTTCTGGGGTGTCTTCAGGGTGGTATAGGTGAGGCGAGAGAATGCAGGGCAGCCAGATCAGGATTCACGACAGACCAGAGCACAGGGCTTTCACATGTCACTAGGGGTCTAGAACCCGGGACCGCCCTGCCACCCTTTACCCTGCCATACACGCCGACTCCCGGCGATGCTTGTAACCCCGAAGCGACTGAGTAGATGAAGGATGAAGTGATATAAGAAGTGAGGTGAAAGGAGGAAAAGGAAAATGAGAAGATCTAAGGAACCTTACCAGCACCTGAAAACCCCGAAAAATTTTTTGAATCAGAAAAGTAGGCCACAGAATGTACTGTCGACTTCCCAAGTGTGGGCCACAGAGCCATCCCGCGTGATTAAAGAAAGTAAAAATAGGTCCTATGTTACACCCTCATCATACGGAAGGACTACAAAAATATAATAAGTATTTAATATAATAAACACACAAGTGGTAGTAGTTTTAATTATCCGTTAATCTGCACAATGACATTGGATACGTCAATATGGTGATATTATTACAATATTCCCAAATGGTTTATAGTTTAGCAGTTCATCAGTGCAATAAACATTTGTGATAATGATACCAATTATTAGGTATATTAATTATGAGAAATCATAACGCCATGTAAAATGACAACAATGAAAATGTATGATAAAATGTACATAATAAGCAGTAATATAATTTTACAAATACAGTGCCTCCATAAACTCGTTCACACCATAAAAGTTATCGCTCAGTAACATTTGCTTCCAATATATCTTGAAAACTTGCTATGGATTTTGAGCTTTTCAAGCTGATTGGCAATTTATTATATAGGCAGTTGCAGTTCCTGGTGTAATGATTGTGCTTTTGGTGGTTTGTAGCGACTTCTTTTCCCTGCTGACTTGATGTAACTTATAATCTTTTTTTTGAATTTTGAAAATTAAGTGGCTAACTCTACTCCCTCCTCAAAATATTATACCATACCTCATTAGACTTTCTGCTTATGTAAAGTATAAGGTTCTAATGTCACTGACGTTTAACTAGTTTTATTCTTCTTGTACATCTCATATCGACCTTTTCCTGTCATCCCGGTGTTGGGCTGACCACCCACTTCCAGGTCTTCACTCTGTCCAGTCCATAGGTTCCTCTGTTGCCAGACAGGCATCTGGCCCTAGGCACTAATTTGTAAGTCCTAGGGGGTATAAGTCCTATATAAGAGAAGGGTAATCAGATAAAGAAGGGTTCCCCAATCT
Organism: Tenodera sinensis; assembly: GCA_030765045.1. NCBI lineage: Eukaryota > Metazoa > Arthropoda > Insecta > Mantodea > Mantidae > Tenodera > Tenodera sinensis. Next base: position 40,263,786 of record CM060965.1, read on the forward strand.
AAATGTTGATCTAGCCAGATTCCCAGAAATTCTGCTTTTGTCATATAAGAGACTTGACTACAAAATGGTATAAAACTTCGAAAAGCATTACCATGGCTGATGTTCAGCCCTTCAATTTATAAACGTAACATAGATAAAGCTGGAACCATCTACTTTTACCAGAGGCTATGTAGCAGAAGCAAAGTACATAAAGTTTGAATATTTGTGGAAATATATGCGGTGGAAATACATCACACAGAACCCCACCCTATCACACAACCCGCTATATTCACACCGTAAAGTTTATTGTTTATGTCAGATGTTAAACTTTCCTTAGTAATTCTTTTTCTTTCTGCTTTACTACCCAGTAAAAGTATATGATGCGGTTATATTCCTTTATTCTTGCGTAAACTGGGATTTCATATGAGTAAATGTGTGTTTTCACCGTAAGCATACAATATGGAAGGTATAAAAACAAACGTCAAAGTGTAACAACAGATTTAAACTACGTGTTCTTTCCTGTTATTTAATACTCTATGAATTTTCAGCATTTTAAATCAACTGCCGCATCTCTGAAAACTAACAAGATCATTCTCCACCACCCCCACCCTCACCATACCTTTGGTTGAAATATCTCTGCAATAATGTATGAATTACAGTTTTACGATGTTGCTGGATTTAAAATAAAAGTAGTACTATTTTTCATGACTGAGAGTGGGGATTTGAACGAATGTATGGCACAAATCATAATAGCCCAAGAACCCGTGATTGTCAGTACTTCCTTATTTTATAAAAGCTGAAAGTTCTGATTCCACCTCTTAAACATACACTCAATTTGAAGCGCGTTTTTTTTTTTCAAAATAAATTTGAATTTTTCTTTATGCACGGCTAAGATTCTCCATACTGGACGTGAAAGACTGCTCAATTTTGCTCAGAGGTCTCTCTATCAGGCCTGAGGTTCTTTTATGTGTCGTAAATCTACGATTTTAAACCAACGGCTTTACTTCCGAAGACCAAGAACTTTCACGTCCAGTAGAAAATTCCATTGACCTCCGCCGGGTTTGAATTCGCGACCTCTGCAACCAGATGTTCGTCTCATCATTTTATTGCTTAAATATATGCTCTGAAATACTGACTGTTAGGGGTATAAATGCGCACACTTTTATTAGTAATTGACACCAGTGTAATGAACTATAAGACATCAATAATTCCTTAACTTGCGAACTTATTATTAAAAATAATTGTTTTCAGTTTGGTTAGTACTTCTAGGTAGGCGTGGCACAGAAGGCATGACGCAGGGTAGACCGTTCTCGTGATAACGAATTGTGTACCGGAACCAATGCTTTCTGCAAGACCAATGACCCCACAATACCTAGACCAGCAGGTTATGAATTCAGGTGTGAAGCAAACTGTATGGTCTATACGACATGTGCTGTTCGCGGCGCAATTAAGGCCATGAAAAAATGTCAGGTAGTATCTACACGTTTTGATTGGTCATATTAAGGTACCAATTATCAAAATATATGCAGTTATACCTCTAACGCATGTGTTTAGCAATATTTACTAGTAAATAATATCGTAACTACTATATGGAACAAAGTATGTGCATTTAGACTACTAAAAAGGCAATTGTTTTAATTAAAATAAATGTACTTAACACGAATGTTGAGTGTGGCCTCTGTGCAGCTTCATTCAAAAAGGAAATGTGTTATAAACAACTATTTAGATTAGCATTAAATTAACTATGCAAGTTCAGCATTTTCTAAGCAGTCAGCATGATGATTTTTGTGAAATGTCCTTCAATCCAGACTACTCTTTTCATGAAAGTGTTTTTGTGATTACTTTCTCTAAAACGACGGTAACAGTTCTGATTGAAACAAGATAATAATTAAGAAATCAAAGCGTATATCTCGAGTTTACTGAAAATAGCTTGTGAATTCTTCTTCACTCTGACTAAATTTTGTATAACTAGAAAACTCTAAGAATTAAAGGAAAGAGAACAACGCAGATTCTAAGAAACGTAAATTTTAGGTTAAAATACAAAGTTTTGTGAAATTAAATATGTTCGATATTTTCGTTGCTATTCATTTTTCCGTATACATGTATTTTACATTTTTTTAATTGTTAGGTCACCGTTCGTTTGTTTCTCGCTATGTCATGCAAAGAATATTAGATTTCAAAGTCAGTATAGGGCAACTCGCTTCTTAAAAGGTTGAATATCGCTTGCAGCTGCTTTATTACTCTTTTAACTACAGTAAAATACGTACCTAATAAAACAATTTCTGCAAATATACATCCAGTAGGTACAGTTTTTGTAATAATACTTTCCAGAAGAAGGCGCACTTTAGATAGTTTACTTATATCTTCATAGATTATCAATCAATGATATAGAACAGAAATTGCGTCTGAAAATCTACACCTGCTCAAAATTCAGAAATTCTAAATGGGAATCAGAACCGTTATATTGTTTGTGCGTGTGAAAATAAATGACATTCGTACATCGTAAATTTCAAAATGAACAATATATAATGGTACGAGGGATTTTAAGAATCTGATTTTTAGAATCAACACATATTTTCATAAAAGCTATGATGTTGATATTCAAACAAACCTCTCAAATTGCATTGTTTAACCCCATAAAGCAACTTAGAATTTTTCATAAAAGAATTTTTCAATGTCAGTACTATATTAATGAATTACGGTTATTTGGAATAAGATATAGGACATAGAGGCATAAAAAGCGTAGTTTACTGTACAATCTTCTATACTTCGGATCTTGAATGGGAATTATTATTATCTTAACTAGTTTTGTGAAAAGCTACCTGGCTGGCCATAGTTAATTGTTAATTTCCTCCTTTAAAACCCAATTTTGTACATTTTAAAAATATATTTCACACAAGCTTCATTTTCAAGCATTTTTAATCCATACTTTGCCTTTACTTCTAAAATCTAGATCACTTAAAAATCCATCTTTTTCGCTGAAACTCTTTCGGTTTCTCTATCCTAACTACTTATACATTTTGGAGCGCCTTTTTCGACTGAAACGTTTCCCCTGAGTGAAAAAATCGATATCGGTATTTTAGGGAAATATAATACGTTTGATGCTCCCTGTGTAAATGCCGGTTTTGGTAAAAACTCACCTACGTGCTATGGTTTCTTTCAAAAACGCAACGGTATAAACTTACTTTGTTTATATTTCAGCCGTATATTTCATCTATACCCGATTTTCTGGGAATTTTGCTTAGTCAAATAAGGAGAAACATTACTTGTTTTCTATGTTCTCAAACGTTGTTCCTAAGATTGATACAAATAACTTTGAAATCACAACATGCACCATAAAATGTACTTTCAACTTCATATAGAATCCCTGTCGTCCTTCTCGTTTTAGTTACATTTTTATGTCCCTGAAAAAGGACATTACAACAAGAAAACCGTTGGGATCCTTTAAATGCGATATTTGTATGTGATACTTTTTGGAGCTTTAGCAGCTTCCAAAATACGTTTCGGATTGCCTAGACTAGAAATAGAGCTATTTCAAAATTCTAACTTCCCATTGATTCGCCTATCACAAACTTAAGACTAAAATACATTGACTAATACTTTAAAATGCTTTATGAACAGTTTTGCTACCAAATTGAAATCCTACACGTGCTGAAATTTAATAGAAAAATAAGATATAAAATGAATAAACAATTATGGAACGACTGTATCGTTATATGATGCAGTCCTAGCTTAAGGAACTAATATAGTTGAATTTTATCAGAATAAACCTTGATACTTCATCAAAATATCTATCTTATGAAATCTGTTCTTACGATGAAAAGCACTTCCTTGTGCTATAAAATTGCCAATGAATATAAGGTCAATGAATGCATTTTAATTAAAATCAAATTTAGAACGTTATTTCCATATTTTTAACTTTACTGAACATTTATTGTAGTCAGCATTTAGTTTATATACATATAACTGAATGTAATCACTAAAATTCAGACATAAATGTTTTATTCCGTTTTTCCTTTCTTTGCTACATACGTACAATAAATAGAAAAAATATTGTACTTTACTGAAAATTTCGATGAATATTGACACTAAAATTCAGAGATAAATGTAAGATTGGTTCCCTTTGTACCATCTCTGTTACATACTTACTGTAAATAGAGAAAATATTGGATTTCATTAAAAAATTCAATGTCAATATTTCATTGTAAATGCGCGTTTTGAGTCCCCCTGAACAAATATGTTTAGAAGAATCTTCGTTTTCGAACAGCATAACTCAAAATCGAGAAATCTGTTACATATGAAACTCTATATTTAAGTTTAGATCTTTCCTAGAATGCGACAAGAAGATTTTGGAGAAAACATCCACCTGAAGCTACTCTTTACATGGAACATGTTTCGTTATTTTCAAGTTTACTCAAAGATTGCTCCAATTCTTTCGATTAAACTACCATATGGTTAAACTATTTTCATAAAAAATGAAATGTATATCTTGAATTTTCTGGTCACAGCCTTGAAGTCCTCTCTATTATTAACCACTTTCGTATAATTGCCAAACTGTAAGAGATAGACAAACTCTTAGAACGCAAAAATGTATATCAGGTCAAAGCATACAATTTATGTCAGTTAAATTTTTTTGTGGCGTAAAGGATTTTCAATATATTATTTGTTATTAAATACAATTTCAAATACTTTATACCTTTTTAAAATGTAAACTGTATTTCCTTTTCTTTTTTGTCGATACAAACAGAACAGAATTTCAAACACATGACAAAGCAAGTGGCTTTGAAAAAATTTGACTGTCGCTCTAGCTTAATCGTTCTTCTTATAGTTACAATGAAATGAGTAAATGATTAATGTAAGTTTATCTGCATTACACGGATTAAACAGAAGACGAAGGAATAGAGAAAGTTATATGAATGACCACCAGGTTGTTTATTTTACATTGTCAATTATTTTTCTTTCTACTATCAAAGCAATCTGAGTTTGTGATTGTTGTGTTCTGGAAAGTTTGAAGCATACAGTATCGTCAAATGTGACTGAGATAAAAATATACGCGTTTGATAGTAGAAACTAGAATGCACTACATAGACAGATCTATAGGCATCAAAATATTTCTTCACTAGCAGAAAGCTGCAAATTTCTATCAACATACCATGCAAAAAAATTAGAAAATAATACATTAAAAATAGTGTATATAACCACTTATACTTAGAGAGACAAAATCGCATTGCTCAATATTCCTACCTTCGCAGAAGAACTCCTTGCTACGAAGCACACTAGCATGGACCGACTTGATTACGTTAGGTCGTCCACATAGAGACTTGCATGACGGACAGCAGAAGAGCAGAAGAAGAAGAGAGAGGAAGAAGAAGAAGATGAGAATAAAGAAGAAACTGAAGCTGAAGAGCAGTGGCAAGAAGAAGAAGCATACAAGGCGCGGTGGATGTCGAGTAAGTCCACAGCTTCCAGACGTTGGATCATCGCCGTGGACGCCACCTCCACCATCACCAGCCTCTTCAGAACCACCATCATCATCGTGATCGCCGTTATCACCACTACCACCACCACTAGGACGGTCGCGGTGGATGACATTTTGAGATGATGGTCGCCGATGTCAGTAGCACCTTGTCCGATGCACGTGGAGGAATGCGTGCACGAGAGCATCTTCTGGTGGTCTAAACCCCACCCTCATTTGACCGCCACTTCCTTTGTCCTTAGAAGTCTTTTATACCGAAACATGCGCTAGTCTTCGTCATTCGAAAACAAGGGGATGCGTAGGGGTTGGGAGCCGGGAGGGTAGCGAGTATTTAAAGCACGTCAGAAGCTCTTCATTTGTTATCCGGTTCTGTTACACTTCGTCATCATGCAAATGAAAGCGTGTAAGCCAAAAGAGTCTACATTCCCCACGAGTGTTTATGTTTAATTTGTATCCCTTCCCTTCATCTACCATGCCAATTCTGCTACATTTCTCTTTGCCTGTTCGTGCTACACTATGACAGACATAGAGAATTCTTTATAATATTTATTTGTTTGTGTAGGAAGCTGAAGCTGTGATTCTCGCAAGCTGGTGGGAGTCTGAACACTTCCGTTGCCTTCGATACACCGTTGCAAGGAGTAGGGTGTGGAGTTCACGCGGATCCCACTTCTGACACCAAATTGTGTTTTCGCTGCCTCCTCTCCAGGTAGGCAGACCCTAGCCAACTGAACAGAAACCCAGACGGCAGTGGTTGTCCGGAACGCGTGACGCAGGCGCACTGGAGCTTGCCGCCTCTCGCCCCTCGGCATTCGTCATTACCGCCACAAAAACCATGTATCTCTCTCGAACTAACTAACCCACCCCAACGGAGCGGAGGCTGAGGGCTTCTGTCCCCAGCGCCTGCTAGGTAGGCCGCCCCTGCTGCTTAGAAATAAACATGCAAAGCAATTTACTTTGGGACTTCTAGTGACAGCGGCGTAATTTAGAGACAATTCCACCAAACTGTCATTCCTTATTACTTCACGTGCTTTTGAAAGCAGAAAATTCTATGCGCTCCATTCGTATTACTTTTCCCATTCTGTATCGTTCACCTTATGTGTTCCACATACTATTCTAAAAAAATCTTACTTTTACATCTGCTTGATGTCGATCAACATACATGTTTGCGAAGTAGCTTCATTATACATTTAGTTTCAGGTGCAGAAAACGAATTATGTAAAATACAAGGGTATCATGATTGACGAGGTCTTCGTAGCTTCTCTTTCTTTCCCTTGTTTTACCCCTCTGCAATGACAGCACTTTCATGCTACTGGCTGGACACAGTTATAACCAATAACACATTGGCCTGAAAAGAATGTAGATATTGATTTTTCCTGGTCCTTCAATAAATCGTTACTCATTAAGTTGAACTGTTTGATTCACAGCACCAGAAGCTACACGTGGTCAGATTAGTGGTCTATAACATGCTGGTAACACACTGATTTTAGTTAAAAATCCACCGTCCTTGACCAAAGGTATAGTGTTATTCAACTACAGTAATAGTGATGGAAAATAACACAATGAATCTTAAGGTTTCAGTGTTAAGGGAAATTATAACTCGATTCCATCCAGTCCAGACAGCAGTTGGTATAAGACAGAACACTCAAGGCGGTTGAAAAATTAGAACATTCAGCATGTTTCAGAAATGGGTAATGCCACAGAAAAGTTATTGCAAATAGCTATGTCCTTGAAAGAGATGTATACTTTTTGTGAAATAAGCTGTTTTTTTATCTCTTATGGTTTACAAGATATATAAAATTGTACAAATTTCATTTAGAATCAACGGACGTCACAGGTTATTCCCAGAAAATTAAAAATGTGCATTTTATTAGCTGTACATAGAGAATATTAATCAAAATTCCATTGATCATTTGATATGTTCCACTCGCGTAGTGGCAGCTGCACCTTTGCTTCTTCACACGCCAGCATACGGCATAGGATGCCGTCCAGTCTGTGTTTTCATTATTCGTCAATAATTGGTAAAGCATTCCCTATTGTATCCATTTTCGTGTTTACTGTTCTTTTAGTCCTAGGATAAAACTTGGAAAAGAGGAAAACAAACACAAACAAAAGCAGAAACAAACAAAAAAAGATCCAGTCGGGTTGTTTGGGCCACATTATTTTAAACAGGGACCTCCCGAAATTATTGCTTTTGCCGCACTCATATTAAGCGTACACGCTGCCAAAATATCACTAGGAAGTAAATGTTTTATAGTTTGAATACTGCCATTAAAATGTACCTGAATGTATGGGGAAGTTAATGGTGCAAGGCAAAATCAAATATTGCATCCAGAAGTAGCTATTTACTGAAGCCATTAGAGTGTGCACTCAAAGCTCTATGCACTCAGTTCACAGTTTTGAGTTTGCTTATCCATCTGTATATTTTTTTTTTTTTACATTTTCAGAACATTTTTCGCCTCCTAAACCATTTGACATATGTTACATTCATGGAAATTTCCACAGATGTATAGAACCTGAAACAATATGGATAGTGAATTGATATTGTTCTACGGAAGTTCATTTTTTATTTCAGAAAAATTCAAGCTTGAAGTTCTGGGTGCTCAACCCAGAGACCCTGGCTTCGATTTATGCTAGAGGCTGGAAATTTTTATATTATATCCTATCCCCCCCCCCCAAAAAAGACTGGAAGTATGAACGTAGTGGAAAATGTCTCTCTGTGTGTGTGTGTGTGTGTGTGTGTGTGTGTGTGTGTGTGTGTGTGTGTGTGTGTGTGTGTGTGTGTGTGTGTGTGTGTGTGTGTGTGTGTTTAATTTTAAAAACGATATACATCAACATTAGAAATCCTTGAGTTCGGCGAGTAATAACACCATCAGTTGCTTCTTTTCAAGCCAAATCCCTCCGTAAGACCTAAGTAGCTAAGGGGGCAATATAATAGTATATTATGCAACGAGACTTAATTACCATTATAGTTAAGTTTCATACAATTTATGCTCAACCGTATACCTAATTTTATAGTTGAAATATTGTAAAATGTTGTACTCTCACCAGGGGCAATAACCTACATATTACATCAGCTGATATTTGAAGTTCTGCGCAGGCGTAAACCATCGATTCGTTTCCAGCACGTTACAGCTACAGGATGAAAATGCTACGTAACATTGAAAAATAGTAGGCATGTTGAATATGCTGGTTTTCAGACGAAACTTTATTTCATTATTTTGTAAGTTATTTATGTACAGTTAGTGAAATTCGTTTGCGTTTGAGTAACATGCGGCAGTGTAAATGGAAACACTAGTGTTGCTGAATAAGTTCTTGTTCTTACATACTTTCGATATGATGAACATTTAAGAAGTTAGCAATTTTTCACTGCTATTATTCGCATACGTAAATCGCATACCATGTAAAGCTATGCAGTATCAAAACAGTTGAAAATAGAAGGAAGGAACCTCTATTAACAGCTCAGAAAAAAACATTTGTTTTCGGTTTTCAAGACCACGTGATATGTAGATTGCACAGAGAAGAGAGAATGAGATAGGTAGAGAGTGAGGTATAGTGGATGTGAAGAGGGAGAAATGATGAAAGAGTGAGTATATGAGGGGTTTAAAGGCTCGTCGAAGATTAAATCGTTCGGGCCCAAAGGGAAAACAAAGCTAAAAGGCTAAAAACAAAGAGAAAAACAATACAAATAAGAGTTCACATTCTAAAACAGTAAACAGCGCGGAAGAATCAAACACAAATGAACATTGCTTCACATACCCAACTTTGGTGACAAACTGTAGCACCTTATATACAGATACAGGACCATTGCCCAGAATTGACGACAGTGTAACATCCAGGCCAAGGAACTGGCACTCATGAACATATCGTGGACAACAGAAATACATAGTCAGGAGAAAAATAGAAGATGGAAGAAAATGCAACTCTAGGGGAGGAAAGGGGGCGGTAAAAAGAGAAGCAGTGAGAAAATTAGAGAGAAACAATGAAAAAGTTAGAGGGCGATAGACACAGAAAAAACTCCTCATTGAAGGAAATGATGCATGCGGGCTGGTTATATGTAGGTTGCGTTTGATTTACGAAACCATTTTCAAATCTTATGCGATAAACATCTGTTCGTTAGTGATTTCTTTGGTACTGCTGACGTTTACGAAGTCTATCAATATTTGACGACCAAATCGAAGTGCATAACCTTAGAAGATACACCAAGTGATCGTCGCGTAACATATTGTGGTACAGATTTTTAATATTTCAGTTTGGAGAAACTGTGTTCACAAATACATGTAGAATCATAGTCACTCTTATACACACTATTCTTGCAAATGCTTGTTTCTCTGTATATTAGATTTTAATCGACATAAGCATTTTCAGATGCCTTTGAAATTACGTTCTCTTTGCAAGGCAAAGTATCTTCCTATTTGAGCAAAGTATAAGTAATATCAAATTCAAGACACTAACAAAGAACATATCGGAAATGGTTCACTCAAAAGAAAAACGTATTTGACAGTTTGTGTGTTTTAATGATATCCACATATTTTATTTAGTAAGTTTTTGTGTATATGTTACTGTTTTCCATTTTATGGAAAAGTCATCCAGAATGATGAGGTCTTCTCTGAACATTTACAGAAAATTCAAGTTATGATTTAGAAACTGCCATGGAATTGCCAGTTTGTGTCCGTCACTAGATACTGACTGCTTGTGAGTCTACACAAAGCTGACTGACCGATTGAAGAAAGGTGTGGGAAATAGCCGGTAATTACGTAGGCGTTTCTAAAGAGACAAGATGGGCTACACAATCGACAAGTGGGAGCTCCATGAAATGTTGTCACTGTATGCAGATAGTTCCTAAAATATCCGTGCTCAGTAATTAATGCAATTTGTGTTTTAGTCTTGATACTGTTCAGTTCTAATAAAGTCATGACGCCATCTAGCAGGTGTTTCTGTTTACCCATGCTATAATTGTGGTTTTGACAGTATAATTAAGGACAGATATTCAACATTTCTGTCCTGTCATTTACACATGTTCGACTAAGCGGCCACGTGTAACTGCGTAACGTGTGACGTCCACATTTGTATCTCTATGGCTGCCTGCCTTCACAAACTTTCGCTTGAAATGATTCAAATTGGATTGAGGTTAAGGACAGGATTTATTTTTTCAGAGTTTCACTGTTTGCAGTCCAGCGGATTAAATCTCGGTAACAAGTCTTTCGCTTCAGTGAACTGTAGAACATTTCTACATTTTACTTTCTCTGTTCCCTCGCTGTAAACAGGGGAAGTATTGTATTCCACCCAAAAATTCGATGTTGAGGTTTCACCGGAAATATATGTTTTGGGACCCCCTGAATCCAGCAAAAAAAGAAAAAAATTAGAAAAAGGTCCGTGTATGTCTGTATATCTGTCTGTCAGTCTTTCACTCTATGGACAGCATAACTCAAAAAGGGAAATTCGATTAATAACCAAAGTTGGTATTTAAGTTTAATGTCTTTCAAGGATGCGATACGAAGATTTTGAAGAAAGTAGCCCCACCCTAACTTCTCTTTACATGGAAAAGTTTTAGAAAATTGCGATTTTCTGAAAAGGCTCTAACGATTTTTATTAAAATGCCATATGTTTAAGATATTTGTATGACAAATGAAATGTATATTTTGAATTTTCTGGCTATAGCCTATGTGGTCCTGTTTATTCTGGTTGACTTTTAAATAACTATTAAACCGTAAGAGATAGACCAAATCTTACTACACAAAAACGTAGATCTTGCTAAAACACACAACTTATGTCTCAATTTTTTTTTGTAGAGTGAACCATTTTGGAGATATTCCTTGTTATCTGAATGGCTTTTATGATACACTTTTCTCAAATGGAAACTTTTTTCTCTCTTGGCCGTGCAAAAGGAACAGAATTTCAAAATCTTCATATAGCGACCAGCTTTAAAAGATTTGACTATCACTCAAATCTTATTGTATTCCCATATTTCCCTTGCGTTTACAGGAATATAAGCAATAAGATAATGAACAAAGAAAAACAATCTTGTAAGAATAGTTAGTACAAGAGTAGAGAAATCATGCGAGTACAACGTATCAGATTTTTTGTGTTGTTTAGAATATGGATATATTAGGAGATTGTGATTTTAGTTCATTGGGCCATGACTGCACTAGGGAATTACGTCACTGCTGTACGCGCCGTAGCCTGTCTAACTCGTTAGCCATGGCATTGAGTTGAGGGTGCCTGATCTAGGTGGTTAAGTTACTAACGATGAAACCGCAATAGGCTAATTTTCAATGCAAATTTGACCACATGCGAGCAGAGCTTTTGTCTGTTTTATAGTCGTTGTTTATGTTCGTTGCTTATTTATTTGGAATGGACTGCAGGGAAGTCAACGGCAGACACGTAAAACATGGCAACAATATGGAGGTAAAACCAGAGCCCTTGTTTCATCTGTACAAAGAAGCGCTAGCAGCACATGAGGACCTACATAAAACTGCGAGTCGGAGCGAAAACATGCCTAGCCCTGCCATGTCGGCCCAGAAATGAGCCGTTAGCAATTCTGATGGCCATCCGGCAATTCCACTCGTGTAAACTTGATAAAATGGAATCCTCGAGCTTCCTCATTTACACCAATGGAAATGTTACGTGCTTTTTCCCGCTCCCTTTGGCGCCGGCATGTTTGTTAACTGCGTGACTGTACGAGCTCAAACGTTCGGTTATGTTTTCATTTTAACGAACAGTGCACAAGCGCACACAAAAATTCTGGCGTGTTGCGTTCACAAGCCTTTCTCTACTCTTGTACTAACTATTCTTACAAACTTTTATTCCTCTCTTTACCTCATGTTAGTTGAGATAAACCTTTGCAGAAATTATGGTATTATTATTGGACTTAGTGAACGGTTGCAAGCACACAGGGTATCCCGGATGTGCTGTTCCATGTGCTCTGTGATGGGATTTTCTTGTATGTTGCATTCCTGCAAGGTGCTGAACCTAAACAAGTTTGGTGCTTAAGTGACTTCACAGATACACATTTTCCTAATTGTTTTTCCTTTTAAGTCAGGGATTCCTAAAACTTGTGTTTGCGATGAAATCTTGAGGATGGTTAGAATAGAATACTTATCATACTATATGTAGTACACTGTGACAAACTGTAAGAGACCATTCACAATGAAGCTTAGACATGACCATAAATAAACACAGAAGCCTGTTTCGTGTTATCTTAATGGATGCCTTCACATTGGCTGACGTTGACACAAACATGGCAGTAAATTTATAATGTCAACCAAGCGAGTTACCTCCGCGATAAGGCCATTCTACTGACCTTGGATTCTTCATGGTTTTCCCTGCTTGGCAATGGAATGCTCAGATGGTTTCTCTTGTATCAGAAATTTTCTTTCACTCGTTTGCTATAATTTTACTTCCCCTTTCATATTTTAGATAGCCTTAGAGGTAACATGTTAGACTGGTTCCCAATTTCGCGAGTTCAGACCCAGCGGAGAATAAAGAATTTTTACGGGTGTCAAAACCCTTGGTATAGGAAGTGCAGCTGGTGGTCTCGTGACATAGATTTATAGAGGTGAACGAACAAGCAAGATAAAGAAATCTCTGAGCAAACTAAAGTGGGTCTTCATGCCTAATATACAATGAGACGCACAGAAGTCACAGCAGCTTAAGAGCTTCCAGTCAATATAGATTGTGTGTTTTAGACCTACACTTTTTTTTTCATCCTTACAGTTTAGGAGTTATTCAAAAGTCATCCAGAGCAAACAGGAATACATGGGCTATAGTCTTAAAATTGAAAATATACATTTCATTTGTCATAAAAATATCTTAAACATATACCATTGTAATCAAAGTAGCTAGAGCCATTTTCAAGCAAATTAAAATTTTCGAAAAATTTTCCATGTAAAAGGTAGTTTAAGATGGAGGAATTTTCTTCAATATCTTCGTGTTCATGATTGAAAGACATTAAACTTAAGTACCAACTTTGGTTCTTAACCCACTTTTCGTTTTTGAGTTATGCTGTCCACAGACTGATAGACACACAGACACGGACGCACACGCGCGCACCTTTTACTAGAAATGCTTTTTTATTTTTATTCAGAGAGTCTCAAAACACATTTCCGGTGAAATCGCGACATCGAATTTTTGGGGGAAATACAATTTTTCCTTTACTTACTATACGTAGCAGAGAAATAGAGAAAGTTTAAAGAAAAAAAAAGTAATATTCTTACAACGCTTCATGTTACTCGACACAAACCTTTGCAGAAATTTCTTAATTGCATGTTTCCTTACATGCGGAATAGGCACAGGGAAATGGGCTTATACGAGAGTTACATATTTTAAAAGTTAGTCGTAAATCATGGCTTTCAAGTTCAGTCCTCTATACTTGACCAGGAGAAAAAACAAGAATAACGACTTCACATTTTGAGAAGATTATAAGTATTATGCAGTATAAACTGATAATAAAACATATCTCAATTTAATTAACTAAGCGATTAATTCCACTAATATTAGACATTAAGATGTGTCTCTTTGTTGACATATACATATGGTGTAGTAAGATTTTGTCCATCTCTTACGGTTTACCAGATATGCGAAAGTCATCCAGGACTTCGGAGGCTATTACTCCGAAAATTCAAGTTGTGCATTTCATTTGTCATGAAATTGATTAGACTATTGTATGCATGTTTTAATAATTTTTGAAAAAATCAAAAATTTCGAAAATATTCCCGTTTAAAGGCAGTTTGGGATGGCAAATTTTGTTGAAAATCTTCCTTTTGTACCCCTGGAAGCTGCTGAACAGCAAGTTCGGTATTTACCCAGTTTTTCGTTTTTGAGTTATGCTGTTCACAGACACACACATACACACACGCAACCCTTTTTGCAAGAATAGTTTGTTTTGGATCAAGGAAGCCGAAAAGGTGTATTTCACATGAAAGTTTGTATCGAAGTTTTGGATGGAATAGAATACTTTCTCTGTTGTATGCCTAGTAGAGGAAGTAAGTCCTTTTATGCATTTTTTGTCCTTGTTTGGGACTGTGTATTTTGGAATCGAGGAAGAAACCGTAAAAGAGGTAAAACTTTAAACATTGTTTTTTGTTGTTAATCACGCTGTCAATTACCAGAGTGATATTAGCACTGTCAGTGTGTGTGTCGAAATATGGGTTGAAATTTTTTGTCGCAGTAGTTCTTTTGAATGAATTAATTAATTAATTAATTAATTAATTAATTAATTCATTCAAAAGAATTAATGACTCTAAGGGTATCGTAAAGGACAAAGGCCTCCTGCAAGAGGGGGCAATTTTTATAAGACTGACATTGCGAGCTATTTCATGTGGATACATAGCACTATAAATAATAATTTTTGCACACATTAGATTTCACTTAGATCTCTACTAATAATTATTCAAATTAACTTACGTTATATGTAGTTTTTGTGTTATTTCTGATTGATTGTTTTTCACAGTGTTTCGAAACAGATCCACGCCTTACAACACTGGACCAGTGTCTTCCGAGGTCATCTGCCCATCTTGTTCTTGGTCTTCCTCGGTGTCTGCTTCCGGTGGTCGACTGAGCCCAACTGTTATGGTAAGGCCCTGTGACCCGTCCCGCCCATTTCCATTTGATTCTTGCAGCCTGCTGTACTACATTCTTGGAGTAGGTGATTTCTTGGTGTTCTTTGTTAGAAATTCTGTCATGTAGCGAAAGGTCCAGGAGTTTTCCTTCCATTTGACACACTCTAGCAAGCTGATTTGTTTGTTCAAAGTCTGGCATGCGTAGAGTAGGATTGATGTGCATGTGTAGAACTTTGATTCTATTTGATGGTTAGTAGTTCTCATAAATGCCAGTAAATCTGTTTATCTTAAGCACACTTGTAACCATCGGTATGGCGATGGTTTGCACCCGCAACTTGGGGAACAGCGCCTAAACAACTGAGTCACACAGAGTGCGTTTCTCACATTTGAGCAGAAAGCTAAGATAGATTGATTAGAATATAAATTGGAAGTTCATGCGTGCTGTTTATCGCACGCCATTTCCTCTTTTAACCCACGCCTTTACATAATCAGGAGCTAATCTGGTGCCATAATGTGCCTGAATGAAATGTATTACGTGTTGAGTCAGATACGAACACAAAGGTGCCATTTTACACTTTTTTGCCTTAGATGTAAGGGGATACATTTTGGACCCTCTAATAGTAAACTAGCGTGTATTTGATCCCAGTTCCTTATAGAGCAAGCGCCCGTGTCTGCCAGACCTTCCTTATTCTATAAAAGCTGAAACATTCTCAGCTCATGCGCCCAACACATGTAGGAACGAAGGGCTGCTATGAATTTTGGATTATAATGGCTTTGGCAGGTAACAGGTAGCAAAGGTGTATAAAATAACAACCTAAAATCGTCAAAGTATAATTACTTATATTTTCTATGGAATACTTGGAAATCACGTCATCCATTGCCACACACTTACTATCGTGACAATCCCTCACCAGACACCCTTAAACATTAATAAATTGTAACCGTACTTATTTAAAAGCTGAATTTGATAATGGGTGATCCAAAAGACACCGAACTGGCTGCGCTGTGTTTTGCCTGTACGCATCTTCTGCGTCGTCGCCGACTGCCGCGTCATAGAACAGCGTGGACGAAACCATACAACATTTTTAACACTACTTTTAAAGGCTTTACTTACCAATGTTATTAAAGGAAATGTCGAAACTGGGCACCGTATTGTCCATACATTTTTAGCACCTCTTTAGGACACTATCCATCACTAGACTAGTTCACGTTGAGAAATTTTGGCATTTCCTGGCGTACATTTTGTTTTAATTGTTCATGGCTCAGCGGGTTTGTCTTGTACACTTTATACTTTAAGTTATCCCAGAGATAGAAATCGTAGATCATCTAGAAATCTTTCTGCAAAACGCACTTTCACTTGGTGAACTGAGTGGGTTAACACATAAGAATCATAAATAAATACACGCTGTGCAGAAGAAAATAAATGCTGAGCCACAATACACTTTGTGAACAGGAAAAAATAATAAACCACAATGGTAATAACTCAACCACAAGTCAGCTCAATACTGCACTTTCAGAGCAGAGAAAAACAAGTCAACTGCATGAACTTGTGTACAGCAGCTGCGTTATCGTATTTTCAGGTGCGCAGTGGAAAAACACCGCGCAGCAGTTCGGATGTTCCTTGGGCGACTATTAGAAATGTTTCCTTCCATTTATATGCCGCCTTTAACATCAAAAGTCACATCGGTGGGTTTTAACCTCTTGGAGCAATTGCTCAACAGCAATGGTACTCACTCTCTTAATGGTGGTTTCAAACTTTGTATTCCCGTTACTTTGGATTATTATTACATTAAAGTCACGCACAATTCACACCCCCATTCATACTTCCACACTCTAGGGACTTTGGGGAATAATCCTAGTTAAAGAAAAATTCTCACATTTCCAGCCGGGAATCGAACCGGGGCAAGTGCTCTACCGACTAAAAAACGGGGCCAGTCGTTAGTTGAACCTGTATTTAATTTTTTGATAGCGTCTTGGGTGTTTTGTTAGAATATAAAATACAGCTTTTGTTGCATAGTAACTACGAACTAAAACATCACTATTTATTATAGTAATATTATTGTTTCATAAAATATATTTTGGGTTTAGCAACCTGCAAAAATGGCATTTACAGTGAAATCCTGTAAGGAACTTTTGAACAGATTTGGGCGTTTCCTTTAGTGGTATAAGTAAGCGGTAGCGAAAGGAAAGTCAAATACAATGTTCCCTGGTCCATTGTGGATGATAACTTCACTGCACAAACTCGGTTTGTCGTTCAAGAAAATATTTTTGATAGCAAGATGTCTCAGGAGGCTTTACCGGGAGTCGAAAGAAATAGTCATCACACTGGTGAACAAATCGTTTCCAAGAAGCGGCTTTCCTTCGCCAAGAGGCTTCCACAATAATACCGAAAATTAATGTCCTGGAACGTAAACGCAATTCTGAGGATTGGATTCCTGCATTATGCAGAGGCCATAACGGCTAATTGGCATGTCTAACAGACTGGAAAATTGGAATAAGTAATTCAAGGGGATCGTTGGTAAGCCATCTTCTAATAACACAACTCTGGTATGTAAAAAAAAAAATCAGTTTTACTCCAGCCATATAAACGCTGCTTTACTTTATTTTATCCCCAGAAATGTTATTCTTTCTTCTATCTAAACTGAGAAATTTTGCATGAACGTCATAAGAATCCCAAGTTGTAGAATAGGAAACAACGTGTGCTATAACTCAAGACCAAAACGATCCCTTTAACATGTATGCATTTGTGAAATGAAAATAACCATAATATTATTAGTTCAGAGGATTAGAGAGACCTGGACCATCATTTCAAGTTACTAATGTAGCAAGCATAGCATCTTGGCATATGTTCCCAGGGTACAGACTATGGGTAGACAAATATAACATGAAAGTTAACAATGATTTAGATTTCAAAGAATCATACGCAATTCAATTTTAATTTTAAATATGAATGATAAAATAACTATGAACGACCAGTGCACAGTAATTATTATTATCATCTATTATTATTGTGACAAAATGACAATCCGACGAATCCCACTTCTGGCACCAGAGTGACAAAATGGCAAAATCAGTTCGGTTAGTTTTCTATCACTTTATTGTCTTCTAAAATTGTATCACAAATATACAGCTTTCTTCTTGTCGTTAACACAGTCTTTCGTGCTATTACAACTCGCAACTTTTACTTCTCGTAACCTTGCTCAGTCCTTTCAGTGTCTTTCTTCATTTTCTCTGTCTCTCACACACAAACTTGTCTCATTATATAGTGCGGATGACGTTACACAAACCCTTCTCAACTTCTACTCACACGCCGGCGGTCATGTGGCCAGACCTTTCTCAAAAGTTCTAGGGAAAGCCCATTTTGTGTAGCCGCTTCTGTCATTGTTAGTCACATACACAACAGTTGCGCGAGGCAGCCTGCCTTTGGTCGCCTTTGCCTGCTCGCCGGTCCGGCATGCAGCGTGAAGGAGCCTGGCTCCGACAGTCCTTTGTTTTGTACCGCGCCCAGTGTCACATTACTATAATAATAAATTATAACAATATATAAATTATATTATTATTATTATTATTATTATTATTATTATTATTATTATTATTATTATTATTATTATTATTATTATTATTATTATTATTATTATTATTATTATTATTATTATTATTATTATTATTGTCGTCATCCTTTTTTGCATTATATACTGGTAATTTTTCACCGACCTACAAACCCAGGAACGTTGTGCATAAATGAAAAGCAAACTTGAAGTAAATATGTGAGAATGTCGAACTGCCGAAGATGCACTATGTAGTATTACTCACGAACGCTACTAAAGTTCGGAAATGCTGTAATGCTAACGAATGCATTTACATGTCCTGACCGAGTTTCACGTTGCGACAAACCCACCCTTAGGCAGACACTGCGCCATCATTTCTTTTCTACGTTTTTTCCTCAGTTCCAATACTCTATTGCCCCCCGGAAGAAAGGGTGTGCGAAAACGAGAGATAAAAGTTTTACTTTCTCCAAAATTAAGACGGAAAAGAAAGAAGACAGAAAAGCGTTTTTGATCCTCCAGCGCCGATGTCAAAAGAGCCTGCTGTATCGTAAACATTCTAAAGAAGCGCTGCACATTTTCAACTTAGTGCAATTCAAAAGTCTGATGTATCTGTGCGCTTTGCAGCTCCACATAACCCGTTATTAGTCATAAAAATTGGGTGTGTTGCACTCACATGAGTTTCTCTACTCCTGTATAAAATGCTTATTCCTCTGTCTACTTCGTGTTAGTCGAGATAAACATTTTCAGAAATTATCTTATTGTTAATTTTCCTGTGAGTGCAAGGGGAATATTGTAATACAGCAGACCTTAAGCGATAGACAAAACTTTTAAGTCACTGGTCGCTATGTGTTGGCATTCAAATTAGTTCTCTTAGGATGGCCAAGAGATCGTAAAATATTTCTATTTGAAAAAAAGTATAATTATTGAAAAATGCAGGCAAATAAAACCGAAAATCCAGAAAATGGTTAATTCCAACAACAATAGAATATATATTTGACATCATCTGTATGTTAAAGCGAACCCACGTGTTCTGTGTTGTAAGATTTGACCTATCTCTTATGGTTTAGTAGTCATGCAAAATCATTCAGAATGGAAAGGACTTCTGAGGACGTTCCTAAAAAATTCGAGATATACATTGTCTTTGTCATGGAAATATCTTAAAAATATGGTATTTTATTCACAATCGTTAGCCAATTTTGATAAAATCAAATCTTCTAAAAGTGTCTTATGTAAATGATGGGTAAGAGGAATTTCGTTCAAAATCTTCATGTCACATCCTTGAAAGGTGCTAACCTTAAATACAAAGTTTGGTCGTTTTGTTTTTTGCTTATAATGCTAAAAATGGAAACATACGTGGACACACACGGACCTTTTTCTAAAATGTTTTTCCCCCCGTTCAGATTCAGGAGTCGCAAACATGTATTTCCGGAGAAACATCAATATCAAATTTTTTGGGGAATGCTATAGTATTCTGTTAATGTTATATATTAAAATTTATGTTAATTAACCCTAATTAAGGATACAGAATCTGAAATTTTCTCAAAAGTTTAAAAAAGAATTAAACATCAGTTATTATGAACAAGAAATACTTTGAATCATAGGCTTTAATTACATACCATCAGGGCCTGTTAAAACCTTAATACATGTCCAAAAGCACACGTCCTAAATGTCTGTATTTACTTTCAATGGATTTTAATCGATATAAGATTCTTCTTACCTTTTTACCAATTAAAATACCTATGTGACGTGGTTTTGAACCAATGTAAGTTATAGCGAGTTAACTTAAAAACTGGTCCTTCTTTTGCTAGACTTCAAATTGTTCAAATGTGATCTAATTAATTGGACCACGTAGTTTAAGTTGTGAGAGAAATTATATTTTAATGTTTAAATATTTTTCTGAGATTAACCAGAGTAGTGAATAAAATTTTATACGATACTTTCGTACATAGTATTTAAATAATATGATAATACTTTTAGCTTTCAAAATTACGATTTCTGCCTCGTTTGAACACGGGTTTGATTTATGAAATATCATTATTAAGTATATTTATTGGCATGAATTTTAAAATATGGTTATAATTTTGTTAGAGCGACATTGAAAAAGTGTTTAAAACATTTATATATAAAGAAGGAACACTATTGGTTTCATGTGCAGTACGGAAAACAACTATTCGCAGATTTGTGTTACCAACGAACCTAAGCGGGGAAAAATGGTATGCGATATTCACATTTGTTTCTCAATTTATTATTCTACAAAATATTATAACAAAAATTTGTTGTTCTACTATTAATACAGACATATTTTAAAGTCATATGTGATGGCTTGATCACGAGAAAAAAAAATTGCATCTTAGTTAACAAAAGTATAAACATTTGAAAATTCAAACTAATAACAAATAAATATATTGGAAATAATTCTGCAACTATAATTAGGTGACATAAATTTTGTGCTTGAACGTATTCTACATCTTTCATGCAGGGATTTATGGTTTACCAGTTCTACAAAGGTCATTCCGAATTGGAACCGGCATTTTATATATTGAATTCGTCTTTAGTGTGCCAGATATAACGGAGTATTCGTATATGAAGGGTTAGCGTATTTTGTTTTTTCCCCTCGTGGCTTAGTATCAGTCTGAGAGTCTGAGAGTTCTTAAATTTTAATCTCAGAGGTAGTACGGATGTAATGTAATTACTAATGAATTAAGATCACTTCCGAGAATGTCTGAAACACCTTATTTACACTCAGAAACTGCCAGTCTATATGATTCCTTTTACAAAATTTCTCGCTAAATAATGGCGGATTTCGTCGAAGATAAGGAATTGTTAAGCAGAGCTAACCATCGTAATCTGTTTCATTTGATTTAATTCACAGCAAATAGTTCAATTAAATTAACATCACTTGCAAAACAGTTTCATTTATGAGCATCGCATATAAATCACAATTACTTTCACAATACAATGGATATTTAAAATCGTCCGGAATTAAACTATTGACCAATGCCCATTCTTTCTCTTGATCGCTGCCTCTATTCTTACACAATCATTTGCTTGTTTTGTACAACTGGAATAATTTCAGGGGGCTTACATAAAATACTGCCTCAGAATGAACAGGATTTTAGAGGCTATCCGCATTGTCATGACAAATGAACTGGATATAATATATAGTAAAGCATGAAATTTTAATTGATGTTTTATGGAATCAAAACTAATTTCATATAGAGGTAGCCTGCCTGAGAACAAGTATCTTCTAAGTTCTCTTACATTTTTGGATTACAATACTTACTACTCTTGGCGAAAAACATAACTTGCGAAACGTATTCTTTTCTCTGTAAGTAATGTGGAGTTGTTAAGATTGCAGCAATAAAGATGCTAGCTAGTCTTTTCACAGAATGTCTCGTGTATGGGAGGGAGGGAGGGAGGGAGGGAGGGAGGCTGCAGCCCTATTAATAATTGATGTGATCCAGAAACACGATATGGAAGTGGAATTAGATCCATAAGGGGCAGCACAGAGAATATGAAACTTTTATGAAGGAGCAAGTTTTAGTTTCGTGGCGCTTTCTTTTGGGGAAGAGGAGTGACAAAGGAGAGATTTATCGTCTTCCTCTCTCTCTTTCTACCTGCCAGGTTACTGATGTGTTTCTCACCTCATACACCTCAATTGTTTCTTATCAATTTACATCACAGGAAAGAAACCAGTAGATTTCATATCATTAGGGAAAACCCAAAGGAGCAGTCGAAAAGTCGAGAAAATAGAAATTGGGAATTTTGATTGGGAATTGCCTTTTGATGTTTCTCCTCTATGCACTCCTAAACCATTTTACTGATCACTGTGAAATTTGGCACGCTAATATTCACATTTTTTTTGTACTCGCTTTTCTTTTAGGCAATAAACTCTCATACTGTTACCTAATAGCCCTTCAACACACAATTCACAGAATTTTCACTCACTGAAATAGAAATTCCACATATTACATTCACATGCTTCTTTTATGAAAAACGATCACATTACTTTCTCTGTTCGTCTTCAACATACAATTTATACAATTATTTATGATTAAAATATGCAGAAATGCAACAGATATTCAGGAGATTTTCCCTACAACGTTTTTCTTTGAAACACAATCACACTTTCTTCTCTACAGCCTCTTCTACAAACTCATGCAATTTGCTATATGATGGAAATAGAAATGCAACCTATTATATTCACACGGCTTTCTTTACTCGCTTTTCTTACTGCGTAATTGTGATTGTTTAACGATGCATTTGCATTGTGTGATCCACAAGTTTTGTCTATTTATTTTGTTTACTTTTTATTCTTTATGGTACCCTAAGAGTGCGTGCTAAGCAATATTTTTACTTTCTCTACTGGTAAGTAGAAGGAAGTATTGTTTTCCACACAAAAATTCGATGTCGAGATTTCACCGTAAATATATGTTTTGAGACCCCCTGAATTCAAGAAAAGCATTTTTAGAAAAAGGAGTGTGTGTGTGTGTGTGTGTGTGTGTGTGTGTGTGTGTGTGTGTGTGTGTGTGTGTGTGTGTGTGTCAGTATGTGTGTCTGTCAGTATATGTGTCTGTCAGTATGTGTGTCTGTCAGTATGTGTGTCTGTCAGTATGTGTGTCTGTCAGTATGTGTGTCTGTGTGTCTGTCAGTCTGTGGACAGCATAACTCAAAAACGAAAAGTCGGTTAAAAAGCAAAGTTGGTATTTAAGTGTAATGTCTTTCAAGGCTGCGACACGAAGATTTTGAAGGAAATAGCCCCAACCCAAACTACCCCTTATATGGAAAATTTTTCGAAAAGTTGGTTTTTCTTGAAAATGTCTCGAACGATGTTGATTAAAATGTCATATGTTTAAGATGTTTGTATTACAAATGCAATGTACATTTTGAATTTTCTGCCTATAGCGTATGTAGTCCTATTTACTCTGGGTGACTTTGAATAACTCGTAAACTGTAAGAGATAGACAAAGTCTTAATATACAAATAATGTAGATCCTACTAAAACACAATTTATGTGCGATTTTTTTTTTTTTTTTTTTTGTAGAGTGAGGCATTTCTGAGGTATTCCTCCTTATTTGTGTCAGTTTCGGAAAACTTACATCTTTCGCGAAATGGATCATCGTTGTTCATTTTTTATATGTAAAGTGTGCAAAGAGAACGGAATCTCAAAGCTTTAAAAGACTTGACTATAGCTCAAAGCCTACTGTATTCTCATATTCCCCTTGCAAAGAACTAAGCACTAAGGTAATTTGTAAAAATGCTTATTTCAACTAACACGAAGAAGATATAGGAATAAGAGTTTGTAAGAATGGTTAGTACAAGAGTAGTGAAAGTCATGTGAGTGCAACACATCAGATTTTTGAAATAGGAGTAGGTAAACCGTTAAGCCATGAACAACGACGGATATTTCAGCTAGTGTAGTACTTATAAACAGATCATTCTTCTTTTAAGATTACTATTACTATTATTACTATTACTATTATTACTATTATTACTATTATTACTATTATTACTACTATTACTACTACTACTATTATTATTATTATTATTATTATTATTATTATTATTATTATTATTATTATTATTATTATTATTATTATTATTATTATTATTATTATTATTATTATTATTATTATTTGTATTACTATTGCCATTTGGGTGTTCGTATAGTTCTAAATCGAAATTCTTTTCATTCCCTCGTTTCCTTCTATAACTTTTCTTCTACCTTATGTCAGATGAACCTGAAGGACGCATTTCACCCGAGTTGCCGTTGCTACTTTTCGTGCGTTTTTATTCCACACACGGTCTCTAGTAGCAATTTCTCCGTACTTCCCTAGAATTTCATTTCTAAATGCGCTTTGTATTTTCCAACGTATGCTTCTAGAATATTATGTGTTTTGTTTGCATACATACCGACGTGCTCCGTAATAAGTAGGGTATTTGGGGGGAAGCTGGCGCAGTTTTTTATGGGCAAGATGGCCGCCATGCGTGGTCTAAGGATTACTAGGTAAGGTGGTAGGGAAGCAGGACGTTGTAGGTGTTTGAAGCAATCTCTAGGGATAACATTTATGGCCTATAGCACTGTATGTATGTTTATGAGCGTTCATGGTAGTTGAGTATGTCGTTGACTATATCGGTGTAAACCTCCTAACGCAAGAGCTTTCCATCTTGATTGTATATGATACCCCCAACATAATGACACCTCGCCCCACATCGCCACGCTAACCTAACCTAACGGCTACTCTTTTTACTAGATCTTTCATAGTTTAACCTAACCAAAGCTAACCTAGCTGCTACTCTTTTTACTAGACCTTTCATAATTTAGCCTAACCTAAGCTAACCTAACCTGGCTCCCACTCTTTTTACTCTGGTCATTCATAATTTAAGCTAACCTAAGCATTATATTTGTACTCGACCTAACCTAACCTAGCTCCCACTCTTTTTGCTCTTGTCTTCCATAATTTAACCTAACCTAAGCCCCATACTTGTACTCGTCTAACCTAAGCTCACCTAACCTAGCTCCCACTCTTTTTACTCTGCTTTTTCATAATTTAACATAACCTAAGCCCCATACTTGCACTCGTCTAACCTAAGCTCACCTAACCTAGCTCCCACTCTTTTTACTCTGCTTTTTCATAATTTAACATAGCCTAAGCCCCATACTTGTACTCGTCTAACCTAAGCTCACCTAACCTAGCTCCCACTCTTTTTACTCTGGTCTTTCATAATTTAACATAGCCTAAGCCCCATACTTGTACTCGTCTAACCTAAGCTCGCCCAACCTAGCTCCCACTCTTTTTACTCTGCTCTTTCATAATTTAACATAACCTAAGCCTCATACTTCTACTCGTTTAACCTAACCTAATATTAGCTAAACTAAGCGAGCACAAATCCTCCTATTTATTAAAATATTTTAACCTATCTCATCCCATTTTACTCGAGCATTCTATTCTACTATAACCTATTCTGACCTTTACACCATGCTGTTTCAGGCTTAGACATTTCACTTTTTTTGCCGATGTTTTTTTCAACAACTTTAGATACTTTGAAGCTATTAGACTCCTGACATGCATTTTCTAATCATTTCACGGTATGTGAAGACTATTTAGGAGTTTGGTAGGCATTTTAGCCACTTTTGCGGCATTCTAGGAATTTTTACGAATTTTTGAAGGCTTGTCATCATTTTTCGGTGTTTTCACGTCTTTAACATGTCTGATACTTTTAATGAGCATGTAGACCCCTTTTAGCGATTCGTTATGCTTTCACGAACGAATTTCCTCCTTTCGTAAATCTACTATATTCTTGCCTAGAGCATTGCTTATGGTCTTTCTAAGACTAACCTAACTTAACCACAAGCCTCTTTAGATATATTTCTTCATCGTTATTTGACGTTATTCATGGTTCTTCTCCCTCCTCCCAATCTTTCTTGAACTATCATTAGAAGACGTTTCAACCTTGTTATTCAACTAGCTATTGTCAATGTCTTTGTACACTGTTCCTGTATACTGTGTATCTTAACCTCATTGAGCGATTCTTTTGTATAGTTCTGTATGTTCTAATGGTAAAAGGTCAAACGCTGCTTTCTTTCCTTCTAAGACTATCCTAACCTAACCTAACCAACCACCTCCACCACCACCACCACCATCCTCACCATCACCACCATCGCTACCATCTCTACCATAACCATCACCATTACCACCATCCTCACCATCGCCACCATCGTTACCATCACCACCACCGTTATCATCACCACCATCGTTACCATAGCCACCATCCTTGCCATCATCACCGCCATAACCATCACCAGTACCATCATCCTCACTGTCACCTCCACGTTACCATCACCATCATCACCATCGTTACATTATCCACCATAACCTTCACCAGTACCTGCATCCTCACCATCACCACCATCGTTACCATCACCACCACCGTTATCGCCACCACCATCGTTACCATAGCCACCATCCTTGCCATCATCATCACCACACCAACCAACACCATCTATTCTGCAACACCTCCACCAACAACAACAGCAACACCCTCACCAGTGCCACTATAACGGCCACCACTACCACTACCACCAACGACCACCACCACTACCACCACCACCAATACCACTCCGCCATCATCACCAACGCCACCATCATCACCAGCGCCCCCCACAACGGACACCAACACCTCTACCACCACCACCACCATAATCACCAGTACCATCATCATCAGCACCACCATAACGGACACCATCACCACCAGCAGCACCACCACCATCATCACCAGCACCTCATAGCGGACACCAACACCACACCACCACAATGAGACGTTTCTAGACATTCATTCTATCCCCTTATTATCTATCCTATATCCTCGTCCTCTGCTTGTCTATTCCATCCTGCCATAAGGCGTCCTGGTTTCCCTCTTTGCGGATATAACCTCGAGCATTTACATGTTACTTGTAGAGGATTGTCAGCGATTTTAGGATTTAGAATGTACTCAGACACGATGACACGCATATTTAAGAACCTTTCAGGCAATTTTGAGAATTATGTAGGTTATTTATTAGATTTTTCCAGAGGTTTCATGCTATTTTGATGCTGTCTTAGGTCGTTTTAGAGATATTTTAGCTGCTTTTAAGCTGTTCAGAATGCTTTTGCAACATATTTAAGAACTTTCTAGGCAATTTTATTATGGTTCCTCTGATAGAGCTTTTAGACACTTTTAGTATATTCTTGCTGTTTTTCCGGTATATTTAAGAACTTTTCAGGTAATTTTGAGGATTATGTAGATTATTTGATCGATTTTCTAGAGGTTTCATGGTATTTTGAGCTTGTTTTAGACCATTTAACAGATATTTTACTCGCTTTTAAGTGCTTTCAAGGGCAATGGGTGAATTTTGTTCACTGCTTCAGTATGCTATACATGCTAACTTCATTTTAACGATTCTTTAGCATAGTTCAGTATGTTCTAATGGCAACACGCCAGATGTCGCTTACATTCCTTCTAAGACTATCATGACCTAACTTAACATAACCAACCATCATCGTCACCAACGCAACCTATGCTGCAACGCCATAACCATTGCCACCACCGCCTCCACCACCAACACCACCAACACAGCCATTACCACAACCACCACCACTACAACTGTCATTACTACCATCATACCCCTTAACTACCAACTCAGCCATGACCACACCCACCATCATCATCACCACACCAACCAACGACACCTATTCTGCAACACCACCACCACCACCACCGCCACCACCACCACCAACATCAACACCTAGAGCACCAGCACCACCATAACCTGCACGACTATAACCATCGCAGCACCCCCACCTCCGTCATCACCACCACCACCATTTAAGAACCTTTCAGGCAATTTTGAGAATTATGTAGGTTAGTTATTAGATTTTCCAGAGGTTTCATGCTGTTTTGATGCTGTCTAAGGTCGTTTTACGGATATTTTAGCTGCTTTTAAGCTGTTCAGAATGCTTTTGCAACATATTTAAGAATTTACTAGCCAATTTTATTATGGTTCCTCTGATAGATCTTTTAGACACTTTTGGTATATTCTTGCTGCTTTTACAGTATATTTAAGAGCTTTTCAGGCAATTTTGGGGATTATATAGATTATTTGATCGATTTTCCAGAGGTTTCATGGTATTTCAAGTGTTGTTGGACGTATGTATCTGCTAGTTTAAATATCGTTTCAGACATTTTAGAGACATTTTAAGCACTATGCGAGTATTTTAAACTTTTACACCGACATTTTGGATAGTCTTCAGGATACTTGAAACACTTTTATAGGCGTTAAACGCTTTTAATGTTTTTTTAACACTAATTAAGACATTTCAGATCCTTCGCAGGAATTTCAGGGTTTTCAGGGTATCTCAGGCTTGTGACAAGCATTTTTCACGAGTTTAAAGACGTTTTAAGACAGTGAAGCAGGTATTTTTGACACTGCTAGAGATATTTTAGTTGATCTAAGCACATTTCACCAAGTTTTCTTCATTACTTGCTTTTGTTTTACAGCAGTTGAGGTGCAGTCCAACCTATCCATTCATTTATTGCATTTCTTGTACTTATTATTTCGACTACATTTCACTACTAACCTAACCCAGGAACAATCGTATCATCATCGTCATCATCATCATCACCAACAACAACTGCTCTATCTCGTAGTCTGACCAAGCTAACCTAATCTAACTTAACCTAAGCTAAGCTCCATACTTCTTTCGTCTAACCTATCCTAACCTAACCCAGACTAAGCTCCATACTTCTACTCGTCTAACCTAATTTCTAAGCCCTTGCTTATACTCTTTTTACTTTGGTCTTTCATATTTTAACCTAACCTAACTTAGCCTAACCTAAGGTAGCTAGCCTAGATCCTCCTCTTATTGTTATTTATTCTATTTCATCACCATGATCCGTTTCTAGATATTCATTCTATCCTCTTATCTATTATATATCCTCCTCCTCTGCTTGTCTATTCCATCCTGCCATAAGGCGTTCTGATTTCCCTCTTTGTGGGTATAACCTCAGGGTATTTATTCGTTGCTTGTAGAGGATTTCCAACAAATTTAGGATTTAGAAGATATTCAGACTCACCGGCATGCACGTTTTCAGGACTTTTTTAATCTTTTCGGAGCATTGTATTGCTATTTTAAGTGTTTTAAGACACTTTTCGGGATATTGAGAGGGCTTTTACACCAGTTGTAAGTACATTTTTTGAAACGTTTCACTCCAATTTCAATGCTATTTTGGTCCCTCTGATAGATGTTTTAGTCACTTTTAGTATATTCCTGGTACTTTTTGCAACATATTTAAGAACTTTTCAGGCAATTTCGGGGGGTTATTTAGACGCATCTAACATAACCAACCATCACCGTTACCAACGCAGCCTTATCCTGCACAACCACCATATTCTGCGACTATGGTATAGTATGTTTGACATTTTCTCCATATCTAACCTGAGCTAACCCTACGTTTCCTCTGGAGTATTATTTACAGCCCTCATTCAACCTTGTTTTTCCTATCCTCTCTCCTTATAGAACTTTAAACTTCTACTAGAAGATGTTCTAGCCTTTGATGTTGAATTACTCATTAGACCTGTTTTACCCTCTCACAAATTTTATTCAGCTGTATGAACCCTTCGCTTAGTTCTACATGTTATGAAGGTAACATCTCGAACACGCCAAGTAGTTTTTTGTAACACTCACCCCCACCTAACATGATCTAACCTGTTTCTTTTAAAGTATTATTTTACGGCTTTATCCAACATTATTGTTTTCTCTAGTCCCCCCCCCCCCTCCTTATAGAGCTTTAAAAGATGTCCTAACCGATGATGTTGAATTTGAAGGTATTGCATCCTCTGACATGTGAATCCTAAGCATTTTCTAAACACTGCACAGTATGTTAATGTTGTTTTAGGAGTTTTCTGGGTATTTCAGCCATTTTTGCGGTTTTGTGGAGGTTTTCAGGAATTTTGGAAGCTTCGTCGTGATTTTTCTGTTTTCACGTCTCTAGTATGTTTTAATGTTTTTAAGGGGTATATGGAGCCTTTTTTTAGCGATGTGTTATGCTTTCATGATCAAATTCCATCCTTTTGTAAATGTATGATGTTCTCGTCTAGAGAATTACTTACAGTGTTTCTAAGACTGACCTAACTTAACCACAAACCTCTTTACAGACATTTCTTCAACGTTATTTAACATTATACAGGCTTCTTTTTCCCCTCCCTCCAACTCTTTTTGTAAACTAACATTAGAAGACGTTGTAACCTTGTTATTCAAATAGCTATTGTATCCGTCTTTGTACACTGCTCCAGTATGCTATACATGTCAACTTCATTTAACGATTCTCTTAATTAGTTCTGTATCTTATAACGGTAACACGTGAAACGCTGCTTACATTCGTTCTAAGACCATACAAATTTAACCTGGCCCACCACCACCACCACCACCATCTTCACCACCATCGCTATCACCACAATAAAATCCATGTATCATAAACAAGAATTATAAAGAAAAGGGACGAACAATACCTATAACTATCGACATAAGAAGCATTACAGATATATTCTACCGATTGCAGCGCCTTATAGCGGCTTCAATCAGTACTAAAACACACATTATACAGATGTTATACTTTTATGACGATACATTATATATTAGTCATCAACTATCCGTATTTTTACTATTTTTCTACGTTTTTACGTACTTTGAAACAAATTCAGCATCGAATTAAGACGCGAAACGGCAGCTATGTATCTTTAAGTAACATTTCTTTTATCGATATCGGGTGACAGTAATGGAACCATCTAAACAATATTTAAACGCTTAAAAAACCAAATTTCTGCTATATTTCATCAAAAATTCCAATTTTTATGACTTTTTCATCTTTTACGCACTTTGAAACGAATTCATCATCAAATTAAGACGCGAAACGACGGCTACGTATCTTTAAGTAACAAAAACATGACTTTTAACGATATCGAATGACAGTGATAGAAGCACTTGAACAATATTTAAACGCTTAAAAACCCAAATTTCTGCTATATTACATCAATTTCAGCATTAGAGTCCTATGACGTCACACTCAAGCACCGACGGAATGTCTGCTCCCTTCAAACATATTCATACAAGTCTAATGACGTCACGTAAGCACCATACAGAAGACATGATTCAACGACAAACACATTAAACTATATATTCCCGCAATGAAATAAACGTATTTGAAAGCGTCTTAACACGTTAACTTCAATGCATGTATATATAAAACCTCTAATATAACAATAAAAAGAAAGAAAAAAGAAAAAAAGAAAAGAAAAGAAAAGAAAAGAAAAAGGAATAAATAAGAAATAGAATAAAGGGAAAAGAAATTATTAGCAGAATACACCCTTAGAAACGAGGTTATTCCATATCTTTCATCATTCAGCCAACCAACATAGCTAAATGACGTCACACAATAGTGGCGACGTTTCGTCTACATTCCTTCAAAACAAGTCGACACAGGTAATAATCCCTACCCTCGGCTGCACGCAGCGACGTTATAAGGCCAGCAGTTACCTGGGAGCCATCAGAGCGAGTATATGGGACGTGAGCACCCGAAAACGCTTTTCACCATTTAAGCTTATTTGCATCGTATTTTTGCAGGTACTCATCAATCATACATTGTACTACACACATCATATAGATCACAATACTTAGCGCTGTATGCTATAATTTTTAATGTTCACGATTTTATACTCATTTAATGATTTAAATTCAACATTTCTAGCATTCACCCTCTTCTTCTTCTTCTTCTTCTTCTTCTTCTTCTTCTTCTTCTTCTTCTTCTTCTTCTTCTTCTTCTTCTTCTTCTTCTTCTCATATCACACCTTTACCTTAATCCTGTTCTCCTTCTCCTTCGTGCTGTCAAGAAATATACGCGTAATTGGACGTTATTAGCTTACATATTAAAGAAAATAACAGCATTCTCCGTCAACTATATCCAAACGGCTTTTTCCGAGTTGTACATGATTAAGGGTTCTGGAATCAAGATAGACCATGTTTCTCTCAATAAGAGCATTCAGTAATTGATTTTGTAAATAATATCACTAATTCAAGCCTTATTTCAAGCCTCTAAGACCCCTAGTTTGGAAGGTATTTAAATGGACCCTTAGAGATTCGAACTAGACCCGCAGTATAAAAATTATCGTTTTATAAATAAATCAGAACCAGAGAATGTATCTGAACCGTTTAACTTTCTATTTCATAGCGCTATCTTTATTGATTCGCGAATAAATCGACTTCGAAGTAATTGCCCCCTCCCGGTAATCGAACTATGAGTCGTAGGGATAACATTTTCTAATATATAACTTTATGCGTCAAGTTACCCTAATTTGTCTTTACATTACTATTCCAAGTGCAACAAATCGCGATATAGGTCAAAATTCAATAATTGTCCGCAACGTAGGAATCGAACCCACGATACCTCAACTCTAGAATGTTGGAAAATAATTGTCCTTAATGAGTTTTACCATATAAAGTTTATTTCAGTCTTCTAGCTTAAGCGATTCTCGAATAATTAAATTTACCAAATCGGGATTGGAACACAAGACTCCAGGATCTCCAGCATAACACAGAGGAAAGTCCATAACAATACCCATTTAATAAAATTTATTCGAAGTTTTTATCACTAATAGTTTAGGAATTATTCCAATAATAAAAGTATTGATTGCACGGGAATCGATCCCTAGACCCCCGACGATCTTCAAAATTATATCAAAAGATGCGCCATTTTAATAGAACATAATCACCGTTTACCGCATTTCGATAGCTCATGTAGTAGGGTACTTTTGCCGGTTTGAACACACTTTGCATATCAAAGGGTTGCCGCTAATTGATTACACGTGTTTAACACGTGTTTTTCACACCCCCCTTCCCTTTGTCGGTGAAAAGCCGACAAAGGGGCAACCCTCATTATCTGTCAGATTACCATCGACAAGAGTTGACAAGGGTTGACGGGGGTTGACAGGTTAATTACCCATGTTAACATGTGTTTAACATGTGTTCAATTATCGGGCGGCATTGACCTCAAAGGGTTACCTCAAAGGGTTAAGCCGGCTAAAGTACCCTACTACATGAGCTATCGAAATGCGGTAAACGGTGATTATGTTCTATTAAAATGGCGCATCTTTTGATATAATTTTGAAGATCGTCGGGGGTCTAGGGATCGATTCCCGTGCAATCAATACTTTTATTATTGGAATAATTCCTAAACTATTAGTGATAAAAACTTCGAATAAATTTTATTAAATGGGTATTGTTATGGACTTTCCTCTGTGTTATGCTGGAGATCCTGGAGTCTTGTGTTCCAATCCCGATTTGGTAAATTTAATTATTCGAGAATCGCTTAAGCTAGAAGACTGAAATAAACTTTATATGGTAAAACTCATTAAGGACAATTATTTTCCAACATTCTAGAGTTGAGGTATCGTGGGTTCGATTCCTACGTTGCGGACAATTATTGAATTTTGACCTATATCGCGATTTGTTGCACTTGGAATAGTAATGTAAAGACAAATTAGGGTAACTTGACGCATAAAGTTATATATTAGAAAATGTTATCCCTACGACTCATAGTTCGATTACCGGGAGGGGGCAATTACTTCGAAGTCGATTTATTCGCGAATCAATAAAGATAGCGCTATGAAATAGAAAGTTAAACGGTTCAGATACATTCTCTGGTTCTGATTTATTTATAAAACGATAATTTTTATACTGCGGGTCTAGTTCGAATCTCTAAGGGTCCATTTAAATACCTTCCAAACTAGGGGTCTTAGAGGCTTGAAATAAGGCTTGAATTAGTGATATTATTTACAAAATCAATTACTGAATGCTCTTATTGAGAGAAACATGGTCTATCTTGATTCCAGAACCCTTAATCATGTACAACTCGGAAAAAGCCGTTTGGATATAGTTGACGGAGAATGCTGTTATTTTCTTTAATATGTAAGCTAATAACGTCCAATTACGCGTATATTTCTTGACAGCACGAAGGAGAAGGAGAACAGGATTAAGGTAAAGGTGTGATATGAGAAGAAGAAGAAGAAGAAGAAGAAGAAGAAGAAGAAGAAGAAGAAGAAGAAGAAGAAGAAGAAGAAGAAGAAGAGGGTGAATGCTAGAAATGTTGAATTTAAATCATTAAATGAGTATAAAATCGTGAACATTAAAAATTATAGCATACAGCGCTAAGTATTGTGATCTATATGATGTGTGTAGTACAATGTATGATTGATGAGTACCTGCAAAAATACGATGCAAATAAGCTTAAATGGTGAAAAGCGTTTTCGGGTGCTCACGTCCCATATACTCGCTCTGATGGCTCCCAGGTAACTGCTGGCCTTATAACGTCGCTGCGTGCAGCCGAGGGTAGGGATTATTACCTGTGTCGACTTGTTTTGAAGGAATGTAGACGAAACGTCGCCACTATTGTGTGACGTCATTTAGCTATGTTGGTTGGCTGAATGATGAAAGATATGGAATAACCTCGTTTCTAAGGGTGTATTCTGCTAATAATTTCTTTTCCCTTTATTCTATTTCTTATTTATTCCTTTTTCTTTTCTTTTCTTTTCTTTTCTTTTTTTCTTTTTTCTTTCTTTTTATTGTTATATTAGAGGTTTTATATATACATGCATTGAAGTTAACGTGTTAAGACGCTTTCAAATACGTTTATTTCATTGCGGGAATATATAGTTTAATGTGTTTGTCGTTGAATCATGTCTTCTGTATGGTGCTTACGTGACGTCATTAGACTTGTATGAATATGTTTGAAGGGAGCAGACATTCCGTCGGTGCTTGAGTGTGACGTCATAGGACTCTAATGCTGAAATTGATGTAATATAGCAGAAATTTGGGTTTTTAAGCGTTTAAATATTGTTCAAGTGCTTCTATCACTGTCATTCGATATCGTTAAAAGTCATGTTTTTGTTACTTAAAGATACGTAGCCGTCGTTTCGCGTCTTAATTTGATGATGAATTCGTTTCAAAGTGCGTAAAAGATGAAAAAGTCATAAAAATTGGAATTTTTGATGAAATATAGCAGAAATTTGGTTTTTTAAGCGTTTAAATATTGTTTAGATGGTTCCATT
Organism: Tenodera sinensis; assembly: GCA_030765045.1. Classification (NCBI taxonomy): domain Eukaryota; kingdom Metazoa; phylum Arthropoda; class Insecta; order Mantodea; family Mantidae; genus Tenodera; species Tenodera sinensis. Next base: position 40,298,985 of record CM060965.1, read on the forward strand.
ACTGTCACCCGATATCGATAAAAGAAATGTTACTTAAAGATACATAGCTGCCGTTTCGCGTCTTAATTCGATGCTGAATTTGTTTCAAAGTACGTAAAAACGTAGAAAAATAGTAAAAATACGGATAGTTGATGACTAATATATAATGTATCGTCATAAAAGTATAACATCTGTATAATGTGTGTTTTAGTACTGATTGAAGCCGCTATAAGGCGCTGCAATCGGTAGAATATATCTGTAATGCTTCTTATGTCGATAGTTATAGGTATTGTTCGTCCCTTTTCTTTATAATTCTTGTTTATGATACATGGATTTTATTGTGGTGATAGCGATGGTGGTGAAGATGGTGGTGGTGGTGGTGGTGGGCCAGGTTAAATTTGTATGGTCTTAGAACGAATGTAAGCAGCGTTTCACGTGTTACCGTTATAAGATACAGAACTAATTAAGAGAATCGTTAAATGAAGTTGACATGTATAGCATACTGGAGCAGTGTACAAAGACGGATACAATAGCTATTTGAATAACAAGGTTACAACGTCTTCTAATGTTAGTTTACAAAAAGAGTTGGAGGGAGGGGAAAAAGAAGCCTGTATAATGTTAAATAACGTTGAAGAAATGTCTGTAAAGAGGTTTGTGGTTAAGTTAGGTCAGTCTTAGAAACACTGTAAGTAATTCTCTAGACGAGAACATCATACATTTACAAAAGGATGGAATTTGATCATGAAAGCATAACACATCGCTAAAAAAAGGCTCCATATACCCCTTAAAAACATTAAAACATACTAGAGACGTGAAAACAGAAAAATCACGACGAAGCTTCCAAAATTCCTGAAAACCTCCACAAAACCGCAAAAATGGCTGAAATACCCAGAAAACTCCTAAAACAACATTAACATACTGTGCAGTGTTTAGAAAATGCTTAGGATTCACATGTCAGAGGATGCAATACCTTCAAATTCAACATCATCGGTTAGGACATCTTTTAAAGCTCTATAAGGAGGGGGGGGGGACTAGAGAAAACAATAATGTTGGATAAAGCCGTAAAATAATACTTTAAAAGAAACAGGTTAGATCATGTTAGGTGGGGGTGAGTGTTACAAAAAACTACTTGGCGTGTTCGAGATGTTACCTTCATAACATGTAGAACTAAGCGAAGGGTTCATACAGCTGAATAAAATTTGTGAGAGGGTAAAACAGGTCTAATGAGTAATTCAACATCAAAGGCTAGAACATCTTCTAGTAGAAGTTTAAAGTTCTATAAGGAGAGAGGATAGGAAAAACAAGGTTGAATGAGGGCTGTAAATAATACTCCAGAGGAAACGTAGGGTTAGCTCAGGTTAGATATGGAGAAAATGTCAAACATACTATACCATAGTCGCAGAATATGGTGGTTGTGCAGGATAAGGCTGCGTTGGTAACGGTGATGGTTGGTTATGTTAGATGCGTCTAAATAACCCCCCGAAATTGCCTGAAAAGTTCTTAAATATGTTGCAAAAAGTACCAGGAATATACTAAAAGTGACTAAAACATCTATCAGAGGGACCAAAATAGCATTGAAATTGGAGTGAAACGTTTCAAAAAATGTACTTACAACTGGTGTAAAAGCCCTCTCAATATCCCGAAAAGTGTCTTAAAACACTTAAAATAGCAATACAATGCTCCGAAAAGATTAAAAAAGTCCTGAAAACGTGCATGCCGGTGAGTCTGAATATCTTCTAAATCCTAAATTTGTTGGAAATCCTCTACAAGCAACGAATAAATACCCTGAGGTTATACCCACAAAGAGGGAAATCAGAACGCCTTATGGCAGGATGGAATAGACAAGCAGAGGAGGAGGATATATAATAGATAAGAGGATAGAATGAATATCTAGAAACGGATCATGGTGATGAAATAGAATAAATAACAATAAGAGGAGGATCTAGGCTAGCTACCTTAGGTTAGGCTAAGTTAGGTTAGGTTAAAATATGAAAGACCAAAGTAAAAAGAGTATAAGCAAGGGCTTAGAAATTAGGTTAGACGAGTAGAAGTATGGAGCTTAGTCTGGGTTAGGTTAGGATAGGTTAGACGAAAGAAGTATGGAGCTTAGCTTAGGTTAAGTTAGATTAGGTTAGCTTGGTCAGACTACGAGATAGAGCAGTTGTTGTTGGTGATGATGATGATGACGATGATGATACGATTGTTCCTGGGTTAGGTTAGTAGTGAAATGTAGTCGAAATAATAAGTACAAGAAATGCAATAAATGAATGGATAGGTTGGACTGCACCTCAACTGCTGTAAAACAAAAGCAAGTAATGAAGAAAACTTGGTGAAATGTGCTTAGATCAACTAAAATATCTCTAGCAGTGTCAAAAATACCTGCTTCACTGTCTTAAAACGTCTTTAAACTCGTGAAAAATGCTTGTCACAAGCCTGAGATACCCTGAAAACCCTGAAATTCCTGCGAAGGATCTGAAATGTCTTAATTAGTGTTAAAAAAACATTAAAAGCGTTTAACGCCTATAAAAGTGTTTCAAGTATCCTGAAGACTATCCAAAATGTCGGTGTAAAAGTTTAAAATACTCGCATAGTGCTTAAAATGTCTCTAAAATGTCTGAAACGATATTTAAACTAGCAGATACATACGTCCAACAACACTTGAAATACCATGAAACCTCTGGAAAATCGATCAAATAATCTATATAATCCCCAAAATTGCCTGAAAAGCTCTTAAATATACTGTAAAAGCAGCAAGAATATACCAAAAGTGTCTAAAAGATCTATCAGAGGAACCATAATAAAATTGGCTAGTAAATTCTTAAATATGTTGCAAAAGCATTCTGAACAGCTTAAAAGCAGCTAAAATATCCGTAAAACGACCTTAGACAGCATCAAAACAGCATGAAACCTCTGGAAAATCTAATAACTAACCTACATAATTCTCAAAATTGCCTGAAAGGTTCTTAAATGGTGGTGGTGGTGATGACGGAGGTGGGGGTGCTGCGATGGTTATAGTCGTGCAGGTTATGGTGGTGCTGGTGCTCTAGGTGTTGATGTTGGTGGTGGTGGTGGCGGTGGTGGTGGTGGTGTTGCAGAATAGGTGTCGTTGGTTGGTGTGGTGATGATGATGGTGGGTGTGGTCATGGCTGAGTTGGTAGTTAAGGGGTATGATGGTAGTAATGACAGTTGTAGTGGTGGTGGTTGTGGTAATGGCTGTGTTGGTGGTGTTGGTGGTGGAGGCGGTGGTGGCAATGGTTATGGCGTTGCAGCATAGGTTGCGTTGGTGACGATGATGGTTGGTTATGTTAAGTTAGGTCATGATAGTCTTAGAAGGAATGTAAGCGACATCTGGCGTGTTGCCATTAGAACATACTGAACTATGCTAAAGAATCGTTAAAATGAAGTTAGCATGTATAGCATACTGAAGCAGTGAACAAAATTCACCCATTGCCCTTGAAAGCACTTAAAAGCGAGTAAAATATCTGTTAAATGGTCTAAAACAAGCTCAAAATACCATGAAACCTCTAGAAAATCGATCAAATAATCTACATAATCCTCAAAATTACCTGAAAAGTTCTTAAATATACCGGAAAAACAGCAAGAATATACTAAAAGTGTCTAAAAGCTCTATCAGAGGAACCATAATAAAATTGCCTAGAAAGTTCTTAAATATGTTGCAAAAGCATTCTGAACAGCTTAAAAGCAGCTAAAATATCTCTAAAACGACCTAAGACAGCATCAAAATAGCATGAAACCTCTGGAAAAATCTAATAAATAACCTACATAATTCTCAAAATTGCCTGAAAGGTTCTTAAATATGCGTGTCATCGTGTCTGAGTACATTCTAAATCCTAAAATCGCTGACAATCCTCTACAAGTAACATGTAAATGCTCGAGGTTATATCCGCAAAGAGGGAAACCAGGACGCCTTATGGCAGGATGGAATAGACAAGCAGAGGACGAGGATATAGGATAGATAATAAGGGGATAGAATGAATGTCTAGAAACGTCTCATTGTGGTGGTGTGGTGTTGGTGTCCGCTATGAGGTGCTGGTGATGATGGTGGTGGTGCTGCTGGTGGTGATGGTGTCCGTTATGGTGGTGCTGATGATGATGGTACTGGTGATTATGGTGGTGGTGGTGGTAGAGGTGTTGGTGTCCGTTGTGGGGGGCGCTGGTGATGATGGTGGCGTTGGTGATGATGGCGGAGTGGTATTGGTGGTGGTGGTAGTGGTGGTGGTCGTTGGTGGTAGTGGTAGTGGTGGCCGTTATAGTGGCACTGGTGAGGGTGTTGCTGTTGTTGTTGGTGGAGGTGTTGCAGAATAGATGGTGTTGGTTGGTGTGGTGATGATGATGGCAAGGATGGTGGCTATGGTAACGATGGTGGTGGCGATAACGGTGGTGGTGATGGTAACGATGGTGGTGATGGTGAGGATGCAGGTACTGGTGAAGGTTATGGTGGATAATGTAACGATGGTGATGATGGTGATGGTAACGTGGAGGTGACAGTGAGGATGATGGTACTGGTGATGGTTATGGCGGTGATGATGGCAAGGATGGTGGCTATGGTAACGATGGTGGTGATGATAACGGTGGTGGTGATGGTAACGATGGTGGCGATGGTGAGGATGGTGGTAATGGTGATGGTTATGGTAGAGATGGTAGCGATGGTGGTGATGGTGAGGATGGTGGTGGTGGTGGTGGAGGTGGTTGGTTAGGTTAGGTTAGGATAGTCTTAGAAGGAAAGAAAGCAGCGTTTGACCTTTTACCATTAGAACATACAGAACTATACAAAAGAATCGCTCAATGAGGTTAAGATACACAGTATACAGGAACAGTGTACAAAGACATTGACAATAGCTAGTTGAATAACAAGGTTGAAACGTCTTCTAATGATAGTTCAAGAAAGATTGGGAGGAGGGAGAAGAACCATGAATAACGTCAAATAACGATGAAGAAATATATCTAAAGAGGCTTGTGGTTAAGTTAGGTTAGTCTTAGAAAGACCATAAGCAATGCTCTAGGCAAGAATATAGTAGATTTACGAAAGGAGGAAATTCGTTCGTGAAAGCATAACGAATCGCTAAAAGGGGTCTACATGCTCATTAAAAGTATCAGACATGTTAAAGACGTGAAAACACCGAAAAATGATGACAAGCCTTCAAAAATTCGTAAAAATTCCTAGAATGCCGCAAAAGTGGCTAAAATGCCTACCAAACTCCTAAATAGTCTTCACATACCGTGAAATGATTAGAAAATGCATGTCAGGAGTCTAATAGCTTCAAAGTATCTAAAGTTGTTGAAAAAAACATCGGCAAAAAAAGTGAAATGTCTAAGCCTGAAACAGCATGGTGTAAAGGTCAGAATAGGTTATAGTAGAATAGAATGCTCGAGTAAAATGGGATGAGATAGGTTAAAATATTTTAATAAATAGGAGGATTTGTGCTCGCTTAGTTTAGCTAATATTAGGTTAGGTTAAACGAGTAGAAGTATGAGGCTTAGGTTATGTTAAATTATGAAAGAGCAGAGTAAAAAGAGTGGGAGCTAGGTTGGGCGAGCTTAGGTTAGACGAGTACAAGTATGGGGCTTAGGCTATGTTAAATTATGAAAGACCAGAGTAAAAAGAGTGGGAGCTAGGTTAGGTGAGCTTAGGTTAGACGAGTACAAGTATGGGGCTTAGGCTATGTTAAATTATGAAAAAGCAGAGTAAAAAGAGTGGGAGCTAGGTTAGGTGAGCTTAGGTTAGACGAGTGCAAGTATGGGGCTTAGGTTATGTTAAATTATGAAAAAGCAGAGTAAAAAGAGTGGGAGCTAGGTTAGGTGAGCTTAGGTTAGACGAGTACAAGTATGGGGCTTAGGTTAGGTTAAATTATGGAAGACAAGAGCAAAAAGAGTGGGAGCTAGGTTAGGTTAGGTCGAGTACAAATATAATGCTTAGGTTAGCTTAAATTATGAATGACCAGAGTAAAAAGAGTGGGAGCCAGGTTAGGTTAGCTTAGGTTAGGCTAAATTATGAAAGGTCTAGTAAAAAGAGTAGCAGCTAGGTTAGCTTTGGTTAGGTTAAACTATGAAAGATCTAGTAAAAAGAGTAGCCGTTAGGTTAGGTTAGCGTGGCGATGTGGGGCGAGGTGTCATTATGTTGGGGGTATCATATACAATCAAGATGGAAAGCTCTTGCGTTAGGAGGTTTACACCGATATAGTCAACGACATACTCAACTACCATGAACGCTCATAAACATACATACAGTGCTATAGGCCATAAATGTTATCCCTAGAGATTGCTTCAAACACCTACAACGTCCTGCTTCCCTACCACCTTACCTAGTAATCCTTAGACCACGCATGGCGGCCATCTTGCCCATAAAAAACTGCGCCAGCTTCCCCCCAAATACCCTACTGTAATACATTTTGTCTTTGCAGTTATGCTTATATATATTATGTTGGTTTGTGTGTGCTTCAAAAACTCAAAATGTTCTGCATCTATTTAGCTCAAATTTTAACACGATGTACAACCCGCTTCAAAGATTGTTTTTATCTATTTCTTGCGTCAGTAACATACCTGCGACCGCAAGAAATCAGCTTTTTCAACGGTCATTGCCGCCAGTTTTTTCAACGGTCATTACAGTTAGTTGCTAATAGATGGCGTTGTTAACAATAACGATTTTTTTTCCCGTACGGCGCAGAACAGTCAACGGTCAGCCTGACATTTTCAGAGAAAATACAATTGGTAGACTTTATACAGTGCAACCTAATCAAGATGAATGTTTCTATGTTAGCATGCTGTTGGTTAATGTGCCTGGTCCTAGATCTTCCCAGGAATTGAAAATTGTTGAAGGCGTCACGCATGCCACTTTTCGCAGTGCGTGTCAAGCTCTGAACTTATTAGAAAGTGACCAACAATGGGATATATATATATTAATGACGCGTGTAACACTGCACATCCAAACCAAATTCGCGCATTATTCGCAATTATATTGACCTCTTGCTTCCCTTCATCTCCCACAGAGTTATAGAAAAGATATCGATCGCATATATTGTGACTTTGGGTGGGTGTAAAGTAAAGACGACAGATGTAGTCGATATAAAGAAACACTTTTATTTCCGTAAACAGTAACTTTGTCCACTCGTTGCAACAACAAGAAAGTCTTTTCCGATTCTCCAACAGCACGGCTCCGAACTAGTAACACAACTGTCCCTTCTCCGTCGGCACGTCTCCTCAACGCTTCGCATACGTCTCTTCTTTCCGTCGGCACGACTCCTCAACGCTTCACATACGTCTGTCCTTTCCGTCGGCACGACTACTCAACGCTTCACATACGTCTGTCCTTTCCGTCGGCACGACTACTCAACGCTTCACATACGTCTGTCCCTTCCGTCGGCACGACTACTCAACGCTTCACATACGTCTGTCCCTTCCGTCGGCACGACTACTCAACGCTTCACATACGTCTGTCCTCCGTCTGTCGCACTTTACCGCTATTTATATCTCCCAGGCACTATTCTGGAAAGTTCAGTTATTGCGGTGAAATACAAAGCAGAAGATTCCAGAAGCCTCTATCCTTTTCTCTCTTTCGGCAAGCGCCCCAACAATGCGGCCATTCTCTGTCTCTTTCCTTCGGCTCCTTTGCGGTAGTGCCGACAATAATGCGATGGGTGACAATATTTTGCATAGAGTACGGCTGGAAAAATTGCAATATGGCCTTGGAATTTACAGAAGTCATTTACAACAAAAAAATGATAAGTATTGAAGATAAGTGCTTAAATATTGCAAATAAAGTTGTTATTCAATTGGGAATGCCAGTACCCAACCGAACTGTGACTGCTTCATTTGATGTGGATTTGCGTCGTGAACAAAGTTACAACACCAGTGATCTCCAGTCAAACATTCCCAAATTAACACGTGAGCAGAAGGGCATTTATGATCGCATAATGTAAATGATAAATGAAGGAGTTGCGGAGATCTTCTTCTTGAATACGTCAGGAGGAACCGGGAAAACATTTATCAGATTGATTCTGGCAACGTTTCAATCAAATAATGACATAGCCTTAGCTCTCGCTTCGTCTGGAATAGCTACGACATTCAGCTCTGAAGTTGCCATTGGACATACAAACATTCCCCCGTGCAATATTTCCAAAACCGTCTGCTATGGGAATAGTACTACAAAAATGTAAAGTCATTGTTGGAATGAATGCACGATGGTACATAAAAATCGCTTGAAGTTATGGATAGATCGTTACAAGATTTGCGTGGAAACGTTCAACCATTCGCTTAGCTCAGACGTCTTACTCCATTTTTAAGTTATACCATTAAGATACACACACACAAAGAAACACGCAGAGGTATATTTTTCTCTTTTGAGGTTAATGTTCAATAGACCTCAAATCATGCATTTTCAGTATGATCACATATCGAATTTTTGGATAATATTTATGCAATAAACTTGTACCTAAGCTGTACCTTAGTAGAAATAATAATAATAATAATAATAATAATAATAATAATAATAATAATAATAATAATAATAATAATAATAATAATAATAATAATGCTTTTTAAAAATCTAATATGCTACGTCCGTAAGAGCTAGTGTTTAAATTTCACATTCTTTACATGAAATCGCTTGATACAATACAATTGTGGCTGCACTCCAAAAATGACATATAGGAATTGAAACGAATAAAAAGAAATATCTCGCAAATGGATAATGCTACACACATTTATTTTGAATAATTAGTGTGTGTTTTAACTATAGTTAAGAGTTGTTTCTGTGAGAAGTTTTGGTTTATTTCTTATTATTTACTAGATACCTATGCGAAATTCACTTCGAGAAGAGAACTATTAGCAGAAGCTCAAAGTGTAAATTTTATAAAAGAACCTTAAAATACCCCAAACATGTGGTATTTTAATCAAAGTCAAAATTTTCGGCAATTTTCGCCAAATTTCATCGATAGGTACATTGGCTTAAAATGGAACTTATTGCTTAGGTGTCTACAATGTCGCGGTTTGAAGTAATTTCCCAAGTCACATGTCTATTAGGAACAAACACTACAAGATAACGTCAGATAAGCAAATCAACAGACCTTGTGATGGAAACAATTGCCGACACAGGCATCACCCATGCGTGCGGGAACAGATGAACGTCTCACCAACCCTCGAGCTGCCGCATCACCACTTGCCCGTACCGAACCACTCTTCATCATGACAATTAAAACGCTCTAGCAGCACTACGACCATGCCAAATAAATGACAGACGTTGCTTAAACTACTGTGTTTATGACAGGAACTTCGCCTGTGGATGGGAACACTGTGACGTCATTTGCGAGCACTACTTATTATCTTTCTTTCCGCACATTTAGCACATTTGGTGGATATTACCAAATTTGTTTCACATAGATTTTTTCCTGGAATAACCTTGCTTTAAGAGATTTTCTCTACAATGCACCCGGATAAGAAACATTGAAACGAATTTTAAATGTCGGGAAATCCTCTGAATCGTCTTTACTTGCACATTCTCTACATTCGTTTATCCCCATCTTTCTCTCCTAGTCATACAAAGAGAAGAAAACTTCAAAGTTATCACATAGCGACACCCTCTTAAAGGATTTAACCGTTACTTAAGCCTAGTGCATTTCTTACCTGGATTAGATAGTCGTATAAGAATAGATGCATTTTAAGAATAACTTGTTAAGACTGTATAGAGAAAGTCATACACACACCAGTGATAAAATAAGGTATCAACAGCTATACTGGATCCAGCTTCAGTTTAACCGTGATGCTATTAAAGAAAAAAAGAAAAAGAAAAACACTGTGTCTATGCGGAAGTCCGCCACTGTTGGCGCTTTTCATCCTATTCTATTCCTAATCCCGCCCATTCCAATTGGAGAACTAAAGATAAACACAAGTTGTTAACTTTTTTAAACTCTACCTATTAGTATCTTATATGTCATGAATTCCGATGATGTATACGCGTGATTCTGTAATATCCACTTAACCTACAAATTTAACATATTATTTATTGAAGTATGCTTTTAAAGTGTAATTAAACAACATACATTATGCAAATTGTGCTAGAGGCCTAACATCCATTGGAACATTATACTACAAATAGTAGTAACCATTATAAAAGCAAAGGAGATAGATGGCAAAAGCACATCAAACAGGCTATCTTCCCGCTACGGAGAATGCGGAATGGCGACTTCCAACCCACAGGAAAAGGGAAATTCGTGGTATTAGCGATGTTTTGATTCTTGTTTCTTTCTCAGTGACATTTTAGTTTATTCACACAATTGTATAATTTTTGGATATACAACGCTTGAGCAGGAGAACGTCTATTGGGTCCGCTAATCCCCTTCTTCACTGTAAACCCAATTATTACAGGTTTACTCCTTGAGTACCTTCTTGCTTATGGATTAATCTCCGGCGTTGCCATGATAGCACATTAACGTGTGAGCATATTTAAGTATAGCAAACACCGAACTATACAATCATGTGTAGTGTATCTAAAAACGAAAACAAACTTTATAAGTTCAATGTAACTTTGGGTTACTAATGGTGCTGTCTTTGAGAATAGCAATTTACAATTAGATTAATATTCATTTGATAGGTACTACTTAATAAAGTATTACAGTGAAAACTATGTTTCAAATAGCAAACACACCCTAAAGGATGCTCTTGTGCTTGCAGTGAAGCCACGTGTCTTTGTTCACATCGTAATTGCCATTTCAGTAAATGTTTTCAGAGAAATACTTCGGAACACCTGCTGATGTCCATTCGCGAGAGATGCTGCACATTTCTTGTAAATACCAAGAAGCTTTATAAATTGTGGATGATGAAAAATGATAACATTGACTATATATACATAGTGTCCTACCTACCAAAATAAAATACTCTTACCTAGTATTTCTCTTTAAATCTTTGAATGCCGCATTCCCCGATTACCAACTCTGGCGACAGTTCAACTGACACACCATTAGCCAAACCCTCGAAGACTGATTGATACGTTTATTTAACAGTCCACTTTTATCACCACATGACTAGATAACTTTTAAGATAATCTGGTCAAAGTTTAACGTAAAACAATCTCATGAATAGTTCATATTGGTTCAGAAGTAGTTACCAGTTTTTACATGAAATTGCGAAGCTTTTCCGGTTTCAGCTATCTACACATTATTAAACTAACTGCATTTCTACATTATCATCTACTTGTAGACAGAGGTGTTCCAAACAAAAATTCAATATCGATATTTTACCGAAATACATACATGTCTTCAGCTTCTCCAAATTAAAAAATGAAAAAGACACTTGCGCGCGCGAACAAGGTAACAGCTGAGCACAAAAATTTGGATAGATATCAAACGTTGCATATTTTTAAATTTGACATCTTTAAAGGATGTAACACAATACAAAAGTCTCACACGACTAATTAGCCTTTATAAGAAAAATTATTATTTTATTTTGAAAAGTGACAAACGATTTTTAATAAAATATCACAGGTTTATGATATTTATGATGTTAATAAAATTAGTAAATTCAACTTTCTGGAATTCCCGTTTGTTCGGAATTAATTTTGTATCTCTTGCACAACTGGTAAACCCCAAAGTATAAATAAAAGCTTATTCAAACAAAAAGCGTGCGTCTCTTTAAAACGCACAATTCATTTAAACAATTTTATATTAGCTATTTCCGAGATATTCTTTCCTACTGTTATGCATTCTTAAATACTCCATTTTTTTAGGTGGCCACCAGTTTCTCACGAAAGAATTTAGAATTTCAACGTAATAAACTAATTTCTGAAAAGATTTACCAAATAGACAGAAGTTCTGTAAAATTAGTTTGCTGAACAGATGTAAAAATGGATAGTAAGTGGTCTGATAGTGTGTGAACAGTAAAGCTCATAATAAAAATATTGGTTGAATAGAAAATGGTGTTTTTTTGTGCTCAGAATCTTCCAAGGATTCCACAGGAAGATTTTTAAAACTACCCATTACTAGAACATTTATCAATAATCTAGATTCTCTTAAAATTACTGTAACGATTTTGAATAAACTACCATGTGCTTAAGATATTCCATTACAAACTAAATGTTTATCTTGTATTTTTTTTAATAGTCTCTGAAGTTGTCCTTAATCTGCATGACATAATTATAGACATACATACATAACTGTAAACCAAGATTCACAAAATCTACTTCAGCAAAAAAGCACGCAATTTGTGTCAAATAAAATGTTTTAGGGCAATTAACCCTTCCAGAGGTCTTTTTTGTTTAAATGCTTATGCAAAGTAATAATAATAATAATAATAATAATAATAATAATAATAATAATAATAATAATAATAATAATGATAATAATAATAATGATAATAATAATAATAATAATAATAATAATAATAATAATAATAATAATAATAATAATAATAATAATAATAATAATAATAATAATAATAATAATAATAATAATAATTTATTTTTGTATAGCACACAACCGAAGGATTTATTTTGTCAACAATTCATCCAGAGCTTTAGACGTACAAACGAGCATGTTGAGAGCCATTATATAAACATTAAAAGGGGAGTTTAAATAGTTTTGGAAATGAGTGGTGTTGATGTCTGCTGTGTGGGCTATTTCCAGCTGTCATCAGGTCTTGGAGGAGTGCCAAGTGTGGACGCCGCGAGGGGCGTGTTCTGGTTAGCGATGACTTGTTGCCATAGACATTTTGAGGTGTGATGGACAACGGGGCCAGAACTGCCGTGCCGCTAACGACGTGTCTATCGACCGCACAGGGACCCCGTGACATCCGGGACAACTGTTGGGGCTCGGACATGCTCAATCACCGAGATACCGACAAATTGAATGTGTGACGTATCGAGATTAGGACGATGCTATTACATTACTGCCATCGTTCATTCTGGAAAACGTGTTCCTCTTCTTTTATTTCATCAGCGTATTTGCAAAGCTCTTTTGTTAGAGAAGTATGAAGTTCTTGGGCTCTGATATAATTGGGTTTGAAATTATAAAGTAAAAACCACTCCAGGTCTCGGGTGGGGTTAGGTATGTTAAATGGGCGCATCACTGGGATACACTTGTAAGTAACGTCTAGAAGTGAAGAGCTACAGGTAAGCTCACACCACCGAGCTAGATGGCTCCCTGGTAATGTGCGACGCTCGCATTCGGGAGTTTGAGTGTTCGATTCCCACGGCCGATCTTCCTGACCCCATAGGGGTGTGTGTGTGGGAGGGGGGGGGATTTGCGCGGTGTTTGTACGCGTTATTCGTCATATCTTAAACGCTCGGTATTTTTATCGGAAACGGTGATAAAATTATTCAGGCAATAACAAATCAGCAAAATTTGTCAATGTAAACAGTAGTTTAGGGTGGAGCTATTTTGTCTGAACCCTTCTTTACGAGATTCTTCTAAGATGCTGAACTTATGCTCTAATTTTCGTAATGGGAGGCAGCCCTTACTCGTGCTCTCGAGGATGCCAAGGACACCACCCAAGACTCAGTTAACAAAGACAACAGTAGCCACTGTGGCCACTTCAACAAGCAGCTGCAGAAAATGGTCAGTTATATTACTGACTCATATTTACAAGGTCCCTAGAACACATCCTGCAAGGACACACCAAAACATTAGAAGCTAGACTCAAAAACCTTGAAGACATACTAACATTCCCTAGGCCTTCATTTGTCTTCCACAGCTCTTCAAGTCGCACTCTACCCCAAAATGAAATAAATAGTACTACCACAGAATAACTTTATGTAGTAAAGTTATAAAACAATAAACACTTGGTCCAGTACCTCTGAGGGGCGGTCCGGCCGATATATGACATATTTTCAGTGAAGTTTCGATACAAAAACTACATAATTAAGGTTGTGTTTGATAGAGAGCAACTTTTGAGCAAGTTAAAAGAGGACTAATATAACAAGGTCGTAAATATACAATTGTATTACATTTCAAGTGTGTTCGCAACGTTTTGTGCATTGCACTCTGGGTAATTTATCACACGTTTCAGAAAACAATCAGAAAAATGGTTATTTTACAGCATACATAACCTCTTAAATTTCTATCAATTACAAATTACCTCTATGAACATCCGCATAGAGTTTGTCAGTATTGTTGAGCACCATCATTTGTTTTATGACTACCAACTATCGTTGCTAAGTGGGTCCTTATCCCTTGTCAAATGTTCTCGCTTGATATAAAATTTCGCCCTGATGAGTGTCAAATGCTAACTGGGTCAACTTAATCGACATACATGTGTATGCTTGTGCAAGTTTTGTATCATTGGATCTACAAGCATCCCCCTACCACACATTTGTGTCAATGCATGCGTATCAGATTTCGGTCGCGTAGCGTGTATCAACTTATTAACCGCAAATTTCGGCCCAAAAAACCAAAACAAAACAATTGAAAGCGTGTTTTTCAGCTACATGATAATAGCATTTGTGAGGATTATTGATTCGTATGGTAGAACGGGAGGGACCAACATGGGAATTAGTTTGATCATGCAGGCCAGTGCGTTGTGCGAGACCTCATTTCGTCATGGAGCTTTAGGCTGGTCTCTCAACAAAGCCAACTCGTTCCATCTAAAGGAAAATCCTATTTGTGGCTCTCATCTGTTTACCAGAGTGCTGATTTCATTCGTTTCTTTCTTATTCACTCTCATCTATTGAGTATTAAGCTCAACTTGTAGGGGATATGTCACTAGTGTTAAATTGTCAATGGTTCTTACCTATTACCTCTGAAAGTATATTTTAAGCATCACCTGCATCTTTATCTGTTTAATATAATATCTTACCAAGCTCACTGTATTAAAATTATAATTTAGTTTCCTTTTAAAGATAAGTTATACCTTTTTCAAAATCCCATTACGTATATTAAGCAAAAATTCAATGTCGAGATTTCACTGTAAATGTATGCTTTGAAGCCTTCTGAATAAGAAAAGCATGTTTAGTATAAAGTCCGGCATCTGTTTGTGTGTCGCCTATGATCAGCATAACTCAAAAAAATCAGTTGAAAACTAAAATTGGTATTTAAGTTCAATATCTTTCAACGATGGGACAGGAGGAGTTTAAACCACCATTTACATGGAAAATGTTTCGAAACTTGATATTGTTAAAAACGGCTCTAATAATTTTGATTAAAATGCCATATATTTAAGATATTTTATGGCAAACGAATTTGTTCTAGCTATAGCCTATGCAGTCCGATTACTCTTGATTGCCTTTGCATAACTGGTAAACTGGTAAGAGATAGGCCAAATCTTACTATAAAAATGTAGACGTCGTTAAAACACAAAAGTTCTGTCCAAATGTTCCTTTTGAGTAAACATTTCAGAAATATTCATTATTATTTGCGTTAGTTTTTTATACTTAAACTTTACTGAAATGGAAGGTTGTTACATAATTTTGTATCTCTTGTGACTATCGCTCAAAGCCTACTGTATTCCCATATTCCTCTTGCACCTACAAGTAAAAGGTAATAAAATAATTTGTACAAATGTTTATCTCGACTAACATGAAGAAGATAGAGGGATAATAGTTTGTAAGAATGGTTAGTACAAGAGTAGAGCAAGTCACGTGGGTGAGACACATCGTATATGGCAAAGAATGGAAGAATCAATAAATGTTAACACCATTATTTTGATATGACGTTGAGCATGTTTTAAAATGCATGTATGCAGTTTTTGTGAGCGTTGCTCATGTTAGGGCATGCCCGTCAATCGAGAGAGGGTCCATTGAGCAGCATCACAAGCATGTCGCATCCTATTGGCCCAACCTCCTGTCACCTCTTTGATATGATGTGCGCTTTGATGTGAGAAATTTGCCGCGTGTTGTTATCATATTCTGCTCTGTTATGTTGTTCTATACAGACGATAGATGGCTCATCTCATTTTAAAAGTTATCACATTCTCCTCTAAAATATATGAAGTAAATTGAGCTCTCCACAAAAACACCAATGGTTATTCGTTCTCACGGGAAATACCAAGCGCATTTTGGTATTCTTACTTTCAGAAACATGGTCTGTTATTCATCAGGAACACAAATTGTAGAATTCATCTTATTGCTTTTTAGATAACAAGAAACATAATACAAGTCAAAGACATAAAAAGGTCTAAAAAGATAAACGGCATGTAAACAAGCATTACTAATTAGTAATACACCAAATTTCAGTTGTCTAAGTTACAAATACTTTCTCCAGGTGATATTTTTTTACCTACCTCCCACCGTAAGACCATTACTTAAACACGAATTGCAGGTAATGCCACACAATACCAAACTCAGTACTTAAGTTCATCTTCTAAAAATGTCTTCCAGAAAATACACCCACACCAAACTACCTTTTACCTGGCACTTTTTCTTCGATTTAATGTACTGAAAAACGACATTCATTAAAACACTGCATCATTCAGGAATTTTCCACTAATAGAATGCATACCTGTATTTGTAGATTTTGTTCAGAATGAGTATAACTGATAACCAGGCTTCGGTACCGGTTGCATGTGGTCGTCAGTTATCTTTCCAGGAAGGTTTTGTGACAGCACACTCTGGTTAGGGGCAGTCGCCTTACAAACAGGTTACTGCAGCGGGGTATTACCATCCCCTTCCCTACCATCTATAATGTCATCAAACATGACGTGCAAACGAATACAGTAAACTATCAACGTAAGTTAGTTTGTAACCCGGTCCGGAATCTGTTGATTAGCATAATAATGTAGGATATCGAAACTACGCTGTCACTTGTCACCCCATTACACCTACGACGAGTAAGTCAAGGCTCGAAAACTGGTTTCGCCATGTGTCTGTCTTTTTATCAGTAACGAGGGCAGGGGTAGTTTTTTTCAAGCTCTTTGAGGATACCTGAGCAGGTAAATTTTACTGTGAACATTCCTGACTTTCTGCTCTACACACATGCTAAAGGTATGCGACTGCCAAGCTTATGTTTACAAATTTATCTCAATAGATAATGGAAAATACAAAAATAACTCATCTTTTGAAGCTCTGTCAAAGTAAATTGAAGTAGTAAACGATAAAAGAGTGGCGACATTTGACAATAAAAACTTCGAGCAATTCCATTTTTTTATTTATGCAACTATGCACTATAAAGGAAAATAGTAGAACTTATACTTCAGTTTTTACCTCAAGAAATCGTTGTCTAAACCTGCACCATCAAAGCCCTAACATCTTGTATACATTTATGTAAATATTACCTTTGCATTCTTATTTTTGTAAAGTTGTGCGCATAGTTTACGTAGTGAATTAGTTTGCTTAAGAATTTAATTGTTGGCATCTCTGTGTATCTATTACTGGAGAGCCCAAAAGATATATGTGCCATTTGCTTTCAGTTGACTGGAAAGCATCGTAAATACTTGTCCGTTTGTTTTCATGACAATTTCCAGATTCTCAGCAATCTTAGCGAACGAACTGCTGTCCAAATAAGAGGAATCACTTCTTTGATGAAAAGAACGCTGCATGTAAACGTAATGCGGCGCATAGCGTTTCGTGATTGTTCCCAGTCACAAATCCTCTGTCTGTGTCCACAAAGGCGGCAGCCTTGGAACATTTCCAAATGCACGAGGCATTGCACAATAAGGAAACAGTTCCGTACGAACTCATCGTAAATTCCGATGCTCGCTGTAACAAAAGAATGTCGAAATGCGGAACGAATAATAACGCACACTTCCTCTCGCAAAACTTCGTGAGCAAATTTATTTAATTGCGACCATTGCTTTGTCCTTTCTTGTTCCCTCTCGACTGAATGTTTAAGTGAGGGTGCAGGAAAGAAGGAAGGCATTAAAATTAAAGCTCCTGCCACAGTACACAGGGCCAAATGTGCCTGACGTGGAATGAAATGTAGACCATTTCCTGGCGTGATTTTTATAAGGGACCTGCTGACAATTTCATGGGCATTTCTTTACCAATGTGTGAAATTGCTCCCGAGCAAGCGTGATAAGAAGACATTCAGAACCTACACTCGCGCAATAAGCCGTTCTGAAGCATTAAGAAGAATTATCTTAAGACAGCGTAAGGTGCTTACCGAAGAAACATTACAAAATATCGATCATCGTTTGGAGACCCCAAAAACTGCGGCTTTCACAACAGACAGACATTTCCTATGGCTCCATGCGAAAAGCTATTATATTGATGAAGTTAAGTCCATAAATTTGGCAAATAAATCCTTTAAAAGTAGTTTTAAAGATGTCGTATTTTTGCATATCTACCATTTTAAGACGACAAACGACAACGAACGCCAATGACACAGCTGGAAAAATAACAGCAGCCGCTTTTTAGCTTGTTGGCTTATGCTGAAGTCACGTAGAGTAAATAAGACCTCATGGGTTATAGATAGAAAATTTAAGATATACATTTTCTTTAACATAAAAATATCTGAAACATATGAGGTTTTATCAAAATCGTTAGAGCAATTTTTGAGAAAATCAAAATTTTCAAAAAATGTTCCATGTAAAGGGTGGTTTACGGTGGAGCAGTTATCTTCAAAATATTCGTGCTTTTTTCTGGATTTAGGGGCCTCAAAACATATATTTCCGGTGAAATCTCAACATCGAATTTTTGTGTGTATACTTCCTCTACTTTACTATACGTGGTAGAGAAAATAAATCCGGAAAGTTGGTTAAAAATCAAAGAGAATTTAATTTCAGTAGCTTCCAAGAGTGCCACACAAGAAAACCCCTCATCCCAAACTACTCTTTACATGGAGAAGTGTCCAAAAACTTCTATTTTTATTAAAATAACATATGTTTAAGGACTTTTCATGGCGAATGAAATACAAATCTTGAACTCTCTGCAAATAACCTCTGAAGTATGTTTATTCCGAATGACTTATGCATAACTGGTAAATCTAAACAACTGTTAAAGCAGAGAGCTCATGTAGGGTTAATCGTTTACCAGATATTCCTTATTTATGATTTCAATTTTCCAACAGATGCAATTTTCTCAAATGGTATAAAAAGAAAATGGAATTTCAAAGGTATTCACATTGGTCTCCAATAAAATCATTTTATAAACATTTATGTCGATTAACTTGAAGTAGATGGAACTTAAGCTTTCTTAAGGGTATTTTGTTGAAGAATGGGTAGAGAAAGTATTTCGTACGTAACATCCAATTTATAATTATACAAGCGTTATCATATGAGGACGTTCGTGGAACGACGCTAAAAGCCGCAGTACAAAATAAGATCACTTTTACCGTGTTTACCACCAGGCTTTGGTTTTCGGTCACAGAGGCAAAAAACTAAATTTTGGAACGCACGGGGTTCAGTTCATAGCCTGACCCCTGTGGTGGGGTAGCTGTTAATGACCGTACCCTTCGCTGTTGCTCAGGTTCGACCACCCTTAGTATCATCTTATCTCATTCCCCCCTCCCGAGTGGCGCCCTGTCAGTGGCAGAGACAGCAAAGGGCTTCTATAGGTCGGGATGCTATAACCCTCCTCCGAACCTTGAGTTATAGGCTCATAAATTGACATAATAGGTATTAAGTACATTTTACAACACTAAAGGTGAATAAATTTTGAATTTATACTTAAAAATATGTTTATTAAATACGCAAGAGGTTTAAACATTTTTATTTTTTAAATTTTATTTTATTATTTTGTTTGTCTTTTTTGCTCAGGACACTGGGGTTTTTAAGCAAGCTTTAACAACTGGGAACTGCAATACAATGTTAACAACTTTTCGTCTCTAACAGTCTAACTCATAAAGATGCTTTCTTGAATTTCATGAGGTAATTGGAAATGTTTCCTTCGTTAAAGCCACATTTCTTACTTTTGCAGTTTAGAATGGTATAACATTTAAATGGGTTTTATCATTCCTGCAGAACTTGTGTGGTGTACCTACCAGAGTGAGTGTAGAACCAATCTGAAAAGCTCTAGAGAAGTTTTCCCCTCTCTCTTTTTCCGTAACAGCATGTTTTTCTCTGTATAAGCATGTGCTACTGACGTGCTGAAACCAACTACAGGAAATGAATTTCTACGAAAATTATAGACTCGCAAGGAAAGCAAAGGAAGAGTGGCAAACGCAGAAGATCCAGAGATTCGAAAAAAAGAGACGCAAAGAGACGCAAAGTAACTGTCGTGGAAAATTCTTTGATTAAAGAGAGAAAACTTGTAGAAAGTTGCACTACATTCATCTTTTCTCCAACCCTGTTGTACGAATGACAGCTACACGGGTTTTTATATAAGACTGTTTTCTATTTTTGAAGTTGGTACTATGTAGTACTGGAGCTAACACTCCCAGGAGAAATGCACGAAGTGGAAGAACCGTGGGCAGACGTGTTACAGAGACGCGCGGAAGTACTTAACAGTTTCAACAAAGCAGTCCTCTTAATGTATTTTGTCCTGAAACAGGGGAAACCCTGCGTCGCAGGTTTTTAGTTCATCGGCTTTCCTGGTATTGTACATATCGTAAAAGAAAGGATTTCTTCACCGAGTATCTAACCCACAACTGATACCTAAATATATTCTACTCTCACTATACTTCTTACAGACTTCGCAAGTGAGTGGGACATTTCGCGACTGAAATAAGAGTATATTATGATCATCTTGGTATGTTTATGTTGCAATTTCTTACTTTTAGTTCCTGGTTGCATGCTTACATACTGTTCTACTTGGTTTGCGTGACTAGCATCTGTTTGAATTGGACGTTGTAATGAATTTTATTACGAGAAAGTGCGCCTAGATTCGCGGAATGCAAGTTGCAAACTATTTTAATTATGTATGTGGCATGCGAGTCCAACGCAATCACGACTTTTTAACTCTGGGTGACACGCACAGAATTAAAATACAAATCTGTTGTATTTCACTCACATTACTTTCTCTAATCCTCTACAAGCTAGTTTTACAAACGTTTGTTTATCTATCTACTTCATGTTAGTCGACATAAACATTGCCTGAAGTATCTCATTGTTGTAGGTATGAGAACACAGCAGACTTTAGTTCATAGACACACAGACACATTGTGAATCAATATAAAACATAGTCAATTCAAGTCATGTTCCACACGATACAATTTTTATTAGAAATAATCTCAGATTAAGCAATATAAAATTGGTTGCAAACGGCTTGGAAAACAGAGCATAATTGTTAGCATATTTAATAACTATTCTTTGTTGCTAATAAGCCCCCTGGGGAAAATATGAATTACTTTGTAACATGCTGTAAAACTGCCACATGAAATAACGAAAATTTCGAAAATGGCAAATGCTATAAAAATTTGACATAAATGATGTATTTAAATAGACTCACATCACAAGCTATTCGCAGAAAACACAGGATAAATAGTTTATTATTCATGTCATATGCTTATCGTAACTTATTCCAAACTTCAGAACCATTTTGGGAAAACTAAAACGATGAAAACATTTCCACGTCAGGGATATTGTAGGTGAAGCAAGTTCCCGCCCCCCTCTCTCTGTCACCTTTTTTTTCTCTAACTCGCACATGCGTAATTTTTCCACTACGTGTATAGCAAGTAGGGGATGTATTCCATTCCACCCAAAAATTCGATACCGGATTTTCACCGGAAATTAATGTTTTGCGATCCTCTGATTCTAAAACAAGCATTTTTTTTAGGAAAAGCCCTTGTGTGTGTGTGTGTGTGTGTGTGTGTGTGTGTGTGTGTGTGTGTGTGCGCCCGCGCGTGTGTGTGTATGTGTGTGTGTGTGTGAACAGTATAACTGAAAAGCGAAGTCGGTTGAGCCAAACTTATTTAACTCCAGCATGTTACAAGGGTGCGGCACGAAGATTTTCCAGGAAATCCCTACTCCATACTATTCCTTACATGCAAAATGCCTCACAAATTTTGATTTTCTAAAAAAATGGCTCTGAAAAATTTAATTCTTACTAAAATGCCATATGCGAAATGTGTATCTTGAATTTTCTTTGAATGTCCTCAAAATTCTTCCTCATTCTGAATGACCTTTGCATAACTGGTGAAGCGTAAGAGATAGACAAAATCTTACTGCACAAAGATGTGGGTATATGTTGTTAAATGACACAATTTATGTCAAAACATTTCATTTCCGAGGTATTTCTCGTTATTTGTTTAAATTTTGTAATACTTACACTTTTCTCAAGCGGGAAGACATTATTCGTTCCTTTTATGACCTGGAGATGCAGAGAGAATAGAATTTCAAACCCGTCGTATAGCGACCAGCTCTTAAAACATTTAGTATTTGTTTAGCCTGTTGTATTCTTTTATTGCTATTGTATCCACAAGGAAATGTACAATAGAACAATTTCTGCCAAGATATATCTTGTATAACATGAGCTACAGAGAAAAGTTGCGTTTGTAAGAATATTTTGTGCAAGAATGAGCAGAGGAAGTCATGTGAGTGCAACACATAAGATGTATTTACATTTAATTCTTGATTATTTGGATGTTAATTACATTTTATTTAGATGTTCAACCACTGTCCTTCATTTTTCCAGGTTTTAAAATGAAAGGGATGAACTCGGGGCCAGTAGATTTTGATGCCATCGTTTATCACAAAGATAGTTTCGAGGTTAATAAAACGTCAAGCTTTCTAAAAAACAAAGCAGAATATGCTAATATGCACGAAAATCTTAATTAATTTACTTAACACTATGCTGTGAATTTAATACCAGAACACACAAGAGCAAGTGTGCTCGTAGATGAGCGTCATACGCTGATTCATTTCCCAAAAATGGAGATTTGTGTCAATATTTTCAGTGACAGGTTAGCACTGTGACCTAATGACCAGAGTAAATTTCATGTGCGATATGTGCTTATGGCATGTCCCACGGATACAAACCTATTTAACCGCGCAAGGGAAATTAATTGCCCCAAAACAAAAACAACTGTGCAATCAAAGGATTTCCGTAGCGCATGCAATAACCTTCTCCAACCGGGCATGATAACATCAGGTTTCTCTATAAAGTATGCACATGCCACAATCTGCTGCATGGCGATCAATTAATAACTTTCTCCCAAAACTTCCATTGCATTGCGCTGTCGAAAGGTGTGTTTTCTTTTATAGCGTTTCTATTCTTGTCCTCTACTTCTCAGAGGTTGAAATTAATTTCTGAAGTACTATTACTATGTATGCAAAAAAGTAATGCAAAATAAAAAATCCTTGGCGAGTTTCACTCATATGGCTTTCTGCACTCACTTTTTTTACACACTTCTTCTACACTTCTAGGATTAGGCGTCTTGGCATTTCTTCTTTATTTCACCTTTTTCTGGAGCGTCCGATGTTTTTTGTCCCCACTGGTTTGTATCTCTTGATTCAAAAAGGTATCCTTTCCTCACTCATGCGGTTCACGTGCTCTTTCCACTTGTGTTTATTATCTTCGATTTTGTGGTTTAACTTATACATATTCAGTTCTTCTCCGTTTTTTTTTTTCTTGTTATGTCCAGTTTAGTATATCGTTTACTAAAAGTCTCATTTCACGGAATAAGATTTTCCGTTTGTTCTTTTCTTTCATTATCCACAATTTGCTGCCACATATGAGCACAAGGACCACCTTAGTCTTAACAAACTTCACTTTTGTTTCTTTCCGTGCTTTGTTTTGCAGAGCTCCTGTTATGTTCCCACATATGTATTGACATGTATTTATCTTATGTTTGGGAGTAGAATCGGAACTGAAAAAGTTCAATGCCACAGCTGGGATCTGAAGCACAGATCCTCTGCTAACACACACGGCTTGACCTAAATTGTGTGCTTTGACGAGGTTTACATTTTTGTGTGATAGGATTCCGTATGTCTGACAGGTTACAGATTATCTGAAAGTCATTCAGAATAAGGGATTTCACAGACTATACACAGACAATTATATTGCTTAAAATGCCGTTAAATGTTACTGTGACGGCAGCCACTCGCCCGCCAAAAAGACGCTCAAGGTCCAGTTACCTCACACAACGACGCGGCTCGACGACAATGGAACGGTCAGAACAAAGGCAACTATGAGCGTGGGACAACAGAACGTTTTCAAATAGTTCGAGAAATTGTTCACATGCCGGCTTTGTTTACCAAAAGCTTGATGTCGAAAAAAAAAAAAAGTCCGTGCTTCGTCATTCTCGGCTGTTTAAGTGAACGTAGTCTTGAGAGAAGCGAGTCTGTAAGTGTTGAGTGCGGACAGAGGAGCAGTTAGTTTATAAGTGTGTGTACAGCAGTAGTGAGAGAGTTTGATTGTGTATATTGTCAGAGACTGTTTTAGACATTTAATCGTTGCGTCGGAGTTGTTTGTTGTGTCAAGCATTTTTAGTGAGTTTTTCGGTGGAGTCAATTGTTTGTTAGAGAGAGAGAGAGAAAGAGAGAGAGAGAGTGAGTAGTGGAACTGTGAGCAGTATTTCTGTCAAGGTTACGATAGGACAGAACAGTTGTGAGTTTACTAATTGTAAATTGTGTCAACGATAAATTAAGTGTTTTGTGATTCAGTTTAGAAGAGGAATGAAGTAACAGAAAAAGTAGTGGGACTTGCCATTTGGCTTTATGTAAATAGGAAATAAATCTGAGAGAAGTGGGTCTCCATTTTTAATGCCTTATTTTGTATTATTCTTTTCTGTCTTGTTAATTTATAACGCGACATGCGGAAGAAATGGTGTCAGCATGTGCTATTGATTAGCTTTTAACTATGCTTTTACCCGCGTGTAAATAATCTTTGTGTGCTATCGGCAATAAGTAGTTAGGTTAGGTTACGTTACGTTACTGTGTGTTACGTTATGTTTCTCAGATAAGACTGATATAAGAATATTTCAGTTTCCAATTTAACGTCATTTAATTGCCAATCCGATGAAAATGATGGAAACATTTGCGATTTTGCGTTTCCATTAAGCGTTTTATAAGGATTGTTTAGCAAGCCTCTTAACAGCTTCACGCACCGTATTTTGAAAATATAAAAAGTAACAACACTTCTTTCATGTAAAGGGTAGTTTGGGATGGAGCACCTTTCCTGAATGTCTTAGCGCCACATCCTGGAAAGCAGTTGAATTTAACGCCAAGTTTATATTTAACAGACCTTTCATTTTTACTTTCTCTACTACGTATAGTAAGTAATGAAAGTATTGTACGCCAATCAAAAATTCGACGTCGAGATTTCACCGGAAATAGATGTTTTGAGGCCCTCTGAATCCGAAAAAAAAAATCATTTTTAGAAAAAGGTCCATGTGCGTGTGTATCACTCTGTGGACAGCATAACTCGAAAACCAAAAGTTGGTGAAAATCCAAAGTTGGTATTTAAGTTTAATGTCTTTCAAGGATGCGACACGAAGATTTTGAAGAAAATTGCTCCACCCCAAACTACCCTTTACATGGAAAATTTTCGAAAATTTTGATTTTCTTGAAAATGGCTCTAACGATTTTGATTAAAAATGTCATGTTTGAGATATTTTTATGGCAAATGAAATGTATATTTTGAATTTTCTGTCTATAGCCCCTGTAGTCGTATTTACTCTGGACGACTTTTGCGTAACTGGTAAACCGTTAGAGATAGACCAAATCATAATACACAAAAAATGTAGATTTTGCTAAACTACACAATTTATGTCCAAATAAACTTTCTTGTAGGGTGAATCATTTCGGAGATATTCCTTCTTATGTGTGTGAGTTTCGGAAAACTTAAAACTTTCGTGAAATGGAACATCGTTGTTCATTTTTTAATATGCTAAGCGTGCAAAGAGAACGGAATCTAAAAGCTTTAAAAGATTTGACTATCACACAAAGCCTACTGTATTCTAATATTCCCCTTGCACCTACAAGGAAATAAGCAGTAAGTTAATTTGTACAAATGTTTATCTTAACACGAAGAAGATATAGGAATAAGAGTTTATAAGAATGGTTATTACAAGAGTAGAGAAAGTCACGTGAATTCAACACATCGGATTTTAATATTAAGAAATATAATTTAGAAACCGTGTAAAATATGAACGACACATTTTGCAAAATCAGTTATTAAAATTTTGGAAGAAATATGGAAAATTTAAAAAAAAATCTCAAATAGGAAACACGCCTCCGCTCAGGATTATTTAAGTGACACGCGACTCTCTCATTTCTACCCCAATATCAAAAATGTTCACACGAAAACGTTCCTAAGAACTGATACAACGATAAGGTGAAAAGTGTAAATCATGACTTTTTACTATTTTGCCCAATGTTTACTGTTTGGTAACTACTTGGATTTCTGGTGATACTTGGCTCAATAACTATGCCAGCCAGGTTATGCCACATGGGATGCATTTCGTGGCAGACACTGTTAATATGCGTGCTTTAGACTGTCACGAAAGGCGTTAAAAGGCATAAAACAAGCTTTAATGTTACTTAGACATGAACACTGAGCAACCCGCACTTATATCTTTCCGCTCTGTGATTCTTTTATTAATGTTTTGTTGCGTGTTTTGTAAGGCATAATTATTCACGATCGTTAACCAAGAACCGTGTTCCTAGTTTTGGCTGCGATACGCGTAACAGCAAAATAAACATTAGAACTCTGGGTACTTTAATTACTGTGTATT
Organism: Tenodera sinensis; assembly: GCA_030765045.1. Taxonomy (NCBI): domain Eukaryota; kingdom Metazoa; phylum Arthropoda; class Insecta; order Mantodea; family Mantidae; genus Tenodera; species Tenodera sinensis. The sequence goes on from CM060965.1 coordinate 40,325,453, forward strand.
CAGAGCAAAATAATAAATCAAGTGCCACAAACTTAAGAGAGTAACCTGGCAAACAAAAAAACCAAGTTGCCTAAAATAAGTTTTGTAACCTGCAATAAACTACATAAAATATATAGGAAGTTATATACGACGAAAGACAAAAACTCAGTTAAACAAGCAATCCGAAGTTTCTGCATCTAAACTGAATATGCAACTTTTCATGGTTTTACAGCTTAAGGGGATATATAAATCTATCCAAAATTAAGATTTGCGTTGTATGTATTTTAAAATATGAATTGAAAATCTGATGTGTTGCACTCACATGGCTTTTTCTATTCTTGTACAGATTAATCTTACAAATACATATGCCTCTATCTTTATATTAGTCGATATAAACAATTGCAGAAATAATTTTATTGCTAATTTTCTTGTAAGCTTTGAGTGATAGCCAAATGTTTTGGTCCCTGTGTCAGGAATTTCATATTCTGTTCTCTTTGCACGGGCAAGAGATAAAAAAGTAAAAGGGGTTAAGTTCAATTAGAGAAAAGTTCAAGTATTCCAAAACCAACACAAATAACAAGGAATATTCCGAAATGGTTCCACAAAATGCATTTGGGTACAATTTATGCGTTTCAGAGAGATCTACCTTTTTGTATTCGAAGCGACATGAAGGGTTTAATAAAATTCCTCCAACCTAAGTTACCCATTACATGGAAAATTTATCAAAATTTTGGTTTTCTCAAAAATAGTTCTAAGGATTTTAATTAAAATGCCATACTTAAAATATTTTTATGGCAAATGAATTGTATATTTTCAATGTTCTGGTTATAGCCCTGTTTACTCTGGATGACTTCTGCATAAGTGGTAAACCGTAAGAAATAGACCAAATAATATTACACCAAAAACGTAGATCCCGTTAAAGCTATGTCCAAATGCATTTTTGTGAAGTGGACCATTTCGGAGAGATTCCTTGTTACTTGTGTGAGTTTTACAGCACTTAAACTTTTCTCGAAGGAAGATCGTTATTTACTATTTTATCTGTTGGCCGTGTAAAGAGAACCGAACTTTAAAAGATTTGACTATCGCTCAAAGCCAACTGTATTCCCATATTCCCCTTGCACCTACAAGAAACTCAGCAATAAAATAAGTTCTTCATATGTTTATCTCGACTAACATGAAGAAGATAGAGAAATAAGACTTTGTAAGAATAGTTAGCACAGGAGTAGAGAAAGTCATGTGAGTCCAACTCATATTTTTACGTTAGCTGTGTCTAATCATTCCTTGTTGGTAGTTGTTATTCTGATTATTACTTTTTAACCCTTTTTAAATTGGTAGTTTTCGGAAACATAATTTCGGTATCACCCCCATCCTCTTTTCCACGTAATTTATTTTAAACCAGCAGTAATAATGCTTCACCAAGAACATTAGTAAAAGTAAACGTTCGGTACTAAAATTGGTCTACAAATATCAGCAAATTAACTTAATCTTCTCTCAAAAGTTATTCAACATAATTATGACAGAACATTATCTTCCACAGTTCAGGAAGGAAGAACGTCCATTGCTAATTGCGACAGGCCCTGCAGGGTCCCTAAGGTTTCAGATTTGTCATCCACGAAACGCGATGACGTCACAAGCTGAACTCGTCTCCAGTGCGAGCATGTTCAAAAGTGTATGCTAGTGCCACACGTTCATTATATGTCCTCCCCCGCAAACTGATTCGCACTTGAAACATTTTTCTCCTCAAAGCACATCCACAGCACAATCCGCAAACCGCCATTTTCTGTGCCTGACCCTGCTATGTTCAAGAAAACAGAATGAAGTACACTAGTACCCTAACATTGGTCTATCCTATTTGGAAAAACCAGTCAGGAAATCGAACCCACGACCAGTTTAACCACAGTTGGCTGGGTATGGATTCAACATCGGCTATCAAAGATAGACAAAATTGAAACAACAAAGGGTCTAGCCTCAGCTGAAAACTATTAAATTGTTTCATGCACTGTAATTAATCTTGCTCGCTCTGCCCGCCGGCTGCGTGTAACAAAACCGGAGGCCGTCATTTCTATGCTACCTTATTTGCATATTTTGCCATTAACCAATACAGCGATTTATGAACGGGGTTGCTTTCTTCCTGTGGGGCAGTAGCAATAAATATTAACAAGAAACGGAAATACCGGACATAAATGTTACGGTTGTAAATTTTAGAATCACTTCTTTTTTACAGGAATGGAGTAGGCATTTTAGACTGATAAAGCTCTTGCGTTTTGTAACCGTCGATTCTATTGTTAAGAGCTATCTGGCCCGAACAGCATCATGAAAGGGTTTCCATTTGCCGCTTTTACCGGCATCATACTGTTCGATATTTAGTTATAGTCCAGTGTGATGGAATTTATTGTGGATTTCCTGAACTAGTTACACTGCAACAAATCACAGTTTCAGAAAAACGAGGTACTGCTGAAAAACTCATCTGAATCGCACATAAAAGCGTTTAAAAACGTTTAGGCTAAAATTAGATTTGCCATGGAACAACTAAACTGACATGAATTCATCGTAGCCTAACTCTGTGGCGTCTCCCTCACGTGCAAGAGGTCCGTAGTTTGAATCTTGGTTATGGCGTTGTATACCGTGGTTTCCCTTATCCTGTGAGACAGTTTTCCTCAGTAAGAGCCCTCATTAGGAAATGTAAAATATAGTAACTTTAGCGAGCCGATCGTCTTATGGCTCGAAAATAAATAGAAAACCTTCGAAAAAGTGCGAAAGAAATGGAATGTATCTGATCTACATGAGACATGTAAGTAGAGCGTTATATATGTTTATAAATCAAAATAAAGAAGATAAAACTATCAACAGTATACAAGGATTAAATCTTTTTTTTAAATTGTACATTTAAATGCCACCTTGAACATTGAATGTCATATCGGTGGCTTTTGAACGATGGGTTTCTATTAGTATTTTTTTAAGTTTATTACATTAAATTCACACACACACACCCACAACCACACCCACCCACACACACACCAACTGAGCCATGGAGCCAGCCAGGATTAAGTGTTTTATTGTATAATATAAGGTAAGAGAAGCTTTTCCGTCGCCAACGACCGGAGGCATGAATTTTCATGCAAATATTGGCAGAGTTAGAACCAGAAACACTACGTAATAAAAGGGTAACGAACTGATATCTTGTCTTAGAAATAAAGTGAAAAATAAGGAGCATCTTATCATGTACAAACCTACTAAATCATTACGTCACAAAAGAAGAATAAAAAACATAAAATAACTAAGGACCAACAGACAGTTTCACCTGAAAATATCAATGTTAGGTAATTCTAAGCTGACCGGGCTTATAAGGTGAATTTTGCAGATGATACGCAAATGTCTGATAAGGGGTTAAATCTGAAGTAGGGATATCTTGTAGGTTATGATGAGTATTTCAAGGTTTTGTCGTTGTAACAGTTATACAATAATAGCCACGTACTTCAAGTTAAACAAATGATATCTGCAAACCCCAGGATTTTCTTTGACAGAGATAAACATTATTAAAGTCAATATTGTGTATGAATCATGGCAAGCATTCTTAGCTTTAGGATTTTCTTATATTTGGTTTCCTGTAGAATATTTTCAACGTTATCAGTCAAACACTAATCATATTATATGCAATGTAATATGCCTGCCTCTCGCTCCAGATTGAGATAGATTAATTTCGTTTTCTTCAGAAAATCATAAAACACATCCTTCATCTAAAGCAGTTAAAATGATTTACTCCTCCCAAACATTTCCACTAATTTCCACCAGATGTCAGCATTGTTTGCGTGCATTCACTAATTCCCCACTGACTCCAATATTTCAAAAGAACTTAGTAATCTATTCCATTTTCAGATGAGAACAACGATGATGACACCATAAGCTCAAAATTTTACTTTACATTTTTTAATGGGTACACATGTTTCAAATATTACAAATATTTCAAAACAAATTGTTCTAAACATACAGGATGTTAGGAATATAAGTGCAGGTAATTTGTTAAAAGGTATGTATCGACTTGATTGTGGATACACCTTCGTCTTCAGTTTTCTTATAAATACATCACATAATTTACTAGCTGATGTTTTCTACACGGTTGTAATCGTGTCACGAAACGAACAATGCCTGTCAGTATAAACTATCCAGTTTACTTTTATGGGTTCACACCTTTAGTACATGATCTGGGGTCATTAGCCTTCCAGAAAGCTCGATCTACTTTCCCTCAACAAGATATCCCGCACTCTCGGGGAAAACAAACATGTATAGCGTGAGTATGTCACGCGTATAATCTATCCTAGAATTAGAGCGACATCACACCTGTGTGTCGGTAGCACCAGCGAGTGAGGCGGCTGTGAACTCTGCAAGCGTCTGCTCATTTCTGTTGTGTAGGGCTGTTCTACTTGGTGTTTGGTCGCACTTTTCCGGGGTAATAGAAAGGAACTGATCTGTTTTGAGTAGAAGGTACTTGAATTTTATTGGTTGGTTTTGTCCAGTTGGTATTTGCGTACTGATGCAAGTAAAGGAACACTAACATGCAGGATTCTGACGAGGGGGCGTGAGACAGCCTAACAGTTAAAACATGGAGAAAAGTCATGTTATATTTGGAAATCTTGTATGATTTGAAGTGACTTGCTATATTTTAGTTACACAAATTAAAACACTTTCGTATACGTTTTTCATATGAATACTTTGTTTCACTTCTTTTTCTTTATTTCCTAATTTATATATATATATATATATATATATATATACACACACACACACACACACACACACACACACACACACACACACACACACACACACACACACACACACACATTAGATAACTATATGCTATACTTCCTACCTATAATTACAAGTATTTAAGCCTTACATATTCGCTTTTTAGTTTCATTCAGTGTACGGTTTATGCAAAAATTGTGCAATAAATTATGGTAATACGTACTATAAAATGCTGCCTGTTGAATTTAAGAAAGATTTAATAGTGTGTCACGCGGTGCTGACGCGGTATGTCTCATCAGTTGTAACTAGCGCCGGAAGAAAGCAGTGACCTTGATCCCTACAGCTCCCCTCAGTCTTGAAACGGCATGTGTCATTAAGTTTATCGTGTTTCAACCGGATTGGTTTTATGTGTTATGAAAGTATTTGGGAGTGTAATTTAAACTTCGTTCGAACAAGATGGTGAATCAATTTTTTGCTAAGGAATGATGTGATTTTATATAATTAAGATTTGTATATTTGTAGCGTCTTGTAACAATACATAATATGTACAGGACATAATTTTGTTACAAAATGTTTTTATCGTCATAGACGGAAAGTCTTCTTATTTAAGGATCTAAGAATTCTGTTTTGCTTGGTACCACATAACCCGGATTATTCGAATTTTCGATTTTGCGGATTGTCTTTGGTCCCAGTTAGTCCGGATAAACTAAGTTTTAGTGTACTTACAAAATTGCCTGGTTGGACATCCTTATATCGCTGGGGTCACCATTTCTAGCACACAGTCTTGATTAGTCAAAGCGGAGGACAGAACTGTAGCCAGTCAGAGATAGCGTAATTTATTATGCACGTGGAGTGCATTCAGTCCAATAAGATAGAAAGACTACAAATATTAAAAGTCTGAAAACTGTATATAGATATGTAATTTGGTACCCCTGCAAGCCGGGTCCATTTTACCGCAACACGACAAAATAGTATCAAATAAATAACCTAACCTAACCTAACCTGGTAAACCAGTTGGAGTTGTTACTGCTTATCGCTTGTAACACCTTATGTGTGGTGTCGTTCTAATTCTGCGGTAAGCTATACATATTAGTATTAACCAACCTGAAAACATTACTCCTATTAACTAAAATTATTAGTCTAAAAATGAAGTAAATATTGATGTAATCTTGCTCATTACGCTGTCCTGAGTTTCCAATACAAATACCTGCACTTATGCTCCTAATACCCTGTGGGCAATTTTCTTTTTCTACAAATTATCCAACAACATTAAACAGTTATGACAATAAACATCAAATAATCTTAAGTTTAGTACATTTTCTACAAATAAACTAGGTATAATAAATAGTGTGTACTCACTCACTCACAAGAGGCCGCCATGTCTGCTGCAGTCTTGAACTGTCTGTTGTTTTCTCTCTGTGTGAACTCTACAAGTAAGGTTACTTCACTAAACACACAAACTTGCCTACTCTATGGAGGCACGTTCTATGCAAGGTGTAAGCACTACACAACACTCAGCCTATATATACTAGAAGCATAACTATGGGTTTGGTAACAAAAGCGAGGATTCTAACACGAGTTTATCCCTCTAATAACAATAATTACAATCTTGTGAAGCTCTCTAAGGCGCGTAGCACACTATTTACGTACACTTAAAGCGTATTCACACGGCGGTTTAGCCACAACTCTACCTTTTACCGAATTTTACTTACGAAATATTAGCAAAAAATGATAAAAAACTAAAAGGCAAGCGTTATGAACAAAGAGTAGTCACACCTTTTCAAATTACAAATTGAGGGATAGTACATTACTTTTAAATACATTACTTCCCAGCTATTTCTTACATCTAGATAACAGATAAGTGAACCCAGAAATGTAGTGGCGTGTGTGGGGACCTGCGACACGGAAAGCTTCAATTGCAGGGGTGGGAAAGGGAAACAACCTGCACATCTATATCACACATAAAGTGCAGGTGCAATAATGGAACTGCAGCATGCACCGGTCATATTTCTTTAACCTTATCTTTACACCCAAGGAGAACGAAGGTGGACTTCAGCATCATCCCAAAGGTAATTGTTTTGTCGCTTGCCTAAATATTACCCGGTAGCAGTAAAAGCGGTATTTGTGGCGTTCCGCGGAATAAAGGAAATTAGGGAGAAAAAATGCACACTTTTAAACGTGGGTAAAACAAACTTTTAAGGATAAGGCTACACATGAGGCGGGCTGTTGTTTGTTTTCTCAGTGTGTTCTACGAAGAATGTAAATATAAAATTAGTCTGTGCGTAAAATATAACCTACGATTTCTCAAATTAGTATTCATTTTTGTGTTTCATAATTCAAGAGCATTTATCCAACCAGATTTCTCTTCATTTTACAGTGCTCGACAAAATAAGTTATAATTATAAATTAATTTCTTTACTAAATGCACAGTTTATTATTATTGCCCTTGCAAAAGTTATGCTCTTTTCTGGGCGCAAAAAATGACATACCAAGTAGCATAGAATTGTCGTTGCAGAACTTGGACAATGTCTTGACGTTTTGATTTTCCATAGACAATTTAAGCAGTGATAAAATTAGAGGTTAAATAACGAGACATTTACACTTTAGGCAAATTATCGATATTTAAACTCGCGCCTTCCAAATTATCAAACAGACGTGGTGACCATTGCAGTTCGAGTTGAGCAGTTTGAGCCATACTAGGGGTTGTGCTACCAACCACAAACCTGGAGCCGTTAGGGACCCATGACTTAGTTCCAAAATGATAGCTTCTCCTTTAAATTCTTTCTCTTTGAAGGCTTTGCTGATGTTTTTGCCCTCACTTATCCTTTCAGACCTTATCTAATAAAGAGCTAAACTATTTCTTCAAAATAAAATATCAGGAGGTTTATCCGGAGCTTCTTTGCCACACTGGATTTACTTTAACCCCAACTAAATATTATGTACGGTTTGAAATTTTCACCAATTTGCACAGAGGAGATACAAGTACAGCAGAAGCTTAAATCAACTTCCAGTGTTTAATCGATTCCTTTATTTTCTGAAGCTTCAGCTGCAATTTTGAGGCCGAGGTCGGTCAGTTTTTGAAGACGCAATAGACAATAAAACTCTTCAAAAATAGGCACTGCTCGTTTATTATAAATAAATGAATTTATAAAACTGTATTGACAATTGGAAAGACGAATGCGATAAATTTATTTATTAATTATTCAATGAATGAATCGTTATTGGCCGTCTTGTATAGCCTCATACAATTAGTGCTTTTCATATTAAAGCTGAGAGGAAAATCTATTTCCTCACTTATCTGTCAGTTCCATGCGGAAGTTTTGCCGCGGGAAAGTTGACCTGCGCCGCAAGGCGATAACATGCATAATAAAGAATGTAATTGGTTGTTAGCAGAAGACATGCCGGGCCAGAGTTGAGGGATAGTTCAGATAACTGTAATTTTAACATTTTGATTTAAAGCAACGGCAATTCAGAAGCTGGTAGTAAGTACTGTTCGAGATGTAGAAAAACGGTAACAGGCGCTTCCAAAGTAACTTCCTTAGATGTTACCAGTAGGAACGTCTAGTCACAGCGGGATGTGCTTTCGTAGTAGTGAGGGAGAAATTTGGGCCCATAATCAGAGTTTTTCAGTGGTAGAGTTCATTTCTACAGCACTGGGTCATTTTGACTGCGAACATTTGATAAGAGACTTTAATCTTTGAATTTTTTGGTTAGACTGCTGTAGGTTCTCGTTCATTTTAACGTCACTTTCGGATCCACACTTCTAGACTGCATGAAGTCCAGGTAATAATGCTAATTAAAGATTTCTTATCTCTGAGAATCTTTTTCAGAGGAAAGAAACATATATCTTAATTAAGGCTACGATTTTTTATGGAGCATATATATGTTGGTAAGACTGATATGTTTCTTAAATAAAAATATGTAAATTCTTAATATAAAAAAGAATCAAATTATCATATTTGTTGGTTATTTCTTTCTGATAGCGCATATTTTATTAAGTAAATGGTCACATTCCTCATATTTTCACTGTTTTTGAAATTTTCACATCAATTTTTGCTTCTGTATTCATTTGAGTTGCTAGTTGTAGTAGAATGAAGTTCGTTTTTAATAGAAAGTCTCTTTTTCTTCAATTTTTTTTGCAGAATAATTCATTGTATAAACTAAAAATCCTACTGCAAAATCAAATTCTATAGTTAAGCTTACTTTACGTTTGCATTTATTCTTAAATAAATAGTTCATTATCATAAAGTCAATTTACTTTAGACCACGACAAATCAGCCCGTAGACTTAAGTACGGCCATGAAAGTCTACGCTTACTCACTGCAGATTATATCCCATGTTTCAGCTTCATAACTATGCAAACATCTGCCACTCTGACAGTAAACTTCGCCAATTGCAATTCGGAACTTACTTTATGGACATACCTCGTCCATTATATTTCCCGAGAACAAAATCAGAGCTATGTTTTATATTTAAAATGTTCATAAATATGTTCTGGTTGAAGAGATGCTCCGAACGATAAAATATCAAGTACTTTACAATTTAGAACAAGAGTGTTTTGTGGCAGCCCGCCTCGAGTATGGCCATACCTTACAAGTGCAAGTGAGAGCCGTGTGTTGGTGGTGTCCATTAGGTGTGACGTGAGTGAAGAAAACCAAAAACAAAAGAAAGACGTGTCTACAGGAGAGCTCTAGCAGGCAGTGTTGAGTTTTATTTAGTTCCCCACCGTTTTGACGTAGGTGACAGTCTCAGACGTAGCATCGGTAAACGCCCGCCTTAATCTCGCCCTGCGCGACTGAGCCAGTGTCTGAGGACACAGTAGGATCCCCTGCACAGAGCAGAGAGCACAGTTGCAGCATAGGAACCCGCTCACAACGCTACACAACAAAACTTGTTACATACACACAGTTCTGATCACAGATGCGCTACCTACACAAAACATGCATGCACATATTTCACAATTTACCTACTAACATTTATCTCTTACTTTCCATTATTTTTAACTAGTAATTCACAACTACCTGAATAACTACCACCTTATAGCGGTATAGATATCGTTACCACTTGCACCAATTGTTAAAAGCGACATGAAAATTGTTTTACAAGACCTTTATAGTTCCACCCTAAAGTATTATACGACTTTTTTGGGAAGATCTCTGGCTATGGTTACGCTGGCTTCTCAGAATATAGGTAAATAAAATAACGAAATATATTGATTTATTTAATTTTTTACCTACAACATATTAACAACTACCCTACTCTTAGGAGAGGCCTTTGCCCAATAGGGATTAAAGGCTGTCAAAATCATCATCATCATCATCATCATTAGTATTCACTGCTCCTCCCCAAAGAGTCAGTGGCAAAAATTAATGCCCCCAATATGCTATGAATTGTTACTGTGCAAAACTACTTAGGTCCTTAGCGGATTTTCTAAATGACTGCCCACTTTCTTATTTGCAGTGACAATTTATACAGACTACCACAAAACAGTTACACTTGCACAACTACCTTCTTTTAGTGTTTCTGAGAATAATTTTGTCTCTGCATTAACATTTGACCAAAGTCACGGTTGGAAGTTACACGTTACGTATCTGTTATATGGATATAAAAAATGCAATGGAATTCCAGATATTATGTTAAGTTCTTAAGGGCAACCAAGGAAGATTTCCTAATTAACTGAATTAAAACACTAGTGGTCACTGATGAAATATTTGGTTTTCTAAATTACCTGGATATACAAACCAATGATTATATTTATGTGCGTAACATTTTAAACTAGCAAGAGTGTAACAAATTTGCAGAGTTAAAATTTAAAGAATTTTATTACAAATTGCATAACTGTGTATACTCTGAAATTCTATAAGAGCTTTTATAATTCCAAAATGCTAGAAATATCATATTTTAGTAAACTGTTAACCCAAAACCATTCCAATTCATACTTTGAGCTGTCATCTGCATTTTGGGGTTTAAATGGAGAGTCAGTAATACGAATTAAATCCAATAGTGTAACTTCATGCCAAAAACATACACTTGTGTAATATATGTATTAAGTGGCAACATCAACTCTGCGATCCATAGCTTCAAAGCTTCCTGTTTCCTTTCTCGTTTTGTTCTTTACTGCACTCAGTCGGAATTACTGACTCATAATTCAACATTCCGAGCAATTGGTGGTAATGAACGTTGAATAAACAAATTGTGGTCTGCAACCACAAACTCATTTAACATACAAGTCGTGGTTTGTGTTTATCCGTACATGCTGCAGTGTTAATTCTGAACAGATACAAAATATAATACGAGAATTACTAGAATGTATTGAGACACGGAACATTGGCTACCCTTGGGGAAAGCATTGTTGCTTTGTGAAAACAGATGACTCATTGGTAATACTATGATAGTAGGGAGACCATTGTTGCACCATTCAGTTTTTAATGTTTTAATCTGGAAAGTATAAACACTTTTTCAAGTGTCACGGAAATTCACAGAGAGCATTTGATTTGGTAGACTTCGAATATAGTTTAAATGAAACGAGTCGTTTGAGCGTTTGAGGGAACTTTTGGGGACTGCTCTCCGTCACATGACATTGTGTTCCGCTAGTTTGCACTACCTAGGGAAGGGCGGCAATCTCTTAAAGATTACGAGAGCAGTGGCAGACTAGCAGAACTTGTGGATGTCTAAACACTACCGGTGTGGAAACAATGTCCCTCAGGAACACCTCCGTGTAAGGGACACATTGTTGCATCATGACAATGCATCACCTAATGTGGAACTTCTGCAAGGAATTATGGCAAAACTTATTCACCCTAAAGTCCCGATCTGCGATTTCTCCCTGTTCTCTATAGTGCAGAACCGACTTCGAAATCACGAGTTTCCTAGACCTGAAGAACTAGTTTCTGCACACAGTTATCTGCAGTGTCGGAAACCGAGTGGCGTGCATACTTCCAGAAGTGGTTCCGTTGGATGTAACGCTGCACACAGGAATATTTTGACCAACTGTGATAAACAAAACTTTCTCTGGCTACTCACATTTCGCTGTCTCAATACATATCTAGTGACTCTTGTAAAGTAACAATACACAAATTACTTATTTTGGAAATACAATCCAGAATTTCTTCTGTTTAAACATAAAAGCAAATAAATATATAAGCATAAACATTCTATTATTATTACTTCAATTGAATTCTACTTGTTTGGTACATGTAAAGGGATATAATGAATTATAATTAGATGTTATCTGTGATCAGAACTGCGGGATGGAAAATATGCAGGAGGTAAGGAGGGAAATGAATAGAGAGAAAGACAGACAGAAAGAGATATGAGAAGAGGAGATCTAAAAGTTACCAATTCAAATTAACAAACATTACACAAAATTTACCAAAGAAACACATGTTTTATAGAAATTACTGAAATAACAAATCCAAAGGCACATTTATAATGCAGTTTAAGAAAATTGATATTGTCTTTGGCATCATTACAAATAAAATACGAATAAATGCTTTTAAAGAACATTTTTATATATCTCTTGTAATTTCTTTGTGGATATTATGCCATTACAGTAGTTCTTTTTCACATCATATAGCTTTCTAGTATACTGAAATTGTAGTCTGCAAACCTAAAGTAACTTATTATTTGATAAAACATTTTAGGTGATAAAACATTTACGGACCAGACATGCAATCGAGTTAGATGAACACAATGATAATATTGCATATTTAAAATAAGCTAGTTCCCTAATCAGTATTGATGGACTTAGAATAACGTATAGTGCAAATTCCAATTTTTCTACTTTAGGAAATAATTTTATTTTTGAATTAAACTTATACCACATGGTTGAACAAATAAGGTTTAAATACTCTTTTTTTAACATACCGAAACGTATCTGGTGCTTATAATTTAAAACTCTAGCAGGTAATACTAAAATAAGAAATTATATTGCAATAAGAAATTCACAGTCTGGTACAAAGAATGAAAATCAAGTTTTCTCGATACTGAATTTTGAACAAATTTGTTAAAAGTCAGCTTTAAGTGGTTCTGGGAAAAGGTCCTTTAACGTGTTTGAAAAATTCTGGCCATCAAAATGCCAACATTTAATAGATGAGCTTATGTGAATGCAGATTGAGATTTTTCTATTTTTTGCAATTCATGCTAGTTATTAGTTTTTCACTCGTACATTTGCAAGAACAAATTTATGCAATGTAAAAGTTCATTTTGAACTTACGTTTCAAGTTTTTATTACACTTTTTAAAATAGCAAGAATACAAAAGCTAGAATACCACTACAATTCTGTCATTTTTGGCAAAACTTCAGTCTACTGGTTGCTTAAATCGTTGAAATATATCATTGCACTCAGATTTATAAAGAATGCTAAAGTAAAGAGGTTCCTGTATAATGCATTCAAACATCAGATCTGAAGGTCCAGGAATAAAGTACGTAAGCAGAGCATTATGAATGTGCCTTGGAAACATTAGCAAAGAGATACCACTCTGAAACCAAAGAACACAGTAACGTTGTATTACAATAACAGCTGTGGAAGAAACAAAACACTGTATGTAGCATTGTGCAGGCGCACTCTCTCCCACACAGACAAGAAACTTCATTAGCAGCACTCGCAAACGAACGAGAATACAAGCAACAAAAATGTTAACAATCTGAGGAGGCTTAGCTCCGACAAACAATTGAATTATTGCCTTGCTCTGTACAATCAAATGTTCATGCATTTCTCTTTTTATTTCATTGGCTGCTTTCCTTAGCAACCACATGCTCCTCCACATTGTGTATGCAGATTGAATAATTTCATAACGTGCGTCTGTAAATCACTTTCACAAAGATGTAACACTGGCTCTTTAGATTTACCACTAGTACAGCAAATTATTCAACACAACGTGCCCCCATACTAGTTCAAATTGTTCTTCACTCCCCGACTAAAACTAATACGAGAAAATAATATGTAACGATTTTCCCTGCTACATATTTGCAAACACATATAAGCAAAAGTATTTCATGTTACTACACAATAATACACTTCACAATAAGATAAAACGCACAAAACAATATGCCATTATACTGTGCGTTCTCAGACCGGCCGGACCGCCCCGCGGCGGCGCCGGACCAGGCGAGGTCCTGCGGGTTCCCTGTCAGAGGAATGTGTTCGTGTTGAAGGTCACCAGTTTCAACATCTGTTGTGATGCAGGTAAGTTAAATGTAATCAGTTAGTTTCCCCAGCCGTGACTTGCCGGTCGTTTATGCGTAACTCTGGTGGAGAGCGCGCAGGTCCTCGCCAGATGTGGTGCCGCCGCGGGACGATCCGCTCGGTCTGAGAAAGCACGCATATATAGTACTAGTGTATTATACAGCGTGTAAGGTCTTCCGGCAGAATAACCTAACTAGATGTTTATAAAAACCTTCTTTTTTATAATGATCTAGGATCAAAGGTATAAAATTTCAATATCCTATTAGTAGTAACTTTACCATAATTGAACAGTTAAAAATTCTTTCCATCGCTAGGTTATCCCCCACCAGGAACTCAGCAACACTGACCGGAAGTTGCAGTGTCTCTCCCAAAGACACACCACTGATACCCAGTCTAGCAGCACATGACGGACAGTCTGCCATAACATGGACCAGAAGATAACCGCGTGTAAAATTTTAGTGGCCAACATGCAACCGAGCCATGATTATCTCGCGACGAGATACACGAGACGAGGTTAGTTTAGTGGAATTTCCTCGTAGTTTCGGCGGAAAGCTCATCAATGCACAACAGCACTTTCTCCGCACTTCTAGCCTAAAGTCTTGCGAAGTAACACGGGAAATTGTAATATTGGGTTCTGTGTTTGCCCCCCTTTACAGCACAGTGGTTTATATTTATAAGGAAAATTATCCAACCGCCTCTGCCATGTGCAGTTCCCATCTTTAATTTTCCTTCGCTCCTGGCCCTAAAACTAACCTATGTTCATTTATATATTTTTGAGTTTCAGGTTTTTACATAAAACCCTCATGAGACGGACTCACCCAGGGGCCGTTATGGATAGTCGTTACGAAGCTTGTCTTCCAGCTACTCATATGAAATTTCTCTGTACTCCCTCCCCTTCGCCACTCACCTAGGCCTGATCTTTGTTCATGAGCTAAAGCTGTATGTTGGCTTCAACTCAAACAAATACGGAATTGCTCACCCGAGGCTGATGTCAAAAACTGACAATGGGGTCTCTAACGTTTCACTGATTAAACATCCCCAACCAACAGTTCAGTCACATGCCCTACCCTGGTGGACAGATTAGGCCAGAAGGTTTCATGGCAGGGTAGAAATTATTCTCTGCTCAAAGCACATCAGCTTTCACCAGCGTAAAACGCACCTGGCCCAGCTGTCGTACAAGATTAAAGGACAACAAATGAGACTTGTGGTCTTGTCCTGTTCAATAGAGATTTCCGTCATTTCTCCGAATACACTTCACCCTTGGGCTTATTGTGCAACTTGCATCGTTATAGCCAGTACATTACGCCTCCAACCTTTATTAGAGAATACAATCTGAGAACTGGTATAGTTTCAAATTCTTCTGGTTCTAGAAACATTTCTCGAAAAGTAATGTATCTCCTTTAGGCCTCATAGGAACAGATGTTATGCTGGACTCTTTCAGTTTCTTTCTTTCTGGTACAATCTGTAATCTATTTTCCCTGAAACTCTCCATTGTGTTTAAATGTTTTTTTCACAGGAGCATGTCCTGTGAGAAAGGCAGTAATTGCTCTCAGCTGAAGTCTATTACGTTTGAGTAAACTTTCAGCTCTTTCCTTACGTGGTTTTCTAATGCATAGTTTACCATGTCTATTTCCCGGAGTATCGAACCAGGTTTTATAGTGTTCTTTTTTGAACCACTTCTTAATAGCTTCTCTGACCAGACATCGAGATGTTCCTAGAGCCGGCTCTGGTCCAATAAATTTTCTCTTGCAAGTTCGTGAGCTTTCTCGTTTCCACCTATGCCACTCTAACCTGGCACCCAGATGAGCTGAACCTCATTCAGTTCTATTAGGCCTGTGATCATATTTAGGCAATTTAAAACCAGTCCTGACGTTACCTTATGGCTATTTAGAGTCTTAAGCATAGCTTGGCTATCTGAGAAAATACAGATCTGTTTACCATCTGTTATGCATTGAATGGTAGCACATTTTCTGTTTCAGAAACAGTAGTATGCTTACCCAAAGGAAAAAGAATTGCTTGATGTCATGTTGTCCGGATTCCGAAAACTTGTGGTGGTGTATGATTCGTCCCAGCGTTTACCAAGTAAGCTATCGAGATCAGGGTGCCATTACCAACAGGAATCGATCTCGGAACTTCCCGAACTCAAGCCTCAAACGCTTGAGCCACTAGATTAAAGTTTCAATACTTGCTGGGATTGTTTCCTGCACTTCATTTTGTAATTACAGTTTCTAAACTAATTTTGGTCAAGATGTTGGATTACACTCTTAAATGTCAGAAGCAGCTTAATTTTCTCAAAAAAAATTCCTAACTTTCCAAATCAATATTTAGGATTAATCACAGTAAAGTTTGCATAATTGAATAGTTAATCACGTAAAAGCTCTGTACTATTGCCACATGGTAAGCACCTATTCAATTCGCTATACTACATAAAAAATATTCTTCTTTATCTGATTAGCCTCCCCTTATGTAGTATTTACACCCCCTAGGATTTAACAAACCAGTGCCTAGGGTCAGACACCTGTCGGGGAGCAGATGAACCTTTGGACCGGACAGAGTGGAGACCTGGAAGCACGTGGTCAGCCAAGCATCAAGGTATGAGAGCGAGGAAGAGGATGATATGAAACGCAGGCGAAAACGATAAATGGAATGATATGCAATTCCCTGGGATCGAACTCGGACCGCATGGTAAAATTTCTCCTTTAGAAATGTACACGCCCCCAACCAGTGGGTGCCGACTGGAATAGGCACTTCCGGTTCTACATCGTTCTGTCAAGGTCACCGTGGTGAAACATACATATCGAGCGCTGCATGCAACCTTTACTTTCAAATTCATACGCTAGATGACAGTGCGTACTTCCTGCGACAAACATTAAAAGGGTGCCAACACAATTGTTATACACCTCTGTATTGTGTTCTAAATAATTTTACAAAATAACGCACATTTAGTAAAACAAATTGGTGTATTTATGTCAGTTTCTACTGATAAAGGCCTTTGCGTAATATTATATTGGATAACTTGCACAGTATTTTAGTCAATGTACGATGTGAATAAAACAGTACAGTTGGCTACCTGTATCTTATTTAATTCGAAATTTAAAAGTTGTGATCGTTGTGGTGAACGTTCTGTGAAATCGTAACGACAGCAGAGCGAAAGTAAATCTCGTAAACCTTCAAATAATATTCTTGTATTTGTAAAACCCGCAAGATTTGAAAGACGTGCAAGAGCATATGAGCAGTAAGAAGAAAGTAAATCTGTTGTCACAAGGCCATTGGTAAGTACCTTTAATGTATGTATGTATTAAATAAACCATGACATAACCTGATTTGTAATGTACCTGCATTACTTGTTCATTTATTTTCAATATAGACCTGACTAATATTACTTTTTGCAAATCAACTGTAGTTTGAATCTAGTCTGCTTATGTATGATAATAATAATAATAATAATAATAATAATAATAATAATAATAATAATAATAATAATAATAAACAGTTTGTAACCAGATAGTTCTTAATACTAGTGAACAACAAAAGTGCATTTGGAGTAAGTTCACCTTTTGCATTCTCTGAATTTCAGAACTGTATACGTTGTAAACTGGACCACTGCAGTGCTGAACACCTACAGAAGTGCATCTTCAGGACTATGGTTCAGATTTCCTTCATGTATCATGTGAAGTAAGTTACTTTTAATACATTTTCCATTTTACTGTCTCATAACCCAATGGCAGACTCATTGCTACATCTTTCGTAAATTATCTTTTCTTCAATTTTGTCACTGAGAGATTACTTACACAATCTGAATATTGTTGGTACAGCATTAAGAAATAGACTAGGATCACATGCTAAGGTTAAGCTTCTTTACTAGCTGTACAAAATAATACTGTCATTTTATCAAGGAATTCATTTAAATTTACAAACTTCAGTAAAGAAGGATGTGATAAAATCTCCAGTGAAATAAAGAAGCAAGTTTATGGTGAACAGGTGAAACTAGAATTTTGCATTTACAAAATTAGAGGAGTTTAGATTTGCTGAGGATGAGGGAACAATCTATTAAAAATAATTGGATATTTTGTATTTAGTGATAGGGTATAATGTAACGTATTGACCAAAATTCTTCAAATAGATTTTCCCACACTTTTAATACTATTGCACTGTTTTGTTGTACAAATATTAAGAATACATCTTCAGGAATAACAATTGGCACACATAATAGGTAATTTATTTCTGTAAATGTCTTTGACTTGCATTTTATTGAGACAAGGTGCTGAAAGTGAAGCAGTGAAATTAAATTATCTGCAGGTACTTCACGCAAGGCACCACGGGAGCCTTCCTCTACGCTGCATCCCTTCCCTCTCCTGTCCAGATGTTGCCAACATCAGCACTTCACAAAGAACACACGCCATTTCCTGCATGTTGCTCACATCGTTCCTGCGTTTCATATGTTGGCAATACCAGTTTCCCCACCTTCCCATACCTGACTCAACTCCCCTCTACGTGCCATCACTATAGGTTGTGTTGCTTTCCAACGAGGTAGGGAAAAAGGTTATTTGCATGTTTTTTAGAGTTTTAGGAGGCAATATAATGATCTTAAAACAATAATAATATACTGATGTTATTTATCAAGGCACCCAACATTCCCTAACGTAAATAATTGTGATGAAAATTGGGTATTGGTCAATATGTGCTACATTATCCATGATGGGCCAACCGAATGTTTTGTACCATCAATTGTTAAGCAACAGTATCATGTAAAAACCAAATGTTTTCATTTGGTTGGGTCATGTGTATAAATACGTTAAAGTATAATTTGGAGCAGTGAAAGCAGTTTTCTTTCAACAAGTCATACAGTTGATGGTACAATTGTATTTTGTTCTGTGTTGCATTAAAATTATATTTGCAGCACAATGTCAACATAAAGTTTTCAAATGGTCCTGAAACTTAATTTTAGCTGTACAACTGTAATTGATAGGTAATCATATACCTTAAATATGCCTGTTTCACAATTATTAATTGCTGGATTTATTCAGAATGTTTATCGTTGTACTGCGATAGGCTATGTTCATTTAATGTAAATATACTTTTTGAAATTTCATTAGGTGAAGTATAATAGGTGTTTGACAATTTGTTTTAATCCAAATCATTAGTAGTATGTTTAATTACAACAGTGCTATTTTACTCTTAGAGATGTATACAGGAAAAATTAAGTTTTTATTTATGGACACGCTTTAAGTGATATAGTTCTTAGTGTCCCATTTTATATTGGGCATGACAAATTATGTAATTTTTATCAGAGGCTTCTTAATTAAGCTCGAGTTCGTTTTCGCACTGCAAATCTACAACACAGGACCAGCACACGCTTTCCTCCTGAAGGACACCATGCTACATATGTTTACATCGCTGCAAATCTTGTTCAATCACCCAGGACACATACACATGCCATCACAACACAATGAATCAACAATCACGTCACATTAACAGTTGAGAAACAAATCTGCGCAGTATCAAGCAGGCTTAGAAAGTTCAGAAATTTACGCTTGATTTTAATACGTTTTGAACTGATCACTTTTGTGAAAAGAATACGATTCACTCTGACATTCCAACTCCAACCAGCAAACAAGATAGGAAAAGATATAAGATGTGTCAGTAGAATTATAGAATACACACTAGGAGTAGGAAATTGAACCAAACTAAATTTAGAATGGGAGGGACTTGATTATGTTTTGAAATGAACTATATGAAACACTGATGAATTACTTGCACTATTTCCTGTTGTTTGTTTCAGGGAAGCCTAATTGGTTTCGGCAGCACCTACTTTGGACAGTGTTATACATATCGCTTGATTAGTGACACTGTCTCATGTGCTAATTTTAAATGTTTTGTTAAATTATGAATGCCAGATGAGACAATCTCAAATTTCATATCTTTCTCTTAATACATTCTTTTGTGAACTTGTGCAGAAAGTAATGTACATATATATTAAATTGTAATTGCTCTTTAGAATCTTATTAAACATAAGCGTCAATATGACTTGTTTGTTTTCTGTTTAAAACAGATAGTGCTGTTTTTTTGTACATAGTTGTTGGTATAATTATCTTCATTTAGAATTTACATGTATCTGTTTAGTTTTTCATTTCTTGGTCACTAAGGTTATCTTTCACAGTTTTTTTAACATGATTACTAATTCACTGTGTACAAGAAAATTGCATTACAGATAACCTTGTGGTATCCTTTCCTGCTTTCCTCTGCCACTAACTCAATGTGTAGTTATAATTGCTATAGCCATTATTTGAAATTCTTGAGGGAAAGGGAATAAAAATGTATTGAATAATCTCAACAATTTGTGATCTGACACTATCCATCTGGTTACTAAAGCTATTATGATTAATTGAAGACAACTATTACTTGTAGGGGGGAAAATGTCAAGTTTAGAAGTGGGTTCTTCTTGCCGAACTTCTTTCGAAGTCGCATCTCGCACACTCATGAACAGTTTACGGCACATTTCCAGTATTCACATATTAGCGTAATATGCGATACATCAGCTACGTGGATAAGAATCGTTTACCGCATTTGGCTTCCATGTAGTTCTTGTAACGCGTATTACGCTAATATGTGAAATTTTGAAATGTGCGGTGAACTATTCGTGAGTGTGCGAGTTGATTTCGAAAGAAATTCTGGCGATGAATACGGACGAAGGAGAGGTGGGAAGAGGCGGAAGCAGCGCTGCTCGGTCGATATAGAGGCGCACTGCATTACCGACGGATCGTTAGTTCGTACCGGCCCCGTGGTGAAACATAGCGACATCAGCGCCATTTGTGACATCATCCTTTAACACAGAGTCGATCATCTGGTATAATCTGTGCCCCCAACCAAAGATGTTAAAAAGTTCCTATGCATCTCAACAGATGGCATGGATGTTAAATTACACATTTATACAGCACATTGCATTGACAAATTGTATATTTCTACTTTCTTTGCCACTTTATTGCCTTATTTCAGACAAAAATTAGGATATTAAGATTTTACCAAAAAATACATGTTCTTATGTCCGCTAAGTTAAAAACATTTAAAGGGAAATGTGTGTGATGAATGTGCATCTCTGAACACAACAATTAAAAGGACTTTATCTCACTTCAATGCCATGGGAATTAATTTCGTGTAAGTAATGGGATGCTCGTAAGTTTACATTTTTACTTCCTCTACTGGTAAATAGAAGGAAGTATTGCATTCCACCAAAAATATTCGATGTCAGGATTTCACCGGTAATGTTTTGAGACCCCCTGAATCCAAAAATGGCATTTTCAGAAAAAGGTGTGTGTGTGTGTGTGTGTGTGTGTGTGTGTGTGTGTGTGTGTGTGTGTGTGTGTGTGTGTGAACGTTTATGTCAATTAACACGAAGTAGAGGAATATGCATTTGTTAGAATAGTTTACACAGGAGTCGAGAGAGTTATATTTTACTTCAGCTTCTTGCATACGTTCTTGTAAAGAAATGTGCAATGAAGCATTTCCACAAATACTAATTTAGATCGACGAAGGAACAGTAGAAGAGTGTATTGAAAAAGTAATGCTACAGTGAGTGAATTAATGTAACAAAACGAACGTTTGGAGTTTGTTCTTGCAGAAAACAACCCCTACACTTTCATTTACGGATAGTTTTAAGTTTGTACGTCTGTATTCTTCGTCTTGATGATGCAATTATTGGATAAGGAGGGACTACCCTCTTTATCTGCTTAATAACAATACAAATAACGCCTTTGGTTACAGTTTCTCTCTCTTGATATATCCTGGCAGGAGACCGATATTTTAGCGATGCTCTTTTCTATCAGTGTCCCACATTGGAATCGGAACTACTGGTGCAGTGTATTTGGCAAGCTCTGTGGTTTCAGAATAGTTCTGGCGCATTTCTCATGCACGGCTGATCAATTGGCATCATTGGCATTGCAGCAAAACATGGAAATAATGCCAAGTATTCCCACAACGCTACTAAGTTAAACAAATCAGATTACTTCTTTCTGCAAATATACGAAAAATTACTGATGCACTAGAATACAAATTTTAGCATTAGTAGTCAAGGTTTATAAAGTTCTGTTTTATATGTATTTTTAATCCGCATACTCGTTTTTGGGTTATGTATCTTTTTATCGCATTTTGTGCCCATCTTTAATTCACCATTTTGTTATTCAAATTTTTGCTCGTGTATTAGCATCGCTTTGTCTATTCTACAGACTGATTTACGAAGAACCAACACATTTATTTCTTTAATCATTCTGTTTGAAACTCACTCAATGCCCCAACTTTACCACCAATTTAGGCAGAATATGCTTCGATTGCCTGTCACTAGAAGCGCAGATATTCATGTTTTATTCTAAATGTTAGTTTTGTTGTCGGCAACTGTTTTTGAGATTTTGTTCCAGTCAACGTGAAAATGGAATGCACTTTAAATGAACGACTCTTTCTTCAAAAGCAATACTGGATTACGAATTCAATTACAGCTACTCAAAGGGTATACTAGAGAGAATTTGGTGCTCGGATTCCTGCCCAAAGAAACACAAACACGGGACTGGTAAACAAATTGGAAACGACTGGATCTCTGGTGAGTGAAAAAGGAAACTTCGTATATCTAGGTTTCCCACGTTGTTGACATAAGAGCACGACCGGAGCAGTCATCCAAAAATCATTTGGGCATTTGTCTCAAGAGACTGGCTACAGCTACTCAATGTGTCAGCGCTGATGACCTAGAAGTTGAGCGCCCTTAAACCAAATCCAAATCAATGTGTCAGAGAGCTTCAAAAAGTGTAGGCCTAACGGCGTATAGAATTACGGCTGTCCATCAGTTACAGGAACCAGATAAGGATAAACGACTGAATTATTGTCGTTGATTTCAGGCGTTCACTGTGTAAAATCCTGCCATATTGTTCAGAGATGAAGCATGGTTCCATTTGTCCGGCTATGTGGACTCAAACAACTCATGCTATTGGGTCAGTGAAAATCGATCTGTTATTCATGAAGCACTAAACACCCGGTTAAAATCGTAATTGGTGTTCAATATCCGCACAGAGAATAATAGGACCATTTTTTAAAATAATTATCACTACAGAGTACCGACAGACTTTCATGGAGTTTTCTGAACAGCCAAACGATGTAGAGCCGAGTTAAGGATATTTTCAGCAACATGTCACATCTCAAATGAATCCATAGCGCTAATTGCAAGTTTGTTTGACGACCGGATAATTTCCAGGAACCTGTGGCCACCGAGATCTCCGGATTTTATATCACAGGACTTTTCTATGGGGTTACTTAAAACACAGGGTTTATGCCACGTGTCCCCAGGCATTGGACCATCTGAAACACATTATACCGGAGATTGAAGCTGTTGACAACGGGATGCTCCAACGAGTGGCCAGTAACATGAAACGACGTGTTGAGTTGTCACTTATGCACGATGGAGCACAAGTAAATAATCTCCCAAAACTCCTCTGCATATCAGGCACAATAAGTTGTCGCCAGCATAACTCGTTTTGAAACAATTAAAGAAAGAAATGCGTCAATTCTTCATAAATCACCCTATATATAGGGACATAGAGTCGATATTTTTAGTGACAATTGAGGACAGCGTAATGAACAGTATTAAATCAACATTTGCTTCATTTGTGCACTTGTAATTTTACTTAAGAGTAGAATGTTTTCAGATTGGTTAGTACTGTCACGCTAGCCGACGGGTGTGGTGACATCGGCAACAGCAAAGGGTGGGGGCCGGGCTGCCTCACAGTACCGGGGGTTTCAAAGTAGTGAATCACTTAATAGGATATTTTGATCAACATTTTGCAAACGTAATGCGACTGTGGAGCTCGGCAACATTATAAATAGGTCGAGGTATTCATACTCTGCACCGGCACGGGACATAAAATATACTTCACCCTACTTCTCTCCATTGCCTCAAGGTGACTGGCACTTTCGTTCTCCACAGATTGCTTAATCCAAACACAACGAAAGAGTGAGATAATATTTTGCCAAAATAACAAGTACAACTGGCAAGCCTAGAGCAGTATAAAATGGAAGGAATGCGTTCAATAAGGGCCTAACGATGTAATTGTTTTGTGTTTACGTGACAGAAAGATGGATTAGTTGTTTACATTACAACAGAGTTAATTGCACAATGTATGAGTTTCATGTTGTTACTCATGTAGATTACGAGTTGAGATTATAAAATGTGTCAATAGGAAATTCAGACGCAAAAATTAGAAGATAATAGTTTTGACTTTCTATGCTCATTAGACACACGCCAGTCTGGAAGTGAAAGAGGAACATGTTTACATGGTTTCCTGCAAATGTAAATCAGAACCCAAGCAAACTATGTAGCTTGGATTAGTGATCTCTGCAATGTTTTCAATACATCTATTTTATGTTCTTGAAACATTTAAAATATCTATGCCTTAAGGAAGCGTTTTCTTCGGTATTTTTAAGTACTACAAACTTCTTTAAATTTTATTTTCCAGGAAAATCAATGGCGACTTCTGTGCGTTCCTGTGGCCTATCCACGGTGGCCTTTATCCCCCTGTTATCCCTTCCTTGTATCATACCATAGGTGGTGGGCATTGGTTATGCATGAAATGAAATGATAATTAGGAAAGGTACTTTTTAATGAAAACGCCTTGAGCCTAAATTTAGGGTACCTCTCCAGCATTTGCCAGTTATAAAGACTGAAAACACTGTCAGTGACCGCAATTGTGGCAGAATTTGAAACTCCCTAATCACCAGTCTATCTTAATGACTTCACCTAGCCATGTCGGTGGGTGTTTCAGGTGAAAATTCCAGTGAAAGATTAAACACATTTTTATGGTTATTTATCTATTTGTCTATCTAGGACATGTTTTCTAGTCATTGCAATAACTACGACCGTCCGGCACTAACGGCCATTTGATTACACGCAATTTAAGTACTCCACAGATCAACGTATTTCTATTACATGGAGCAAAAGCAATTAATGTACTGCATGCAGTTTAACAATCAAAAATACATTTGACATCGATTTAATGGCTTCAGTTCTATATATAAACTTTAGTAATATTAGTCAATTTACTAACGTTATCGGATGTATCAAGAGTGTACGAGTGAAATCTCACGCATAAATAGGGCCTTAGTTGAGTTAGTAAGTGCGCAGTTGTCAGTTAACTGACAAGTAAAGATAGTTCATAAATTCAGATCTCAGTTATATATATACAGAGCTTATGTTATACTGCAACTGCGAGCCCTTGTGATTATCTTAGCTTTAAGTCACATAGCGTCTCCAGATGCTGCTGTTTTACCACATATTGGGCATCCAAAAGTATTTTCATTCAGTTCGTCAACCATAATTTACGTACAGTGTATGTTTTGCCTACTGTTAAGCGTTAAATTGCTTACTCTGTGGTGAAAAGAGTCCTGTTTTGCTTAAGTTAATGACAAAAACAATACATTTTTGTATCTTGCCTTAAATCCTAATGCATATACATGTACAGAGAGATTAAAATACTTTTACAAAGTTTTAACATGGGTTCCCTAAACTGCAGCAAGAAAAATTTGCTGTGTTTCACTCACATGACTTTTTATACCTTTGTACTAAAAAATCTTACAAACTCTTATTCCTGTGTCTTCATCATGTTAGTTGAGATAAACATTTGTAAAAATTATCTTATTGCTTATTTCCTTGTAGGTACAAGGAGAATATGACAATACAGTAGGCTTTCAACGATAGTCAAATCTTTTAAAGCTTTAAAATTCCGTTCACCTTGCACGGCCAACAGATAAAAAATTGAACAACTAACTAACTTTGAGATAAGTTTAAGTATTGCAGAACTCACATAAATAACAAGGAATATCTCCGAAATTGTCCAATCCACGAAAAAATGCACTTAGACATAACTTGTGTGTTTTAACGAGATCTACATTTTTTGCATAGTAAGATTTGGTATATCTGTTATTGTTTACCAGTTATGCAGAAGTCATGAAGAGTAAACAGGATTATATAGGCTACAGAAGGAAAATTTAAAATATACATTTAATTCCCCATAAAAATATAAACATATGCATTTTAATCAAAATTTTTAAGAGCCCTTTTTGAAAAAATAAAAATTTTCGAAAACATTTTCCATGTAAATGTTAGTTTAGGGTGAAGGAATTTTCTTAGAAATTTTTCTATCGCATCCTTGAAAGATAAAAAAACTTAAATACGCACTTTAGTTTTTAATCGACTTTTCGTTTTGAGTTACGCGGTCTGTTGAGTCATACACGCACACACGCACACGCCCAAGCACGCGCGCGCGTGCACACACACACGGCCCTTTTTCTTATGGTGCTTTTTTGAACTCAGGGGGCCTCAAAGTATGTATTTGCGGTAAAATCTCGACATCAAAATTTTGGGTCGAAGACAATAATTCCCCTACTTACTATATCTAGTAAAAATAGATCGGTGATGCTCTTAAGGAAGTTAGACTTCTGTTTTGGTTCAATTAATGACAAATACATAAAACTTTTGGTACCTAGCCTTAAATCCTAATGCATGAACACATACAGGTTGATACAAAAATACTTTTACACAGTTTGAGCATGGGTTTCTTAGAATGAGACAAGAAAAGGGGTTCGTAAAACAAATGTTGCAAATACATTCATTTTCACGTTGTTAATTTAGTAATGGAAGTTTATGTTTTATGGCTTTCGAGATCCAAACGACGTAAACAGTAAACTAACCTAAAAGTTCAAGAGCACAAACTTGATATGTTGCAGGCCAGGTCCCCTGATATGACCATAATAGTTAATGGGGACTAAATAAATGAAACCTACTCCTTAATAAAAATACTGAACTGGCTTTTACGAGCCGCAGAACGTAAAGCTCATACTATTTTTCTTTATAAATTAATATGTTGTCTCTCCTCGAAGCAGTCACTGTTTTCTTTCAACGAAGTTTATTAAGAGAACTTCGCAGGAGTTTTGACATTTTATTGAAGGAGTGAAAGTTTTCTTGAACATTTTTGCCAAATTGTCACGACGGTGTAGGATCCAGCAATGAACCACAAGCTCCATATGGCGTGGAGGGCACGGCAACGCCCAGGTGGGGTAAAGGGGGAGATATACACCCGTCCCAATCGTTACCATCCGTTGATTGCCTCATCTGAGTCAACAAGGACCACCGCAGCATCTCCCTTTCCCGCTCTTCTCGCCCTTAGTGCATGTTAACAGAACTAAGGGCGCGAGCGAACTCTGAAATATGCAGCACTAGTTATATTTGACATTCAATTGTTCTGGGAAGGGAGTGACGTCAAGTGCGGATGCTCCATTCCATCATTTTTTAAGTGCTTGTTTCAAAATTTAAGCGACACGGCTACTCTTTCACCTCCATAACTCATTTTAAATGCGTTTTACGTGGCGGAAATCTCTATGAGATACTGTGTAAGTTGATGGAATTATGTAGCTATAGCAGTAAAACCCTTGCCAACTCGTATTTCTAATTTCTTCTTCTTCTTTATGCTTGTTACGTATGTAGGTGTATGCGTTTTACATTGTCGAATTGTATGTTAGCCTTTTTACTTTCTATAGTAAGTTGGAGAACTATTGTATTTCATGCAAAAATTCGATGTCGATATTTCACCTCAAATAAATGTTTTGAATGCTCTCGAATCCCACTATGTGCCTGTGAACAGCACAACTCAAAAAGAAAGGGTAGATTAAAAACCAAACTTTATATTCCAGTTCCACATCTTTCAAGGACATTTTCAGCAAAATCTCCCATCTCTAAGGACCCTTTACACGGACATTTTTTCAAAATGTTTGATTTTCCTAAAATTAGTTTTAATAATTTTGATTAAAATATCAAGTGTCTAAGATATTTTTATGATAAATGAAGTGCACATCTCGAATTTTGTGGGACTAGCTGGTGAAGTTTTCTTAATTTTGAATGCCATTTTACATAACTGGTAAACCGTAAGAGAAAGGCAAAGGTTTACAATATAGAAAAACGCAAATCGTTAAGGCACACAGTTTATATCAAACACCTGTTATTTTACTTTTATTACCTTCTCTACTACGCATGGTAAGTAGAGGAAGCATTGTATTCCACCCAACAATTCGATGTTGAGATTTCACCGGAAATATATCTTTTGAAAACCGCTGAATCCAAAAAAGTATTTTTAGAAAAAGAAAATTCCTCCAGCCTAAAGTACCATTCACAATAAAAAATGTTCGAAAATGCTGATTTTATCCTAAATAGCTCTAAGATTTTGATTAAAATGCCATATGTCTAAGATTTTTTATGGCAAATCAAAATTGTATATTTTGAATTTTCTGGCTATAGCCTATGTAGTCCTGTTTATCTGGGTGACTTTTACACAACTGGTAAACCGCAAGGGATAGACCAACTATTACTATACAAAATGTAGATTTTGCTAAAACACACGATTTAGGTCCGTATACATTTTTGTAGATATTCCTTGTTATTTGTGTGACTTTTGGAAAACTTATACTCTTGTCAAATGTAACATCGTTATTCATTTTTTTATATTCAGGGGGCCCCAAAACATACATTTCCGGTGAAATATCGACATCGAGTTTTTGGATGGAATACAATACTTTCTTACTTTACTATACGCAGTAGAGAAAGTAAAAAAGCAGAAAAAGAGGGAAAAGCTAAGGCAAATAAACATCACAACCTATCATAGCCATGAGAAAGGTAAACCAATACCATATATTTATATATAATCTATAATATATCTATAAATATTCAGAACTGTCTAAAAATAGTGTATGATACACGGGTTAAAAGGATTTTATTTAAACCATTAACTATTACACGATGTTTTCAGTTACTGAAAGTTGATTTCCTTGAAAATGTAACTTTTCATTCGTTAGTTGTTCAAAAAGTTTACTATTTTGCCTATAATGCCCATTACTTAATGTTTGTCAAATTGGTATAAGGTGTTAGAGAGCATGCAAATCCTATTCTACACTACACAGCAGCATGAGTACCGGCGTTATCGTTTCCACACAGCAGCATATGGCTAAGCCACTTGTCACAGCCGTAACAGGATTAAGAAAGTTGCATTGAAATCTCGCTGCGCCGAATGCAAGGCACGTTTGACTGTACAGAGACTAACAAGAGGAGTAATTCAATTGTAGCAAGCTAACAGTGATATAAGGGTCACAGACAGACATACACACAGCATATTCCGCGCACATCTCTCAACTTGACGAAGCTGTAATAGAAAATAGAGCATATAAAGAGTGAAAGAGAATAGTAAGAAAGAAAAGAACAAGACACAAACACAGTAATTAAATATCTCGACCTTTGTTGCGCTGGAGCTTATGTTTAAACATACGTACTTACACATTTTATTGATATCTTGCTCAAGCATAAACTTAACAGCGTTTCTTTTTATACACAAACTTCATTTGAAGTATGCTATTTATAAGCAAGGAAGATGACATAATTAAACATTATAATGATGTGTTAACCATTTTAAGACATTGGTTATCATGCATCAGGATGCTCAAATGAAAACAAAAGCGTGCCATTCTCAGTAAAAGCAAATGCATTCTCATTGTAGCCTAATATACTACTCTTGTATTTTGTTAAAAGAAAAACTTAATCAACGGCTCACATACGTGTTATTAAAATAATAGTTATGTTATAACTTTTATTTTTTGTTCCTGATTTTTTTTAAAAAAAAAAAAGGTTTATTCAAGGACATACATAGGTTATAGAATAAAACCTAGGGCAACTGCGACCCAAATGGAATCTATTGCGGCTACCGGTCCCCAAAAGAGCACAGATCACACGAGGACAGGCGGCACAGACACACGGGAAGTCCTAACAGATCTTGTGTCGAGGAGCTCCCTAGAACTGGCAATGAACGACCCGTCCAACCAGGCAGCCCCTAGTATTGAAGAAGATACTCTTTCCTTAGAGCAAGCAATCGTGTCATCTGCTCAACACCACCTCATGCCACGAAACGTAAACACCAGAGTGCGTGGTCGACGGGAAGCGAACCCAGAACCTCACGAATGCGAGCTTCATATTTTACCGTGAAGGCAACCGATCGGTAAAGAAAGACATACATATGTTAATATGTTTTTATTTTGATAAATTCGTCTACATCACGAGACACAGGCAGTCCAGAAAAGATTGTACCATTTTCAAAGCTTTTCCCGGGCCCCCTGATGGCATATTGAATCTTATAATCCAAGGGTAAGGTAATATATCAAATAGCCTGTCTTTGGCAGAGCCTTAGAAAAATAAATTGCATGGTATCATGGCCGCAGACCTTGGGGACCACTTCAACAATGTTTCATCATCACATCTAACGTGGCCCATCCGACGCTGCAAGATCTATGTAAGGTAGAAAAAAAGTTTTGATGTATTGTCAAACTTTGAGCATACCGGATACAAAGTACTTCTTTGACCAGAGATTCTACATGAGTGTGACAGTCATGTCAAATGTAATTATTATCAATAAGGAATCATTTCGCCGAAAAAAATAACTTGTGTCAAATATTTGGAGCTATATTTGGAGTTTCTTCACTATTGTGTATAAATGATTTTTATTTCACTATCTGTCGCGCAAAAATTGTGTAAAAATGCTATTATGTCTTTTTTTAACTTAGTTTGAATGCATTTAGGCACAATTTTATGTTAAATTTCCATGCAAAGTTTAATTTCTAGGAGACATTATCTCATTCTGGTAAATAATCTACAAAGTAACTAAACTATTTTAGGAAAACGAAGACTTATTTGTGTATTAAAGGCAATTTCTGTTATTTTAATGTATGATAATAATATTGTGGATTACTGTGACAATTTCTATCCCCTTACGTCAGCATTATGTTAATCTTAATGTGTGTGGTTTCAATAGTTTTATTTTTCTGCTCCCATAACTATAGAAAACTGAATCTTCATTATTGCTTAAACGAATACATAATTTCAGGAACATCCATTCATGTCAAGCATAATATTTCGATTTGTGTGGATTTTCCTAAGGAGACGACTTCAGCGGTACGGTAAACGCACTGAATGACTGTTTTGTTTACCTCTTAGGGCAGCGCTTGCCTAAAAGCACACGCCGGTCGGCGCACTTTGGGATGCGCGAGGACTAATTCCATCAGCTCAGTGTTGCCTTTTATCATGCCGAAAAAAATGAACATTTTTAGAAAGCCATTATACCTACCGAAAGAAAATTTAGTATTTTATATTTCTTACACCTGCATCTGTCGGGACATTCTGCTCTAAGCGGCCCCTTCCACCCTTGATAAAGTATTCTAACATGATATTAGATGTTAGAGAAAAAATCTTTGAAATGGTACATTCTTGTTTGCACACCTCGTAGTGAAGCTATCAAACCTTGTAAACATGTTTCCCTTGTATTGTATTCCAGTAACCACCTTGAGAAAAATGGAAATAATAATGCCTTTAAGTATTAAGTAGTAGAAATTTTACCTGAGATACAGAACCATTTGGAGGCGCCTGCAACTAACTCAACTTTTTGCGACTCGTGCACTCAACTTGAAACACCATACCGGCAAAAAGCGAGCTGTCCCTCGCGTACAGATAATCGAATTTACTCTGACCTTCCCATCTGCCAATTTCAGTCAATGTCATTATTTCAGAGCGATTTTCTGTCCTAATTTAGTTGCTAGCTAATTCTGAAGAATTGACTGCGAGAACACGTCAGGGAGAGAAAGAAGTGAGGGGAAGCGTACCTTAGCAACATTTTCGTCTTGTGGTATGGTCAGACCTTATCTACATAACCAGACCTTATCTACATGAGCAGAGCTTATCTACTTGATCAGACCCAAGCTCTGAGGTTCACAGAGCTTTAAGGATAACGGAAAACCTCGGAAAAAACCTTATCCGAATAACTCATCCCAAGCGAGATTCGAATTCGGGACACTTACGTGTGATAGACTACAGTGACCTACGCTAGTTTTACAGCTCTAAGCAGAACCCATGGAAGTAGATATAGCTCTCTGCACAACCGACTTCTAAAGGACGCGACCAGACTGTAAAATTTTGTTGCGCCAATAAACCCTTAGCGGACGCATAAAATGAGCGATTTGGAAACAAGCGGTGTATGCAGAGAATTAGTTGTCTGACCGCAAAATGTGCAACATACAATACCCAGAAAATACATCTTCTAGCCTCGTTACTAATACCGGAATTATGGACTGCTATCATTAAGAAATTTATAAAGAAATGATGGAGCGATAGTTAAATAGTTACAATAATTTCCACAGGTTAAAATCAATTCATAACGCAAGAATCACAAGTTGGAGTTTTCCTAGGGAATTAGGCCAACTGAGTGAGCTGGCTCCGTGGTAACATTTGAAGCTCGCATTTGGTAGGTCGTGGGTTCGATTCCCGTGACCGACTTTCATGGGTTTTTTTCGAGCGCTTACCCGGATCCCCAGATGAATGCTGGGAAGGACAATTACACATACCCAGAATTTTCTGTGTTTTCATGTAATGTCATTTTTATCGGGCCTTTCAGAGTTGTAAGTTTTATGTGTTGCGAGGGTGGCGCCTCTCCGCGGGCGGTGATGTGCTTTGCAGATACGGTTCTCGGTGCCGAGGTGGCACTGCAGTCGTCTGTCCTAATGGGGGTTGCCAGACGAGATGAGCTAGAGGTAACGTAATGGAAGCTCTATTAAGGGCTACATGCCACTTCCACTATACCTGGCACTATAGGTTCACATCTGCGGCTGCAAATGTACTCTCATTGCGGAGATATGCACGCTTTCAGACATTGTTGGGTACTTTGGCCCGTAAAAGGGTCACTGCCATCCTGCGACAGGCGTCACGGTAAGGTACCAAAATAGTCTTCTGCACAACACTGGCAAGCTTTTCTTGCGCCAGCTCTACCTATAAAGAAGCCCAAGGTAGGTGTCTCCCTGTGACACATCGGCCACCCGTTGGGCGTTATCATTTCATCCCTTCCACTCTGAGTCCACGTACAAAAGTGCAAAATGCCCGTTGTTGTCTAATCAAATCAATCAATAGTCCAACATTCGTGTTAAGAAAAATAAATCAATTAAAGATGACATACTCAGAATTAGGTATTAGGCTGTATTTTCATTTTTATGCCTGAATCATGAAATGTTTATATTTACGTCAGCTCATCTGTAAGAATTGAATACCTATACGCGTAGGAATGTGCAAGAAAGTGCGAATGCACTTTACAATTATATACCAGCGTAGTAATCAAAGTTTTGACACAACCAGAGGAAGGTTTCTTGGGTTGCATCAATAACAAAGTACATTTGCATCGTTCATACTGAAACGTAGTTAAATTTACTGATTATGACGAACGTAATGCAAACGCAAACGTAATAACCATAAAACAAATAAGCTAATCATTACTACAGAGCTGTGAAATTTTTACGGTCAAAATAATTCATCCGCTATTTCTGATTGTGAATTTATTTTCTTACAACAATGCCATTGCATATTATTAAATCATTATTATATATTATATTAAATAAAAGTTAATTTATTCCATACTTTTTCATATAGACAGTCATCTAATCTTCATCTGATTAGCCGCTCAGTATGGAGGACTGATACACCTATAGGACTTACAAGCCTGTGCCTAGGGTCAGTGACTGTTGGAGAGCAGACGAACCTATGCACCGGACACAGTGGGTGATCAGCCAAGCACCAGGTATGATAGTGAAAAAGAGAATAATACTAAATGCAGGTGAAATGGTGACGATGGAGCAATTGGAATGAGTGACGGGGGAAACCGGAGAACTCGAAGAAAACCCGACCAGACGGCGTTTCGCATACCACGAACACCACATGCGGGTACCTGAGATCGAACTCGGGCCACCTTTGTGGTAGGTGAACGGTGTAACCATTTGACCTCAGCGAGGTCTTCATCCAATTTTCTTCTGATCAGTGGAAAATTCTATAAGCATCTATCACAGTAAACCTTCAGTATCTTCGAGACATGACTTTGGATAGTAAATAAGTCAAACTTTACCTTCAGTGTAATAATTTTCACATCTCTGTAGTAGCCGTTACAGTAACCGTTAACTCTTTGCAACAGTGATAATTTAACCGTTACCAAAAATAACTGTTACATCTCTAATGGTCACGGTTATTTTCATCTGTAGACCTTGGCTTTGCTTAAACATTTAAAATATATTTAAAAAGTCTATATATTCCTTACTGTAATGATAGCGATGTCAAGATATTAATTTTGATATTCAAATTACAGTAATCATTCCTAAAGTTTAAGCTCCAGCGCACGCAATAAAGCCACAAAGTATGAAAAAACATCACAATAGCAGCCATAGGAATTCATCTCCAAAGCAGAGCAAAGTAACTCAGTAAATAAGCCATAGATACACATTTAAAAACGCAATACGTACTTACAAACATATTGCACTGAGACAAACAATAGACGCCAACACTAACACAGAAACACTACAAGACAAGCATGCCACGATAACGCACACATAGACACACACACACATACACATAAGGTGACAAGCTCAGGCGGGCGAAAAAAAAGGGGTGTTAATTAATGGATCATATTTAAAACCTAACCAAACAACGAACAAGCTAAAGACATCAAGTGTGCTAAAGGGTATACACAAGGAAAGCGCAGTAACAGATTCCGTGCAGGTGAAATATGTGGTGTTTCTCTGTTATCAAATTGTGGACTTAAAAAAGTGACGCTTTCATTATACAAGGGTCATTGCCTGTATGGATAAGTTTTAATACATTGCAACAAAGCTTTCATTACAAGGGCTCTATGTCTGCATATTTGTGGCGTTACGGGGGTTAACTTCTTTGTAAACCACTTCCTCCAAGTAATGGCATATTGCAACTTGAGTGTAGGAAATACATTATTATGGAATTGAGGAATAATATGTATTTCACAGACATTCTTGAATGCCTCTTTTTTCACGATGATAAGTTTTATTTTCTCAGTGAACCATACTTCGGGTATCGTCATGTTGCCAACTAAACAGTTACAACTAATATATTTTAATTTATTTCAAGAACATGTCCAACATTTAAACTACTTTGCTTATCCTAATAACAAAATAATGTTTGAAACCTCGTATGTGTTATATCCACTTAGCCCCCTGAATCTTAGTGAACATAGTTGTTCTTTGTGCTACCTACTTCTCCCCGACCTCTGTGTTTAATCTTTCAAGGATGCGACACGAAGATTTTGAAGAAAATTCCTCCATACTAAATTACCCTTTATATGGACAATTTTCGAAAGTTATGTTTTTCTTAAAAATAGTTCTAACGATTTTGATTAAAATGTCGTATATTTAAGATATTCTTATTACCAATGAAATGTATACTTTGAATTTTCTGCATGTAGCCTATGCAGTCCTCTTGATGACTTTTGCATAACTCCTAAACCATAATAAATAGACCAAATCTTACTATACAAAATTGTAGATCTCGTTAAAACACAATTTATGTACAAATGAATATTTTTGTGAAGTGAACCATTTCGGAAATATTTATTGTTATTTGTGTGAGTTTTAAAATACTTATAATTTTTTTTTTTCAAATGGAAGATCCTTATTCACTTTTTTATATCTTAGCCGTGCAAAGAGAACTGAATTTTAAAGTCTTCATATAACGACCAGCATTAAAACATTTGACTATCTCTCAAAGCCTACTGTATTTCCGTTACACTTACGAGAAAATTAACAATAGAATAATTTGAACAAATGTTTATTTTGATTAAGGTGAAGATAGAGAAATAAGACTTTGTATGAATAGTACAAGCGTAGAGAAAGTCATTTGAGTGCAACACATCAGATCTTTTACTTTCTCTACCATGTTTAATATGCCTTTTTTCTAAAAATACTTTTTGTGGATTTTTCAAGGATGTGACACGAAGATTTACAAGAAAATTTCACCAACCAAAACTACTCTTTACATAGAAAATCTTTTAAGAATTTTGATTTTCTAATACTGGCTCTAACAATGTTTAATAAATTACCATTGTATATTTTATGGAAAATAAAATGTAGAGACAGGTTAATTCTTTGTTAATACGTGAAAAATAATCTTCATTGCTTTAAATTACGAGTAACCATTTGATATAGAAATATTGTAAATCCCATTGAATTATACATGTATAATATATGCAGCAGCAGTAGCAGTATTATTTGCTGTAAATTTATATCTTCCCGACTTAAGCGAACACCGAACTTATATTTTAGCCTGTTTGTTCAAAAAAGTATATTTTTGTATTTTTATTGCAAAAAAATGCACCATACGTTAAAAAATATATCTGCTAAGTTTAATCCCCTAGTGAACGCCATTTTTCAAGTGTTGCGCCTCTGACTCTGCCTTTTAAATGGGCATGCCTATACCTTCCATTTCAACTTTGAACTCATTTTTCTCGGAAACGATGTTTTTGTTACTTTCTCATATTCAAAATCTATGTTCTCCTACACAAATCTAGCTAAAGATCTAAAACTTTTTCCAACGTAGTTCAGAATATGGGTAATAAAATTTACGTTTGAAATTTTGATATTACTTATATCTGTTTAAAAAAATAATTAACATAATAATGTGCTATTTTTAAGACATTTTTGCACTTTGCGGTATTAAAATGTTTTTAAAAAAACTATTCACTATATCAAAATTTCCGTCTTGTAATTTGTTACAAAGATAGTAGATAGAATTTTAAAAAATCAACTCTGTTGTTGAACATCTGTTGGAGGACATAGATTTTGATGATACCCAATAAAATGGATATATTAATTGCATTCCTGATATAAATTGATTAGATATTGGAATGCAATTTGGTACACACATTTCTTTAGCTGCTAGTAGTGCCTGTGCAAAATTCTCAAAAGTCTAACTTCAATACTTTGACAAATCACCTTTTTCACTTCGGAGTACCTACCCTTAATGTCTAATTTGACCGTAGGGGCCCGATAAAATACAATGATATTTATGATTGGTTGTTCCTTTGTATCTCATAAAGCCTATGCCTTAACCTTGGATATATTATAAATGCAGTTTTTTTCTTCAAGGATTTGCTTGGTTCTAAGGTGTACGCTATAAATAAACACGTCCAACTTTCAGCTATATCAAACAAATGCAAGATCGAAAAATAACAATGAACCATCATGCCGCTTCTGCGTTCTCGCGCTACAGAATACCCAACTGCATTTTATTGCTATTACCAATGTTTCAAGAAATAAATATGTTGTTATACAGCAGTGCATTTTGCGGTCAAAAATTATATCCCTTCCCGAAAAGTAGAAAAAGGGATGAAATCGTCTTACGGGTGAGGAAAAAAACCATAAAATATAAGGTTAACCCAAAAAATATACAACTTTCGGGAAAAACTTAAGACCTGGCAACCCTATACAACTATTATATACAAAATTTCAATCGTATATCTGCAATTGTTTCACTGATATGAATATTCTGGTTCTGGATTTAAAAATGCTCCACGAATCAAACGGTTTTTTATAGCCCACTAACGAATTACTCCTACATTTAATATTCCAAAGTTGGCGTTTTTTAATATTCAAAATAAGAATAAGCCCTTTACATTTTACCATTTTTTTTTGGTTTCTATATAAAAATGAGGCTATGATAATATAAAAAATGATGTAATTATAAAATGCAAAATATGACTAGGCTAGTTTATGTAATTATTCATGAAGTTCTTCTGAACATAAGCAGTTAATCTGTCAAACATTTGACACTTGACGCAATTTAAGTAATGAAAAACATTTAAAATTGGAACGTGCACTACAGAGTTGTGTTAAGAAGTGTTTGAAACGCAAAGCGATAAATATATATTGCCAATATTGGTAAATTAAAGGTGCCAAATGAAGTTACACGCTATAAATGCGATAAAAACAAAAAAATCAATGTTTGCACTTCTGGCAGATTTTTATTCAATTTGAGTTGCAATATATTAAGAGGGGTATGTAATATGTTAGAAGAATTAACGATGTTAACAGTAAAATCGTGGGGAAGAGATGCACAGGGTAGATAGGAATGGTGTTATCTCCTTTAGAAAGGTGATGTCAAACTTCAAGCACTGTGGCGCCAAAGAAAATGAAACATTTTCGAAATATTCCTTGCCGTATGTTCGGTTTTGCCTGAGTTAAAGTCTTAATTTGGTCTCTAGTCATGAACCTTGGAAGATAGCAATTGTCTTCTCCACCATCTATGACAGAAAAAAGATACGATAGTATAGGTTAGGTTAGGATAGGATAGCATCTGATAGGATAGGAAGTCGTAGAGCGATTTCGGCACAAGACTTTAAAGCTTTGGTACCCATGTCCTTTGCAGGGTATCCCCGGGAGGAAAGATGGTGCAAGAAGAGGTAAACGACCCAAGGAGTCCCGACAGAGCAAAGAAATCCTGCAGGGGATTTGGAAGCCTTACCAAGAGCATATTCCCTGTATGTTACACCGAAGCCTCTGCCGACACTTACTACCCTGAAAGAGACCGGTCAGAGAGGGTGAAAGCAAATGAGGAATGAAGTGGAATGGAGTTACAGTAAAGTCGGGGAATATAATGAAGCTACCCAACATCCGCCTGGCGATAGGGGAAACACCGGAAAAAAAACAAAAAAACAAAAAAAAAACAAAACAAAAAAACAATCGAACTAGCGACCTCCAGAATGCGAACCATAGACGAAACCCCTTAAGCGATCCCGTTCGATTTGTCAGGATAAAGAAATGGGTTTGTATCTAAAAGCTGGTTATCAAGTTTAGAATATAAGACACTGCATTTTCTGTCTTTTCTTTTCTTTTCAGCAATTTTATCAGTGTTATTATTCGAAACAGAATAATGCAAGAAGAAAACCGAGGTTATTCCGTGATCCCGTGATCGAATTAAACAAAACAGACTTGTTTCCTTTGAGACCGTCTGCAACTCAGCGCAGATAATACGTTATCTTCAGCTGGAGCTCAGACTATTCCTACTTGCCTTGTAAATTTATAATAAGGACGAACAGTAGGGGGTCAATATGGGAATATACAGCAATAAAGGAACCCTGTTCTTCTCTCAGGAATGCAGAGAAAACATGAAAATGGGGAGATAAAACTTTGAATAGCTGGCTGGGGAGAAAGGATTCATCCTCATATTTCTTTCATTGCATTTATATTCTGTTGCAGACAGAACACCAAGGTTACCCTTAATATTCCACTTGTGGAAATGCCACATTTTCGAGACAAAAATGTATAGGAATCACACGATTTTATCTCCCAGTTTTTAGTCATATTCATAGTTCTACAAATTGACTGTTTATTTTTGTTCTAGCTGAAATACCTGGCTGTGCTCGTGCTTTAGGGTTTATCCTTACAAATATTAGACTTAGGTTGCACTTTTCCAGTAGACTTGTGTTTCTTTTGTGAGATTTAAAAATGTTACTTAATATACTTACACAAAGAGTTGATTAAAACTCTTAAAATGCTATAAATAAGAGGAAGTAAACAAATAAAGAAACTAAAACACTAAGACGCTATGCACAAGCACTGTTGTTCTACCACAGGAAGAAAAGCAATTAGAGGAAACATTGGGAATGTAATTAGTTGCATTTCTACCTCAATCATAAAGAAAACTGTATGCATTGTTTGCAGAAGAGTGAGTAGTGAAAGATGTGAGAATTTGTTACGTAAAAGAAAAATGAGTATAGAAAACCGTGTGAATGTATACATTAGTTCTGGTTTCAATTGAAGAGAATTGTATGAATCGTATGTTGAAGACCAAGTACAGAAGGACTTATGAATGTGTTAGGTAAAAGGAACATTATTGGGGAAAACCGTGAGAATGTAAGATGTTGCATTTCTACTTCGAACATATAGAAATTATACGAATTACAAGTGAGTTGAGTATATTTCAATGAAAACACGCTTAAATTTTCATGGTGATCGGGCAATTAGTACTGGAGGCCAACCGTAAATTGGTTATAAGATATATTAGCTCCAGAATAGTGCTTCAGTATTATTATAGGTAAGGAGGCGCATAGAACAGGCAGAACCACCATTATAAATACCGTATTTTACTGTCTATATGGCCTGCATTTTCCTTTGAGAAACTGCCTCCAAAATTCAGGTGTGTCTTATACTCGAAACAGATATCAAAATGTCCGGTGTTGATTTAAAATTTCCATCAGTCTTAAAAATGTCCGTATTTTCGATGTCGCGGTAAACCTCACGCCATCTGACAACATTGGATTCAACTGCAGCAGCAATGTATTGTCTATCAGTCATAGTACAATATTTTGGCTAGTAACCCCCGCCCCCCGTGGCACAGCAGCCCAATCGAGCCAAAGCCTACCACCTGACCGCTGCATTTGGACATAATTGCTGTGTTTTAACGAGATCTATATTTTTACATAGTAAGATTTAGCTTATCTCTTTGGCTTATCAGTTGTGTAAACGTCATCAAGGATAGACAGAAAATCTAAAATATATTCCAACAACAGAGGTTTCGTAGACATACACACATTACTCAGGGGGGCCTAAAACATATACTTCCTGTGAAACTCCACACCGAAATATTGGGTAGAATACAATACTTCCCCTGCTTGCTATACTTAGTAGAGAAAGTAATGCCAAACAATGAGGCCAATACCCAAAATTAAAACAAATTTATAAAAGTTCCTACCATTGCTAAAAATTTCGAAACTCTTGACCGCTTGTAAATCGTCCGCCAGGACCTTTGCAAGTGTGACGGGCAGTTGCAGAGATTCCCGAAAGTGCGCCAGGGAAACACTATAGCAGCACGCATCTCTTCGCGACTACACGCAGGAAGAGGTTACCGGTCACTCAGTTGATCGGAATTTCCTTCACTGCTCTAGGCTTATTTCCGAGGAGAGCTGACCACTCTTCGCGTAGCTATGGGCACCATACCCCAATTAACTTCCAAGGAAAGGAATCTAGAACGTCTTTGTGTTTGACAT
This sequence comes from Tenodera sinensis, assembly GCA_030765045.1. NCBI lineage: Eukaryota > Metazoa > Arthropoda > Insecta > Mantodea > Mantidae > Tenodera > Tenodera sinensis. Next base: position 40,366,304 of record CM060965.1, read on the forward strand.
GATTTTGCTTATGGGCATGTGATTTTGAGTTTATCTTTATGTGGATGACAGAAAGTGTGCGCTCCACTGAAGGATTTTAAAATGGCAAAGATAAAATATAAAGTCAAGAAAGTATGTCTTGAGTACCAGTTAAACTCTGCTTAAAGAGGGCATCTGCAGTATTTAAAATGTGTTCTAGTGCCATCTGCAGACAGCCAAACTGAAACAACAGAGCCGTATTATAAAGAGGTCTCTCAAAAAAGATTCCTTCAGTGCCGAAACCCTCCTGTCTGTTCGATTCCTATTCCTAAAGAAGAATTAAAAAAAAACTGAGAAAAACCAAACGCACAAATGGAGTGCTAAATGCAAAATAGGCAAAACTAGAGGATGACTAAAATGGGTTCAACGACACCGCAAAAATGGAATTGGAATTAATACAAAAATGATTCAAATACACCCTTGTATGCTAGGGCTCCAGTGTTATTTAACAAACACCCACGCGTGCGCGCGCGCGCACACACACACACACACACACACACACACATACATACACTTTTCTAAGTATGTTTTTAGGGTTCAGGGATTTTGAAAAGATATTTCCGATGAGACAATGACACAGAATTTTTTGTTGGATGCATTACCTCCTCTACCAGCTATAGGTAAATAATAGAGAGATAAAAAGCTAATATTTGTAATGGGTAAAGAAAGTCAAATGAATGCATCACATCAGTTTTTTTTCGACTAATCTTTTTTTTTTTTTTTTCATCACCATCACTGAAAGCACACTAACGGTTCCATTATCACATTACTCCATGGTCATAAAACATGTTGATATTTACAAGCATATTGGTACAGGTTTATTCATACACTTTGTACATATTCGCCCGTCAGCTATGTTTTTTAATTCTCCCCTGTGGGGTAGAAGCGGTTTAAAGTAAACAAGGCCCTCTCTTCACAAAATAGTCGGGTTTCTGCCGAGCACCACGGATTATCGTAGTTAGCAAACAATGTCAGCATTTTGAAACGCCGACCTAAATAAACATCGCAATATCATCCCAGTACGTAAGTGGACGTGTTTAACACGGGGCGAAGCAGAATATAATTCCACCATCATCACCCGAGCTGTGGATTCATTCACCGTCGTCTGGCTCTGTATTTTAGAACACGTGCTTAAAACTTCTGCACTGAAAACTTAAGGAAGTAGTGAAAAAGGGTAGGATTTTTAGTCGCCCACCGAGATGAATGGCTCAGACGGTAAAGTCTGTGGCCAGCAGTCGGGAGGTCGCGGGTTCGATCCCCGTGGCTGACCTTCCTGACCCATAGGATTTTTCGGAGGTTTCCCCTGGTCGCCAGGCGAATGCTATGAAGGGTTTCCATATCCTCCGAATTTCCTTGCATTAATCATTTCATTTCACCCTTCATCCCTTCATTCCATCATTTACCTGTCACTTCGTTTCCTTCTAATTTTACGGGTGTATTAACGGGTTTCTTGCGTTAAGCAGTGCCGGACGTATGGCACGGATGCTCACTCAAAGAAAAGAGTATAGTATCGCCCATGCCTTAACAGTTTTCCTCATACCACTGCCTTTTAGAGTGCCACCATGTCGTGCTGTTACTCTTTTACCGTTAGCTATGAAGTGTAACTCATTAAACAGAATCTTTAACAGTACTCTGAATGCACAACAGTAATCGATTTGGCAACAACAGCTTCTGTTGCATATTCTAAGAGCATATTGAGAGACCAGCATACTTGAAACCCAAGCAACGTTAACCGAAGCGACAAATTGTGAAAGGGATTAAGGAAACAGCAAGAGAGGTGACATGAACAAACGACTGAGGACGTCAAGAGCATGTTACAACGGTACCTACTGATGTCTGACGTCACAACGTGGCGTCAGCTGGTAAAGAACTGCACCAATTAACTGAAGCATCTGGGAACATCCGTCAGGAGCAAGTGTCGCTTGCCCCTTTTTCGAATGACATTTGTTCCTGGAAAAGACAACCTCCTGAACACAGCCATTTATTTTACTCATCAAGGAAGTTACTTGATGAAAACGTCTTTTGAGGTCTGTTACTGTGGTGTGTCACACTTTGAGAACAGATGACTGCGCTCCATAATAGTGCAGGAAATGTGTAACTTGGCAGCATGGAGATATGAAGATCTTTGTTGAAAAGGTGAAAGTAAGAAATACTTTGACATAGTGCAAGATTATGATGCAAGGCTTCCTCTACCCAATATTATTTATTTTCCTTATTATTTTACAATATTGGTGCAAAACCACTTTATTCTACCTATTTTATGTTTAACTCTCAATATTTATTACAAATGATTTAAATATGCAAATACTGCGCTGGGAGAAAAAGAAATTATTACATTAGGTCCACTATGTGCTTCATAGGGGTAAGTCACTTTATTGACCAAACCTTTTGACAAAAAAAGACAAATACCTTTTTTTATTCAAAGTAGGTGTTTTTTCAATAAGATGTACTAAGATAATAGTTTGTTACTTGCAATATGAGTTTAGTAACCTATATTTGACATAGTTTCTGTAGTAACTTTGCGATACCAAATGGGGTTTGGAATTAAGTCTTACTTGAAAGCATATTTGGAGACTTTTTTGCAGATGTAATGTGGCTGTAGAACTCGGCAACAGATCAAGGTAGCTCACAACCTGTACAAGTACTGTGACGCCGTCCCACAACAAAGAACGGTCGGGTCCGGGCTACTCTACCGCACCGGCGCTGCGCGTAACAAAGGCACTCAAGGTCAAGCTTACCCACACCACTCACGCGAGCAAACACGTGACTAAGAATAATCAAGCGGCACACCTGTGTAAAATACGTCTCGTCGAAGCGAAGAAATACTCATGAGTGTCGAGTGATTGTATCGTAGAAATTAGTGTTTGAGAAACAGAGAAAGTGAAGAGTGACAGTGAAAGGACCGAGTCAAGACTACGAGAAGAAAACAGTTGTGAGTTGTAATATCACGAAGGACTGTATACTGTGTCAGTAAAAGAAGTTTGTTTTTGTGCAAAAGTTTTGAAAAGAAATAGAGAGAGAGAGAAAAAAAAGAAATTGGTAGACTTTTTATCCTTTTGTTAAAATACAATTCATAGGTGCAAAACTTTTGAGGTTCAAATTTCACCACCTATTTTTACTTTCTGTACCAGCTACATATTGCATTACACCCAAAAATCTTATAGTGAGATTTCAGCTTAAATACACGTTTTGTTCTCTCCTGAATTAAGAAAAAGGTGTTTTTAGGAAAATGTTCTGATCATGTGTGTGATCAGCATAACTCCTCAAAAACTAGTTTAAATACCAAACTTGGTATTAACGTTCATCTTTTAAGATTGCGACATAAAGATTTTAGAAAATGTACCCACTCCAAAGTACCTAACATATGGACAAATTTTCAAAAATGTTCATTTTCTCAAAAATGACTAACCGTTTTGCATAAAATAGGCACCGTATGTTTAAGATTTTTCTATGAGAAATAAAGTATGTCTTGAATTTTCTGCGAATACCCTATGAAGTCGTTTACATTTTGGATACATTTGCGTAGATCTAAATCGTAAAGATATACAAATTTCATACTACACAGAAAATGTAGATGCCATTAAAATACACAACTTATGGCAAAGATTTTGCAGAGTAGACATTTAAATGTTCAGATACCGAAACTTCTGCCAAAAAGAAAGTCGTTATTCACTTTTACTTTCTCTACTAGTAACTAGAGGAAGTATTCTATTCCACCCCAAATTCGATGTCGAGATTTCACCAGAAATATATGTTTTGGGGTCCCCTGAATAAAAAACATGGGTCCATGGGTGTGTGTTTGTCAGCCTGTGGACAGCATAACTCAAAAACGAAAACTTGGTTGAAAACCAAAGTAGGTATTTAAGTTTATTGTCCTTCAAGAATGCCACGCGAAAATTTTGAAGAAAATTGCTCCACCCTAAACAACCCTTTGCATATAACAATTTTCGAAAATTTTGATTTTCTTGAGAACGGCTCTAACGATTTTGATTAAAAGGACATATGTTTAAGCTATTTTTATGAAAAATGAAACGCATATTTTAAATTTTCTGGCTATAGCCTATGTCGTGCTGCTTGGATGACTTTTGAATAACTCCTAAACCGTAAGATATAGATAAAATCTTACTGTACAAAAACTGTAGAACTTGCTAAAGCACACAATTTACGTCTGAATAATTCTCTCTCTTTTTTTTTTTTAGATTTTCCTTGTTATTTCTGTCAGTTTCGGTAAACAAGCTTTCATGAAATGCATCGTTGATCATTTTTATGCGTTGATCGTGCAAAGACAACGGAATCTCAAAGCTTTAAAAGATTTGACTATCGCACAAAGCCTACTGTATTCCCATATTCCCCTTGCAGCTACAAGGAAATAAGCAATAAGATAATTTCTGCAAATGTTTAACTCAACTAACACGAAGAAGATATATGAACAAGAGTTTGTAAGGATGGTTAGTACAAGAGTAGAGAAAGTCATGTGAGGATATATAGGGCATGGTTGCGTAATTCCGTGACAGTTTTGAATAAGTGTTGTGTAATGGTCATAAATGGACAAAAGTCATTTAAAAAGATTCAAGAGCACAATTAAAATGTTCTAGAAAATATTTTCCCTGATTGAGAATTAAAAAGTATAATATGTATACTAAAAAATTTTAGAAATTAAGTTTGTGACGTGACCCCTAAATCTGTGATAGTGGTATCCTAATTCCTCCTAATTCTCAGATTTCAAAAACAACGACGACGTAAGTGCATTGATTCTCTTGACCTTCATCTACGTTACAAAATACAAACCGTTATTAACATTATTGCCTTTCTATTTATCTGCAATTAATTGTTTGAAATTAATTGAGAATTTTGTTTCGGCAGGGAGTCCAATGCTCACAAAATTCAACATCATTGAACAAAATATTTCATAGCTATTTCCTTTCTCAGCGGTTGCATGACAAGAAGCGCATCTTTACCCTATGTATCATTTTTCGTGCATTAGAACTTATTGTTCATTTTATACCAGTTATAATGTTTACAACATGAGTAAAGGTTATATGTTGCCGCTCCGATTCTCCACTGGGTTTCTGAGTGAAAAGCAAATTAAAAGCTGGAGAAGGTATTGAGGTGTTTAATGACCCCATCCCCTGGCAGACTCGCAAAGCAACGTGGAGTAGGTCGCAACACCTGTTGGGTTACAATCCTCTACTATTTACGAGATTGCTCTCGGATGAAATGGACCGATACTCTGGGAAGAGTAACTGCAGATACGTGTTTCTGCAAGTGCCTTATAAATCTGTCAAAGTAGAGCGGAGGGTGGGAGTGTCTGCACCAAATGACCAATGCTACATCAAAACTGGGGCAAGGGACAGCGAGGTTACTGGCAGTCCAACAGCACTTAATCATTGTTGCAAAAACTAACTATGGTTATTAGAGCAAACGTAAAGCACAAACAACAACAGCAACTTGGACTCCTGCTTCCTTAGAAAAAAATTATCTTAATACATTTTTGACCATCACTTAATTTCAACCATTAGCTTCAACCAATTTAATTCCAACGACTATTATTCTTAACAAACCATAAACAGTATTGTATTCCACCCAAAAATTCGATGTCCACATTTCACCGGAAATGTATGTTTTGAGGCACCCTGAATCTAAAAAAAGCATTTTTAGAAAAAGTTCTGTGTGTGTGTGTGTGTGTGTGTGTGTGTGTGTGTGTGTGTGTGTGTGTGTGTGTGTGTGTGTGTGTGTGTGTGTGTGTAAACACAAAGCAGGAATGTTCACATTGCCTAGAAAGATTAAAAGAGGAGCACCCCTCCCTTTATTACTTGCAGTACCTGATTTTTAACAAACAAATAAACAAACAAACAAAACAAAACAAAAAAACTTCCTAAAATTTGATGTGTTGCACTCACGTGACTTTCTCTACTCTTGTATTAGCCATTCTTACAAACTCTTATTTCTATACCTAAATCTATTTATTTGAGATAAACACTTGCAGAAATTATCTTATTGCTTATTTCCTTGTAAGTACAATGGGAATATGGGAATACAGTAGACTTTCAGAGATAGTCAAATCTTTTAAAGCTTTCAAATTCCCTTCTCTTTGCACAGTTAACATATAAAAAATGAATAACCATGTTCCATTTGACGGATCTATAAGTTTTCCGAAATTCACACAAACAACAAGGAATATCTGCGAAATGCTTCACTCTTCAATAAATTGTGTGATCAAGATCTAAATTTTTTGTATAGTAAGATTTGGTCTACCCCTTACAGTTTACCAGTTATGCAAAAATCATCAACAGTAAATAGGACTACATGGTCTAGAGCCAGAAAATTCAAGATATACATTTCATTTGTCACAAAAATACCTCAAATAATCGTTAGAGTCATTTTCAAGAAAATAAAAATTTTTAAAAATTTTTCCATGAAAGCGGTAGTTTAGGGAGGAACAATTTTGTTCAAACTTCGTATCGCATCCTTGAAAGACATTAAGCTTAAATGCCGGACCTTTTTCTGAAAATGCTTTTTTTTTTTAATTCAGGGGGCCTCAAAGCATATATTTCCAGTGAAATCACTACATTGAATTTTTTGGGGGAATACAATACTTCCTCTACTTTAGTATACGTAGTAGAGAAAGGAAAAGCTACATAAATGGTGAAGAAAGGTTGAGAATTGACCTTTCCATTCAAGGGATGCGTTTCCTATTTGGTAGCGTGTCCGAGCTGTTATATTTATGTACAGTATGTTCTCCATTATTTACTGCCACGGTACATTTAATTTCCTACCAACATAAAGCAAGACAAGCGCTTAGAGCTGACAGGGTAGCCACTACCGTAAACAGAGGCAAGCATCACTTTATATAAGCTTTTGTAAAGCCTTGCGGAAGTTTCAACCAAACAAACTAAACTCTTGCAGCTTTTCTCTATTATTAAATATCACAAGTTTGGCAAGCTCTCCTGCAATAAAATACAAATAAGGTGACCTGTAAAGATGTTAAAAAATATATACCCCGAAAATAGCTATTAAGGAGCTAACTGTACAAAGGGCGTACTTTATGAAATCTTCGCATTAGGCTTATTATGATGGCATAAATCGTGTGAAATTACCCTATATCTGGCACCAGTTCCACAAAACGAATGACCTAATTACCATAGCATGACTCATCGTTTTAATCATCGTATATTGCTTTTTAGAAAAATGTTAATGCTTGGAAGCTTCTTACGTTCAATTTGTTGATCTGATAACAGTTTATTTTGATTTTCGTTGTAACGGTGGCATGGAGACTTATTTTGTTTACTGCTCTGGCACATATTTATTTCGTGATCTCTCGGATGCAACCTGCCTGGTTAGATACCTACCTCCCAGGATCCTTCTACAGAAACATGGAAAGAATAGGGGGAAACGAGAAGATGCAACAGTAAGAGAAATGTTACGTGTCCTATTAAAACTAGAACAAAGACATTTAACATAGTTTGGACATATTTCCTGTATGTCGAACAATAGGAAGTCTGGACAGTTACTGGAAAAAATCGAAGACCAGGAGTAAGATGTAAAACTGTGAATGAAATGAGAAGAATGACAAAGCCTCCAGTAGAGTAGAAGAAATGGATCGACGCGTTGCTGTGGCTCAGTTATTAGATTTTAAATTATTATATTATAATAAACGATTCAATGTCGTGAAACTAACGATCACTAATGAAATTGACAAATATGTTTGAGCCGATCTAAACACTGATGAGTTAGACAATGGACAGTAAGGTTAAAATCTGAAAGGGAGTGGGAAACGGTACAAAAGATTCAAAAATTAAAATTTTATAATAATGCACTGATTGCACTTGATCATAATAATTTATTATGTAACTTTAATTAAGTGCTAGTTGGTGTACAATATTTTTGGTTAACCTGTCGTTTGTTAATACAAATTAATTTGATGTGAGTACGCAACATATAGCTGGCCATGAGAGAAACATGAATTTTCTAAGTTTAAGCCGAAAATAGACAATGTTTGGCCTTGAGATTTATTTAAGATCATTGCGAAAACTAAACAAACAGGAAATTGAAGCTTTTTGAATAGTATTGGAGACTCTGATGATAGCAGAATACGTGGCAACAGGACGATTTCTCCTTTAAACTTTCCCGTTAAAATGGTTGCTTCGAGAACATTTCCGGTGATTCTTTGAAGACCTAAACCTGTACCGTTACGTAATTTAGGCAGTTTTAATTTACGTAATTAATCGTAATTAATTTGATATTATATTTATGCATTTTTGCTATTATAATAATTGTAATTATTACTACTATTATTATACATATGTAAAAATAATTTATAAAATTAAAAATAAATGAGTAGTGTAGGAACCAAATAGTACTTATTGGTTTTTATTTTTTAACAAAGAACAGGTTTTTGATTCAGTACTAAAATTGATAAATTAAAAACAAAATGAAAGCAGTATACAAAACTTAGAAATAATAACGCAATACAACAGTTTGTATTCGCAATCTAATTAGAATAAAAATAATGATGCACAAATGAATGAAAAAGAACGTTTATGTTATTTGAAAATCGCAAAAACACGGACATGAAATAAATGCTGGCATCAATGAAAGGGTGGCGCCATCTATTTGACGCTTATGTAACTTAGTTACAGCAGAACTCATACCGACTTCTCGGTTTAAAAAAAATTCCAATAAAATATTTCTTTTCCTATAAATTAAAATGAAACCTATCCTATGTCCTGAAACGGAACAAATCCAGCAAAATAAGAAAAAAAAAAATCGAAATGGGTTGAGTAGTTTCGGAGTTCATCGCGGTTAAATACTGACAGAGACAGAGACAGAGAGGCAGAGAGGCAGAGAGGCAGAGAGGCAGAGAGGCAGAGAGACAGAGAGACAGAGAGAGAGAGAGAGAGACACACACACACACACACGCACGCACGCACGCACACACACACACACACACACACACACAGAGAGAGAGAGAGATATGACCCGGTGAACTTCGTACCACCTAAGATTGATTTCATTGTAACTCTTCATAATTGGTTGTCTATCCTAATCAACCTTGCAAGTGGAATTCATTCAACTATTTAGGCTTAAAAACTTTAACCTCAGCTATACTGTGCTCACAAAAGATATGAGTACGAACCTCAAACTAATTCCCCGAGTTTTGCTAAAACAAAATTGAATAGATTTTCTTTGTTTATTTCTAAGCTCCAACTCAATTCACCTTAATGGAAAAGCCGATCAAAATGAATGTTTACTACATGTAATTAACTTCGACTTAAAAAAATGTATTCTGAATATCCATTACTTTTTTTTTACGAAAAGAGGATTTTAAATGTAATAGATGCGAACGATAGATTCGCCATAAACGTTAGATATTGAAAGTAATCCGAAGAGGTAATTCCCTTAAAAATAACTAATTACTAATCGATTTGTTGACTGTTCCTTTGGGCTTTTTTCTAAACTGTCTCAATATTTATATACTATGCACACTTTATTTTTAAACTTTGTTTACGTACCTATAATTTTGTTAAAAATTTCATACGTTGGTAACACAAAAGCTTTCACCGGCTATTTAGAGCAATGAATTTTGAACATGCACAAAAAAAAAATAAATAAATAAATAAAATAAATAAATAAATAAAATAAAAAAAATAAATAAAAAAATAACAGCTAGTGTTTTAGAAAGTTGTCCTAAGGTTTAAGAGAAAGCAAGTTTCGGTAAATGACATATTTCAATCTCGATTTAAATTCCCTTAAATGCCGCCACGATACATAAGTCTTATGGGACATATTCTACTGATTACGTAGGTTCATATTATGCATAAAACCAAAAATCTATTTTTGAGTCATCTGTGTCCTTAACAGTATGAAGGAGTTGGAAGAAGGGCGCGCTTCAAGAGGCAGTTGTAAAGAGGTCATTCCATCATAACTTTCATGGTTATGTTCGGAACACTGAAACGGTAGATACGACTCTGACCAGTAAACCACGTGGCTGGTCTTGACTGAAACATGGGTTAGTTTAAATTCCATGCTTCCCGTAGATCATGTGCCATGTTAGTATTAGTCATTCGTACAAAAATCATAAAATGAAGTAACTCCAAAATTATAAATAAAGAATTTTATGCAGATTGCCAACTACTCAAAAGAAGAGAAAGAAAAATAACTAAGTTTCTTTCTATTCTCATGCTACAACAAAGTAATGTTAGTAAGTTTGTTGACTCTTGTGCTGTTGTGTTAATTACATGGAAGATAGAATTCACTTCACATCTCACAATACCTCAGGTATAAGGGTGACCAGACTGTCTGTAGACATGTTGATAAAAATAGCTTGAGCAAATGACCAAGGTTTGGCACCAACATTCCCACAGTTCCACTTGTTCACTTCACTACATCGATGGGAAGCTCTTCCAAGTTCTATCCCGAACTGAAGACGTTCGGTGTCTATTTTTAAGGGAACCGGGTACACACGAGAACCTGTCAGAAGCGACTCCCACACCACGTCATAAAACGCAAATCTCCTCAAGGTGATGTAGTGCCATTTTTATTTTCAGTTTAGGAAGTGGATGCACGGAAAGAATCACGACCTTATCCCATGCCAAAAACCTACAAGATGCATCTTGGCATCCAATCACGCCGATATGTTCTTTGTTCAATGTCACCCTCGCCTGGCCTGCTCTTGTGTGTCGTTAAGATGCTCTTCTCCGCCAGTTTTGGCAGCTGAAGAACCAATTATCTCCCCGGCATATTAAAATTCTTCCCAAAATATAAAACAATCTAGTAAGGCCCATACCCTTGAGTGATAGAGAGGTAGACAAGGCTCGAAGGAGGGATTTAAAACCTCCACCAGTAGAAATCCCAAAACTTACTCTCCCTACTTCACAGAAACCTCAACCCAGACCTTGCAGCCATAGTTCATAGCCCGAATACCCTAACTCAGCTAATTCTCCCATAATCCAACTATTCTCAAACTTTGAAAGGGTAGAACAACACTAATAGTCGGGATTTGAACCACGGATCTGTGGGTTACTGTCCGGCTGCTCTAACCACTAAGCCAACGTGCCGATACGACATTAAATTCTCCAACTAAGTACCAGGCTTGTAGTTTAATCAACTATAAGGTCAAGCAGCCGGCAGACCTATGGTTCAAATCCCGGCTATGAGTCTTAATCTACTCTTTCCAATCCTGTCCTACACATGGTTATTCTTTGGGAGAGCAATCAATTGTATTCTCAAGCTGTCTAAAATACCAAGATTTTCTTAATCACAGATTGATCCAGCACTTCTACTAGCCACTGATGCAATATCAACCAATAGACAACAGCGTTTCCAGCAGCACGTGCTGCGGAGACACTCAGGAGATACCAGATAATGGACGGCGACAACTCACGTCTCACATCGTCCACTGCATGTAATTGCCACATTCTCACGAAAACCTGCATGTTCACTAATAATAACTATAATAACATAACCTCACATTCCATCACCTCTGAATGCTAAGTACTGAGCGCCACCCAGGACGTGTCGTGGGTGTCACCCAGCAATCACCTTGACACGCTCACTTACCAGCACGCAAACTAGCGTAATTAACCGGGGTGCTCAAGTGGAACCCGACCCATCAACTTAGTCTTGCAATAGTTTTCCCCTACTAACACGAGCAACTGCCGTAAAAAGTAAAAGAAATAAAAAACGCTTAGCGACATGAGGAAAATTCAAACCAATAACAAAAAATCCCGAAAATTGTTACGAAAATTGACGAAAAAACAGGATTCTGTTTTGTGATGCAATTTTAAGGGGAATAAAGTGACAGAAAGAAGTAACTATCACATTGTCATTTTGTCACAATACGATTATCGGTTTAAACGCTCCCAACTACATAGTACACCAATCTCTTTAAAGTAAAGAACGCTCTGAGTAAACCGTGTGTGCGTTATAGTTGTTATCTTTTAGCAAAGCTGTGTACACACATGATCATAAAAATGTATAACGGGAGGGAACAAACGCCATAATACGAGGACCGTGGAAATAATACTGTTGGCGCCGCGTATATATTTGCCGTTAAAGTGGGATAACTATCGGAATTTTCGTTTGTGTTGTGTTAAATAGGGCGGAGAGATAAGCCAAGCTTAACAATATCACATTTTCAAGCGCTGTTTAACGTAAGTGGTTGAAATCTCGCGAAAGAAACGTTTAATACCATGAGACGTCTGATCTATCCCATAAATTCTTGAGCGGTGAAAGAATTTTTCTGGGAAGGTCAGAGCATCGAATGATATTTATCTGGACTATTTCGTAAAGTATGAATATAAATACTCTATCGCAAATACCAGGTGGAAGGGAAGTCATCATATTAATTTAAACCAGTGATACATCTTGATATCTGGAACACGTTTTGTACCATACGTTTTTGTCTCCGACCATTTCCTACCATTAATTAGCATCTAAAGGTTCTTAAACCCGGGACATAAAGTACTTACAATTGTAAGTCACCCTTGGGGTATTTATTTCTGATGTGAGATTCCCTTGTGGTTAACCGGGAAAAAGTACGAATCAGCTGGGGAATTTAATGTCGTACTGGCAAGTTGGACATGGTAGCTTAGTGGTTAAAGCAGTCGCTCGATAAGCGGAAGATACGTGGTTCAAATCCCGGCTATGGCATTGAATTTTTCAGTTTCTGATTCAACCTCTTAAACATTGTCACACACGGCTTGTGTGTTTAAAACGCCAGCATTAAGCTTGTTGGCATACATAAATAATAATTACAATCTAAAATATATTCATTATGATCAGTGCAGTTGGACTTAGTCACTACTGCCAACTGAGGAAAACTTCGATTTTCTCTTGTTGTTACAACAGAAAGCTAATATATAACATCAAATAAATCTCGCATTATTTTCAAAATTAACATAACCTTTGTTTTGGAAAAGTACATTAATTATTAAAAGAACAATTGTTAAAAACACAGTTGTCTAATTGAAATGGAGACAAAACGATCATGGAGTTTGAAGATGTAGATATGAAAGTGGAATTTTGCACTTTATTTAGCAGCTCCGTACTATGTTGTTGATTGATTTGTTGATGGGGCTTAAGTGCAGAAGCATGTCCTTTGACTATGATTAATCTTGTTCGTGGATACTTGCTTGTACCATTTGCGATACGAGCGTCGTTCGACTGGACTGATTAACTATCTTTCTTTTTGTATCTAGTCCTGCTTTATCTGTAGACGTTTTGGTCCATTTGCTGATTTACGGTTGGCGACACTGACTAAACACAACTGTCTCCCCCCAAGAAGAAGGAATGTAGTGAAGGCACCACAGGACGTACCGGACCGCAATGCTTCCTAACTCAAAGACCCGTTCACCAACCTCTCTAGGCAAACAACTGCTCTGACCTGTATAATAGAGTCACTACACATGATAATTTAGTGCTTTTACATACATCCGCCAGTGCAGGTGACTTTGCCTGATACAAAATATAATTTAGGGTTCTAGGTCTAGAAGCCGTGTTGCATATTGACAGCGCTTCTTCGGCCTATCCGTTGCACGGGAAGTGTCATATCAAGGTACTCCATGCAGTCTTTATGACAGTGAGCTGGGGCACTATCTTGTTGCTTATCCCGATATAGTTCTCAGATCAAAGATAGCAGTTTTTCAAGATAAATAGCGCCGGTTTCTTGACTAACTTTAAAGCCATCAGCTGAAGTAACAGCTATTTCGCGCAGCTGTTCACGTACTTAAACAAAACAAGGTTACCAGACCAAGGTCCCCTAGACACCACTTTCAAATATTTGAGACTTTATCTAAATTGTTACGAACTTTGAATATCAGTGTATACATTTTTGGATATGTGTGACTAATCTCCTGGTGACGAGAGATTCTGAGCATCTCATCATTGAAAGTAAAAAAATAAAAGGTTGTAGGAAAACTTAAAATGGCTGCTCTGCATAACAGATTATAACTTCAGCACTTATCCAGATTTGAGGTTACATTGCAGTTCTCTGGAACATAACCTTAAAAAGGAGGTAGTACATATAAAGAATGAGATGGAATTCACAAAATTGGGGACATAAAAAAAAAAGAAAAGAAGTAGTGTTGTATAATGGAGTGGTGCAAACTGCAATGAGAGGGCGACACGACCAACAAGAGTAGTTGTAATCCTCGTGGAATAAAGTTAAGAACATGCGATAAGATTGGGTAGTGGAGGAGGAGGAAGAACTCTCCAAGGGCGAACATGTGACCTAGATGTTCTCTCAACTGAGAATCAGCACAGCATCCCGGGAATGTAATCACCTCCCGCACACTCCTGTATAATTTCTGGAATGAAGGATTATAGGGACTTACTGTGCTGCTGCTGCTGTAAAGCCTGGGGTAAAAAACTTATGTATAAGCCACATGACTTTCTCTGTGTTACATTACAAAGGTAAAAGCTCTACTTTAGTTGTGATGGTTCAGCCAGCTTATACGTTCACTTGGGAACAGAAAAACTGGCCCATCCATGCCCCTAGTTCCCAATGGTGCTTTTTCTTCCGTAAGGTTTCCACTAACTAACTGAAACTATCTAGCCCCTGTCACATCTCTCGTAAGCCTGGCCTAAGCTAACATAAGCCTGAGAGATGCTACACACTACCTGTAAAGAAGTATAGCTAATAAATAATCACTCTTAATTAATTATATTCTGATTCCGACCTACAAAGATAATTGACTAGGACAACGTAAAATGATTAACGACTGGCGTTTGTAGAGGGAGGAATGGGTGAGAAACAAGTTACCTAAATCGCTGAATGTAAAGCATATTGGCACATATGACACTTTCGGTTACTTTTAATGCTACTAACTGAATCACAAAAACACAAATTTGTTTTATCATAAACACAATTTACAATTCGTCATGGCATTGCAAAGTATTGAATATTACTTAAAATTAATGTAGTCCGTTTTCACATTATGTTCAGAAGGAAGTAGGTTAGAAAGCAACTCTACACATGTTTATAGCGATTTTCTTGATTCGTTGTATTTTGAATTATGTTTATCACTTCTTAAAATATCTTAGAGTGTAACGTTGGAACTATTACTACGATAGCTTTCATCTTTGAATATATTTATAGAAATTGAAACTTTATTTTTCAATGAAAATGCAACACTTTATTTTAAAGTACATAAATTCTATATAAGAATATTTAAAATAAATATTTGTATGTATTTCTCATATTGGGCTGTTAAAATATTGCTCTTATCCAAATGAATACCATGTTTTGTAAAATGCTTATTTTTACAATAGGTGAAAATGAGGATTGTTTATTTTAATACAAGTAAACATCTAAGGAAATGATTAAAAAAGCACGGGATCACTGATATCTTAACACACTTGTTAACAAGTTTTACGCCCTTTTTGTGCTAATAGTGCTTTTAGTGTATGCACGAAATTTTAATTAACACCATGCTGAAGGTGCTTGGAATATCACCAGCTTATAGTGCAATTTGAAGGCCTGGCTTACGGCAGTTGGTTAACATGGAGCGCTCCTTAGACATTTTATGGAAGTAACCCGCTGCAAAATTACGTCGTTACAAGCCTAAGACAATGACAAAGTTAGGATTAATATGAGTGAGTTGATTATAGTCAAGGAATTCCTTGGCAAATGCTTCTTTACGAGAAGATAAACGAGACTCAAGACCCTGTTTAAAGTAAGAGAGGGTGGTAGCTTTGACACATACATGCACGCACGCACGCACACACAGTAAACATGCTTGATGCATCACAGTCATATAAGTTTCTCTAGCCACTATCACTTACTTTTATATAATTTCTATAAAATTAAGCTAGGCTTTCCTATAATCGATGTACCAGAAGTATCCAATCTGGCGTATGGATAGCGGTTGTTGTTTCAAACAAATGGCATGATCGAAAGTACCAACCTAAGAAAGCTAAAGTTTGAAGTTACATTCTTACTACGAAGTTACTACGCGTAGTAATTTTTGGCAGCCATCAATAATGAATGTTCGCAACGCATTTGTAAGCATGCCCATCATTCTGTGATTCAGTACTGGCATTTGAAAGGCCTTGGTTCAACTAATTTTAAAGCTGAGTTAGATTCTACTCTGGGAGAGTCTTTTATAGCAGTAAAAGTTTGGGTGACAGAGTTTAAGCAAGGCCGTACTATTTGTCAATACGAACACTATGCCACGGAGCCGCTTCGCTCAGTGATTAACAATTCAAAGTTTGTATATGCTTCACCATTCACTCCTGCTCTAGGCTATTACAAAATCTTAACCTCAAAGCCCCTATGCTCCATCAAAATTTGGCTGTTACCACTAACGCTGTTCGTTGTTGGCTAAGCAACATCTCTATTAACATGATGTTGTGTGAAATTAAGCTCGTCCGCACTAGAAGGCTGGCATTCTGCCATTCGTATAAAAAGTCTTGACAAAACATTACCACAAACTTCAAAAACACCGTCACTACACCCTGCAAGCCCATTCATACATTCTCTATGGCAGTCCAGTTTCGTTCCAAGCGGGCGAAATGCCAAACCTTCAGGCACTGTTTGCATCTGACAACAAAATGAGCCGTCACATTGTGAAGTATGATATACCATATTTATTTATTTTCTCACATAAAATAGCTTTATGTTAAGTAACACACATATCTAAAGCATGTTTTAATCCAATTTTACCTGATTAAACTTGTTTTTTTAATTCAGGAGGTTGCAAGAAAAACTGTCAAATGCTTTACAATATTTGAGAACTTTGGACAAGTCTTGACAATGTTATCAATATGTTTTTATTCGTATATTTTGCCAATCTGAGCTCTTTGGAACACATCAATAATTTATCACGGTTAAAGTTATGTCCTTGTCTATTTGAGAAACACTAAAGTTGGCATTTAACTTTAATATGCTTCAAGGTTTTGAGGAAAATTCCTCCACCCAAAATTACATGGAAAATGTTTCGTAAATTTTGTTTTTCTCTAAAATGCCACATGTTTGAGATATTCTTAAGGCAAATGAAATGTATATTTTCAATGTTCTGGCTATAGTCTATGTAGTCCTGTTTACTCTGGGTGACTTTTGTAGAACTGGTAAACCGTAAATGGTTTACCATTTAGAGCATATGCTTATTTGCTCCCTTTCCAAGACTATGAACTCATTGGCGGCAATTTCACAAGAAACGTTGCAAAGTGGACATCTTCTGGAAAGTTTTTTAAAGTATTGTGCTTGACAAAAATTTGATCGCGCACTAGGAAATATAAATAAGGCTCCCCATACTTTGATTCACTGGTTTTATGTATTGTGTTTACAGCCTCTACAAATAATTACGTTCACTACTATACAGTGGTAAACGCCCTGTGGTGTCACACACATACTGCATCCTTCTGTCAAGTAACTACTAGTAAATACATCTCTCGACGACAAGTGTGCGGTCAGGACATAGACGACTATGAGTGCGGCAGAACAAAGCGATTGCAGGCAGCTCTAAAAGTTCGGGCTCGTTTACGGAACTTGCTAGAAAAGGCGTATTTTCCAGATAAATCTCCGGTAATTAATCTAGTCTATAGAAATGAGTTGGAACGGCGAGTCTTTTAAGTGCTGAGCAAGACAGTGTATTTCTGTTTTTAAATGCTGAAGCATTTTTCGTGTTGAATGTTAAAGTGTTAAATCCAAGCCAACTGTTGTTAGATAGAGAGAGTAGAAAGATAGTGAACTATGTGTCAAGATTACGAGAGGACAGAACAGCTAAGTAACTAATTAATTGATTTCTTTAAAGCAGGACCAAGTTCCAAATTATACTTTCTTCGTACATATCTTTGTTGTAAAATGTTACACATCTAAACCCACTGTAAGTAATTCTGTGTTACAAGTAATATTCCCTCTTCCCCTTGATATACGCATAAATCGGTTCAACTGTAATTTATTTAAACACACGAAGAATAAAAACAAAATGAAGCTTTTAGTAAGAACGTAATTTTATAAATAAAACTAAAGCATTGGTATTAAAGCTGCCACTGCAAGATCCATCATGAAAGTTGTAGTGAACATTCGGCCCCTGTTCCTTAAATCGTGAAAACTTTGGGTAGACTAACACTAAATTATTCACCGAAACAGTGAAGGGATTCGGGGTGTTTTTACCCTGCGGCCACATCGCAAGTTGATGAAGCAATCAAACCAGTAGCTAGCTGGTGGCTGAAGTAAGTTTCGGGCAGTGTGGACCGGGAGGCAGGGGCTATTTGGAGCTGTCAGAGGTGTTCTGTTCCCTGACAGCTAACGTGAATGGACGCATAAAGGCCCCCCCCCCCCCCCTATGACAGCTCTATGCTGAACAACAAGTTTCAACAGCTGTCGCCAACTTTGTATCCGATTGCTGTCATTCTTTCATTTCCCACCCACTAACTCATTTGTTATTTTTCCCTTGTCTGAACTGTTTGCTTGTGGATTCTCTTTATCCTTCTCATTCCTATTTTTAATCGCCTTATTCTACATTTTATATATTTTTGTCCAATGATTGTGTATTGTTATATTCCGCACTGCCCACCTATGTATCTGGTGATAAATTATCCAACAAACATATTTCTTCCTTGTTAAGGCTACTCTACGACAATTCCAAAGGAATAATTTGTTAACTATTCATAGGAAACGTCCTCAAACATTGTATAAACAAAATAAAGCTATGATTTTGTCTTTCTGCCCTTTCAAATGCTCGAACGCGAAGTTTTAATGGATATGCGCAAGTGCTTGCTTGCCAACAGCACCTGAAAGTTTAAACTTTGTTTCTCGTAATCTTCTTAACCTCCATTTTGAGCTCTCCTTTACATTCCGAATATTTTTCTCATTTTCAACGTCAGTTACTATATTAATCCTATGAGAAGTTACAAGTATGATACAAACATAAAAAATAACCTTAAATACGCTCTAAACGGACATAAATTCACTTGAAATAAAACAAACGCAATCTAAGTCTAAAGCTACTTAATGCGCATGTGCAAAGTTGGTAGCAGACGCTAGTTGCCTTGGTACCAACATTGCTCCCACAATTACCCAAGTCCGTTGTCAACGGTGAAAAAGTCACTGCAGTTAAATGAACTGGTGAAAGTTGCCCCTGATGATGCATTTGTTGTCCATTGAGGATATACAGACCTCCCGGAAATAGGTAAACCAATCAGCTATTTGAGAGTAATTGTTCTTGCACATTAGCTGTGTGACGGACAAGGTTGGAAAGGGATAGAATGATACTGAACAATTCAATGCCGTATCCGGGATTTGAACCGGAAGGTTCATGTTTCATGTATGCAACCATGCACTATACAAGCAAATGGTAGAGGAATTATGTTTCAGCTTAATGTCAACAAGTCGCCGGCGCACACTGACCCCCAACCACTTATATAAGGTGACCATTTGTGGGTCACTGGGTATCAACTTCATTGAGAAAACCGATGTGCTACTAGTCGTAAGGTTTGACGCCTTAAACGTGAATATTTAATCTTATGACCTCAAGACCTCATTAAGTAACATTTCCGTTTAGCCTAAGATCTCTCAGTAATGTGTAATAAATAATAAGTAAGGGGACGCGCGCATTGCTTTATTCATGGCTCCATCCCTGCAAGAACCCTAGAGATGGCTCAGCTATTGAGCTACCCCCGAGAGTTGACTCTCGAGGGCGCAGAACCCCTGGGGTCATTTCTATACTTCTTACAGTAAGACTGTTAACGGTAAACAGATTCTAATCTGAGATATATGTGGAATAATGTACACACTTTATTTCATGTAAAATTTTATACATGAAATTTGATTTTTTATTATAACCTCTTGAAAAAAAAATCTCAGGTCAGAGCGAGTGAGTGCAGATTTGCACCTTGCACCTTGCGATGCACCGGTGCGTGCACACTTAAGAGTACCTACTCTCGTTTATTGTTAACAGAGTCTGCTACGGTTACTTCATTTCGTCTTTTGTTTCTGGGGGATGACAGATCTATGTGTGGAATGTCCCCCTATTTTGTACAACCTACATGTAAGTTCTATGCTAACCAATCCATATTTGGTAGGAAGTGTTAACAAACATTTACTGATAAAGCTCTTATAGCAGCCATTACTGCCGCTTGACGTTCCGAAATCTCCACCAGCGAAACATTCGCCCCACTAACAGAAAGTTACAACTTAGAGTGAGGAAGATGGTGTTAAATAAATGTGGGACTGTAGTCTCCTGGTAATGATTTCCTCTTAATGTAGCCCAAGCGAAAACGGCACCCTGCACACGATAAACTTGATTACGACTCTTTAACAGGATTTTCCTCAATTACCGTCAGAGCAAGGTGATAACGGCCCATCCTGAACTAATGAAGTTATTCCTGCCTAACTTCCACCACGAGGAACGCTGCAACATCCCAAGTGTGTGCCAAATTTACTCTTGTCCAGACGTCACAATCTGCCTTGTAAACACTTGCAACACTCAACTTTGCCTATTGATTCTTTTAGATCCGGCGATAACCATAGTAGCTCTTAGCTCACAGTGTGCGTGGTGCTCTGTATTCCTATAACCTTTATCGATATCAATAAATATTAATAAAAATATTGGAAATGTTTTTGACATACGGCACAAAAGCAGTTCGATTCTTCACTGAGGATTAGATTTGGTTTCTTTTCGTGTATATTTATATAATTACGCAAGTTACCTTCAAGAATTTTGTGACCTTTGTATCTTAGAGCTTTAACGCAAAGCATATCTAAAAGATGGTTAAGGCTTGAACTTGTGACCTGGAGGTCTGCGGCTTACATACCACCAGAACCGTTATCCTTGACTGAAAAGTTCAGGCTTCCCTCAGTCCTCATAACTAGCGAATGTGGGCAAGTATTCTAAACGTTTCCCTCGCAAAATACGATCATTAATTGAAGACAGATCAACGTCACCGGTTTGATTGTCCTATAAGTAGTTTATTTTTAAGGAGAGAGGGCGAGTCTAGATGTAAACAACAGGCGCGTGCATGCAGTGCTCGTACAGGTTTTATCAAAACAATCGTTAATATAACTTTTAAAATGATCATCATTCTTTCAAACTATGCCTTATCACTTAAAAACTACGTAATATGTAATGGAAATTAACCCAAAGTCATATTCACTAAGACTATTACATTTTCATTTTAGCGAGCGCGGAAGATAAAAGAGGCACGAAATATTAATTTTACCTGCCCGATTATTGAGTTTCATATGACCAGTTATATAACACTGCGGCTTGCCTCTGTGTCTACTACAGCTGGAGGCGGCTAATAAAATTGCTCTTTACTGCATATGAACTTCCAGTGGCACAAGTTCAAAAGAAATAACCATACAAAGAGTCGAAAGACCTATAGATATTCCTATTAGTACAGAATTTGAAGTAATTTAAACACAATACCCCTGAATTTTAAATATGTATAGCTTCTTTGGATGTATTTGATGTATGGTCCACAATTTACAGAGGCAAAGATGTTCTAAAAGTGAACATCTACGTGAAGTAGATCGAGTTTCAAACAAAATATACTAAGAAATAATGTCCAAGAATGTAGTACAGCAAGCTGCAAGATACAAATGGAAATGCGCGGCACACGTCACAAGGCATCACCACGACAGATGGTCTCAGTCGACCACCGAAATCAGAAAGTGAGGAAGATGAACTAGATGGTCAGATGACTTCAGACAATTGCTGGGACCACAGTGGTCCAGTGCTGCAAAGTATTGAACGGTTTGGAAAGAAGATGAAAGACAATATGAAATAATAGTGTGTGAACACAAAAGCTACATCTAAGTTAGGATAATTTTAACAGCTGTTATTACTGGAAGTCCAAGTGAAGTTTAGTATGTGTAAGAATTAACAAGTATAGAGCTAATTACTGGTATCTATCTACGTGGAATTGCTCACAATGTGAGTATTGTGGTGGTCTTGACCCCTCACAAGGCTTCATTCGCTCATTCATTCAGACAGAAAAAATGTGGATTTATGAGAGGAGTCTGCGAAAGCAATAAAGAAATAAAGATAGTTAGTATTTAGAGAAAATAATGTGAATGTAACACATTAGAGTGAGTGTTGAGCCCTTTTTGCAGACATAGAGTTCAACAGCGCTAAGTTATCGTCTCTTAAGGAGAAGATAAACTGCAATAACGTTGGTCTCATATCTAAATGCCTTACGTGTTGCAGATATTTCAGGAATGCAGGGCAGAGATAAGATCTAACAGCACGGCTTCTTTCAGCACGAAGCAGTGAAACTGCTCCAGAAGAGGCTATTTGTATGCTCGAGCCACGTAGAAGAAAAATATGCATCGGTTTGCAGCGTACTACACGGGAGGTGCATTACGTGATCGTGAAATCGCTGCGGATATTAGTAAGTGAATGTAAATACGAATGTGCTATCTGCGGCAAAATCGCCACTATCGGTTATAAACTGCAACTGCTGTGCATATTAAAATTATTCTAAGGATTTGCTGCTACAGGAAAGATGTGTTTTACAAATTAATTATTCATTAAAAACTTAGGAAGTTAACTCACGGATTTGAGCAAGCGAGCTGGCTCCGCGGTAACGTGAGAGGCAGGACTTCTAGGTCCCGTGTTCTATCCCCAGAGACTCCTCACTCTGAGCTTAACTTTTTGTGGTATTATTTTTTGAGAATTATCTCAGAGGACCACTCATTCTGAATTATTTTTGCATAAATTGTAAATAGTAAGAGACAAACATACAATTTAAGTCAAATACTTCTGTTGAGTGAACCATTTCCGAGATATTCTTTATTATTTGTTTGAATTTGCCAATACGTATACTTTTCTCACACCGGAATATGTTCTTCCTGCTTTTTGTTGCTCTTGCAAAGAGAACCAAATTTCAAAGGCATCGTATAGCAACCAGCTCTTAAAACATTGGACTGCCACTTAAAGGCTACTGTATTCCCATATTTCATTTACACCAACAAGAAAATAAGCAATAAGGTAATTTCTGAAAATATTTATGTCGATTAAAATTTGGTAGATAGAGAAATAAGCACTTTCAGCAATCTACCTATATGAACGGAAATATATTTGCATGCTTATTTCGTTGCAGATATACAGGAAAAAGCGATAGTCAAATGATTAAGAACTGGGCAGAATATATTGAACTTAAAATTGCATAGCACTTCCATGCAACTGCCGGAAGTCACAGTTAGCATATAAAAAATGAATAACGATCTTTCATTTGACAAAAGTATAAGTTCACCAAAAATCATACGAATAACAAGGAATACCTCCAAAATGGTTCATTCTAGAAAAAATTCATTCAGACATAAATTTTGAGTTTTAGGAAGATCTACATTTTTTATGGAGTAAGATTTTGTCTATCTCTTACGTTTACCAGTTATGCAAAAGTCATCTAGAGTAAATAAGACTTCATGGGCTATAGCCAGAAAATTGAAGATATACATTTTATTAGTCATAAAAATATCTCAGACATACGGAATTTTAATCAAAATTGTTAGCCATTTTCAAAAGAAATAAAAAATTTGGAAAAAAGTTTCCAGGGTAGTTTAGGGTGGAGGAATTTTCTTCTAAATGTTCGTGTCGCATCCTTGAAAGACATTAAAATTAAATAGCAGCTTTGGTTTCAACCCACTTTTCGTTTTGGATTTTGCTGTCCACAGAGTGACATACACACACACACGGACCGTTTTCTAAAAAATGTTGTTGTTGGTTTTTTTTTTTTCCAGGGGCTTCAAATGGTGAAATTTCAGCATCTAATTTTTGAGTGGTATATAATACTTCCTCTACTTTACTATACTTAGTAAAGAAAGTAAACATGTTATTCTGTATTCAGAAGCGCTTAAAGCATGTATTACCGGTGAAATCACGATATCAAATTTTTGGGTGGAACGCAAAACAAAGTACGTACGTGGGAGAAAGTAATGATGGGCAGAAAAAGTAATGTGAATGTAATATAAAACTGAGATTCTTCTAGTATAAGTTCGCTATATTTCACGAGATGTTTGCTACAAAGGCTGTCATCCTAAATCAACGAGGATACAAACAAAAAAGCATTGATGCAGGTAAAATTGGTATAAAAAGAGAAAAGAAGGCGAAGGGTGATATATAGGTTCGTGCTTTAAGCTCATTGCTGATCCAAACGAAGCTTATCTATAGCAACAAATTATGTGAGGGGAGCGGGGGGGGGGGGTCCGTCTTGTGAAAGAAGAAACTGCTCGTCGTGACAGGAAGAGAGGGGGGGGGGGGGTGGGTGGGTTGGGGGACGTGTTGTGGTCTGTGCCAGTATCGGAACACGGCACGATAATGGATGGACTACAGCACTAAGTGCGCCAATGGAGGATTACCATCTTCCTGCTGCAGCATCCATCAGAAACGTCACTACAACATCCACAGATATATTGTTGCAACTGTGCACAATAACACCCTAAAATAAACCTACTCTGCACGAGCTAGCCTGTATTAGACAACCTCAATTTATATTGCTCAGGCAAAATGTTTAAAACGCATCGGACTAGAAAGTTCCTTTAGTTGTATACCACTAGACTCATATATTAGAACGTGATCAAATTAATTCGGAGTTTCCCAAAGTGCAAAAGTTAATGTGCGTTAATATATTTACATTTAAAAAATAGCAACTTTTGTTCTATTGGGATAAGTATTAATGTATATCAGGCACGGGAAAGAGGGGTGATAGGAATGCAATCGAGTATTTACCCTCTCCACTTACCCCATCACCAAATGCAGGCCACCGCTCTTTTCCGATTCTTTGTTTAAGGATACACACTTATTTACAAACAAGGTAAGTTTCCAGGTGTGCAGTGGCGGAACCGAATTAAATATGTGTGATTACGTGTGTACATTTTCTTTTTGTATAGAAAACACAAGCCTTTATTTTTAGTAGGAACACAAAAGTACTTATGTTCCCATTCGACTTTGAAGTATCTTTGTACCTTGTTAGGCGACATGACACTGACACAATTTGAGGCGACCGTTTCTCTGAGGTAGATAGATAACAGTGGGGGTGCGTTCTGGTAGCTCAGTGGTATGTGGTAATGTGGAAATCTACGATGTAGGGGAAATGACGCATTGTGTCACTTTCCCCCATCTATGATCTATACTGCAAATCTATTAAGGGCACTTTTCTCTTTTTCCAAAAGATGTCCAGAGTATGATGCTAAAATGCCATTGTGGCGGTGTAAATAAGTGCCAAGACTTACACTTCAGAGGAACTCAAAACATGTATTCATATGAAATATTGTTATTGAAGAAGTGTAAATGATACAATGAGACTGAAAACTTCAATGACATGGTTAGACATCCTTGAAGCATAGTAAACTTAAATATCAACTTTGGTTTTTAACCTACTTTTTGTTTTTTAGTTGTTTATACACACACACACACACACACACACACACACACACACACACACACACACACACACACACACATTTTTTCTAAAAATACCGTTTTTTGGATTCAGGGAGCCTCAAAACATATATTTGAGGTGAAAGTCCGACTTTTTTGGTGGAATACAATACTTCTTTCTACTTACTATACGTAGTAGAGAAAGTAATAAACAATAGAGAGGTACCTAGAGAAAGTCATGTGAGTGCAACACATCAGATTTTTAAATTTGAAGTGCACTTACACGCACATGCTTAAGGCGTTTCCAGCAGGTAGACGAGATTGGTCGTTTTAAGTGCAGGAAAGGTCAAGATTCAGTTTTATTCACTGTTACCCACTCTAGGTGGTATCTAGGGAGCAATTACGCTGCCCTCTGAAGGTTACTCTACACACTGGCGAGGTAGTGGAATATCTTACTGCCACTACGCTCATGCGATGTATCAGCCCGATCGAAATTCCTGAGCAAAGCACCCACCTTCTCTCCCAGCACTTCCAAAGTGCTAAGAGAGTAATCCAGAGCCGGATATATGAGAGAACACATGAACTCATAAATTCTACAGTAATTGTAGCTATGGCGTTCACAGCTCTGCTTAAAACACAACCATGCATCTGTAGCTTGCTATTATCCCTGTCGCCAACTTCCATGTTATCTTCCATGTCTATCTTTTTAAAAACCCCTGAATAAAAACCTGATGTGTTACAATCACATGACTTTCTCTACTCTTGTACTAACCATTCTCACAAACTCTTATTCCTATATCTTCTTCGTGTTAGTTGAGATAAACATTTGTACAAATTTTCTCATTGTTTATTTCCTTGTTGGTGCAAGAGGAATATTAGAATACAGTAGGCTTTGAGCGATAGTCAAATCTTTTAAAGCTTTGAGATCACGTTCTCTTTGCACGCTTAACATATAAAAAAATGAACAACAATGTTCCATTTCACGAAAGTTTTATGGTTTCCGAAACTGACACAAATAACAAGGAATATCTTCGAAATGGTTCACTCTACAAAAAACTGTATTGTGACATAAATTGTGTGTTTTAGCGAGATCTACCTTTTTCGTACAGTAAGATTGATTTATCTCTTACGATTTAGGAGTTATTCAAAAGTTATCCAGAGTAAACAGGACTATATAGACTATAGCCATAAAATTCCATATATACATTTCATCTATCATAAAATATCTTAAACATATGACATTTTAATCAAAATCGTTAGAGCCATTTTCAAGAAAATAAAAATTAGTGGCCACGTACGAAAAATAATTATAGAATAGCGAGTAGAAAAAGTCATGTGAATTCCACAATAATATTGTTCTACTTTCCTAGAGTTCTATTAAAGTCGTGGTGTGTGCGGAGAGTGCAGAAGTTACTTTGCACAGCTATGTAGGGATAGGGTTAAACTTTTATTTCCGCTGACTGTATGGTTGCTTTCCAACAGATATTATTAAACGTGCTTGCAATATAAAAATAATTTATTACTTCGGAAAGCGCCTTTCCCGTTGGAATGTTTTTTTCTGTTAATGGGAAGAGAGGTGCGTGTGTGCAGAACGACTGTGCACCAGGCACCGGAGTGAACTGCGTTACCAGAAACAATGTATTGTGGTGCACCTCTCAGGAATGTCACAGTTGACCTCCGAATATAATCCGCTTTATGTGGGGTAGCAGAAAAACTGAAAGTCAAGCATTTCTATTGCACAGGGCTAAGTCGCTGTTACATTATCTACACTAATGTACAGAATAGTGAAGTCATTGAGGGGAAACAAGACTGTTACTTTCCCCCTTCCTAATTACCCTTCGCTAGTGACATAATAGATATGAGGGCAAGCAAGAATGCTCTGGTTACTAATCAGAGGACGTATTACACGCCATGACTGATCAGCATGATAGGGGTTAAGAGTTTATAGAGAAATTAGAGGTAGAGAAAGGTTGGAAAAATAGACTCCATAGCCCTCGGGTACCCTAATAGCACTGGGATCGGAAGAGAACAAGATATGACCAAGGGAAGGTCATAAGGTCAGATAGAAAAGCTACAGTGAGGAGCAAAACACCAGTAAGTGGAAGCAATGTTCTGCTCAGATTGGGTACCTTGTGGTCGCCATCCACATATCCCCTAGAAGGGGACCTCTGATGTTGGAAATATAGACTTGTGTCAATCGCGTTGCAACACCACGTGATACTTAGAAATCAGACGTCTGTCAGGGAGCAGAGGATGGGCCGGACAGATGAAGACTTGGAAGCGGGTGATCAGCCAACCACCAGGTATAATAGTCAGGAAGAGGATGATGTGAAATGAGGCGAAATCGATGAATGGAAATGTGATGATGGAACAATTGATGTAATGAGTAACGGGGGAAACCGGGGAACCCGGAGAAAACCAATCCAGAGGCTGCTTCGTCCACTACGAATACCATATGGGGGTCCCTGGAATCGAACTCGGGCAGTCTAGGTGGTAGGCGAACGCTCTAACCGCTCGGCTGCGGTGCTGCCTAAATGTAACACGTCACATTTTTATTCCAGTCATATACAAAATTATATAAATTGTTTGTAGAAGGACGAGTAGACAAGGACATGTGAATGTGAAAGAGAAGCGGGTAAAGAAAGTCATGTGAATGTACGTAATACGTAGCATAGTAAAATGGATAGAATATTTTTTTTTTTTTATTGTGATCGGTTGAAACTACTCGTGTTATACTAATTGTAAAACGGTTTGACCAACCCATAAACCTTTGCGTTTCATCGCAATCTGATGAATGGTGGAGGAACCCATACGGGACAAACAAAGAAATATTTTATATATAATCCCTTAACCTAGCAGGTCAATTCGAAAAAAAATCTTATCCAGATAACTCATCCTAAGAAAGATTAGAACTCGGGACTTCTTGATTGTGAAGTGGAAAGGTATCTGCACGCCACAGAGGCGAGAATAACATTTTTGTGTTGCGTTTGTATAGTTTACCTGTCTTATTTGTATTTTGTGTGCCCGTCACCTGATATTTATCCGAAACTAACCTGAGTTTTGTTGTTGGTATTATGGACTGTGGTGATTCATGTTATTTACTCTCTGCTTGATAGAGAAAGTCCATTATATCCTCGTCACACGAAGGCATGTTCAACAAGTAGAACTTGCTATATTACTCTGCACTCAAGAAGCCAAGGAAACCATGGTAACGCCCGATAGTTTAGGCAACTTCTTCTTCACGTTGTGTTTTGCGGGCTTGCAGATAGTTGACATTGCAGGCGTTCCTTGAGGTTCGCGGTCGTGCACGCCATCCTAAATTAGCTTCATCGGGTTAGCTAACGACCTTCAATATTTATGTGAGTTAACAAGACCACGGGATGTTTACTGTATCAAACTTGCAACCAATACGTCAAGCAATCGTTAGCTAACTAGTAGTTTCTACAAAGTTCGCAGATTTGACGTAGAAAATTGAAACAATTTCATTGCGCTTAAAGCACGAACTGTTGCTAATATGGAATATTTCTAATTTTATTCTTTTCCCTTTATGGTTGAATTATTTTCCTAAAAATATTGTAAGAGTTTCTGAAAACCAATTTTACGACAGGATGCTTTCTTTCTACATCATTTTAATTGAAACAAAACCTCTGCAAAAATGATCGTCAGATATTTCGTTCAAGGTAAAGGTAGGTTAAGGAAAATCCAATCTATTGTCAGGTATTCAAAAACCGCGTCGCTATATGCTGTCCTAGAAATATCATACTTTTTCCATGACACTGCAAGAAACAATTCAACAGTGACAGGATATTTTAAGAAAAAATACTTCTTTTGAAAAACTCAATTTCGAAAATCGTATTTGCCACAAATATTTATTTTAAATAAATTCTGTTAACGATATCCACTTTTATTTGCGAAGAATGCTTTTGCCTCTATTAGCGCTTACTATTTATGTACTATGTACTGTTATACAAATTCCCTTCACATGTTATTCCTAGAAAATTCTTGATAATCATTTTATTGTCCTACAAACACGCTTTAATACATAATATTTTAATCAAAATCTTTACAGTTTTTTCTCAGAAAATATAAAATTACACGAATTTTTGGTGGTGGGGAGGATTTTCTTGAGAATATTCATGCCACGTTCAGTGTGTACAGAAAGTCGTTTTAGATTCCATCAAATAGCATCTGTATCAACATCGTTCATATTGAACCATAGTTAGAGCTAACTGCGAACATGATAACTATGCAAATAAACAACTTGAGCGTTACTGGTCGAGATGAAATTATCTTTCTGATGTCTAGATTACTTAGTATCATCTTTATTTAAAATCCTCAAGTGAAATTAACTGAAATTACAGAAATATAATTTCCCGTCATTCCGGCACGTGAAATTCTCAACAAAAGAAACCATTCGTGATTTTACGGCAGAAACTATGTTTATATGACCTTATTTGTCATTAGCGTTGTTTACTTATGGCTAGAGACAGGAAATATGACGAAAGGTTTTCACATTTGAAACGCTAAGCCACAAAGTATTACAAAAGACATAGGTCTTTTTTAACCAGCGTATCTTATATGTACTTTAGTTTAAAATTATTTAAAAAAACAGGCTTTTCAGATATTTATTTGCGCATATTTAATAATAAAATATGCAATGCAATACAACAAATAACTGTGTTTATAGATATTGATCATTATTAAAACTGAAACCTAGAAAAAGTAAAATAATGTTAACAGTTGCTTTTTTATCTTCCTTTCATGGAAGTTTGAAAACAGCGTTGCAATTAATTTAAAAAGTGAGTTAATTAATAACACTGAATAAGACTTACAACATATTTTTCCGGGACGCGTTTCGAAGGTTAACTTTCCTCCATTATCAACCGGACAATAACTGGTTAACCTTCGAAACGCGTCCCGGAAAAATATGTTGTAAGTGTTGTTCAGTGTTATTAATTAACTCACCTTTTAAATTAAAAAAAGTTGCTTTTTTGCTCAACAAATCACTGTTTCATGAAAATAAAACTTGTTCAGGAGTTGGGGACATTTTATTTCACATGTGACATTTGAGAAATTTTTCAACTGTACCTGTCTTGTTGGAGAGTTGCCTGAGATTCTTAAATGACTTTCATTGAAAACTGCTTAAACAGAATATTTGGATTGACCCGTACTTGTTAATGGAAATTATCTTAAAATAAAAAGTCTTAAAAATCTTACAAAATATGAAGCAATGATGTATTTTAATGAAATATAAAGATTTTCTCAAAAAATATGAAATATGAGTTTTTGTCACGTGAATTGCCTAAATGCTACACTACTGCAAAACGTAAAAGTAGTTATTGTTCCAATAATTTAGCACCTTGGTTAAGAATATGAAATTTCCTCTTTAATTATGAACACCGATATAATGGATAGAAGATAATTCTACTCATCAGTGAAACTGTGTACAAATGTAACCGAACATTATGAGCAGAATTAGGTATATTTTCCTTGGTGCTAGTTAAAATTGCTCATTATGAGAGTCCAATAATTAAATTGCCTCGCCTAAAATGGTAGTTTTATATGCTGTAGCACAATCCATTACTGGGTTAGTATTTCTTGAGTCAGAAATATATTGTTTGAGCAAACATGTGCGCGACCGGCCGGCGAGGTTAGTTGCTGTTTGCGGTGAGAGTGACAGGAAGTCCGCAACAGACATATTATTTTTAACACATGGTAGGAGCATTTACGTATATTAAGCAAGGAGAATTTGGATCTGTCTCTCTTCGTTGTTCAAACATTTCCTGCACCTACTTACAAAATTACACATTATACTCTGAAATCCCCTCAGAATTTGCATGACGAGAGTTTATATAAATTGGATTAATTTATTTTTTAAACTCTTTCCTTAATGCCAGACCTCAAGAGATAAAAATCGCAGGGGAGCGAATGGGCATTAAAATAGAGAGAGCTATAAAACAAATCCGCAATAAACTTAAAGTATTTATCAAGAAATTGCAGCCATTTCTCCAAGGGAACCGCAGTGTAATAGGCAATTTCTTAAACAGGTGCCAAAAATGTTTGAACACTGAAGACAAGCAGTTGACTTTATATTTGTTGAATTGTATTGTTTCACTGCTAATAGCTTCAGTTTTTTCACTGAATTATTTTAAAGTGTTCATGTATCGTGGGTTATAAATACTTTTGATACCCGTATCGTCGATACAGTAATCAGACTCGCCAATCGGACGCACGCCGCGAAACCCTCATAGATTATTCAGCTCGCACACAACAGCGAAATAGACAAGTGTCAGAAGTATTCATTAGCTATCAAGGGTTGGACTTGTACCTTTTATTAGATAACTTCCATCTTCAAATTGAAACGTTTTCAACGTTTATTAATGCACTTACTGTCATTAGTATAGGAAAGAAAGCTGTAGTATAAAAACATGGCATAAAATAATATCCTTTCAAAACAAAACACAGATAAACATTCATTAAAGTAAAATTCCTCCAAGGTGGAAGTTGAAAGCACAGACGATAAGTGTCATGAAGGAGAGTAATGAGAGGATATGGTGGGGGAAGCACTATGTGCGAGCACTAAACACGTAGCCATGCGCCAGGTGATGCAGTGCATTTAGCGCATGCGCAAAGCAACACACTCCAACCTAATGCATAATTATATATCGCATCACGGAAAGACTAATGCAATGGCAACAAAAGGAAGAATCTTGAAAACTTTATAGAGCAAGGCAGAGCAGTCTAGAAAAGGAAAACCCGAGGCTTTAAAATGAAGGAATAATAGAATAAACTGGCGAAAGGTGCAAGTGAGCTGCTAAAGAAAGAAAATAATTTGTGCTTGTGGGAGGTGACAGAGAAAGTGGAAAAGGAAAAAGGCTTCCAAAGTTCAGTTAAAGTATTAAAAGATGATGAAAATGTTATAAAATGCGAACTATACTCACAAAATATACAACGAAATACTAAACCAAAGAAAAAAGTTTAAAAACAATTTAATATCGAACTTCTGCCATTACTACACCCATTTTCTTCTTTCCTTTTTGTTTCTTCTTATGTCTTACTGGCACCATGTCTTCGAGAGAAAAAAAGTCGAATATTTCCCGGAATGTCATGACGGCAAATGCTTCGAAATGAAATATATTTATTCCACAGTTTTAAATAGGTGGAACACCAAGTTGATACAACACTAATGTTTATCTACCAACACTCTACACATAGGTTGTTGAAAAGTCTGAATGTTGTGTTGCTTCACGCAAATATCACGAAGTGCTTTAGTGACGAACATTTCCCAAAGAACAAGGTGAGCAATACTTGGAATGAAGTCAAGAATTGTTTCGATTATGAATATCAAGTTGTTTCAATCTGCCTTTCAATTAATCTAGAACTAATACGAAATATGCATTTACGAAAAATATTTTACACATATTTTAATAGCTATGTAGACATTTTTAAGACTACAAGAAACGAAACATTAGTTGTCTAGGAACAAAATTTGGGTTTAGTGCATGTATTTGTGTTTTGCCTTGCCGCTTTACAGCCTCTTGCTCACCGTATTCTAGGGATAAGCTAATATCTTACAGCTACTTATAACTACAACACACAGTAATTACAGCAAGCCTGAGTAGATGGCAGTACCTGCTTGAATTGCCTGATAGCGCCATTTATCCGTAGCGAGTCGGCGGCGATTCCCGCAATGCCGTCTCCTGGTTCACGCAGCTGCCGCAGAGAGGCGCTGGGTTGAGATGGCGCGCTACCGTGCAGATGGTGAAGGCATTGTCCGCTACATGTCGTTGGTGCTGAAGACTCCGGCTGCGAACTCTGCCGGATGATCCGCGAACTGAAACGAAATATTGCTGTTCACGAAACTTTTTCACATCACAAATAGATTTGGCTTATGTGATTAAAGAGAATTCCCTTCTGGTTTCTGAAAAGAGTGTCTTATTATTTGAAATCGCCGGAATATAGAATATATTAAAACAAATCATTAAGGTAGCTTCTCCGGTAGCGGAATATACCCAACAATGTAGTATAACGCGTTTAATGTGAACCTTTTTATGTGCATATGAAACAAACATCAGCGCTCGATTTGAAGCTTCAAATCAATTCTATTTTCAAGATACAACTTGTACAAAGTTGTCCTCAATAAGTTTATATATTTTGTTTACAACCATAACAAGCAACACAGCATAACTGAAAAGTTTCAAGTGCTTTTCAAATTTAGTTTCTTTACCGAAGCTTCTTGTTGTATGCTATTCAGTTCTTTATACCGAATATGGAATCAAAATTTAAATCTCGTAACATATTTTAATTTTGACTTTGAAAAGTTGTGCGTTGAATTTTTGTTATGGTTTGTAAATAAAATCTACGACTCGACTTGTGGACAGTGGGTATTGTTTTATATGTTTGGAATTTTTATCCCAAATTTACACTAAACTCCAAAACCTATGCCCATGCCAAAAATCTTCTCATTCGGAAGTAAATCCTAGTTAGCCTCAATAAATGAAATGTGTCACCTATAAATATGCTCTTACCGTAAATTCGCCTTCTTCAAGCATGTATTCAGAGTTACAGCTATGTGTTACTATATTAATCATTGAGGCATTGCCAAAGCATTACCTGGTTTAAATTTTAGAGCGTGTTTCTGTTCTGTCTTTTATTTATGCGCACCTATTTCTATATCTGCAAATAACTTTTAGAATTTAAAAGGGTAATATTTTTGTTACAGTGGATCTCGAAAAGTGTATTTCAGGAAAATTTCGAGATGAAATATTCCATGGACATCACACCGTGACATTTCAAGCAGGAGGGTATCCTGCACAGGGCTAATGAAAGAGAACGATTATTATGACAGAGTTGCAGAATGATGTCTTAGAATAGTTGAAATGATTTATATATTACAATATTTATCTAAGAAAAACCGACATCGTGTGTAGTCAAAGAATAAAGGAGAGAACACCTCTTTATAGTTCTGAATATAGCTGGCAGAGAGCAGCAGGTTATTTATTACTTTTTAGAAACATCTATTTATGGAGTGTAGAATCATAGCAAAATATTTATTTGTCCTAAGTGCGGCTTGTGACTGTTTCTGACGCAATGCCTCTATTATTTAGCATGTCCTGCTAACAAACTTGATCACAACATAAATACAAGCGAAATAAAGCGGAACTTTTTTACTTGAAAAGTATGATCCAATCAAATATTCTTATTTGAATGTTATACAACTGTGCAACATTCAAATACCTCCAATACCTCCAAACTACTCATCCAATAATTCGCAAAGCTTTTAAACTCAAATGTCTGAAGCAATAAATCTTGATAAATAAAATAAAGTACTGTAATTTCTTAAGAAATGCATATATTAGAAACTTACTTTAACAGTACTATATTTGGCTCTATAAGGAGTCCGTATAATCGAGGCGTATTCAAGTTTGGATCTCACGAATTAATTGTATAACATAAATAGAACTCTTGAATCCTTAAAATAACATGAATTACGAATAATAAATTCTAGACCTTTATGTGCTGCGCTAAAAATATTATTGATGTTTAGCAAATTATAAGTGTTTATTAAAATTACTTCTAGTTCATTTTTGTTTCAACAGGTTGTACCTTCATTTAAATCATTTTATAATCAAAAGTAGCGTTGTTTCGGAATCTACAGAAGGACATTACATGACATTTCGATATATGATACCAAAGATTATTCTCTTACTATATTTATTTATAACAATCAAGTCATTCAGGAGTTTAATACTGTGGCGACGGCAGCGGCAACATAGTAAAGGCTCGGGGCCGGGCTGCTCACACTACACGCGATACATGCAGCGAAGACACTCTTGGTCAGGCTGCCTTGCGCGACTGTTTGCGAACACGTGACAACAATCAGAGTGGTAACGCAAAGGGTTTTGGAGATTATTCGCTAAGTGTTCGGCGGTTGGCATATTTGTACAGATTAAAAAAAAAAAAAAAGAGAGAGAGAGAGAGAGAGAGAGAAAGGTACGTGTTACGTCATACTCGCTATATAAGGAGGCGAGGTGACGAGAGCAGTCAGTTAATAGTCAGTTCCAACTTATTGGAACTAACTAAAAACCAACTGTGACAACTTTCCCCCATCATGGTGCGGTCTGGTTATATTTGGTGATATTCCAGCTGTTAGGTTGCATTAGTGCAGCCAACTGTTCGTACAATATAACCATGGTAAAGCTACGGCCATAGTTCCTGTTATTGCATCCATCATGTTGCCACAGAAGCCCTTGTTTTTGAACTCGTTGCAGAGAAGCCAACCGATAGATTTTAAAACAAGATGCGTATTAATTAATCTGCAAGCTCCAATGTATTGCTCGTGTGTGCGTGATTTTTACTTGAATTGTTTTAAAGCATTACACACTGTTATAGTTAGTGTTATTTTTGTGCTTACAGCGCAGTATTGCATTAAATATGTATTAAGATATTTAGCGTTCGGAAGTGATTTGAGGTTAGAAATCATGTTTTTATTCTGTATGGTGGCAGTACTGCTTTTTGGTGTAATACCGACTGCAGTTTAGTGTAATGTCGGCCATATTTAATTCTTGGCATCTGCCGATAAGTGTTTCCCCTATGGTACAATAGTGATTAGTTGCAGCCATGAATCGTCGGAGGACTGTGTGTGCATGTTTGCGTGTGTGTAAGTCGACGGAAGAGATATATCACGTCGAAGTAAAGCAAGTGAAGTAGTGAAATGAATGTTGAGTGTTCGTACCGTCAGAATCAGTGTTTGAGAGACAAAGTGAAGAAAGACGGAATGAAATGAGTCAAGGTTATTAGAAGAAAGCAGCTGTGAGAGTAATATCATAAAGGACTGTAGACTGTATTAACGTCAGTAAAAAGAACTGTGTTATTGTGCGTTCAGTCAAAAGAAAATAAAGGGAGAAAAAAGTAATTGAACTGGAATTTTGTGTTGTCACACTGGTGTCAGAAGTGGGATTCGTAGAAGTGTAAAATGCTTTCGATGTAATCGCCAACTTATTTTACAGAAATATACATTTTAAAACATCTGCAAATAGTAAAATATTAGAGAAGTTAACCAGAGATTTTATATCATTAATTAATAAAATAAACAATAATTGACCCAGATATTCTTTTATTGGCTTACATTTTTAAAAGATCACCTTTTTAAGCTTGAGTGGCGATTTATTTTTTTCGTAATCATACAAAAATGATGGAATTTTGATGTCGTCCCATTCGCTTTTTAAAACTCGGACTATTACTTAAGCATTTTGTCCTCGAATAAACGAAATCTACAATGAAAATTTATTTTGATTAACAAGAAGCAGAGTGAAGAATAAGTTTATGAATATCTTAGATTGTGAGTGGAGAAAATTATTGAACGTAACAGATTTTTCCCCAGACATCAGCGTCATATCCACCATTGTATAGCAATGAGCTTAATTCAGTTCATGAATTTAGATTCACTTGTATAACAAATTTCTGTTAATTCATATTAAGTAATGTTGGAGATTAAACATAAGGATTATAAGCCCAAATAAAGACAGTTGAGTGTTTTTACATCGGGATCTTGACAACTTCGAATTCGTGAATACTCGATAGTATTCCCCTGACGTGAGTCGTTATTTTCTCGAAAGACAGGCTTCAGAAGCGATTCCCCATATGCTGCAGGAAACAAGATACAATATTCAGAGGGTTAGGAGAATCAATTTCAAACGAGCATATGAATGTGTCAATAATTCAAACACATGACATGTGCAGGGTGTGTGGAGCTGTGACGAAAAATCAAGATGAAAAAATAGAAACGGTGGATTTTTCGTCAGGAATCTTATACGAGTATATTCCCGACAGCTCCACGATATAGCATTAATAAAACGCCGATCAAATATATACTGAAGAGATATTGTTTACTGATCGTTAATGTAGCAATAATGGATGGTTAGTAATAGTGTCCAGACATGCGCAGCACTTTTTCCACTTACATCTAAGTCATCGTCGTCTCTAATGTACCCCATATATATAGTTTATGACCTTCGACTTAACCTCACTCCACTAAGCGAGACTGATAAGAATGATATTGGAATGAGAGGACCTACAGCTTTTATCACGGACTCCGCACCACGTTAGACATTGGATAATTCATATGTGTGTGTGTGTGTGTGTGTGTGCGCGCGCGCGCGTATGTGTATTTCTGCAGTGTATACAGCTTTAAAATGCTCATATTTTTAATTTTTGACTCGAGATAAATAAAATGGATAATAAATGTGCTAAATATCGAAATTGTGAGCTTTTGGAGAAACGTGACGGATATTTTTATTGTAAGAGTCATGTAAGATATAAAATATCTCCTACTTATATTTACTATTCAGCTTTTGTAGAACATCCAGTAAAAATTACGAGGTCATCTTATTGAATATTTAGATCAAACTGCCTCGGAAATACAACTGATGAAAATGTAATTTACTATAGTCTATATTGCAGTTAATTAGAATAGGGTCCTTTTAAATTGGCATCGTTTCTAAACGTTCCAGTAGTTTCATTTTCAACTTTTTGACCTACAAAAGACCAATGGCACATTGATGTCACAGATCGAACTGGGCTTATTTAAAGTAGATCGGTCCAACAATTTGTAATTCGGTCGATTTACCTTCCATAAGCCTCAGTTTGGTAAGTTTATTTACAATTAAAATAATTCACTAGGAATACCTAATTCCTTGCACACATTTTGGTTAGAAAGATATTAAATTCAGAAGCTACAATAAGTGTGCAGTTTTTACAGGCAACCACGACTGGGGTTGAATATGAAACGTAACTACGGCCATTTTCTCTTCGCTACATGCAAACTTGGTTGTAAGCTTTCGCCAGCGTGGCCTTGCGCGTAGGTACTGTAGTTTTGGCGCGGGGCAAGGGGCCATAACAACTTAAAATTTCATTTCTTTTTTGACTTTTATGTTATGATTATTTATTTTTCCCCGAGAGTAGGGACTAGATGGAAAAGAAAGTCGAGAAGTAGGTATTTTTATTTCGTTGTATGTTTACTATAAAACATTGAAAGTCCATCTGCGATGTCAACCTGACAATGGCCACTTGTATAGCGCAGTTGCAATGATCCAGGAGTCCAGGAGTCCAGGAGTGAGTACTAGTCGCCTGGGTTGACCCAGGCGGATGGTAAGGTGGCCACGGTACCTATCCGTTTAATTACGGATTTACCCGTGTGGTGGTATAGGTCGTCATATGTTACAGGCTTTTTGTCTTTGTAATGTCTGATGGTGCAGGGTGGGTTCCTATATTGTCACTGGCCCGGGATCTGTCAGATCTTGGATGTCTAGCCATCCAAGCGACCATTACCCTACTGATTACTTCGTCAGTCATGGCCGTCGAGCAATGCAGTGCCAGTGACAGGAAACCGAGGGGAATAGGTGATAGGTGTGGAGGATGATGAAGGCAAAGCGGTACCTACCAGCCAAGGGCGTCCTTGGGTAGACGGTAGCTCTGTCTCCGCCTAGGGAGTCGATGGTCATATTGCCCCAGGGTGTTCACCAGCTGGTTTGGGTGAGGTGTGATTTTGGCATACATTGTGCGAGTCCTGTCCCGCACGACGTCCACAATGTATGGGATGCCGGAATGAGTGTGAAGGATGTGTGATGGAAACCTACGGTCGGTACCGTAGATCATCCTAAGCGCCCTGTTCTGCACGGTCTGCAGCCTGCGGATGGTGGAACGAGCCACCGTACCCCAGACCTCGCATCCGTACAGGATCAGGGGCGGGACAATCGCACGGTACAAGCGTAGTTTCAGGTATGTAGGCATGGTTGAGTGGAGTATGGGATATAGCTGTCTCAGGGCGCCATGTCCCTGACCGACCTTTGCCCTGACATGTGGAGTGAAGGTTAGACCACGGTCAAGTAGTACCTCCAGGTATTTGGCAGAGTTAACCCAAGGGATTCTTCTCCGCCGCATTGCCAGGGATACACCCGGCCGCCAGTTTCGAACTTTGCCCAGTAGTAGAGCCTGGCTCTTCTGCGGGCTAATGGCCATTCTCCACTGTTCACTCCACCTGCCGATAGCGTTGTTGCAATGATAGTTCTGCTGGTGTAATTTAACAGACTTACTTTCATATGAGTGACAGCAATGCGGGGAACGAGGATTTTTAACGTTGTTGACGGGCAGAAAGAGCCACTGAGAGATAAGAACTTTGTTGGAGGTTGAATCTCAAATATCCTTACCTGTAGGGTGAGGTGGTAAGCAGTACAGGAGGAGGGGGGTGCTGAATGTTGTTGACGGGGCAGGATCCGCTGTTGGGGGCTGAACCGCCGCCCCCACAGCAGTGCTGGTAGTAGTGCGGGTGCAGTCCTACAGATCTCACGCTCTCCCTTGACACTGAGCGTGCCATGGGCCCCGAGGAATCCCTCCTGGTGTCGCCACATCTACAGCGGGAGTGGGCATGAGGCAGCAGGTGGTACCCTCCAGAGGCCGCCGAGGAGGAACCCGTCCTGAGTCGACATGAGGATGGGCTGGCGGATGTGGTTGTGAGGACTGGACTCACAGCCGAGGTGGAGCAGTTCTGATGATCCGCCAGGCGACAGTGCAGCTCTATGTCTGGCACGGAGCGAGCCACGGAGTCGGGTTGTTGGCTGCCGTCTTGGCTCGAGAAGAGCAGGTTGGTGGTGCACTCCTGCCGCATGAGCACGGGCTTGCTGCTGCCGCCGCTGCTGGTGCTGGGAGCGATGGTGACGGTAGGCTCCTCTTGCACCAGCAGACTTGCAGTCTCGTCCCCACTTCCATAGCCCGAGTTGGCTACCGCGGCGGCCACAGTGGCCGGGGTTGTGGTCCCGCCACTCATCGCCACCCGGCCTCAGCTGCAGTCAGGGCGGCGGCATCGTAGTAAGCGCTGCAACAAATATAGTCTTCCGTTAGTACGGGCATGGGAAAAATAGGTTAATGTCTAGAGACTATACTAATAATAGCATAAGTTTTTGTTCAACGAAAAGTAAAGCTCTGCTACCGACCAGGAGTAATCGCAAAAGTTATATTGGTACCCTTGGCATGTCAGTTCTACAGTGTCATAGTACAGCCAGGATGCTGTCCTTTTCTATGTGATTTTTATTTTTTATGTATTTATTTGTAGTTTTGTGTCAATTTATTTATTTATGTTTTGCCTGGTTTGTAAAGTGAGAAACTGCTGGCCGACCTTTAATAAACTAAAAAAATAATAAAATAAAATACAAAAAGCGTTTTATTAATATGAACATATACTTTACACAATAATGATAAAAACTGATTAGACCGATTGCATAAAAGATTATCTTTGTCTACATGAAGGTCCCTGGCATACAAGAAATAGTGAAACAGTTGTGTTATTGGAGGTTTAGAAGGCCATGACTCACCATTTCCCATGCTAGGTGTGCAGCATGCCAATACCGTAGGGTTAAAGCTAAATTAGAACGCATTCAATTAGACGAATGTGTATCTTTCTCAACACCTCACCATAAAAAATGTAGATCTCGTTAATATTCTAATATTGCCCTTGCATTTATAAGAAAATCAGCAGTAAGACAATTTCTGCCAATGTTTATGATGATGAAGATAAAGGACTAAGTTTATAAGAATGGTTAGTACAAGAGTAGAGAAAGTCATGTGAGTGCAACACATAATATTTTTCTATTATTAATTTCTTAAGCCTTTATTCTAATTTATCTATAAAGAATAATATGGAGTAAAACAAGATTGCAAATGTTTATTTTGACTAACATTTAGTGGATAAAATAATAATCGTTGGGATACAGAAATATTTTGCACAACAATCAGTAGAGAAAATCATGTGAATGCGACACATGAAATACTTAAATGTTCCAGTCCAACTTACGAACGAAAGTTGACATTATGGTAAAGAACCGATGTTGTTAAGTATACAAGATTTTAAGAGCGTATTTTATGGGCGAAGACAGCCTTTTTTGGTTATGTTGATGCTCCATTAGAGATAAACCTTGTTGTGCAAAGCGTGACGCTGCAGAAAAGAAAGAGGAAAACGAAACTAAACAAGTAACAGCGGAAGGAAGGCGTGCGAAGCTTTTAGATCCTGCTCTTTTTCAGAACTACTTGGAAAAAGTTTACCCCTTCCTTTACTTTTAAATGTAATTTCCTATTATTCCGTTTCTCTTTTCAAACTTTCTGAAACGATCTTAACTTGCCAGAAGTATTAGGGATAAAATAGCAACGGCTGGTGTAACTTTCTTGCTTCCACAATGCAAGACTTAACTATGACATTGCACGCTATTGTCAGTCTTTTAATTTTAATTAAAAAGAAAACGCTTAGTTCTGAGAGAAAGTAATGGGTGCATTTCTGCATGCAATTTCGTGTCGTACGACAAGAGCGACGTGATGTGAAACTACACTGAGTTAAATAGAAGGATTTATACCACGCCAGCGATCTGAAAATACGGCGCATGGTCTTTCAGTTAACACGAGGCACGCAACCGTTACACGCCGCCATGCTAGGCGTTAGAGTTATGAGCATTCGCCTAGCGACCCAGGGAAACCTTGAAAATACCCATGAATCAGGAAGGTTGGCCACCGGAATCGCACCCACGACCTCCCAAATGCGAGCTTCACAAGTCACCGAGGAACCATCTCGTGCGGTACACTTTAGTAAATCGACTGGTTTCATGTAGTGTTTTTACATGATTAATTTCTCACAATTCAAATGCTCATACATTAACTCGCCTCAATGCGTTGTTAACCTATTCCTTGTGTTGGCAGCCTTGTGCTTTCTTTGATATGTATCGTTATTCTTTTATCTATGACCTGACAATCGATAAAACGGCCGCAGGCACGAATATGGATGAAAATGAATTTCAAGAAGCGGACGAAATTCTGGAGGCTGTCGAAAGGGTGACATTGAAATTGCTGTAGAGAAATTCAGAAAACTGTGACGTTGCCCGCAATCGCTTCATTGAACTAAGCACTGATAGTAAATCAACATTGTAGCTACTGTCGTCTGTTCGCTCCAGGCGCCGTTTATCTTTCTGGCATATAGGTAGTAGGCCTGGAATCAATTTATTGTTTTACAAATTTCAGGACTATGTCACACATGTTATGTGCTTTTCTGTTGTTCGTAGGATTGCTAAGTTTGGTCTATGGCCTCATTTTGCAGCATTTCCAAAATAAAACTATGTATATGGATTTTGTATAGGTAACCATGAAACCGTGAGGGATGCGTAAAATATTACTGCAACATAATGCAAATCTCGAACGTATAGTTTCTCAAAGTAACATTTCGCTTGAAATGACGTGTGTGTGTGGGGGAGGGGGGGGGGGAGGGAGGGTTATGGTTTTGCTGTTCGACCAAGCAACGGCGTGTGTCAGAAACCCTGGGACTTAGGTGAACATGGCAAACTTTTCGGTTTTTTGCATTACATCATATAAATATTCTACAGCAAACTGTAAATCTCTTGGGCAAACAAATTTCTAGATCCACCATTTTTAAAATCCCAGATATTAGGTACAAACTATTAAAGAAAGGGGTTAGTAATCAAATGGTAACTATTTTGAAATGTTTATATAAAGAAAAAATCCAAATTTTAGTGTTTAAGCGAGGAATAAAACTGAGTAAATATGAGAAATGGAGAAAAAGGAAGTAAAGAATATAAAATGGTACGTGATTACACTTATTTAGGAATAAAAATAGATGTAGGAGGTAAATGGGAGAAACAAAACAAAATAGGATTAGCAAAAGGAAAAGCAGCAATCATGGAAGTGAGGGGTAGTTTATATAAGACACCAGAGATGGACGTGAAATGGTTGGAAAGAGTATATAACTCAGTGGTTGAGGCACGGTATTGAAATATGGGTGGGAAGTTGTCGATTTTGTCCACATGGTGTTTTGTAAAGAAGATTCAGGGTTACCAAGCGCAACAGCAAATAAAGTAGCCCAAATTGAAATGGGGCGAGTGACAAGAAAAGGATTACTTATAAAGAGGGCTTTAAAATATTGGTATAGGATCCAAAATTTAGAAGATTGTAATTTGATAAATTTGAAATGCCAAGAAACAAGTTTACAAAATACAAGTAATTTAAGAAATAATTTAGAAAATAATGGTTCAGACGATATTTGAAGGAAAAGAGAAACAAATTTTGTATATTTGGTTATGAAATGTATTCCTCATACCTCAGTTTTCCTCTGATTTGCATGTACGAATAGCCTCAAACGTCCTCTCTAAGGATTCAAATACGCATTTATGGTTGTTTTACTCATAAAAATAAGAGATTTTAACACAACTCCACAAATGAAAAATTTATTTCTCTGCAAGTAATAACATGAACTTCGATCAAATACTTCCATTTACTTTTACTTTAATCAAGCATTAGAAAATGTCACTATCATGCTTCATTGAAAAAAAAATGAATTTTTCCTTAATTAAAAACATTTAATGCGAAACTATTTGAGCTATAGCTGTGAATTTTTGCGCAGTTATTTCTTTATTTACACATATGTGTGCAAATTTTCAACTGATTAGGTTTAAAGTTAAAAAACTTAGAACATGGCACGATGTATGCAAATATTGTGAAGGTGAATCAGCGAAGAAATGAAATTAAATGAAATGAAATTGGAAAAGAAAATTTTGGAAGGTACCATTCTACAAGTTTGGGGCACCTCCCCGGCATTTGAGAGTTTTTAGGATTAAGGAAAAGCCCAACAAATCTCAATTAGGGAGGACGCAGATTTGAACCACAGAGTTTATGAGTCAGTGACTTAACGACTTCGACTATGCATGTTGGCGTATTGTTTTATTCATGGGCTCATCACATATGATGTGCTTTTAGAAGAGCAAGATAAAAAAATCTAAGATTATTTATCTTCCATACAAATTGCCTCCTGCCAACTGCAGACAGCTCAAGCGTTTTTTCTCTATCTGTCCTTCTTGAATATTCTATGCGGCATATTCTTTCTGTCTTCTTTAGTTGTTTGATCTTCCATTTGCCGCTTAGTAAGTCATATATCTCCCACTATTGTACAAAATGACACTCACCCAAAAATTACTTTGTAGATAAAGTGAGTTTGACTTGCAAGATTGTTATTTAAACGAATGCCCCGTATTATGTGCTGATAATATTTACAAGATGTTAATGAAATATACGGTTTCCATAGAATTATTAATAAAATATGTCTGTCATTCATGCGCATTCCTTTACCATCTATTTATTACTTTCTTTATTACTTATGCTACGTGGGGATGTTTTGTATTCCACACAAAGAGTTGATCAAGATTTCAACAGAAATACCCATTTTGCTATTCCTTGAATCCAGGAAAGGCAGTTTT
This sequence comes from Tenodera sinensis, assembly GCA_030765045.1. Lineage (NCBI taxonomy): Eukaryota > Metazoa > Arthropoda > Insecta > Mantodea > Mantidae > Tenodera > Tenodera sinensis. The sequence goes on from CM060965.1 coordinate 40,410,948, forward strand.
AACAAAAGATTGGTTAAATACTAAGCGTATATTTCAGTTCAGTATCTTTCAAGTATGAGAAAATAAGATTTTCAACAAATCTTCGTCGTCATAAACTGCCCTTTTATAGCATTTTTTAAAAATTGCGATTTTCTTAAAAATTACCACAATTTTGATTAAGCGACCATATGTTTAAATGAAATGTATATCCTGAATTTTCTGGCTATAGCCTATGTAATCTTGTTTACCCTGGATGACTTTTGAATAACTCATAAACCGTCTTCCTGTACAAAAAATATAGATCTTGCTAAACACACAATTTACGTCAAAATAAATTTTTTTGCAGAGTGAACCATTTCAGAGTTATTCCTTGTTATTTGATCGAGTTTTGGAAAACATACTCGTCAAATGGAACATCGTTGCTCAGTTTTTATACCTTAGCCGTGCAAAAAGAACTGAATTTGAAAGCTTTAACAGATTTGACTATCGCACAAAGCCTTCTGTATTCCCATATTCCTTTTGTACCTACAAGGAAATAAGCAATAAGATAATTTCTACAAATGTTTATCTCAACTAACACGTAAGAACATATAGAATAAGAGTTTTTAAGAACTCTCACTATCTCTTAGTCTCTCTCACTATCTCTCAGACTCTCACTATATCTCAGACACTCACTATCTCTCAGACTCTCTCACTATCTCTCAATCTATCATCATCATCTCTATCTCTCTCATCATGTCTCCCTCACTATCTCTATCTCGCTCACTATCGCTCAGTCTCTCTAACTATCGCTCAGTCTCTCTCACTATCGCTCAGTCTCTCTAACTATATCTCAGACACTCACTATCTCTCAGACTCTCAGACTCTCACTATCTCTCAGACTCTCTCACTATCTCTCAATCTATCATCATCTCTATCTCTCTCATCATGTCTCCCTCACTATCTCTATCTCTCTCACTATCGCTCAGTCTCTCTAACTATCGCTCAGTCTCTCTCACTATCGCTCAGTCTCTCTCACTATCGCTCAGTCTCTCTCACTATCGCTCAGTCTCTCTCACTATCGCTCAGTCTCTCTCACTATCGCTCAGTCTCTCTAACTATCGCTCAGTCTCTCTCACTACCGCTCAGTCTCTCTCACTATTTCTGTCCCTCTCACTGTCTCTGCCCCACTTTCCCTCTCTCTCTCTGTCTCTCTCCCCTCTGTCTCTCTCCCTTCTCTATCTCTCTCTCCTCTCTATCTCTCCCCCCTCTCTATCTCTCTCCCTCTCTATGTCTCCTTCTATGCCTGTCTCTTTGTCTCTCTCCCTCTCTCTTTGTCTGTCTCTCTCCCTCTCTCTTAGTCTGTCTCACTCCCTCACTCTCTCCCTCTCTCTCCCTGTCCCTCACTCCCTCACTCTCTCTCTCTCTGTCTCTCTCCCTCTCTCTGTCTCTGTCCGTCTCTCTCTCTAATACTCTCAAGATTACTCGAGTAAATTTACATCCTAGATATTATTTCATCTCCAGCGGTGCTGTCACATAAGCGACGGAATGTTATTTGATGCTGTGAAAACAGCGCTATTCATAAGGAACGTTTAACTCATTACATAATAACCCTTTCACATCCAGGCGATAGTAATTACACACCACGTCATTTCGCCTCTTGTTCCTTTGTAAACAAAATAAATTAGTCAACGCGTGTTAATTTACTTGAATAAAGGTCCTTTCTATTTTGTAGTCACCCGTCGGTGCAGCAGAGAATTGCATCCTCTTTATACTGACCAGCGACATTTTGTGTAGCCTTGTCTTTGTTATATATGTAGCTTTCGGTGTGTGCGGACTTTAACACGAGGCACAGTTTATTGTACAGTAAAAGAGGATTACGTGGCAGTTTACGAGGAGCTAAACAAAACAAGCTTCAAGGTAACAAACGACTGTTTGCAATAGCAGTTCAGTTCTTGAAGCCAAGTTAGCTTTGTTTTTCTTCAGAACATTTTTATTACATCTACTACGTATATTAGAGGACGTATTGTATTTCACCCAAAAATTCTATGTCGAAATTTTGCCGGAGATATGCTTTGAGGACCCCTGAATCCAAAAAGAAGCAAATGAAGTCGATCGAATAAATTAGTGTTTGTCTCGTATGCAATTATCTTGGTACCACACTCCTCATCGTCATATTATAGTTTATTTAGATTGCTTCAGCCGTTATTTACAATGGTAAATTTGTGGTTTCACTGCAACCACAAATTCACCTCCGTAGTTTTAAGTTTAGCTCCAAATCCCTCGCCATGTTCGTTTCATTATTTTCCTTCCGTATTTCAAACCGGTAATACAATCTTGCAATCCCTAGACTTCCATTTGCTTAGCTACACACGGATACAAATTACTTCTCCTATCGCGAAGCTTAGGTGGGTATGGTTTTTGTTTATTTGCTTGCTATTTCTTCCGGGTCAAGTAACACAATTATAAAGAAGTAAAGTGTGGGAGATATCGATGTCGGCGCGCGCACAATTATCCTCCCACCTACTTCTTCTTGTTCTTCCTTTTTAATATTCATAAGGACGTGCTGGGGCCTGCGTACCTGCGACCTTCCAAATTGTGGGTTTCAATCAGCCAACTTCTGGAACCCCTGCATTATTAAAAACTAGAAGTGCATCTAAGATTCCGCCTCGGTAAAATCGAAAAGTCTTGTTTCCGAATAAAGCATTAAACAGTTCCTCTTCTTTTGTGAAGAGGAGAATTTCGTCGAAGCTCTTCTATATTGAGGCGCTTTCCAAAATTAAGTTGTTAAAAGTTTCCTTTTTAAATATTAAACTCCTTAATAAAGCCTTCAATAAATAATGTACAGTAAATAGCGTTGAGGACTTTATTTTATACAGTATCAGAGATATCTATTTCTCTTGAACAAAGATTAGGGAGTTCAGACAGTTTAATTAAACAAATCTGATGCAGTGCAGTCACATGGCTTTCTCTACTCTTGTACTAACCATTCTTACAAACTACTTACCACGAGTGATTGTTTCTGAAGAAAAGGCTATGCCGTTCGTATTTTATCACTCCACCCCCTATATCATGAACAAAGTGAAATGATACTGAGAATTACTGAATTCACGGTGAAAATTGGCACTAGCTTAGGTTATTAATTGACAGGTGGCAGTTTAAAGCTGGAAAAATTTACAAAAGCAGGAAAAAGCGGGTTGCATTTAAATATTTCATCAATGAATATTGCTATTGGTAATTTACTGTTCTATTTTTTTTTATTTTTTTTTACTTTTAATGGCGGTAACGCAATTACCAGCAAGTAGACGAAGTATCGTATTCCACCCAAAAATTCGATGTCGAGATATCAGCGGAAATATATGTTTTGAGGCCCCCTGAATCCAAAAGAAGCATTTTTAGAAAAAGGTCCGTGTGTGTGTCTGTGTGTCAGCCTGTGGACAGCATAACTCAAAAACGAAAAGTCCGTTAAAAACAAAAGTTGGTATTTAAGTTTAATGTCTTTCAAGGATGTGACACGAAGATTTTTAAGAAAATAGCCCCGCACTGAACTACCCTGTACATGGAAAATTTTTCGAAAATTTTGATTTTCTTGAAAATGGCTCTAACGATTTTGATTACAATGCCATATGTTTAAGATATTTGTATGAAAAATGAAATGTGTATTTTGAATTTTCTGGCCATAACCTATGTAGTCCTGTTTACCCTGAATGACTTTTGAATAACTCGTAAACCGTAAGAGATAGACAAAATCGTACCGTACAAAAATATAGATCACGCTAAAACACAATTTATGTCCGAATAAATTTTTGTGTCGAGTGAACCATTTCGGAGATATTCCTTGTTATTTGTGTCAGTTTCGGAAATCAAAACTTTCGTGAAATGCGACATCGTTGCTCATTCTTTATATGTTAGGAGTGCAAAAAGAACGAGATCTCAAAGCTTTAAAAGATTTGAATATGACTTAAAGCCTACTCTATTCTAAAATTCCCCTTGCACCTACAAGGAAAAAAGCAATAAGATAATTTCTGTAAATATTTATCTGCAAGAAGATATAGGAACAAGAGTTTTTAAGAATAGTTAGTGCAAGAGTAGAGAAAGTCGCGTGAGTGATTTTCTATAACAAGCTTTGATCGCACGTTTATATGGGATAAGCAAAAACTGTTTAATGTAAATATTGTAAGAAATGCAGTAAGTTAACACTTTTTATCTTGGCAGCGAAAAACGAATTTCGACATCATTCTTTCATGTATGTTGTATAATAATGTGGCTATCGAAAGTTAGAGGCCTTATATTTTAACAAAATTGCTTTCAGACTTGGCTGACTCATAAGCTATAGAAAGTTATGTTTGTGCTGAAGTCTTCAGTGCAGAAGCTGGCAAATCTTATGCGATGCACAGCAGAGGAATATAATTTATTCCTTGGTTAGATTCGTAAAAACAGACGACGTTAGAATGTTTTTCCCGTTTGCTAGTAGTGTATGCTGATTACTCAGACGGTGTTGAGGGTCGATCCTATCCGTACAAGAAGAGATATTTCCTCAGGGAGGTTGCTCCCTCCGTCACATTTGCTATTCAACTCCTTAGTGGAAAACCTTGTTGCTCAATCAACCAAAAGTCGGTACACGAGATGGCACTAGTGTTGCTGTAGTGCTCATGTCACCACCCGCTGGCCATCGTGACTCAATCGATTCATTCGTCCATGACCTATCCTTTTATAACGCACAATGAAAAACTGATGGCAAAAAATCAAATTGACATATTTATTGATCTTCTAGCACAAACTGTACCTTGGTTTGCCTTATCGTTTATGTGCTGAGGTATTTTGCTATATTCTCCGTGCTTTTATTATATTACGTATATAACACTTGTATTTTAATATCAGTAACAAGATTATTTTAGCAGAGTAATTTTAAAACCCCACAATGCTAGTACAACTTGTAGCTCTGATATGTTATATTGTCAATTTCTCTTCTTCCGCATCTCCATTCCCATCTCCCCCCTTCTCACCCATTCACTCTCTCCATCATCCCCCTCTCTCCCATGTCTATACAACTTATATGTCATAAAATGTGATGTTTTGCCACTCCGCTTTCATATAGCCCATGTACATTTCTGCAGTCCCTAATACAGCCACTAGGCGAGTATGATAGCGCCGCCTGACGCTAGATGGGTGAAATGGCGTATACTTCTGCTAATGGACTTTCTCTTTCAAGGTACGAGGTTATTTTGCGCGCAATTGAGCATTCTTTCTTACCAACGGCTTTGCTTTTCCTCTAAAAGAAGACATATTAAGGATTTTTACGCCCTCCGCCGGTTTTGCACCCATGACCTCGGGAACAAGTGGCTAGCATTATAATCACTAGACCACGGAACATGACTGACCTCTCGATGCCGGCAATGAAAATTGCTTCTCGGGTTATCAGTAGCGTCAAAATTATAAAATTCGAGCTTTCGACCATTTGATTCTCCATGGTCTTCATCAGGAACAAATGCCAGGGTAAAAATCATGCTGGTATACATACACAAACAAGGTGGGCACAGCCGTTCTGATCTGCTTGAATTGTCTATGATGGTATGTTTGATGGCTGGCGCCCAAGCCATGCTTAGTTTGCATCCAGTCTCTGTTAAAATTCGATGAATGTAATTTGAATTCTATGGATTCCTTGCTAAGTCGATCAAAGTATTTGTTGGAGTGGTCAAGAATTTTAGTGTCACCAAACTTTATTCTGTGTACATCATCAATACTGTGTTGTGCCAGAGCTAATTTTTCCGGTTACAGGAGTCTGATGCTTCGTTTATGCTCTTCGCGTCTGTCCTCAGTGGTCCATCCGGTTTGGCCGACGTATACCTTTCCACATTCACTTCGTATACTGTAGACTCCCGGAACGTTGAGTCCCGCGAGGTCTTTAAGTAGTCTTAAATATTGCCGAATTTTCTTGGGGGCTGTAAAGAATGTTTCAATATTGTGCCTGGAGAGGATGCGTGAAATCTTATTCGTTGTGGCGCCATAAAAGGGTATGAAGGCCTTAATATTGTCACTGTTTGTGTTGTTAAGAGGTGAATCTATTGTGAAAAACTCTTCTATAGGCCTTCTTGACATCGTGCTCTGCGTAGCCATTCTGTTTTAGTGTTTTGCAAAAATTCTATTTCTTTTATTTAAATGTTCTTCATCCGTTATTTCAAAAGCCTGGTGAAATAAGGTGGAGATCACTGTTTTATTTTGTATGGGGTGATGGAAGCTCGTCGCATCCCGGTACTGGTTGGTATGAATGGGTTTCCTGTACGTCCTGTGACCTAAGCTACCGTCTTATATATATTATACAATGAAGGGCTGTTTGGGATAAGGATTTCAATGCAAGTTTTGACCTGCATCCTTAATGGTACGATGAGCGAAAATGCCCAGAAACCAATATATAATGTTTTTGTATTCTCCCATATTTGCACTTATATAATATGCGTTACGTACATGCAATGTAGGTATTTCCCGATTAAATATGTATTTAAATATGACCATATGTATTCCAATTCAAATACCCAAAGGCAATACACAGATTCTGCATGCGGTAAATTTTGTTTTATGGAGAGCAAAGCTCCTTTGAGACTAAACCAACTTCAGGATGTGCGTGTAACTGAATGTATTAATATTTCATAAGTTACTAAAAATGTGTCAGTTTGATTTAAATTCCATTTCGTGAATGTTTGTTTTTTAAAAACGTATAGGTACATCCACAGGACAAAAACCACTACAGTTACAGTGCTGGAACCAAATACGTTGTTTCTGTTCGTGATAGATAGGTGGACTACTGTAGATTAATACTTGTATCTTTGACGTTTAGGAAAATATAGCTCACATTTCCCTACAACATGTGTTGGTTTTCTTATGCAGGGCTAAAAAATGATGTTGAAAGTATTAGATATAGTGTAAAAATCACAGTTTAGTTTATTTGCTGGTATATTCTCTACAACACTGTAAAAATCAGCAATATATTACTATATGAGAAACTGATATAACTTTTATACTCTAAATATTTCTTAAAATGGTCCATTTTGTTAATAATTTTGACATGTTCACACACATCTACTCCTAAAAATGTCAGATTTCTCATAAAACTTTGTGTTTACTTGGGCTTGTATTTTAATTATATTCTCTATATTCTGCCTTCTCTCTCTCCCTCCCTCTCTCTCTCTGTCTGTCTGTCTCTCTCTCTACACAGAAGCTTTTATTTTTTTAAATTTTATCTGAGGTTGCGTGTACCACAAACGTGTCTTTATAGTGGAATTCTGTTACTGAATATTTAGTTCATACACTGGTACTTACTTTATACCTTAGGTAAGCAGTAGAAAGAGTAAATATTCCTTCATTACCACTTTCACAGAGAGATGTATAATTTTCATAAAGTTGAGAATGCACTCTTTAATATTACAATGCCGTTTCCTTGATCCGTCTCTGGATGCGCGCCAAGTGGCGACATCTGCGCGCTAATATTCTGGCAACATCTGCACAAGTTCGTTAATAAAAATATGCAGTTTGGCAATTCAAGAAGCATTATAATATCATTTGCGTAGCGCACCTGCTTGCATCTGAGCAGGCATTAGTGGGCGGATAATGGGCTCTAATTAAGAAAACTTTAAGTTTTGGGGACATTTCACAGTCACTTCGCAGAATTTCATTAGCTCACTGCAAGAAATGGCTATGATAATGTATAAGGAGTACACCTAAGTGTAAAATTGGGTGCAAACCTTCAAAAATTTTATTTTTATTTTCTTACCACATACGTAAGTAAAGAAAGTATTGGAGATACCTATAGATGATTTGCATAAGTAATGCCGGATTTTGAGAAACATTTTATTTAGCATGCTTCGTTACAGGAGATCATTCTAATCTTCAAAGTTCAGAATATTAGATTCTTTTGCTACCACACCACAGTACCAGCTTCTGGTTTTTGATACGAAGATTTCTTTGATACCCATTACAACTGCTTCAATGTTTTCAAAATTTCTATGTGTCTAAACAATGGTTATCTTGCTAACTCTTATTTCCCTATCTTCTTCATGCCAATAGTGATAAGCATTTGTAGAAACTATGTTACCTATTGCTTATTTCCTTGTAGGTGCAAGGGGGATATGGGAATACAGTAGGCTTTGAGCGTTAGTCATATCCTTTAAAGCTGGTAACTATATCAAGGCTTTCAAATTCCCTTCTCTTTGCATGGCCAAGGGATAGAAAAGTGAATAACGACCTTCCTTTTGAGAAAAGTATAAGTATTGTAAAACTTAACACGGATAAACAGGAATATCTGCGAAATGGTTTACTCCACAAAAAATGTATTTAGACATAAATAATGTGTGTTTTAACGAGATCTATATTTTTGTACAATGAGATTAGATAAATCTCTTACGATTATGCAAAGGTCATTGAGACTAAACAGGACTACGCGGGCTATAGTCAGAAAATTCAAAATATATATTTCATTTGGTATAAAAATGTCTTAAACATATGGCATTTGAATCAAAATCGTTAGAGCCATTTTCTAGAAAATCAATTTTTCATGTAAAGGGTAGTTTAAGGTGGAGGAATTTTCTTCAAAATCTTTGTGTCGTATCCTTGAAAGATATTAAACTTAAATACTAGCTTTGGTTTTTAGCCAACTTCGTTTTTGAGTTGTGCTGTTTACAGACAGACGAACAGGCACACGTACGTACACATACACACACAACACCCGCGCACGCACTCGGGTATTCTTCTAAACATGCTTTTTTGGATTCAGGGGCCTCAAAACATATATTTCCGGTGAAATCTCGACATCAAATTTTTGGGTGAAATACAATCCTTTCCCTACCTGCTATACGTAGTACAGAAAGTAAAAATGTAGCTTCATAAATGCACAATTTAGTAAGTTCAACTTGAACACCTTTAATTCATCGACACTAAATGCTATAATGGCCAAAAAATTGTGTGTATATTGTTGAAATTACTGAACTACTACTAAACTCTGTTCTTTGTGATGTAATAAAACAGCTTCTAATTATAACTCCTAAATGAATAAAATGACAAAAAAATAAGGGATTTCCGCATACTGTTACGTCATGCTAAAAGAACGGCTTTCGTTTCCCAGGTTCTTATTATTTCACGAAATTATCATACATTATCCCAGAGAAAACAAACATATATACCTATAACATCTATATATTCGTGGTATGAATAGCTACCGGAAAATCCCTCCTTCACTTCATTGCCATCACTCAAAAATAAAAAAGAACGCTGTGACTTATTGGGGAATGTTGTACGCAGTAGACATTGGCATCTGCTATGCCAAACATTAATTTCCCAACCTAATGTTGATGTCATAAGGTTTGCTTATTCTGATGGAAAACTTCTTTTAAATCTTTGTCTCGCATTCTCTCACAATGTACATTTTTGGTATGCATTCCAACTTTCGTACACATGCGCACTATTTTTTCACAAACATATGCTCTCTAATTTAAGAGATGTCATAATTTCTACTTCAGTTTTATCTCGATATAATATTTTTTATCGAACTCATTAGCTTCTATAAATGCTAATCAATTATCAAAAATCGAAAATGTATTATGAAAAGTGTGGATAGTGTTGGAAAATATGAACTATCAAGCCGATACGAATATAAATGAACTGTGAAGAAGAAACAAAAGTAAAACTTCAGCTATTTCATTATTCCTATAATATTTCATTAATAATTAATAATTCATTATTCCTATATAGATATGGAGTGCCGTTAATTAATTGGGTCCTATTTATTTCGAAGTCTCATTCACACTTTTAATTCTGCAATTGGTACGTCACATATGCATATTACCCGTTGCATATTTATTAATTATAACATTGGAATACAATGAAATAAAACAGAAAAGTCTAATGCATTATAGTTATACGCTTCATCTACACACTATAATTAGTTTCATGCTATCTACAAATGATTCACATAACATATCTTACTGGCTGCCTTATATATTAATCTAGATAAAAAATCGCATGATTTCATGGGAAAAATTATGTGTGAAAACTTAAAAAGCAGTACTTGAAGGTTTGGCAAATTCACAATATAAAGGCGAATAGTCTTGTGATTGTTGAAAATACAAAAACCAGCACTTAGCGTATCTTTCTACAAAATCTATATCTCTATCTTATACGGTTTCCCAGTTACAAAAGTTCATTTAAAATTCAATCATATAAGCTCATAAAATTAAAGGTATTCATTTTTTATCCATGTTAGTGACAGTGGTTGGTTTTGAATGTGATTTTTTTTTTTTTTGAGATACGGAATTTGAATTAACCAATCGAATTTATAGACTCCTATCAGGACGTGGGTGGAAATCTTAAGAATTCCCCTCTACTGACTAAGTATGAATTTATCAGAATATGTATTCGGGTGTATAAGAAGGCTTTTAATAGCAACTGGAGAAAAAGTCTCCAAGTTAATGAAGGTTTTACCTCTTCAGTAGATATAGAATTTTGGGTGGATTTCAATACTTCTTTATTGGACATTGCATTTATTGTAAATAATTAATCTTAGCCCTGATGTCCTTTTTATTCATCATAAGATCGCTTCAGATATACAGCCATTGTATACATTGTAATTACTTCATATGACACTTAAAAATGCTTTAACTGAAAAATCGCATAGGTAAGTTTGTATAAGTTTCAATAATATGTACTCATTATACCTTCACTCCACTCAGAAGTCTTTATTGAATTGCAATATATTATTTTAATTAATGTTTGTTCTATATTTGATATTCACTTTACCAATGTCCTCTTTTTTAATTATTCCACTAACTTGCGTTTTGCTTTGTATACTGATGATGATAATGATGATAATAATAAAAATAAATAATAATAAATAATAATGATAATGATAATGATAATAATGATAATGATAACAATAATTTCCCCTAGGGCGTCTTCCCCTTATTCAGAGGTTACCCTCATCACCCAGCCGCTGCGTCCTCCAGCCGCAGCCAAGGCCACGGAATAGTGCAGGTTGGGGGTGGCGGGGGTCATTATGCCGACTCCCCCGACCGTAAGGCGACTACTTTGACCTTTTAGGGACGCTACCTTTCTATCAGGATAGCTCCTCAATTGGCCCCCCCAGGGACCTAACGAAGCTGAGTGCACCCCGTACCAGGCCTCCCAGCGGGGGAAAAATCCCATGCCGGTACCGGGGATCGAACCCGGGTCCTCCGCGCCACAGGTGCGCTACCACCGCGCTACGGAGATAATAATAACAATAAATAATAACAATAAATAATAATAACAATAAATAATAATAATAATAATAATAATAATAATAATAATAATAATAATAATAATAATAATAATAATAATAATAATAACAATAATAACAATAATAACAATAATAACAATAATAATAACAATAATAATAACAACAATAATAGTAACAGTAACATTATTATTATTATTATTATTATTATTATTATTATTATTATTATTATTATTATTATTATTATTATTATTATTATTATTATTATTATTATTATTATTATTATTATTATTATTATTATTATTATTATTATTATCATAATCATCATCATTATTATTATGTTATTTATGTTTGTCATTTCTACTTTGTCATTTATGGCAGCGCCCTTTGATGAAAAGTTTAATAGGAAATAAATATAACGATGGCTCTTACACCATAACAGATATTTGTCTACATTTTTATTATATGTTATTACTTAGTGGTTATTGTTCGTGTTATATTCCTTTACAATAGTTTAAATTATTTACGATTTTCCAAATACGTAGTGTATAAAGTAATAAGCGATAATGGATAAAGAAAATGACATTAATGTAAACACACTTTAGACCTTTGTATGCTTATTACAATGAAATAAGGATGAATATTAATAAGAGTACACAAACAGACTATGAGAAGACAAGCTAATAACGACACACATAAATTCGCGGGTTTGGCAGACAGAAAGCTAATTATCCGCTTAGTGAAAGGAGCAAGAGATATCTGTAGAGTATTGGAGAAGTGGTAATTAAGGATAATCAGAAGGAAGGCAGCTTATCATTCCCAGGTGTTCATTACCTTTGCCACTAATTACCACACTGCTACATGTTGCAAGGAGCTGCTCTCCATCCTGCAGCAAATTAATTTCACGGAACTTCCACCGGGACTCTCTCCCAGTTTCTTATCAATTCACAACTTCGGACGACATTCAGACCGACCGCACCTGTAGCGTGTGTGGTTTAAAGAGGACCTGCAGGACCGTAACAAAAACGGAAATATAACTTCACAATCATCGTGAAGAGGCAGAGGACGGAACCACACATGTTATGTTTGATTAATTACTCGTATTTAAAGTAGTTTAAGGATGCCCATAGTTGATTGCTACTCAAATACTATTATAAAACCCAAAACTTAGCTTAATTCCAAAATGCTTTGAATCTTTTGCTCAATTACTTACTAAAGCTGTGGCTCTTGGAGTCCTTTGAGGTACCATCAAATGCATAATGACCTATATTCTAAAGTCTTTTACTGGTCCTTTATTTTTTGCATATTTTACTTCGCGCTTCAGCAAGTAGAAGAATTAGGTACTCCTACTTCAAAACTTCGATACCGAGATTTACTGCAAGTACATGTTCCGAGAGTAAAAAAGCAATTTTTGCAAGAAGTTTTGTACGTTTCTCAGTCAAGTCAGTCAGATCAGTGAAGTCAGTGAAGTCAGTCAAATCATTCAGGCCAATCAGGTGAGTCAGTCAGTTCAGGTCGGTTCAGTTCGGTTTAGCTCGGGTCAGCTCGGGTCAGCTCGGGTCAGCTCGGGTCAGCTCGGGTCAGCTCGGGTCAGTTCGGGTCAGTTCCGGTCAGTGCAGTCAGTTGCAGTCAGATCCGTCAGTTCCGTCAGTTCAGTCAGTTCCGTCAGTTCAGTCAGTTCCGTCAGTTCAGTCAGATCAGTCAGAAAGAATAAGATGTCCCATTTGACGAAATTAAGTATTCCAAAACTCACACAAATAACAAAGAATGTCTCCGAAATGGTTCACTGTATAAAAAATCCATTTGGACATAGACTATAGACTGTGTGGTTTAGCAAGATCTATATTTTTGTTAAGTAAGATATAGTGTATCGGCGGCGCCGTGGCCGAGCGGTTAGCGCGCTCGCCTATTAAGGTGGCCGGGGTTCGATCACAGGCACCCGCATTTGATATTCGTGCTGGACGAAGCGGCGTCTGGGTGGATTTTCTCCGGGTTCTTTGGTTTCACCCGCCAGTCATTCCACCATCATCACCTTTCTATTCATCAGTTTCACCTGCATTTCCTATCATCCTCTTCCTCACCCTCATACCTGGTGCTGAGTTGACCACCCGCTTCCAGGTCATCATCCGGTCCATAGGTTCCTCTGCTCCCCGACAGCGGTCTGAACCTAGTCACTGGCTTGTAACTCCTAGGGGGATGTAAGTCCTACATAAGGGGAGGGTAATCAGGTAAAGAAAAAGATTCTTAATAACACGTGCTATTTTCATCGAATTCGTTAAAGCCATTTTTGAGAAATAAAATGTTTTCGAAAAAGTTTCCATATAGAGAAAAGGTAGTTTTGGGAGATTTTCTTGAAAATTGTCTTGCATTATTGAAAGCTATTGAATTAAGATACCGCTTGACGATTTTTTTTTTCTAAAAATGCTTATTTTGGATTCAGGGAGTCTCAAAATATATTTCCACTGAAATATTGGTATCGAAGTTTTACGTGGAATGCAATTCCTTCTCGTAGTAGGGAAAGTAAATATGTTATTTAACTTTTTATTTTTTCAATTTAAGTTGCGGAAAATAATTTCAACCCAACAGCTTAGTATTTTTACTAGTGAAAACGGAGTTTAAATTTTTAATTTCGAAGCTATTCTGAACATTTTGAACTAATAAATTACAAACATTACCTATTTCCATTTTCTGAAAAACACTGCCATGGAACCCTTCGGCAAAGAACTGTCACGCACCCCACTCTATCAGTACAGCAATTAACAACAAAGCATATTTAGTCCATTGAAACAAACAATACACAAAGTGCATCATGGGAATGCACTGTCATGCCAAACAATGCTAATTCAAGAGAAGGCCGTAGAAGAGAAAAATTATTGCTGGGAGGCAATTACACCATTTACCAGTAAATTAATAGTTTCTTTTAAACTTGAAACATTTACAAATGGAACAGGCACAAGGGAACAGAATCCAATTTGCTGCTATTTTGACTCTGTCGGACGATGGAAATCCAATTAAAACCTTTATTTGGACAAAAATTATGGTCCTCGCTATGCAGGATAGTAAATATTTATGTTTGAACTTGATGTTTGCATTCAGTCGCGCTTTATTCCTTCAAGTGTTAAATTAGGTTTATTTGCGTAGTCATATTTACATATACGAAAGTATAAAACTTGTTAGGTAATGCTGGATTTCTGATAGTGAAGTCATTAATCCTCTTGCTCTCCAATATTTTTCACTGATGGATGGGGTGCTAGAAGTGGCCGAGCATATTTGAAGGTGGTCTCGGTCCATTTCCTCTTGCAGATCACATAGAGGGCAGAGTGGTGAAGAATATATCCCAATTCTGTTTAAATGTTTTGCCAAACAATCATCTCCTGTAATCAACCTGAAGGTTGCAACTGCCGTTTTTCGAGGATACTCAGGAATTACTGTTTGAATGTTTGGTAGTTCCCATCTTTTATTTTTTTATTTTTCATAGTAATATTTTGCAATAATCTTTGAATTCAGAGTTGACTAATCTTTTAGCTGCATAAAATGGTAGATTAACTATAGATTTCTGCGCATTGTCGGTACCCTTTTTTGCAAGAAAATCAGTTTTCTCATTACCACTCAGTCCACAGTGAGCTGGTATCCATTGGAAGACTAGGTGTTTTTGAAGTGCGGTTAGATGGGTAAGGATTTTCCAACATTCTATAATTGTTTGATTTTTTAGTGACAACTTAGAAGTAATTGCTATAATTGCTGCTCTGGAATCTGAGAGAATAACTGTTTGATGAAAATGTGATTCTATCCAAAAGATTTTGTAGGGTCATTCGAAGTGCTTCAATTTCTCCATCAAAGTTTGTAGTTCCATAATTTAAAGATGTTTAATAGGAAAAGAGGTGACACGTGACTCCAGCTCTTGCTCCATCTTGGTTTGATATCAATGATCCATCAGTATAAATATGGAGCCAATCGTGTTATGGAAATCTAGTATGGATTGTCTCTAATGCCAATAATTTTAGAACACTAGTTGGAGTATCACTTTTCTTAACTTCATCTGTCAGATGTAAATAATATGTGATGTCTAATGTTTGTGTCGGATTGACTTAATATCTAAAGTTTTCCTTTGAATTAGGAAGGTATACATTCTTCTTGATGTCTTGAATTTTGGAAAGAAAGCTCTCCTGAGTCTTTAGTATATGTGTAAAATTTCTCTTGTGCCATGTATTGAATGGGAGTCTGATCAAAATGTTTAACTAACATATTACATTTACGTACCGAACCGAAACCAGTTGGCAGGCTGAGAACAGCCCGAGGTGTGTCATACGTGTACCTGTCCTTTTAAGGGCTTAACCACTTTATGACGGGATGTGGGGTTTTGCAGGATGGCGGGTGAAGATTGAGGTAGTAGGTTGTAAGGAGGCAGCAAGATTTACGTAACCGTCTTAATACGGTGATATAACACTGTTAATGAACACCCAAATCGAACACAAGATTTTACAATTTGGGAGGTCTGGGGTTCAAATCCCATGCGCAAACACAATAAGTGGTTTCCCTCAGTTACAAAGGTAAATACCGAATTTCATATTTAATACCACGACCCAAAGTTGCACCTTAAGTCTAAAACAACAATATAAATGAAAAATAGATGGTAACAATGAATGCTGTGCCATCTATCCACAGATAATTTAAGCAGGTAGAGTGAATGGCACTCTAATGACATCTGCCGTCAAAGAGGCAGTATACTCTTGCCTTACACTACTCTCTCTAAGGGCTCGTATAACGAAACAGGGTGGTATGGTTAGGAAGTTAACACTTTTTTGTTGTTTGACGACGCTGTCAATTGCTAGGATCACATCAGCGTCGCCGGTGTGCCGGAATTTTGTCCCATAGGAGTTCTTTTAAGCACACTTAAAAAACCATCGGTCTGAGTCGGGGTATGGTTAGGGATGATGCCTGAAAGGCCAGACATATATCGAGCCTTGCTCTGGCTTGCTGCTAACTTAGAACTTCAGCGTGGCTCTCCGTTTACGTCTGTGGCGTGCTTTATTAATGACACAACTAACGATACAGCAGGTCAAATTAACCTGAAAGTCATACATAGTTCTGTGTTACCTTGCAGCAGTATATTTTTGCTCCATTTATCTACTTGATGAATTTAATTATTTTATAACTATATGTACAGCGGCTTAATGAGCAAAACATAAAACGGAAATAGCTTTTCTACATTTAAGTAATGAACTCTCAAACGTAACAGGAACATAATTATGTTTCGTAATATAAAAACTCCAGACAGATAATACATCTAGAACAGTTAAAGGTCTAACTGATTATATCCACTGCTGTGACTGCTCGGCAGGCAAGCTCATGTCTCCGCCTACTGCGCACCGCTCCAGAGTAGTGTAGTTGCCGGTGCATGTTGAAGGCAAACTGCCAAACACCAATCTAGGAGTATCTCCTAACAGTTCAGTCACGATATGACCACATAGTTAAACCGACATAAAAGAAATAGAGAAGGAAAAAAATCTGATGTGACTTTCTCTACTCTTGTACTAACTAATCTTACAAACTCTTATTCCTATATCTTCTTCACGTTAGTTGAGATATACATTTGCAGAAATTATCTTATTGCTTATTTCCTTGTAGGTGCATGGAAACACAGTAGACTTTGTGCGATAGCCAAATCGTTTAAAACTTTCAAATTCCGTTCTCTTTGCACGGTTAACATAAAAAATGAATAAAGATGCTGCACTTGACAGAAGTGTAAGTTCTCCAAAACTCACACAAAGAACAAGGAATATCTCCGAAATGGCTCACTCTACAATAAAATGTTTTGGACATAAATTGTGTGTTGCAAGATCTACAGTTTTTGTATAGTAAGATTTGGCCTATCTCTTACGATTTTACCAGTTATTCAAAAGTCATCCAGAGTAAACAGAACTACATAGGCTATAGCCAGAAAATTCAAGATAGACATTTCATTTATCATATAAATATGTTAAACATATTACATTTAATCAAAATCGTTAGAGCTGATTTCAAGAAAATCACAATTTTCGAAAAATTTTCCATGCAAAGGTAGTTTAGGGTGCTGCTATTTTCTTCAAAATTTTCGTGTCGCATCTTTGAAAGAATATGTTTATTTTCTCCAAAGTGTAAATTGTGAAAGCATTTAGATAAAAATCTGATGTGTTGCACTCACATGGCTTTCTCTACTTGAACCAATTATTCTTACAAACTCATATTTCTATATCTGCATCGTGTTAGTTGAGATAAGCACTTGCAGCAATTATCTTTTCGCTTTATCCATCACAATTCCCACATGCGGTCATCTGGGCCGCTTTGGTGAGAGGCGAATGGTCTAACCACTTGGCCACGGCTTGGGTCAAGTGAACGTGTGGGTAAACTATCGTAATAAGCTGTATGTTATAGTTCAACCACGTATTGCTTTCTGTTTCTGCCTTCCGTGACATCCTTTCAGTCTATGTTATTTGGAACTGGGCGTAGGCGATTTGGATTGTACAATTCACAGTCATAATGAAGTTATCTTTATAATGTATTCATAATCTAATTTCCAAAGTTTATAAATGCTTTTTAGTACTAAGGCAACTTAGGAGTTGAAATTAAAAGCTGCAAACTCCATTAAAAGGTTTTCCGTTAAATGTTACTAATCCACAGAAATCGTAAACTTGAGAGATTCAGTTTTCCAGTCAGGCATAGAAAATCTAGTTAACAACTAAAAGACAAATTAGCCAACTAATCAAAGTGATTAAACTATGTTGTATAATAAAGGAGAATTTTCATACTAGAAAGAACGACCAACAGCAATTTAGCGATTAGATGATTCTATTGGGAATTCCAAATTTAATTAACAAGTATATGTGTCGCTTTTGATATAAGAGCAAATATATTCTATTATATAGTGCACCGTCGTAGCGCGCACACACACACACACACACACACACACACACACACACACACACACACACACACACACACACACACACACACACACAGTAGCGAAGCAATTAATTTAAAAGCCAATTGGGAGTTGCATGATCAGAGTTTGCGCTTCATCGTGCCTATTATTTTATTAGAAATAGGTAGTTGAAAGGTTCCTATGTTGAACCTACCGTATAGACTAAAGATAATATCGCACACATTGCATACAAAAATTATTCAACATACGCACACATTAATAGAATAGAAGAACCTGTTCATAAAGTTTTCAGAGCTCACACTGAGATCTCTTTCATTTAAAGGAAAATGTGTACATACTTCAGCCAATATATACTTATGCGTTCTAACGGGTAGAAGATATTGCTTCGCCCAAGCGCTAACCAGGGATGCTACATGATGAACGTGGCAAATACGGCCAATACAATTTTGTCAATAAACAATCATTTCGCTGTAAAAAAATTACCACAAAAAGGTTTCATTTTCTTTCTATAAGCCACGGCAATTTGTAAAACGTTATGCTATTATTGACACGTATGCCATGATGATGCGCATACTGAATAGAATAACAACTGCTTAGAATGATAGGGTTTCATAAATACTTATTTTCCACCCTTCCTCTTACATTTTCATCACAACATTAATTATGTAATTTCTTCACGTTATCCTTCTTCTTCTGTCGGTTTAATGTGCTCTATATTCCGGTGAAATATCTCCCCAAGTTTGCATTTCAAGCGACATCATCAGGCATTTACATATCCCATATCTGTCATGTTAGTTGGAATATTCAATTTCAGTTAATATTCACTGATCTTAATTAGCCTGTACCCGCTTTGATTGCCACGAAGCGCCCTCCCACTCGCTACCTATATGCATCAGACACTGTCTAGATTAGCTTGCGAGAGAGTGGGTACCTTGTCGGTGCAGATTAATACATGTTTCAGGGGTTCCTTAGATCTCAGGATGAATATTGGCTGTGATGTCTCGTGTGAAAAAAATGATGCATAATATGAGTAACTTCCTGAGATAAAGCACTAATTCTGAATGCAATGTAATTTCAGCAATGACATTATACCATATCGACCATAAAAGTATCTCGAGCAAGTGCATTCCATCACAACTTTTATATAGAAATTAATGTTTCAGGTCCCCCTAGTAAATAAATTGTTTAAAGGTATACAAACATTAAATGTTTTATTTTTTACTGTATTTATACTACACGTTTTCATTTGGCAGCTTACATTTACTGACATAGGCAATATTTACCTCCCTAAGTGGTCAGTAGAATGAACCATTTCGGAGATATGTCTTGTTATTTGTGTGAGTTTTGGAGAACTTACACTTATGTCAATTGGAACATCGTTATTCATTATTTTATGTGTTAACCGTGCGAAGAGAACGGAATTTCAAAGCTTTAAAAGATTAGACTATCGCTCAAAGTCTACTATATTCTAATATTCCCCTTGCACCTACAAGGAAATAAGCAATAAGATAATTTCTGCAAATGTTTATCTCAACTAACACTAAGAAGATATAGGAATAAGAGTTTGCAATAATAGTTAGTACAAGAGTAGAGAAAGTCATGTGAGAGCAACGCATCATAATTTTTTTATTTTAGTTTAGTCTGTTCCATTTTCCAGTATCATCTGTCCACTCTTTTACGCAGAAAATGTCTTAGCTGCTAATCTAACGATATCCGCACACAACTTTGTAAAGTTCTGAGAATTCCACCCCACAATCTGTGCAAACAAGGAGCTTCTGGGAAGGTATTAGAAGTCAAGAGGACGGTATACGTCATTACAGATTAAATTACTGTTCCAGAATCTGTGAATTATGCCACAGTGGAGAGTGTGGCAGAAGTTTATCTCTCTATGTATGGAACTTCGATGACCTGCTCTGCCGGAATATATTTGCTGTTATTAAGTGAAGCAGGAAATTAATTACAAACAACGCAATTACTAATTTGAAAAGAGGTTTGCATTAAGTGAATGAGGTTCACGAGTTTAACGTCTGATTGCGCTTCAGTGCATTTAAAAGTAACCGACTTATAGCGTTCTCTATAGAGAAACTAGTTTTATTAACTAAAATATACATATGAAGAGCATTACAGTACGGTGACTAATGCATTAAGCCAACACAACGAGTTATCGCACCAGAGTCTTGGATCAGACAAAACGAAGTTGATATACAGGGTATTAGGGATTTACTGCAGAGATTTTGATAAATAGTACTTTAATATGTATCTACTTTGGCGTGTTAACTATTTTTCTCTTCGTCTAACAGTTTTCTCACAAACCTGTCACATAGTTTATTATCCGATGTCTTTTTTGCGTGGTCATAACTACGCTGAGAAACGAACAATGCCTGCAGGACAGACTATCTGTTTTGCTTCACACCTCAATCCTCAATTCACTGGCCTAGATAATGTGAGGTCATTGGCCTTGCAGAAAGCATTCGAACTCGCTATGAGTTTCCTAAAAAATAAAGTGTTCTAAATAGACTGAATTGGTACTTTAGAGGCTCTAGAAGTGATAATATCAATTCATTATCTTTATCTTTATTCACTTTTAGATGCTTAATATAGCACAATAGATACAACAGTTTTGCCGTAGTCTTAAAATCAGACTTCTGAAGCATTGTAGGATCCAGTGAAAGCGAAATAAATAAATGCTCCTGTGCTTATCCAAAGGGTAATATGCTACTGCTGCAGGGGCTTTCGATCAGATATTGAGTTATATATATTTTATGAAGATCTAGAAGAAGATATAGCTTTAGGGAAGATAGTTGCTAAGACATAATATTATATTGCAACATCCGCATGTATAGAAGGGCACGTTAAATTTCATACAAGCTGCTCGCTTTGCTTTTTCGAGTCTCATCTTCCTCGGCCATTCTTATTCCTTTGAATACAATCAATATGTCTGACTGTGTTATTTGATATGCGACTGCCTTTTACATTGGACTCCTTTTTCTTTCTTAGAAATCTGTGGCGCTCACATTGATTCGTTTCTTCTCCAAGATATATTGTGTTGTTACTTCACTTCCACTTCTACCTTCAAACAACAAAGCATGCCGTGTACTGAAACACTAGTATATCATTAAAACTGCAACTTCGTATGTAAAGACATTGATCTTACAAGCAAAAACACGCCTTATTGCAATCCAGGATAAAACAAATAGCATCTGGTGTACAACACCCATACAATATCCATTTCAAACTCAAGTATTACTATATTATTCAAATAAAGTCTCATTTGTTACATTCAACCACTATCGAGGCATGGGAAAGAGGGCTGACAAGGATGTAATTGAGTATTTACCCTCTCCACTTACTGACAAAATTTGAAGGACTTACCGGTTCTGTGAGATTAGACAGTAGTGGGAGACGTGGCCTGGTAGCTAATCGCTGTGAGGTAGTGGACGGAGTTAAAACTACGATGTTGGGAAGTAACACATTGAGTCAGTTCTCCCCATCTATGCGTTATCGTTTAGTTTTATACCGAGCTGCAGTCACACGTCAACCAGGGATTCTACATGATGAGTTGAACAAATATGTTCAATACAATTATAGTCAGTAAACAGCCGTTTCGCCAGAAAAAAATAATTTGTGCCAAATATTTGGAGCCATCTAGCTTCTTGACGAATCATATAAATGGTTTGTTATTTCACTAACGGTCGCACAAACACTGTACATACAATTCTGAGATGTATTTCTACCTTAATTCGAATGAATTTACTCACAATTTAATGTTAGCGTGACGTTGCCAAATCTCTCTTATAAATTGAACTTTGCATGACAATTTTAACATTAATTTGTGTCTAAATTCACTCAAATGAAGATACGAGTAAAAAGGAATTACAGCATTATTCACGCAATGTTTGCACTACAGTAAGTCATATAATAAACCATTTATGTGTTCGTTAAGAAGCTACAAAAATTACTTTTTTGGCGAAACGATTCTTTATTGACAATAATTGTATTGTTGCCTGAGAGGCATCCGATAATCAAAGCTACAGCGCACGTTAACCATTAGAGTAGCACGATAATATGCAAGTCGCTATTGAAGTATACTTTCTGAAAATTGAAATAAATTTTTTAAAGGACACTGTGTTTTAGTGGAAAATGCAAACCAGTTGAATTTAATGTAATGTCGGTATGTTGCCCTAGTAGCACGATTAATTAGAGCAACTGTACAGAGAGCTGAAAATTCGTATCCTGGCTATAGCATTGAACTTTTCAGTGTGGTTCTACTTTTAAAACTTTAACGTACGCATTGTGGACGTGGAGACCAATTAATTGCTGTTTACTACAATGCTGCCAAGAGTTCCAAACTGTCGATAAATTCTTGAGTCATTTAGTGAGAAAGGATTCAACTACATTTGGAAGTCAAGGGTGGCATTAACTAAGAATATTTCACAAATAAAATGAAGTGATTTACCGAGAAGTCATGAGTATTATTCTAAAGTTATAACAGATTTATCTACGCTCCTTTACGTTTTCCTTTTTATTTCCTCTTATTAATCTTTTTTAAGCTGGTGGCTACGTGATGGCTTTGATATTCCGTTCTGTTTGGATGGTGAAGAAATAAATATCACTTCCCTTTAAGAAAGGTACAACTATTGAAAAATTCATGCAGCGCATAACAATTCAACAAGGAATATTTCGGAAACACGTCACTAAAAAAAGAATTTTACATAAATTGTGTGTTTTAAAGGCATCTACACTTTTTGTTAGAAATAGTTTGTCTATGCAAAGCTCATCCAGAGTCAACAGGATTTCTGAGGACATTCTTGGAAATTCAAGACATACATTTCATTTCTCATAAGAAATTAATTAAAATCATTAGACCCATTTTTGAGAAAATCAAAATTTTTAAAAATGTTTCACGTGAGGGCAATGAGGAAATTTTCTTGAAAAGCTTTCGTGTCGCGTCCTTGGAAGATACTAACTTAAATATCAAGTTTGGCAATTAACTGACCTTTCGTTTTTGAGTTATGCTGTTCACAGACGGACACATACAAACACACGCACGCACGCGCAGACGCACACGCACACGCACCAAACACATCCAGACACACCCAGACACATACACATATTCTGCTTTTTTAAAAAAACACTTTTTGTAGATTGAGGGGTCCCAAAACATGTATTTCCGATGAATCTCGATGTCGCATTTTTGAGATGAAATACAACACTTCCCCTATCTACTATGCATAGTAGAAAGAGTAGAAAGGAGGTGATAAGAAGATTTGGATAAATGTTGAGTAGATTATGCTCTGATAGGTTAAAAAAATCTTTTTAAACGGATTGGCCATTCCTCCAATTTGGTGCATGAGTGAAATAGCCAATACAATTTATTTTTACACAAATCTAACAATTTGGAATCATTCTGTATATTAATTGATGATTTCGTAGTTCATTACTACTCAGAGTGTTCAACATATATGCATTGCGGTACTTAGGGTTACTAAACAAATGCGCACACAGATCTTTGTTGAGGTTATACTGTATGAAGTACACAAACACAGAGTGGTCACTTGTTCTGCACAGCCGGAAGGATCTGCCACAAAACCAGGACCACAGTGATGTGTGCCGATTATCCTCAGCTTGTGAACCTTTCCAGTGGCAGACCAAGACCACGTGTTTGGCTGATAGAGTGGCTCTGTAACGAGAATGAACTCTTTACCGCCCATTTTCATGGTAGCTACGTCTGATCGACCCGGAGCCAGTGGACGGGTAATTGAATGAAAGTAGGGTGGAGAGGGCAGGGCAGGGCGCCCAGACATTTCTAGAATTAGCATCTGCCTCACGCTAGGCGCAACAAGTTAGTGTACGGCTTCTTTCAGTTGAAACGAGAGCTTCTGTAGGATGACACTTCATATCACATCAATAGAATAAATGGCAATCATTTGAAATTGCCGTCTGGCAGATTTCTCATCTGGTACCAGTGTGCAGAATTGAAACACTACACTCAACTCTGTTGTCATTTTTTCAGATGTCCTCTTTCTCATAGGCAAGCTTTTTTTTAACTTTTAATTTCGTTGCTGCTCCCTTTTCTTTTCAGCACGGGCATTTTCGTAGCCTTTAAATCATTTATAAATTCTGGAATACTTATACAATCAGATTTTCTGGACTGCCTTTTGATTTCTGGTTTACTTAGAATATCCAAGGAAGTCGTTGGAAGAGGACTTAGCTATTCGAAGCTTGTCCAGGGCGTAGAAGCTGCTTGTATTCCCATTGTTTGGGATTGCCTCCTGGATATTCTCAAAGGTAGCTCAATTTCGAGACTCAATAATCTAATTTTCAGAAATCATTATATTGTAACTTTTGTGGTGGGTGTGAAGTAAAGTAGACAGATGTAGTCGAGATAAAGAAACACTTTTATTTCCGTAAACAGTAACTTTGTACACTCGTTGCAACAACAAGAAAGTCTTTTCCGATTCTCCAACAGCACGGCTCCGAACTCGTAACACAAGGAACTAACTCTTCTCCGTCGTCACAACGCTTCACATCCGTCTGTCCTCTCCGTCGGCACGACTACTCAACCTTCACACACGTCTGACTCCCCTCTTCTCACACTTTACCGCTATTTATATCTCCCAGGCACTATTCTGGAAGCTTCAGGAACGTTCACTTATTGCGGCGAGATACAAAGTAGAAGACTCCAGAAGAATCTATCCTTTTCTCTCTTTCGGCAAGCGCCCCAACAATGCGGCCATTCTCTGTCTCTTTCCTTCGGCTCCTTTGCGGTAGTGCCGACAATGCGATGGGTGACACTGCGGTTGTCGGCAATTAGATGCGGCGGGCGCGGTGACACTGCTCCCTCCTCAGAGCTGGTCGTCCCGACCAGCACTATCACTGCGGCATCTCCCTTGCGCCCCGGCGGACTATCCCATCGAACCTCTTCTCCAGGAGGCACGATCCTAGGTATCGCTGTTGGATAGTGTCCCTTGGTCTGGGTAGGACGACGTATGCCATCCTGCTTCGAAATTCTGCAACAGTACCGCCGGTCTTGACGGTCCCTCGTCCAGTTGCCCTTCTTCCTGGTGTGTTGACGGGCCATCCTGCGCACTTGGAAACGGCTCATTGGGTACCGTGTCCGCCGACCTCTCTGGCGCACCTTCGCAGCCACCTTGCTTCCGATGGGTCCGGCAACAAACCCCACCACATCCGCGCGAGTAGCGTCCACCGCTGCACTCGTGTTCACTCGTGCTCGGCACGGCCTCTCCTGTATCCTGCCGTCCACGATGATGTCCACCATTCTTCCGTTCACGGCACTATGCGTCAGGTGATTGGATGGCTCCGACGGTCCCCCCATGTCACACGCCAAGTCGGTTCTCGCATGATGCTCGTTTGCTTGTGCGCTTCCCTGCTGATCGTCCTCCACGTCGTATCCTGGTTGGTTACGTACCCGACACACTCCTCCAGAGGATCCTCGACGACGTCCCTGAACTGCCCCTTTGTCTTTCCCGAGACGTACACTTTCGTTATCGGAAACGGGCGCAACTGTCGCCTCGGCCACTAGGTGCTTCCTCCCCGGGTCCGCGCTATTCCGTCTGCCCCTGGCATCCAGTACTTTGACGCTCTCGTCAACTCTTACTACCAGGGCGCCAAGACGTTCCCCGTCGTCCTCCACGACGTCCACGTGCTGGCAGAGGTCTTCCACCTTTTCGCCGAGTTCTTCCACGTCTTCCGTCACGCCAATCAGTTCGCCGAGTTGTTCCACGCCTTCCGTCACGCCAATCAGTTCGCCGAGTTGTTCCACGTCTTCCGTCACGCCAATCAGTTCGCCGAGTTGTTCCACGTCTTCCGTCACGCCAATCAGTTCGCCGAGTTGTTTCACGTCTTCCCTCACATCATCTGAAACGGGCGCAACTGTCGCCTCGGCCACTAGGTGCTCCCTCCCCGGCTCCGCGCTATTCCGTCTGCCACTGGCATCCAGTACTTTGACGCTCTCGTCAACTCTTACTACCAGGGCGCCAAGACGTTCCCCGTCGTCCTCCACGACGTCCACGTGCTGGCAGAGGTCTACCACCTTTTCGCCGAGTTCTTCCACGTCTTCCGTCGCGCCAATCAGTTCGCCATCAGTTTTCGCCGATAGCTCCGCAGCGAGGTTGTCGTTTGCCGTCTTCATCTCTTTCAGCTCGGCAGCGAGGTTGTCGTTTATCGTTTCCATTTTGGCAGCGAGGTTGTTTCTCCTCTTCATTTCGGCAACGAGGTTGTCTTTTGCCGTCTTCATCTTGGACATTTCTGTCTTCATTTCGGCAAATAATTCTTCCATCATTGCCATCATCCTGGTTTCCGAATCTCCCTCCATCTTGGTTCTAACGTTGCAACTTCTAACGACGATGTAACGAAACTAGAAGCAATTCGACGGATCCCACTTCTGACACCAGTGTGACTTTTGTTGCGGGTGTGAAGTAAAGTAGACAGATGTAGTCGAGATAAAGAAACACTTTTATTTCCGTAAACAGTAACTTTGTACACTCGTTGCAACAACAAGAAAGTCTTTTCCGATTCTCCAACAGCACGGCTCCGAACTCGTAACACAAGGAACTAACTCTTCTCCGTCGGCACAACGCTTCACATCCGTCTGTCCTCTCCGTCGGCACGACTACTCAACCTTCACATACGTCTGACTCCCCTCTTCTCACACTTTACCGCTATTTATATCTCCCAGGCACTATTCTGGAAGCTTCAGGAACGTTCACTTATTGCGGCGAGATACAAAGTAGAAGACTCCAGAAGAATCTATCCTTTTCTCTCTTTCGGCAAGCGCCCCAACAATGCGGCCATTCTCTGTCTCTTTCCTTCGGCTCCTTTGCGGTAGTGCCGACAATGCGATGGGTGACACTGCGGTTGTCGGCAATTAGATGTGGCGGGCGCGGTGACAATATGTATATGTTTCACATTTATAATTTATTTGTACTGAAATAATTACGCGAGAAGATGCGCTGTCTTTTTGCCCCAGCCAACCCGTTTCCGTCTGCCCAGCAGTGTCGTAAAGTAGAAAATAACTCGAAAGAGAGGCTGAAGTAATTTACTCTAGTAAGCTTCGTCGCCAATAGATGGGTCTGTCACCACGTGTATATCAAGAGCATTCTTTTACACAATCCTAACGTATACACGGATTGTCAGTATACAGTCACACCAACATTGGTAAGAAAATTATACTAAATTTTCTTAGCAAATATCCGTTTGCCCCCATGTTTACGCAATCTTTACCCTAATTCATTTTTCAGCTGTCTGTTTTATTTAGCTGTTACCCAAATTAAATATATGGATTGGCTTTACTTTGATTCCTTAGGTATTTGTACAATTCATTTTTTGAAATGTTGTGTCGGAAGGTCTTGCCAACAATAGCTAGCTGACAAACTTGGTAATTACGCCTCTGAATTGTGTCGGCGTCATTTTCCATTACCACTAGAGAGCCTTTATAAAGAACGAGGCACTCAAACTGGCGTCGTTACAAGCGAGAGAGAGAGAGAGAGAGAGAGAGAGAGAGAGAGAGAGAGAGAGAGAGAGAGGAGGTGATCAAAGAGTTTGAGATATTACTGGAGACGCTCGACGTCACCATATTGCCGGAACAGCCCCTAAGAGGATTATGGTACTCTCGTCGGGATTTAGGAAGTTAACTGGCGAGCTAAGGAATAAGAAGGGGAACTGTTCAAATAGAGAAGAAACCTTCGTTTAACCAGATGAAAAGGGATTCGCTAGATGAGAATTCTTTCCATATGACAAAGAAACAAGCCAAGGAAAATGTAAAATACATCACATTTCTTTCCTCTCTTCCTGCATCTCCCCGCTGATGCTGTAGGTAGCCCGTGGATAAAAAGTAAAAAATGAGTCATGTCTGGAACGCCAAATTCGCCTAAGTTCTACACGGCACAGCGCCTTGTTTACACCATCCGCGATATATCTATGTAGTGGCAGCAACAAGTTGTCACAAGTTCCAAATCTTAATGTTACTAACCTATGTAACCAATCAAGGCGCAATTGTATATTTTAGCACGATCTACATTTTCTGCTTATTAAGCTTTGCTGATATGACTACGTAAAGCAGAGTAAGTACTCTATTTCACCCAAAAATTCTATTTCAAGATTTCAGCGGAAATATGTTTTGAGGACCCTGAATCCAAAAAAGCATCCTGTGAATATCATAACTCAAAAACGAAATGTCGTTCAAAGCTTTAAAAGATTTGACTATCGCTCAAAGCCTACTGTATTCCCATATTCCCCCTGCACCTACAAGGAAGTAAATAAGATAATTTCTACAAATGTTTATCTTAACTAACACGAAGAAGACATAGGAATAAGAGTTTGTAAGAATGGCTTGTACAAGAGTAGAGAAAGTCATGTGAATGTAACATCAGATTTTTTTCCACGGATGTACATTATTTATACATGTGTACGAGTATTATCATAGATAATCTCATCAAAGGTCACATTTATCCAATGACTCTAGCACTTGAATGGTATTTATTTCGTCAATTCTGTGAATAAAACGTAACATTACATATCTATTTTCTTATTCGAACTGTTATAAACAAGTTACTATTGTTTGGTTGTGAAATCAAGACATATTAAATGCATAAACAATCGAATGATCAACAGTACCAAGGGTGTAATGAGAAAAGTGTACGATTTTAGAATAAGTTAAACCAAAACATAATGAGAAACTTTTAGCTTCCCAATAAGTGCCTAGTAGGTAGAAAATGTAGCGCATTCAATCCCAAAATTTGATATTGATATTTCGCCGCCTTGGTGAGAGGCGAAAATTTCACTTGCAATATCGTTAAGTAATGTGTAATATGTAAGCAGGTGTATTGAACAACATGTTAAATGTGTAGGTAATTCGTAAGATTTTATGTTTGTAGTAGAACCACACATCCAGGCGAAGTCAACAGTGGTTCGTAAACATAATCGTACGCAAAGCCATTGAACACTCAGTCAAACAAAGGATGTTATACAGGTACGTACATACTTGGAGAACAGTGTGCGAGTTAAGTGAACATTGTTTCATGTAATATAGAGATACAATAAAAAGAAATGCAGCTTTTGTTTATCCTAACTGTAGCGTAACTGCCAATGAACGGAAACATTGTTAAGCAACAAAAACTGTTTGCTAAGTAGAGTGCTGCGCACGCGCACACGAGCTATTCAGACTGAACCAACACAAGTCAAAGGAGAAAATCATTACGATACAAGCAACTTTTAAAGAAGCTTGATTACCCGGAAATGTATTATTATTGAGATACACATTGAAGAAATATTGGTAAATAGCGGAAAGAATAAAGAAAAAATGATGCATGAGGCAAAGAAACCTGACAATTTTTAAAATGAAGTAACTCGGTTAAAATTGATTTAAATGAAATATACTTTATGACATTAGATACTATATATTATGCCATTTTAATTATATCAGTTAGATGCCT
Source organism: Tenodera sinensis (assembly GCA_030765045.1). Taxonomy (NCBI): domain Eukaryota; kingdom Metazoa; phylum Arthropoda; class Insecta; order Mantodea; family Mantidae; genus Tenodera; species Tenodera sinensis. The sequence continues at coordinate 40,440,541 of CM060965.1, forward strand.
TCGTCCAATTCAATACACTCGTCTTATATTTTCTGAAATTATTTACTTTGTGATTGGCGCTTTTAGATGTTTTTTAAGGTTTAATGTCCTTTAATCGGAAAGGAATGAAATGAGTAAAATGATGCTCAAACGAGTCCGGGGTCATTAGAGCTTAGAGTTACCCGACATTCACCTTTCAGAATAAGGGAAACTCCCAGAAAAAAAAAAAGCCTTATCCAAGTAACCCAACCTAACCAAATTTCGAACTCTTGAGTTCGCACGTTACCTCCATACCATATTTGTATCTGAAATACGTAACGTACTCTCGCGGTATATTGGTAGGCGAATGCTGTCGTCGGGAGAAGCAATAGGCTTACTTTCAGGAGCTGACTGCTACGGTGTTTGGGGTTTGACAGATCCCCAGAGACACCTCTCCGTGGGGATAGGTAGATCTATGTGGGAAATCCTACCGGCGTCAAGATCCTGATCTGGACTCCCTCTACATCTTTCACTTCACCCCTTCCTCCCGGAGGTTTCCAATAAGCCTTCGTGAGCGTTTAAGAACTGAAATCCTTATCCGCTTGTTGACAGAACTCATTCATTGCAACACTTTAAACATTACCACAGTCTGACATATAAAACAATACTTATTTCTCTTATTAATTGCTATTTCAAATTGATTAAACCTAAGGATCATCCTTCTCACTTAAAAGTAAAGAACACTTGTTTATAAAATATTACAGAATTACATAGTAGTTATATCAGAAGAACTACGTAATACAAAATAACCACAATCATTGGCTGGTGTCCAATGAAGAAATAAAAGATGAGTGACCATGTACGTGAAAGAAAACGTAAACCAAATTCAATTTTAAGTCTATAATTCTGCACTCAGGTCTTAAAAAGTCAATACAAATAAGAAATTAGTACCTTAAGAACACCTAACCTTTGATGAAGGCACGTTTCTTGAGCATCCCTGCGTAAGGCTGCAATTCGTCTTTAAAGATCAACTCACCTGTAAATAAAAAATAGGATAATTATAACACGTAACTTTCTAAGTTATTATTTATTTCATTCAACATCATATCTGTTATCATCACATAAAAACTCCATTCCAGTTCATAATGATTGAAGCTTAAACTATAGGACAGTTAGCACTCAAGTGCTATTATCTCAATTTTAAATACAAAGAGCAAGAAAATATATGAGAAATTGCAGAATTACATGTTGGAACAAAAATACTAATATTTTACTTAGTTTCCTTGTGGAATAATGCGGCGTTTCTTTTAAAAGGGTCATTTATGTGATAGAAGATATATAATTCATGTAATGTAAACTATTCAGTTTTATTTCTTCTTCTACTTTTTCTTCTTCCCTGATATCAGGATACTTCGATGTCTGGTATAACATTGTATGTTTTGATATCTCGATACCTGATGTTATACGTCTTGATATCTAGTACAATACTATGTTTTTGATATCTCGAAATTTGATACTATATTACTAGATATATGGTATAATACGATGCATCTTAATATCCCGATACATATTCTTAAACATCTTGATATCTCGATCTTTATTATTACGTTATGATATCTGGCATATGATAATCGCGCTACTCGGCTACCTACCTCGAGTACTTCTTTTTTATTTGGGGCATGTATATATAGAGGAATTAATTGTCGAGTACTTAAATGACAACACAGTGTCAGGTTTTACTGCAGAACGACGCATTTTCAGTAATTCCCTCATTGCACAATTAATTAAATCCAAAGGATGAAAGATCGTACTTTTTAATACCTGTTTTATATTTTCACAAAGCAAAATAGCTGTAAAATATTGGGTTAGGGTAATAAAACTCTCTTTGCCTATTTAAAGCCCTATCTAGCCCTCTTTCTTCACAAATTCAAGTTTCCAAACGTTCGTCTCGGTAAATCTGATCTGTAACTATGGGAACAAGATGTTTTAGACGGCTTATACAAGAAACGCTTTCACATAATATTACACGTATTTGGATATATTATACATTTTGATACCTCAATACTTATTATATGCCTTTATATATGGTTTAATACTATCGGATACGTGGTTCAATATTAAACAACTTGATAACGTTTGTTGAAGCGAAACTTCCTCTATTCCCAGTGTCTGGGAAAGACAAACCTTTACCACTTTATGACATTGCTGCTTGTGTAAAAGAGGAGAGAAAGTCGTCGCGTGTCATATTTTTCTCAGAGTCGAGCAAGCGCCGCAGCAGTAATGTATTCACTGCCTTTTGAACACAAAGCGGGCGGGACTGAGGTGTTGTGCAGACGCTTATTCTAGCAGTTCGTCGACGCGATGACGTGGTAAGAAGCAAATCGCTCGAGTGTGCCGGAGAACAATGGCTGGAGAGGCTGACTCCTCTTGTTATTGTTGCAAGTGATCTGACCCAGATAAGTCTACAGTAATTATCATCGCCCACACCCTTTGAGGTTGCCGAGCATATCGTTCAAGGGCATTTCAATGGTTCATGAATGGAAGAGCTGCCAGTCTATCATAGCCAAGGGATGTTTACAAGTACAGCTCGATAATCTGAAGACTAATTCTTTTGTCACTGCCACAAAAGTATACCCAGACGATAGAGAACTGTTACAACAAATTTACTGTATTGATATGCGGATTAATACGGAAGATAGCATATTGTACTGCCTATTCACCACCTCATGATCCAAAGGGAATGAGGGGCAGGGGAGAGACATTCCACGCAATGTAACCTTAGTTTTGTAAACATCCGCGTAATCGTTTCTGCTGGTTATGTTGCCAACTTACCTCCAATATTATTCGCACTATGTTTACTCGCTACTAATTTCTCTTAATTTCAGTTGTAAAATCGTACTTGTCACTAGTTTTGTGTCGGAAGTAATGGTAAAATTAATGTAGAAGCAGATAATCCTCCACCTAGGAGTATTGTGAACTTCGCTAACACTTTTGGAAAAAGTAAAGTGACATAGCAAATAACCGGAGTTGTCATTTGTCTTAGTATTAAATGTTCTAACTTCTGACATATCAATAGGTACTTTACGGTTTAAAATAACTGATTTTGCAATAATTAATGAGAAGCATACCTGCATGAGTTACTGCATTGGAAGAGGCATTTGCAGAAAGTTTTCAAGATAATTGAGGCAGCAACTAACCCATAGAAGTGAGCCAATTTTTTATTATAACTTAGTTGATTTAAAATAGTGAAAGTGTTAGTTAACACTTATGTCAAGAATTGAGATCACAAAAACTTGCATATTAAGGTAACGGCATATAACGTTAAAAAATGCCCAGAACTGCAGTTTTGGAAGCAAAAAGTATGCTGTCTAAAGTATAGAGATCCGTTTTATGGCGCCTTTTGGTCGTCGGGTGCTTCTTTAAAGATGCGAGAACTTCTTTTCTATCGTTGTAAGCAAATTGGCGTAACGAACATGAATGAGACAGCTAACTTCCACATTATGTTTCGAGAAGGTCCCATCTTCACGCTGAAAATTGGGGATTGGTGAACCTAATAGGAATGAAAAACGTGTCTCCAAAATTTTAAACCTTTTCGCAGGCACGAGCAAGTCAACTAATGGAAATTTGAAAAACTGAAGAGGTACAATGTATTATACAGAGCCGAGAATATATAAGAGTCTTTGGCCAATGAATCGTATGATCTGAACTGAAAGTACGCAATAGTAATTAGTAAACAGGCAGAGCTTTAATGTTAAATGTCTGCATTAAAATAATCTGAAAGAAACCGCCAAAACCGTTATAATGAACTGAACAGTTTAGTTCGATGAGGGATATCGGCGTAACTTGGGTGCTGCAAGTTAGAAGTAGGGGCATTACTTTAACACTGAAATTGTTTGCAGTATGAGCCGTGTATTCAGTGCGATAAGCAGTGTTCCCAAGAAACTACCCTATAGGTCTAGCAATGTGCAGATGATGTAATCCGGCCTTTTCTCTCGGTCGAGGGAGGGGTGGAGTGCGTTGATGTGCTGAGTTCGGAAGGGGTAGTGGAAATTGTGATCAGTTAAGTAGTTCCATTTACCCCCAACACTCCTCGCTTGCTCGGGTCGTCTAGCAATCAAACTGTTTACGTCATAGGAGGCGTCATACTATTATCAAAACAGTGCCGGGGTCTTGCGAACACTAGGTGCCAAAATAAATGAAGAAGTACAACCTCTTAAAAATTAAACAAGGATACATTATTTCTAGCCCCCGTACAACCCCTTAAGTCAAAGATTCTCTGGCAAGGAATAGGTGCACAGTTCTGTCAGGTTTGAGATATTTCAGCACCAAGTACTCGAACAAAAAAAGTATTAATAGGGGCATAGCGATATATGCACAGAATATATTCACTTAAAACTTTCGGATTCTGTAAAACATTCCATATTAAACTCCCATAAAAGATAACACTACAATCATTAAAGGAAATTCAATCTCTTAGAATCATCAGCGAGAAGAGATACGAATAACGTAAAACAAACGTAAAAACAGCATCGCAGTAATGATGCCTGTCTGAGACTGTAAAAGCGTCTAGGTGAAATGGGATCAAGAAATGGCTAGCCATGATGTGCTTCAGATAATATGACGCTGGTTTATACGAGCATCTACAGACGCTGATCCTCAGAAAAGGCCAAATGATCCTACTCATAAACTGAGGGGAAAAACTATAACTGTTTATATAGCCTTCAGCGTGATACATCTTACGTAAGGCGAAAAGAATTGGAATTCAAGCACTATTTAGATGTAAAGATAATTTCATTATATCTGTGACGGTTGGAGTTCCTCAGGACCTTAGGATACATATCAGTGCCTTAGCACTGCTCATTTACTCACTTCTTCACCTATTGCATTCACACAAAAATTCAACAGCGAATTTTACCAGCAGTAAACATTTCCAGGGCTCCTGAAATCCAATAAACATTTTTAGAAAAACAAGTGTGTTTGTGTGAGATCTTGTTCTCAACCGGTTTAGGTGTCCCTGTCACAGGCATTCTGAAAGAAATAGTTCGAATACACGTGATCGTTAAAGGCCACACGAAATGTGTGAAATCAAATGTAGATGTAGTGAAGGATGGGGAGGGCCCACGTAAAATAATCACCGAGATGATGCGCGTGGATAATGATGGGGTTACAAGTCCATGGATCTTGATTTTTGAAAAAGAAAAAAATAGGAACTACAATAGTACTGAAATAAATCGATGCATATAAACAGCTGCCAATACCTTTATTTTACTGCTGTTGTTGTAGTGTTTAACGCCCGCTTTTACTACTACGGCACCGCAGGCGGTGACACTGATGATACATGAAGATGGAGCACCGGTGGAATGAGATGGCGGGGGAAACCGGAGTACCCGGAGAAAACCCGCCCTGACGCCGCTTCGTCCACCACGAATACCACATGCGGGTCCCTGGGATCGAACCCGGGCCGTCTAGGTGGTAGGCGAGCGCGCTAACCGCTCGGCCACGGCGCCGCCATTTTACTGCTGAATGACATAATATGAAAATAAAATACACAGCATTCTAAAACTTTGACCACATGTATTTGTTGCCAAATGGCAACACTATGCATGAGAGGGTTAAGTTCACCGTCTTCCAAGGATGAGACACGATATTTTCAAGAAAATGTCCGATTCAAATTACTTTTTAGATGCATTTTTTTAATTTTCACATGTTTTTATTAAAATATCATATTTTTACGAATGGCTTCTGATTTTTTCATTCTATTTGATGCACCGTTAACAGGTAAACAAAATCTTACTACACAAAAAATGTAATATAGATGCCGTTATTTGGCACAATTTATGCTACATAGGACTATCACTATCTTCCATTTCTCAAAGAGAAAGTCTTCATTCTTTTTCCCGTCCTGAAAAGAACATGGAATTTCAAAGCCTACACATAGCGACATGTTCTTTAAACATCTGCCACTTATCTACCTTTTCTTGCAAAAAAATGGTAAATGTGGTAACTACGAAATCACATTTCCGAACAATATTCAAGAAAATACCCCCTCTACAAACAAACCTTTACAACAAACGATTCAATTTTCTCAAAAAAGCTTTAGCAAGTTTGGTTAAGACAAATATAAATGTATATTGAATTTTCATGGAACATTCTGGGAAGATGTCTTCATTCGGCCCGCATTTACATACCAATTGGCAAACTGTAAGGGAGTCGCTTTTAAAGTTTACTTTTTTTTCTTCTTTCTTTCTTTCTTTCTTTCTTTCTTTGAGAACACTAGTTTCCGTGAAATTTGTTAATTTGAACTGGTTCGAATTGCTATTTTTAGTGCTGTCGTTATTCACTTTCTTAATTTTTAAATATCTGACGTCTATTAGAGCTTCTCTTTCCCCTGTACCTTTGACAAAATGTGCAATGAAAGTACTTCTGTAATGATTTATTTCGATTATAATGAAATAGATGGAGACATGAGCTTGCGTAAGAATATCAATACAAGGCAGTTTTAAAGTGAAGTACAATGGGCGGAGATGATAATGTAAATGAAACACACTATAGCTTCTTTTTTACATCTATTTATTTTACGTCACCTTAACCACGTAGTCATATCTCAACGGATCTGCAAGGTGGTGGAAAGTTAGGCTTCTAGGTCTCATTCCTATACTATAACACCTTGTTTCGTCACGGGGTCCACAGGTGAAGCACTGTAGAGCAACAGTACCTCCACCTCACTGATGGCCAGATGGCATTAGGGTGTTATCCAGTCTATGTGCTTTCATTATATGTGGATAGATGGCACAACATTCACTATTTCCATCTATTTTCATGTTTACTATTATTTTAGACTTAAAGTGAAATGTTGGGCCGTGGTATTAAATATCCAATCCGGTATTTACCTTGCCGCCTGGAAGAGGCTACGAAAACGCCCCAGTTAGCTTGGTCGTCCCACGATATTTGAACTCGGGACCTCCCAAATGTGAACTTAAGACGTAATCGCCTGAGTCATATGCTCGGTACATCAGGGTTATAATGTAATGTTTGCTTAGTTTTCAAGATGATTATTTAATTACTGCTTTGCTAATGGCCAGTTTTTCTGTAGTTAATCTAATTTCCTTTAGCCTGCAATCAGATACTTTCTAGCCAACAGTCACGGAATAATTATCTCAGTAAAAACGTCCATTAAGCTCAATATAATTATAGTAAACCATTACGATACAAGATCTTAATGCTGATACTTACCTCATAGTTGTATAAGTCATTTTACCTGAACACGGAATGTAAAATTTTGACGTATGACACTATAACAAGTTTCGAAGGGTGACTTAGCACCTCAGCCAATTAAATCTTTTGTACAAAGAACGCCAAGGAATATATCACTGCACCTACTGTCTATGTCACATTATCGTTGTACGGAACCATGGCCATAATGGTTTAGGCCATAATGCAATGGTGTGCTACTCCTGCTGCTGGTGGCGCCAAAAACCACAAAAAACACTATAGAGTGGCGTAGAAAGGAAATATGTTTGCGCTTTTGATCATATATCATATTGGCTAGAAGAGTAAAATGTAGAGTGAGTGTATTACTTTTTTATCATACATTATCATGATTGGTACGTTATCGGATAGTGTAGGACACACTTTGAAGAGGTCAAAATCTAAGGAGAAAACTTGATTAGCGGTGAAGATCACGAAACAAAAGATACCAGAAAACGATAGAAAATTCCCAAAGATTTTCTACTCTGTGTACTTATGCCTCTGACGGAATGACCCGGAAGGGAAGCGGTGAGGTGAGAGGATAATAAGGGTCGCCGGACTGAGCAGAGACAACAGCAGATGGCAAGGATCCTAACAACTACAGGGTTAAACTCCCCTGTAGCGGCTTCCACATGCGGTACTCGTGCCTCCCTGAGGGCTTATAGTTCCCATGGGGGGGGGGGGGATCGGAACTCTGAGATCTCTCCCAATTCAGAGGGTAAGGATTTACAGAGAACAATGCCTCTGCTATGCACGCAATGAATGAAATGAGTTTGTGAATCACCCTGTATTCACGTCTTGAATGAAACCTGAGACGAACATCTTCACTAGTGGCTTCTCGAAGCTCCGTTCTTCCATTTCCTGCCTCACCTAATCGACGCTCGTCAGCTACCTGAGGTCCAGATTTAATGATCATACGATCCTCTTCTTAGCCAATTACTTTGCTATGCTAACGTGATACAAGAAGGAAACTACTGCGTTGCTAGGAGTGCAAATTTATTCAGGATATCGGAGGAACTGTTTGAAATTCGAAATAGTGTACCAGGGTGTGTGCTTCCTTCTCGTAATTCCATTGCACCCCTGAATTTGCAGCCAAGGGGGGGGGGGGCTTTCAATGCCTTTTAAACAAGAAAACCTGATATAGTACTTCTTTCTGTAACTATTGCAAGTAATGTAGTACATCGTTCTCATGTCGGTCTGGGTGGCTCAGTTGGTTAGACGCTAGCCTACTGATCCCAAGGTCGCGGGTTCAAACCCGGCCCAGGCCGATAGTTTTTAAGTGTGCTTAAAAACGACAGCTCCATGTCAGTAGATTTACTGACACGTAAAAGAACTCCTGCGGGACGAAATTACGGCACACCGGCGACGCTGATGTGATCCTGGCAATTGACAGCGTCGTTAAACAACAAAATAATTTTAAATTTCATCGTTTTCATAAAAAGTGATAAATGTTTCTCATAGTTATTAGTTATTATGTTCTTATTTATAGACAATCTTTAATCAAAAGATGAACCAATGGTGTTAGTCGATTAACATGAGTTCACTTTAGCTTTTCTTTTTTAATTCACACACACACACACACACACACACACACACACACACACACACACACACACACACACACACACACACACACACACACACACACACACACACACACACACACACACACACACACTATAATTCTACTTCCAGACCCTGGGAAGGATAAGGAATAATCTTTGCTGGAAAAAAATTCCTACCCCCGCCGGGAATCAAACGCTGGACCCCTTGCACAGCAGGCGGGTGCTCTACCGACAGAGCTACAGAACCAGTCTCAAGATTTTTCTACCCAGTCCGTTTTAACCACTGCAAATTAAATGAAATGAAATGGACTTCATATTGTCTACAGTGAAGTTTATAAACTATGAGAACTAATTTTAAGATTTCCTTGCACTACTGCAAGTGCAGAAAGTAGTTTTTCAGCCTTGAAACGAATAAAATATTATCTGCGGGCAACACAAGGACAAATTGGTCTGAGCAACTTGCCTCTTCTATTGTTGGGAAAAGACAGTTTCACTGAGAAGTCACCAAGAGAAATTTTTTTCTGATAGTGTGGCAACGCAGTTTATCTGTAACTAAACGCGGCTGGAGAGCATGCGTATATAAACAGGTATGGTAAAACTGCTTATTTTACATTAATAATTGCTGTTTAGCTTGATTCAAGAAAGGTTTATTTAAATGTACTGTTAACGAAGTTAACATTTAATCAAAAGCCCCTTATTGTCCGGATTTGGTGGTGCTGGCTTTTTTGTAGAGTTTAACTCCCGCTTTTAGTACCTATGGCACCGCAGATGGTGACTAATGATACATGGGATGAAGCTGCAGCACCGGTGGAGTTAACCGGAGAACCCGGAGGAAACCCGCCCCTGCGCTGTTTTATCCATCACAAATCCCATGTGCGGTCGCATGTTGTCGAACCTGGGCCACTTTTGGTGAGAGGCAAATGGTCTGACTACTTGGCCACGGCGTGGCCATGGTAGGCATAGTGATAGACCAAGTGACAATCCCAGCATACGGCACTGCTATGGTAATATTAAGGATAACGATATGTCGAGGGGACCTACAGCCAGCCCAATGTGAACTCCGAATAATGTTGTGCTAGGCCAGACTTAAATCGCCACTGAGCTATCCCAGCGTCCTCTGTAAAAGCAAACATGGAATATGTGGAAAATGGCTAACGCTACACAAACGGATAGGAAAATAAACATTTACCTAAAATTATAATCTAATGGCCTCTATAGGTTTTCCCTGTAATTTCATATTGTTTCACAGTTATACAAAATTATGCAAAATCGATCAAAATGTAGAGAACTTCAGAGGGTATTTAGCAAAAAGAATCAATACATATGCGCAACTAATTTACACCAGTAACTCACAAATATTTTATTTAGAATATAAAAATAACAGTATTTATCAAAATAAAAAATACTTTAAGGGCTGTAGAACTTCCGAAAATCTTTGTGTTACGTCCTTGAAACACGCTGGACACGCGGGACTTTTCAATTTTGAGGAAAAACATACATTATTAGTGAAACCTCAAATGTTTGGGGTGATATCGAAATTTCAGTAGCTAGAGTAGATACGTGATGTATATGTTAAACATTTTTTATAATTCTTATTTTAACGCAATTAATAACAAAGGAATATTTGTTTCTTTTCTGGTCTCTCTCCTTTCGCTACATTATCGTTTTTTATTCTTCTATTGATTCGATGTACCAAAATAACCTTTTGTGCTGCAGAAATTTTTCTTTAATATCTCGTCTACAGAGGATATCAGGCCAGTTCATTAGTTGTATAATAAAGTAGTCTTTTTTCCCCTCTTATCTTCTTGATGCAGTAATTGCCTGATATCGGGGTTGCCTAGGTAACAGCTGTTTACAACCCCTTTCATTTTTAATTACTTGCAGCAAGAAGCAGGCAGACCCAACTTTTCTCAAGTAATTTCTTAACCTTCTTTTAGCGAAGCCATAAATCATCCCAAGTAATTCCTTAATAACGTGTCTCAAAGTCTTTCATCATGAGCACACGACACTATAAGGAGCTTAGTGAAGAGATATCTGTCTTTCTTGATTACAAAAGGTATTTGTCCAATGATAAAACAGAGGAGATGAAATATTCTTGGAGGTAGGAAATCACTGACATTTCAGGCTTTGATTCAAAGATTGCCTTCCACTGAAGCTCGATGGTGACAGTCAACGTTGCCCTAGTAGTGCAGAACGAACATTTTACACAGGTTTTAACAGGATGACTCTTACAGTAACCTGGCATTCTTCACATCCTTAGCACAATTATAAGGTAGCTTTAGGCCTCCGTAATAATTTCTATGTTCATTTCATTTAAACTCAATGATAGCGATGAAGATTATTATAATAATACTGCGAATGGAATACTAACAACAATAATGGTGATAATAATAGTGATGAGACAAAATAACAATGTGAAAAATCCACTTCTGACACCATGTAACAAACGACAAAGCCCGATTCCTTAAAAGTTGAATCATAAAACATAGTTCTCTTTTTTATCGTTAACGCAAGTGCAATTCATTGTGATCTTGCAACTCTCAGCTTTCTGTCTTATTGTAACCTTAACACACACTTCACTAAAATTCTCCCTCTCTCGGTCCAACAAGTGACTTCGACGATACACTGATACACAATAGGCTCAACTAAAAACTTTTAATTATCTCGTTCAATACTTAAAACCCTATATTAGCTTTTATAGCCAGAATGACGTGACACAGTTTTGCATAATTCGTAAACCGTAAGAGATAGGCAAATCTTGCTATACATAAAATATAGATCTTGCTAAAATACACAATTTATCTCCAAATGCATTGTTTATTGAGTGAAGCATTTCGGAAACATTTATTGTTATTTGTATGAGTTTTCGAATACTTACACTTTCGTCAAATGGGCGATCGTTGTTCATTTTTTATGTTAACCGTGCAAAGAGAACGGGATCGCAAAGCTTTAAAACATTTGACTATCGCTCAAAGCCTACTGTATTCTAACAGTCCCCTTGAACCTACAAGGAAATAAGCAATAAGATAATTTGTACAAATGTTTATCTCAACTAACACGAAGAAGATATAGGAATAAGAGTTTGTAAGAATGGTTAATACAAGGGTGGAGAAATTCCTGTGAGTGCAACACATCACATTTTTGTTTGTTACGAACGATATTAGATAAGCAACAAATACTTAATCACAACATGGATCAACAACAAGCATTTATAATGGAAAGAAAGAAACAAAAGACAAGAATGGCAAACTTCCAAGCTTGTCTGTTAGGCAACATGCTCACGCCTGGAAAAAGTTTAAATTTGCTGTATGGAATATTTCAAAAAGGCTAATGATACCAAGAAAATTAACACAAATTCTACAAGTATTTTAATATGCTCTTGAATTTTTTTATTTGTTATGCGTTTCAAGTTCTACAGAATTACACAAAATTCAATCACAGAGAGGAATCAGAAGCTATACACCGAACTTATGATACATATTTTCACAATATTAACTTCTTAAACGTTAACATCAATTAGGATTGTCAAGAACAGGGAGGGGAGTTTTTTATAATCTTCCGTGTCACCAGTCTGTGGTACTTACTTCACACCCACACCCACACCCACACTCACACCCACACTCACTCACATCCATACCCACACCCACACCCACACCCACCCACACACCCACACACACACTCACACGCTTTCCATGTGCTGATGAAATGGCTTTAAAATGAATGCTACAAATTCAGTGTATTCGTTTATTTGAAAGCATTATTGATTTTGATATTGCAAGATTGGACTCTTCAGTGTTTTTTCCTCTCCTTTCCTTTCCTTTCTTTCCCTTTATCTCTCATCTACCGATTTCTCTCCTTGAACGCGCTCTAATCCACCTAACCTTGCTTATCCAATTACGTAAAGCGATGTCAAACTTAGCAAACCGAAATCATTGATTGTGAACGAAAGCAGTACAAACATTCATTGTTTTATCTTGAATCTCAAATGAATGAAGTAGGAATACACAAGTGAATCATGGGAATGAAGAGAAATGAAAACGGTTTGTAACCCACAAAAACGATACGTCTATTTCGTTGGCAGATAAGTGCGCGGTTGCAACGACGGGGTGTTTTGTGAAGGAAAGACGTGTTTCGAATCGGAAGCGAAAGGTCAGAGTTCACGCTACCGTCCTATTTTAGTGTTTCATTTGAATATCTTGTTCTTTCCACTTGCTTGGCTTCTCGTGAAGAAAATCGCCAGGAGAGACGCGAAACTGACAGAATCGCTAGGGACAACACTTCTCAACTTGACGATAAACAACGTTTTGCTTTTGTTACTCGGCCATCTTCCCTCCTCTCTGGAAAATAAAATGGTTGCCATGGAGACCGCGAATTACGGTCAGAAACATCAAAGCCTCAAGCAAGAGGGTCTCCTAAGTGTTTAATGAGGCCCGGTTTAGTAAGATTAATTATATATTCTACCCGGAGAACGGAAAATATAACGAGAAGCTGTGGGTTAGATGAACTTGTGTTTCAAGTCAGATTTTAGCTCCTGGGTTCTTTTCAGGCAAACACAAAGGTATATTAGTGTAGTGAAATCATTAGCAAGGTTTGAAGTTATACTTTGACCACCTACACGAGTTTTCATTTCAAACTTCTCGTTCTGAACACAAAAGGGATTTATAGGGGAAAAATGCAGCTTAACTTAACTGCCATATAAAATCTTTTTCTAGTAGTAGACTAAGACTATTTTTAATTTCCCTGGTACGTACAGAAAATAGGAGAAGTATTGCATTCAAACCAAATATTTGTGTGTGTATATGAGAGAGGGAGAGAGGGGGGGGGGGTGAGTGAACAGCATAACTCAAAATAAAATGTTGCTTAAATGCTAAACTTGGTATTTAAGATCACCCTCCAAGAATGCTTTGTGAACAGCTTCTAAAGCCCTTTTCATTCTAAATGAATTTTGCATAACTAGTAACCCTAAGAAATAGGTGCACTCTTACTAGACAAAATATATAGATCTCTTAAAACACAATCTATGTCTAACTCATTTTGTGTGGCATGAACCACTTCGGAGATATTCTGTTATTTGTCTGAATTTCCCAATACTTTTCTCAAATAGGAATATTTTCTTCTTCTTTCCTGATTATGCTTCTGAAGTATTTTAATGGTAGAATTTAACGGAAGCTACCGCAATATTTCAGAGGTAAAACAGTAGAGGGTAGTCAAATCTTGTAAGTGCTGGTCACTATGTAATACCTTTGAAATTCCATTCTCTTTGCATGGTCAAAAGACAAAAAAATCAATAAGGTATTCCTTCTTGAGAGAATATATTGCAAAATAAGTAATGTCTGGTGACCTTGGGATCTTGGGCTAACTAGGAACAATCTCAAATGGTTTGGACACGTTCAGAGAATGACAGAAGAAGATGTCTTCTGGTCGGAACAAACGTGGAAGGGCCCGTCTTACTCGGAAGGATGGTATCGACAAAGCCATGAAGAAAAGAGGATTGGAAGAGGGACAGCGGAATGATCGAATATATTGGAGAACTGCTACGGACTGCAAGGCAGCCGCTTAAAAATGGAAAACCTATAAAAGTAAAAATAAGTATTTATTAAATATCGACCCAGCGAAATTACTCCATGGTAACCGGAGGCTCCCATTTGGAACGTTTTTTGGTGCAGAGCTTCGGGTTTTTTGTAGTTTTCCTTGGTCGTTAGGTGTATGCTGGATTGCTTTATCTACCCACTTCAAATGTGGTTCCAGTTTTGTAGCGCATGGCGGTGCCGGACAGATGGCGCAAATGTTTGCTGAAAGGGCAGTGTGTTTCCTGGAGACATCAGAGGGCTGCTTGATCGACTAGTCGTTCATCGCCCTCTCTAGGCAGATCCGGTAGGGTTTCCCAGCCTGGAGCTGTTAGGGACTTCATCGAGTCTTTGTGGCCTGTAGCCTCCTGTGGTTCTTTCAGTTCATCCCTTCTTCCTGCTGGGTGGTAGCCGTAACACATTTACCTAGGTCACAGTGTGCGAGGTATCCCCTTTAATCTATAACCTACATCTGTCGCCAACACTTAATATTGTCACCGCGGTCCTGAGGCGGATTGCCGACGGCCTTCTATCTGCCGGGCCGAGCCGGTTCCCTTGATAGACAACAGCCGACCAACACAATGCCCGTTGTGTGCCGGTATTGCGACTCGTGAATTTCTTTGGGTAGCATCCAGAGCCTTCGCTTTCGAGAAAGTTCCGCTGCTCTATATAAGGGGGCATGCTCATACACAAAGGATAGTTAAGGAGTGACGACGTGAGACAGTGAAACCTCTATAAAGCGTTCAGTGCCGAGTGTGAGCTGTGATCCGGCAGTTCAGTTGTAATTCGACGGGCAAGTTCTGTTGTTCTGAGTTTGTGAATATTTTTGATGGCGTAAGTAACTTATTAATGAAGGTTCTATAATTATAAAAAATAGTAATTCTTGAAGAGTACATGTTTCAGTACCAACTTAAATCTCCTCGTTTCTATATGGGCTATTCTTTCCTGCTCTCAAATGTATGCATCCCAAATGTAAACAGCCTTTTTCAAAACCTGCCATGCGATTTTAATCTGTTAGAACATAGCTGTCATCAAATTTAGAAGGGGAAAAAAAAAAAAAAAAAGACAGCTCACGGAGGACGATATGAATGGGAAGCTGCATGTGATCTTGCCACTTGCATTTAACCGAACAGGCGGTCCCACCATTAAATAGATCCTCAATCGCTCTAATAGACAGTATTAGAGGGATGCTACAGCCATACTAATGAGTTTCTGGAACCAGAACAGCATTTCTAGTTCGTTAGAAATGCAATAGAGTTACGGAAGTATTTAAGAAGGGAGGAGTTCGTTTTTCTTACACGGTATTAGTGTAGACCAAAATTGCAGCTGGAAATTAAAGCTCACTGCTCATTAAATTAACTAAGTCAAGCGGAGAAACTCTAATTGCTGCAGTCTGTCTTTTTCCATTACTTGAAGGTGCAGAAGATTCCCACAATTAATGAAAAATATGCATAAATTTCTAGGTTTTATCTCCAGTTTCCTTTTCTTGTTAACATGTGAAAATTAACTATCGCATACATACACGAGTTTTAAGTGATTCTAAACAGAGTTTTAATGAAAATGACACCTCGTTTCATAAACTACAGCTACAATCGCTATGATCTGATATTTAATAATTGAACTAAAGGGTCACTAAAATATATAGAGTGATTAGGGATATGTGTAGATATGTTTATTGATAATTGAGAACAGTGTAATGAACAATATTGCATAAATATTTGCTTCATTTGGAAACTAACAGCTGGTATGATTTCAGGTTGGTTAGGTGTGGAACAGAAAGCAGGACGTCTGAATAGGCAAGTCTCGTGATAATGAATGGCGCATCGGAACCATGTTTCAATGCTTTCTGCAGGGCTAGACCTAGGCCAGTAGGTCACGCATTGAGGTTGAAGCAAACGGGGTAGTCTATACGACAGGCTTTATTCATTTCGCAGCGCAGTCACTAGCACACAAGTGTGACTGTTCCGTAGGAAAACTGTTAGACAAAGAGAAAAATAACTAATACGCCGAAGTGGATACATATTGATACCAGTTATCAAAATATCAGCGCTTATACCCCTAACATGCTGTACAGCAGGGGAAGACAACTTCGGGCTGTGTGACGTATTTCAAGGAAGAGCCAGCTTGTACGTTCGTGTGACGTCAGCCGAGAGCAGTGTATGCTATGCAGCCTAGATCAGCGGCGCATGTTTTCAGTTCCCCGTGTTACCCACTAGTTTGAGACCAGGCTTCAAGATGTAGAAACATTGTCAACAACGTTTCAGATCTTTTCGACCCAGTATTCATTGGATGTTAACAATGTTTCTAGCAGGTAGCAAATTGAGTTGATAAATTTACACTGTGACGATTTGCTGAAGAACAAATATAAACACAAGGAAGATTTGGCTGATTTTTATAAGAATGTTCCTCAAACCAGATTTCTGAGGTTGTATGCCCTTGTTGCACGGATATTATGTATGTTTGGTTCTACATATGTGTGCGAACAATTCTTTTCTGTTATGAACCTATCTAAGTCAAAATCCCTAAGCATATTGCCAAATCACAATCTAACATGCAGTCTTCAGTTACAAATGTGCCGTACATTACGCCCTAACATTGACAATCTAGTTAAAGAAAAGCGAAACGGCAAATGTCGGAAAATGTCCACCTAATTGTTCTGTATAGCTCTCCTCTAGCTCAGGCAAAATATTTATAATTTCTATTCTATTTGCGTTATAACATGACTTCACATAAACTAGAATTATATATATGGCATAAAGCCGAAATGTAATTATTTGTAATCTGTGACTATTCCGTAAGTGAAACAGTCAGCATTAAGATTACGATGTCCCGTATGCCACTTCCCCTTGCCCGCTGTGACGTCACACGTTCAACTGGCTTGCTCTGGGAGCATGTGTGCTCAGTGGACTGACGTCACAGCAGCGTTACCTGTCTTCCCCTGCTGTACACAGTTAGTAGGATAAATGTAAACTAAGAGAGAAGTATGAGTTCTGTGTGAATAATGGAGATTTTTATATTTGATTTATATATTTGCATTAAGTTACAGTGTATTTGAAGTTATAAATGAATTTGCATATTACGTAATTCTCAAATCCGGACTAAAAGTAGCACACCAATTGAAATTGGCCAATCTCTGCGATGGAAACAAACTTATAGGCAATACAGGAATTGTGCAGGGACCATACAATTCCTCTATTGCCATATTACATTCTAAAATTACCGTGCTAATTACCAAAATTTTCGCAAAATATACGTAGCTTTCACAGCTATTGCATGTTTTAAGTTCACAGCCAGCTACATTTGTTGCAATCAGGTAGTAGAAATGGTTCATTTACGTTGATCACAGCTATGGTAATTATGTCACCAAATGTTTATATTCAAAAGAAAATTGGTACAACAAACACACTCTTCCCAGGGACCATGAGCTGGTGAACAAACTGTATTCACCAATCAAAGCATCCGCACGTAACAATCAAAATTTTCGCAAAATATACGTAGCTTTCACAGCTATTGCATGTTTTAAGTTCACAGCCAGCTACATTTGTTGCAATCAGGTAGTAGAAATGGTTCATTTACGTTGATCACAGCTATGGTAGTTAGTTAGTTAGTTATTTATTTTAAAAGTATTGGCCTGGTGCCGGTACATTGGGCCCGGCTTACAGGCTATATTTACATTGATTTACAGTTGACTTTGTTCATATTTACAGTTTTCGCTATATACAAAAACCCATACGGTGACCATCTGTAGGTCACCGAGAATAGTTTTCTTTTGTCTTTTGTCTGTTTCGTCTTTGGGTTATATATACATATGTACATGTTTACAAATTATATACAGACACATACACGCACGCATTCACCCACACACACACTCGTACACACATACACACACATCTTCACTGGGCACACCAGAGATATGCGTCCCAGCGCACTACACTATTTACAGTTTTGACACTATATACACTGTCCCGCGGTGGCAGCTCCTGAATATTTTCCGAGGCGAGGGCCTCTGCCGGAACATGTATGTGGCTTAGGGACGAGGTTGCGTGGACGCGCATTAGTCGGCGAGCCGAGCCGCTTCTAGAACATTTTTATCCTAGTATGTTTGCGGTGCTTCGGCTCGCCTTTGCCGATGTTAGCGATCACGTCATTTTCGTGGTTCCTAATGCGCGTCCATGCCGCCATTGCTCTTTTGTCTATTGCCTCCGGGATGAACGGGATATGAGTTTCGAGGTGAAGAGTTTGGGTGGTGGTGAGGAGTGGAGCAGAGAGGATTTTTCTGAGGGAGAGGTTTTGGAGGGTTTGGAGTTGTTTGAGGGCAGTTTTGGAGGCATTAGCCCAGGCCACACATGCATACAGGACCACCGAGAGAATAAATGACCTATATAGTATAAGTTTTGACTTTAGTCGCAACTGTTTACTACGGAAGATGGGGGCGCACAGCTTTAGCCGCTGTCTGCCTTTATTGGCGCTATTTTTTATGTGGGTGGACCAACACATTGTGCGGTCCAAGGTGACACCTAAGTATTTAACTTGCTGACGGCAGTGCAATATTTGACCATCGACCGTTAGGTCCGTTGCCAGAGTGTGACGCCGCTTAGAAAAATGAATCAGCTGGCATTTGTCGGGATTAATTTTGATTTTCCAGTCATGTTGCCATGAGAGGAAGTTGTTCACATAACGTTGCATTTCTGCAAGGCCGAAACGTGGATTTCTATGGTGGTTGTATATTGCAGTGTCGTCAGCATACATGGCGACCTTGCATCTGGCGTCCACTGGGAAATCATTGGTGAACAATATATACAGAAAAGGGGACATTATTGCCCCTTGTGGGACGCCAGCCCGCATCACTCGCTCCCGTGAGGAGGAGCGGCCCACTTGGACGTAAAACTGCCGATTTTCTAGAAAATTGTGCAGCAAGTATAGATAATTTTGAAGAGCCGGGAAATTGTGGTGCAGTTTATAAATAAGGCCATTGTGCCAGCACCGGTCAAATGCAGCTTCTACGTCCAGAAATAGCGCCAACGTTGAAGCCCCATTGTTAAATTGCTCTGTTACGTCATCAGTTAGTCTGAGGAGCTGTAGTTCAGTGGAATGTCCTTTTCTAAAGCCAAACTGTGAATTTGAGAGTTCATGTGTTGCGGAGACTTGTTTTTGAAGCCGAGAAAGGATACATTTTTCCAGCAGTTTACCAATAGTAGACAAAAGACTAATGGGACGGTAGTTTTGCGGTTGTCTGGTGCTTTTCCCTTGCTTTGGGAGCATGATAACCTTAGCTCGTTTCCAAGTAGAGGGGAAATAGCCTTGCTGCAAACAGGCGTTAAATATCTTTGTTAGTTGCACCAGAGCTTTTCTCGGGAGATGCTTAAGTTCCTCATTAGTCACTTTGTCTGGACCGGCAGCTTTCCCATTAGGCAATTTCCTAATGAGCTTGTAAATTTCCTGCGGTGTTATGGTGGGTAGTTGTTGCTCTTGCTTCTGCGCCACCCAGGTTTGTACCCATGTCTGGACCTCCCGTTCTATTTCACAGTTGGTCACTGGGTTTTCGGTGAATCTGTCTTGGAGACAGTCAGCGAAGACCTCGGCTTTCTCCTCTGCGGAGAAGTGCAAGCCGCTTTGAGTGTGCAGCGCCTCAGTTGCGGAGTTGACGCTCGTGGAAACTTTGAAAGCCTTGAGTAATTTCCACAAAGAAGAGTCCGAATGTGTGGTACTCAGCATTTTGTTTTCCCATTGTTCAGTTTTATTGATTTTAATTTGTTGCCGAATGATGTTGCGTAGCCATTTTGCTAGCACTTTATATTCAGGCTGACGGGTGTATCGCCACAGTTTTGTCAAGCGTCGTCTCCGCGCAATGAGTTGCTCTACCTCGGGGTACGTGCAAAAACCGGGTGGTCTTGTGGTGTATGTGGTAGCATTTCTCTTGGCTGTGTGTAGCGAGGCAGTAAAGTTTTCAATGGCGACATCTATGTCTGCCTCGCTATAGTATGACAGTCTGGGTTGCGCCATCCCGTGCATTTCAGTGGTGAACTTATTCCAGTCGGTCTCAGCTCTACTTTGAGGGCCAGAGGCACTGGCTGAAATGCCACCCTGTATGTCGAAATGCACAGGAAGATGGTCGGAGTCCAGGCTGTGATAAACAGTAAAGTTATTTAACAGTGTCGCATTTTTTGTTAGTACGATGTCCAAAATCTCAGCGTCAAAGTGCCCTGATCGATGCCAAAAAGTGGGTTCTGGGGGAAGATGTACCTCAATGTCATCATTATCAGTTATAAATTCAACCAGGAGATTTCCCGCCGCGTTTGCCAGGCGTGAAAACCACCAGGGGTGCCGGGCATTGAAATAATTACCAAATGTTTATATTCAAAAGAAAATTGGTACAACAAACACACTCTTCCCAGGGACCATGAGCTGGTGAACAAACTGTATTCACCAATCAAAGCATCCGCACGTAACAATCAATGCACACACTCTCCCACAGCTGAAAGAAAAACCATCTATTCCCATAGGTATATGAAATAAAGTCACTCTATTGAATAATTGGTGTTAACCTTGCAAATAAGTAATTTCAATTTGTCTTCTCATTTATGAAAGTCTGCAAGTAGACTCGAATAACAAATACATGATTAAAATGTCGGACACCAGTAACAATAACTTGCAGCGTAGTGTTCTAAACTTGAGTAATGGTCGAACATAAAAGTCGTATGAAACTTGAGTATGACGACAGCACTTAAGATGTTCGCTACCGTTTGTTTCATGAAATATATTCATATAATTGCTGTCATTATGCTTTCGGTGCATAATATACTATTACAAATTCAGGGAACTCAAAATATTACTATACTTCCAATCAAATCTTGGTGAAATGCAATGCTTCCTCTGCCTACTAGATGCCATAGAAAGTAAAAATGCTACTGCATTAATTGAGTAAATGTTTTCCTCACCTCAGAAAGCAGCGAATTTGCATTCACAATGTGGAGCAACAATGAACCGTTTGGCGAATGTTTGCGCACGCACAACACCACACATCTACATTATCCACTGCTACCAACATGACCACAGTTGCGTGCTGCGGGCTTCATTACCAACAACGCATGACAAAATAAACCACTAGTAAAGCAGATGTTAGTCTGAATAGCAAACATGTGTGCTCTCACTGTGCAGCGAAATTGAAGCATTTCCAGTCGGTTTAATTAAAAAGCCACAGTCTTTACGGTTTGCGTGAAACTTTTTTTGGTTAATTCGTATCATTTATGTCTATGTAGAGAATTTTCATTAACGCCACTGGATGGTAATTTAATAACCCCTGGAAAACTAATATTCGTTCATGTTGTTTTAATTACCCCCGGTGGAATATGACGGGAGTTATGGTCTGATACGCCACGACAAAACCAGCAGCTAAAATTACTTTAGCAGAGGGTCTTAAAGAGAAATGACCCGCAATGTGAGCTTCATTACGGCTATAAAGGTTCAAAATTTCAATAGCCGTTCTCTAAATTATCGTGCATAACTTTTCTGTCCAATAAACGTGGCTTTTGTGGTTCAGTACCACAAACCAAAAAGAAGCAAATAAGGGAAAGCTAGTAATTTTTAATTACACCGCCACCAAAAGTCGATAAACAATTTTATGGAGGGAGTGTGCGAATGACATGAGTTCGCCCCTAACTGAGTTAGAACATAATAATTGGCGAGAAATTTGAGCATATTTTAAATAGTGTTCAACGGCCCTCTTTGCTGTACACGACAAAGTCACTGAACAAAGTCAGTGTATTATTCTTTGAATATTATACTTCATATTGGCTTAATAACTAGATGTATAAGAAAGCGCATGATTTATTTGCGTATTCTTAAATAAGAGCCCAGAACAGGATGTTTTATGTGATTTTTAATGGCATCGTTTTTTATCTCTAACCTCGTCTACGTCACAGGAGGGTCACAGCTCCACGTGGGCATACTGATGAACTGAACCGGAGGTTATCTACTTTAGTTACACTGTATAACCCTAGTACCTATGTGTCAGTGAACTCCGGAATATAACTCGCTCTCAGCGTGTCTTAAAAACGCCTTTGTATTCTGATGCACGGAACGTTAATTACACAAGCAGTTGAGAGCTGGTAACATTCCGAGAGACTCCGCTAGTTTCACGCAAATATTTACCCCCACTAGAGCACGGTTTACGCATCACAGTCTGTTAATATTTACGTCAAGCTCTCAGAACAAATAGTCAACCAGATGCTGACATCATCGTGTTTGTTAATTCCACGGCACTGTAAAAAACTTCTGAACGAATTGCATCATTATTCGCAGGCATTTGTTCCGTGTTTCATTTTGATGTGATCGTAAAGGTGCCACAGAGTTATTAATTTCTTTCTATGTGAAGTAATATAACAAGCAAAAACAAAACAAAAGAAAAAACCGCAGTTGGTTATGACATTTCAGCGATAAAAACCAAAGCAATGGAAACATTTGGTCGACTATTTCTCTCTATAAAATGGAAATCATTCAATCAAACAAACGAAGTTAAACCAAGCGCATGACGTGCATGTTGAAAATACTATACATCATGATTTATATTGAACTCACATATCCATGAGACATACATACTGAAGTGCGTTAAATGTGGCCCATAATGCAATGCAACTGATTATGTTAGTGACGACCTAGCTCAGCGATGTCCCACCCTCTCCTTTTGGAGACGCTTACGTAATTATCCCCTACTTCCCCACCTCCTCTTTCTGTTGGAGGGTGAACCAGCATTTGCCTGTGACGTATACAAACACAACTAGACGGCCACCGTCTAGTGGAAGACACCAAGAAAATTACTAGTAATATAATTTCTGAAAATGCTTATGTCGATTACATAAAGTAGGTAGAGAAATAAGCATTTCCAGAATAGTTTGTATAAGAGTGAGCATAGCTCTACATATATTTGCAATAGCTTACGCGACAATCACTTAGTGTATCTTCTAAGACTATGCACTTCGACTTTGTCGCTGAATATTGATGGACTTCCTAAACGTAAGCAGTAACAAACAAGTCACTAATGAACAGATGTTTATCGCTTACGATTTGAAAGCGTTTTCGTAAATCAAACGCAACGTACATGTAACCAACGCGCCACTGACACAATGCGCTTCTGAGTGTTACAGAATGGTGAAGTCCGCGTACAGTGGAAGGAGGTAAGCCAACTTCCCCTCTTTTGCAAACGTTGGATATCGCTGACATAGCTCCTTCCTCTGCTAGTGTGACCTGCTTTGTTTTTCACATAATATAGTTGGCAGGATGCTTTACCTACAAAATATGACGAAATTGAGGCACGAAATTGCAGCTTAAACCATTACCTTCTCTTAAAATCGATCTGCTTACTGTCGTTTGATAGCGGCAGTAACTTTACCCTTCGTTTTCATATTGCTGATGAAATCTCTCGTGTAAATGTCGCAGTTTTTCTTCTAGTTCAAGCCAAATCTCTAAATGGACAAATATGTTGTACTTGGTTTACCATTTTCTTTTCACCAATCGTAGTCAAACTGTTTCAAATAGGTGATATCCTACCATCCCTTCATTTCGCATCAATTATAATTACCAAGTGGGAGACCCACGTTCGAATCCCGATCCCGACGTGGGAATTTTCTCCCGCTGGGAAATCTGGTCCGGGATGTACTCAACCTCATTAGGTCCCTAGGAGTCAATTGAGGAGCTACTTAATTGAGAAGACCGCGTAACCGGCCAACCCACTCATGACGCCTGTGGTGGGCAGAGATGAGGAACGTAGCGGTCGGGCGGTAGGCCTTTCCCGGAAATAATTGTTGCGCCGTGAGGTTAGTTAGTCACAACATCGTTCATTGGTTCGTTTTTGTGTCTCTGAAATATATTTAATTTTAGGCACACAGACAACTGGGTGGACTCAAAGGTTGGTTATCTGAAGATGGAAGCCTTGGGGAAAGAAAAAGTTATTGCTATCTAGAAATGAGCCACTTTTCTAGTACATTTTGTCTCATTTGATTTACTTTCACACAGAAGTATTGCTCCAACCACTATTAACGCCGATCTGGGTGGGTCAATTGATTAGACACTGGCCTACTGATCCCAACGTCGTGGGTATATGCCCAATCCAGTCCGAGAGTGTTTAAGTGTGCTTAAAAGCAATAGCCCCATGTCAGTATATGTACCGGTCTGTGATATAACTCCTACGGGGTGAAATTCAGACACACAGGTGGCGCTGATATGGTCCTTGCACCCAAAGGTCACGCGTTAATTCTTGACCAATGAGAGATTAGATGCGCGCCACTACCAGAAACACTGGCATTGAGAGGAAGTACAATCTACAGTCAGATATTGATGCATATGTCTCTGAGCTGAAGTAATGCAGCACTACAAAGTAAATTCTCACACTTCTAATAGTATCAGCCACACTGTCAATGTCGATAATTGTTTGCACTTTTTATAGTTCTTGTCTTCCTCGTCTGACGTTGGTACATACATAGCTGCCGTGCAGTCAACTGTATACACAAACGCAACAGAAGGAAGCAGAGCTGTGAATTATCATCTACTATTTTGCTGACATGTTATCGAGGGTAGGCTAGTTCACCGCTCTTTTGCAGAAGGTCATTCGTCAAGATTAAATGCGCGACCTATACCTATGGTTCTAAACATAAAATCAAAGTCATCAAATAAGTAATTTAACTTAGAATTCACCACAACAGAAGGAAGCAGAGCTGTGAATTATCATCTACTATTTTGCTGACATGTTATCGAGGGTAGGCTAGTTCACCGCTCTTTTGCAGAAGGTCATTCGTCAAGATTAAATGCGCGACCTATACCTATGGTTCTAAACATAAAATCAAAGTCATCAAATAAGTAATTTAACTTAGAATTCACCACCTTCTCTATCTAAGTGCTGTCTACATATCCGATGTGCAGCCACTTACTAACCTATAATAAACCACCGCGTATTTTTTTATCTGAACACCACTTCCACGATGCTCAAGCTAGGCTCTGAGAGCCTTCACTTCCTTTGTAATATTAAGAATTTTGGTCTACGTGACGTTCCAATGTGGTATACCACTATGACTGCCTTCCCGGAACCTTCTTAGCCAGTGTTCACTACCTGACTGGTTACTCATGATTTCCCTCAACTTGAGTTACTAATGACTTATTTATGTGTTCTCTGGCTTATAACATTATACACTGATTTAGCTTAGAAGAACAATTATAATAAATAATTTAAATTATTTATTGCTTCCAGTCCGAAATTGGGAACGAGAAAGTAGTTAACCTCAAAATTAAGGTAAAAAGGTAAACAAAGCACAATACACGTTATTTTTCACGAACATAATTTATTTGGGAATTGACACTATTTAAGAGTTCATTGATTAAAACAACAACTTTAAATTTTAAAGATGTGCTTATTTTCGGTAATGCGAACCGAAGTGTTGACGAAAATTCACACTAATAATATTAAGGTTGAGTAAGTAGATCAGCTTTTATCCAAATAAAATCGCATCTTTGCGGGCATATTATTAAACAAACCACAGTGATTGGTGAATACTCGAGGTATTATTGAATATTATTGGCGACAATGGAATAGTCACGTGGTACGGAGATGATATGTTACAGATTGTATTATACCTAGATCTTGAATTTTAAAGCAGTTGCATATTTAATTTCCTAAAGTCTGCTCAATGAGCTTTGTAATGACTAAAACGTCCAACAAAAGTAAAAATGCCTATTTTAATGCTAAAAATGGAAGTAATGATCTAAAACGTGTTAAGGGTAATTACCACCTACTATATTGGTAGGTTGTTCCCCAGCCTGAAGCACTCTAATGTTTAAAAATCGTTATTCAGTTTTCATCATAGAAATGCAACATAGTAACTATGCTATCCAATGTAAATTAGAGTTAATTATGTCATGCTAATAAGGCTTGGAACTTAGGACTTGGGACTTGGTGAGCCCTGCGATCAATTGGGGCTACAGGTGTTACGTAAACAAAGTCAACACAACTTGTACTTAGTGGTTAGGAGGTGTCTGTTGAATGCCTGTCACTTAAGCACACAAGGTCTACTTCTGATTCCTAGATACAGAAAATTAACACGGTTCCGGGCAATGAGTGTGAGACAATTTACTGTCGTACAATAACTTATTTGCCTTTTTGAATTACGCATTTTTACCTGACACTTGTATGTTCCCTGTTCTCTCTCATTAGGCTAACACATTGTATATTTCCACATTTTTAGTGGGGGGGGGGAGGTAAATATGTGCATAACATACTTTTATGAATCTAAAAACTTCTAGCTCTGGAAACAATCAATACTAGGTATCCCACAGAAGAATGGCTGCACATATATACTGATGGATCCTCCAAGGAAAACCTTACTGGAGCTGGAGTTACGTGTTCACATTTTTCCTTTTATCATTCTGTTGGCAGAGACACAACAAATTATGATGGAGAAATAGAGGCTCTGCACATTGCTCTCCGACAATTATTAAATCTTCCCTTAAATAAATTTAACAAGGCAGTAATTCTTTCGGATTCTAAAGCTGCAATCCAGAGAATATGTTCAAATACTACAAAGAAGTCAACAAAAATTAGAGAATGCTACAAAATGTTAACACAACTCCAAAAAGTTAATAAGACTGTTCAGCTCCAATGGATTCCAGCACACTGTGGAGTCATGGGGAACGAAGCTGCAGACTCACTTGCAAAGAAAGGCACAACAATAAAACAAAAGTCTAAATTCAATTTCTCATATTCCTCAATAAAACGCTTGATCATTAAAACAATTTCTCATTCATACCTACAAGAAATAGAAACAAATGCCAAAGATAAAAAATGGATTACACTACTTTCCAACCCAGATATAATCCCCCAGAGACCAAGGAAAACAGCGATTGCAGCCTTCTGACTACTGACAAATCACGACTGCTTAGCAAGTCATCTCTACAGAATAGGTATCTCAGCCTCACCAATATGTGTCCTGTGTAGCGATCCAGCAGAAATGAACGAAGACCACTTGAAGACCTGTGAAGCATTAAGATCAGAAGAAACTACAGTTCAAAAGTATTGGAAAGTACGAATGCTAATGGTTTCATTGCAAGATGCAAGGCACTAGAAAACAACAACAACTTTTATGAATCTTCTGCAAGGTATTTCACAATATTAAACTTGTTTTTGGAAACTACATGCAATCTTCGTAACACTTCCCCGCTGTACTACATATACTGGTATCTCTTCTGTGAGGAACACAACTAGATATTTTAACGCCGGTTAAACCATGCCTCTTTCAATAAGTTCACGAAGCAGGGGTACCACTCGCCGAGCTGTATCTTCATTCTCCATTCTCACGTTTTCAAGCAAGTACTTGCTTCTTATTTCAAAGTCATCTGGAAGTTCTTTCATTCGCTCATCAAAGGTTTTATCAGCAGGAGATTCCCCTAGAGAAATGAGAAAAGACACGCTGATCATGTAGCCGAAGAGACCACATCTCACGAAGTCTTCATGAAAGGCATCTAAACTCAATTCCTTTGGTTCACGTCCAAGACAGCGGATCAGACACTTGTGATACTCGTCCAACAGTTCGTCCCAACGGTCGATGAACTCTCCACCGTGCATGAAGAAGATGGTTGCCAGGTCCACAAACGGTGAAGAATACATGGCGTTCTGGAAGTCAACCAGTTTCACCTCGTCGTCTTTGAAGAGCATATTGTTCATAACGTAATCTCCGTGACAGAGTACAGCCAGGGGTTCTACAGGTGTCAGCAAATTGTTTAACACCTTGGGATCCTCCATCATATTTCTCAGCTTCTCAATTCCTCTTTTGTATTTTCCATATGGGTCCTCCTTTTCCAGGTTAGAGCAAGGCAATACGGAACAAAGATGCAAAAACTTACTGTAATGGATCCATTTCTCTTTGCCTGGTTCAGTTACGAACAGTCTTGTATCTCTGACTTCGCCTGCCACATTCTTTAGAAAATATTCAGGTTCCCTCCATTTCAGATCATATGACAGTGCGTGAAAACGTGCAAGAGCCCTTATGGCTATCAAGAAGTCGGAATACTGCATTACTAAGGTGACTGGTTGCCCTCTGACTTGGTACCCCTTAGGGGTCAAATCTTCCAGTACGATCATAGCATGTTCATAGTCACCACTGCTTGCGTAATAGCATCTGAGGAACAGATCTCGAGGTCTCCACCATTCAAGACGACGGTCCTTGTCATTAGTGTACTCCTCCACTTTCTTCAGCAACAGCGGGATGACGCTGTGATATATGATATACTCGTCTTCAAACTGAATCTCTGAGTTCATGACTTGTCTCATTATAGCAGTGTCCGGCATAGTCTTGACAAGGGTATTGTGCACATTAACCTCGCCATTTTCCTCCAACGTTAGATTAGCACGATATATTATAGAAGCCGCGTGGTAGGCCAATTGGTTCTGGTCCAAATTCTCCACTTCACATTTCACCACTTTGCAGTAGATTCCACTCCGAGCCTGGTAAGCTGGTAGTTCTCTCAGTACAGTTTCCTTTATATTATCCAACATTTCTTATGTCAATCTTTTTATTGTGATTTTTCTTAAAGAATCTTTCCAGATAACTAATGAATGCGTATTGTAGCGTAAAGTTTGTCTTCTAGGCCAGTTATGCCGAAGTTCACATACATGTATACAAACTGAAGATAAGGGAGAATACCACTTGTCAGAGAACACAATTAGTCATATTTCATATAGATAATACTAGCAGATGTTGCATTTTGCTTAGTCAATGAGTTAATATTTGTTCCTGGCTTAAACATTTCGCTGTTAGATGCAAAGTTATTTATTTTATGGACAGTTTTTATGGTAATTTACTATTGTTTCTGTAACAAAAACACAAACTATCATTTTAAGTGGTTGTAAGGCAATTGGAAATGACGAAACTGACAAGAAATGTCATATTTGTTTTAACACTTTTCATTGCATGATGTATTGCATTTATGATAAATAGTTCTGCACTTAACTAATAATTAAATTAATTTGAAATAATGGTTCTAAGAGAAATTAACAAAAATATGTATAAAAGCTTATATTCATGTTCTGCAACTTTTTTCAATGGAAAGGCATAACATTGGGGCTTGTGTTAAGGCATATTTTCCCACTTTCTATGTTGGTATTATAATATATGCTGCCACTGCAAATGACCCATCACATGAAGCTGGAAAATCATTAAAAGTGTTGCGAGCTATACTTTATGTACCGTTTAATTTATACGTGTATGTATGCATATGCATAACATTTTACGCAGCAATGACCTCTGGTGCTAGCTCCTGATAGAATATAGACTATTTGTCGTCTTAACCACTTTCCATAGGTGAAGGTAAACACAGGCAGAATTAAAAGTAATCTTAATGTTTATTTATTGCGGTTTTTGAACAAAATGGTTACAGTATAGTAATTTTCTGTATAATATTTCTATGATTTAGTGCTATTTACAGACCTACAAAATTAACAAATTTAAGAAGTTATTTCATTATTTTATCATCATTCGTGCATCTACATTAGTTTGGGATACAACATCGATATCTAAAGTATATAAAGTTATTTATTGCTCCTAGACTGTAGGAGACATGTCAATTCCTGTTAAATTAAGTTGCTTCAAATTCATTCAATAATTTCATTCATTCTGTATTGCGAACTTCTCTAAACTCTTCCTTTCAGCAAATAACATGGTATTTAACTTATTCGATACTGAAATTGTTCATTTCTACAGATGTTCCTTCATTTTAAGACCATTCCAATGTAACTGTAATAGAAAATTTATATTAAAATATTTCAAAATATGCATCATCTAAAGTTTAAATGTTTTCATGTTTTCTGGAAAATACTTATTTAAAGCCGAAAATTGAATTATGGGCAAAATTATGACATGTAATTGTGTCAAAATCAGACATATATTAAATTATTAAAACCATGAATCCACAACAATGCTTAGATTTCTTTATCCATCCTCAACGCACACGTTTGAAAATGGGAAATAATTTTGAAAAATGTTTTATGAATATTTTAAATTTCCAAAAATGCAAAAAACCAAGCTTTAAAATGCTCAGGTTATTTGTACACTTCTGTTCATTCATTCATTCATTCATTCATTCATTCATTTAAACGTCTTCTGTGAGTATTTATACGTCAAGGAGGGAAAAACGACAATTCGATTTTTATTGTTGGTATAACCATTTTTATAAAAATTAAAGAAAGTGTATTTTCGAAATTTTCAGCAGCAAGCACCCTTAAATTTATTATACAGCGTGTTTAAAAATGAAAGAACAGGTTTCAAATTTGTATTACAGAGAAGCTATCAAGGATATAAACCCATTGCGCATGTCACTGTATAGAGGAAGATTCAAAGTTTAGTCGCAGCTGCGCTGTTGTTTGTTTATAGGAACTACATCACAGGAAAAAGCATTTTGTGTGCAGGAATTTGCAAGATCTCAGTTCAATGTTCAAGTGCAATGTGCGTTCCGCCGTCAGTTCTCAGATGTTTCTCATGCAACAAGTGGTGCTTATGTTGAGTGTATAATAACTATATAAAACTATGAACTCTCCTATATCCAGTGATATGCGGAATGTGTTTATCTTTGATGCTTTTTCCAGAATGCAGCATTGAAATCTGCTCTTTCATTTTTAAACACCCTCTGTCTTCATCTAAGAAATTAAGACACGTACGTTGATCAGAAAGTATTTGTATATGCACGTTTAAATACTGCGCCAAGCTTTTATCTAATTGTTTTAATTCATGTTCATTTCATTCGGCTATAACCGCTTAGTGTCCAACGCTGTGAACTTGCATCATATCACTTTAATTTCATTATGGATTCACTCCTATTTACGTCTAACACATGTTTTGCACAAACAAGAACATATTAAAATTCTGAGCTGTAGAAAGTTTTTATAGGTAAGAGGAGAGAAAAAGAAGAAAAGTTAAGCCGTAAGAACACAAAACTGGAAATTATGTTGCATGACGTGACACTAGTATTCCTTACGTGATTACCATATAAGCAGTGGGTCATTTACTTTCGATAAATAAAATAAAATTGCTAAGAGAGAAAATAGTTAAATAAAACATTTAATCTCTTTACACGTAATAATCCAATTCAATCACTGAGAGATGAGACTTCAAATTTTTTCTTGTTAAGTGTGGCTAAGGTTCCCAGAAATAAGCTGAGAGTGTCTATTTTGTTTTTTTTTTCTTCAAACGGAACCTAACTCAAGCGTTAATGAATTAATTAAGTCTTCTGTTTTATGTCATAGTATTAATATTCACATTTAAATGAGAGATTATTCAGATCAAGTTACTGAGATAGAAAGGGTTGAACCTTTCTTCAACGATCTTAAACAGGTAATTCAGAATGCAGATAAACTCATATGATAAGGCACCCAACTTTCAGGTTGCTGATTTGAATTTTTATAAGTCTGTTGGTTCAAAATTCAAAAAGTTGGATAAGCTATAACATTAAGAGTTTCCATGACTAAATGAATTATTTTGTAAATTTGCAACAGGCGCATACAATTAAAAAGTATTTTTAACCATTTTTACTTTCTCTACTACATATACTAAATAGTGGAAGTACTGTATTCCAATCAAAAAATTGACGTCGAGATTTCACCGCAATTATCTGTTTTGAGGTCCACTGAATACAAACACAACATACACACAGCACAACACAGTGTGAACATCACTCAAAAACAGAAAGTCCCTTAAAAACCAAAGTTGGTATTTAAATTTAATACCTTTCAAGGATACTACATGACAATTTTAAAGAAAATTTTTCCACCCTAAACTATCCTTAACATTGAAAATTGGCCGTGCAAAGTGACCTGCTTTAAATGATTTGACTATTGCTCAAAGCTTACTGTATTTCCATTTTCCGCTGGCACCAATAAAAAACTGGCAGTAAGATAATTTCTGCAAATGTTTATCTCGATTGACATGAAAAAGACAAAGGAATGAAAGTTTGTAAGCATAGTTAGTAGAAGAGCAGAGAAAGTCGTGTGAGTGCAACACATAAGATTTTATAGCAAGCTATTAATCCTAAGTCTGCATAAACAGAAAGGAAAACTGGGGAAAACATACGTATGCACATGATAGTTTACATAAAAGGTTCAGTACATATAAACCATTATTCCACTAAAAAGTTTGTTGAAAGAATTGTTAAAACATTCAAAACGCATTTTTAGACATCCTAGATGAGTTAATATTAGCAACCTCCAAGACACCTTCATTTAACAGCACTATACTTAAATAACACTGTAAATGAGTTAGAATTAATAACCTCCAAGATTCTTGCATTTAACGACACTAAACTTCCAGCAACTTCTTTTCAATAGAAGTGGAACAAATGAACAATCGCTCTGTGCTAAATCCCCTAGTGGCCACACACGCACCATGAAACGAGCAAATTTTTTCACCGTCATGCTTTCGGTGATACACTGTGCGCGCCGCGAACCATACAACACTGCATCTTTTAAGCTAATGACAGTATAATCACTGAATTTAAACACAGTCTGCACGAGTTATACGCCCCATCAACAACACTTATAGGCCTTTAATTACACCATACGTCTATCAAGAGTTTCTTGAAGCAGCGCCACCACTCGCCAAGCCGTGTCTTCGTTTTCCAGTTTCATGGTATTCTGCAAATATTTTCTTCTTTCCTTAGGATCCTTTGGAGTATCTATCACGGTGTCTTCAAAGGTTGTTTTATTAGGATTTTCTCCAACAGAGATGAGGAAAGCCGCGCCGATAATGAAACCGAAGAGTCCAATTCTCACAAACTCATCATGAAAAGCATCCATAGTCAACTCCTTTGGTTGATGCCCAAGACAACGGATTAGACTGCTATGATACTCCCCCAAGAGTTCGTTCCAACGGTTGATGAAGTCTGCACAGTGCATGAAGAGGATGGTGGCCAGATCCACAACCGGCGATGAATACATCCCATGCTGGAAGTCGAGTAGCTTCACTTCATCATCTTTGAACAGCATGTTGTTCATAACATAGTCTCCATGGCAGAACACAGCCAGTGGCTCGACAGGTTTCATCAGTCTGTCTAACAATGTAGGATCATTCAATATCATTCTCAGCTTCTGAATTCCACTTGAGTATTTGCCTTCTTTGTCCTCTTTCTCTAGCCTCGAGCAAACCAGAAGTGAAGAAATATGTAGATAGTCCAAATAATGAGTCCACTCTTGCTTATCCGTATCGGTTACAACTGGTCTTGTGTTTTTCACCTTGCTTGCCACATTTTCTAAGAAGTACTGTGGTTCTTGGAGTTTTAAACTGTAAGACAAGGCATGGAAACGTCCAAGTGCCTTGATAGCTGTCAAAACGTCGTGGTACTCCATAGTCAGATTGACGGGATCTCCTCTAATCCGGTATCCTTTCGTGCTCAAATCCTCCAAGACGATCATAGCATGTTCATAATCTCCACTACTTGAATAGTAACATCTAGTGAATAACTCCTGAGGTCTCCACCATTGAAGACGTTTTTCTTCTGTGTGGTTTATTGCTTTCTTTACAAGCAGTGGGATGACGTCATGATACACAACACACTCGTCATCAAACTGAAGTTCGGAGCACATGATCTCTCTCATTAATGCAGTGTGGGGCATTGTTTTCACCAGGACGTTGTGGACGGTGAGATGCCCTAGTTCCTCCATTGTCAGTTTGACACGGTATATTTTAGAACCTGCATGATAAGCCAGGGCATCCTGGTCCAAGTCTTCTACTTCACATGTTATTACCTTGCAGTTGATACCCATTTGGGACATGTTGGTTGGTACTCCTTTCAGTAGAGTCTCCTTTATCCTGTCCATCATTTTTCGCGTCACAATGTCCATTCTGCTTTCTGTATTCCGCGGGAAACCTTGCAACTCAACTGTGAATGTTAGATTACCTCACCAGCTACGCAAAAATTCAATCAGACTTACGAAATGAGATAACAGCCCTGGCGAGCCGGAGAGTAAATAAAAGTGCTTTGCACTGTCCATGAAGATAACATGTCAAGAGTTTGATAAACAGAGCTTCATTCCACAAAGTGTCATCTAGGTTATAATATTTCAAATTACTTTATCGTAACATAAGAGATTTCCGTTATTAATATTTCAAAATGTTCAACATTTTAAGTCCTGTCAAATTTCAATCGTTCCTCACGATGCCATGGAGAAGTGCGGAGTTTTAAGACCAGCTTGTAGTGTCCAGTTCTTTAACCTTGAACTGTAAGTAGCTATGGCACGATTTTCTCTACTCAGTCTTGTATAAGGATACTTAAAACGCATATTCTTCTTATACTTCATGTTAATTGAGATAAACGTTTCTAGAAGTGGTTTCATTGCAGGTTTAGAAATAGTTATATTGGTAATAGGAGAATATAGAATGCTTAAACGTTAGTCAAGTATTTTAAGAGGTGGTCCAAGTGGTAGGTTTGACTTTTTTATAGTGTTTAACGAACGCTTTTAGTACATACGGCACCGCAGGTGGTTACACTGATGATTTATGGAATGAAGCTGGAGTACCGGTGGAATGAGATGGCGGGGGAAACTAGAAAACCCGGAGGTAACCCGCCCCAGCGCCGCTTCGTCCACCACAATTCTCGCACGCGGTTGCCTGGGATCGAACCTGGCCCGCTTTGACTTTCCATTCTCTTTGCTTGGCCATAGCGTTAAAAACGGATAACGGCTTCCCATTTGAGAAAAGTGTTAAATATTAGAACATCTAAACCAATTACAAGAAGTATCTTGAATATCGTTATCTCTACAAGAATTTGGACATAAATTGTATTCTTTGAACTAAATCTACATTTTCTGTGTAGCAAGACTTTGTCTCTTATGCTTTACCATAGCGTAAAGTAATTCAGAATAAAGTAGACTTCAGAGGCTGTTCCCAGGAAATTCAAGATATACTTTTCACTTGTCATGAAAATATCTTAGACATAATATATTTCAATCGAAATCATTTATGTGACTTTCGAAAAAATGAGAGTTTTGAAAACTTTCTCTACTTGAAGTGTAATTTGGCTTGGGAAATGTTTTTGAAAAACTTCATGTCGCATCCCTGGAAATTCCTGAACTTAAATACTGACTTTGTATGTAACCAACGGATTGTTTTTGGTTATACTATTCATAGGGATCTCTTTTTGATTCGGGCGACCTCAAAACGCGTTGTTCCAGCGAAATCTCTGTATTGAATGTTTGGGGTGAAATGCAACATTTCCTCTACCAACGATGTATGTGGCACAGAAACTAATAAACATTTATATGTATAGTTTGCATACGTACCGATAAACAGTATAGAAAGTAATGGAAACTAACACATTAAAGTGTTACTGTTTTGCCTTTATGGCGTAAACTTTTCGGCAGAATTATCATTAGCAAACTCAGAAGTTAAGACTGGTTAATGAACAAAATTTGGCATATTACAAAATAATTACCTGCATATGTGTATGGTGTACAGAAAAGTTGTTTCTCATACATTTTGATGACTATTATTATTGCAGTACATTTGTTCAAGACTTATCGTAAATTAAGGTCATAAACAATTATTCTTATTATCATTGAATTTAAATACAGTTTGCGCGAGTTATATGTCCCATCAACAGCACTTCAATTACACCATACCTCTGTCAAGAGTTTCTTGAAGCAGCGCCACCACTCGCCAAGCTGTGTCTTTGTTTTCCAGTTTAATAGTATTCTGCATGTATTTTCTTCTTTCCTTAGGATCCTTTGGAGTATCTACCACGGTGTCTTCAAAGGTTGTTTTATTAGGATTTTCTCCAACAGAGATGAGGAAAGCCGCGCCGATAATGAAACCGAAGAGTCCAATTCTCACAAACTCATCATGAAAAGCATCCATAGTCAACTCCTTTGGTTGATGCCCAAGACAACGGATTAGACTGCTATGATACTCCCCCAAGAGTTCGTTCCAACGGTTGATGAAGTCTGCACCGTGCATGAAGAGGATGGTTGCCAGATCCACAACCGGCGATGAATACATCCCATGCTGGAAGTCGAGTAGCTTCACTTCATCATCTTTGAACAGCATGTTGTTCATAACGTAGTCTCCATGGCAGAACACAGCCAGTGGCTCGACAGGTTTCATCAGTCTGTCTAACAATGTAGGATCATTCAATATCATTCTCAGCTTCTGAATTCCACTTGAGTATTTGCCTTCTTTGTCCTCCTTCTCCAGCCTCGAGCAAACCAGAAGTGAAGAAAGATGTAGATAGTCTAAATATTGAGGCCATTCTTGATTATTTGGATCCGTCACTACTGGTCGTGTGTTTTTCACCTTGCTTGCCACATTTTCTAAGAAATACTCAGGTTCTCGAAGTTTTAAACTGTAAGACAATGCATGGAAACGTCCAAGTGCCTTGATAGCTGTCAAAACGTCGCGGTACTCCATAACCAGATTCACGGGATCTCCTCTAATCCTATATCCTTTCAGGCTCAAATCCTCCAAGACGATCATAGCATGTTCATAATCTCCACTACTTGAATAGTAACACCTAGGGAATAACTCCTGTGGACTCCACCATTTAACACGTTTTTCCTCTGTTTGGTTTATTGCTTTCTTCACAAGCAATGGGATGACGTCATGATACACCATATGCTCGTCATCAAACTGAAGTTCGGAGCACATGATCTCTCTCATTAATGCAGTGTGGGGCATTGTTTTCACCAGGACGTTGTGGATGTCGACATGCCCTTGCTCCTCCATTGTCAGTTTGACACGGTATATTTTAGAAGCTGCGTGATAAGCCAGGACATCCTGGTCCAAGTCTTCTACTTCACATTTTATCACCTTGCAGTTGATACCCATTTGGGACATGTTGGTTGGTACTCCTTTCAGTAGAGTCTCCTTTATTCTGTCCATCATTTTCTGAGTCGCAACATCCATTTTACTTTCTTTTTTTCGCGAGAAACCTTGCAACTGAACTGTGAAGTTAGTACTGTGAATGTTCGATGAACTCACCAGCTGCGCCGAAATTCAAACAGATTTACGAAAGAAGATAACAGCGGTATTGTGACCTTGGCAAACCAAAGAGTAAAGAAAAACGTGCTTTGCTCGGCCCACGAAGATAACAGGTCAAGTGTTGATAAAAAACTTTCATTCTCGTAAGCGTTGTCTAGTTTTAATATTTCAAATAAGATCTGGGAACATGTAAGTCCAGTGTGTTAAACAATGTTACAGACAAAATGAACACCTTTGCAGATTTATTCTGGGAATTAAGCAAATGAATGGCTCTCTACCAAGTGTTTTGAGAATTAAATAAATAATTAAATATTATAAATAACATTTCTGTGGTATAAGCCATTTCCGAGATACACATTATTAATTTTTCAAATTGTTCAACACCTTTGAAAGTTTTTTAAAGGCCGGCCAATTTTATGTCATTCCTTGTGAAGGCATGGAAATATAGTATGGAATTTAAGGCTAGCATACAGCGTCCAGTCCTTTAACATTTCACTATCAGTATTGCCTTTGTATCTATTTTATTTATTTGTTTATTGCCTTATTTATTCACTTGTGGTCCAAAAAGCCTAAGTTGCAGTTACATTAGCTGCATTTAATCTATTTAAACAAGTTTAACTATAATACAAAACAAGAATACTAAGAAAATAAGGCTGACTGACTAACTGTAAGGCAGACAGATCCACACAGAATTGCGTTTTTCTAAAAAGTGTGTTGTTGTTCTTTTGTTTTTTTTTTAATTCAGGGGACCTCAAAACATATTTCCGGTGAAATCTCGACATCGAATTTTTGGGTGGAATACAATACTTCCTGTGCTTACTATACGTAGTAAGTAAAAATGTACTATCTATTAAGCTATTTTGAAAGGCACAACATTGCAAACTGTAGCGAATAACCATAAGTGATACAACTGAATAAATAAATATACAAATTTGAATGCAATAGAACTAGAATACAAAAACGCACCAAGAATCCAACACTAAAGGGAACCGTCTCTTAAACTGTTATTTAAGACTAGACATTGCAAATTTTATACTGATGCAGCAGATAATTATAAGTGAAAATCACATGCAAATAATTCCTTTATTTAGTTGTTTCTTAAACTGCTTGTAAAGGAAGCTAAAATCCAGCTCTGTTTTGATTGAAAGTTTATTGTATTTCGCACATAACCTCAGAACGGGAGAACTTTTATGCAACACTTTTTGGATCCTCTCTAGTCGATTGTTGTGACATTTATATGTTATATAATTGAGGCATATTCCAAATTATTGCGAACAAGGCTAGCATAATTTATAACGAAATGTGTAATGTAGATATCCCTAAAAGGGTTTATTTCGATTAAATTAAGTAGACATAAAAATTATGCAATGTGTTCACTTGCATGACTTTCTCCACTTACTCTTGTATAAAGTATAGTTATATTCTTCTGTCTCCTTCATGTTAATCGAAATAAACGTTTGTTGAAATTGTTTTAATATACGTTTTCTTATGGGTACAATGGGAATAAGAGAATACAGAGAACTTGGACACGAAGAGGACTTCAGAGGCCACTCCCAGAAAATTTCAGATATGCTTTTCATTTGTCTTGAGAATGTCTTGCGCATGTAGTATTTTAATCAAAATCTTAAGTCATTTTAGAGATGTTTTCCAACGAAAGAAGTTACAACTCTCAACGGCATTGCTATTCCCGCAACCTACTGGATTAGTTGTAATGCCAACTGTAAAAATAAATCTTAATTAAAATGTATGAATATTAGTGTAAGTTGTAACTTGTTTAACTTTAGATCAATATTAATATGAAATTGTATTAAATTAACGAATTATTAATTATTTCGCGGAATACTCTAAACAAGTGCCATCGAGGTCTTCGTCTATGGGATAATTTTTCTCGCGCTTCGCCATAATGTCATGTGAAACTCTCGCAATATTACTGCTGATAATAACAGCATGTGTTATGCCTGGACATCAGATTTTGCGGTGAATGCATATTTAATTTCTTCAAATATGCTCAAAATTTGGGCAAAATATGAAAATATAAGTAAGTAATGAATTGGCTAAGCAATAAGGTTTATTTTTTACAGGTAAGGCATCCAATTCTACCACACGTGTGAGATTTCAAACTGTGACGCCGACCGCAAATCAAAGGGACAGCTATCTCATTCCACTACGTTTCTAGGCAACGCGCGGTAAGAACAAAGACTGTTGCCAGTCTCAATGACTTCCGCCAAGCTTTTACAAGAAGCTTCGAGAAGCTAGCTCCAGAGAAGCAGCCGGCAACTGATTCTCGGGTACAGGACAGCCAGTGTTTAGCCAGAGCTATGAGTTGCAAGGTTGCGACGAATATAGTGTTAACGATAAATCAGAGAGCTGTATTTCGTGATTCAGCGTTTACAGAAATGAAGTGAGATAAAAGGTAATTTGACTTGTCATTTGTCACAATGTTTGATACTATGTACGGTCAACTGCGCAACACTTTTAAGTTTATGGTCGGGATTACGGTTTGTTTTTTCCTTCAAGTAGAACCTGACTAAGGCATTAAGGGCTTAAACAATTCTCATGTATTGCATCTTATCTATATTTACAAAGAGATTTTCCAGATCGTTCAACGGGATGTGATAAAAAAGATAAACAAACTTTGAACTTCTCTCCAGCAATCATCGTAGTATTTTAAAAGGAGTTCACTATGGACTCACGTAAGCTCTTATGCCGAGATACCAAAATCTGAGATTACTGGTTTCACTTTTGAGAAACCTGGTGAGGCAAGTTTACACAACTTGGATTAGCTGAGAAACTTAAGTCTCCCTGTTCTCTATTTCACGGATTACGCCATAACTGGTTTTTATATTCGACAACATAACTAAGACGACAAGAAGCTTCTACTTGTATTCTGAGCACGTGGGTGAACTTTTCGGGAGGAACTGTTTATCAAAAGCATGGGTACTGATGCACTTTTTCATCACTTAGTTGATAGCCATATAGTATCAATAGATTGTACATCCTCTCCTCGTTGTCAAATAACATGTGAAGGTTGTAATGTCCGAAAATGTATTTACGTATTAATACAATTGTTCTTTGGTAAATTTACAATAGCTGGCATAAAGTTGATAAGCTTGTTTTTCTTGCAAACAAGCAAATGTAAAGCAAAACGTGGGCAAACTTTCTCTGCGCACAAGATGTTTACATCGGTACAGCCATGGAAAAATGATTGACCGGATTAGGAGAGCACAAGATTTCGAAGTTCCACGTCATGTTACAGTACGGTATACACAAGTCAATATTTCCTACATGCCACCTAAGTCTATTGGTAGTCGCTGTTCCATTTGTTATCGGTCAGATGCCCAAATAGTCTGCGTTTTCCATCATCCCTCTCATTTTTATATGC
Source organism: Tenodera sinensis (assembly GCA_030765045.1). NCBI lineage: Eukaryota > Metazoa > Arthropoda > Insecta > Mantodea > Mantidae > Tenodera > Tenodera sinensis. Next base: position 40,481,258 of record CM060965.1, read on the forward strand.
GAGTATGTATACTCGACTTGTGTAGATCTTACTAAAACATACAATTTATGTCCAAATATATATATATATATATATATATATATATATATATATATATATATATGTATTTTTTTTTTTTTTTTTTTTTTTTTTTTTTTTTTTTTTTTGTAGAGTGAACCATTTCGGAAATATTCCTTGTTATTTGTGTGAGTTTTGGAACACTTAAATTGTCGTCAAATGTAAGATCGTAATTCATTTTTTTATGTGCTTACCGTGCAAAGGGAACGGAATCTCAAAGCTTTAAAAGATTTGACTATTGCTCAAAGCTTGCTGTATTCCCATACTCCCCTAGCACCTACAAGGAAATAAGCAATAAGATAATTTCTGCAAATGTTTATCTCAACTAACACGAATATATAGGAATAAGAGTTTGTAAGAATGGTTAGTACAAGAGTAGAGAAAGTCATGTGAGGGCAACATCAGATTTTTTACAAGGCTGTACAGTTGTTCGATACATTAAAGTCACTATTTCAGAAAAAAAAAATAAATAAAAAAAACGTGATGTGTTGTATTCGCATGGCTTTCTCTTCTCATAGAAAGCTCATTACATACATTTTATTACGCATTGAGATAATTAAACCCGCAATTTAATCAAAACCGTTAGGGACATCTTTTGACAATCAAACTCTTCTAAACATTTTGGACAGTTTGAGATGGTGCAATTTTGAAAATCTTCATTCTTGGAAGACGCTGAATTTAAATTATGGGTATTGAAGTGCCCTTTCGTGCTGTTTATGGATAGACTGATACGGTCGCACGCAGGCGCCACACACACGCACGCACGCACACACACACACACACACACACACACACACACACACACACACACACACACACACACACACACACACACACACACACACACACACACACACACACGGGCATAGACACACACACCTATATGCACGCAGAGCTCATTCAAGACACCTTTTATATTTAGAGACTCAAACCATCTATTTTGCTGAAACCTCGGTAATGACTTCAAGGTAGAATGTTACACTTTTTCTACTTACTGTAAGCAGTATATAGTAGAGAAAGCAAATGTTAATACCGGCTGCTGAAACATCTGCAACACTTTTAGTGATCAGAAGTTATTAATCTTGCATGAGATTTTCATTTAAGAACACTAAACTTCCAAACAATTGTATTTTCACTATAGAGCTAACAATAATTGTACTTCTATTCAACAGAGGTGGAACAACTGAAAAATAATTCAGTGGTAAATCACTTTATTATGCAGACATACAGACAGACAGACAGACGCACGCCCACCATGGAGCAATTCTAAAATCCGTATCTTCACTGCCAAATGTTTAGCGACTAACTGTGCGCGTCTGGTGCACATTGGTAGCGGTGAAGACGTATCGTGGAACACTCGGACTTTTAAGCTAATTACACAATATTTACAAAAACTAACAGAACAACACAGGGCCTTATAATCACTGAATTTAAACACAGTCTGCACGAGTTATATGCCCCATCAACAGCACTTCAATTACACCATACCTCTGTCAAGAGTTTCTCGAAGCAACGCTACCAATCGCCGAGCTATGTCTTCATTTTCCAGTTTCATAGAACTTTCCAAGTGTTTTCTTCTTTCTTTGGCATCCTTTGGAACTTCTACCGCTTCGTGTTCAAATGTCGTCTTGTTAGGATTTTCCCCAACAGAGATGAGGAAGGCCACACTGATGATGCAACCGAACAATCCGCATCTCACAAACTCATCATTGAAAGCATTCCTACTCAGCTCCTTTGGTTGATACCCAAGACAACCGATTAGACTGCTGTGATACTCTCCCAAGAGTTCATTCCAACGGTTGATGAAGTCTGCACTGTGCATGAAGAGGAGGGTTGCTAGATCCACAACCGGCGATGAATACATTGCAGTTTGGAAGTCGAGCAGCTTCACCTCATCGTCTTTGAAGAGTATGTTGTTCATAACGTAATCTCCGTGGCAGAACACAGCCAGTGGCTCGACAGGTCTCATCAGTCTATTCAGTACTGTAGGATCATCCATTGTCGTCCTCAGCTTTTGAATTCCATTTGAGTATTTGCCTTCTTTGTCCTCTTTCTCCAGCCTTGAGCAAACCAAAAGTAAAGAAAGATGTAGATAGTCTAAATAATGAGTCCACTCTTGCTTATCTGGATCGTTTGCTAATGGTCTTGTGTCTCTCACCTTGCTTGCCACATTTTCTAAGAAATATTCAGGTTCTCGAAGTTTTAAACTGTAAGACAAGGCATGGAAACGTCCAAGTACCTTCATGGCTGTCAAAACGTCGTGGTACTCCATAGCCAGATTGATGGAATCTCCTCTAATCCGGTATCCTTTCGGCTCAAATCTTCCAAGACGATCATAGCATGTTCATAATCTCCACTACTTGAATAGTAACATCTAGGGAGTAACTGCTGAGGTCTCCACCATTCAAGACGTTTTTCTTCTGTGTGGTTTGTTGCTTTCGTCACAAGCAGCGGGATGACGTCATGATACACAACACACTCGTCATCAAACTGAAGTTGGGAGTTCATGATCTCTCTCATTATTGCAGATTGTGGCATTGTTTTCACCAAGACATTGTGGACGGTGACATGCCCTAGTTCCTCCAGTGTCAGTTTAGCTTGGTATATATTAGAAGCTGCGTGATAGGCCAAGACGTTCTCCTGTAGATTTTCTACTTCACATTTTATTACGTTGCACTTTATACCCGTTCGATACATATTCGTTGATGCGCCTTTCATTAGCATCTCCCTTATTCTGTCCATCACTTCTCCGGTTGCAACATTCATTTCACTTTCTGTTTTCTCGGGGAAACTTGGAACTAAACTGCGAGCACTTGACATATATCTGTGAAATTTAGATGTCCAAGTCTGCCACCTGTCGATTCAAACATGTTTACAAAATACGATAGCAGCTGTATTGTGGCCTTGGAAAAGCAGAAAGTACATAGAAAGATATGTTTCTCGCGGAACTAACACGCGTTTTGCTCCGTCTTCGTTGATAGCAATTCAAGGATTTTATAAGCACATTCTTATTCCCCTTATTGGCGCCTTGGTTTTAATTCAAGTTACAAGTATACACGATTACTTATAGAATATAATTTGTATATATACACTAGCGGACCCGACAGACGTTTCCTGTTCAAACGTTGTACATCCATAAATTATAAAATTTTTAAAATAATCTATAAATTGTTTGGACTGTTCTTGTGAAAAAAATGTCTAACAGAATTATTTTTAAGCTTCCTTCACCCCAAACTGCGCTTTAAAGTATGTAGATAATATAGGGTAGATGCTTGCACGGGCCGAAATTCTTAATTTCGAATTCCTAGTAAAGAAATGCTGTGATAATTGTCCTATTCTCGCAATTTCAGCATCGGTGACAAAAAATATAATAAAGTATTTTGTACATCGTAATTTTCAAGCTTGGGACCGCCCCGAACCCGACAAATATTTGTCAAATTAGGCCCGAGAACTTGGCCTGAGTGCGTAATATAGTGTCTTTCTCGTGTTTTTATTTATTTTGCTCATTTTTTGTTCTTTATAGTATCCTAAGAGTTTAACTCTTTGTTTAAGCGTATTAAATAATATGTTTTAAATGTCTCCCAAGAAATTCAAGGCCATTGAGCAACTGTAATCTGAGTCTAAATGTTGTAGGGATTAATTATTAAACCGCGGGCAACGCCGGATATTTCAGATAGTATAATTATAAAGGAACGCAGAATTGAAGGCAAGCGTACTACTATCGACTCAAAAACATGACTCATTTGTATGACTGGTATTCAACATGTCTATACGAATGCCATAACAAATGAAACATTCCGTTGTCACAGGAAATTTTCGTTTACCAATTCATTGTGCTCGTTTTCCCATAACTAGGAAGAAGAATGTAGTATAAAACAGCGAAAAGGAATGGAAGGGTTAGGAGGCATTCTTATCAGTTATCACTCACAATTTACATGTCATTATACTTCCGTAATTTGAACATGTGCATTTGTTGGGCATCAGTATGTTATTTAGCATGGGCGTCGCGAACGGGGGGCAAGGGGGACCCGCGGCCCCCCCTTGGAAGTTGGTGAACTTAATGTCCAATCAATCACTGACTATTAAACTATTATTTTAATTAAGAACAATTGTTATTTAGCATAAATCAATACGGTTATATGCAACAAATATAAATTTTGACAATAAAATAATGAATTAATAAATATGATTGCAAATTTCCAACATGTGCCCCCCCCCCCTTGGAAAAAAGTCTGCCGACGCTCATGTTATTTAGGTTGTCATGATAAGGCTCAAGGCTTTAAATACTCGTGCATAGACAATTTAAGAAAGTAGAAGAGTTGGAGGTGAAATGCTAAAAACCTTTACCGCCGATGTTAATGCTGCTCAATACATTACGTTAGGAGCTATTGATGACAACAAACTGAAATGCTCATATAATGTAGAAGCATGTGATTAATGTAGATGGATGTGTTCTAATTTCTAAGTTTGTTTAATGAGTTAGGACTGTTTATTGTCGGTCTGGGTGGCTCAGTTGGTTAGACGCTGGCCTACTGTTCCCAAGGTCGCGGGTTCAAATCCGGCCCAGGCCGATGGTTTTTAAGTGTGCTTAAAAACGACAGCTCCATGTCAGTACATTTACTGGCATGTAAAAGAACTCCTGCGGGACAAAATTCCGGCACACTGGCGACGCTGATGTGATCCTGGCAATTGACAGCGTCGTTAAACAACAAAATAATTTTTTTAAAGGACTATTTATTAAACCTTGAGTGGACGCGCCGGGTGTTCAGAACATCCTAGTCATTCTTGTTGATGTATTACTACAGATATAATCGATAGCTTACCATCATGATGTCTGGTACCTTTCTAATAAGTAATGTGCAAGCCTTGAGCAACAATAGAATCAATAATGGAAGCCCGAGTTCCAAGAACATACGCAGCAATATGTCTTGGGGTGTTATGAACACCCCGCGCGACTATGTGGTTATCAAAAATGTATTTTTTGAAACCAGTCCTTTCCGGTTACTTATTTTATGTCAAAAACAACTTTACGTGTTCACAAGTTGTTTAAAGTTTTTTCGGTAGTAACGAATACAGTTCTGTTGCACATATTTTAAATAATCACGTTAATTGCTTAAATGTTTTAAATCAATAATACATTAATAATTAAAATATACAATGCATCATTAGGCTGATTAGATGCTGTTCAGTTGCAATCTAAGGAATGTAACCAGCAAATAATATGTGAGGGTAGTTTGGGCACCTAATGTGAATAAAATGGGTATTTTATGAACAGAACTAAAATTACCACTGCAGTCAAATAACAAGCGCTAAACTAAACGGTAATTAAAATTTCCTGAATTCTGGCATTTCATAATAAAATTCATACTATTTTCAATATAGTGGAATGAAACAGATATACCACCTCATCCGGCTTCCATGTGGCAGTTAAGTTAAAAAATAAACTGAAACTGCACTTCTCGTATATCATTACGTTCTTCATTATACAGTTTGGTGCTTTTAACAGTTAACAGTTTGAAATGGTTTTACCAATACAAAATTTTCAATTAATACTTTCCCAAATTTAATTTTAATAACACCTACAATTTTTACTGGCTTTCTATGAAGGATTACCTATATTTCTGCCTAGCTAGTTTATCGTTACAGAACTCTTTCACAATGATCTAGAAGATTTTTATAGTGCAATGTATCCCTAATATACTGACGGGCAAAGTAAGAAGAAAAAATTAAAAATGTGAATGAAAATCATTAAATATATGACATATATGTTTTAAGCTGAAACATCTTAACTCTAAGAGCTCTGAGGAGATTCACTTCATTAGATTAAAACGAATAGGCTTTGTAAACACAATATTTAATAATAAAATGTCAAATCAAATACAATAAACATACATTAATCAATGTGAAACTCTCAAAGTTCGAAAATAGAAGTTACTGATTGCTTTGTCCACGCTTAACACTAATAAAAATAAAATATTCAAAATCCTGGTTCATTGTTAATAGAAATAATTTTCACAAAAAGTTGTACAATTTAGAAAATATAAATAAATATTATTTTTATAAAGCATGAAGGTTTGAAAGCATTATGAAATGACGTTTAATTCTGCATACTCCAAAATGTAAAATAATTTTTTCCATAACTATAGCAAGCATAGTTTAGGAAAGCGACAGGCTCTAGAACTTTGATATGTTTAATATCCTATTGTGGTCTTGTTTGCATTTCAATAAAAACTGGTATAAAGTCGAAAAAAAATAATAATTGATTTTCACGTTTTACTTGAGAGAAGAGGGAGTTAAAACATGTCCTGATTTCTTGGTTATAGTTTTGAGGACATCTTAATCTTCATTTATAAATAGCTCAAGAAGGTCACTTCACTTCTTAAGCAAACATTAATAGAATTGTAAGTACCTAATATAAAGGTAAAAAGTTTAAGGTTCCATTTATGCTGATAGTGCACAAGAGACATTGCATTTAAGATACACCCTCGGTCTTAGATTTAATGGCAGTTCAAATATCTAGCACCTATCTCTCGGGTTTAAATGCTTTAAGGGAACCTGGAACTGCAATTTGAATTTTGTGTATTTTTATGGGGATTAAATCAATACATTGCACACTTATATATTTACTTATTTATTTATAAAAATGTATAAAACCCAAGAGTTTTACATTATAAAAAACCACGCAAAGTTCCAGCATAATCTGTTTCATAGTTTTGAGGGAATTAATTATTCATTTTTTCACAGCCCAAAAGTATCTTTATTCAAAATACTCCATGCGCAACAAAAAGTAAAATATGACAACAGTTTTATAATTTTGTAAACTCTAATTACCCCACAATCTCTCACGATCTCAGTCAGGAAGAAACGATAGTTACTTTTAAAGAAATTAATTTCTATGCTTTGAAGCACATACATATTTTTCAAACATTTTTGTGTATTTAATGTATTAAAGCTAAACAAATTTTCGGATTTTCGAAACCAAAGAGTGAAGTTGAGTTCACATAAATGGAGCACATTGAAAAGATTCTAGGAGCATAGAACAAAATATAATGCACATGGAGCAGATAGTGTATTAAAAACGTAAAGTCGAAAAAAGAAAAAAAAAATTTTTTTACACACATGAATTATGATTATGAGTCAGATTACCTGTCTGGACTAAAACTGCCTTGCTGCATATGTTCTCTTTTTGCCTAGTAGTTTCTCTCCTAAGATTCATAGCTTAACCACTTCTTTCACTGAATTTGGTTATTTTCAGGCTTTTTTTACCCATATTTTGTTTAAATGCTGCCGAAAACGGGGGTTCAAACGTAGTGCACATGGCATTTAAAATGGCGGAATATAGAAGATTTTACTGTCAATTGATGGCTGAATATTTGGGTAACGCTTGTATGCATAGATCTAAAATCGTGAATTTGATAATTTTTCAGTCATTTTTCAGTCCCAAGGTTTCTTAAATAGTAAAAGAGGGACAAAATATTAACACTAAACAAATAGAACTACCTTATTATATTTAATAAACTTTAGCAATAGGCACTTAAAAACTTGGAACTGGTTAGTTGCACTTTTAAGATAAAAAATAACTTTTTTTTACACAAAACATTAACTTTGTTCTTGGCATTCACTTGCTCACAAACATGTACAAATTTCACATCATAGTTGCACAAATTAGATGTTTTCCTGTTTGCTTAAACCACCAATTTCCCTGTCGATAGTTTCACGAAGTAACGCTACCACCCTTTGAGCTATATCTTCATTCTCCAGCTTCAAGAGTTGCTGCACTTGCTTCTTTCTGTCTTGAGGATCCTCTGGAGTTTCCTTCACCTGGTCCTCAAATGATTTCTTGTCGGGGTTATTTCCAACTGTGATGATGAAGCCTACACTGATCATGTAACCAAACAGACCACATCTAACGAACTCTGCACGGAAGGCATCTAAACTGAACTCCTTTGGTTGACGTCCCAGACAGCGGATCAGGCAGTTGTGATACTCCTCCAAGAGCTCGTCCCAACGGTTGATGAATCCTCCACCATGCATGTAGAGCATAGTTGCCAGGTCCAGAAATGGCGAAGAGTACATCGCATTCTGGAAGTCGACCATCTTCACTTCATTGTCCTTGAAGAGCATATTGTTCATAACGTAGTCTCCATGGCAGACTACAGCCAGAGGTTCTACAGGTGTCAGCAATCTATTTAACACTGCAGGATCATCCATCATACTCCTCAGCTTCTGGATTGCAGTTTTGTATCTCCCTTCTTTGTCTTGTGCCTCTAGCCTAGAGCACGGTATCAGAGCAGCAGTATGCAGAAATTCCATATATCGGCCCCACTCCTCTTTGCCAGGTTCTGTTACAAACAATCGTGTATCTTTAACTTTGTTAGCCACGTTGTTTTTGAAACAATCAGGTTCTCTCAGTTTGAGATCATAAGACAAAGCGTGGAAACGTGCGAGCGCTCTTATCGCTGTTAAGACGTCCGAGTACTCCATAGCCAAGGTGGCAGTATCTCCTCTAGTCTTGTAGCTCTTAAGAGTTAGATCTTCCAACACAATCATAGGCTCTTTATAACTTCCAGTACTTGAGTAAAAACATCTGGGAAACAGATCCTCAGGTCTCCACCATTCAAGACGGTCCGTATCAGCTGTGTAATGTGCTACCTTCTCCAACAGCAACGGTATCACGTCGTGGTACATGGCATGCTCATCTTCAAACTGCATTTTAGAATTCATCACCTGCCGCATAAAGTCAGTATTTGGCATTACCTTCACCAGGGTGTTGTGAATGATAAGCTTTCCATTCTCCTCGAGTGAAAGCCGAGCACGATAAATTGTAGACCCAGCATGGTACGCTAGATCATTCTGGTCAAGTGTTTCTGCCTCACACTGTATCACCTTGCAATCCATTCCATTCTTGGAAAGATATGCTGGTAACTTTTTGAAGATGGTTTCTTTTATCCAGTCCAATGTTTCTCTGGTCACAGCAGCCATTTGCTCGTGTTTCTTCTCAGCGGAAACCTTCAACTAACAGAGAAGTTAGCCCAGCTAGCACTTACGTCAAGGATGTTTCCTAATTATAGATAACAAGGTCAACATCTTTTTGTATGCGGAACGCATCAACGAATGTGCTGACTAATTCAAACGGTATCCTTGAACGTGCGCAAGTGTTTGGTTTTCTCACGAGGAGACATTTGCCTCAACATACACAGGAGTTTGTGTTTCTGATTTAGTAAAAATTGCTAGGTCTTTACTTTTAAGTTTTGAAATACTATACGACGTTTTAGTAACTTTTAAATAGAATAAACAATAAAGAATTAAAATGTTTCCCTACGCTACAGGGATTTGGATACAATTGCAGACATAAATAAATCCCAAACGCAATGTTAAACTAAAAGATGTTTTGGCACCGGAAAATATGCGACACATTTCAGTCATCACAAATGTTATATTCCAAAGTTAATCAGATTTCGTAATATTCCTCTAACATAAACACGAACGTTATTTATCATAGACACGGAAATATTATTAAATAAGATTTATTTTTAAAATCGTAATATATAAAGAAAACGTTTACCTTACGCTTTACACTGTTAAAGGAAATGGTGAAATTCTCGTCACTGGTTTACACCAAATACTTGACATTCGTAGCATCCATATGAAAGCTGTATAAATCTAATGGCAGTCAGTGCAGTAGGAGATAGCAGAACACACACACACACACGCACGCACGCACGCACGCACGCACGCACACATACACACACACACACACACAAGCACGCACACAAGCACACAGAGATCTTTTTCTAAAAATGGTTTTTTTTGGATTCAGGGGTTCTCAAAACATGTATTTCCGGTGAAATCTCGACATCGAATTTTTGAAATACAATACTTCCCTACTTACCAGTAGAGAAAGTAAAACTAGATATCGCTAAAATGCAATTTATGTCTGAATAACTTTTTTATTTTCTCTACTGGTACTGGTGTGTGTGTTTGGCTGTGTGTCTGTCTGTCTGTCTGTCTCTGCACAGTATAACTCAAAAACTAAAAGTCGATTAAAAACCAAAGTTGGTATTTTAGTTTAATGTCTTTCAGGGATGCGACACGACGATTTTGAATAAAATAGCCCCTCCTCTATGCTACCCATTACATGGAAAATTTTTCGAAAACATTGATTTTCTTGAGGATGGCTCTAATGATTTTGATTAAAATGTCATATGTTTGAGATATTTTTATGACAAATGAAATTTATATCTTGAATTTTCTGGCTATAGCCCCTGTAGTCGTATTTACTCTGGACGACTTTTGCATAATTGGTAAACCGTTAGAGATAGATCATATCTTACTATACAAAAAATGTAGATCTTGCTAAAATACACAATTTATGTCCAAATAAATTTTCTTATAGGCTTAACTATTTCGGAGATTTTCCTTGTTATGTGTGTGAGTTTCGGAAAACTAAAACTTTCATGAAATAGGACGTCGTTGTTCATTTGTTTTGCATGTTAAGTGTGCAAAGAAAATGGAATCTCAAAGTTTTAAAAGATTTGACTATCGCTCAAAGCCTACTGTATTCTAATATTCCCCTTGCACCAACAAGGAAATAAGCAATAAAATAATCTGTACAAATGTTTATCTTAACACGAAGAAGATATAGGAATAAGAGTTTGTAAGAATGGTTAGTACAAGAGTAGAGAAAGTCGTGCGAGTGCAACACATCAGATTTTTTTTATGTTAAGCGTGCAAAGAAAATGGGATCTCAATGCTTTAAAGCATTTGACTATCGCTCAAAGCCCACTGTATTCTAATATTCCCGTTACATCTACAAGGAAATAAGCAATAAGATAATTTGTACAAATGTTTATCTCAACTAACACGAAGAAGATACAGGAATAAGAGTTTGTAAGAATGGTTAGTACAAGAGTAGAGAAAGTCATGTGAGTGCAACACATCAGATTTATTTTTGTTATTATCGTGAGCAAACCGCAGAAGTCCAGTCCAGTTACTATTCTATCACTCCATTTTTCTTCTGAATGCACAAATACACAGTTCTCTTCTACTGGCGTTAACGTAGTCTATAGTATTTTGTGATATTACAACTCACATCTATTTTTCTCACAGACTTGACTCAGTCCTTTCACTGTCTTTCTTCACTCTATCTTCTGTTATCTCGCTTCTTATATAGTGGACATGACTCACACAGACCGTTCTCGACTTCCACAAGCACGCCGGCGATGGTGTAGCCAGATAATTGTCGAAGGCTTTGGCAACTTTGTATTGGCGCTTGGTGGTTGTTATTCTTATTTTTCTTTTTTTTAAAGCATGTATGTTACTTTAACCTAAAATACATATCATGTCTTAAGAACATCTGCGAAATAAAATCCAAATTCACTTTTTCCTACCTTTGCCTACATAAATCTGCTGTGACTACCAGCTGTCAAGGATGAAGGGATAAAGCGAAGGAAATAAGCAGAATACAAGGCGGAAGTAGACAGTTCACAGAGACGCGCGAAAGTCTCTACAGGCTCGAAGATCTTCCACTGCTCAAGTTGTCCCGAGAGGGCAATAAACGACCCGTCGACCAAGCAGCCCTTTAGTGCCCACGGGGAGTATTTACTGTTTCTTATGAGCAAGCATCTGCGGCATCTGTCTCGTACCGCCATACATCTCGAAATCTAAAAGTACACCTGACATATGCCAAGGAAACCTAATGAAAGCGAAGTTACAGAAAAACGGTGATGCATGAGAAACCGCATTAACATTTACCTATCGACTAGGAAAAGGCCAAGCATCAAAGTGGGTGGTCGATGGGAATCGAATCATGAATATGACAAATTTCGTGAAAATGTTAAAACATTCCTAACTATAATCCTAGCCATCTATGCACAAAGAATAGGGGCATTGAAACTATAGAAACTAATTGAACCATGTCTACCAAAGTCCACTGAACCTACAAAAACGAACAAAGCAATCTGCTGCTGTTAAAAAAAGAATATTGTTCGAATACTTGATTGAAGCAGATATATTGGTCAATAAAAATGTGGTGTTCTACGGAATGACCTGAAAACTCAATAATTGGCAGTCTTATTAAAACGTCAACCACAAAATACAAATGGAATATACTATACAAGTTAAACGACATTCGTTGTGTATAAATGATTAAAACTTTTATTAGTGTATGTTTTATTCATACAATTCAACAACTAACAAATTATACAGACAGAAGTTTTAAATGCTTTATCGTTTGTTCAGACCAAATGATAAAAGAATCACGTGCATCAACCATATTTTCATTACGTAAAGCTGTTATCTTATCTAAAAGCGCATCGAGCTGTCATCATAACTTAAATACAACCTATCAAGTTTTTCAACATTGTTTTGTCGGAAAGTTGAAGTTCTTATGTAAGGTTTACCTCAAAATGAAGTGCGCATAGGCGGCATCAGACCAATATTCAACCTGGAGGAGCTCTTGTGGGGGCGGTGAGAAAGCGAGTTGTAACAGAATGGGAAGGACTTAACCTACCACTAGAGGTCGGCATTTGCCTATTTTCATACTTCTGTTTCTTCATTTGGAACCTAGACTTTGAATATATAAGTATGTTTACTGGAGCAAAGTATGTTAATTCAAACCCTGCCGGAGGCTAGCCCCGTTGCTCTGTCGGTAGAACACTGCCTATTGTCCAAAAGGTTCCGGGTTCAATTCCCGGCTGGGGATTATGCATTCAACAGTCGCTGATGCACTAGACAAGACAAGAAAACATGAAGTGTTTACTAAAATTGCATTTGGCAAAATGTAATAGCGAAATTTCATTTTAGGTAAGTTGTACCTTAGGGAAAAACGATTAGCAAAAATTCATTAGGAAGAAAGGGTCAGGAAATTTTTCTTTTAGGAAAATAGAAATAGGAATTATGGAAAAATTCAACAACCTCCCGAATGCGGGCCTCTCACATTATCATGAAGCCATCTCGCTCATTGTTTGGGATTATACTGACTTTCCGTTTTTGAGTTAGCTGTTCAGATAGAAACACACGCACACACCCGGACACTTTTCAAGAAATGATCATTTTGACGAAGCCTCAAAACGAGTATTTCCGTTAAAATTTCTATAATAATTTCTTTGAAATGCAATACTTCCTCTACTTACAGTAGATAAGTAGAAGAGAAATAAAAAAGTATGTTTTCAGTGTTAAATCCCAATGACCCATGATTTGATTTCCATCCTGCATACATTTAAAGTAAGTAAATCATTCTAAAAACAGACATCTCCTCTGCTTTTGTCTGCTGTAAAGAGTTCAAGAGTGCAAAGTTGAGTACATCTGCATAAAAGAACATTTCAATCTCCTTGCTTGCTCTTTTCATAGAAATACCATCAAATCCAATAAGCGTTTCGCCCTTCATCATTTCCTGGAAACGTCTCTTACGTAAGCAGCAGAGAAGTTGACAGTTGCAGTGGTACCAACTGACGCCGACTCCACGGTCTACAAATGACTTTTTCAGAAGGTAGGCAGGCTGTGCTGAAATATGCATCACGTGCCAAACCTGCTGACCTCGGCGGTGGAGCAGGGATAAAGCTGGATTTGGGACCCCGCAAGAAGTCCCCTTACTGCACATTAAATTACTTGGTACAGTGGGCTAGGGCTTTGTGAACACGACTCGCATATCTCTCGTCTTTTATTTCCGGTAAACCTCTGTGCTATGTTCTTTGTGCTTTTTTATTTTCGTTTGTTAAGCGTTCATTTTCTTCAAAACATACTAAGTATTATGAAAATCTAAAGTGTTACTTTCACACTTTTTTCTCTTTTCAGTCACATCACAAATCCTTAATCTATTATTCTATTTATAAAAATCTTATAGATCAGAACATTTGGGTGGTAACCTCTTCCACATACTCCCTGTAGTATTAACTTGGCATCCTCTGACTACCTACTACGTAAGGAAGTATTGTATTCCACCCAAAAATTCGATGTCGAGATTTTACCGGAAATACATGTTTGAGGCCTCCTGAATAAAATAAAATCATTTTTAGAAAACGGTCCGTCTGTACGCGCGCGCGCATGTGTGTGTGTCAGTGTGTGCACAGTGTAACTCAAAAAGCAAAAGTTGGTTAAAAACCAAAGTTGGCATTGATTTTGAAGAAAATTCCTCCACCTTAAACTACCCTTTACATGGAAAATTTCTCGAAAATTTTGATTTTCTTGAAAATGGCTCTAACGATTTTGATTAAAATGTCATGTGTTTGAGATATTTTTATGACAAATGAAATGTATATCTTGAATTTTCTGGCTATAGTATTTACTCTGGGCAACTTTCGCATAACTGGTAAACCGTTAAGAGATAAACGAAATCATACTATACAAAAAATCTGATGTGTTGTACTCACATGACTTTCTCTACTCTTGTGCTAACCATTCCTACGAACTCTTATCCCTATACCTTTTTCGTGTTGATTGAGATAAACATTCCAGAAATTATCTTATTTGCTTATTTCCTTGTAGGTGGAAGGAGAATGTGGAATAAAGTAGACTTTGAGTGATAGCTTTCAAATTCCGTTCTCTTTGCACGGTTTGCATATAAAAAAATGAATAACGATGGTCCATTTGACACAAGTATAAGTTCTCCAAAACTCACACAAATAACAAGGAATATCTCCGAAAGGGCTCACTCTATAAAAGATTTATTCGGACATAAATTGTGTATTTTAGAAAGATTTACATCTTTTGTATACTAAGATTTGGTCCAACTATGCAAAAGTCGTTCAGAGTAAATACGACTGCAGGGGCTATAGCCAGAAAATCCAAGATATACATTTCGTTTGTCATAAAAATATCTAAAAAATATGGCATTTTAATCAAAATCTTAGAGCCATTTTCAAGAAAATCAAAATTTTCGCAAAATTTTCCATGTAAAGTGTAGTTTAGGGTGAAGAAATGTTCTTCAAAATCTTCATGTCGCATCCTTGAAACACGTTAAACAAACAGAAAATTTGGTTTTTAACCGACTTTTCGTCTTTGAGTTATGCTGTTAACACACACGTGCGCATGCAGGCGCATGCGCACACGCACGCATGCACACATACACACACACACACGGACCTTATTCTAAAAATGCTTTTTGGGGGGGGGGGGTTCAGAGGTCTCAAAACCTATTTCCGGTGAAACTTCGACATCGAATTTTTGGGTGGAATACAATACTTCCTCTACTATACTATATGTAGTAGAGAAAGTAAAAATCTTGCTAAAATACACAGTTTATGTCCGAATAAATTTTTTGTAGGGTGAACCATTTCGGAGATATTCCTTGTTATGTGTGTGAGTTTCGGAAAGCTTGAAACTTTCGTGAAATGGAACATAGTTATTCATTTGTTTTATATGTTAAGTGTGTAAAGAGAATGGAATCTCGAAGCTTTAGAAGATTCGACTATCGCTCAAAGCCTACTGTATTCTAATATTCCCCTTGCACCTACAAGGAAATAAGCAATAAGATAATTTATACAAATGTTTATCTCAACTAACACGAAGAAGATATAGGAATAAGAGTTTGTAAGAATGGTTAGTACAAGAGTAGAGAAAGTCATGTGAGTGCAGCACATCAGGTTTTTTTCTAGAATGTTTGCTTTCATCAAGGTATACTATATGCGCATATATAATAACCGTGAAATGCAACAGTGTTTCAGAGTTTGAGATGAACCATGATAGTGATAGGCAATTCAGTTAAAAACACAAAAATATGATTAGCTGACATCTGCACTTCAAAGAATTATGTTTGTTTTTGTATTACGGCTTACGGGATATATTCAACAACGCTTTAAAATTATTTATAGTCTTTTATCTCAAAGAGGAATATGGAAACAAATGCAAATAGAATCCTTGGAAGCTGAGTTTAACTGCCTGTAAGCATATGTTAGTTTAATGTTGATTTTACCGGTAATCCTGCAGGCTTCATTTGCGTTGATTACAGTGCGGCGCATTTTAGCTAAATGAACTGCTTGAAAAATACAATCCGTTTTACCAAGGACGGTTGTAACACTTCAGTGGCTTGGGAATGAAAAACGTTCAGGCTATTCCGGGTCAATTGAAGAGTTCTTTACATATATGCGGGATCAAATACTCGTAAACTAAATTATTTTAGTCTGAAATCTAACAAGGAAGAGTCAATTATACTGAACAGTTAACGAATACAACAATTATAAAAACATTTAATGCCTCTCAAATACAGGGCAATACTTCTCACTTCTAAAACGTATTATTGCATCTACTTTCCGCTATACACAAACTGTTTCATTACCCAGTTCTTTTTTAAAATACACAGGAAGGTGTTAGTGCTTTAAAAAGGACCTGCATATTGCATGTCCTTTTCGTCAACTCAAAGAACGGCCATTATAATTCCAGTGCACTGCTTAAAATATCTCTGTTATACTCACATGACTTCATCTACACAAAATATTCTTTTAAAGATTTATTCATCTATGCATTTCATGTTAACTGAGATAGACTTTGCAGAAGAGGTCGTACATATTTTCTCATAGGCATAATGGGAATAGGATACAATAGCCTTATCCAACAGCAAATCTTTTAAGAGTTGCTCACTATGTGATGGCTTTGACATTCCATTCACCTTTACTGTCAGGACAGAAAATGAATAACGACTTCCAATTTGAGAGAAGTGCAAGCAATGGAAAACTCACAAAGAGCAAGGTTACCTTAAAATTGGTTCACTCCACAAAAAACAAAATTGGATATAAATTGTGAGTTTTAGCAAGATCTACATCTACATTTTTTACAGTTTACTAGCTATGCAAAAGTCACCCAAAATGAAGAGAACCTTGGGGACATTACCAGAAAGTTCAAGATATGAATCTCGTTTGTAACAAAAATATCTTAAACCAAAATCTTTGGAGCCATATTTGATAAAAAGAAAACTTTGAACAACCTTTCATGCAAAGTGTAGTCTGGAGTAGGAATTTGCTCGAAAACTTTTGTGTTGCATCCTTAGAAGATGGTGAACTTAAATCAAAGTTTGGTATTTAATCGACTTTTCGTTGAGTCATGCTGTCCAGACACACACACGCACACGCGTGCGCGCACACAGGGTGGAGGCATATACACACAATAAAATCTTTAAGTATAAAGGGGACTTTGCAAACAGTTTACAAAGTTCAATTTATATATTGCATTCTTAATTCTAACAACTCAGCATATGGTATTTATTTTTATTGATCCTGTACTCATGCGAGATACCATGAATCGCGAACGGTAGATGTGTAGCCAGTGATTTTCCAGTGCGGCAATCATGACAACGTTATTTACAACAGAATGGGACTCATCCTCATTTGGCTATCGTTGTTCGTGAGTGACTCTTTGAAACTTTCCTGGCCGCTGGTTGGGTGGATGAGGACCATATGAATGGCCTGCCAGAAGTGCTGACCTCACGCTATGTAATTTTGTTGTGAGGTTGGGAAAAAAACGAAATCTACCGTAGAAAGCTAGACATGCTGGAAAAGCTAGAGGAATGTGACAATGGCGTATTGGGATGTGTTCCACAGACGTTTCTTCAAAAGTCAGCTGATGACGTATCAATAACGCAACAGACGCGCATGTGAAATTTTAGCGTGCCGAAGTAAATTTCATGAATTTGGGAACAGACCGCTTCTCATTTCGCGTAAAAGTAACTATGTTTGATACAACTACAGCCCTTTAAAAACAGGAAATGACGTCCTAACCGCTAGTAGTTAAATTCAGGTTTTAATTTATATATTCTGTTTTTAATGTATAATCACATTTACGAACCATACAGCGAAGTACTAATAATAGCTAATAGAATGATAACACAGTATGCACTCAGCTTTTAACCCTCATTAATAGGCTAATGTAATTAGTCGCAAATGAATCATCAATATTGACGTATGCGAGTATAATATATATGCTCTTGGTTAATAAATTATATTTTCCTCCTTTATAAGGTTTATTTATTTTAAGTGATCATCTTTATACCAATTATAATCCCTACTAGGATACATTGAATACGAGTAATGTCCTTTTACGTTGAATCTTTAGAGTTGGTTTAACCATTATCCTTCCATAAATAAATGTAATACTTTCCATTCGTTTCTAAACCACAAAAATGTCGTTTCCAATTCACACAATTGTGTAGACCAAATTATGTTGACTTTGAGTATTACAGACTCTAATGCAATCTACAGTAATACAGTGCATTAGAACAGAGTGGACTGTGACGTAACGCACTTACGTCAATTCAATTTCCCCACAGTATCTGCACACCGCTGTGTTATACATATAATCCACTTTAGCATTCGCCTACTCATTCACTTTCACACTATTTCCCGTGATATTCTAATGTGTAAGTAGGAATATTACAGTTTTCGCTGTGAAAGGTCCAATTTGTTGGGCCTTATTTGTGTGATAGATTTCAGTATGTACAGGATGTATCAGAAACACTTTTACAAACTTCGGGTATAGGTTTCTTACACTGCAATAAGGAACAAAGTTCATGTGAACACATGTCCTATAATTCTTTATTTTCTTGTTAGATGCTGTTCAAAAGGGTGGTACACTTCATAACACACAAAACATATATTAAATGCTCCAAACTTCCTCCTCTCGTTTGTAGTCATAACTGCACTCATCGAGTCGCACACTTTCAAATACTCCGGAATGGTATCAAATGGTTTCGCAGACTTTCATGACACGCCCATGAAGAGTTTCTTCATCTGGGATGGCTGACCCATAAACCAATAGCTTAAGGTGTCAACGCAACGTTGCCGAGCTACTTCACGTCTGAAAAAGCTGCTCGGAATACCCCTATAATTATTTTAAATGATTAATTATTTCGAAACTCTATGTGATGTCCCATAAACACTACTGAAACTATGTCAGAAATAAGTTACTCTACGCAACTTACAAGTAACAAACTATTATCTTCGTACATTCTTGTAGAATTGCGCTCCTAATTTGGAACAAAAACCATTTACTTTTTCGAAATCGGCTGATCAAAAAACAAAATACCATTATAATTTCTTGTTTTTAATGCTTCTATGAAGCACATATTAGAAGGAATGTAATAAGTTCTCTTCCAGCCGGTGTATAAAGCAGTTCGACATATATACCGCGCGTTCTCAGACCGGCAGGACCGCCCCGCGGCGACAAGGGACCGGGCGAGGTCCTGTGAGCTCCCCGCCAGAGTTGGGACGCGAGTCGTTAAGGTTTGAACTAGACAACTGTTACCAGTTAGTTTTAAGCGTGTGTGTGTGTGTGTGAGAGAGAGAGAGAGAGAGAGAGAGAGAGAGAGAGAGAGAGAGAGAGAGAGAGCGAGAGAGACAAAAAAAGAAAAGTAACTGAAAGTGTCATTTGTCACACTAATAATTAATTTACTGTGGACTTTCTGTCACCTGCACCGCCGACATGTGAACCAGCCCCGCCGACCGGCCGCACGCGCCTAGAACATTCCGTCGGGAATTGTTCACCGATAGTGGCAGCCTCGCAATCAATATTTTTCATTTCCAATCTTCCAGTCTTTGCCTACACATAATCGGCTTAAAATAACCATTAAGAGATACACCAGCGATTGTTTTCTTAAAATAGTATAAATCTTGCTTTGAAAGCTGTGTTTGCAAACAATTTTCTAGCAGGTTATTCAGAGCACACAACTAAAGCGCATTTGTTTCAAATTTTCAGACGCTAGTGATGGCAGAGTGGTTGTGCAGCGCTCGTACAAAGGAAGTCGACCAATAAAAAAAATCGCTGCTGGCAGTACCGTCACCCAGATGCCGTTTTGCAGCTGCTAACATTGCGGATATAATAAAGAAAATAAAGAACAGTTTAAAGCCCGACAGAGGCGTTTGTGGAATCTCTTGTTTCCGTGACTACATAGCTGGATGTCTGTACATACATATATATAACAGAACATACAATAAAACTTTCGTTCTCCGCACATTGGAATTTGCGCTCAGTATACAAATAGCCGACATGATGTGCAAACTTCTCTTTAATGTCTCTCTTTCAACTAATAGGATACATGCCACACTCTATCTTGTTACAAAAAGTGGAGGATTACTACACAACCTTCATATTATACCATGTGGACCATTAGCGCCCGCCTAAAGCAAATATAGACCACCATTCACACAGGGGAGGGCACAGTGTTAATGGGAAAACATCAGTTACACTATCGCTAGTTTCAGAGAAAAATAAAGGAAACTCGTTAAGAGTTGAAGACAAAAGATCACTGAAAAACGTAAAAACAAAAACAAAACCATGAATGAATTGAAAGTGATTTTCTGCCATTTGCTTCTAAAACAAATTTAACCCTTTTGCTTTCAAAAAAGGCATTTATTTTTGTCAGTGGTTCACAGTATGTTGTGACAAAGATTCCGGAGTAGTGATAGAGTCGCATATACCTCTTCATACCAAAATTATGGACTCAGAAAATCAATAATTTAAATTTAATTTAAAAAATAATAATCAGAATAATAATTTTCAATAAAGAATAAACAGAGGAAACGAACGTGAAAAGATTAGCCTTGTAGATTTAAAAAAGGTAAGAGTGAAAAGTGTAATGGTTCCCAACTAACTATCCAAGAGGTAGTGTTGAGAAGAGCTTGCTCCATACAGGCGCGCATTAAGAAACATCACAACCCCGCAACATCCAATATTGGCAAAGGCGAGCCTAAACACCGCAAACATGCGCGAATAAAAGTTTTATAGAACAGCCACGGTTCACCAGCTCTGCGCGCCCATTCACCCTGCCCTGTCATAAACTACTGCAGAGACCACCGCAACCTGGGACAAGTTGCACGCTGCCGCACAGCAGAACCGTGGAAAGTGTACAAAAAGTAAAATAGTGTACACAGTCTAAATAGTGCAGTGTGTGTGTGTGTGTGTGTGTGTGTGTGTGTGTGTGTGTGTGTGTGTGTGTGTGTGTGTATTTGCGTGTGTCGTGTACGCATGTTTAGTAGAAAAATCTGATGTGTTGCACCCACATGACATTCTCTACTCTTGTACTAGCCATTCTTACAACCTGTTATCCATATATCTTCTTCGTGTTAAGATAAACATTTGAACAAATTATCTTATTGCTTATTTCCTTGTTAGTGCAAGGGGAATATTAGAATACAGTAGGCTTTGAGTGATAGTCAAATCTGTTAAAGCTTCGAGATTCCGTTCTTTTTGCACACTAACATATAAAAAAATGAACAACGATGTTCCATTTCACGAAAGTTTTAAGTTTTCCGAAACTCACGCACATAACAAGAAATATCTCCGAAATGCATCGCCCTACAAGGAAATTTATTGGGACATAAATTGTGTATTTTAGCAAGATCTGCATTGTGTATGTGTGTGTGTGTGTGTGTGTGTGTGTGTGTGTGTGTGTGTGTGTGTGTGTGTGTGTGTGTGTGTGGACGCGACACAGGTTCCAAGGGTGAGAGAGTGACTGAGAAATAGGTATAGAAATATAGACATACAGACAGATATATAGCGAGAAGGAGGGAAATATGGAGAGAGACGGGGAGTGTGATCAAGAGAGAGGGGAGAGATCCAGAGAGATAGAGAGGGATTGAAAGAGAGACGGAGAGCGATGAGGAGAGTTAGGAAAATAGAGAGATGGAGTGGAAGAGAGAACGTGGGAGAAGGGGTGAGGGTGACTGGTCGGAAGTGAGGCAGCGTGGCAGGGGGTCGAGGGGAACAGGCCGAGGGGTCGAGACTGATGGCTCCACGGCGCGTGAGCGAGTGGTCGGGAACAATGGCTCGAGAGCGAGTGAGAGAGAGGGGTTGTAAGCGAGTGAGAGTGGTCGAGGGCAAGTGAGAGGGTTCAAGGGCGAGTGAGAGGGTTCGAGGGTGAGTGAGGGGGTTCGAGGACCAGTGAGAGAAGTCGAGGGCGTGTGAGCGGGTACGAGCGCGAGTGAGCGGGTACGAGGGCGAGTCAGAGGGTTCGAGGGCGAGTGAGAGGTTTCGAGGGCAGGTGAGAGAAGTCGAGGGCGTGTGAGCGGGTTCGAGGGCAAGTGGGAGGGTTCGAGGGCAGTGAGAGGGTTCGAGGGCCAGTGAGAGCGTTCGAGGGCCAGTGAGAGGGTTCGAGGGCCAGTGCGAGGGTTCGAGGGCCAGTGCGAGGATTCGAGGGCCAGTGCGAGGATTCGAGGGCCAGTGAGAGGGTTCGAGGGCCAGTGAGAGGGTTCGAGGGGCAGTGAGAGGGTTCGAGGGCCAGTGAGAGGGTTCGAGGGCAAGTGAGAAGGATCGAGGGCAACCGACATCTAGAGTAACATCGAGAGTGAATTCGGGAGACATGGGGTGTGACATCGAGAGGGAAGTCGAGAGTGACAATTAGAGTGACATCGAGAGAGACATAGGGAGTGAATTCAAGAGTGATTTCCAAAGTGACATCGAGAGTGATATCGAGTGTCATCAAGAGTGACAGGGTGACATCGAGAGTGTCATCGAGAGTGACAGGGTGACATAGTGCCATCGAGTGACATCGAGAGTGACATCGGTAGTGACATCGAGAGTGACATCGGCAGTGACATCGAGAGTGACATCGGTAGTGACATCGAGACATCGGGAGTGACATTGGGAGTGACATCGGGAGAGACACCAATGATGACACGGATCGTGACACCAAGAGTGACACCGGGAGTGACACCGACCCTGACACCGGCGTGACAACGAGCGTGACACCGGGAGTGTCACCGAGCGTGACACCGGGAGTGACACCGCGCCTGACACCGGGAGTGACACCGAGGCTGACACCGAGCCTGACACCGGGAGTGACACCGAGCCTGACACCGGGAGTGCCACCGAGCCTGCCACCGGGAGTGACACCGAGCTTGACACCGAGCCTGACATAGGGAGTGACACCGAGCGTGACATGGGAGTGACATCGGGAGGGACCCTTTGTCTAGGAGGGGCCCATTGTCAAGTACGGGCCCTTTGTCTACGAGTGGCCCTTTATCTAGAACGGCCCCTTTGTCTATGAGGGCCCCTTTGTCAAGGAGGGCCCCTTTGTCTAGGAGGTCTCCTTTGTCTAGGAGGTCCCGTTTATCTAAGAGTGCCCATCTTGTCTAGGAGGGTCCCTTTGCCTTAAATTCTCCCTTTGTCTAGGAGGGCCCCTTTTTCTAGGAAGGCCCCTTTGTCTAGAAGGGCCCCTTTTTCTAGGAAGGCCCCTTTGTCTAGAAGGGCCCCTTTGTCTAGAAGGGCCCTTAGTCCGAGGGGGCCCTTTGTCTAGAAGGTCCCCTTTGTCTAAGAGGGCCCCTTTGCATAGGAGCCCCCTTTTTCTAGGAGGGTCCTTTTGTCCAGGAGGCCCCCTTATATTAGGAGGGGCCCTTTGTCCAGCAGCGCCCTATTTGCCAATAAGGGCGCCTTTGTCTAGAAGGGCCTCTTTTTCTAAGAGGGCCCCTTATTCTTGGAGAGCCCCTTCTCTATGAAGGCCCCTTTTGCTAGGAGATCCCCTATGTCCAGGAGGGCCCCTTGTCTAGCAGCGCCCCTTTGTATAGTAGGGGCCCCTTTGTATAGTGGGGCTTCTTTGAATAGGAGGGTCCCCTTTAGGTGGGCCCCTTTGTTTAGGAGGGCCCCTTTGTCTAGGACGGCCTCTTTGACTTAGATGGCCCCCTTATCTAGGAGGGCCCAAGAGAAGAGTGATACCGAGCATGACACCGAGCGTGACATCGGGAGTGAAAGAGTGACACGGGTAGATACAGGGAGTGACTGACACCGAGAGTGACATCGAGGGTGACTGAATGACACCGAGCGTGACACCGAGAGTATCGCTGAAACGACATCGAGTGTGACAGCGAGCGTGACATCGAGACTGACACCGGAAGTGACACCGGGAGTGACACCGAATGTGACACCTGGAGTGACACCGAATGTGACACCCGGAGTGATACCGGGAGTGACACCAAGCGCGACACCGAGCGTGACATCGGGAGTTACATCGAGTGACACCAGGAGTGACTTCAAGAGTGACATTAGGAGTGACTTCTAGAGTGACACCGAGCGTGACATCGGGAGTGACAGATACACCGGGTAGACACAGGGAGTGACAGAGTGACACCGGGAATGAAAAAGTAACATCGGGTAGACACAGGGAGCGACACCGAGAGTGACATCGACAGTGACTGAGTGACATCGAGTGACACCGAGAGTGTCACTGAAACCGACATCGAGTGTGACAGCGAGCTTGACACCAAGTGACATCGAGACTGACACCGGGAGTGACACCGAATGTAACACCGGGAGTGACAAAATGTTAAACCGGAGTGACACCGTATGTGACACCCGGAGTGACACAGGACGTGACACCGGGAGTGACACCGAGCGTGACACCCGGAGTGACACCGAGCGTGACATCGAGAGTGATATCGAGTGATATTGGGAGTGACATCGAGAGTGACTTCGGGAGTTACTTCGAGGGTGACACCGGGAGTGAAAGCGACCGTGGCACTGGGAGTGACACGGGGTACACTGGTAGTGACATCGGGACGCGAGAACGGGTGTCACCGGCATACACAACGGGAGTCTCAAACGGAGTCACGTGTGACCTCGTTGACCTCGGGAGCGCCTTCGTGAGCGGCCTTGAGGGCGATATCAGGGGCGACCTCCCGGAAGGGACTGCTGTAGCGATGAGTCGAGGCCGAGAGGCCATTAGAGCGTAGTTGAGAGAGTGCGCCGGCGAGTGTGTTTGTGAGGGTGTAGGCGTGAAAGTGTGTTCGTAAGCGTTCGAGAAAGATCTGGCAGCGTTATCGCCGGTATAAAAGCTTGCGGAGCGCGTGTAAGGAGGCAGTTTTCGAGTCGGTCAATGTATCAGTGAGTGTGAGACAGCTGTGAAACATACAATGCATCGAAGTTAATAAGTTAACAGGTGTAGAGTGATTATATTGTCGGAATTAGTGTTTCGGAGATAAAGTAAAGAGAGACAGTGAAAGAAGTGGGTCTAAGCTACAAGAACAGTTGTGTAATATCACGAAAGACTGTAAACTGTGTTAACGTCAGTAAAAGATGTTTTTTCTTGTTTTTTTTTTTTTTTTTTTTTTTTTTTTTTTTTTTTTTTTTTTTTTTTTTTGGTGCAAACGTTTAGAAGAAAATCTGATGTGTTGCACTCACAGGGCTTTCTCTACTCTTGTACTAACCATTCTTACAAACTCTTATTACTGTATCTTCATATTAGTTAAGATAAACATTTGTACAAATTATCTTATTGCTTATTTCCTTATAGATACAAGGGGAATACAGTAGGCTTTGTGCGATAGTCAAATCTTTTAAATCTCTGAGATTCCGTTTCCTTTGCACACTTAATGTTAAAAAATGAACAACGATGTTCCATTTCACGAAAGTATTAAATTTTCCGAAACTCGCACACATAACAAGCAATATCTCCGAAATGGTTCACGCTACAAGAAAATTTATTTCGACATAAATTGTGTATTTTAGCAAGATGTACATTTTTTGTATAGTATGATTTGGTCTATCTCTAATGGTTTACCAGTTATGCAAAAGTCGTCCAGAGTAAATACGACTACATCGGAGTGAATCATATTTTTAAGTGTTTAAATACGATCACAGTTTGGTTTAGTTGGTGAATTATCTCAGAATTTATAACGTATCATTGCAAACATTGTGAATACTATTTAAAAGACGTTATCACCATAGTTAGTGTTGTCCTTTCTGAACAAAAACCCACGCATACCTTGTGATAGGAATCTCCGTGCTCTATCGGCAGCAAGAGACTGATTCAAAGGACTTTTTGACATTTTTAGCGGCGTGAGGTATTGTTGCGCCAAACTGTCTTATCACCGTGTGTCGTAAAAAACGCTAATTCGGCTTCAAAATTGTTGCATCATCGACTGTAGAGCTTCGCTCTACATTTGTTTATCTTTCTCAAACGTATACCTACCTATTGGCGTAATGAATTTCGTTACAGGACTACCAAGTTTTGTATAGGCTTCTATAATGTACCTAAGAAGTGCTTAATCAAAAGTGCTTGTTATATTGTAACAATCGTCTTACTAATTCAAATAAACATATCGAAATTGTTTTAATGCACTTTTAGGTAGGTACAAGGAATAGGTTATAGGAGGCTGACGCGTTGTCAAACCACACACCACGTACATCACAAAAATCAATAGAGGATTACGCACTTTAAAATGTATGAAAAAGTAGTGGAGCATTTGTTTTGTCTCTATTTTACGTCGTTAGAACAATGTGATCATATCGCGAAGAGTCTGTTAGGAGATACTCGTGGCTCGGTATATTGATTAAGTTACAATATGTTTAAGATATCTGCTTGAAAAATTAAATACACTACTTTATCTTGAATTTTCTAGCAATAGCCTCCGAATTCCTCTTCAGTCTGAATGACTTTTAGATAAGTGGCAACAAATCATAAGAGATAGCAAAAATCTTTCTACTAAAGGATGCAACAAATCTTTAAAACACAACTTGCCAAATACAATTTTTGTACAGTTAACTATTGCTTTGATCCCTCCACACTCTTCTCAAATTAAAAGTATTTATTTTATATTTTCCCTCTCCTGGTCATGCAAAGAGAAAAAATTCGAAACCATTACATTTCGACCAGGTCTTAAAAGATTTAACTATCGCTTAAGTCTATTATATGGCTCCATATTCATAACACTGACAAGAAAATATGTAATAAAAGCACTTTTACAAATGTTTATACCCATTAATGAATTGAATAGAAGAAAAATGTTTATAACGTTCAAAATAATAGTTTTTACAAGAGCATATATATGTCGAAATGTGATTTTGGATCATAATTTTTAAAATTGAATGTGTCCAGAAAATGTTAGGCATGGAAAAGGAATGTCTTGGATAGTAGACAATTAGTTCATAACATAGATAAAGAGTATGAGGAAAGAGGCTTGGTTTGAAGTAAAAATATCACTTTGTACAGAAAAGTAACACTGACTGGTATGCAGAATCTGCTTCAAACTTACAGGTGTTTTAGTGTTATTCCATGCATTTTTCGCTAATAAGTATATAATTTTATTGCAGAAATGCACACGTTTACGACATTTTGAACCAACATACGGTAATGTGCATTTAAAGCTGTCGGCAATACTTGGA
Organism: Tenodera sinensis; assembly: GCA_030765045.1. Taxonomy (NCBI): domain Eukaryota; kingdom Metazoa; phylum Arthropoda; class Insecta; order Mantodea; family Mantidae; genus Tenodera; species Tenodera sinensis. The sequence goes on from CM060965.1 coordinate 40,508,393, forward strand.
AGTGTTTTATTCTTGAGGTTGAAATCTAAAGTAATCTAGGTCCCAAAGAAATTAAACTTTTTACTACACTCAAGAGACACCTAGTTTTTCACGTTAGAAACTAACTAAAAAGCAGCGTCATATAATTACCGTTTGTTTTATGAAGGTAATAAATCTTTGTAACGAAGTAGACATGAAATTTCTGGAAACTAGTGTGGCTGTTTTCAAACTTCGAACGACAAATGAGTTTTACGAAACTAAATTAATTGTCCTGCTTTCTAAAAATAATCTGCATGAATATCGAATGAATTTGATCTTCGGGATCTCCTACTCACTCGTTTTTAGAATGTTGTACGTTTTCTCACACAAATGCAACATGGTAGCAAAAATATTAGCACGGGCACAAATAATTACAAAATAAGTAAACCACGTTTTCCACAATTACCCCTTCCTCTTTACCTTCTCTAATGCTTATAGTAGGTTGGGGAGGTACTGCAAATACTGCATATACCGATTTTCCCTGGAAATACAGGTTTTGAGCCCTCTCCTGAATAAAATAAAGCATCCCATTTGAGAATATATATATTTAATGCAAATCAATAACAATTAGTACCTTGAAATGATTTGCTTCACAAAAGAATAAATAAAGAAATATGTGCATGTGATATAAATTGTTTGCTTTGACGAGACCTAAGTTTATTTCTAACGAGGTTTTGTATATCTCTTACGGTTTAGCAGTTATGCAACATTCAGTCATGTTGATGAGGACTTCAAATATGTATTTAATTTGTCGTAAAAATATATTAATCATCATATCTTAATCTTGTAAACAAAGTCATTAGTCCTTTCTGAGAAAATCAAGGTTCAATAAACGTTCCATTTAATGTATAGTTTAGGGTCAGGAAATTAGAGAAACCTTCTTGTTACATTTTTGAAAGATATACAAAACTTTAATGCAAAGTTTTTGAATAAAATACCAATTGTTCAAGACATTTTATCACAAACGAAATGTATATCTTCAATTTTATGGAAATGTGACAAAATCTTATTCCTCAAAAAAATGTATGTCTCGTTGAAACACAATTTGTATCTCATACATTTTTTGTTTTTTGGAGCGAACCATTTCGGAAATATTTCTTATTTTCTTCAATGTTCCATTTAAATGCCGCCTTTAAGGTCACAGCGGCGGGTTTTACCTCTTAGAGCAATTGCAATGCTTTTCACTTGCTTAACGGTGTTATTGAACGTTGGGTTCTTTAATTCACACATACGTGCATTCATACTTCTAGACTGTAGGGAAGATGGGGAATAATCCTAGTGGAAGATAAATTTCCACCCTCCCAGCCGGGAATCGAACACAGGACCCCTTACACAGCAGGTAGGCGCTCCAGCGACTGAGCTACGGGGCCAACCTATTCCTTCTTGTTTTTCTCAATTTTGCAATAATATGGCATTTCGTTGTTCTATTTTGTATCTTTTGGAAGTGCAAGGAGAATAGAATTTCAAAGCCATCACATAGCGACCAGCTTTAAAAGCTTTGACTATAACTTAAAATCTACTGTATTTACCTATTCCCATCGCAACATAATTTCTGCAAATGTTTATTTAGATTAAGAAGGTAGAGGAATAAGTGTTTGTACAAGTTTAGTAAAATAAAATAAAGAGGACTACTCAAATAAACTCCTTAATAAATAAACCTATACTCCTACTCTATATTTGTGATAATTCTTGTTATTTCCATGATGACTAATAACATTTAGCTCCATGGACCGGATTTGACTGCTACTTCATCTATCAACATGCGAGAGAATTTTTAAATTACTCGATGAATAATCAGATTTTATCAGAAAAGTTTTAATGTAAAATGAAGCGGGAACTTGGAACCCCATTGACCGTATCGACGAGCGGTAAGCTTAATATTCAAGAAGTGGATTGCTCCAATAAGATAACAGTTTAATATGTTTCGTAACGGCCGTTATGAATATTGATGTAAAACTTGGCTTAACGAGTTTTCTTGCCCTCCTATTTTCATTTTTAAAGTAAATCCTTTGCTGTCTGAGTTGCAGACAAACAGAACATTTTAATGAACGTATTTAGTTATACTGCAACGCAAATTCCGAACGTTATGTATGTACATAGAGATTACTCGTATTTTAAAAAGATTTTAGAAGTATCATATAGCCTTTTACGACAGCAAAGAAAGTTTTTTTGCACACAACTATTTTTACATGTGGGATCCTCTGGTATAGGATGTTCAAAACTATAATTTATATTTTATTACATTCATTTGTTTTACAACATTACAATTGAGGTAGTTCACATGTATTTTAAATCCTCAAATAGAAAACACCCAATGGTAGAATAGGTGTAATTGGTAACACATAAAATACATATACAGACATACATGCATAAACATATTTGTTTATTTTTAACACTCGGGAAGCATTCCCCTAGTTAAAACTGGTTGTTTTTTCCCTATTTTTTCCTCTCACCTATTACACATGTAGCCCGTTGTGGAAATAAAATGTTAATCGAAGTGTGAATCGTGTTGGCATCGAATGAAATAAAGTGGCAAATTATGACTGTGCAGTGCGGAAAATGTTTATGGTAAACTGCACAGCGCTTCAAAAGCTGGTCTCATAGTTCAGTCGGTAAAAAAACCTGTGTTATGAGAGGGGTCCCGGTTTCCGGTTCCCGGCTGAGCGAGGGAATCCTTTTCTTGTCAAGATTATTCCCTGTCTTTCCCAGTCTGGAAGTCACAATACGTTCTGTCTGTCTGTCTGTCTGTCTCTCTCTCTCTCTCTCTCTCTTCACACACACATAAATGCTTTTTTTTTATTCAGGGACCCCAAAACGTACATTTGTGGCGAAATGTCGATATCAAAATTTTGGGCTGAGTGCTTAAAATATGTGGTAGAGAACGCAAAAAGGGTAGTATGAGTGACAAATTAATGTAAGATGAAATATTTATATGCTCATCTGTGGTTCCCGTGGTCACGGGTTCAAACCCGGCGGAGGGCGATGCAATTTTTCAGGCGTAAAAATCCTTAGCATGGTTTGCTTTGGAAGGGAAGTAAAACCGGTGGTCCCGTGTAGTAGATTTACTACAAGCCTGATAAAGAGGCTTATAAGAACATTTGAGTGCTCTTTCACGCTCTCATGTAGAATGAGACTCCTAGAACCATATCTGTTAAAGAGCGTCCATAAACAACCACCAGGGAGAGCCACAAAAAAACCTAAGATCTCAGTGTGCATAGCCTCATACATCACTGCCAACTTGCTCCGTACAGTTCTTCTTTACATTTTTGTTAGGTAAGATCTTTTTCAAACAAATTTGTTCACAATTACAGCTTACACATTGTCTGTCATTCTACGAGTACCTGAAGCAGAATGTTAATGCACGTGCAAATGAGCTCGGGAATCCAAGGACCAAAGCTGCCTGCTATTTATCCTAAGGAGAGAGGAAATTTGGAATAAACGCCTCAACTATGCATTCTGGCCCGTTGAATGAGAAGCAAGAGGTATTCGGAAGTGCCTGGTTTCCCATGATAAACAGAAAACAGTTTAACAGATTTCACCGAACAACTGCACAGTTGGTGTACTAGAAGACTAACAAACGTTTATATGCTTCTTAATAGTTCCGAAATATTCTAGTTGACACATTGTTCCCTGTAAACCTTCAACTGTATGGACTTTGAGATGATAGTGTTATATTACGGAAAAATAATAACGCTTCGAAAAAGTGCGAAAAGAATGCGGTGTATCTGAAATCTGCATGAGAAAAGTACTTTTTGATTTATAGCGCTCTGGAATTTACAGATACACTAGATATATCATTGAAAATCAAAATAAACAGGATAAAAGGTAAATGATATATGAAGATTAAGCTTTGTCATTGTATATAAGATAATAATAGCTTTTCCGACACTAGCGCCTGCAGATAAGAGTTTTCATGCGAGTATCGACTGAGTTAGAACCGGGAACAACAAGCAACAAAAAGGTAAGGGACTGAGATCCTGCCTTAGAAATAAAGGTAAAGAGAAGCATCTTACCGCGTACAAACATACTAAAGTATTACATCACAAAGCAACAAACAACGAACATACAAAGGAAACAAAGGAACTATACATAGTATTATAGTAAAATGTGTTTCCATACTTTGACCCCACATCTCTTAGGATAGCCTACTGCCTGCGTATAACTTGAATTACTACATACAAGACATTTAAAGTTCCGAATATGTAAGAATCACATTATCTTCTCTATTCATTCTTTTACGACCTATTCTTCCAAAAGCTTTTCTTCTATCTGCTTCATGTTAATGGAGATATGCGTTAGTAGAAATCGTTTTATTGCATACAATGGGAATACAATAAGCTTAGGTGATAGGCCACTGTTTTCTTTGCATAACCACGAGAAAAACAAATGGTACTTGGCACTTCAGAAAGGTATAAAGAATATTTCGGATATGGTTAGTGACACAAGCATTGGTACAATTAGCGGAATTCCAGGAGCTTTAATTATTATTTGTGTAGAGAGTGTGCCTATATATCATGGTTTCATGCTATAAAAATTAAAAGAACAAAGAGGACTTCACAAAATATTTGCAGAAGGTTTAAGATAGGCACTTTTGTTCTCAAATGTACTTAAAATATATTTAGAAACCTCTAGCACTGTTGACTTTTGAGAAAGCAAAATATAACGAGGAAAGGTTACATGTTCCATATTTTGAGTCGAGGAGAGTGACTTCTCCGAAAAATGTTGAACGTAGGTTTCAAGTGCATTCGAGATATTTTTGAGCTATGCAGATAACAAAATAGGTACTAGAAGATGGAGATTACGAAATCCCAGGCATGCATGACTCTCTTAGGTGAATAAACGAATTTGCCTTAAGGATATGACTAAGGAGGTCATATTAAACAATATTAGATCATTAAAGAATAAAACGAGGGTCAATATGTGCTACGTAGTTTTGAAAATTATGAGGAAGTAGTACATTGAATGAATCTATCTGTCCATCTGGCTCTGTATTGGTGTTAGCAAGTGGTATACATATTTGATATGGGATTTAAAAGTTATTTCAACTTATGTGGAAGTCATGGTGTAGCTATTTTTCCGTTGCAGTTCGCTTCAACTGCTATCTCTTGCTGGATTATACAACTTTTTATGTTTCAGTAACTAGTCTGGATAGAAAAAGGGTTTTGTAGTTATTTAAATTAGATTAAGGTTTTTACTTTAATTATAATGGTTTTTATTCCCTCTGAATAACTTACACAAAACAAAAGATACAAAGATATAATTCCATTTACCACGATGTCTTATTTATCGATGTTCCAGCTAATAATGTCAAAAACTATAAAACACGAATCTCTATTAAACTCCACGAAATACATGCGACGTAAAAAAGCAGCAACGTTTTAGAAGTTTTCTTCCAAATGCTTTATCTAAATGATGATGCAATTTATTAGGTTTCACTAGTTCAGGGTAGATGTATAATAATTTTGAGTAATTAAGCAGCAGTATTAACATAGTATGTTGCCGCGACGAATTCCCTAGATCTTTTTAAGCACCATATCAAGAAGGAATGAATAGTCAGTCCTAAGATCGTTAAAGAACGAATGCTGTCTTCGCTCACAATCTTTGGTGTAACCACTAGTTTACTAATAAAGGTAAGCTTACATAAAACAAGTAAACTAACCTAATTTCCCATGAATTAGAAACCCAAACTTAAGTAAATCACTGCATCCTTAAGGAACGCATACATACTTGCTTCGCTCGCGTGCTTTGGTATTAACTAATATCTATTATGTGTATTTTACCTAATAAAGGAATTATATATGTGCAACGTAGCAACCGCAGCATTGGCTTCAATGCAGAAGTTTAATAATTATAATTATCATGAATGAATTATAGTTAAATGTTTGGATATTATGGATTATTTATATGTCAACGAATCTTTTGTTTTTGCATTAGTATAACTATATAAGTATTCTTCCTATGCGAAATGTTGTTCACGAACATATATTTCAAGCGGGCTTATGTGGAAACCTCATAATAAAAATGTGTTTTAAATCTGCTTCTGCTTATAAGATTATAGAATAAGAATACAGATACAAACAACTTTTATAGTCTTAACATATAGGTAAACAAATCGAAAAATCTTACCTAGACTGAAAACATGGGTGCATCACTGCTTTTCGTATGTTTTATAGCAACACTTGGCAAGGCCTACTTAAACCGCAATCATTGCATACATCAAATTTACATTTGTTATATGGAAACAGTTTCGTTCATTTCTTTATGCTGTTTTAACCTTAACCTCTATCCGAGATTTACTGCTAAGTTCTCCTCTTAAATCCAAGAAAAGGTGAACAAGAAAATCATTTATTTACCTGAATAGCTGCATACTCACGTAAGTTGCTCTACTCTTTATCAGTTAGTGGCTATACAGATTTCTCTTAAAAAGTTATTTTTCTGTTTACTTTTTTTTAATCGAGATCACCCTTTGCAAAAATATCCACGTTAGACATAAATATAAAGACAATAGTGATAATGCCCGCATCTGCGAGGCATAGCGGGGATGGGGTGTCTGCCTCACATTCCAGAAGTACTGAGTTCGATTCACGGTTAGTCTGTTATTCGGATAATATTTTTCCAGGGTGTTTCCTTATCCTGAGTAGATAAATGTCATAACTTTAAGCTCCATGGATCTCCGGGCTCATTTAGGCACAATTTCACTCATAAATTCATTGTCCGACATACCTGTCACTTTCAAGGATGTTCAATTTAGAAAAAAAGAAAGAAAAAAATGGTGACAAGAATATTTTTGAAAACTGAATCTCTATGCCTTAAGATTCCAATCTCTTTCCATGTAATCCTAATGAGCAACCGAATGTCAACAGGCTTTAGAAGAAGTCTTTGGTTCGCATCCTACTGCGTTACTTGTGTAGACTCCAGTACAGTAACGTTTTTTTTAACAGTAGTGTGACACGGACCAGTACACAGCTGCTGAAATGGCCGACTTGGGGTCCAGCACACTTTGATGGAAATGTGCGGAATTACCTCAACGTCGTATATAAAAATCAATGGATTGGTAGAGGTGGGCCAATTCCACGGCCAGCACGGTTGCCAGACCTGACACTCTCGACTATTTTCTGTGCAGTTACATGAAAAATACGGTGTATGACACCTCTGTGACATGAACGGAAGACCTTATGGCTCGAGTCCACGGAGCGTTTGAAAAAATTCAGACAATCGCGCGTATTGGGTCATGTGCATGAGGCTCAGCACCGCCGACATAGACTCTGACGTAGGGGGTGAATGGGACAGCATCCCACTAAGCGACTTGCGAAGGTCATCAGAAACATGCCTCGAAGATGTGCAGCAATAATACATACCTGTGGGGGCCATACAAAATACAAAAATTACTTATTTTGTTGTTTTGATTCAGTGGAAGAATCATCCATTGTTATTTTCTACACTCTGATTAATTTTCGCTTACAGCAGCCAAGTTTGTTATGAGAAGTAAATATATGTGTTATTGTTAAATAAAGCTTAGTTATTCAAGAAAACAATTATTGTGTGGACACAATAAATTCCATTACAAAAACACACTCGAACAAAATCTTGTCCCTCTAATTATTTTGAGCAGTGTATATATAAAGTATGTATAGTTTATTATTTATTTATGCAAAAAAAATTTACTGTTGGTGTTTTTAAACACACAAGTCGCGTGTGGGCAATGTTTGAGTCGTAGAATTGGAACTGAAAAATATGCCACAGCTGGTATTTGAACCACAGACCCTCCACTTACTAGCGGGTGCTCTAACCATTAATAAAATTAAAATCCCAGCTGTGGCATTGAATTGTTCAGTTCCAATTCTACCTGCTATGTATAGTTTATTTAAAAAGTTAAATACAAAGTTGTACTGATTCCAAGTGCACCAAATCAGGGATCTTAAACATGGAAATTATGTTGACTTAATTGAGATTTGTATTCCTTTACACTGTGTAAATAATGCATAATAATATTTCATTTTCAGGGTCGAAATTCATAATTTGTTTTATAAACAATCTGGAACTCTCTCTCTCTCTCTCTCTCTCTCTCTCTCTCTCTCTCTCTCTCTCTCTCTCTCTCTTACACATTAACTGAGTTCTAAAGAACTTCCTGCACACATTTGACACTTAAGTCGCCATCACAAGTACTAGCTATTAATTCCTGTCTTAGTACTGTCATTTGTGTTACACACTGTATGCATGCGGTTTAGAACTTACGCCTATGGTTAAGCGAAATCAACGTTGTGTTTGTGCGTTTACCCAGACAAAACAGCTGCTCCCTCTGCAATGGTTTCCAATACAACGCCCAATTATCAACAAGCGATGAACAAACACCCTGCCCAGTGTTCTACCCGGGCCTTGCAAAGAAATGAACCCCAAACCACTAATAATAAATCTAGGCAAAGCGTTTATAATTAGTTATATTGTTTCCTTTATGTTTTATAATAATAACTGCTAATATTTTCTTTGCGTGTCGCGTAGTCAGATTCCTATTAGACAGAGAAAGCATTGTATTCCTCCCAGAAATTCAATCTCGGCACCTCACCCGAAATAGACGTTTTTAGGCCCCATGAAAACAACAGAGAAACAAATAATTTTAGAGAAGGGTCTACACTGTACCCGCGAAATGTCAGTTATGATAATTAGCTTACTACTGTATTACTCATAAGTGGTTCACTATTATTTTGGTTTAAATATTATGTACAAAGGCAATTCGAAAAGTAAGGCCAGATCTTTTATAAACATCAAACTATCATAGATAGTTGCAAAATGGTCGTTTTATTCACAGCTGGTGAGCCCATCAACTGTTTTAAACATTTTGAGTCGGCACTGTGAACATTGCAACACTACCAATGCAAATGGCGTCGTTTTAAGCGCAAGGAACGCCGGAAGTCGGTGCGCATGTGCGTCTCAATGTTCGCACGAAATCCGATGAGCTATGGGCACTCGGACCTTACTTTTCGATTTTCCCCCTTCTTTAGGATATTTACCTACACGAAAAATGAAATGGTCATTGTAATTTTTAACACCCACTTTGAAGGTCTCTTCATACGAAAACAATTTTCTATAATGTTTTACAACTATAAAACTAAGATGTAGGTACTAGACCGAAACCAAAGATCTCATACAAAAGTTTTGTGGCATTAGCAATTTCCAAGAAGTTATTTGTTTCTGGCTTGAGTTTTTCCAATATTTTATTAATGTTTGAAGAGCTGTTGCGATTCAGTTGTTTGTCATGATGTTATGTTAGAGTATGGAATTTAAAATTCATCATATAAACATTTGGCCTTCACTTTAAGTCTACCGTTCCCCCTTTTAGCTACAACAAAATGTATAATGAAACTATTTAGGCAAATATTTACTCTGTTAAGGAAAGTAGACAAAAATAATCTTAGTAAGCATAATGGATACCTGGGTACTAATCATGAGTTATTAGCCGTCTTCTTTTCAGTTTTTTTAAAAATTATTCCACGTTTCCTGAAAAATTATGAAATCCATCCTTACGGTTATCAAAAAAGCACAAATATCATTATATTGAAGAAGATAAACTAGAGCTCTGTTGGAACAGACAATTTTCTTAATTTACATACTTTGTTTTAACGTTAAGTTGTATAATTAAACAATACTGATATTTTGACCCACCTCTGTGGTGCTCATTTAAGAGGTGTAGAAGTCCCTAGAGCTATTTGATGAGAAAATAAAATATAACGAAACTATTCCATCCAAAGTGTAGTTGAGGGGGTGTTTCCTGAAAATCTTTGTGACGTATCCTTGGAATACCTGGAACTTGGAAGATGGTGAACTTTAATGCCATGTTTGGTATTATCTGCCATTTCGCTTTCCAACTAATGTTTTCTCCGTCTCTCTCTCACCTCTCCCTCCTGCTATCTCTCTATATCCTTTAATGATCGTTTTTGCTGTTTCTGAGGAACCTTAAAGCACACATTGGCGCTGATATATTGATCTATGGAATAACGGTATCGAATTTTTAGAGATATTCAACACTTCCTCTACCTGCTAGAGCAAGACATTAGAGAAACTGAAAATACAGCCACTACTAAACATAGCGATGTAACTATTAACAATATTTTTCTTAGTTTCAAATTTAGGTATTTTTGTCACACACTTAGAACCTAACAAATTATATTGTCGCAAAATGTATTCAATTTACCTTCAATGCGACTTTATGAGAAGACAATTTGCCTTTGTAAATATAAAATATATAAACTACAAATTGTGTTGTATAAATATTGTAACGCTACCACCTATTCAATTATTTATTCCTCATACTTTTATAATCAGTATGGCCTCACATTTGCCAATTTATGCCAATACATATACACTTAAGAAACTTGTGGTTACACAATCTCAAACTCTAACCTTTTTAACACTAACTCTGTTAGCCTGACGACGTGACGTCACGTCACGGAGTTTCTAGTCCATGGGAAGCTTTCCAATATAACATTTTTATATTAGACACTCAATTTACAAATTATTTCTGTGCTGTATTTGGAAATAATAGCCCCAAAATTCATATATGAAACTTGTGGTGAGGGGAATTCATTTTTAAGTTTGACTCTGGAATGTGGGTTACACGCCCCTAAAACAGAGTTAGGGTCAGTTTCTCACTTGAGAAGTATGTAAATAACTTACAATAGCTCTGATTTTAACACTTATTAAGTCTTCTAAAGTCATTGACATAAGAGCTCCTCAGGTTCTCAAATGACCAATAAATTAGACGCATTTTGTAAAGCTGATTCTTACACACGACTTCAATTAGGGTTAAACCCCAAATACTAGAGACAAATTTCACTACAATTTATTTTTTAATATTATACATTAACCTACTGGTTCATTTCATCCAAGCAGTTGCAACAACTGGGGTTACATATATAGTGAATAACATACTATTGTACGACCAGTACTCCGGCTCTGACGTTTCCCAAGGCCTCGTTACGCGTTGTTGCCAGTTATTTAGCGGGAATTTCGCACAGGTTATTTGAAACATTTCATACAACTGCAGATCGCATCGCTACTTCGTAAATTTACGTGGACAGTATGCATATAAATAATCACAAAATAGTATACTCTGGAGAGTATTGCTATACCGTTTTCCTACCGGAAGAAAACCGGCACAAACACCAAAGCAATTGGACCATGTGGTCCTTATAAAACGGAGTTGGCAACACGGTGCTACATTTGGAAGCCAGCATAGCAGTGAGATCGCTGATTGGTGTTAGCACAATGTTTTAACATATGGTGTGTTATTCGTTTGCAGTATTGCCAATAGTAACAGCTACTGTTCATAACAGATGTAAAGGCAATATTCGAACAGAATAGCGGTGTAACTAAGATATGCGGCCAGTAGTAAAGCGGATTCTAGTAAAATATCAAGTCTACGCCACAAAATCCTATTCTGGCCTATGAATCGTTTTAGTCTGTTCTACAACCTACAGACAACTCAAACACATTTTCAGTATCTACTATAGTAAATGCGTGTATGTGTCATTATTTAGAAGAGCCCCTTTTCACAATTTCCGAAATACAATTAAAATAAATAACATTACTAACATCTAAGCAACATTTCACGTCACAATTTTGTACAGTCTTGATCCAGAGACACGTAATGAAGCAGTCGACGTGCCAGTGATGTAAGTCTGTTGGTATCCTCTGCTAATTCTTTTCTGGAACGGATGATACCAGTTGCCACGATGTAACCATAAGGTGCCAACTTAATAAATTCCTGCCGAATTTCCTCCAGCTCTGGAATCTTCACATCATCCAAGCTTCCTGCTAATGTGTCGTGGTAAATCCTGAGCAGCGCATCCCAGTCTTCTAGTTGACCGCCGTTCAGAAAAAGAAGGGAGGTGAGATCTATAGCTGGCGAACCGTAGTGTACCATTTGGAAGTCGACAAGCTTCACGTCTTCGTCTCGGATGTATAACTTAACTGGATCGTACTGTCCATGGCAGACGACGGATAGTGGTTCTCGAGGTGCCAGTAGCTGACGTATAAGACCAGGAATGTCATGCAGCAGTTGACGTAGTTGTCCCACGTTTAGAGAACTGCCACTTTGTTCGGAATCACTGTTGAGTCTCTCAACCGGCTCTGTCGCAGCTGTGCTCAAGGCTGAGAAGTAAGCTGCGGCGTATTCTTTCTGCTTTTCCTTGCCCTTATAGACGTGACTTTGTCTCTTCAGCTTGCGGACGACATGACGACGAAAGCCAGCGGGGTCAACCTTTTTGGCAGACAAAGACAGAGCATGAAAACGGCCAAGAGTTTTCAGTGCTAGGATAAGAGTATCATAATCTGCATTCAGTCCAGGACTCTGTGATGCAGGATGGAAGCCGACGCTGCCAAGATCCTGAAGAATTATGGCATTTTCTGAGACATGAAAGCACATTGGGAACAAATCTAAGGCGTCACTTTGAGGAAGAACTCTTTGAAAGAACTGCAAGGTGCTACAGTACGTTGCCACTTCACTTAAGAAGTCTTCCACCACGTCTTCGTAGTTAATGCTTCTAGTTTTCAACAGCTTTACCACTACAGTTGTGTCATCACTACCAACATTTTTGAGAAATTTAGAAAACAGTGAGTTTGTATCTACTCCACTTTGTTGCAACAGTATCTCTACTGTGGTTATCGAATTATCAGAAGGATTCACACGAATGGACAACGTCTGTATGACACTATCCGCATCTGCAAATTCTTTGATGCGCATTCTTCTGTTGTCTTCTTCGACTTCAACTGTTCCATTGACTGAAACCTCCCCTTCAGCAGCTGAGTGAATTTCACTAGAAGTGCTACTTTCATCGGATGTGTGACCTGTGAGAAGACTTTGCGATCCTTCCTCGACCTTTTTCGCGCGTAGCATATCCTCAGACATAAAATCTCAAGTCGATATTCAGAAGTATGCACTTAGTTATGTTGCTATCTCTACTAGAACTCAAGCACAATGCTGTGCAACGTGTCTGCTGCAGTAAACCTGCCAGAGCACGATTTGTTTGCACATCATAATGTTGTAATGGCAAAGATAAGGCCGCTTAATGTGTTTGTGGAAAACGCTACTTACTTGTGTTGCAATCTTGTTAATGGCTAAGAGTCAGAGACACTTTAAACACTTTACACAGGAGTGAGGAATTACATAGTGGCATGTAAGGAGATCTAACATTTTAATAAGAGAAACTATATATTAAGATAGAAGAAATTTAGGTGTTTCTAGCTTGCAAACCAAGAGTATAAGGCCAACACAATATCAAATAGCTGCCTTTAGCTTCGTTTTTTATAATTTTCAATGCCGTTTAAAACGAACTATAACGATATGCAGATTAATTTCGTGCAGAAATGTTTCTTTTTATTTTATCTACTACTAGTAGGCAGAGAATCTATTGCATTCCACCCAAAAATTTGATACCGAAATTTCAGTGAGCATCTTTTAATTTTACGGTTTTAGAATCGGAATTCAGATTTGTATTGTTCTGCTGTTTGTTTTTAGTGTTTCAACCCTTCACTGTTTCAACATTAGCTTTTTGATATTTTAATTGTTTTAGTGTTTTACTTTCTTGTTTTCGCTTAGCTCTTTAAAAACCAGTTTGTGAGTGTTTTAGCGTTGAAAATTTGACTTCGGGCCCAAATGACCTAGCTGTCGCCGTGCGCTTAAACTCCACTTACTCATTTATTTACTCACCCACCCACTCACTCACTCACTCACTCACCCACTCACGGAGAATAAATGTTTTAAACATACATTCTGAATCGAAAAATAATAAGCTAAAAATTACCGCATGTGTGTGTGTGCGCGCGTGTGTGTGTGTGTATGTGTGTGTGCGTGTGTGTCTTCATGTCGCATCTTCCAAAGATGCAACATGAAGATTTTCAGCAATAATACCACGAGAAAGTTTGAGCTTCGCGCTCAAATATGAAAACCTCGAGTGATATTTCTTTATAGTATTCCGCGAAATAATGAACAGCTCATTTATTTACTTCTGTTTAGTGATTTAAGAGTAAACAACTTTCAATATTCATACATTTTAATTAAGATTTATTTTCACAGTTGGCACTACAGCTAATCCAATTCGCTGTGAGAACAATGTTAGTGCTTAATCCAGGGAAATGAGGAATTATACATGTGATGAACATAAATGAACGAAAGTCATATGAATGTAACATATTAAATTTTTAAACATCTTTTTTCTCGTTGTTATGAGCATCCAGCAATTTCTGCCATACACCGTCCTTCCAAATATTATCGGAGTCTATTAATGTCTCTTTGGAAATCAGTTCCTTCTGACATTTTCAGATTAAATGGGTTCCGCCTTTATGTCCACTGGGATAATAATTTTATTTTAGGAGACATGATTGACCTGGATAGAAGCGATTATCTTAATGGAAAAGCGATGTGGTCCGTTGCCATTTGAAAAGCTAATAGAAATCCACGGAAATAACAATTTCAGAGTGAAGGATTTGCCAATGGAGCAAAACCAACCAAAGCCAAATAAAACGAACAGCACTATGGTGGTACAGGATAAACTTCTTGCCTCCTACGCTACGGATCAAGTTCGAATTACCATTGGATCAAACTACCTGAGTAAGGACCTGGGTTTTGCCTTGAATGCTTACCATGTTTATCAGATTAGTTCAGCACTTTGATCTCCAGGCTCATTTGTGAATTCAATTATACTTCAGTATTCTCATATACGAGCGAATAAGATTAAAGGTTATTAAAATATAGAGAGAAAAGGTATAAAGGAAGAGTATGAAACGATGTTAAAATTATTGGTAACACTGTGTTTGAGTATCACTAAAAATAGGGGAAATTACAGAAAGCATAGCTCTACCCCGTGCGAATTCTACTAGTTGGTTAATATTACTACATTCCCATAGTTTCTCAAACATTCACTAGCTAAATGATAAAATTTTCTAAGCATTCTGTCACAAGAGTGTTAATAAATTTTTGGATATATACAGTCAGTGTTTACATGGCTCCTGATAATGTCTTAACCCTTTTAACAATGCAATTCATTTTGTGGGCAGATTGCCCCCAGGCGCTTCCACTTAGCACCTCGTCTCGCAGTTTTCATGTTACTTACTTGCCACTCTTCTTGTAAAACATTTTTAAAGCAGGGCACCTATCTCTAAGGGCTTTCTTATCTTCGCAACATTAATCTTACAGGCTTAATTCTGTCGACAGCTGCTGCAATTAGATAAAATCTCAGCTCTTGTTGGTCGTTTATTTTCTCTTTGTTACCTTCCATTAAAGAGAGGCTGCTACCTTACATTATCGTGTACGTCTTTCCTTCATTGTTTGGAAATCATAGCTACTGCTTGGCTGCAGTTTATAATATGTAGATATTATAAAGAATCATTATCAACCTTCAGGTCTTTCTTTGTTGAAAATTCTTCCAGAAGGCAATGTCAAATCCTTTTAATTCAGGTGGATTCATCTGCTTGTTTAATATATAGTAAGTATAGGGATTATAGCATTCAGTGAAAATACACGTTTAAAAATTAGCTCAACCTAAAAGAGGAATTTTTGGGGAAAATGTATGTGTTTGTGAACAAGGTAACTCAAAAACAGAAACAATAAACTTTACGTTTAAGTTCAGTGCCTTCCAAGGATTTGAGAGGAAGATTTTAAAGAAAATCCTGGTACCCAAAACATTCTTTCCATTTAAAAATTAACTAACGAATCAGCAAGAGTACTCAAATGTTTGCTCACGGTAAGAAGCTCTTTCTACGAAAGAATGAAAGAAAGAAACAAACAAAAAGAAATGAATAAATTAAAGAAAGAAAGAAAGAAATGAAGGAAGAAAGGGAGGACGAAAAAGGAAAGAGTTATAAACTTTCATTTGGTATACAGCCTTAATTTGCAACATGCCCCCCCGCCTAAAGTATATGACACAATTTGGACATTTTAATGAACAGTGCGTTTTTGTTGTAATAAGCTTTGCCTTTATGTTATGATTTCCTCGTTATTTAAAAATAGGTATTTAAAACTAACTCAAATGAAAGGCAATCCACAGATTATTCATAGAAAACTCAAGATATGTTACATTTCTATAAATACTACATGCTAATAAAAATCGCAGTTTTTTTGAGAAAAGAAAAAATAACTTTTTCTTATGTAATAAGTATAAGTGGATTCTGTTTAAAAACTTCGTGACACATTTTTGGAAGATGCTGCACTTCAATGGGAAGTTTGGTATTTACTCTACTTTCATTTTTGAGTTACGTTTTTCACAGACAGACAAAAACAAGAGGATCTTTTTGTAAAACGTGTTGCTGAGAACCCTGAAAATATGCATGTCCAGTGAAATCTTGATATTGAATTTTAGATGTAATAAAAATTCTGTAACTCATAAATGTCATAAAGATGACATTACCACATCTGAAGATAGAAACTATGTATGGCCTTGTCAAAAGTAATATCACAAGATATTTGTGGCTGAATTTACCTGGAAGGTCCAGACTCCCGAGTAATATTTATTAGAGTTATTTGAATGTAAGTATTTTAGCCCTAACCTCCACTTACAGTGCAATTAGATTAATGTGAATTACATGGATATGGTTTTTTATGGCGCTTCTCTTATCCTGAGAAGACAAACGCCAGATAACATTAAGCTCTATGGAAACCGGGCCCACTTGAGCATTATTTTACTCAATTTATTCATCGTCCAATATGACCTCCTTGTTAAAGGATGTTAAGCTTAAAAGCAAAATGCACGTCACGTCGGTAAAGCGATTTGGCAATTTCACTGCGATAACCGGCTATGATTGGTAAAAATTCAAATTTAAATTTCATTTCATGTCCCTGTGACATATAAGGTTACACCGGTGGCTTTTAGCCTTTGAAACAAATGTCCAACAGCAATCATATTCACTTGCTGTACATTTTTTTTTTTTTAAATCCTTGGACTGGCATTTTTTCTCTGTCGATGGGGTAGGTCCAATTTTTTTTACCTGTTTTATTAAGCTCCCCAGGTAGATTTATAGATTCCATCAAGGATCTCCTTGTTAGTCCCAACAAGGATTCGATAGGATCTAGGTATATGTCTCCATTTGGGTTCCTGGTGTTCCAAAAATGGAATTTCCAGCCCTCTTAAGAGGGGAAAAATCCCTGCGCCGAAACCGAAGATCGAACTCAGATCCCTCATACCAGAATCAGGCGCGCTACTATTGCACTATGGGCGATCTTGGCTTGGTATTACGTTGAGTTATTACATTAAATTCACACATACACATACACACACACTCGTACACATGAGAGAACAGGGAATAATCCTGCCTGAAAAAATGTACACCCTCCAGCCGGAAATCGAACTAGGGACCTCTGGATTTGAAGTGCAGCATGCTAACAACTAGACCACAGAAGCAATTTTCTTTCATCACATACGTTGAATAGGTAAAATAACATTTTAGTGATTACTTGTGTTTGACAAGAGTGCAATAATCGAAACGCTGTTTCCGTAGTTTATACGTATCGATTCCAATCGGTCTGTGACGAGGTTTCCCTAGAAGAACACTGCCCTATTTTCGAACTGTGACAACATGAATAATGTACTCGAGGTCGCCATGGCATCACCTTTAATATTACCCTTCAACTCAACAAGAACAACCGCTCACAGAGAACTACAGGCACGCAATGAAACTTTGTATTAAATATTCCAGATACGTTTGGTGCCGTCCACTAAAGGAATGTTTAATACACGTCTTTCATAAGTAACTGCACATTCCAAAAGTTAACCGATTTTAATTACTTGTGGATATGTTGCACATATGTATTAATAAAAACATCTCCCGGTGCCATACAGCGTGCATTTGCATAAATTTAAGTTTAAAGTAACATATGAAGCAACTACTTATTTGCTTTACGTTGTTGTGATCTTTGAAGCAGGGTTAGCCAATCGTAGGTTCAATGAATTTGATGCCAAATTACATAGTATAGCTCTACTGTATGTTTGGACATCGCGTGGATTTTACTTTGAGCTATGCTTTGAAATCTTTCATCGTTGTTTCCACTGATATTCATATGTTCAACGTTTTTCTTTCTCTAGTCTCCTTTATGGAGCAGTTCCTGTAATACATTAATGAAATTAAGTTGGTTAAAAACCAAAGTTGCTCTTTGAGTTTAATATATTTCAGTGATATGACACGAAGATTTTGAAGAAAATTAATCCACCCTAAATTATTCTTCACACGGAAAATTCTTCGAATATTTTGATTTTGTCAATAATGGCTTTAATGATTTTGATTAAAATGTTATACGCTCAAGATATTCTTATGACAAACGAAATGATATTTTGAATCTTTTGGTATAGCCTATGTAGTCCTGTTTACTGTTGACGACTTTTGGATAACTGGCAAATGGAAAGTCATGTGAATGTAAACCTTCAAACCTTTAATGAATGTTATAGTATATAAAGCATATCGATACACAGGGTGGAAGGTATTGATTTGGCCCACCATTTACATCAGGTATTGCATAATACCCGCATTTTTTCTGATTTTTCTGATTTTCTATGGTGGCAAGTTTTTCACAAGATAAAAAGGCCTCATGTGTAACACATGGGCACACAATGAGTGTGCACAAGCAGAAAATCTTAAATTTGCGAATTCCGTAGCAACATATTTCAATGTAAAAGAAAACCAGCTCTATATTTTGTAGCTTATGTTCATATTGTTGTAATCCAATTCAATGCGAAAAAAATTTAGTAAGAAATAAATGAATAAGCTCCTTTGTAAATTTGTTACTTGGAAAAACTAATTAGGAAATTTAAGAATATATTATCCTTTCTATTCCATATATATATATATATATATATATATATATATATATATATATATATATATATATATATATATACTATTATAATACTATTTCCTCAAATACGGTAGAAATAAAAACTGGTATTGCATATTACCCACACTTCTTTTATCTTCCACCCGGTATAAGCAACGCATAGAAAACGTTATACAATGTTACATTACATTTTCCCTCGTGTCAGAACGATGTTGAAAGTGCAAAGCTACCTTAACCAACCAGCAAAATGTATAATGTTTCTACCGCAAGCACGCTTAAAGCTCTTGGTGCCGAGGTGTGCATACCAAGGTTCTACTGAGTAATTCCGAGAGACCACGATACGCCTAAAGAACCCCAAAAGGATATTGCATTGCAGTCATTAAAAGCAGCTATAAACAGAAGGTTGTGTGTGCTTTCTGAAGTTTCTACAGATGCATTACAGAAGCCCTGAAGTCAAGATCTTCACTTCCACGTAGATCCTAACAAAAAGCTTCATTTTCTCTCAGTGGGAGGCGATTCAAGTTTAGGAAAGAGAAATGAGTTCGTTTCTAATTTGCCTTGCTGATGAAGTTTGGATTGATATGTATGTGGAGCGAATAAATAACGCATAGCTCCTGCAGTTGAGTAAAGCCTAAAATTGTTCCCAACGTGGGGAGCATTTTGTGTTAGGGAATAATGTATAAGTTGGGAAGAACGGAAAGTTAGATAATGTGCTGGTTTTTCCTTCCAGAGAGCCCCTATTTACACTTCACCAGCAAATCCACATGATTATACTGAAACGGGAATCTAAAATCTGCAATGCGTTTTTTACTGTCTCTGTCCCTCCCTAGGGAAACATTACTTTGTGCGGCTTTGGAATTTAGAAACGTTTGACAGATTTCAAGGATGTGACCTGAACATTTTTAAGAAAATCGCCCATACCAAATTATCATTGAGGAGGAACCCTTTACTTAGTTTTGTTTTTATAAAAAAAGTGTAACTTTTTCGTTAAGTAAAATGTGTTTAAGATATATGGCAAATAAAACACGATTGAACCTTCTGAGCACTGCTCATTTGGAGCTAATTTTGTGCCATTTTTACTTTCTCTACTGGGAAGTAGAGGAAGTATTGTATTCCCCCCAAAAAATCGACGTCGAGATTTCACAGGAAATATATGTTTTGAGGCCCCCTGAATCTAAAACAAGCATTTTTAGAAAAAGGGCCGCGCGCGCGCGCGTGTGTGTGTTTGTCTGTCTGTCTATTAGTGGACAACGTAACTCAGAAACGAAAATTCGGTGAAAAACCAAAGTTGGTATTTAAGTTTAATGTCTTTCAAGGATGCGATAGGAAAATTTTGAAGAAAATAGCCCCACCATAAACTACCATTTACATGGACATGTTTTCGAAAATGTTCATTTTCTTGAAAATAGCTAACGATTTTAATTAAAATGCCATATGTTTAAAATATTTATGCGAGAAATGAAATGTATATTTTGAATTGTCTGGCTATAGCCTATGTAGTCCTATTTATTCTCATAACTCGTAAACCGCAACAGATAGACAAAATCTTACTATACAAAAAATGTAGATCTCGCTAAAACACACAATTTGTGTCTGAATAAATTTTTTTGTAGAGTGTACTATTTCGGAGATATTGCTTGTTATTTGTGTCAGTTTCGGAAAACTTTTGTGAAATGGAATATTGTTGTTCATTTTTTATGTTAAGCGTGCAAAGCCACGGAATCTCAAAGCCTACTGTATTCTAATATTCCCCTTGCACCTACAAGGAAATAAGCAATAAGATAATTTCTGGAAATGTTTATTTCAACCAACACGAATAAGATAGAGGAATAAGAGTTTGTAAGAATGGTAGTACAAGACTCGACAAAGTGCAACACATCAGATTTTTGTAATTCCGTATCTATAACTGGGGGATAAACACACAATTTATTTTATACAATTCTTATAGCAATTTCCAAATATTCATTATGACTAGTTTGAATGCTCCAATACTTTTGTCATCTTTTGTCACAATTCAGTTTTTATCATGATGTGTTATGGTAAAAGAATACGCGATTTGAAAACCGGCGTATAGTGACGCTCAGTTTAAAAATTTGACTAGTGCTTCCTTCTGTTGCATCTCCTTGTATCCTTAAGGAATGTATTATGAAAAATAAAATACTATTTTTTAGAAGATCTTGTAGAAGAGCGGGTAGGGAATATGATGCGAAATATCATACCAGATATATTGCAAGGTTTGGCTTCTCTCTTTGTGTCTAATCCTTAGGACGATTCACTGAAATATTGCATTTATGTTATTTATTTATGTTGCACGTATGAAGGTTTAAGCATAAGGTAAATCAATATATCTTGAAGGAAATTACTTTCGTTACGTTGATTTCTCTTTCCTTCTCTCTGTCTATTATCTCTCTTTCACACATATGCACACATAAAATGACTTGGAAACAAATGTATACTGTGTCCTGTGGTTAATTATAATCAATGACGTCGGGAGCTGAAGAAAAGGATCACGATGTTGTTTCATCTGGGGATGCGGCCAACCTAAACCAGTGTTTGTGTACAAACAAAGGTTAGCAGTGTAGATACATTGTTAGTAAGATAAACAGAACACTGGGATACAACACTTCTTGTGCGCTTGTTGCTTATGGAGTATGCAATAAGCTGGCACAAAGACCACGTAGAGAGGAGATATCGAACGGTGAGGAGTGGGACAGACAATCAATGTATTACAGAGTATCCTTTGGCGAGTGTACAAATATCCGGTGTTGACGAAACTGGGCTATGTGTGTCAACTACCCCTTTGTAGAGTCTGCAACAACTTCAAGAGCAAGAACCTCTTGACAAAGTAGGTCCCTATAGTCTGCATCTCTGTTCTCTGCAAAGTGTCGAAGTTCCCCTCCACTGCTACGCCTACTCAGTTTATGTAACCAGTAGGTATCAATTATAACTAGGGATAGATCCTCGATACTTGCAATATCTCGATACTCACAATACTTATATGGTATCGACATCGAACGATTACTTTAGATAACTCGCTCGATACTTTTTTCGATACTTCGATTGTGATCCTACAATTTTTATTTTCTTTTAAAATCACAAAATATTATGACCACCTAAACAGTAGAGACGAAGGGTGGAAGATCCTTCCTTCAATTCCTGCTTATTGAGTGCAAACTCAAACATCTAATTACCTCATCGCAAGTCAAGTAAAAACCTCACTAATTACATGTTGAGTTGAATTTTCTAGCAAGTACTTCTTGTCTGGAGATAACTAGAAATGTCAACGCAACTAAACAGAACTTCTCCCTGCATCCAAAAATGATCAGGTAAAATGTAATTTTAATTTTTGTCAGATTTTCAGATACCTATGTGGGGTGGTCCTCTAATACTGACATACTCGTAAAAATCGATCAGTTTCCAAACGTTATTTTTTTTTTTTTTTTATTTTAGAAGTCACCTGCTGCCAAGCCCGAAAATAACCGTGTCTCAGATTCACTGCCAGTTAACAGTTCCCAAGAAGAAATCGCTGCATATCTCAACGACTATTTGTCACCTCCTGTTTCTAGTGCACTAGATTACTGGAAAACAAATTGAAAATTTCCGAAACTAAAAAATTAGTCGCTAAATATTTGTGTATTCCACCTGCAACAAATTTCTCTGAAAGATTATTTAGCACAGCAGGACTCATATGTGACAGAAAAAGAAATATACTACCCCTAAAGAGTGAGAATCCTAATATTTTTTTAACATAAACTTATAAAAGTGGACAACAGTTATACAAAAATAAATGGTTTTGGAAGTAATATTTCATTTATAAGGCGGCTTTAATATCTAGGGCCAAACTTACCTTTTTACTTTCTCAACTGGTAAGTAGAGTCCAAAACCATTATTTTTTTATAACTGTTATAATTAGGGATGGGCCAGTCCCACTCTAAACTACCCTTTACATGGAAAAGTTTTCAACAGTTTTGATTTTCTTGAAAATGACTAACGATTTTGATTAGAAGGCCATATGTTTAAGATATTTTTATGACAAATGAAATGTACATTTTGAATTTTCCGGCTATAGCCTATGTAGTCCTGTTTACTCTGGATGACTTTTGAATAATCCGTAGACCCTAAGAGATAGACAGATTCTTAGGATACAAAAAATGTAGATCTCGCCAAAACACACAATTTATGTCCAAATAAATTGTTTTGTAAAGTGAATCATTTCGGAGATATTCCTTGTTATTTGTGGCCATTTCGGAAAACTTAAAATTTTGGTGAAATTCAGCATCGTTGTTCATCTTTTATGTGTTAAGTGTGTAAAGAGAACGGGATCTCAAAGCTTCAAAAGATGTGACTATCGCTCAAAGCCTACTGTATTCCCATATTCGCATTGCACGTGAACTAACACGAAGAAGATATAGGAATAAGAGTTTGCACGAATGGTTAGTATAAGAGTAGAGAAAGTCATATGAGTGCAGCACCTCCAATCTTTACCTTTAGAACAATATTGCTCAATTGGAATGTCCATTGGCTTATAGCGATGTTAATCTTTAGGTCTGGGATATTTTTGGGCAATACGTTTAATGCTCTCTCCCTCTCTCTCTCTCTCTCTCTCTCTCTCTCACTCTCTCACTCTCTCTCTCTCTCACACACACACACACACACACACACACATACACACATAGACATTCCCATTCATACTTTCAGACTCTAGGGAGATAGGGAATAATTCTGTCTCTAGAAAAACTCCCACCCTGCAGCCAGGAATAATTAACGCGCGACTTGTACACAACATGTCCACACTCAAATACCGATCTCAAGGAAAGTTTTCCTGTTGTTTGTCAACATCGGCAATGTTATGTCATGTACAAACATCATCCCATGCTCGTATTCATAACTTCAGGTCTCAAGAGGGACATCAGTTTGAACATTTACATACCCCAGAACGAGCCTACTATCAATATTATTCAACACTCATCATTGGAAAAGTTGAAGGGGTTTTTGGGATAGCCTATACATAGCGTAAATACAGGAACAGAAACTAAATTGACTGACATCGGCGTACAAATCAATTTTGGTAATCCAATAGTGGCGATTCTACTTGTCATAAAAATATAGTTGTCGTGCTACAAGGTTCGTTAACGATATCGCGAGTTAGTACTTGATCAGAAAGTACAGGGCATGTCAAAGTGACCTCGTTTTTTTTAAATTTAATTCACAACATATCGCTGTTGTAGTGTGTTCATATAACGTGTTGGCGTCAATCATTTAAAATGATGTGCGCTTGTATACACGGGTATAATCTTCAATACGACACCCCAGGTAGTCTTTACTGGCTCTGCGAACACCAGCTCCACATTTAGAGCATAAGAATTTTATTTATTTGTAAGCGCTTATTTATATTTAACTTTATGTTTCATTTTCGCCTTAAGAAATCAAACCCAACACCCCTCCTTCAACCTCATTGCAGGAAACCACCTACCTGCGAATCTCGAATTAACGTGAACTAGACACAGGAACAAACTTTTTTACTTTCTTTACCAAGTACAGTAGGAAGGGGAAGTATTGTACTCGAGCCAAAATTTTGATGTGGAGATTTCACTGGAAATGTTTCTTTTGAGGCCCCCTGAAACCTAAAATAGCATTTTTAGGAAAATGTCCGTGCGCACGCGCGTGTGTGAGTATAGTTCAAAAACGAAAACTATATTTGGTATTTGAGTTCAATATCTTTTAAGGATATCCCAGGAAGATTTTGAAGAAAATTACCCCACCTTTGCATGGAAAATTTTGATTTTCTCAAAAACGGCTCTAACGATTTTGATTAAACGCATATCTTTAATGTATTTTTATGACTTTCCAGGCTATAGCCCATGTAGTCCTGTTTACTCTTTTGCATAACTGGTAAACCGTAAGAGATAGACAATATCTTACTATGCAACAAATGCAGCTCTTGTTAAAATACATAAGTTTCGTCCAAATGTATTTTTTGGAGTGAACCATTTCGGAGACATTCCTTGTTATTTATGTGATTTTTGCACTACTTAAATTTGTCTTAATTGGAAGGTTGTTGTTCACCTTCTTTCTCTTGGACGTGCAAAGAGAAGGAAACTTCAAAGCCTTCATATAGCTTTAAATCACTGACTATCGGCTATGTCAGAAATAAGTTACTCCAGGAATCTTACAAGTAACAAACTGTTATCTTCGTATATTCTTTAATTACTTCTCTTCCACTCTGTATACTAACTTGTTAAATTTGCGTTGTATTTGAAATGGTTTGACCAACTCAGAAATCTTCGCGGGAATGTGCACAATAACTTCCATCGTAATCGGATGATTTGTACAGGAAGCCATACGAGACATTCATATATGTGTAAATCAATTAACAAATCAATTGTGACTTTATTTCCTCATAAAACGATACTACCCTAGCAATCTATAATTAAGCTAGATAACTGTTGCCATTCAATAAAACGTTCACGTCACCACATTTACAATTTCCATTGGATCAAACTTCACTCTCGTTCCCACAGCGCCTGGACTGAAACAAAACGCTACAAAAATACGACGGTATAAAGTGGAAACGCAATGTAAATATACACAAGCGTTTCGGTCCTCGCTCGCTCGCTCCAGCATGCAAATGTAAAGAACTATCTTTTATTCAAACAAGTGTAGAGCTGTAATACTCCCGGTACATGCAATATGGCACGGATTCCATCTCTCATTTCAAGAAGCTATCCCAGATCAACTAGGGCAAAGACCAAGAAACCTTTTATGGCATTCAGTCTGCTTCACAAATTGGAGACTTTCTCCGGGTGAGGTTTTACAGCTACTGTTATATTGCGGAAGATTGAGTTGGAGAGCCATCAGACATACGATTCTTCGAAAACTTGAAGGTGTTGTGCGATGTTCGAGAAGCAACTAAATACAGTTTGAGAAAAAGCTCTTTTAGGCTAAAAACTGCGTGAAATGTTGGAAGAACAAGGTCCTTATTACTGACCATTGCTTATGATTAGCATCCTCTGTTCAGAGGATCCTTTTGTCTCTTTAACTTCTATGATTTGCAGCGTTCCCGCATTCGTTTCCTTTTTCTATACACAGAGGACTAGTATAAGTGCTGGTATTTTGATAAGTAATTGAAGGTAATGTAATGAACATAATTACATCAACATTTGTTTCGTTTGTGAGCTTACACTTTTTTACTTTCTCTACTACGTATAGTAAAGTAGAGGAAATATTATATTCCACCCAAAAATTCGATGTCGAGATTTCACCGGAAATATGTTTTGAGACCCCCTGAATTGAAAAAAAAGCATCTTTGGAAAAATACCTCTGTGTGTGTGTGTGTGTGTGTGTGTGTGTGTGTGTGTGTGTGTGTGTGTGTGTGTGTGTGTGTGTGTGTGTGTCTGTCAATGTGTGAACAGCATACCTCAAAAACGAAAAGTAGGTTAAAAACCAAAGTTGATATTTATGTTTTTGAAGAAAATAGCCCGACCCTAAACTACCCATTGAGAATTTTTCGAAAATTTTGACGTTCTTCAAAATGGCTCTAACGATTTTGATTAAAATGCCATATGTTTAAGATATTTGTATGACAACTGAAATGTATATTTTGAATTTTCTAACTATAGCCTATGTAGTCCTGTTTACTCTGAATGACCTTTGAATAACTCGTAAACAGTAAGCGATAGACAAAATATTACTATACAAAAATGTAGATCTCGCTAAAACACACACTTTATGTGTGAATAAATTTGTTGGTGAGTTAACCATTTCGGGGATATTCCTCGTTATTTATGTTAGTTTCGGAAAACAAACTTTCGTGAAACGCAACATCGATGTTCATTTTTTTATGTTATGCGTTTCTTTTTTAATTCTTAAGTAAACTCTTTAGTACAATTGAGTACAATATAGTGTTATGCGTACAAAGAGAACGGGATCTCAAAGCTTTAAAAGATTTAACTAATGCTTAAAACTTACTGTATTCTAATATTCCCCTTGCAGCTGCAAGGAAATAAGCAATAAGATAATTTGTACAAATGTTTATCTTAACTAACACGAAGAATATATGGCAATGAGTTTGTAAGAATGGTTAGTACAAGAGTAGAGAAGGTCATGTGAGTACGACACGTCAGATTTTTTCTCATTGAGAGCAGTATGTCTTCCGGTTGATTGGTACCTCAAGTACGCGTGGTACAGAAAGCATCACCAAGAGGTCACTTGCAGAGGTCCCGATGATCGATATACAACCGTCGAAAGAGTTGAAGTTTTTGACAATGGTAAACATAAACCTAAGGTTTTGGAACTTTAGATATAGAAATGTTATACCTTTTCGCCTTTTTATAACCGTTTGAATTCTAACTTTTACCTCTTTCGTATATTTATGTACATTTGATTTTTACTATTATTTTTATTTTATATTGCAATTTAACTCTGGCTTTTGCCATGATCCTTTTTATAATGGGTCTAATGACCAACTAGTTGATCGTCCTTAAAACTACATCATTATCATCATGACGCAGAGTGGGTTGATCGCGCAATAACGAATGGTATACTGGAATCTTCTTCCAATGTTTTCTGCAAGGCCAGTGACCTCATATTATCAAGGCCAGTAGCTCACGCATTGAACCGTGAAACAGAAATTCAGTGTACGCGAACAGGGATCGCGTGCTGACCGCGAGGTTAACATGCCGGCTTGCTTCACGTGACCAACGGTCGAATGTTTAAAATCCAGGTAGCGCGTCGGTTCCTCTCGATGCTGAAAAGAAGGAATGCATCGAATAAACAAGTTTGGGCTATTCCTTTAATACCCACAAAGTACCCCGACAAAAAATGCATTGTATACAAACAAATTGTATACAAAAAATAGGATAGAAATTGTATGGAACAAAATTGTATCCAAGTCTCGATGTCACACGATGCTCTTTTGTTGTATACAATGCTTTGGACCAAAATGTTGGACCAATGTATGACCGTGGGACATCGGCTTAAGTGGAATGCTGCGAAAGCGACAACTCATGCTTTATTTAAGGCTTTATTGCTTATATGTGCTGGAATAGTAATTCATAATGTAAAAACTTTTCAAGATATTCGTAAGATATATCCTGTTTCGTCTAAGCTCAAATTGTGTAATGAGGAACAACGGAAGGACGCAACATTGTGAGACTCATAGCCACTGAGAAAAGACAAACTACAGATCCAAAGAGTGCAATTAGTCATAATGATAGTACGTTGAAGTGACAACTTTAGTAACTTTTAGTACATTGGTATTTCTACGAAAATCTTCACTTGTAAACATTAGAATAGAATCCAGATAGCCATTCGGACACGTCGTTATTTAAGACGTTCTATTTGTGCCAAGAAATTACGTTCCTTGTTTGCAAAAGCAGCGTGACTCTCGAGCAGTGGGAAGAAGCTGTAAACACAGTGGGGGTGAAACTCAGTCGCGTGTTTGGGGAATGCCATCTCTTCTAATTTACGGCGCGCAACTCGACAGCTTGTTTTATCTCGCTAGACAAAGTTTCTGCCAATTTCACTTAAACGTTTTCCTTGCCCCTTTCCCACGGGAAGAAACACGTGGTCCATTGGGGCTTCCAACTTTGTCTCCTTACTTATCAGTCACACTAGTCACCTCGGTCTATACCGGCACGGGTAGCTGGGGTCGTTAAGGCATGGACTATGTTTCATTTCCCCCCGAGGTCACCCTTTATGACTGCAGTTTTCCTTGGTATTCATAGCTGGCAACTGCGGTAAGTATACAAAAGTTAGGCCTGGAGCCCGCCTCCGTGGCGTGCTGGTAGCGAATCTTGCTTAGGTTAACTTACTTGGATAAGGTTTTTTACCGGGGTTTTCACTTATCCTGAGAACACGAATGTCTCACAAATGGTATAAATAAATAATAATTACCATCTGAAGGTTATTTAATCCTGGGACATAAAGTACTTACAATAGTAAGTCACCTTTGGGGTAATTGTCTATGATGTGAGACTGCCTTTGTGGTTTAGCGGGAAATATAGGAACTGGTTTGAAAATTCAGTCATTCTGGCAGGTTGTCACAGTGGCTTAATGGTTAGAGCACCCGCCTAGTAAGCGGAGAGTCTGTGGTTCAAATCCCAACTGTGGCATTGAATTTTTAAGTTCCAGTTCTACCTCTCATCTCTCTTCATGTTAATCGAGATAAACAATTCTACAACTTATCTTATTAATTTTCTTGTAAGTGCAATAGTCAAATACTTTATAGCGAATCGCTATGTGAAAGCTTTGAAATTCCGTTTTCTTTGGATGGCTAAGATATAAAATGTGAATAATGAGAAAAGTTTAGAAAGGTTTAAATATTGCAAAACTCGCACAAATAACAAGGAATGTCACCGAAATAGTTCACTGTACAAAAATATTCATTGGGATATGAATTGTGTATCTTAATGAGATTTACATTTTTTGTATAGTAAGATTTTGTCAATCTCTTACGGCTTACGAGTTATTCAAAAGTCATCCAGAGTAAGTAGGACTACATAGGCTATAGCCAGAAAATTCAACATATGCCATTTTAATCAAAACAGATCCATTTTCAGAAAACAGATTTTTCTAAAAATGTTCCAGGTAAAGGGTAGTTTAGGGTGGAGCAATTTTCGTCAAAATACTTGTGTCGCATCCTTGAAAGACTTCAATACTTGAATACCAACTTTGGTTTTTAACCAACTTTTTGTTTTTTAGTTATGCTGTTCACATACACATACGCACACACGCACGCGCGAGCGCACACACGCACGCACACATGGACGTTTTTCTAAAATGCTTTTTCTTCAGGGGGTCTCAAAACTTATTTCTGGTGAAATTTCCATATCGAATTTTAGGTTGAATAAAATATTTCCCCTACTTACTATACGTAGTAGAGAAAGTAAAACTTGCGAGTCGGTTCGGGAATGTAATGTCTTATCGGCATGTTGCCATGGTTGCTCAGTTGACCAGAGCAGCGGCAACAGAAGTCAAAAATGGTTGGTTCAAATCCTGCTATGACATTCAATGTTCAGGCCAATTCTATCTTTACGAGCGTGGAATTAATTATATTTTAGTATTATTTTAAGCTGAATTCATTACTTCACAGCAAAATTAAACCCAGTTTGTCCAACTGCACGTATGAAGCAATCTTCATGCATCATTGCACACTTAGATATAAAGCATTTATAGAGGCATTTTAAATTTAAATGAAATTCGTGCTGAATCAAATGAAAGCACTTATCTTCTTCAGTCAGTCATTATTTTAAGCAACTATCGTACCAAAATATCCATAAACATAACACAATTTACGGTTATATCATTGCTTCCTTCGTTGAACGAACCTACCACAGTTTAACGCAATGCGAACAGTTCCAATCCGGTTATTATTCATCATGTTAACTGTTACGAAACATTTTTGTCTCCAGTATTCCGAACTATATAATGGAAACTGTTACGCATGAAGAAATTGTTGCTCCCTGTATGTAGTTGAATGCTATCGCGTTGATACGTGTGTGCGCGCGCGCGCAACGATTCCAATCACGTGAAAGGAACGTCTACCTTCCACTTCGCCTTCAGCGATTTGGGGTTCTTGAACAATAAGGTTTGTAATCTTGCTGTCTCTTTCACCGGATCGATGTCGTACACTCCAATGCATAAATGCTTCCTATTTCCTGCTGAGAGAGAGACATATCCGTCACAGGAGCACGAGGGAGGAAATCCCGTCTACCAGACGTTCCCAAAACGAAAGAAAATGGATATCATCAACATCATAATTCAAGTACCTCAAAAGAAGTCTTCCAGCGGGTTTCTTTCATTCTATGTGAGTCAGAACGTCTTGTCAGGTTGGTAGATCACATTCGCTCTACATATGAAGTGCAAAAAGGGTATCAGTGCACGTTTTGGTTTATAAAAACAACTTTGACAAATCTTTCTCAGGCATTCATTGTTTGCCCGGCTGCAACAGCCTCCGTTATGGCTATCAGAAGTAATATCATTAAGTTTAAATATTGACTGATATTTATCTGAACTATTACATACCACACCGCAAAGATTTGAGCAGAAAATGTTCAATTCTGTAAAAGATAACCTAAAACTATTCATTACGATTAGAACGCACTCAGGACTGCCAACTGAAGAAAACGAAATCCACTAATTACATGTATTTTGATTTTCTCTTGTTATAATAGAAAACCAGATGATAATCTCTAATAAATCTCATTGTATTTTTTTGTTCTGTGAAAATACCTTAGTTATTAAAAGAAAAGTTATTAAAAACACAGTTGCCAAATCTAAATAGAATGCTATTTCCTTTGTAAAGAATCAAGTTCACTTCCGTATTTAGCAGTTCACCATATGATGCATCACCAAACCATTTCGAATTGCCCACCACTTTAGTTTTGATTGCTAATCGATTCTGATGTGTAATAAGTTGTTTTTCAGCAAACTTATGGCAAAATAGTTGGCAACACTGATAAGCAAAAATGACCCACTGATAAGCACTACAAAATAAATCAATGACTAGGTAGTAGATCCTATATTACAAATTAACGCCTCTGTGCGTGGAATAGTCGCAATAAAATTGGTAACTAGACGCGCTCAGGTATAATTTCTATGCATGAAGCGCGGTTAAAAGCTTTCAGACATTTAAGTGAAATCAAACGCTCAGCCATTTATGCACCAACTTGCCAGGAAGGTATCAAGAACAACTTTTCTAGAGAGCGAACGCGTATCTAGTATAATCAGATCAACAGCTTAAATGGCACTGCAGAAATGGACTACAGAGCGGCATACCTAATTCTTGATAAATTCATGTAAAATTCTTGATTTTCTTAATTAACTTCATATATTTGCGATACGTCATTTAAATTAATGTTTTATTTCTGAAATAGTCCAGAAAAACATTTGACGATCCGACCTTCCGAGATAAATTCTAGAGCTTTGCTGGAGAATTTGTAGGTTAGATCAGACGTTTTGTAACATTACTTACGAAAAACATGAAGCATTGCCTCAGGAATTAAACATTCCCATGATGCAGTAACCGATTCCTAGTAGTATCGGAACGGAATTTCAAATGCATCGCATGGCACCCAGCTCTTAAACCACTGGACTAACGCTTAAAGCCTATTGTATTCCCATATTCTCCTAGCACCTACAAGAAAATTAGCAATAAGATAATTTCTGAAAATACTTACGTTGATTAAAATGAAGTACATAGAGAAATGAATATTTGTAAGAATAGTTTGTTTAAGAGTGAGTATAGCTCTACATATATTTACAAACAGAGTTTCTCCAAATTGAACTATCGCAATATGTTACGCGACGATCACTTGGTGTATCTTCTAAGGCTATGCACTACGGCTTTGTCACCAAAAATTGATTGACTTCTTAAACGTAGCAGTACCAAACAAGTTACTAACGAACAGATGTTTATCGTGTAAGGTTTGAAAGTACTTTCGAAAATCAAACGCAATGCTAATGTAACCAAACCGCCACTGAAGCACAATTGACTGTTAGAGTGGCACAGACCGTATAAAGTGGAAGGAGGTAAATCGAACCTCTCCTTTTTCGCAAATATTGGACATCTGTGTTGGACCTAACTTGACTCCTTAGGTGTTATTTTTCCACCCAATTGTAAAGGAAGGTACCAGTAGCCAAACGTCCCTACAGTCGAAAACATTTTTGCTACAAATCTATAAAGATTAAAAACTGATCCTTGGATTTTTTATATGCCAAAATACTATCTTTGGTGAAAAGTATGACATCTGTATCAACCATATGAGTGTCATTAAACACAAGAGTGCGGTATGAAATGGCAGTCAAAAACAAGCTACTCTTTTGGTTTTCTGTTATTCCTATAAAGCATTTGCGTCGGCTTTTATTTCCTAATCTCGGAGAAAAGCATTTTGTTCGTGACCAATGAAGAAATTCGCTTCGTGATAGGGTTCCCTAGGGAGAGATTCAAGAACTTCTCTACCACCACGGGTGGAATAGTAATCAAAGTTGACGGGGGAAGTAATTGCAGAATGCCCAGTAGTTTGTCTGCTTCATTCTCCAGAGAGCTTTAGACGGCTAACATTGAAAGCTTACTGAAACTCATTATATAAGCGCTAGTAGAAGCATACTGTCAACTGTTATCAAGTTGCTTGAAAGCAATATTATGTTCGCTGTTTTAATTTTATCTTCCGCCTGATGTAGGGTGAAGGCGGAACAAATGAACAGGCTAATACTGTGTTTCAAAATGAAGGGCATTCTAATTATTGCAAATCCACAATTGAGTTGCCAATCCCAAACACCAGAAAAGTCCAAAAATTGATTTTTTAAGACAAATATGTCTTCCCCTTCTGTGTCCAGCTTTATATAACTATACTATTTCTGTCCCCAAGAGGCAAACTAGTCCGCTGTAAAATACTGGGGATTCTACAAGTCCAGTGTCTTTCCGCCAAATTCCAAGACGTGTCCTTGGATCTGTCTACTATTTAAAGAATATAACAGTAGGCTGAGTTACCGTGCTTTCCCCACTCTCACTAAAATAGCCTCTTAATGTTTTTCGCTCAACGTTACAAGTCGTTGTTTCAGTAAAATTCGATAATGAATTTTACCAACTCTGGTTTGTGGCCAAAAAGGCAACAGAAAAGGAAGAAAGTTCAATGCATTATAAGAAATGCAAAAATATGAAGTAAAGAATTATTCAAAGTAAATATTGGAACCCACGCCCATTGCGATTAACACAAAGAGTGCATCGGCGTGCCCTATTCTGCCGTACTCTCGCAAAAACACCAGCTATTTCTCTGGTTTAAAAGTTGGTCGGTCTAATTTTGAATAATAAAGCTGTGATTAACTGTAAACAATGAGATGTTTGTGATCCACAGTTTTAATCACTCTCATCATTCATACAATTATGATACACAAAATATAGATCATTTCCAGTGTCTGCACACTACCATTTTGCAGAATCGAGGCACTACACCCAGTAACAATGTTGGCACTCCTTGCAGATACTCTCTTTCTCATAGGTAAGCTTCTTTTTAACCCTCCGGCCTTTCGGTGCTATTGCTGCTGCCTCTTCGCTTTCAAAGTGACCAGTTTTCCTAGCTTTTAGATGACTTATACCTTCTGGTTGTTATAAAATCATATTTACTGGACTTCGTTTTGATTCCTAGTTTACATTTAATATTCAGAGGGAAATTATTGGAGGAGGTCTTCACTGTTCAAGTGTGTTGAGGGTGTAGAATATTGAGTCTGACTTTTTGCGTTGTTGTGTTCCAACGATTAGGTTGGAATTACTTCAATTAAGGTGCCAGTGACAAGCAAATTAATACCGGTTTAGGAATTAGAGTAACAGTGGGTTATGTACGAAACTAACGCATGTAATACAGAGTTAAATATAAATGTCTTTAAAGCAAAGAAGTTATAAAGTTTAGAACACCATTATGTTATAACACCATATAGAGAGCATTAACGGATTTGTTTCTCAGAGGGGATATAGAGTTATACACATAAAAACTCAAGTCTATGGATGTCATTGTTGTCATGGATGCATCCTTAGTGTCTTAGTCATAAATTTACCTTTGGGAAGTAAATTCACTCCGGATGTTCAAGACACAGGTGCCAATTTAGTACCACTCACCTGAAAGAAAAGAAATAAGAATCTCATTACATATAATACTTCAGCACAATAGTATTACATATTCAAATACAGGGTAATTTTGAGTGAGACAATCGGTTAGTATATGTATCCTCATGGTTGACGTTTTATACATAGAAGTTTGAAGAAAACTTGCCCACACATTTTATATTTAGCTGAAATGGGTATGGAATCATGGTTAATTTAGATGAATAACGTGCTAAAAGCTTCTCAATGCTCAGGAAAACCTTTTATATACAAGACTTATAATGAAATCTGTCAATAAATTTTAAATTTTGCTCAAATTATTATAAAACTAAAGATGGTTAAGATGAATCTCCAATGAAGCAGTAGTCATGCTGCTGGCTAGACATAGTTATAATCGATGACACGTCAGCATGAAAGGAAAGTATTGATTATTTATTTCTAATGCCTTGTTAAGCTACAACTATTGCTTGATTTACAGCATGTTGTATACATCAGAAACAACACGTGGCCAGATTATTGGTCTATGACAAGCTGGTAACACATTTGACAAATTCCAGAAACTGTGAAAATTTACAGAAATGTAATTAAATGGTCACACCACCCAAGAAAGGCGGTTTATTGCATACGTATTAGAAGATCTTTCATTCGAGAGCAGAAACTGAGTTATTTCGTTGCGAATTTTAATTCCAATTTAAATACAGGGAGAATTTCTATTAAAAGATTTTATATTTTTCAATGTAATATTGCATTGTTTACTGTAAAGGTTTACAACTTTCTTGATTCTAAAAATAAAGTCAAAGCTTTTCTTGTAATCGCATAACCCAATAAATGCTCCTTATTTCAAGCAATATTTGCAATCTCTTCCATGACAGCCATTAAGAGTTTGGAGATAAATCTAAAGAACATTAAAAGTAGTTTTTCTAGGAGGCCAAGTGTATTTGCCGTTCCCTCTTACCCACCTTTCCTTGTTCTGATTACTGCGCCACGCCTCTAGCCCCGTATTGCAATTGTCATTAGTCACTAGTTATCCCTAGCGAGACCCCGTAAGACAATAAGAAACTGAGAGATGATCCCAAAGTGTGCATGTTACTAAATTTGTTTTGTGTACGTGTCAAGGTTACAATATGACTGAACAAGGTCACAATGAATTTTAAATTAATTTAACACTATTACTTTTTTACATGAATCACACTATACCGACGAAGCAGTACTTTATGACCAGCTAGACATTCCATTGTTTCTCAAAAAGATCAACAATGAAAACTTCGAAACAATTAGGCAATAGCTATTAACTTATTCCTTTTAATAAAAATATTAAGAGCAGAATTTAAAGAATTACAGGTGGTGGGCATAAAGTCCCCCCCCCCCTTGCCCTTTATAATGCTAGGGTTAATGAAAATATAAAGTTTGCGAGCAGTACACCATCATTTTATTTGTCCCGCATACTTTTAGATCATAACTTTAAATGTTAGTCTGTCCAGAGTTTAACTGTGCCTAGTTTATACTAATCTTATTAAAATTCAGTTTCAACAGCCAACATCAGAGTAATAAAAAAATTCTCCTGCACGTCATTTTATTACTCCTGGTCCTTTCTAGTTAAAACATGCACCTCGGGTCAGAACATTATTTTTGTCTGAGTAGCAGCGTAACTCTTTCGGCAGTTGGCTACCAGAATAAAAAGCCGAGAAATTAATGTAATTTGTGTCGACGTTTGCGATTTTTATGAAAGTTTTTAACTTCACTTCCGAGAAAGTTATTTGCATAATAATAATAATAAAAAGGAGAAGAATACACAGCCATATGCAGAAGAATACATTTAGAAGTGTCTAGTGCTTTTGTAGTGGTACTCGGGATGACATTATGGCCTTACTTCATTTGTCTCGACAATAATCTTCAACTTTTATGCTCAAGTTTTCATCGCATTAGTGTGTAGACCAGCCATGGGCACGAGAGGAGAGCTAGCGATTGAACTTGTCTTAGTCACCCCACATTCTCTTGCTGAGTGACAAAGGTTGCTTTGATACAACCGCAGTGGTGGCTTCGTTCCACCTGCGCGGTAGTAATAATTTCTACGTTGTTACTACGTATTTTGTTTATTAGTCATAAATTAACAATGGCCAAACGCAACTAAAAATCTTATAAGGTCCATATGACTGTTTAAACTCAACAAATAGTTGATTTAAATTAACATCATTTGAAAAAACTTTTGTTTTAATAGTACCACATTCAAATTTCAAACAATATGTGTGTATGTGTGTGTGTGTGTGTGTGTGTGTTTATTTCCCATTTTCCACCGTTAAGGCATCAATCAATGGCCATTTTCTTTCGTTGTTTTTCAAACAAGTGAAATCAGTCTCTGCTGCCTCCGTTTTTTGCAGTTAGAATTATTTCAGTGGGCTCACATAAGTAATACTGTCTCAAACTTATGGTACAAAATGGAGGAATAATGACGTAAAAAGGAAGAGAAGCAAGTACATCTGATTGTGAAAACTAACCATTTGGGAGATAATGCTATTTTGTTGCTAGTTGCGACCCGCTGAATGCTAATTACTAATTTCAACAATAACTTTGACAGTGTTGTTTAATTTATCAATCACAAGAGAGTCACAACAATCAAGTGGAAACAAAATCCACCGCCAATAAATACTGGTTTGTAAATTAATTATTCAATTAACATGTTCATGTGTACAATGGTGTACTTTGTTTTTATCGTTAACTTCACTGCTGTTCAGACAAAAACTACACTTCAATCACATTTCTATTGTGTTTCAAAAGTGAACTAAAAGAGACAAACTTAAAAATAAACAGTGGCGTGTAAATATATATTGACGTAGATAAAATTGAGGCCATAATAGAACACAGGCAATTATGTTGGTAATGATAAATGTAGCCCCAGTTTTTGCCAGCGTGACCTGCTCTGTTCCTGGAGCACAACTTCCAGCCACTGGACTGCCAGGTTACTTCTACTTCCTCAAAATATGGCTGAACTACTACAGAGTAAAGTTGCATGCTATACGTTATTCATTAGTAGAGCACCGTTAAAGCAACCCTTCCTTGAATTAAATACAAAAATAAAATAAAATGTATTAAAATTGTAAAAATCAGCAAGAAAAGGCTTCTAGCATTGTCTCCAGTCACTCATGAAAACTTTGTTAAGTGTACGTCTGTACCCTTCGACAGACTATTAACCAATGTCCATTTACTCTATCAAGAGCAGCCAACCTATGAAAAACCGTTGGCTACTTAGCCGTTCCAACCCGCGAGACTATATCTTCGCAAAACTTAAAGGCATATGGAGGCGGGGCGTACTGCGGACTCCAGCGAATCCTACTCTCGCCCCTCCTACCAGCGCTGCCGAATGTGGTGCATGCATCTCACACAACCTTATGTACAGACCGTCTTCCGGTACACGCACTACGCTTGGCAACAGCACTCTGCTTGAGCATTGGCCAGCGTTCACATGCCTTTAACTTTTGCGAGCGGTATAGCCCCCTTTTGTTCGTTTTCTGTATATTTATTATTTATTTAAAATTATTACAATAATAACTATTATAATTTTAAAATGTTTAACTTTTTAAAAATAATTAATGTTTTTAAAAGTATCTATAAATTTCAGTATCAAAGTGCAAATTTTCTGATTAAGAGCAGAAATGCAGACCCTATCTGAGCGGGTGTTCAAGGGAAGGAGAGAGATGGAGAGGGATGGTAGAGGAAGCGAGAGGATGGGAGAGAGGGGAAAGGAGGAGGGGAGGAGAGGAACAGAAGGAGAGGGGGACGGAGAGAGAGAGGGAAAGCGCAACGGAGCGACTTTAGTGAGCTGTTTCTAGTGATGTCAGGGAAGAAGGTTTACATACCTCAAGCTTTCGGGTCATTTGCCGCATATGTCCAAGCCAACCAGTCCCGAAATGTAACAAGGGAAGAACTTAAGGAAGGGAAGGATAGGAATTTGTCGATTATAAAAGCTACCCCAAT
Source organism: Tenodera sinensis (assembly GCA_030765045.1). Taxonomy (NCBI): domain Eukaryota; kingdom Metazoa; phylum Arthropoda; class Insecta; order Mantodea; family Mantidae; genus Tenodera; species Tenodera sinensis. The sequence goes on from CM060965.1 coordinate 40,546,798, forward strand.
ATTCACCTAGTGACAAGGGGAAACAATGGAAAAGCCAAAGTCAGAGTAGTCAGAGTGTTGGACCTCCCTAATTGAGGATCACGGATGCAGATAACGTGGGTAACTGGATGATGCATGAGGTTGCGTGACTGTTTGTTGCATTAACTGTTCTCTAGTTATCTTATATGCTTCGTTTAAGTGGTAATTAAAACAACAGTAGCTCGAGAATTCTTCAAAGCATATTTGCTAATGCTAAAGGAGAATACCCACGCTAAATCGTTAGTGTGGAACTGTTAAATTCTTTCCCCTAGAGCCATTTTCCACCTCGTGGAGTTGCAAGACATGCCTCAGTGCCTCAAGAGAAAACGCTGTCACTGCCATTAGTTCAGATTAAGTTCCATAAGAACGACATCTCTTTCCAAAACTGTTCTCTTATTAAGTTGTAAAGTAAGTTGAAAGTATCCAGGCTGCACCTGAGTATGTTAGTACTATTAGTTTAAGTCACTATAGTTATTCAAGTACCTAAGGGTGCTCTTCAGGCTCAAACCTCCGATCTCCTGGATGATTTTGCACTTATGAGAAAAGAGTGTTTTAATTTATACACATTAGAATTTCCTATAACAACAGCAATATACCCTGTATTGCACTTAAGTGAATAGCTAACATGGAAACTCCCACATTATTTCAAAAAGGAAAGAAGAAAAATTAAAATTCCATCAGTAATGAACATTTCCATCTATATATAGCGACACAATAATATGTGTATAAGGCCATCACTAGACCTGTATGTACGGCATTCAGCTTTGCAGAACTGACATTAACTCCAAGTTGACATTCTACGAAGATTTGAGTCCAGAACTCTTCGTTTTCTGTCAAAAGCACCATTGTATAAGTAACCATCCAAAAGCTCTTGCCAACAATCTACTAAACATTACCACGTTTGACCGCCTACAGCGCTGTAATATTTCGAACTTACTATTTCGCTTTAGCTCCCTTTAGTATTCCAGACATTACTTACTTGTGACCCATTTACTCAACACTCTGATAAGAACGTATTGCAAATTTGCAGTTAATGTAATAAAAATCTGATGTGTTGCACTCACATGACTTTCTCTACTCTTGTAGTAACCATTCTAACAAACTCTAATTCCTATATCTCAATGTTAGTTAAGATAAACATTGGTACAAATTATCGTATTGCTTATATCCTTGTAGGTGCAAGGGAGATATTAGAATACACAAGGCTTTGTGCGACAGTCAAATCTTTTTGACCTTTGAGATTCCGTTCTCTTTGCACGATTAACATAAAAAAATGAACAACGTTGTTGGATTTCGCTAAAGTTCTAAGTTTTCCGAAACTCACACACATAACAAGGAATATCTCCGAAATGGTTCACCTCACAAGAAAATTTATTCGGACATAAATTGTGTATTTTAGCAAGATCTACATTTGTTGTAGTGCAAGATTTTGTCCATCTCTAACGGTTTACCAGTTATGCAAAATTCGTCGAGAATAAATACGACTAAAGGGGTTATAGCCAGAAAATTCAAGATATGCATTTCATTTGTCATTAAACATCGCAAACATTTTAACCAAAATCGTTAGAGGCATTTTCAAGAAAATCAAAATTTTCGAAAAATGTTTCATGTAAAGGGTAGTTTACGGTGAGGCTATTTTCTTCAAAATCTTCGAGTCCCATCCTTGATTGATAATAAACTTAAATACCAACTCTGGCTTTTCCGACTTTTCGTTTTTGAGTTATGTTGTCCACAGACTGACACACAGACACACATACACACACACACACACACACACACACACACACACGGACCTTTTTCTAAAAATACCTTTTTGGATTCAGGGGGCTTCAAAACATAAATTTCCGGTGAAATCTCGACATCGAATTTTTGGGCGGAATATAATATTTCCCCTACTTACAGTAGAGAAATTAAAAAAATGAACAACGATTATTCATTTCACGAAAGTTCTAAGTTATCCGAAACTCACACATAAGAAGGAATATCTCCGAAATGGTTCACCCTACAAGAAAATTTATTGAGACACAAGTTGTGTATTTTAGCAGGATCTACATTTTTGTACAGTATAATTTGGTCTATCTCTAACGGTTTATCAGTTATGCATAAGCTGTCCATAGTAAATACGACTACACGGGCTATAGCCAGAAAATTCAAGAGATTTCATTTTTCATAAAAATATCTCAACCATATGACATTTTAACAAAAATCGTTAGAGCAATTATCAAGAAAATAAAAATTTTCGAAAAATTTTCCATGTACAGGGTAGTTTAGGGTGGGGCTATTTTCTTCAAGATCCTCGTGTCGCATCCTTGAAAGACATTAAACTTAAATACCAACTTTGGTTTTTAACATTCTTTTCGTTTTTGAGTTATGCTGTCCACAGACTGACACACAGACACACACACGGACCTTTTTCTAAAAATGCTTTTTTTTTTTTTTTGGATTCAGGGGGCCCCAAAACATATATTTCCGGTGAAATCTCGACATCGAATTTTAGGGTGGAATACAACACTTCCCCTGCTTACCAGTAGAGAAAGTAAAAATATCAATTGTCGAAACTTCCATGTCCAATATTCGATGTCAGACGTTTAGGTGTCGGAGGTTTCGATATAGGACGTTTCGGTGTTCAAACTTCGATGTCGAACACTAGATAGCAAACACACGAGTTTGGACTTTCGAGGTCAGTGTTTGGATGTCGCAATTTCGAATTAGGGTCTTTCGATTTCAGATTTGCGATACCGGACGTTTCAGTGTTGGACGTTTGGACGTCGGACGTTTGAGTGTCGGAGGTTTCGGTGTCGGAGGTTTCGGTGTCGGACGCATCTGTGTTGAAACTTCGATGTCGAGGTATTGATGTCGAAGTCTCGATGTCGAACTTCCGTAGTGAAATATCAGTTGTCGAAACTTCCATGACAAGTATTCGACGTCGGACGTTACGATGTCGGACGTTTGGATGTCGGACGTTTCGATGCGGAACTCTCGATGTCGAACTCTCATGTCGAACTCTCGATGTCAAAAACTCGATGGCAAACTACCGATGTCGGATTTTCGAGGTCAGTGGATGATGCAATTTCGATGATGGTCTATCGATTTCAGATTTGTGATATCGGACGTTTCGGTTTCGGACGTTTCGCTGTTGGACCGTCTGTGATGAAACTTCGCTGTTGAAGTTTCTATGACGAAGTTTCAATGTCATAGCTTCGATGTCAAAGTTTCGATGTCATAGCTTCGATGTCAAAGTTTCGATGTCAAAGCTTCGATGTCAAAGTTTCGATGTCAAAGTTTCGATGTCAAAGTTTCGATGTCAAAGTTTCGATGTCAAAGTTTCGATGTCAAAGTTTCGATGTCAAAGTTTCGATGTCAAAGTTTCGATGTCAAAGTTTCGATGTCAAAGTTTCGATGTCAAAGTTTCGATGTCAAAGTTTCGATGTCAAAGTTTCGATGTCAAAGTTTCGATGTCAAAGTTTCGATGTCAAAGTTTCGAAGTCAAAATTTCGATGTCAAAGTTTCGATATCAAAGTTACGATGTCAAAGTATCTATGTCAAATTATCGATGTCAAAGTATCTATGTCAAAGTTTCGATGTCAAAGTTTCGTTGTCAAAGTTTCGATGTCAAACTTTCGATGTCAAACTTTCGATGTCAAAGTTTCGATGTCATAGTTTCCATGACATAGTTTCATGTCATAGTTTCGATGTCAGTTACGATGTCATAGTTTCGATGTCAAAGTTTCGATGTCGAACTTTCGTAGTGAAGTATCAGCTGTCGAAACTTCCATGACAAGTATTCGATGTCGGACGCTTCGATGTCGGACGATTCGAAATCAGACGTTTCGATGTCGGCCGTTTCGATGTCGGCCGTTTCGATGTCGGCCGTTTCGAAGTCGGCCGTTTCGAAGTCGGCCGTTTCGAAGTCGGCCGTTTCGAAGTCGGCCGTTTCGAAGTCGGCCGTTTCGAAGTCGGCCGTTTCGAAGTCGGCCGTTTCGATGTCGGCCGTTTCGATGTCGGCCGTTTCGATGTCGGCCGTTTCGATGTCGGCCGTTTCGATGTCGGCCGTTTCGATGTCGGCCGTTTCGATGTCGGCCGTTTCGATGTCGGCCGTTTCGATGTCGGACGTTTCGGCGTCATAGTTTCGGCGTCATAGTTTCAACATCATAGTTTCGACGTCAAAGTTTTAACGTCAAAGAACCTTGCCAAAGGTTCGATGTCAAAGTTTTGATGTCAGTTCCGATGTCAAAGTTCCGATGTCGAAGTTCCGATGTCAAAGTTCCGATGTCAAAGTTCCGATGTCGAAGTTCCGATGTCGAAGTTCCGATGTCGAAGTTCCGATGTCGAAGTTCCGATGTCGAAGTTCCGATGTCGAAGTTCCGATGTCCAAGTTTCGATGTCAAAGTTTCGATGTCAAAGTTTCGATGTCAAAGTTTCGATGTCAAAGTTTCGATGTCAAAGTTTCGATGTCAAAGTTTCGATGTCAAAGTTTCGATGTCAAAGTATCTATGTCAAGGTTTCGATGTCAAAGTATCTATGTCAAGGTTTCGATGTCAAGGTTTCGATGTCAAGGTTTCGATGTCAAGGTTTCGATGTCAAGGTTTCGATGTCAAGGTTTCGATGTCAAGGTTTCGATGTCAAGGTTTCGATGTCAAGGTTTCGATGTCAAGGTTTCGATGTCAAGGTTTCGATGTCAAGGTTTCGATGTCAAGGTTTCGATGTCAAGGTTTCGATGTCAAGGTTTCGATGTCAAAGTTTCGATGTCAAAGTTTCGATGTCAAAGTTGCGATGTCAAAGTTGCGATGTCAAAGTTGCGATGTCAAAGTTGCGATGTCAAAGTTGCGATGTCAAAGTTGCGATGTCAAAGTTGCGATGTCAAAGTTGCGATGTCAAAGTTTCGATGTCAAAGTTTCGATGTCAAAGTTTCGATGTCAAGGTTTCGATGTCAAGGTTTCGATGTCAAGGTTTCGATGTCAAGGTTTCGATGTCAAGGTTTCGATGTCAAGGTTTCGATGTCAAGGTTTCGATGTCAAGGTTTCGATGTCAAGGTTTCGATGTCAAGGTTTCGATGTCAAAGTTGCGATGTCAAAGTTGCGATGTCAAAGTTGCGATGTCAAAGTTGCGATGTCAAAGTTGCGATGTCAAAGTTGCGATGTCAAAGTTGCGATGTCAAAGTTGCGATGTCAAAGTTGCGATGTCAAAGTTGCGATGTCAAAGTTCCGATGTCAAAGTTCCGATGTCAAAGTTCCGATGTCATAAGTTGCGATGTCGAACACTCGATGGCACACTACCGAGGTCGGATTTTCGAGGTCAGTGTTTGGATGATACAATTTCGATGACGGTCTATTGATTTCAGATTTGTGATATCGGACGTATCGGTGTCGGACGTTTCGGTTTCGGACGTTTCGCTGTTGGACCGTCTGTGCTGAAACTTCGCTGTTGAAGTTTCTATGACGAAGTTTCAATGTCATAGCTTCGATGTCAAAGTTTCGATGTCTAAGTTTCGATGTCTAAGTTTCGATGTCTAAGTTTCGATGTCTAAGTTTCGATGTCTAAGTTTCGATGTCAAAGTTTCGATATCAAAGTGTCGACGTCAAAGTGTCGACGTCAAAGTGTCGACGTCAAAGTGTCGACGTCAAAGTGTCGACGTCAAAGTGTCGACGTCAAAGTGTCGACGTCAAAGTGTCGACGTCAAAGTGTCGACGTCATAGTTTCGGCGTCATAGTTTCGGCGTCATAGTTTCCACGTCATAGTTTCGACGTCATAGTTTCAACATCATAGTTTCGACGTCAAAGTTTTAACGTCAAAGTTCCTTGCCAAAGGTTCGATGTCAAAGTTTTGATGTCAGTTCCGATGTCAAAGTTCCGATGTCGAAGTTCCGATGTCGAAGTTCCGAAGTCGAAGTTCCGATGTCGAAGTTTCGATGTCGAAGTTTCTATGTCGAAGTTTCTATGTCAAAGTTTCTATGTCAAAGTTTCGATGTCAAAGTTTCGATGTCAAAGTATCTATGTCAAGGTTTCGATGTCAAGGTTTCGATGTCAAGGTTTCGATGTCAAGGTTTCGATGTCAAGGTTTCGATGTCAAGGTTTCGATGTCAAGGTTTCGATGTCAAGGTTTCGATGTCAAGGTTTCGATGTCAAGGTTTCGATGTCAAGGTTTCGATGTCAAGGTTTCGATGTCAAGGTTTCGATGTCAAGGTTTCGATGTCAAGGTTTCGATGTCAAGGTTTCGATGTCAAGGTTTCGATGTCAAAGTTGCGATGTCAAAGTTGCGATGTCAAAGTTGCGATGTCAAAGTTGCGATGTCAAAGTTGCGATGTCCAAGTTTCGATGTCAAAGTTTCGATGTCAAAGCTTCGATGTCAATGTTTCGATGTCAAGGTTTCGATGTCAAGGTTTCGATGTCAAGGTTTCGATGTCAAGGTTTCGATGTCAAGGTTTCGATGTCAAGGTTTCGATGTCAAGGTTTCGATGTCAAGGTTTCGATGTCAAGGTTTCGATGTCAAGGTTTCGATGTCAAGGTTTCGAAGTCAAGGTTTCGATGTCAAAGTTGCGATGTCAAAGTTGCGATGTCAAAGTTGCGATGTCAAAGTTGCGATGTCAAAGTTGCGATGTCAAAGTTGCGATGTCAAAGTTGCGATGTCAAAGTTCCGATGTCAAAGTTCCGATGTCAAAGTTCCGATGTCAAAGTTCCGATGTCAAAGTTCCGATGTCAAAGTTCCGATGTCATAAGTTCCGATGTCATAAGTTCCGATGTCATAAGTTGCGATGTCGAACACTCGATGGCAAACTACCTAGGTCGGAATTTCGAGGACAGTGTTTGGATGATGGAGTTTCGATGACGGTCATTTCGGTTTCGGAGGTTTCGCTGTTGGACGCCTTTTTGTTGAAATTTCGATGTGGAAGTTTCAATGTGGAAATTTCGATGAAGAACTTTGATAATTAGGTTTAGATGTCGAGGTTTCCATGTCGAGTTTTCAATGTCGAAGCCTCTATGTCGAGGTTTTCATGTGGAGGTTTCGATGTCGCAGTTTAGATGCCGAAGTTTCTACGTCGAATTGTCGATGTCGAAATATCGATGTCGAATTATCCATGACGAAATATCGATGTCCAAGTTTCTATGTCGTTTCGATTACGAAGTCTCGTTGTAGAACTTTAGTAGTGAATTTTCAGTTATCGAAATTTCCATGTGAAGTGTTCAATATCGGACGTTTCGATGTAGGTTTCGATGTCGTACGTATGTATGTCGATATTTCTATGTTGTAGTTTGGATGTCGAAGATTCGATGTCGAAATGTTGATGTCGAAATGTCGATGTCGAAATGTCGATGTCGAAATGTCGATGTCGAAATGTCGATGTCGAAATGTCGATGTCGAAATGTCGATGTCGAAATGTCGATGTCGAAATGTCGATGTCGAAATGTCGATGTCGAAATGTCGATGTCGAAATGTCGATGTCGAAATGTCGATGTCGAAATGTCGATGCCGAACTCTCGATGCCGAACTCTCGGTGCCGAACTCTCGGTGCCGAACTCTCGGTGCCGAACTCTCGGTGCCGAACTCTCGGTGCCGAACTCTCGGTGCCGAACGCTCGGTGCCGAACGCTCGGTGCCGAACGCTCGGTGCCGAACGCTCGGTGCCGAACGCTCGGTGCCGAACGCTCGGTGCCGAACGCTCGGTGCCGAACTCTCGGTGCCGAACTCTCGGTGCCGAACTCTCGGTGCCGAACTCTCGGTGCCGAACTCTCGGTGCCGAACTCTCGGTGCCGAACTCTCGGTGCCGAACTCTCGGTGCCGAACTCTCGATGCCGAACTCTCGATGACGAACTCTCGATGACGAACTCTCGATGACGAACTCTCGATGACGACCTCTCGATGACGACCTCTCGATGTCGAACTCTCGATGTCGAACTCTCGATGTCGAACTCTCGATGTCGAAATCTCGATGTCGAACTCTCGATGTCGAACTCTCGATGTCGAAATCTCGATGTCGAACTCTCGAAGTCGAACTCTCGATGGCAAAATACCGAGGTTGGATTTTCGAGGTCAGTGTTTGGATGATGCAATTTCGATGACGGTCTATCGATTTCAGAGGTGATATGGGACGTTTCCGTGTCGGACGTTTCGGTTTCAGACCCTTCGGTTTCGGACGTTTCGCTGTTGGACCGTCTGTGCTGAAACTTCGCTGTGGAAGTTTCTATGACGAAGTTTAGATGTCGAGGTTTCGATTTCGAAGTCTCGATGTCCAAGTCTGGATGGCGAAGTTTAGATGGAGAAGTTTCAATGGCGTCGTTTCATGTCGAAAATTCGATGTCGAAGTTTCGATGTCAAAGTTTCGATGTCAAAGTTTCGATGTCAAAGTTTCGATGTCAAAGTTTCGATGTCAAAGTTTCGATGTCAAAGTTTCGATGTCAAAGTTTCGATGTCAAAGTTTCGATGTCAAAGTTTCGATGTCAAAGTTTCGATGTCAAAGTTTCGATGTCAAAGTTTCGATGTCAAAGTTTCTATGTCAAAGTTTCGATGTCAAAGTTTCGATGTCAAAGTTTCGATGTCAAAGTTTCGATGTCAAAGTTTCGATGTCAAAGTTTCGATGTCAAAGTTTCGATGTCAAAGTTTCGATGTCAAAGTTTCGATGTCAAAGTTTCGATGTCAAAGTTTCGATGTCAAAGTTTCGATGTCAAAGTTTCGATGTCAAAGTTTCGATGTCAAAGTTTCGATGTCAAAGTTTCGATGTCAAAGTTTCGATGTCAAAGTTTCGATGTCATAGTTTCGATGTCAAAGTTTCGATGTCAAAGTTTCGATGTCATAGTTTCGATGTCATAGTTTCGATGTCATAGTTTCGATGTCATAGTTTCGATGTCAAAGTTTCGATCTCAAAGTTTCGATCTCAAAGTTTCGATCTCAAAGTTTCGATCTCAAAGTTTCGATCTCAAAGTTTCGATCTCAAAGTTTCGATGTCATTTTCTATATCAAAGTATCGATGACAAAGTTTCGATGTCAAAGTTTCGATGTAATACTTTCGGTGTCAAAGTTTCGATGTCATAGTTTGGATGTCATTTTCATGTCATAGTTTCGATGTCAGTTCTTATGTCATAGTTTCCATGTCAAAGCTTCGATGTCGAACTTTCGTAGTGAAATATCAGTTGTCGAAACTTCCATGAGTAGTATTCGATGTCGGACGCTTCGATGTCGGACGTATCGATGTCGATCGTATCGATGTCGGACGTTTCGATGTCGGACGTTTCGATGTCGGACGTTTCGATGTCGGACGTTTCGATGTCGGACGTTTCGATGTCGGACGTTTCGATGTCGGACGTTTCGATGTCGGACGTTTCGATGCCGAACTCTCGATGCCGAACACTGGATGGCACACTACCGAGGTCGGATTTTCGAGGTCAGTGTTTGGATGATGTAATTTCGATGACGGTCTATTGATTTCAGATTTGTGATATCGGACGTTTCGGTGTCGGACGTTTCGGTTTCAGACGCTTCAGTTTCGGACGCTTCGCCCGTCTGTGCTGAAACTTCGCTGATGAAGTTTCTATGACGAAGTTTCGATGTCATAGTTTCGATGTCATAGTTTCGATGTCATAGTTTCAATATCAAAGTTTCGTTGTCAAAGTTTCGATGTCAAAGTTTCGATGTCATAGTTTCGATGTCATAGTTTCGATGTCATAGTTTCGATGTCAAAGTTTCGATGTCTAAGTTTCGATGTCTAAGTTTCGATGTCAAAGTGTCGACGACATAGTTTCGACGTCTTAGTTTCGACATCATAGTTTCGACGTCATAGTTTCGACGTCATAGTTTCGACGTCATAGTTTCGACGTCAGTTTCGACGTCATAGTTCCTTGCCAAGTTTCGATGTCAAAGTTTTGATGTCAGTTCCGATGTCAAAGTTCCGATGTCAAAGTTTCGATGTACAAGTTTCGATGTACAAGTTTCGATGTACAAGTTACGATGTACAAGTTTCTTTGTCAAAGCTTCTTTGTCAAAGTTTCGATGTCAAAGTTTCGAAGTCAAAGTTTCGAAGTCAAAGCTTCGAAGTCAAAGTTTCGAAGTCAAAGTTTCAAAGTCAAAGTTTCGAAGTCAAAGTTTCGAAGTCAAAGTTTCGAAGTCAAAGTCTCGATGTCAAAGTCTCGATGTCAAGGTCTCGATGTCAAGGTCTCGATGTCAGTCAGGATGTCAAAGTCTCGATGTCAAAGTTTCGATTTCAAGGTTTCGATGTCGAAGATTCGATGTCGAAATTTCGATGTGAAATTTTTAATGTGAAAGCTTCGATGTCAAAAATTCGATTTCAATGATTCGAAGTTTAAATTTCGATGTCAAAGATTCGATGTCAAAGATGCGATGTGAAAGTTTCGATGTCAAAGTTTCGATGTCAAATTATCGATGTCAAAGTATCTATGTCAGAGTTTCGTTGTCAAAGTTTCGATTTCAAACTTTCGATGTCAAAGTTTCGATGTCAAAGTTTCGATGTCAAAGTTTCGATGTCATAGTTTCGATGTCAAAGTTTCGATGTCATAGTTTCGATGTCATAGTTTCGATGATATTGTTTCATGTCATAGTTTCATGTCATTGTTTCGATGTCAGTTCCGATGTCATAGTTTCGAAGTCAAAGTTTCGATGTCGAACTTTCGTAGTGAAGTATCAGTTGTCGAAACTTCCATGACAAGTATTCGATGTCGGACGCTTCGATGTCGGACGTTTCGAAGTCAGACGTTTCGAAGTCAGACGTTTCGAAGTCGGACGTTTCGAAGTCGGACGTTTCGAAGTCGGACGTTTCGATGTCGGACGTTTCGAAGTCGGATGTTTCGATGTCGGACGTTTCGATGTCGGACGTTTCGATGTCAGACGTTTCCATGTCGGACGTTTCGATGTCGAACGTTTCGATGTCGGACGTTTCGATGTCGGACGTTTCGATGTCGGACGTTTCGATGTCGGACGTTTCGATGTCGGACGTTTCGATGTCGGACGTTTCGATGACGAACTCTCGATGCCAAACACTGGATGGCACACTACCGAGGTCGGATTTTCGAGGTCAGTGTTTGGATGATGTAATTTCGATGACGGTCTATTGATTTCAGATTTTTGATATCGGACGCTTCGGTGTCGGACGTTTCGGTTTCAGACGCTTCAGTTTCGGACGTTTCGCTGTTAGACCGTGTGTGCTGAAACTTCGCTGTTGAAGTTTCTATGACGAAGTTTCGATGTCATAGTTTCGATGACATGGTTTCGATGAGATAGTTTCATATCATAGTTTCGATGTCAGTTCCGATGTCATAGTTTCGATGTCAAAGTTTCGATGTCGAACTTTCGTAGTGAAGTATCAGCTGTCGAAACTTCCATGACAAGTATCAGCTGTCGAAACTTCCATGACAAGTATTCGATGTCGGACGCTTCGATGTCGGACGTTTCGATGTTGGCCGTTTCGAAGTCGGCCGTTTCGATGTCGGACGTTTCGATGTCGGACGTTTCGATGTCGGACGTTTCGAAGTCGGACGTTTCGATGTCGGACGTTTCGATGCCGAACTCTCGATGGCGAACTCTCGATGGCGAACTCTCGATGTCGAACACTCGATGGCACGCTACCGAGGTCGGATTTTCGAGGTCAGTGTTTGGATGATGCAATTTCGATGACGGTCTATTGATTTCAGATTTGTGATATCGGACGTATCGGTGTCGGACGTTTCGGTTTCGGACGTTTCGCTGTTGGACCGTCTGTGCTGAAACTTCGCTGTTGAAGTTTCTATGACGAAGTTTCAATGTCTAAGTTTCGATGTCAAAGTTTCGATGTCAAAGTTTGGACGTCAAAGGGTCGACGTCAAAGTGTCGACGTAAAGTGTCGACGTCAAAGTGTCGACGTCATAGTTTCGGCGTCATAGTGTCGACATCATAGTTTCAACATCATAGTTTCGACGTCAAAGTTTAACGTCAAAGTTCCTTGCCAAAGTTTCGATGTCAAAGTTTTGATGTCAGTTCCGATGTCAAAGTTCCGATGTCAAAGTTCCGATGTCAAAGTTTCGATGTCAAAGTTTCGATGTCAAAGTTTCGATGTCAAAGTTTCGATGTCAAAGCTTCGATGTCAAAGCTTCGATGTCAAAGCTTCGATGTCAAAGCTTCGATGTCAAAGCTTCGATGTCAAAGCTTCGATGTCAAAGCTTCGATGTCAAAGTTTCGATGTCAAAGTTTCGATGTCAAAGTTTCGATGTCAAAGTTTCGATGTCAAAGTTTCGATGTCAAAGTTTCGATGTCAAAGTTTCGATGTCAAAGTTTCGATGTCAAGGTTTCGATGTCAAGGTTTCGATGTCAAGGTTTCGATGTCAAGGTTCCGATGTCAAGGTTCCGATGTCAAGGTTCCGATGTCAAGGTTCCGATGTCAAGGTTCCGTTGTCAAGGTTTCGATGTCAAGGTTTCGATGTCAAGGTTTCGATGTCAAGGTTTCGATGTCAAGGTTTCGATGTCAAGGTTTCGATGTCAAGGTTTCGATGTCAAGGTTTCGATGTCAAGGTTTCGATGTCAAGGTTTCGATGTCAAGGTTTCGATGTCAAGGTTTCGATGTCAAAGTTGCGATGTCAAAGTTGCGATGTCAAAGTTGCGATGTCAAAGTTGCGATGTCAAAGTTGCGATGTCAAAGCTGCGATGTCAAAGTTGCGATGTCAAAGTTGCGATGTCAAAGTTGCGATGTCAAAGTTTCGATGTCAAAGCTTCGATGTCAAAGCTTCGATGTCAAAGCTTCGATGTCAAGGTTTCGATGTCAAGGTTTCGATGTCAAGGTTTCGATGTCAAGGTTTCGATGTCAAGGTTTCGATGTCAAGGTTTCGATGTCAAGGTTTCGATGTCAAGGTTTCGATGTCAAGGTTTCGAAGTCAAGGTTTCGATGTCAAAGTTGCGATGTCAAAGTTGCGATGTCAAAGTTGCGATGTCAAAGTTGCGATGTCAAAGTTGCGATGTCAAAGTTGCGATGTCAAAGTTGCGATGTCAAAGTTGCGATGTCAAAGTTGCGATGTCAAAGTTCCGATGTCAAAGTTCCGATGTCAAAGTTCCGATGTCATAAGTTGCGATGTCGAACACTCGATGGCACACTACCGAGGTCGGATTTTCGAGGTCAGTGTTTGGATGATGCAATTTCGATGACGGTCTATTGATTTCAGATTTGTGATATCGGACGTATCGGTGTCGGACGTTTCGGTTTCGGACGTTTCGCTGTTGGACCGTCTGTGCTGAAACTTCGCTGTTGAAGTTTCTATGACGAAGTTTCAATGTCATAGCTTCGATGTCAAAGTTTCGATGTCTAAGTTTCGATGTCTAAGTTTCGATGTCTAAGTTTCGATGTCTAAGTTTCGATGTCTAAGTTTCGATGTCAAAGTTTCGATATCAAAGTGTCGACGTCAAAGTGTCGACGTCAAAGTGTCGACGTCAAAGTGTCGACGTCAAAGTGTCGACGTCAAAGTGTCGACGTCAAAGTGTCGACGTCAAAGTGTCGACGTCAAAGTGTCGACGTCAAAGTGTCGACGTCAAAGTGTCGACGTCAAAGTGTCGACGTCAAAGTGTCGACGTCAAAGTGTCGACGTCAAAGTGTCGACGTCAAAGTGTCGACGTCATAGTTTCGGCGTCATAGTTTCGGCGTCATAGTTTCCACGTCATAGTTTCGACGTCATAGTTTCAACATCATAGTTTCGACGTCAAAGTTTTAACGTCAAAGTTCCTTGCCAAAGGTTCGATGTCAAAGTTTTGATGTCAGTTCCGATGTCAAAGTTCCGATGTCGAAGTTCCGATGTCGAAGTTCCGATGTCGAAGTTCCGATGTCGAAGTTTCGATGTCGAAGTTTCTATGTCGAAGTTTCTATGTCAAAGTTTCGATGTCAAAGTTTCGATGTCAAAGTATCTATGTCAAGGTTTCGATGTCAAGGTTTCGATGTCAAGGTTTCGATGTCAAGGTTTCGATGTCAAGGTTTCGATGTCAAGGTTTCGATGTCAAGGTTTCGATGTCAAGGTTTCGATGTCAAGGTTTCGATGTCAAGGTTTCGATGTCAAGGTTTCGATGTCAAGGTTTCGATGTCAAGGTTTCGATGTCAAGGTTTCGATGTCAAGGTTTCGATGTCAAGGTTTCGATGTCAAGGTTTCGATGTCAAAGTTGCGATGTCAAAGTTGCGATGTCAAAGTTGCGATGTCAAAGTTGCGATGTCAAAGTTGCGATGTCAAAGTTGCGATGTCAAAGTTGCGATGTCCAAGTTTCGATGTCCAAGTTTCGATGTCAAAGCTTCGATGTCAAAGCTTCGATGTCAAGGTTTCGATGTCAAGGTTTCGATGTCAAGGTTTCGATGTCAAGGTTTCGATGTCAAGGTTTCGATGTCAAGGTTTCGATGTCAAGGTTTCGATGTCAAGGTTTCGATGTCAAGGTTTCGATGTCAAGGTTTCGATGTCAAGGTTTCGAAGTCAAGGTTTCGATGTCAAAGTTGCGATGTCAAAGTTGCGATGTCAAAGTTGCGATGTCAAAGTTGCGATGTCAAAGTTGCGATGTCAAAGTTGCGATGTCAAAGTTCCGATGTCAAAGTTCCGATGTCAAAGTTCCGATGTCAAAGTTCCGATGTCAAAGTTCCGATGTCAAAGTTCCGATGTCATAAGTTCCGATGTCATAAGTTGCGATGTCGAACACTCGATGGCAAACTACCTAGGTCGGAATTTCGAGGACAGTGTTTGGATGATGGAGTTTCGATGACGGTCATTTCGGTTTCGGAGGTTTCGCTGTTGGACGCCTTTTTGTTGAAATTTCGATCTGGAAGTTTCAATGTGGAAATTTCGATGAAGAACTTTGATAATTAGGTTTAGATGTCGAGGTTTCCATGTCGAGTTTTCAATGTCGAAGCCTCTATGTCGAGGTTTTCATGTGGAGGTTTCGATGTCGCAGTTTAGATGCCGAAGTTTCTACGTCGAATTGTCGATGTCGAAATATCGATGTCGAATTATCCATGACGAAATATCGATGTCCAAGTTTCTATGTCGTTTCGATTACGAAGTCTCGTTGTAGAACTTTAGTAGTGAATTTTCAGTTATCGAAATTTCCATGTGAAGTGTTCAATATCGGACGTTTCGATGTAGGTTTCGATGTCGTACGTATGTATGTCGATATTTCTATGTTGTAGTTTGGATGTCGAAGATTCGATGCTGAAATGTTGATGTCGAAATGTTGATGTCGAAATGTTGATGTCGAAATGTTGATGTCGAAATGTCGATGTCGAAATGTCGATGTCGAAATGTCGATGTCGAAATGTCGATGTCGAAATGTCGATGTCGAAATGTTGATGTCGAAATGTCGATGTCGAAATGTCGATGTCGAAATGTCGATGGCGAACTCTCGATGCCGAACTCTCGATGCCGAACTCTCGATGCCGAACTCTCGATGCCGAACTCTCGATGCCGAACTCTCGATGCCGAACTCTCGGTGCCGAACTCTCGGTGCCGAACGCTCGGTGCCGAACGCTCGGTGCCGAACGCTCGGTGCCGAACGCTCGGTGCCGAACTCTCGGTGCCGAACTCTCGGTGCCGAACTCTCGGTGCCGAACTCTCGGTGCCGAACTCTCGGTGCCGAACTCTCGGTGCCGAACTCTCGGTGCCGAACTCTCGGTGCCGAACTCTCGGTGCCGAACTCTCGGTGCCGAACTCTCGGTGCCGAACTCTCGGTGCCGAACTCTCGATGACGAACTCTCGATGACGAACTCTCGATGACGAACTCTCGATGACGAACTCTCGATGACGACCTCTCGATGTCGAACTCTCGATGTCGAACTCTCGATGTCGAAATCTCGATGTCGAAATCTCGATGTCGAACTCTCGATGTCGAACTCTCGATGTCGAACTCTCGATGTCGAAATCTCGATGTCGAACTCTCGAAGTCGAACTCTCGATGGCAAAATACCGAGGTTGGATTTTCGAGGTCAGTGTTTGGATGATGCAATTTCGATGACGGTCTATCGATTTCAGAGGTGATATGGGACGTTTCCGTGTCGGACGTTTCGGTTTCAGACCCTTCGGTTTCGGACGTTTCGCTGTTGGACCGTCTGTGCTGAAACTTCGCTGTGGAAGTTTCTATGACGAAGTTTAGATGTCGAGGTTTCGATTTCGAAGTCTCGATGTCCAAGTCTGGATGGCGAAGTTTAGATGGAGAAGTTTCAATGGCGTCGTTTCATGTCGAAGTTTCGATGTCGAAGTTTCGATGTCAAAGTTTCGATGTCAAAGTTTCGATGTCAAAGTTTCGATGTCAAAGTTTCGATGTCAAAGTTTCGATGTCAAAGTTTCGATGTCAAAGTTTCGATGTCAAAGTTTCGATGTCAAAGTTTCGATGTCAAAGTTTCGATGTCAAAGTTTCGATGTCAAAGTTTCGATGTCAAAGTTTCTATGTCAAAGTTTCGATGTCAAAGTTTCGATGTCAAAGTTTCGATGTCAAAGTTTCGATGTCAAAGTTTCGATGTCAAAGTTTCGATGTCAAAGTTTCGATGTCAAAGTTTCGATGTCAAAGTTTCGATGTCAAAGTTTCGATGTCAAAGTTTCGATGTCAAAGTTTCGATGTCAAAGTTTCGATGTCAAAGTTTCGATGTCAAAGTTTCGATGTCAAAGTTTCGATGTCAAAGTTTCGATGTCAAAGTTTCGATGTCAAAGTTTCGATGTCAAAGTTTCGATGTCATAGTTTCGATGTCAAAGTTTCGATGTCATAGTTTCGATGTCAAAGTTTCGATGTCAAAGTTTCGATGTCAAAGTTTCGATGTCAAAGTTTCGATGTCATAGTTTCGATGTCATAGTTTCGAAGTCATAGTTTCGATGTCATAGTTTCGATGTCAAAGTTTCGATGTCAAAGTTTCGATGTCAAAGTTTCGATCTCAAAGTTTCGATCTCAAAGTTTCGATCTCAAAGTTTCGATCTCAAAGTTTCGATGTCATTTTCTATATCAAAGTATCGATGACAAAGTTTCGTTGTCAAAGTTTCGATGTAATACTTTCGGTGTCAAAGTTTCGATGTCATAGTTTGGATGTCATTTTCATGTCATAGTTTCGATGTCAGTTCTTATGTCATAGTTTCGATGTCAAAGCTTCGATGTCGAACTTTCGTAGTGAAATATCAGTTGTCGAAACTTCCATGAGTAGTATTCGATGTAGGACGCTTCGATGTCGGACGTATCGATGTCGATCGTATCGATGTCGGACGTTTCGATGTCGGACGTTTCGATGTCGGACGTTTCGATGTCGGACGTTTCGATGTCGGACGTTTCGATGTCGGACGTTTCGATGTCGGACGTTTCGATGCCGAACTCTCGATGCCGAACACTGGATGGCACACTACCGAGGTCGGATTTTCGAGGTCAGTGTTTGGATGATGTAATTTCGATGACGGTCTATTGATTTCAGATTTGTGATATCGGACGTTTCGGTGTCGGACGTTTCGGTTTTAGACGCTTCAGTTTCGGACGCTTCGCCCGTCTGTGCTGAAACTTCGCTGATGAAGTTTCTATGACGAAGTTTCGATGTCATAGTTTCGATGTCATAGTTTCGATGTCATAGTTTCAATATCAAAGTTTCGATGTCAAAGTTTCGATGTCAAAGTTTCGATGTCATAGTTTCGATGTCATAGTTTCGATGTCATAGTTTCGATGTCAAAGTTTCGATGTCTAAGTTTCGATGTCTAAGTTTCGATGTCAAAGTGTCGACGACATAGTTTCGACGTCTTAGTTTCGACATCATAGTTTCGACGTCATAGTTTCGACGTCATAGTTTCGACGTCATAGTTTCGACGTCATAGTTCCTTGCCAAGTTTCGATGTCAAAGTTTTGATGTCAGTTCCGATGTCAAAGTTCCGATGTCAAAGTTTCGATGTACAAGTTTCGATGTACAAGTTTCGATGTACAAGTTACGATGTACAAGTTTCTTTGTCAAAGCTTCTTTGTCAAAGTTTCGATGTCAAAGTTTCGAAGTCAAAGTTTCGAAGTCAAAGCTTCGAAGTCAAAGTTTCGAAGTCAAAGTTTCAAAGTCAAAGTTTCGAAGTCAAAGTTTCGAAGTCAAAGTCTCGATGTCAAAGTCTCGATGTCAAGGTCTCGATGTCAAGGTCTCGATGTCAGTCAGGATGTCAAAGTCTCGATGTCAAAGTTTCGATTTCAAGGTTTCGATGTCGAAGATTCGATGTCGAAATTTCGATGTGAAATTTTTAATGTGAAAGCTTCGATGTCAAAAATTCGATTTCAATGATTCGAAGTTTAAATTTCGATGTCAAAGATTCGATGTCAAAGATGCGATGTGAAAGTTTCGATGTCAAAGTTTCGATGTCAAATTATCGATGTCAAAGTATCTATGTCAGAGTTTCGTTGTCAAAGTTTCGATTTCAAACTTTCGATGTCAAAGTTTCGATGTCAAAGTTTCGATGTCAAAGTTTCGATGTCATAGTTTCGATGTCAAAGTTTCGATGTCATAGTTTCGATGTCATAGTTTCGATGATATTGTTTCATGTCATAGTTTCATGTCATTGTTTCGATGTCAGTTCCGATGTCATAGTTTCGAAGTCAAAGTTTCGATGTCGAACTTTCGTAGTGAAGTATCAGTTGTCGAAACTTCCATGACAAGTATTCGATGTCGGACGCTTCGATGTCGGACGTTTCGAAGTCAGACGTTTCGAAGTCAGACGTTTCGAAGTCAGACGTTTCGAAGTCGGACGTTTCGAAGTCGGACGTTTCGAAGTCGGACGTTTCGATGTCGGACGTTTCGAAGTCGGATGTTTCGATGTCGGACGTTTCGATGTCGGACGTTTCGATGTCAGACGTTTCCATGTCGGACGTTTCGATGTCGAACGTTTCGATGTCGGACGTTTCGATGTCGGACGTTTCGATGTCGGACGTTTCGATGTCGGACGTTTCGATGTCGGACGTTTCGATGTCGGACGTTTCGATGACGAACTCTCGATGCCAAACACTGGATGGCACACTACCGAGGTCGGATTTTCGAGGTCAGTGTTTGGATGATGTAATTTCGATGACGGTCTATTGATTTCAGATTTTTGATATCGGACGCTTCGGTGTCGGACGTTTCGGTTTCAGACGCTTCAGTTTCGGACGTTTCGCTGTTAGACCGTGTGTGCTGAAACTTCGCTGTTGAAGTTTCGATGACATGGTTTCGATGAGATAGTTTCATATCATAGTTTCGATGTCAGTTCCGATGTCATAGTTTCGATGTCAAAGTTTCGATGTCGAACTTTCGTAGTGAAGTATCAGCTGTCGAAACTTCCATGACAAGTATCAGCTGTCGAAACTTCCATGACAAGTATTCGATGTCGGACGCTTCGATGTCGGACGTTTCGATGTTGGCCGTTTCGAAGTCGGCCGTTTCGATGTCGGACGTTTCGATGTCGGACGTTTCGATGTCGGACATTTCGATGTCGGACGTTTCGATGCCGAACTCTCGATGGCGAACTCTCGATGGCGAACTCTCGATGTCGAACACTCGATGGCACACTACCGAGGTCGGATTTTCGAGGTCAGTGTTTGGATGATGCAATTTCGATGACGGTCTATTGATTTCAGATTTGTGATATCGGACGTATCGGTGTCGGACGTTTCGGTTTCGGACGTTTCGCTGTTGGACCGTCTGTGCTGAAACTTCGCTGTTGAAGTTTCTATGACGAAGTTTCAATGTCATAGCTTCGATGTCAAAGTTTCGATGTCTAAGTTTCGATGTCAAAGTTTCGATGTCAAAGTTTGGACGTCAAAGGGTCGACGTCAAAGTGTCGACGTAAAGTGTCGACGTCAAAGTGTCGACGTCATAGTTTCGGCGTCATAGTGTCGACATCATAGTTTCAACATCATAGTTTCGACGTCAAAGTTTAACGTCAAAGTTCCTTGCCAAAGTTTCGATGTCAAAGTTTTGATGTCAATTCCGATGTCAAAGTTCCGATGTCAAAGTTCCGATGTCAAAGTTTCGATGTCAAAGTTTCGATGTCAAAGTTTCAATGTCAAAGTTTCGATGTCAAAGTTTCGATGTCAAAGCTTCGATGTCAAAGCTTCGATGTCAAAGCTTCGATGTCAAAGCTTCGATGTCAAAGTTTCGAAGTCAAAGTTTCGAAGTCAAAGTCTCGATGTCAAAGTCTCGATGTCAAGGTCTCGATGTCAAGGTCTCGATGTCAGTCAGGATGTCAAAGTCTCGATGTCAAAGTTTCGATTTCAAGGTTTCGATGTCGAAGATTCGATGTCGAAATTTCGATGTGAAATTTTTAATGTGAAAGCTTCGATGTCAAAAATTCGATTTCAATGATTCGAAGTTTAAATTTCGATGTCAAAGATTCGATGTCAAAGATGCGATGTGAAAGTTTCGATGTCAAAGTTTCGATGTCAAATTATCGATGTCAAAGTATCTATGTCAGAGTTTCGTTGTCAAAGTTTCGATTTCAAACTTTCGATGTCAAAGTTTCGATGTCAAAGTTTCGATGTCAAAGTTTCGATGTCATAGTTTCGATGTCAAAGTTTCGATGTCATAGTTTCGATGTCATAGTTTCGATGATATTGTTTCATGTCATAGTTTCATGTCATTGTTTCGATGTCAGTTCCGATGTCATAGTTTCGAAGTCAAAGTTTCGATGTCGAACTTTCGTAGTGAAGTATCAGTTGTCGAAACTTCCATGACAAGTATTCGATGTCGGACGCTTCGATGTCGGACGTTTCGAAGTCAGACGTTTCGAAGTCAGACGTTTCGAAGTCAGACGTTTCGAAGTCGGACGTTTCGAAGTCGGACGTTTCGAAGTCGGACGTTTCGATGTCGGACGTTTCGAAGTCGGACGTTTCGATGTCGGACGTTTCGATGTCGGACGTTTCGATGTCAGACGTTTCCATGTCGGACGTTTCGATGTCGAACGTTTCGATGTCGGACGTTTCGATGTCGGACGTTTCGATGTCGGACGTTTCGATGTCGGACGTTTCGATGTCGGACGTTTCGATGTCGGACGTTTCGATGTCGGACGTTTCGATGACGAACTCTCGATGCCAAACACTGGATGGCACACTACCGAGGTCGGATTTTCGAGGTCAGTGTTTGGATGATGTAATTTCGATGACGGTCTATTGATTTCAGATTTTTGATATCGGACGCTTCGGTGTCGGACGTTTCGGTTTCAGACGCTTCAGTTTCGGACGTTTCGCTGTTAGACCGTGTGTGCTGAAACTTCGCTGTTGAAGTTTCTATGACGAAGTTTCGATGTCATAGTTTCGATGACATGGTTTCGATGAGATAGTTTCATATCATAGTTTCGATGTCAGTTCCGATGTCATAGTTTCGATGTCAAAGTTTCGATGTCGAACTTTCGTAGTGAAGTATCAGCTGTCGAAACTTCCATGACAAGTATCAGCTGTCGAAACTTCCATGACAAGTATTCGATGTCGGACGCTTCGATGTCGGACGTTTCGATGTTGGCCGTTTCGAAGTCGGCCGTTTCGATGTCGGACGTTTCGATGTCGGACGTTTCGATGTCGGACATTTCGATGTCGGACGTTTCGATGCCGAACTCTCGATGGCGAACTCTCGATGGCGAACTCTCGATGTCGAACACTCGATGGCACACTACCGAGGTCGGATTTTCGAGGTCAGTGTTTGGATGATGCAATTTCGATGACGGTCTATTGATTTCAGATTTGTGATATCGGACGTATCGGTGTCGGACGTTTCGGTTTCGGACGTTTCGCTGTTGGACCGTCTGTGCTGAAACTTCGCTGTTGAAGTTTCTATGACGAAGTTTCAATGTCATAGCTTCGATGTCAAAGTTTCGATGTCTAAGTTTCGATGTCAAAGTTTCGATGTCAAAGTTTGGACGTCAAAGGGTCGACGTCAAAGTGTCGACGTAAAGTGTCGACGTCAAAGTGTCGACGTCATAGTTTCGGCGTCATAGTGTCGACATCATAGTTTCAACATCATAGTTTCGACGTCAAAGTTTAACGTCAAAGTTCCTTGCCAAGGTTTCGATGTCAAAGTTTTGATGTCAATTCCGATGTCAAAGTTCCGATGTCAAAGTTCCGATGTCAAAGTTTCGATGTCAAAGTTTCGATGTCAAAGTTTCAATGTCAAAGTTTCGATGTCAAAGTTTCGATGTCAAAGTTTCGATGTCAAAGCTTCGATGTCAAAGCTTCGATGTCAAAGCTTCGATGTCAAAGCTTCGATGTCAAAGCTTCGATGTCAAAGCTTCGATGTCAAAGCTTCGATGTCAAAGCTTCGATGTCAAAGCTTCGATGTCAAAGTTTCGATGTCAAAGTTTCGATGTCAAAGTTTCGATGTCAAAGTTTCGATGTCAAAGTTTCGATGTCAAAGTTTCGATGTCAAAGTTTCGATGTCAAAGTTTCGATGTCAAGGTTTCGATGTCAAGGTTTCGATGTCAAGGTTTCGATGTCAAGGTTCCGATGTCAAGGTTCCGATGTCAAGGTTCCGATGTCAAGGTTCCGATGTCAAGGTTCCGATGTCAAGGTTCCGTTGTCAAGGTTTCGATGTCAAGGTTTCGATGTCAAGGTTTCGATGTCAAGGTTTCGATGTCAAGGTTTCGATGTCAAGGTTTCGATGTCAAGGTTTCGATGTCAAGGTTTCGATGTCAAGGTTTCGATGTCAAGGTTTCGATGTCAAGGTTTCGATGTCAAGGTTTCGATGTCAAAGTTGCGATGTCAAAGTTGCGATGTCAAAGTTGCGATGTCAAAGTTGCGATGTCAAAGCTGCGATGTCAAAGTTGCGATGTCAAAATTCCGATGTCAAAGTTCCGATGTCAAAGTTCCGATGTCAAAGTTCCGATGTCAAAGTTCCGATGTCAAAGTTGCGATGTCGAACACTCGATGGCAAACTACCTAGGTCGGAATTTCGAGGACAGTGTTTGGATGATGGAGTTTCGATGACGGTCATTTCGGTTTCGGAGGTTTCGCTGTTGGACGCCTTTTTGTTGAAATTTCGATGTGGAAGTTTCAATGTGGAAATTTCGATGAAGAACTTTGATGATTAGGTTTAGATGTCGAGGTTTCCATGTCGAGTTTTCAATGTCGAAGCCTCGATGTCGAGGTTTTCATGTGGAGGTTTCGATGTCGCAGTTTAGATGCCGAAGTTTCTACGTCGAATTGTCGATGTCGAAATATCGATGTCGAATTATCCATGACAAAATATCGATGTCCAAGTTTCTATGTCGTTGTTTCGATTACGAGGTCTCATTGTAGAACTTTAGTAGTGAATTTTCAGTTATCGAAATTTCCATGTGAAGTGTTCAATATCGGACGTTTCGATGTAGGTTTCGATGTCGTACGTATGTATGTCGATATTTCTATGTTGTAGTTTGGATGTCGAAGATTCGATGCTGAAATGTTGATGTCGAAATGTTGATGTCGAAAGGTCGATGTCGAAAGGTCGATGTCGAAATGTCGATGTCGAAAGGTCGATGTCGAAAGGTCGATGTCGAAAGGTCGATGTCGAAAGGTCGATGTCGAAAGGTCGATGTCGAAAGGTCGATGTCGAAAGGTCGATGTCGAAAGGTCGATGTCGAAAGGTCGATGTCGAAAGGTCGATGTCGAAAGGTCGATGTCGAAAGGTCGATGTCGAAAGGTCGATGTCGAAAGGTCGATGTCGAAAGGTCGATGTCGAAAGGTCGATGTCGAAAGGTCGATGTCGATGTCGAAATGTCGATGTCGAAATGTCGATGTCGAAATGTCGATGTCGAAATGTCGATGCCGAACTCTCGATGCCGAACTCTCGATGCCGAACTCTCGATGCCGAACTCTCGATGCCGAACTCTCGATGCCGAACTCTCGATGCCGAACTCTCGATGCCGAACTCTCGATGCCGAACTCTCGATGCCGAACTCTCGATGCCGAACTCTCGATGCCGAACTCTCGATGCCGAACTCTCGATGCCGAACTCTCGATGCCGAACTCTCGATGCCGAACCCTCGATGCCGAACCCTCGATGCCGAACCCTCGATGCCGTACCCTCGATGCCGAACCCTCGATGCCGAACCCTCGATGCCGAACTCTCGATGCCGAACTCTCGATGCCGAACTCTCGATGCCGAACTCTCGATGCCGAACTCTCGATGTCGAACACTCGATGTCGGATTTTCGAGGTCAGTGTTTGGATGATGTAATTTCGATGACGGTCTATTGATTTCAGATTTGTGATAAGGGACGTTTCGGTGTCGGACGTTTCGGTTTCGGACGTTTCGCTGTTGGACCGTCTGTGCTGAAACTTCGCTGTGGAAGTTTCTATGACGAAGTTTAGATGTCGAGGTTTCGATTTCGAAGTCTCGATGTCCAAGCCTGGATGGCGAAATTTAGATGCCGAAGTTTCAATGCCGTAGTTTCAATGGCGCAGTTTCAATGTCGAAACTTTGATGTTGAAGTTTCGATGTCGAAGTTTCGATGTCGAAGTTTCGAAGTCAAAGTTTCGAAGTCAAAGTTTCGAAGTCAAAGTTTCGAAGTCAAAGTTTCGAAGTCAAAGTTTCGAAGTCAAAGTTTCGAAGTCAAAGTTTCGAAGTCAAAGTTTCGAAGTCAAAGTTTCGAAGTCAAAGTTTCGAAGTCAAAGATTCGAAGTCAAAGTTTCGAAGTCGATGTTTCGAAGTCAACGTTTCGAAGTCAACGTTTCGAAGTCAACGTTTCGAAGTCAACGTTTCGAAGTCGAAGTTTCGAAGTCGAAGTTTCGAAGTCGAAGTTTCGAAGTCGAAGTCGAAGTTTCGAAGTCGAAGTTTCGAAGTCGAAGTTTCGAAGTCGAAGTTTCGAAGTCGAAGTTTCGAAGTCGAAGTTTCGAAGTCGAAGTTTCGAAGTCGAAGTTTCGAAGTCGAAGTTTCGAAGTCGAAGTTTCGAAGTCGAAGTTTCGAAGTCGAAGTTTCGATGTCAAAGATTCCATGTCAAAGTTTGGATGTGAAACTTTCGATGTCATAGTTTCGATGTGAAAGCTTCGAGGTCAAAGTTTCGATGTCAAAGTTTCGATTTCAATGTTTCGAAGTCAAAATTTCGATGTCAAAGATTCCATGTCAAAGTTTCGATGTCAAAGAATCGATGTCAAAGAATCGATGTCAAAGAATCGATGTCAAAGAATCGATGTCAAAGAATCGATGTCAAAGAATCGATGACAAAGATTCGATGTCAAAGATTCGATGTCAAAGATTCGATGTCAAAGAATCGATGTCAAAGAATCGATGCCAAAGAATCGATGCCAAAGAATCGATGCCAAAGAATCGATGCCAAAGAATCGATTCCAAAGAATCGGTGTCAAAGTTTCGATGTCAAAGTTTCGATGTCAAAGTTTCGATGTCAAAGTTTCGATGTCAAAGTTTCGATGTCAATGTTTCGATGTGAAACTTTCGATGTCATAGTTTCGATGTCATAGTTTCGATGTCATAGTTTCGATGTCATAGTTTCGATGTCATAGTTTCGATGTCATAGTTTCGATGTCATAGTTTCGATGTCATAGTTTCGATGTCATAGTTTCGATGTCATAGTTTCGATGTCATAGTTTCGATGTCATAGTTTCGATGTCATAGTTTCGATGTCATAGTTTCGATGTCATAGTTTCGATGTCATAGTTTCGATGTCATAGTTTCGATGTCATAGTTTCGATGTCATAGTTTCGATGTCATAGTTTCGATGTCATAGTTTCGATGTCATAGTTTCGATGTCATAGTTTCGATGTCATAGTTTCGATGTCAAAGTTGCGATGTCAAAGTTGCGATGTCAAAGTTGCGATGTCAAAGTTTCGATGTCAAAGCTGCGATGTCAAAGCTGCGATGTCAAAGTTGCGATGTCAAAGTTGCGATGTCAAAGTTGCGATGTCGAACACTCGATGGCCAACTACCGAGGTCGGACTTTCGAGGACAGTGTTTGGATGATGGAATTTCGATGACGGTCATTTCGGTTTCGGACGTTTCGCTGTTGGACGCCTTTTTGTTGAAATTTCAATGTGAAAATTTCGATGTGGAAGTTTCGATGTGGAAGTTTCGATGTCAAACTTTGACGACGAAGTTTAGATGTCGAGTTTTCAATGTCGAAGTCTCGATGTCGAGGTTTTCGTGTGGAGTTTTCGATGTCGAAGTTTAGATGCCGAAGTTTCTACGTCGAATTGTCGATGTCGAAATATCCATGTCGAATGGTTCATGACGAAATATCGATGTCGAAGTTTCTATGTCGTTTCGATGTCGAAGTCTCGTTGTAGAACTTTAGTAGTGAATTTTCAGTTCTCGAAACTTCCATGTGAAGTGTTCAATGTCGGACGTTTCAATGTTGTACGTTTGTGTGTCGATATTTCTATGTTGAAGTTCGGATGTCGCAGATTCGATGTTGAAGTTCGGATGTCGCAGATTCGATGTTGAAGTGTCGATGTTGAAGTGTCGATGTCGAAGTGTCGATGTCGAAGTGTCGATGTCGAAGTGTCGATGTCGAAGTGTCGATGTCGAAGTGTCGATGTCGAAGTGTCGATGTCGAAGTGTCGATGTCGAAGTGTCGATGTCGAAGTGTCGATGTCGAAGTGTCGATGTCGAAGTGTCTATGTCGAAGTGTCTATGTCGAAGTGTCGATGTCGAAGTGTCGATGTCGAAGTGTCGATGTCGAAGTGTCGATGTCGAAGTGTCGATGTCGAAGTGTCGATGTCGAAGTGTCGATGTCGAAGCGTCGATGTGGAAGCGCCGATGTCGAAGTGCCGATGTCGAAGTGCCTATATCGAAGTGCCTATTTCGAAGTGCCAATTTCGAAGTTTCCTTGTCGATATTTCGATGTCAAAGTTTCGATGTAGTACTTTCGCAGTGAAATATCAGTTCTCGAAACTTCCATGTCAAGCGTTCGATTTCGGACGTTTTGATGTAGGAGGTTACTATGTCGGACGCTTGTATGTCGGTATTTCTGTCGAAGTTTGGATGTCGAAGCCGAAGATTCGATGTCGAAGTCGAAGTGTCGAAGTCGAAGTGTCGATGTCGAAGTGTCGATGTCGAAGCGTCGATGTGGAAGTGCCGATGTCGAAGTGCCTATTTCGAAGTGCCGATTTCGAAGTTTCCTTGTCGATATTTCGATGTCAAAGTTTCGATGTAGTACTTTCGCAGTGAAATATCAGTTCTCGAAACTTCCATGTCAAGCGTTCGATGTCGGACGTTTCGATGTAGGAGGTTACTATGTCGGACGCTTGTATGTCGGTATTTCTGTCAAAGTTTGGATGTCGAAGTCGAAGTGTCGAAGTCGAAGTGTCGATGTCGAAGTGTCGATGTCGAAGTGTCGATGTCGAAGTGTCGATGTCGAAGTGTCGATGTCGAAGTGTCGATGTCGAAGTGTCGATGTCGAAGTGTCGATGTGGAAGTGTCGATGTCGAAGTGTCGATGTCGAAGTGTCGATGTCGAAGCGTCGATGTGGAAGTGCCGATGTCGAAGTGCCTATTTCGAAGTGCCTATTTCGAAGTTTCCTTGTCAATATTTCGATGTCAAAGTTTCGATGTAGTACTTTCGCAGTGAAATATCAGTTCTCGAAACTTCCATGTCAAGCGTTCGATGTCGGACGTTTCGATGTAGGAGGTTACTATGTCGGACGCTTGTATGTCGGTATTTCTGTCGAAGTTTGGATGTCGAAGCCGAAGAATCGATGTCGAAGTCGAAGTGTCGAAGTCGAAATGTCGATGTCGAAGTGTCGATGTCGAAGTGTCGAAGTCGAAGTGTCGATGTCGAAGTGTCGATGTCGAAGTGTCGATGTTGAGGTGTCGATGTCGAAGTCGAAGTGTCCATGTCGACGTGCCGATGTCGAAGTGCCGATGTCGAAGTTGGGATGTCGAAGTTGGGTTTTCGAAGTCCACATGTCGATGTTTCGATGTCGAAGTCTCGATGTAGAACTTTCGTAGTGAAATTTCAGTTCTCGAAACTTTCATGTCAAGTGTTCGATTTCAGACGTTTCGATGTCGTAGGTTTGTATGTCGATATTTCTATGTTGAAGTTTGGATGTCGAGTTCGAAGATTCGATGTCGAAGTTTGGATGTCGAGTTCGAAGATTGGATGTCGAAGTGCCGATGTCGTATTACCGATGTCGAATTACCGATGTCCAGGTTTCGATGTCCAAGTTTCGATGTCCAAGTTTCGATGTCCAAGTTTCGATGTCTAAGTTTCGATGTCTAAGTTTCGATGTCTAAGTTTCGATGTCTAAGTTTCGATGTCTAAGTTTCGATGTCTAAGTTTCGATGTCTAAGTTTCGATGTCTAAGTTTCGATGTCTAAGTTTCGATGTCTAAGTTTCGATGTCTAAGTTTCGATGTCTAAGTTTCGATGTCAAAGTTTCGATGTCAAAGTTTCGATGTCAAAGTTTCGATGTCAAAGTTTCGATGTCAAAGTTTCGATGTCAAAGTTTCGATGTCAAAGTTTCGATGTATAAGTTTCGATGTATAAGTTTCGCTGTAGTACTGTGGCAGTGAAATTTCAGTTCTCGAAACTTCCATGCAAGTGCTCGATGTCGGACGTTTCGATGTAGGGGGTTTCGATGTCGGACGCTTGTATGTCGGTATTTCTGTCTAAGTTTGGATGTCGAAGTCGAAGATTTGATGTCGAAGTGTCGATGTCGAAGTCGAAGTGTCGATGTCAAAGTCGAAGTGTCGATGTCGAAGTCGAAGTGTCGATGTCGAAGTCGAAGTGTCGATGTCGAGGTGTCGATGACGAGGTGTCGATGACGAGGTGTCGATGACGAGGTGTCGATGACGAGGTGTCGATGCCGAAGTTTCTGTGTCGAAGCGTCGGTGCCGAAGCGTCGATGTTGATGCCGAACTCTCGTTGCCGATGTGTTGCACTCACATGACTTTCTCTACTCTTTTACTAACCATTCTTACAAACTCTTATTTCTATATCTTCTTCGTGTTAGTTAAAATAAATATTTGTACAAATTACCTTATTCCTTATTTCCTTGTGGGTGCAAGGGGAATGCTAGAATACAGAAGGCTTTATAGTCAAAGGTTTTAAATCTTTGAGATTCTGTTGTCTTTGCACACTTAACATATAAAAAAATGAACAACGATGATCCATTTCACGAGAGTTCTAGTTTTCCGAAACTCGCACACATAACTAGGAATATCTCCGAAATGGTTCACTCTACAAGTTAATTTATTGAGACATAAATTGTGTATTTTAGCAAGATCTAAATTTTTATAGAGTATGATTTGGTCTATCTCTAACGGTTTACCAGTTATGCATAAGTCGTCCATAGTAAATACGACTAATGGGGGTATAGTCAGAAAATTCAAGATAAATATTCCATTTGTCCTAAAACATATCTCAAATATATGGCAAGAAAATCAAAATTTTCGAAACATTTTCCATATAAATGGTAGTTTAGGGTGGGGCTATTTTCTTCAAAATCTTCGTGTCGCATCCTTGAAAGACATTAAACTTGAATACCAACTTTGGTTTTTAACCGACTTTTCGTTTTTCGAGTTATGCTGTCCACAGACTGACAGACTGACACACACACGGACCTTTTTCTAAAAATGCTTTTTTTGGATTCAGGGGGCCTCAAAACATATATTTCCGGTGAAATCTCGACATTGAATTTTTGGGTGGAATACAATACTTCCCCTATTTACCAGTAGAGAAAGTAAAAATTATTGATACTTGTAGTGTGAAAGCCTAATGCACCTTCACAGTTACATTTTTGCATTTTTTTTCCAGAGTAGGTTTTTAGGTATCTTTGCAAATAATTGTTAGGAGACAGACTAAATACCCCGAATTGCCAAAAATTCAAATTATTAATTTTACATAGTCCTATTATAATAGCAATGTATGAACAGTAATATTTTATTTACATATATTTTTATCATTTTAGGCATAATACTTATATTTTGCAAATATTCTTAAAAAGTTAACGCATACCATGTTTTATACAACCTTATAGAAAGGAAACTATAACTGTTACACCTTTGGAGAAGAGAGATAAATTAACCAGGCGTTTAGGGCAAGTTTTGGTCTACAAATTGGTACCACTGCTAAGTATGGCAACTGCTGAGCTGAAACCATATGGTTTGTTTGTTCGTTTCTTTGTTTCTTTGCAAATGTATGCGAGTGTTTTTTTTTTTCTGTTTGCCTTGAACAT
This sequence comes from Tenodera sinensis, assembly GCA_030765045.1. Taxonomy (NCBI): domain Eukaryota; kingdom Metazoa; phylum Arthropoda; class Insecta; order Mantodea; family Mantidae; genus Tenodera; species Tenodera sinensis. Next base: position 40,576,873 of record CM060965.1, read on the forward strand.
TTATTTCTGTAAATGATGCTTTTTAGCTATAAATGTCCCGTTTTATTATTATTACTTATTATTATTATTATTATTACTTATTATTATTATTATTATTATTACTTATTATTATTATTATTATTATTATTATTATTATTACTATTATTATTATTACTATTATTATTATTACTATTATTATTATTACTATTATTATTATTATTACTATTATTATTACTATTATTATTATTACTATTATTATTATTATTACTACTATTATTATTATTATTACTATTATTATTACTATTACTATTATTATTACTATTATTATTATTATTATTACTATTACTATTATTATTATTACTATTATTATTATTATTATTATTATTATTATTATTATTATTATTATTATTATTATTATTATTATTATTATTATTATTACTATTATCGTTACTATTATCATCATCTATAGAGTTAAAGTGAAAGAATGATAAAGGAAGGAAAACATGGAGGCAAATGGAGGTAAGATGATATACACATTTTGGTTCATCTTTAGAACAATCGATAGTGAGGATAAAGGCACCTTGATGGACGACACTAACTGGTGCTGGACGTTCAATAAACGTTTCCAAGCTGATGTACAGCAGCCATTTGTGTGATTGCATCGCTCAAGTTAGTGGCCAGAGGCCTCCAGTCTCACCATTCTTCACCTTTTTTCGCTCTATTTTTACGAAGACCCGGCCAGCCAGCCAGAGTTACGTAAGCGAACATTTTCCAATATTGTGATGTGCTGAATATAGCATACACCGTACCCCACGGCACGATTACCAGCTTTTCCTGTGTTTTATATATAAGGGAACCTACTGTTGAACATGCAACCATATACTTTTCCCTCCTGCCCTGACATTTCCCTTTTTCAGCGATGCTTTACATAACCCTGAAGCCATCCAATGTTATTTTAAGACTGCTTAAAAATACATCAATTCTGTATGATGAATTTTTCAGTTGTTGAAACAGTGTACATTGGATTACTTAGAAAAGTAATAAGTTAAAGTTCACAGCCATCATTTGGACGCCTGACTGGCCTAACAAGAATTTCTTGCAACTGGTAAGCATGTTGTTTGTCGGCAGGGTCAGATATTCACAGCCTCTTGAATTCAATCCCTAGGATTTCTCTTTCTTCTTCTTTTTTAACCACTAGACACCGGTAACGCATTTTTTCTTTACCTTCTCCCCTTACACAGGACTTACACCCCTAGTACTTACAAACCAGTAACGCAGTTACGTGTCACACCACACCCTGTGGGCCTAATTTTATTACATATTGCTCACATTTGCTTTTCCTCGTTATTTGTGCAATATTGTTTCGCTATTGCAAGTACTGTGTTGCTATTTCTCACAAACAGGAGTATGATCTACAAAATCATCAGATTTGGAAGATATGCAACTGCCAAAATTGCAGTCTTACTATGTAGATTTGTATAAACTCTTATAACTTACTTACCAGTTACACAAGTCATTCAGAATGAAGAGGAGTTCGAATACTATTCCCATAAAATTCACGAAAGTTGTCATAAGAATATCTTAAACATGCGGTTTTTAGCCAAAATCCTTAGAGCCATTTTTCAGAAAACAAGATTTTTCGAAGAAGACGAAATAAGAATATAAAGGTGGTTTAGGATGTTTTTACTTTCTCTACTACGTATAACAGTTAGGGGAAAAAACTGGAAAAAATTAACCTATAATAAAAAGGTGACAGTCGCATCTGTGGAATGTATTAAGTAGTTTCGAGTAAGTGTTAGACAGACAGTTGTGTGGCTATTGGGGAGGTAGGTAAAAAACGTCATATAAAAGAAGTGCTACATTTTGTAACTTAGAAAATTCAAATTTGGTGCGGTAATTACATCGTTGTTTAGATAATGTGTAATCTTTTTGATGTCCATGTTATGCTTTTTGTTATCTAAAACACAGGTGCATTTTCCCAAAAGGTGCTCGAGATATTTCATTGAAAATGTTTATGACATCTTGAATATACCTACAACACATACTCCAGGGGAACATTTTTTTATTTGTATTACTGTTTTGGAGATAAAAATAATGTTTTTTGTTACTTTGATATAACTCTTCAAAAACCATTCGGTAAAATCTTACCAAAGATTAACTAAATACTGTTTCACAGGACCTTCGCTATCAAACTGCCAAATATGATAACTCTACCTGTAACAGTTTAGGAGAAAATGCACTTTGAAAATGAAAAAAATGTAAACTATAGAAAAGTTCAGTTTAGGATTTACTTTGATTTCCATTGGTGCTGAGGATATCAAAAGTAAACAACTATAAAATAAAGGAATTTCTATAAACGCATTCCACCACAGCCTTCTACAAACTAAAGAGGGGGCGTGGCACAATAATATTCATTGCTATTGCTATTTAAAGTATGCTTTATACTTATAATCGTGATAGAAGCGTGAAACTTCAGGAATACAATGCCAGCATTGTAAGTTACTTGTAATGAAAAAACCAAATCATCTACCCTTAACCAAAGTGATTAAAGGAACTGTCTCACACACGAATAGCATGAAAAGTTAATGTATAGAGCAAGTCATGGCAGAGGTACATTGAGGCCCTTTTCTCTTTTGTATATGCCAGGGATCCAGCTCGAAATTGCGCACGTATTAATTCACCATCCTATACATACGCATACATTATTCTCTCGTGGCTAAATTTAATGTTGCAGCTTCGTCAAATGGGGGAACCTGAGAACACATATAAAGGTATAATGATGGGATATGAAGCGATCGCTGGGCAAGGTTTGATCCCTGTGGGAAGTGGTTGGGGGTAATTATGGGAGACTGAGAACGTTGCCGGGATGCTGAGCCCACAAAAGAGATCTCTCCTGGCTTCAGAATCGAGGAGGCTATGCTACATATGCAATCCACCGATAACTAATGAAAATGCGATCAGATAATCTACATCGAACAGCCGTATTAGCTCCTGGAGAACTAAAACACACTGCAGAAGATTCAGCCGTAAAAATTGTATTACTGTTTTCATAAGTATATAGTCCAATTGACTTTTATACGTTTATTCGTTTTCACAAATTATTTAGAATGCATACCGAAAGTATCCTCGCGAATTTAAAAAGCTGCGTAGATTTGTAACAGTTTTAGAGAAGAAGCGTCACCTTAGTTTATACAAAAGAAATCTAAATGCACGTAATTCTTTGGGGTAATAACGGGCACAAAGTTATTACATAGTGAAGCACATTTTCGGATTTTTAAATACAGCAAGTTGTATTTGATTAGTTTATAGTTTTATAATCTACACTGCTTGGCAATTTCTCATTGGAAAGATTAGAAACATTTATTAAAAGACGCTACAATCTTAATTACCATCATGCGTTCTAAACAAAACCCACGCATACCCAGGGAGGGATATCCTATCCCTGCTCTATCCGCGGCACGGGACTGAATCAAAGGACAGTGAGTCATTATTAGGTGGCGTGAGGTATTGTTGCTTCAAACTGTCTTGTTAATTCGGCTTCAAAAGTGTTGTATCGACGACTGTCAAATACAGCTTCAAATGGTCTTTCCAGCATATCGGTGGATATTGCTTCAACAGTGTGATAAATGCAAGTCGTAGTTACTTTTAATGTCACCTTATTTCTCTTCTAAAACTGAATCACAAAAACACAGCCCTCCTTTATGGTTACCACAATTTATAATTCGTACTAACTATGTAACTCACTGTTGTTCTGTTCTCTCCTAACCTTAACACAAATATTGTTCCAAACTATCATTTCATTTCACGCAATGCATCCAATGAATCACACACTGTCCATGTCGTGTGTAGTAAAAAAGTGCATTAAACACTACAAAGTTTATTTCCTTTTTATTGCTTAAATATAAGACTGAAAGCATGACAAAAGTCTATGGATAGATGGCTACAGAGGTCTAGAAGTGTTCAGAAAGCGATGATATCAGCATTGTGGTACTTTTCTCCGACGTCCTAGTATGTCTTCAAGTACGTTAACGTCCTCGTCGATGTCTTCCAGCTTCTCGTAAATCTCTCCTTAGTGTCACCTAATTTCCAAAAAGGAAATGATGGTGGAGATAAATAAGATGAACCACGATGTCCGTGGAATGTAGGAAGATGAAAAGCACTCAGATTTGGCAAGTTGCCTTTCTGCGCAAACAAATTACGGAAGCCTAACTTGTCGCTGCTGGAGTCCACAAACTCAACTCCCAAAGCAAGCACCAATTTCATGCAAATATAGATCTTAAGGTCCCCTGTTCAAAAGAAGCAGTTTTAGGAAAACAAATGAGTCTTTGTATAAGAAATAGGAATAAAATTTGAGAGGAGATGTAGGTAAATGCCAAACATTGTAATTTAAGTTCAATGTCTTCCAGACATCTTAGACAATTAGTTTCAAAAATATTCTCCCAAACAAAGTTATTGGGAATTTCCATACTTTTTTTCTTCTTGTGTACAGAATAACATCCTGCTCATTTCCCTTTTATTTCTTGGATGCGTTTTAAATACTCTCAATCCATCTCCTAGAGGTTCTTCTTCTCATCCTTTTCCCATCCTGTTAATGTGTTATTACTCTATCTTGTCCTATACATGGCTACAAGATTATAAGTTGCAATTGGTGCATGCCATCTGAAAATGAGTTTGATACCTTCTTAAGGTTTACCGGAAAAATACAAGCCACTGAAGGAGTTTAATTTGTTGCCGACACGTTGCCATTGTAGCTTATTTGGTTAGACCAAGTGCAAGGAAAGCGGAAGATCCGAGGTTCAAATCCGGGCTATCGCGTTGAATGTTTAAGTATTATTCTACCCTTCCATTCCTCGAGTGAAGTTATGCATACGTCACTTTCCATTTTCATTTTGGGTTGGATGTGAATTGGATGGTATAGAATTAGCAATAATGTTATGGGTTTTTAGAGCATTCAACCGTAGCATTCTGACTGCCCAAAAAGAGGATGCAGGAAAAATATGCAATGACAAAGTAACACAGAACAATAAGCATTAAATCCATACACAAACGAAAATAAAAACATATAGTGTAGCCGTCCAGCAAACAAAATAACATGTGTTACATGTACGTGCTAGTTGTGCCATTAGGTCCAAAAAAGTGGAGAAACAGCGCTAAAATGTTAAATTTGTGACTACGGGAGAAACAGTGAAACCAGCTGAAATAACGAAAGCTATAGCAATAAATAGTGTGAGTAAATAATAACAAAACAAAATTCTACTCTGAAACTGAGAACCTTATTGAAACTTAGCAACCAATCAGAAGGTCTCAAAAAGGTGGCACACCTAGGGTATTTGCTAAAGAAGGAGTAATGCCACAAGTTAAATGTTAGGCAAGTAGTTATTGTAAAATAAAAAACAAAAAAATCTGGGGTTGCACTCACATGACTTTCTATACTCTTGTACCAACTATTCCTACAAACTCTTATTCCTATATCTTCATGTTAGTTGAGATAAACATTTGCAGAAATTATCTTACTGCTCGTTTTCTTCCACGTGCAACGAGAATACAGTAAGCTTTCAGCGATAGTAAAATCTTGTAAAGCTGTCTAATGTTCTCTTTGCACGATTAACATGTAAAAAATGAACAGCGATGTTCCATTTGACAGAAGTACAAGTTCTCCAAAACTTGCACAAATAACAAGGAATATCTCCGAAATGGTTCACTCTACAAAAAATTTATTGAGACATGAATTGTGTGTAAAGTCTATCTCTTACGGTTTACCAGTTATACAAAAGTCATCCAAAGTAAATACAACCACAGGGGCTATAGGCAGAAAATTCAAGATATGCGTTTCATTTGTCATAAAAATATCTCAAACATATCGCATTTTAATCAAAATCGTTAAAGCCATTTTGAAGAAAATCAAAATTTTCCAAAAATGTTTCATGTAAAGGGTAGTTTAGGGTGGAGGAATTTTCTTCAACTCTTCGTGTCGCATCCTCGAAGGACATTAAACTTAAATACCAACTTTGGTTTTTAACCGACTTTTCGTGTTCGAGTTATGCTGTCCACAGACTGACAGACACACACACGGACCTTTTTCTAAAAATGCTTTTCTTGGATTCAGGGGGGCTCAAAAATATATTTCCGGTGAAACCTCGACATCGAATTTTTAGTGGAGTACAATACTTGCCCTACTTACCAGTAGAGAAAGTAACAATTAAAATCGTTGAATATTTTTCCAAAGAATAACTTGTCAGGCGGGGAATATCTTTGAAAACGTGAAAGACGCTGAGCTTATATATAAACATAGTATTTAACCAACTATTCGTTTTGGAGTTAATATTCATCCGTCCGTTCATCCGTCCATTTATTCATTCAGGATATGTCAAGAGTACGAGTCGTATGTCGTATTTTCCGGTGAAATCTCTATGTAGAAATTAGCACGCAGTCTGACTGCTATGTAGAGAGTAGTAAAGTAAACCACAAACAAAACTTGCATGGAATTTAAATTCAGACCTCCGCAGTGCGGAGCACAGACGTATATCACCTAAGACATCTGCTGAGTCTCTCAATATTTCATTTTCACTGTGTTATATTTTAGTGAGATTGTTTTGTATACCCTTGAGGCGAGGTTCATAGAACGAGATTAATCCTCATAGTCCAAGACAAACGATGTAGGCCAGTCTGCTGTCCACACAAGCGACGTAAGGTCATTCTATACGTCGTGTACTTCGAAGTCACAAATTGCTCTTAGACAAATGAATGTTCAACACCGCAACAAACATCCATCGTAGAGCTTCTGACCTGAACTTGATCCCATTTATATTACCACATTTTGGGAAACTTTAAAATAGACGCAAAATATTAGTATGTGAAAAATGTAGACGTCTTTAAAACACAATTTTTGTTAAATTACTCCATATCGAAATATTGCGTGCGAAGATTTGAGATATTCATTTTAATATATTACCCTCAAAGAGCTTATATAAATATAAACGGTGTATTTGCGAATATTTTAAAGCTAAAACTGCGTTAACTAAATGAAGATTTAAGTAACTTTTAAAAACATTCGTGATCAGATCTTATAATACACTGAATTTTATTTCAAACAAACTTACTTCAGTGATTTAATACAGCCGCTTTAATTATATATCAGAATTATAAATATGTGCAACCAAAATTCTTTCATTAATTTTAACAAATACGATAATCTTTCTCGCTCAGTCGAATTTAACCTGCAGAAGGTTTTACTCTAATTCTTCGAGCAGACTTTTTCTCACTTTCGACTCATACAACCTTCCATTAGAATGGCCAAGTAGGACATGGCATTTTGCATGGTGTGGAGCAATAAAACCATCTCCACTGTCGTTATTACTCCAGTCATCGTCGTAAAACTCCAAGCTCAGTTGTTTCTTCTATCATGATAGGCCGCCGTGCGCCCTCAAGTTTTTATTTCCTTAGCAATCAGACCTACGTTCCACTCACGCACAATCCTGTAATTCGCCACTCAGCAGTGAAACAGCGCTATGTGCACCTCTGAACATCAGAACATCGAAAGGGGTAAGCTTGAATCGTTTTTTATGTAGGAAAATAGCAAAAAAAGTGACGCGCTGCTTTCGGGCGCGAGCAATGGGTTCTTGATTGCTGGGTCATACGTAGTGGGAACAGAAAATTATGCAAAATGACCTGAACAAAGGTTCTTTTGAAATGAAGTCCAGATTTCACCAAAGATTTGTTTTATTTAGTTTAGGACGAATTACTAACAAAGCAATGCAATTTTAACAGTTTTTTTTTTTTTTTTTGAACTAATGTCCAAAACTATTGGCCCCTTTGCATCGTGGAAGAGTTTTTGAAATTCTATCTCACGCGTTCTCTTTACGGTAAATTAAAGTGTTTAAAAACGAGGTGATATGTTCCGACGAGTATCACAATATTTTCAAGGCTACGTACACAACAATGTGATAGTATTAAAAAAAATTACAAAATTGACAAATGCTATCGCTGCCGCAAAATTTAATGGCGGCTGGCTCAACACAAATCTAATGACAGAACACGCCATGAAATCAGGATGTACAGCAGTGATATAAATATCAATTACAGTCACAATATTTATTTGTACAAAAGGAAAAAGAATAGTAATAATCAACTATCTGCCGACTTTAAATTTTGTGGCTACCATAATACCAAATGATAAGGAAAAATGGCTGATGACACAAGATTGTTCAAAATAAATTGCTTTTTTTTAATAAATTTAAATTCGTTTGTGTAATAAGATGTACTTCTCTTATTCATCACCAGTTATACAATATTATTCAAAATATTTTCCGAATGAAGAGGTCATCTTACGATAATTTCAGACAATAGAAGATAAGCTATATTTTGTCAAGTAAGTAGATGCACTAAATATAGATATTCGTTTTAATCAAAATATAGAGCATTTTTTTTTTCAGAAAATAAAAAATGAACACACAGAGACACAGACACAGAGACACAGAGACACACACACACAGTATTTTTCTACAACTGCTTTTTTAAGATTCAAGTTTTTTATCAGATTATTTCCGGCAAAATCGGCGATACCAAATTTCTTGATCGGATGCAATACTTCCTTTGTCTATTACGCACGTGGTAGAGAGAGAAAGAGAGACAGACAGGCTGAGAAAGGGCGCGATAAATCTTGCAAAATTCAGTACATTACGAAGAAATACAATTATTTTCTCTATCTATTAACGAAGACAGGAATAGGCGAAATATTACATTCCATCCAAAAATCAGCACTGAGACTTCACCGTAAATACACGATTTGAGGTCCCCCCCAAAAAAAAAAAATAAAGAAAGTTCTTTGTGTGTGCAAGGACAAAGAAAGAAGAAACATTAGATAAATAGTGCACATAGTATTCAAGACAGCAAGTTTTAAGGATACGACAAAAAGGTTTTCAGGAAAACGAGCCCGGGAATGCCAATGTTAATAAAATTGCATTAAACTAAAAGCATTGGTCTCTGTTTAGTACATTGGCTGTATAGGGCCGATCAGTTGTTTGGCCATCAATCAATAACCTGCCTTTATTTTTTTCAGCTTGTGTGCAACTGACTGGAAACTTCCATGTACATAATTGATGCTGAAAGCCCGTTTCGTGGAAATTCACGTTACGATGAGGCTATACAAATATTGCGCAAGAGGTTCCGGGAGCAGTGTAAATATGCGAAGTTTCATTATGAGGTTATGTAAACGCTATCTATACTTTTATAACTAAGTTGCTTATGCGACATAATGCTTAAAGTTTAATATCAAGCAATCAAAAAGATTTACATTTCTACTTTCTCTACTAGTATAATAAGTAGGGAAGGTATTATATTCGCCATAAAATTTCAATGTCGAAATTTCACGAAAAATATGTTTTGTGGCACCCAGCATCCAAAAGAGCATTTTAGAAAAATAGCGATGTGTATGTGTGTGTGTTTGTTTGAAAGCATAACCCAAAAAACGAAAAGCCGCTTAAAAAGCAAGGTTGATATGTAAGTTTAATAGTTTTCAAGTATGCGATACGAAGATTTTGAAGAAAATTCCTTCACCCTAAACTACCCTTAGATGAAAATTTTATAAAAAAATTTGATTTTCTCAATAATGGCAAACGATTTTGATTAAATTGCCATACGTTTGAGATATTTTTATGGCAAATGAAATGTACATTTTGAATTTTCTGGATATGGCCTAGGTAATCCTGTTTATTCTTGATGACTTTTGCCTAACTGCTAAATTGTAAGAGATAGACCAAATCTTACTATACAAAAAATGTAGATATGTCCACATGATTTTTTTTTTTTTTTTTTTGGTGGAGTGAACCATTTCGGAGATATTCCTTCCTTGTGTGAGTTTTTCAATACCTAAACTTTTTTCAAATAGGTCGTTATTCACTTTTTTGTACTTTGGCAGTGCAAAGAGAACGGAATTTCAAAGCCTCCATATAGCGACCAGCTTTAAAATGTTTGACTATCAGTCAAAGCCTATTGTATTCCCATATTACCTTGCACGTGCAAGAAAATCAGCAATAAGATAATTTCTGCAAATGTTTATCTCGACTAACATGAAGATGGGGGAATAGGAGTTTGTAGGAATAGTTAGCACAAGAGTAGAGAAAATCATGTGAGTGTAATACATCAGATTTTACCACAGGCTTAATGATCGGGTTGTGGGGGAAAATAATCTGCAGCAATTATAGAGTAGAGATAACACCAAACTAAGTATTTTGAGGTTAGAAGCCACAGGTTGCAGATCTAAGTTTATGAAACATTTTTATCTGTCAGTCAAAATAAAATTAAACTCATACGGTAGCCGTGTACGTTGTGTCTCAACTAATGAGTCTGGTGCGCAATAGAAACTAACACTACATGCGCAGAGGGTCAAACATAGGATCTTCCGAATGCAACATAGGTTACCGAGGCGCCATCTTGCTCGATATTACACTATACTCTTTGAACTGAATAACAGCGTTCAGATTGCCCCTGTGGTCGAACAGTCAGTGTCCTGGCTTCCCAGGTGTCCCTGGTTCAATTCTCAGCTGGGACAGGGAATTTTTCTCAAACCAAGAGGTATATGGGAATACAGTAGACTTTAAGCAATAGTGAAGTGTTTTAAGAACTGGTTGCTATGCAATAACTTTGAAATTCCGTTCTCTTTGAAAGGCCAAAAGACAAAAAATAAGAATAACATATACTTGAGAAAAGCATAAGTATTGGCAAGTTCAAACAAATAATAAAGAATATGTCGGAAATGTTTTACTCAAAAGGAAAAATAAATATTTTTACACTACCTTTCAGTAATTTTCGTAGAACATTTCATTGATCACTAGAATTTTAGCATATTCTCCAGATAATGAACAAATGACCTGTTTGAATAATTAAATTAATTATTTTGGACGTTCATTAGTAGTTAATTGGATTTCCCTTCCACTCGTGGAATAACGTTTTGGAGTCATTAGTAGAACTGTTAACGATTCTATAGTCGTTCATTTAAGAATTATTTAAAACTTTATTTATCTCCTAATCAAAGAAACGGTGCTGTTAGCTGTAAACCTGATAATAAATGTAGTTTCATATTAGGTTACAGCACGCTGACAAAATATATGTCTGACGTATAAACAAACGGAGTCAAGAGTTTTAAGCATTATTTATTGGTTAAAATTTATTAATGTTACATAAAAGAGTAACTGATAGCATTTAATTTAGTAAATGATTTATTGCAAACTGTGTTAAAAGTGCAATGTGTCTTTATTATCTTATGTAAACAATGACACTTAGAGGAAAAACTTGGGATTATGTCTATATGCGAATAAATAGTGGTTAGAAGATAATTAAAACAGCTTGGCGAATTTTCTCTCGTTGAACACTAAATTCGTCTTTATCCATTTTGCCTCTCAAAACCATGCTTAGTCATTTCACTTTGGATATAAATACATTTTTGTCTTAATAACTGTAAATGGTCTGTGCAAACGAATGATCTCAAATAAAATACTATATATATATGCAAAAATATTTATATAGACATAAATTGGGTGGTTTAGGAAGAGCTACATTTTTGGTACAAGATTTGGTCTACTTCTTACGGTTTACCAAAATTCATCCAGAGTAAATAGAACTACATGGGCTATAGCCAAAAAATTCAAGGTATACATTTCATTTATCATAAAATATCTCAAACGTACGGCATTTTAATCAAAATTGTTAGAAATTTTTAAGAAAATAAAAATTTTCAAAAAATTTGTTATGTGAGGGGTAGTTAGAATTTTCTTCAAAATTTTCGTGCGCTTCCTTGAAGGACATTAAACTTAAATGCCAATTTTTGTTTTTAAGCGACTTTTCCTTTTTGAATTACGCTGTCCACAGACTGGCACACAGATGCACGGACCTTTTTCTAAAAATACTTTTTTTTGGGGGGGGGATTCAGGGAGCCTCAAAACCTATATTTCCGGCGAAATCTCGACATAGCATTTTTACTGGGTAATTCAGTTGAGCTTTAAAACTCATGCCTATTGTTAGATAATTATTTATATAGCGGAGGTCTCGAAATAGTTGTCAGGACACAGACACGAGTTAACCTTAAACTATCGAGAAACTATCAGTACTCGTGCTATTATTAAAAATAGATTTTTTATTAGAAGAGATAAAATATGTTTTAGGGGGCACAGAAATTGCATTTGACGTCCTCTGCGCTTTAAGGAGAAACTTTTAAATTGCTTTAATGCGAGGTAGCTGAAAATGCTTTTTGCCCATCACTGTCCAAATGTATTAAAATGTACCTTTTCGGTACCTCGCGTAGCAAAGCACTTTGTTCTACGGAAGTCATGAATATCGATAAAACACGATGGAAATATTACATCAGGTACGGAGCAGGCACTTCACGTCTCGACAGGCAGCGCTCGTTCTCGATTCTTAATTAGTCAACGTCACGAATATCGACCAGGCGGGAGGGGGGGGGGGGAGACCCCAAAGAATGGCTGTTAAAAGGCTACCACGTTACTATGTGATCTTTATCGACTAAGCGGAGCCAATCCGCTTTCATTAATTGTAAGTCGGTAAGGCGATTTGTAGGTTTCGTTTGGTTCAGGAGCCATTTGGATCAAGGTGGCTTGCTAATTTAATGCTAATGAGAACTGGAGTCCCGCATAAAACCTTTTATTGAAGAAGTAAAAGCAGTGGAGCACTTGTATAATTCATATTCTCTGGCATATAGGAGACTGGTAACTTGTCAAAGCTTCTCCAACCTCACAGAATACATAGATACGAAATCTGGTCTTGGCGGATTATGAATTTCTTTAGTGTTATAAAAATATAAGAGGGAAAAACTAAAAAAATATACTACACAGTGTACCACCGCCTTTCTTTCGGGTGTCGTAATTACGCTCACATGAAAGATGGAGAAGCCAATATTAGGCTAAAGGGCTAAAGGGTATACAGCAAGCCCACAACAAGGTGTGAGGATGCCCCCTATAATGATTGCAGTGGGATAATTTAAAGTAGCTTTATACAAGCAAAATAAAGGTAAGTTCTTAAATATGAAAATCCGCACTGATTTGAAAATAACAATAGCGTCCATTAACGATATCAATTTAAACAAACAGAAATGTTTATTAAGCGAGCGTGTGGTTTGCAACGGCACCTTTATGAATGGATATGCTCCATAACCTAATTCGACCTGAGCATTAACCCCAATCTATATCAGACAACACCTAAATATTAAACCCACCTGCACATATTCCAAGTATTGAAAACTATTTCCGTATGGCAAACCGCTTAAAATACAATATGACTGTAACACCCAAACTGTGCACCCTTTGGTTCTGATAACTTTGAAAAACAAAATAATTTAATTCTCAACACGATTGAGCATGACCACAGAGAAGTCAGAAAAGCTCAAATGATTTAGATAGCAAACAGCGATGACCCCAAAAGCGAGAGCTCCTAACTGACTTCATTGGACATGGTTCTCGCACAATTAAGCTAGAATCGAACGCAGGTTCTTGTTGCCAAAAGCTATACGTAGACCCGAAACTAGCGAAACTCAAAACTAAGGTAAAAAACAAAAAAGATTTATCGGCTCAATACGTCATTTAAACATATGGTAAGCCATTCGCGGGCTCTCTCTCTCTCTCTCTCTCTCTCTCTCTCTCTCTCTCTCTCTCTCTCTCTGTCTCTACTGTGGGAGGGAGCCGAGAGTCGCAGAGGCGCGCTAAAATCCTTACCTCAGAAAAAGGCAGCATATGTTTTGTTGTTTGATTGATCATTTACCCATTCTTTTCTTATTTGATCATTTTTCTAGCACTTTCCATAGATAACACTCCAATTTTCAGGCCATAGTGATGTGTTCTTCGCAAAAGCACAGGGTTTCCTAAACCCCAATATTGAATGTTCGCGTTAATTTGAGGCAGTTTGCGTACCATTGTTGAGACGATCACTCTAAAGTTGCGCTGATTTCATCTAATGTATCAATTTAGATAAAATTATTCCTGTCTCACACCGAACCAGAAGCCCTAAGGCCTAAATTTATTAACGATCGCGTGAAACGTCTCACTGCGACTTATGGTCATCGTCGTCTTCATGATCATGATCATTATCATTATCATTATCATTATCATTATCATTATCATTATCATTATCATTATCATTATCATTATCATTATCATTATCATTATCATTATCATTATCATTATCATTATCATTATCATTATCATTATCATTATCATTATCATTATCATTATCATTATCATTATCATTATCATTATCATTATCATTATCATTATCATTATCATTATCATTATCATTATCATTATCATTATCATTATCATTATCATTATCATTATCATTATCATTATCATTATCATTATCATTATCATTATCATTATCATTATCATTATCATTATCATTATCATTATCATTATCATTATCATTATCATTATCATTATCATTATCATTATCATTATCATTATCATTATCATTATCATTATCATTATCATTATCATTATCATTATCATTATCATTATCATTATCATTATCATTATCATTATCATTATCATTATCATTATCATTATCATTATCATTATCATTATCATTATCATTATCATTATCATTATCATTATCATTATCATTATCATTATCATTATCATTATCATTATCATTATCATTATCATTATCATTATCATTATCATTATCATTATCATTATCATTATCATTATCATCATCATCATCATCATCATCATCATCATCATCATCATCATCATCATCATCATCATCATCATCATCATCATCATCATCATCATCATCATCATCATCATCATCATCATCATCATCATCATCATCATCATCATCATCATTATCATCATTATCATCATTATCATCATTATCATTATTATCATTATTATCATTATTATCATTATTATCATTATTATCATTATTATCATTATTATCATTATTATCATTATTATCATTATCATCATTATCATCATTATCATCATTATTATTATTATTATTATTATTATTATTATTATTATTATTATTATTATTATTATTATTATTAAAGCCACTTCCATTTAATCCACATAAACTTTTAATTCATATTCACACGATTCGTTATTCGATACAATAGATAAAAGCGATAGTCAAGTTTTCAAGGAGTGATTTACTATATGACGTCCTTCAAATTCTGTATTCCTTGCATTGCCGTGAGAGAAAGACAAGGACAGAGACAGAGAGAACAAAAGAATGACGATTTATCACTCATGAAAAGCATAATTATATGAAAATTCAAAGAAACAGCAAGGAAAAAAAGCTCGGAAAAAGCTGGATGTAAAGTATTGTATTTAAGGAGCTCTACAGTTTTGTGTAGTGAGACTTCATCGACATACCTCTTCCAGTTTATCAATAATCCATAAGTAATTGAGAATCAGGAGTAAATACTTCACAGGCTCTTCCAAGAAAATTCAAGAGACATTTTATTCCCCGGATGAATATCTCGAATATATTCTAATCAAAATCGCTAAAGCCACCTTTGAGAAGATAGGTATAAAAATTAAATGTAAAAATAATGAAAGGTATTTCAAATAAGGGACGTTTAACGTGCATTTCCGATGAAATTTCGATATTGACTGCAACATTTTATGCATTCAGTGCACCTCAAAATGTGCATTTGTGGTTAAATCTCTATATAACATTTTTAATGAAAGCAATAGATACTTCCTTTGCCAGCTGCAAATACGTAGTAGAGAAAGCGAACTTGTGCTGATATAACTTTCAATCGATAGAATACACGACTCGATGCCGAGCACGTTTCCTGCAGTAACAAAATCACAGAGAGTCGCAAGCATTTAGTATCCAACTGTGGAATTCTGCGGGTAGATGCGCCCCAGGCATGGACCTCTCTGTGGCAGTATCCTTATTGTTCTTCGCCCCTCTCCTCACATTAAATCTTAAACGCTTCAACAGTATACATGTTTACTTGTTCCCCCTTGGCCAAACGACCACTTACCTCCAGGTCACATCTTTGTTTGTGCAGAAGATTGAAACTTCCGGAACCTTGTACAAACTCCAGTGCAAATTACACACATTTCCAAGCGTCTTATCATTTCGGATGAACTAGTCAACGGATAGTATACGATACAAACGTCTCAGACCATCTTTGCACTAACGTAAATATCTATAATTACAATAGACTAAGGGCAGAATAGTGTCTGCTCAGAATCTTCTGTGCAAACAATCCACGTAACAGTAGCTGGTTGGAGGACTGGTATTTCTTCGCTTCTGTAACTCTTCACAGTGGCGGATTGATACAGCTAACGACCGTTGCATTTTTTTTTTTTCGAACAGGAAAGAGATGGTCACACTTTTACTATGTAAAATTGGAATTACACGCAGTAATTTTCACCATCCGAATATATGAGAAGACTTTCAAACTCTGGGCAAGCTCTCAGTTTTCATTTTTCTATGTTCATAGAAAAAAAATTCTTCATAGAACACAGGTGGAGCAAAATATTGCTGTAACAGAAGCAGCAAATTTTCTCATACCTTAGAGTTCTTTGAATACGTCTGTGACAACTAAATCTCTGCACTTATTTTTTGTCACTAGATCCCTTTGTAGATCACATTGCAAATTAACTCTTCCATTGACCACATCTACAGCAAAAGACTGAAGAAACATTGAAGTATCATTCTCAAGTTTCCTGGAATCACGGAATCTACATGAAGTAAATTCAATTTTTAAGCCTTCAAGAATGGGAATATAATTAATTAGTTTATCCTTTGGCATGGTAGCAAGTGATTTTATACATTTAAAATTAGTATTCATAATTTGATTTCTGTATGTTTATCTGCTTGAGTAACAAGCTGACATATGACCTCAGTTGCGTAATCGCATTCCTGTGTCGTCTGATTGTTATTATTAACTAAATAAACATTAGAAAGCTACGGGTTATTTTTTTCTCGCGCCACATTTTAGCTTGTTCACCCTCAACTAAAAGAAGAGTATATACTTTACGAATATGGAAAGTGATTTTCTTTTCGAAGAATATTGTAAGAAGCTAAAAGCTTTCTCTGAGCAGAAGAAAACAACCGAATTCCCAGAAAAACAGAGAGAAGGAAGAAGAATCGAACCCTTGGAATTCTAATCACAGCTGAAAGCCCGTACGTACGTACGTACAGCTCTCAAGTTTAAATATTTCAGCAGACAGTCTTGCACGAGACGTTTGAAAGTTGGTTGTAGAAATACAACTAGCAGAAAGCAAACACCGAAGATAAACATTTCTTCTTGGATAGGGGCTTGTCTGCTTTCTTTGAGACCTCATTATGCTCTTGACAGCAAACTGATTAAACGAAAAAGAACAGCCTTGCTAAATATTTTAAAAGCTTCTGCACTAACGAGATCAGTGGCCATTTCTCGAATAATCGCTTTCGACTCTTTCCTAATGCAGAAATTTCGAGAACAAGTACGCTGATGAGAAACGAAAGCTTTTATTTTTACTGACAGAGCATAAAGCAATGTCGCACATCGAGCTAAATCGAAATCTCACTGAAGTTCTGTACATTCACATGTCATCGAAAATAGACAAATTTACCACGTCCATACAAGGTCCTTTTTCAAATGTATTGCACCCATATAACTTTCTCTACTCTTGTACTAACCATTGTTACAAACCCTTATTCCTATATCTTCTTCATATTAGTCGAGATAAGCATTTGTATAAATTATCGTATTACTTATTTCCTTGTAGGTGCAAGGGGAATATGGGATAGAGTAGGCTTTGTGCGATAGTCAAATCTTTAAAAGCTGGCCGATATATCAAGGCCTGCACGGTGAAGGGGGGAAAATGCATAGCGACCTTCCTTTTCAGAAAAATGTAAGTATCACAAATCTCACAAATAACAAGAAATATCTCCAAAATTGTTCACTCCACACTTCATTTTGGACGTAAATTGTGCTTTACCGGTATCTATATTTTTTACTTTCTTTACTACGTATCATACTAGCTAGAGGAAGCATTGTATTCCACCCAAAATTTCGATGTCGAGATTTTACCGGAAATGGTTTCCGAAGCCCCTCAATTAAAAAAAAAAAAAAAAATCATTAAAAAAAAAAGGTTCGTTTATGTGCGTATGAACATTAGAATTATTTTGTTGTTTAAGTACACTTAAAAACCATCGGTCTGGGCCGGATTTGAACCCGCGACCTTGGGATCAATAGGCCAGCGTCTAACCAACTGAGCCACTCAGACGGAGGTGCGCGCGCTTGTGTGTGTGTATGTGTGTCAATCTGTGAACAGTATAACCCAAATACAATAGGTCGGTTAAAAACCAAAGATGCTATTTGAATTTAATATCTTTTAAGGATGCGACACGAAGATTTTGAAGAAAATTCCCCTATCCTAAATTACTCTTTACATAGTTTTTCGAAAATTTTGATTTTCAAGTGTAAGTTTGTGATGACTTTTGTGATGCACAGCGAATCCAACTACTGCAAGAGATTAGAGAGGTCTTGTGTTCGACTCCCCAGCGAGTGAAGCGGTAGGAAGAAGGGGTTGCTTCGCAAGTATTTCATTATGTCGCTACGCGCAGTCTCAAAGATGAGGCGACAATGCGAAGTTAATTGAGAATTTGGTGAAGCGACAGTGAATATCTAACAAAGTTACTATATCATCTTTGTTGTTGTGGTTACACGTAAAGGGAACGTTGATAAAC
Organism: Tenodera sinensis; assembly: GCA_030765045.1. NCBI lineage: Eukaryota > Metazoa > Arthropoda > Insecta > Mantodea > Mantidae > Tenodera > Tenodera sinensis. The sequence goes on from CM060965.1 coordinate 40,595,554, forward strand.
AATACAAATTGCTGGGAAATCCAATACGCTGACCACAGACGATGTCGATGTCGATGTCGATGTCGATGTCGATGTCAAGTCGATAGATGACATGGCGGCCAAGTGATAGTACGAGAGACTGGTAGTCAGGTCCTTTAGACACGAGATGATCAGCAATAAACTGCGCCCAAGGGGGCAGAGAGACGAGAAATCGAGTGGAGCAACGCAATGAAGTGTAAACTAAGGTCTAATGTGCTGGGAGTATCGCATAGTTAAGAGCATGTCTATACAGGATTTTAGGGTCATCTGTGCAAATATTTTAGTGATCATTGAGGACAGTTAACGAACAATACAGAAGTGAGCTCATCCATAAGCAGCGCAACTTTAGGATATTTGCCACGTCTAAAAATGTACACCTGCAATAATTCTCATCGCTCTCGCATCTGTCATTTCTAGTACTAAAGTTCTACTACATATGAAACTAAAAGTAATGAGGGAGAAAATGATTAAACATTAGTAAAAGCCTTTTACATTAGTCATATCAGCAGAATTAACCCCTATCTGTCCCTGTCTTCCCCCGGCAGATCACCCACACATGCACATGAAGTGAAATAGTGCTTTTGAACCTGTATTAAACATCAGTTTCGCTGGGAACGGTGACAGACTGTGACGAAGTAATACATGAAGTGCGTCGAGGTGTTGGGACAGGTTAATGAGTATGACGAGCTACAGGTGCCGGCTCATCGCGATAAACTACCCCCGAGGTGTTGGATGGCGGCCAACCCAGCCAGCCCCTATCCCCGAGCACTAGTTTAACACCTCGCCGGCTTTGCACTCATAAGCTTGGCGATTGAACATGTGTGCTCTGTCGGCGCGGACCATTTATCAAATAAATTAAATGTGGGCTTCAAGAGATGCACACGGTACAGATGTGGCAGAATGTTTGCATTACCCCAACAGCAATGTATGCATGCATGCAGTCAACAAAACACTATCCGGATCCGATAGAAACTACTGCAGCTGTTGAGGTTATGGAAACTGTCAATCACTCTCTGCTTCTCAGAAAACATATTTTGACTTCAATCGCTTGAGGGAACACGAAAATGAGCATTTCAACCGGCTATTTTAGCTACTATACGCCGAAAAGATGTATCTGAGATGAATATTCAAGATCTAAGAATCGACAACTTTTGTTGTTTAAAAACAGAGGCAATAAGGAAGGAAACAAAAACATCAATATTTTTTTAAGCTTAACCCTAACAACACCAACTTTATGCCCACCTTCTATAATTTTTTAAATTATGTATTTTAAGTTTTTGATTAAAGGGATGCAGTTAATAGTTATTGTGAATCACTATTTCTATTACTGAACTGCCTAATTATTTCACAGTTTTCATTGTTGGTCTTTTTGGGAAACAATGAAATGTCAAGGTGTTCATAAACTATAATGTTATTCATGCAAAAAAGTAAACAAGAAATAGTTAAACAATGTTAAATATTACCTTTCTAAACATGACATGATATAATAACCATTTTAAAAATAAATTTTCTTTCGAAATTGTTCAGGCATTTTGTTACCAGTGATGGTCACAAAGTACCACCCCCCTTCGTAATCTAAGTTATGGAATAAGGCTTGGTAATGCTAGGGTTAATATAGGGTGAATAAAGATTTTAAGGTTGGCACTACAACTAGGAGCAAGAGTCCAGCTTCAGATATAGCTGTTTACCTAAAATTGTTTATTGACGTAGTAACTCACTGCATTCTTGCCAGCTATCATCACCTGGTGGACAGACAGTAAGTGCTGTTGAAAACTAGTTCCTCTAAATTTTATCCATTCTATAACCCTTAGGCTAAGAATGTATCTACGTCTTTATTTAGCGCCCCTATTACCTCCATAGATGGAGGGTGCCATGGTCAGAGATATAATTCGAATTCAAATTTTCAACACGAATACTAACCAGTAGGAATGTGAAAATTATTGTTTTTATTATCAATTCCAACCTCCAAAGTAAAAATCTGATCTGCGTACTTAAGCGAAATTTTCCATTTATAACATCGACCTTCCTTCCTGGAACTTGCAAGGGCTGAAATCGTGATCGCCAATTTGCGGATCACTGCAATAGAGTGTAGTGTAAGGAGTAATTGTCGCTGAGAAAATTCACACCCATACATATAATTTGTAGTGCAATAAAGTTGTTAATGAATTAGATAAATGATTAGTATATCAATTATCTATTATTATCACTATCATCATTGTTGTCATCATCGTAATCATTTTATCACAAATGTCTAAATCTGGCTAACTTTGTTACGAAGATGTAGATCTACTGTGTAGGTACGTGAAAAGTATCCCGATGTTATTCAGCGATGACAGCAGAAGTTGGGGTTCAAGTGCGCCGAGCTCTGACCTTGACCTTGCGTCTATGCTCTGCGCAGACAGCACGTGTGGCGAGAGTACTCAATGAGACCTCCGGTGCCAACCACATTATGTAGCCGTGATATTATTACCCATGGGTGTTTACCTACACATATATCTGTGACATGCTGTATTTTTGGTTTTAATAGTTATAAACTGTAGTTATTTAATCTATATAAGTAAAAATTAACGGCTAAATGTGTTGCTAAGCGCAAAACTCGAAAACGGCTGGATCAATTCGGCTATTTTTATAAATATTTGAGAAAGGTTTTTATGAAGATAAAAATTTGAAAAATTGCACGGAATAAACGTAGAAACCACAGTTTTCTTTTTCACATTCAAATTGTTCATAGCTGTCAATTCTAGGGATAACGATCTGGTATAGATTAAACCAAGAATCGATATTTTGAGGTCGTAAAGGTCAATTTCAGCAATGAATCGATTATGATAATCGATTTCAAATACCCTAAAATTGACTTTTGACTCCATTTACTCGCTGTTTCCTTTTATTCAAATAAAACAAAGAGGTACCAAACCATAATATAAAAAAAAATTTAAATTTAATTAGTAACTTTGTATTAATAAGCACATCCTTAAAATTAATATAACATACTTGTAGGGCCCGTAGATGTGACACTTTTGTTCCTGTGTTAGAAAACCATCAGCTTTGTTTGTTTATGCGCCAGGTAATCAAACAAAAAATGTCGTGCACCATAATGAATTACAATGAAAATACAATTTGCGACAATATTACCTAACTATTGCGGTGTACAAAATAGAAAACTACATTTTGTAAGTAATTGTTTATGATTATTATTAAAAATGGATAGAAAAGTATATTAACATTATGCAAATTTATTGTTGATATCACGGTAATTATTTGATAGTCAACAAATAAAGCGATCACTCTGATATATCTTTATTTTCAATTACACATTTGTGACTGAAAATTATCACAAACTTATCTGTTCTGGTGACAATTAAGATATCACGACATGTATACTTTATAAGCGATGTCATCAGCAGAATTTGACCAGAAAAGATAAGTTTGTGGGACTGCCACAGTCTAACAGCTCTTTACAGAACGATGCTTGCCGGGTCCGCTAGTATCTTAATATAAAGAGTTGCTATTTTAATAAACTTCCTCATTGAGCTTTAAACTCCACTTATTTGAATTTCCTGTTTTCAGCATTTTTTATTATTCAAAATTTCTGGTTTGACAACAGTACCAGCTTGACATTTTCAGAATAGCTTTAGGAAGGATTTAAAATTATTGTGTGCTCTTATAGTTAAAGTATGAAATCTTTTCGTTGAAATTATTCTCACAATTCTGACATGCATACAAGAGAATTTTTTCCTCTTAAATTAATTAAAATTAAGGTATGTCTACACAATAGCTTTTCAGTCTGTGTAGCTCAAATTAATAATATTGGAGCGGTGCGATAAACGTGGAGTCCAATAAGTGTTTCATATTACCAATGAAATGTAAGCAATGTGTGCCCGAAGTGTGTAATCTTAGTTTGAATCACCCTGTATAACTTGTGAAATTTTGCTCACGGAAAAACAAAATAAATCCCATTCGAGGTAACGCGTTTAGTCACAAATTTGTGAGCTCTCGTGGGATTACTTAAGGTAAAGCTTTCGAGTTCTAGGGTCTGGTTTACGACAGAATCCGAGAAACGTTTATTTCCAGAAAAGTCACCGGCAATTCTCGACTATATAAGCGAGTCGACACGGTCCGAGATGTTTAGTTAGTTAAATAGAGTGAGTTGTATACAAACGAGCAACGTTTGTGAAATTTGTGTGAAGGTTGCAATAAAACTGAGTTCGAAGGTGACGAATTGTGAATCGTATTCAGTTTTAGAAGAAATAAAGTGAAATAAAAAGTAACTAGATTTGTCTTGTCGTTTTGTCAGAATATTGTCCACTTACTGTTACTGTATCGTTATTTCTCTTCTAAAGCTGAATCACAAAAACACAGTTCTGTTTTATCGTTAATACAGTTCACAATTCATCACCTTGTAACTCATAACTGTTCTGTTCTATCATAACCTTGACACAAATATTGCTCACAGTTCTACTACTTACTCTAACAAACAGCTGCTTCGACGATACACTCACTAAAAACCGCTTCACACAACAAACAGCTCTGACGCGACAACTAAATGTCTAAAACGGTCTCTGATGATGCACACACAGAAATTCTTATCGCTGACTATACACCACTGTCTTAAAAACTAACCACAAAAACTGTTCCCTCTCGTCGCTCCGACTCACTTGCGTAGGCCAGACGAATTACCGGCAAATTCTCTGGAAAATATAATTTTTCTCGAGAAACTTCTCATAAAGAACCCGCCGGTCGTAAGCTTGTCAAATCGACAAAATCGATCTTTGTTCCAGCCTGTTCCATTGTTACCTTGTTTACTCCCCGGCAGTGATGTGAGGAGGTCGACCTCGTTTTTTGGGCTCTTCCATTCTACTCCCACCCCATCTCCCCACTCCCACCACCCATACATTTTTAATGAGAGCTGAGCCGACGTCACAATATAACTTTTTAGAAATTGTGACTCGACTACATGCAGGAACTCCACGTGAGATTAGTTACGTTCTCTGTTTTTGGCCACTGCAGGTTTATTTCCAGTTTGTGACTGTCCTTGCACCCTGTTCTTCTCTAGGTATCTTGTCAGTAGGTAAGCCTCTTAAATGTGGAGAGTCCGCAGGAAAATAAACAGACATGGTAATCAGATTACATTTCGCAGGAAAGTATGTAATATCTCTCTGGTTATATGCACCTAGTTTAAAATTCAACCGAGATGCGATCTCAAAGTTGTTCCAACAACCCATGGCTTTTTGTCGTTTTGAGACGTAAGAAGCAGTGCATTGTGGTACGACTGATGTAAGAAGAGTAGTCCTCAAAGCTACTTCTGTGGTGTATCCATCCGTGCAACTCAGCAATGACCAAACATTCAATCCTCTTAGCTCACGTTACTCATCCTTCTATACAGCTTTTTTAACCAGTAATATCCTATAGCTTTCCAGTATTAAGGTTAGGAGATTGAGTCTAGATATCCAGACAATTTTCTCTTCTTGAAGGAAGAAAGAAATAAAAACGTACTGTTATTACAGAAGGAGTAATAACATCCCATTTTTCTTTACTTCTTTCTCTAAGCAAACAACATATGGTGGACAATAGCTAATAAATACAAAATACATTTTGTAATTAACAGAATGTATGAGACAAACTGAAAAGAAAACAGTTCTTAGAAGAACAGCAGAGAGTAAAAACAATTGTTAGAGCTAAGATGGGAAAAGAAAACAGTATACATATAAGGTTTATCTTTTGTTTCTTTTCTCTTTTGTTTCCCTTTGTCAATAGAACTAAGAGAAACCGACAAAAATATCTTTACCTTCCCTATCGCATACAGTTCGGTGCACGAAAACATACCGATGTGAGAATTTAAGTTGGTAGGTGAATGGCATCACGTCCCCAGTTCAATTCCCTGTCACTTACAGCAAGTCTTGATTGGTAAAATGTACTTTCCCTTTGTTTCGTGGCGGTAGAGGTGAACCAAGACCCATACAGCTTCAGGTGTATTGAAAAATGTGATTCAGAATGAAGACTCCTTGGAGTGCCTTGAGGAGCCAAATGAGTAAATATATGTTTAGTATTATTAATTCAATATCTTAATTTTATTATATTATCAGTGGTTGTTGAGGATAGGCGCAAAAGTCCGATTGCCAATCCTTTTTGAAGAATGAAAAATGCAAAGGTTTGCTAATTTTTCGGGGGAAATAGATAAAGCAAATTTATCTGTTTCATTATATGTGTATTAACTTAAACTTCACATACACATATTTATTTAGAATCTTGGCATTTCATTACAAAAACGTCGCTGTAAATTAAAGTTCAAATACACAAAATATATCTAGCATTCTTAAAGCATATTTTCTTAAGTAGACAAATATAAGCTGGAAACAAACAATGTTCTAGTAATTAATCACGGGTCTCCGTTCCTTATAACAAAATCCATTTTTCGTGGCACCAAAGTAATAAAATTCTTCACATATTGCTGTGAATTTATAGGTTCATCCCAGGCAATTTCCACCGTCTCCCTAAGCTGGTCCATGGATGCGACAGGATTTTCAAGGAATCCTCTACCCCAGACTACACTTTACTTTTCTTTCGAACAGTTTTCAAAATTTTGGTTTTTCTCAAAAGTGACAATGATTTTGATTAAAATATCACATTTTATCAAATATTTTCATGACAAATGAAATGTAGGATATCTTGAATTTTCAGGGAATAGTCTCCGTGAAGCCCTCTTCATTCTGGATGGCTATAATTGATAAACCGTAAGAGATAGGATTCTTGTTCTCCTCTCGGACCTAAAGCTTTTGTACAAAATCACAACTCGCACTTTAAGATATCTAGTTCCCTTTAGACAGTCATAAAAGTTTTGAACCAATAAAATTATGAACAAGTTAAACAAGTATGACAGTTTTAAACAGGAGACCAAATGTCCTATAAGATCTTTCCAATGTTAGGTTTGCAAGTTGGTCATGTCGTATGGGAATGTTTAGGATTACACAATGTAGTTCTCTGTGAACATATATTCACCATTAGATGGCCGTTGATCTACTTGCATTCATGACTGTCTTTTACCACTTGAATTAAATGTAATAGTTTTTTATATTCGCATACATACCAGGTGAGTCAGCCGCGTCTTATTTTTTTGGAAGGTAGGCCACCCATCTAACGTCGTCTGCGCCTTAGTCCAGTTTTGCGCTTACTAAAATGTATTGCTTGACGTTCTTAAAGAGAGGAATGCGCAAAATTGAGAGCAACAGTGCTTTAAGGGACAGAACGTACTCCTCGCTAAAGTACACCTCAAAAACATACGACTCGTTTACTGAGAGCGAATTCCGGTTCCCAGCCGATTTTACAAACTTTTTATTAGAGTATACATAGCAACGTAATTCAGTAAACAGCTCGGAAAAATGGGCCTATCATATGGGTATGATAACAACGCCAGCTAAAAAGAATATAGTGGATACTTGTACTTAGAGCAGGGATTGGCTGCTAGAAATTAGGAAAAATTTAGACACGCCTCATCCATCATGGACCCGTACAGTCAAAACGGACATATTATTAAACAACAGTTTATTTGCATTTTTTCCGTGAACTACGCCTCGTGCATCTCAATTAATATGCATAACAGCTTTTGCCATTTAAGTAATAATATTAAAACGCCCAGTAAGTGATTAAAACTGTCTTAAAAGGCTAAATCAAACCCGAAAACTTGCGAGGTGGCAATGGCATAGCGCCAGGCATACAAGTACTACTATTGGACGTAATACGTGCTTTCAGGAAGTCTCGAAATAGCTGAATAGGATTGTGACGGGTTCTCTGCGCTAAGCCCTAATGACACAGCTTCGAATCTCAGCATTGTAAATATTGTTTTTTTTTTTTTTTTTTATGTCCATCAAAACTTGGAAACCGAATTCACAATAATCTAATTAAGAAGTTCCTGAGGGTTTAGGACATTATAATTTAAATCATTTTTGGTTGTCTGCATTTTTAATAGCACAATAATTCATTGTGTGCAAATTGAGTTTAACTTCCATGTTAAACTCTGACAATGTAATTTCCTTGCTTTCTGTGTTCAAATGTGTATGAATGATCCTTATTTCAATTGCACCTACCTATAGGTGTGTTTAAACAACTACATAATTGTAGTTCACCAATAAAGAAACATCAAACAATGTCATAAAACGTAAATAAAACAATAAAAATGAATATAATAACAGTTTTCAGAATAATAGTTTGTAAATTGTGAGGATTGCACGGTAAAAAAATTAGTACATGCAGGTGATTCGAACCACCTTCACAGCAGACAGATTACTTCAGAGTCTTGCGCCCGTTCCAACTGAGCTACCTAGTGACGTGTGAGGTAAACATTCCGTTTAAGATGTAATATTCGCTGGTTCCAGTGAACATTTATAGAAGTGCAAACGTCAGCTGTCTAATTACGAATATATTAAAAGGCTGTGTGATAACATCTATATTAGTACTAATTTCATCGAGTGTTAAACATCCATGTGAAATACGCGGATAGAACCTAGTAATGGGGTCGATGTTTTCATGTTGGGGTATTAAGTGCGGATTGCATAAAACTCGAGAATGAGGAGCAGCTGACTCACCTGGTATATTAAATAGGTTGCTCCTTACTGCGAAACTTCCCAACGACAAGTAAATTACTGTGAAAAAGCTAACATCTTACACAGCCAAGTAAGATCATGGAAAAAAAATGTAATTCAAGCGTTGTCGAAATACACTTCCATTGTGAATATCATAGTGCATTTAGACCTGTGCTGTTGTATTAAAATAACTAAGAATACAGATTCGACGAGAAAAGAGCCATACTTATATCTATCTACCCAATCTACTAGAATTAAGACCATCAGTCATCGTCTCCAAGGCCACAAGAAACACAAACAATACAAAACAGAACAAATTGAAAACTAAAGCAACGCAACAACAGAATAAAATATAACATAACTTGTATGTTTTAACGAGGTATACATTTTTGGTATAATAAGATTTGGTCTCTTTTACGGTTTACCAGTTATACGTTGGTTATCAAGAGTAAACAGGATACTGGTGCTGTAGCCAGAAAATACAAAATATACATTTCATGTACCATAATCGAAATCGGAGTCATTTCACAGAAAATCAAAATTTGCATTTGCGATTTGGGTAGTTTAGGGTGAAGGAATCTTCCCGTCGCATCCTTGGAAGATATTACTTAAACACGAACTTTGGCTTTTAACCGACTTTTCCTTTATCAATTATGCTTTCACAGACTATCACGCATACACACAGAGAGATAAACGCGGGCACATACTTGGACCTTTTTCTAAAAATGTTTTTTCTTTTATTCAGGGGGCCTCAAAACATATCAATCTTGACATCGAAATTTTCGGTCGAATAGAATACTTCCCCTACTTATTATACGCCGTAGAGAAAGTAAAAATAGATAAAATTCGTTTATAAACCAGAGATACAATAAATTCAGTTTTGTGCTAAAGTAAATTCTAGATAAGTGAAAAGTTCTTCAAAGTTAAATAACTAAACAAGGTTAGGAAATATTGAATAAGATTCATACTTACTTACACACATATTAGACCACTCAAAAATAAGTTTTGTCACTTTCAAGAATATTACAAAACACACAAAGACATACAGCTTCTCTGCAGAGACAACCAAAACAAATAGTAGGAAGAATGGAGTAGACTGTAAATGACCTACCGTTAGGCAGAAACTCAAGTTGATTGACAGATAACGCAGGAAATATGATGCCAAAAATGTAGTGTTTATAATAAAAGGTACAATTATTATAAATAATTATATGTTTAGGAATAGGGTATTCTCCCAAAGATAAGCAACTAAATATTATCATAAATGCACACGAAGTTTCTGATAAAAATGACATGTCCACACAATAGAACATTTTAAAATTTGCTAAGTAACTTAAAGGATATGTGTGAAGGAACATTCCACTAATATTTATATAGTTTGTGAACTTCAATAAAAAACGAACAAAAAAGATAAATCATATATAAGTTTCAATGCCCTGAGTAACACATACGTGCAATTATTTCTTAAAAGTCCTTAAGGATATCATTTTGTCAATTTTGTTAAATCCACAGATTCCTTTGTAAGTTTAGGAACACCCGAAAATTATTTCTGGAGATCATTTTCTTATCGGTTTGATGTTTTGAAAAATTGGTCCTTACAATGGAATTATTCTTTAAAAAATGAATATTTTATAATCAAGCTCAACAGGATATTTATTTATACTTACAATAAGAATTAATTTCAAGTCTGAGAGAAAATAAATGTTACACATGAAACTTCAGTTTTTTTTTAAACAGTTACATAACTTTAATATTATTGTAAAAAATTCAGTAAAGTTTTATACTTCTATTATATTGTCAATAAAGAACCATTTTACCGAAAAAAAAATAATTTGTCAAATATTTCGAATATTTTCAGCCATCTAGTTTCTTGTCGAATAGATATAAATGATTTATATTTAACTGTCGCACAAAAATGTGTAAACAATGGTGTAATGCCTTCTTTCAATTCGAATGAATTTAGTCAAATTTTATATTAATATGACGTTGCCAAATTTATTTGGAAATTAACATTTCCATGACATCTTAAGATTAAATTGTTACTAAATTTATTCAAGTTGAAGGTAGAATTACATTAAAATAAAACGCATAATACTAATAATAAAAAATAATAAAAATTAAAATAATAATAATAATAATAATAATAATAATAATAATAATAATAATAATAATAATAATAATAATAATAATAATAATAATAATAATAATAATAATAATAATAATAATAATAATAATAATAACTTAACCATGAAAAAGTACTAACATCTAAAATTAATAAAACCAAAGAAAAAGAAGTTAAGGCGGTATATTTTAATTCCGTTGCTGTTTAAGCTTTATTTATGGGAAGAATGTTGATCTTTGCACGCGCAACCGTCATATTGTCCGGGCAGGAGCAATAGGGGAGCAGACACCCAATCATGCAGGTTTTACAACAAGCAAAGAGAAACAGAAGAATAATGATTGTGCACCTGTAGCAGCTTGTATAAGAAGGTGCACATCGCCACGTCCGAACACTGCTGTGCGTAGACAGGGAATGCTGGGTGCGGTCTGGTACTTACTGCCCAGTTACCTAGGTAACGGATCACTCCAACATCGAGGTACGACTGGGTATGTATGTATGTCCCTTTAATTAGATCTCTTGTAAATACCGCTATTCACCAGCGATTACCGCATTTCAAAGGTTTCAGCCGTTAAATGGGCGCGCTTTTTACGTAGATGAGAGGCTTTGGTTCCATGTGGATGTAAGGTTATTACGGGAAGGATGCATTTGAGCTCCAGCCACAGGAACTTTTTAAAACGTGCTAGAATAGAAGCCTTTTACTATAAAAACAGTCGATCTAGTAATTCCCGTAAAAGCAATCGTAAATTTAATCGAATATACCGAATTATTCGATTATTTATTTCGATAGCATAGAAACAAAAGAATGCGTTGCATTCACATGACTTTCTTTGTTTATTCTGGAAGGAATTGTTATAACACTCCATCTACTTAAGGTTAACCGAGACAAACATTTAGATAAACTGCTTTAATATAATCTATTTTTAGGTACAAACACGGTATGTTGAGTAATACGGTAGATATCACCAGCTAGATGCGCAGTAGGCTTCAATGCAGAACGTGGCTAATGAAAAATACAGGCTGCTTCCTATTTTATCCAAGAGAATAGTAAAAAATGAAACCACTCATAGATGTACCCAGTAAGCAATATGTCTACCGGAAATCGAAGCTGCGACCGCCAGGTGGACACATGGACACATATGACGTAACATGAAATGTTGGAATATCTTGTAGAGGGCGGATATTTATAAGCGTCCATCAGTGGCAAGGAAATGAGTCTGTGACGTTGAAGTTGTCCATTGCACTGCTGGATTACTCAGAGCCAGGAAATGAATTCCATCTCCCCGTATGCATGTCGTCAGAAAGAGAACCTTCTTCTCTTTAGATCCCTGTGGACTGCCTCACCCAGCGAGAACGGAAACCATTGTCAGGATGAGAAAAGATTGAATCCACAAGTAGGTTAGATCTGCAGATAACCCAGTAGTGGTGGCAGGTATATCCGCAATATCAGCAATGCAAAACACTATCAACCTGTTGTAGTAACGTAATTGGCGTTTCCTGGGGGCTCCACCCATTTGCTGCTTCTTCTTCCTTCTTCTCCTCCTACTCTTCTTCAGACCTTTCACCTTTCTCATCGTACTTAACTGAATACCTAATTTTCTATTTTTGAGTTTTAGTATTTGGTTTATTAAAAACAGCCTTCCTTTAATTCGTTGAAAAAGGTGTTAGTTTAGAAATCTTCTCTCCATTATTTTTTCTATGGCATTCTCTTCAATTACTCCCCCCTTACTTTACACTGCCATAGAGTTAAAATTTCAAAACAGCAGAATTACAGTACACCTACATATTTACGTTTCACTTTTTGCGGAGAGAAACTGCACAGAAATTGTTCTTATGTTTCATGCAATTCACGCAGTAAAAACCTGTAGGTGGTGACAACAATGTCAATTGCTCAATAATGTGTTCGATAACGAACCCAACCAGGTTCAAAACTCACTGTAAATGCGTATAATATAGTAATCGACTTCAAATCTATAATCTACAGAAAATCGGCGTTGCTTTGTTGTTAACAATCGCCAAACAGGAAACAAACAAAAATGGGCGTTGGACGTTGTAGCCTATAAACTTATTTATCCGAAAATGTAATAAAAATAGGACCTTTTATGCCATAAATCGCAATACGTGATGTACTAAGTGATCTTTTAAATATAGCATTTATATAGGATTTAGACAGGATCATCAGATTTCGCTATACGTTCATATATTTCTTTACTTTCTAAATGTCTTATGACCTTGTAAGTCCGAATAGTAATATTCGTTCAGAGTGACTTTCATATAATTTTGCGTAGAGATACAAAAAACATGCGAAACAAAAATGTAGATCTCTTCGAAACATAATTTATTTCAAATACAATTTTTTTGTGACATCGGCCACTTTCAAAATATTCCTTACTATTGATTTGAATGTTTCAGTAATTTGTTATTCTTTGAAATTCTGTCACCATTCAGTTGTTTCTTTCGGTGTCTTTGGATAAGCATTATTATCGGTTCTTCTAGATGGAGTAATTAACACTTAGCAAGGCCGTAATTTGTTGGTGTCCAAGGCGTAATTACACGTTATTTGCCTATATTGTATTTAGATACCAATCTGAACGAAACAATCAGAATAATTTTGGCTCTAATTTTATTAATATATAAATTGATCCATATTATGACGTAGCTATAGGCTTCACTGACTGGTGGAGAAAGCCATGTGAATGTAACGCATCACACATTATTTCTTCTACATGCAAAGAGAACAGAATTTCAACGTTTTAAAATATTTGACTATTGCTCAAAGCCTACTGTAAGGAAATAAGAAACAAGAAATTTGTGCAAATGTTTATCTCTTCTAACATGAAGCAGATATAGGAATGAGAGTTTGTAAGAATAGTTAGTACAAGAGTAGAGAAACTCATGTGAGCGCAACACATCAGATTCGAGGGAGAGATAGAAGCGAAGCTGGGGTTACAGTTTCAATGGTTCTGTCCCAATAAGTACACAAACTATATTACACTACAAAATAGGGCCCTCTAACTCTGTTTTAAAAATCCCGTGAAACATGACCGTTGTCACGTATGTCAACAAGTTGTAGTATACATTTTTCAGGAAAGCAATAGCTTTGCTCTAAACCATATAACCATGCCACATTTGTTTCTTTTTTACGGCTCTCAATATGTTTTGTTGTGTCTTCCGACTAGCCTAACATATTAATGTCTCGAAAAACCGTAAACTTGCAGACCAGTCTTTCATCTGAAACTTATATAAAGAGTTGGAATTCTTTGAAGCAAGTGCCAGAATTTAAAGCTGTTGTTGTTTATGAGGTTTAAATTAGTTTTATCTTGTTAAGATTTATTTTACAGCACGAATGGTATGTGCTCAGCTTTGAACACTTTGAAAGCTTCGAAAAACACAAAATTTATTTGGGTTACAAAGGAGTTTGGACTGTGGATTTGATGAAGTTCGAAGAGATGTAGGCGACACAAATAAATCAGATGGCCTAAAGCAGAGTGAGATAACCACGTATTCCTTAGTATTCAAAATACTCCAGCCGTCTCAACAACTAAAATATCACAACAGTTTTATTATTTTATAAACTCTAATTGCCTAGCAAATATCATCACTGTCTGTCAGGAAGAAAAAATAGTTACTGTTAAAGTAATTAATTTCATTGCTTTGATTGACACTAAAAACTGAATACGTAGTAATAGTTCACTACCATCTCGCCAGATAACAGCACAAGATACCGCCACATAAATTTTCAGCAATATTTGAATAAAATATGGGCCAAAAGCGCGGAAAGGGGTGGTTAAGCAGAAAAAGGGGCGTTTAAATGTAGCGCACATAGCGTTTAAAGCCAGAGCTAGACCTTTAAAAATGGCGTAATCTAAAGAATTTCACTGCCAACCGATGACTGAAGGTTTGGGGAACATTACATGAACCTAAAATGGTCAAGTTCCTAGGAATAGTACAAGAGTAGGGAAAACCATGTGAGTGTAGCACATCAGAATCTTTGTAGGTGCTAATAATATTTTATTTTATACATCTTTCTGGTAAATAATGTAATATTCAATTGACAAAGAGAAAACAGAACACTGACTCCTAACCAAAAAGATAATCCACATTCTTTTGTTGATGAAAGAAACGTGCTTTTTGCCAACCCTAGCAAATTCACTAGTTTTTCCAATGGTAAATGAGATATATAGCTTTTAAAATACTAAATGAACCACGCATAACGCAAATAACTGAGACAGAGAAATTAATTTCTTGATGTATTTTCAGATCATATATCATCGTTTTACATGCATCTAGTTATGTTCACTTGTTCTTATTAGATTATACCCTTTATGCGTTTATAATTACATTAATACCACACACGCATGTTTTTCCAATGTAGTACAGGTAATACAACACATATTATTTGTTTATTTGTTTGTTTTCTTACTTATTTACTTATTCATTTGATCTGCAACAGAGCAAAGCTCCAATTACATTAGCTACATGTAATTTATTTATACCAGCTTCAGTAACTACAAAACAAGGATACAAGAAGGATGAATAAACAGTAATTAAGTAATTAAGCAAGTTCGAATGCAACAGAAAAATAACAAAATAAAGTACGTACTAAGAAACTAAGACTAAAAATGAAACATCTATTAAACTATTATTTGAGACTAGAGTTGCAAATTTTATACTGATTCTGCAGATAACAATAAGCAATACAACTGAGAACAACATGCAAATAATTCCTATAATTGTTTCTTAAACTGCTTGTAAGGGAAACTAAAATCCACCTCTATGTAAGTTGAAATTTATTGTATATATTTTACACATAACCTCAGAATGGGAGAATTTTTATGGGATAAGGTTTTAGGAGTCCTAAATTATTATAAATACATAATACTTGAGGTTGGCCATACTGGTTCCTCTAATATCGGTTCTATATTTATTTCCTCAGTTAAGTGGAAAGCATAAAAAATTTCCCCACTTGATAATTTTTTTAGCAAAAGCTGAATAGAAAAACAGTATTTAAATGAGTACTATATCATCTAAGAAGCATAGTGTTCACACATTTAAACATTCTGCTACATAGCTTTAGTTTACTTCAGATGACATTCTTGCCACTAATTCCTGTTTCTGTATGTCAAAGGTCGCTGTAAAAGTGTACTCAAAGTTTCTGCAAAATTCCTTCATTATAATGCAGAAGATCCACCAGCTCAACGATAGTACGATGCTTGTAATGCTTTTTTTAATCCTTCTTCTGCTAGGAACTTGAATCTTAATGAAGGAACGTCTCACCAGCTTGGGAAACATTTCTAGAGTGGCCTTTGATGCACAGGCTAGGAAAAAATAGAAGTTATAACCATCTGCTTAAAATGTTATATTCCTCTAGCTGTAGCAAACAAATAATGGAAGTGCTATGCTATTTGTATCGCGTCAACCAGATAAAGTAATTATCTCAGCGAAAATAACTGCGCCAATTAGTATCGGGAATCACTGGAAAGTGAAAAGAAACCAACTTGGCAATGATAGAATAGTGGCGAAGCTTAACAGAACGAAGTCCGAAGCTGACACATAAAATATACATTACCGCGCTCATTCTGTTAACGCCCTACATTCAGCAATCAAACTGTGCCTTTCTCTTCATGCCTGAACTTGCTTCTCAAGTGTTCTGTTGCCAGGTTTTCTTGAAACAAAATGCATTTTACTGCCTACATCCAAAACTCAATACCGAGATATCGAAACGGCATATTTTAAGGGTCCCTGAAATTCAAATCATTTTTTGAAAAATACGAAAAATCACATTTCTAGAACAAGCATCCATGAGCGTATGTGCGTGCAATCAACATAACCTATAACGTGTTTCTATCTACATACATGCCTACTATTAGAAAATGTAGACGTTTATGAACGTATAATTCTTTTAATGACGCTGCCAATTACCAGGATCGTATCAGCGTCACCAGTGTGCTGGAATTTTGTCCCGACTGACATGGGTCTGTCGCGTTTAAGGACCTTAGGATCACAGATCAGCAACATATATCAACTATGCATTTATCCACCATCATTTGGGCCTTATACTTAATTACAGTGTTCTCAAACTTTCTTGTG
The DNA here is from genome assembly GCA_030765045.1 of Tenodera sinensis. Taxonomy (NCBI): domain Eukaryota; kingdom Metazoa; phylum Arthropoda; class Insecta; order Mantodea; family Mantidae; genus Tenodera; species Tenodera sinensis. The sequence continues at coordinate 40,612,357 of CM060965.1, forward strand.
TGCTTGGGCACGTTTAAAACATACCTAAGAAGGTGCCGGCGACATCAAAACCACTATTCGACTGTCCGCCCCACTTATATAGCCGAGGAAAATTACCGGCGAATTTTCTGGAAGCTCAATTTTCTCTAAGCTTCTCGTAATGTAACTTTCCACAAGTTTAGGTCTGAGGAAAGCGAAAATTACGAAAGGGGGTAGTTGAAAAAAATATTTTCTTGTTTAACGATGCTGTCAAATGCTAGAATCACATCAACGTCGCTGGTGTGCCGGAATTTTGTCCCGCAGGAGTTATTTTTCATGCCAGTATATCTACTAACATGGAGCTGTCGTTTTTAAGCACACTTAAAAACCATCGGCCTGGGCCGGTTTTGAACCCGCGGGTTAGTGGACATAGGTAAATATGTCTGTCTTGTCTAGGGCAGAAAGGTTTATGACACAATAGCGGATAGCTGCTTGAAATGATAAAAGCAGCGTTAGGGCAATATCCTTATGAGAGGAAACAAGGAAAGAACTGATTAAGGGAGTAACGAATACATGTATGTATAAATACATTAAGTTTCCTGAAAATGTTTGATTCCTTGGGAGTAATTAAATTAACGCAAGTCGTATAATGGGCTCTCTTGAAAGAAAACTCGTGAACGTACTGTGTGTGTGTGTGTGTGTGTGTGTGTGTGTGTGTGTGTGTGTGTGTGTGTGTGTGTGCGTGCGCGTGTGTGTGTTTGGTACTTATCCACAAAGATGGCCGAAACAACATTTTTATGAAACTTGGTATGATGTTAGAACATCTAAACTATTTTGCTCCAAGAGAAAGTATCTTGTACATTATTAAGCTTTGAAAACCGAAAGTGGAATCTTTCTAACAAGTTTTCATATTTAAAAGCTTTGGATGGAATGGTGTATGTTGAAATTATTGTAAACACTATATGGATGAAGTGCAGTGCATATAATTAAATAAACGTTCAACTGTTTTTGAGATCATTGTTTTGTCAGAAAGAATGTTTTAATATATTTAATGTTAACATAGGTAGCTGCTCTGCTAATACTTACTAAATAAAATATAAGAAACATTCATATGTTAACCAATTAGGAATACCATAAGACTGGAGTTCCACTCCAAATAAAGAAAATATACAAGACAATATGAAAAACGAATTTCTTTGGTCGGATTTATTTCAGTTCAACTAATATCTTTTGTGCGGGTGTTAATAGGCAATAGATCGTGGCTTTTGTCCGCAACGCCTGTGTTCTCAAACGCCATTTGAAGTGGGCATGTTTCGAAGCAGAGCCCCTAAACACTTTGTTCTCTATTGTGCTAAAGTTGGCACGCCAGAGTGCATGTGCGCTCTCTCTCGCCTGAATGCCTATGATTTCACCCGTCTCTCACAGAGATTCTGTTATGACAAAGGCGTAATATGGGTAACACTCAACTAAACTTCCAGCAATAATATTCACCAAACAGCGCAGTAAATCAGCTGCAGGTGAGGCTATTAAAGCTTCGATATTAATGATATGGTTCACTTGTTTCAAAATTCTACATAAAAACACAAGGCAAAAGAGATCTAAATCCTGAAAATAGGAAGCAATGACCATAATTGCAGTATTATCACCACAGATTCATTCATTGTACTTCCAGTCAATGGACGTCAAAAGGTTTATTTAGATCTATAAGATCTAATATATAACATTCATCTAACTTTCTCTACCCTTCTCCGTGGTCTACAGAGATGTGATCATTACACTGAAATACATTTTCAGGGCTAAAAAGGGTTAAGTACTGAGTTTAAAAATAATTCACAGACCTCTAAAATCAAATCTGCACCTTAAGTGCATGACTATCGGGTATTACTTGCTCTACTACGTATAGTAGTAGGGGAAACATTGTATTCGACCCAAAATTTCGATGTCGAGATTTCACCGGAAATTTGTTTTGAGGCCCCATAAATCCAAAAAAGCAGTTTTACAAAAGGTTTTACAAAAAGGTGTGTGGTACAGCATAACTCGGAAACGAAAAGCCGGTTAAAAGCCAAAGTTGGTAACGATGATCCATTTCACGAAATATTTGTTTTCCGAAACTGACACAAATAACAAGGAATATCTCCGAAATAGTTCAGTCTACCAAAATATTTATTCAGAAATAAATGTGTTTTAGTGAGATCTACAAACGGTTTACGAGTTATTCAAAAGTCACCCAGAGTAAACAGGACTACATAGGTTATAGCCAGAAAATTCAAAATATGCATTTGTCATAAAAATATCTCAAACATATGACATTTCAATCAAAATCGTTAGTCATTTTCAAGAAAATAAAAATCTTAGAAAAATTTTCCATGTAAAGGGTAGTTTAGGGTGTAGATATTTTCTTCAAAATCTTCGTGTCGCATCCTTGAAAGACATTAAACTTAAATACCAAATTTGTTTTTTAACCGATTTTTCGTTTTTGAGTTACGCTGTCCAAAGACTGACGCACCCACACACACACACACACACACACACACACACACACACACACACACACACACACACACACACACACACGGACCTTTTTCTAAAATTTTTTTTTTGGGGGGGGGATTCAGGGGGTCTCAAACCTTATATTTTCGGTGAAATCTTGAGATCGAATTTTTGGGTGGAATACAATACTTCCTTCTACTTACCAGTGGAGAAGGTAGAAATGTAGATCTCGTTAAATCATACAGGTTATGTCCAAAGACATTGTTTTGCGCAATGAACCATTTCGGAGTCACCTTTGTTATTTTGTGAAACGCTTCTCTTAGCCGTGTAAAGAGAACGGAATGTCAAAGATTTAAAAGATTTGACTATCGCTCAAAGCCTACTGTATTCCCACATCCCCCTTGCACGAACAAGGAAATAAGCAACAAGATAATTACTGCAAAATTTATCTCGACTAACATGACGAAGATAGACGCATGAGAGAGTTTAGTACAAGAGTAATGAAGGTCATGCGAGTGCAAGACATCGGATTTTTTTTTTTTTTTTTTTTTTCATTCTCAGTTTATCTTCCTGCAAAACTGTCATTGAATTTGAATTTTATATTGGTAAATCATAATTTTAACAAAGCACAACGATATAGTTTCATAGAAATAAATATCTAGTATTTAACTTGTTAAATCTACTTCCTTGAAATTTCACAGAAAATCATGAGAGGCAGAAATTCGTATTTAAGACTCATTTTTATAACAATTTAAATAAAATTGCTACATTTTATGAAAAGAAAATGTCTTCACTTATGCAGACAGTAGCACAAAATGGAAGAATGATTGTAGTTTTATTCTATGCTTTTACAAGCTTTCATTTAACTTGCAATGTTTGTGTAACATCTTGCAACTAAATTTTGAAGCAGTTATCCTCAACAGATTGAGCTGAAATTTTGCATACACGTTTAGTTTCGAAGACAATGTATGGTTATAAATCCAATATGGATTCGACGGCGGCCTAGTTACTTTTTATGCACTGCCATGACATGGGTATCAAATGAACGGGCTTCTGAGAAAAATGCGAATAAAATAACAGAATAATAGTACAAGACAGTCTAATAGATTTTACTCTAAAATAACAATGTAGATTTAAATAATGTTTAATAAATAGTAATTAATAATATTGCTAAGTCTAATCCTGTACATACGTTTCATCAGGTGTTCACAGAGCGATCAGTGCAGGATGACGTACCCCTATGGCATTAGGGTGTAATCCAGTCTTTCTGCTTTCAACATCTGTGCATAGATGGCACAGCATTCGCTATTACCATCCATTTTCCTTTTTACTATTGTTTTAGACTTAAGATGAAACTTTGGGTCGTAGTGTTAAATATCCCATTTGATATTTACCTTGGCGACTGCGGGAAATCACAAAAACCTCCAGTCAAATTGGTTGGCCCACGGGATTTGAACCCGGGCATCTCGAATGTGGAACTAGATTTACCTCGGTAAATTGTAATAGGTATTGCTTCTTATCTGTTCACCCACATAACCAAGCATCTCTGTGAATTTTTTATAATTCTTCTTTCTAATCAGTGCATACCAGTTCTTATAACTGAATTAGAGGTTGTGCTTTGACTATTTCGGAATATAATACAACGGGTGTATTTCAACTTTCAACTTATTTTAATCAGGAAAAATTTGCCTGGTGCCGGTACAGAGGGGCCCGGCTTACAGGCTAAAAATTTACATTAATTACAATTTATAATATTTACATGGGTACTCTTGTTTGCTTTTTCTTATCAAAAAACCCATACGGTGAGCAGCTTTAGCTCATCGAGAACAGTTTTTGGGCGTATTCTGAGTCCTTTGATTGTCCGTTTTTGATATTTTTTTATTTATATACACGGATACATACACTCACTCACTCCTGGGCATAGCACACATATGTCCCATCACACACACACACACACACACACACACACACACACACACACACACACACACGCTTGTATATACATATTTACACATACTGCACTATATACACTTCACTATTTACAGTTTTTCCGCGGTTTTCCTGTGCGGATCAGGTTGCAGCTCCTGTGGCGTTTCCGAGGCACAGACCTCTTCCGGAGTGTGTGGCCTAGGGCCTGGGTTGCATGGGTGCGCATCAATCGGCGAGCCATGCAATGTCTAGAACATTTTAGTTCTAGCATGTTTACGATGCTTTGGCTCGCCCTTGCCAATATTGGCAATCACGTCATTTTGGTGATTTCTGATGCGCGTCCACGCGACAGTGGCTCTTTTTGTTATTGCCTCGGGAATGGATGGGATCTGGGTTTCCTGGTGAAGGGTTTGGTTAGTGGTTAGGATGGGAGCAGAGAGGATTTTCCGGAGGGAGATGTTTTGGAGGGTTTGGATAGTCTTCAGGGCGGTTTTTGAGGCGTTTGCCCAGGACGAGTTTGCGGGTGTATTTAATTACCTTGATTTGAACTTTATAGGCTTTTGTATGTGAACTATAAAGTTTCTTTAGAGATAGATACCTACTCCTTTGTCCTTTAAGTCTTCCATAGGTGCTGGAAGTATCCTTGCCCACAGACACAAAAAGGTTGTAAATTCTTCTAATCCCTACTATACTGCACAGATAAAGTCGCATTAAGTGGCTAGGTGCTGTGCAGATGTAACACCCGTATAGGAGAATCTGTGCAACCTGTTCTGGAATGCTGGAATGTCTGTGCACATTAAAATAATAACGCTTCTCCATTAACGTTACCCACATGGCAGATTTCTTCGCTATTTAGGGGTTGTTTGTTTTAATAGTAATGCACGCGCGTTTCCACTGACCTAAATTTAATGATGTATAACCTTGAAATAGTATTAGTTTTGTTTAACGACGCTGTTTGACGCAAACGTTCCTCTCCGTCGAAGACGTCGCCTTTAAGACCTATAAGATCTCGTGTTTGGTGTCCGGATTAGCTCTAGCAAGAGGTCCTAATCTGCAGGGTGTGCGTGGGTTATGGTGGGAATGGAACCAAACGAAGAATTAACCAACATATCACTTTATTTGTAAATTTCCAGATTTGTAGAGAACTGCCGACGATATTTAAATAGAATGTAACTTTGTAACTTCAACTACAACGTTATAACACTAACTTTGTCACCCTTTAGCAACCGCCGAATTATGTATACGCGCTAGCTTACGTACAACTCAGAAATTGCACGTGTACTCTCGGCTCGATTCAAGACGAGTGTGTTGCGTTGCATTTGTTTTTGCGCGAGCAACACGAAGGAAGCGATTTCCATTGGCTAACTTTAGAGCACGTCATGGTAAGATAGGAATCAGCCCGCGGAATCACTATGGCTTAGTACAAACAACAATTGTAACCTTATTACTCATTTAAATCTGCCTAGGCTTCCATTCTTGAGACTTTAATCTATTCAGCTTTATTACGTCTTCCCCTTAACTATTGACTAGAATCTCCTTTTGTTTCTTTCCATTACCAAATATATATTGACATTATAATTTCGGTTTCAGATGCCCCCATAAACATTATTTTATTATTACATAATAAGTTAATGTTTATGTTCTGCCCGATTGATTAATTTTATACATTTTTTTACAAACATTTTAATACATGCATTCCAAACAAGATTAAATTTTACTTAAAACTATTATTTACATTGTTTTTTTTTTTTTTTTCCCATCTTCGGAAGTTACATAATTTTACAAAAGTTCCTTGGTTTGGTATTTATTAGTTTCTTGGTACTCTTTCTCTTCTTGGTTTGCACAACACTTTCACTTAGTCACTATTATGCTAACTTAACTATATTTACAATATTTATACATTTTCTCGTTCTTGGCAACACACAATTATATCAATGATCTAACCATTATCTCTAAGGTTTACTCTTTTCCGGGCTTCCCATAAATTGTCATTTCTAGGTATGAGACCACAATATCTCTCTCGAACCTCGTAATTCTGATTCAAATTTGGGTTTGCCCCCTGCCCGAAAAAGTTTTGGAAAGCTCTTTCACCTTGATTTTGATTTTTGCTTTGTTCGATCTCCTGTTTGGCTTTGTTTCCCTCTAAAGCTATTAATAGATCTATCATGGCTGCAATGGTTGTGGGATTTGCTATTATTAAATAATGTTGGATAGTTTCAGGAAAGTGCGTAGTGATTAGATTAATTAGTTCTGTTTCTCTCATGGGGGGGGGGGGTCCAACATCTTAGACTTGCGAGCAACATTCATAAAATAATTTACCATTGACTGGTTTTTCTTGGGATCGTATTTGCCATTACTTAATTCCAGTCGAATATTGGCTTGCCTACCGGCACCCCAGTATCGATTTAAAAACAAATCTACAAAGGTCCCGTAGTTATTATCTGTCCCTGCCGGAAGTTCAGCTGCATTACCCTTGAAACAGTTCCTAATTATAGTCATTTTATACTCCTCGGGTATGTTTTTGATGCAAAAGTACTCATGAATATCGGCTAGAAAAGCTTTTGGATCATCAGATTCCTTATGTCCAAATATTGGTGGTGTAATTTCCTGTATTAGATGGTTAGGCCATTGAATTTGTGGACCGCCACTTTTGTTAGTACAGGGTACATTATTTGAAGTGCTAGCACTCACATTGGTTATCGAAATGTCAGCATTTGCAATTTGCAACGCCTCGTTTTGATGATTTGTACTTACACTATGATTATTACTTACACTAGGAGTTGCGCTTACACTAGGATTTATGTTTACACTAGGACAAGCAGAATTAGCACGACTATCCCTTAATTTTAAATTTTCAAGTGCTTGCTTTACACCCTGGATTTCCGTAACCACTTCCTTTACATGCTCATTTAAATCTTCCACATTTACAGTTAACCTCCTACCTTCCCTTCCTGCATTCTGTAACCTAACCTTACAGTCTTCCAATTCTTTGCAGGCTGTTTCTCTCTCGTTATTGAATATCTCCCCTACTTCTTCCCTAAGCTTACTACTCTCTCTCTCTCTCAGATTTCTCAACAAATCGAACAAATTCTTGATTAATTTCCTTCTTTACATTTTCTATCTCACCCGCAACCTGAGTTCTGTTCTCCCTAACCTCAATTCTTAAATTATCCACTTCACTTCTAATTTCCCCCTGAAAATTTTCTATCACATGTTGTTGGTTTTCTATTCTCTGTGCTAATTCTGTCAAGCCTCGATTATTACTCTCCAATTTCTCTGTCAACACTTTGCTACTACTCTCTATCTCTTTCTCTATCTTTTCAGTTAAACTTTGGGTGGTCATTTCAAGCTGTTCAGTCAAACATTTATTGTTATTTTCCAATTTCTCCCATTTCTCATTTAAACTTTTATTGTTAGTTTCCATTTCCTTCCTAACCTCAGTTAAACCATTTTACATTTTCTCCCTAAACTCAGTTAAACTATTTTCCATACTTATTTTCGTTTCATTCAACCTTGCCCTTATCTGCCCTAGCATGTTACTTTCTGTATTTACAACTGGTGTTTGACATTCCCTGCCAGAATGACCATCCCTTAGTTGCTCTCTTTGATCTGATACATTTACATTTCCCCCTACATTTGCTACTACATCTACAGTTTCTCTATTTACAACTTCTATCTCCTGAATTTTACTATCTACTACAGACTGTTCCAACATCTTGCCCTTTCTAAGAATCATCTACTTAAATATCACTGATAAACTAGTTTAACACTCAGTACCTTATTATTGTTGCTGCACTTCGATGTTGCAACTATCCTTGATGTTACTGGTCCATTAGGTACTTCCGCAGTCTCTGTTGATTCTCTTCTTCTCGAATATCGTTGGCCCAATCCTCGTCGTCTTATCGTGCCACACGTTGGTTTGCCATTTGACGCAAACGTTCCTCTCCTTCTCGAAGACGTCGCCTTTAAGACCTATAAGATCTCGTGTTTGGTGTCCGGACTAGCTCTAGCAAGAGGTCCTAATCTACAGGGTGTGCGTGAGTTATGGTAGGAATGGAACCAAACGAAGAATCAACCAACATATCACTTTATTTGTAAATTTCCAGATTTGTAGAGAACTGCCGACGATATTTAAATAGAATGTAACTTTGTAACTTCAACTACAACGTTATAACGCTTTAACTTTGTCACCCTTTAGCAACCGCCGAATTATGTATACGCGCTAGCTTACGTACAACTCAGAAATTGCACGTGTACTCTCGGCTCGATTCAAGACGAGTGTGTGTTGCGTTGCATTTGTTTTTGCGCGAGCAACACGAAGGAAGCGATTTCCATTGGCTAACTTTAGAGCACGTCATGGTAAGATAGGAATCAGCCCGCGGAATCACTATGGCTTAGTACAAACAACAATTGTAACCTTATCACTCATTTAAATCTGCCTAGGCTTCCATTCTTGAGACTTTAATCTATTCAGCTTTATTACGTCTTCCCCTTAACTATTGACTAGAATCTCCTTTTGTTTCTTTCCATTAGCAAATATACATTATAATTTCGGTTTCATGTTAATCAGCGTCGCCGGTATGCCGGAATTTTGTCCCTCGGGAGTTCTTTTACATGCCAGTATATCTACTGACATGGAGCTATCAGTTTTAAGCACACCTAAAAACCATTGGTCTGGGCTGGATTTGAACCCGCGACCTTGGGATTGGTAGGCGAGCGTCTAACCAACTGAGCCACCCAGACCGACTGTATAACCTTGACATGATGAGTTGACATCTTGTGTCTGTATAGAAAACCACAAGCACCGTCTCTCTTGTCTTCAACTTGGTCGTGTAGTTGCAAGACAAACATCGAACTCTAAGTTTTACATTTGTGATGTAAGTTTGAAGCACTCCTTGTTTTGCTTCTGTCGACTGTCCGGGTTACTGCGCAATTTCTTGGAGTTTTAGCCACGTTTCTGCTCCACCATCTGAAATATTAACGAGACATCCCGGAAAAATCGAAAGACGAGGAAGGCTGAGTAGCATTCTTTTGTCTTCTGGCAAAGAATAGCTTGTACATGGATAAGTTCGCGGTGGAGCATTTATTAATCAGAGAATTCGATTTCTATAATGTGCTTTAACCTTTTTCTTTCTTACTTTCTGAACTACGCATAGTAAAGTAGAGAAAGTATTGTATTTCACCCAAAAATTCGATGTCAAGATTTCACCGTAAATATGTTTTGAGGTCCCCTGAATCCAAAAAGATCATTTTTAGAAAAACCTCCGTGTGTATGTCTGTGTGTCTGTCAGTCTGTGGACAGCATAACTCAAAAGCGAAAAGTCTGTTAAAAACCAAAGTTGGTACTTAAGTTTAATGCCTTTCTAGGATGCGACACGAAGATTTTGAAGAGCATTGCTGCACCCTAAACCACCCTTTACATGGAAATTTTTTCGAAAATTTTGATTCTCTTGAAAATGACTAACGATTTTGATTAAAATGCCATATGCTTGAGATATTTTTATGACAAATAAAATGTATATATTGAAACTCCCATGCTATAGCCCATGTAATCCTTTTACTCTGGAAGACTTTTCCATAACTGGTAAACCGCAAGAAGCACACCAAATCTTACTGTAAAAAAATGTAGATCTTGCTAAACCACACCATTTATGTTGAAATACATTTTTTAGGGTGAACCATTTCGGAGATATTCCTTGTTTGTGTAAATTTTGGAGAACTTACTTCTGTCAAATGGAACATCGCCATTCATTGTTTATATGTTAACTGTGCAAAGAGAACGGAATTTCAAAGCTTTAAAAGATTTGACTATCGCTCAAAGCCTACTATATTCCCATATTGCCCTTGCACCTACAAGGAAATAGATAATTTCTGCAAATGTTTAGCTCAACTAACACGAAGAAGATATAGGAATAAGAGTTTGTAAGAATGGTTAGTACAAAAATAGAGATAGACATGCGGGTGAATCACAACTTTTTTTTTTTTTTCTTTTTCCTTTACTTCATGAAATTAAACGTTAATCCTGTTTCTATGTCTGTCAAGTAAATAGTATATTCTTCCATCTGGTAAATGTTTTTCTAATGCCTTTGCACCTATAGTTTAAAAGTGCATGACGTGCTGACTGACTGACTACCAGATGGCAGGCTGAGAACAGCCCGCTAACAAGCTCCATCCCTTTACGGGTTCATAGTGCGTTAGTGAAGTGTTGCACTCCACCCAAAAATTCAATATCGAGATTTCACTAGAAAAATGTTTTGAGGCACTCAGAATAAAAGAAATTCTTAAGAAAAACTACGTGAAGTCGGCTAAATAAACTTGTATTCAACATAGCAATACTAAGATTTTCAAAATAAGTAAAAAGTAAATAAAAGTACCCTCTACACGGAAAACGTTTTAATAAACTTTAAATTTCTCAAAAATAGCTCCAGAAATTTTAAATAAATAACCTAAGATATTTTCATGCCAAATAAAAGGTATAGAATGAAATTCTTGGGAAAGCCTACGATGTATTCTTAAATCGGAAATAATTTTGTGCAATCTTGTAAACTATAAGTGATAAATGAAAACGTACTACACAACAATTGTAGGTATTGCGTGCTTTAAAGATATCTATATTTTTTGTGTAGTTCGAAGTTTTCAATACTCTGCCATTTTTTTAACTCCTGTCGTTGTTCAGTTGTTTTCTGCGATGTTATGGAAACAGTATGAAATTTTAAGGCCGGCACACAGCATCCAGAACTTGTAGATTTGACTATCGCTATTCCATTTATATCTTTAAAGCAATGAGTATCGTAGTTATTTCTGCAAATGTTTAAGTAACCTTGAGGCTCAAGGGCCCTTTGAGGGTCAAGGCCTATCGCTTGGCCGTTGCGTCACCAGTGACATGTAATATTGGAGGGTGGAACGTGGTCAGCACTCCAACCCCGGTATATGTGGTCTCCGCAGCCCGTCTGCAAATGTTTAACTTGACTAAAATGAAGCTAAAATAATATGTGTTGCACTCACACGAGTTTCTCTACTCTTGTACTAACCATTTTTACAATCCTATATCTTCCTATATCTTCTTCGTGTTAGTGGAGATAAACAGTTGAAATTGCTTACTTCCTTGCAGGTACAAGGGGAATATGGGAATACAGTAGCTTTGAGCGATAGTCAAATCACTTAAAGCTTTCAAATTCCGTTGTCTTTGCACGCTTTACATATAAAAAATGAATAACCACGTTCCATTGACAGAAGTATGTTCTCCAAAACTCACGCAAATAAGAAGGAATACTTCTGAAATTGTTCTCTAAAAAAATTAGACATAAATTGTGTGTTTTAGCAAGATCTACAATTTTTGTGCAGTAAGATTTGCTCTATCTCTTACGGTTTACCAGTTAAGCAACAGTTATCCTGAGTAAATAGTACCTCATGGGCTATAGCCAAAAAAGTCAAGATATACATTTCGTTTGTCTTAAAAATATCTTAAACTTATGATATTTTCATCAAAATCGTTATAGCTATTTTCAATGTAGGGAATATTTTAGTGTGGAGGAATTTTCTTCAAAATCCTCGTGTCGTATCCTTGAAAGACATTAATCTTCAATACCAATTTTGGTTTTTAACTGATTTTACATTTTTGGGTTGTCCACAGGCTGACAGAAACACACAAGGAGTTTTTTCTAAAAATGCTTTTTCTTTAGGATTTAAGGGTCCTCATAACGGTTTGAAGGGGGTATTTGTTTGTACGTTCTGAGACTTGAGGACTGGGCATGTTGATATGTTAGAGCTTTTTTTAAAAAATATCACTTCATAGAGTTGCAACAGCGGGTTTACACACATGGTTCACACAGTATCTAATTGTAAGCTTACAGGAGTGTATATTGCTTTTCATGCAACCTGTGCGAAAGATTTATAACCAATAAAAAATATGTGTTGTATATCTTAGTCTACTCTTGTACTAACCATTCTTACAAACTCTTATTCCTTTAACTTCATGTTAGATGAACATTTGCTGAAATTATCTTAGTACTGATTTATCTTGTAGCTATCTACTAAGGAAATAAGATTTCAAAATATATCGTACGTGATATTGCCATCATGGAAGCTACACGATTAGTTTAAATTTAAAAACCAAACCGTCTGAATGTTGAAGTGAATTTTATTCTAGTTCGGCGTTCAAATCTTAAACATAGAAGATGTGTCAGGAGTAGGTACTGTTCTTTCAGAGGTTACTGTACTTCGAGAGAGAAGGAATTGTGTTGTGGGATTCGATTTGAACATAACAATCATGTTGTTGCACGGAGGCACGGGATATATTTCATGAGAAGACGCGGCCTGTATGTTCTTGCCGCTATAAGATTAAGTGAAATCAGATTATCTTGTCTAGAGTCTGGAAGCTTGCGGTTCCAAACTCCCGCAGACGTTTCTATCCGCCCGAAATAAGTGACGAGTTTCACGCCATGCTATAAGCATGGCCCAATAACATGGCTTCTCCTGTCTACTTCGTCTTCACCAGTTAAGCTGGGCTTCCAAGTTACTTAACATCTAGAATCCCTACACAAATGGCAATATCTCTGCATTGATGCTATATAAATCGTCTTTGTTTTCTCTACCACGTTTAGCAGTGGTATTCAACCACGTTTCTCCTCGTACAATCTTTACATTCCAACCTGTACCCCTAACTCTAGCCTCAGAGTCATCCTTAATTCAAATAATACATAGCCATATCTAAAGCAGATTATAAAAGTTATAATTTATTAAATGTTACACGCAGGAGTGATATGCTACATAAAATAAATACAATAACTATACTACAGACAGCGCAAACACAAAAAATTATATGCATTTGAGTATGTTTCTGATCTGGGCTTGTTTTCTGGACACTAGCTCCATCTATTCGTGGTTGAATCTTTCTTAAGTATCATGGTAATGTTTATCCACTGTTTCGTTGATTTTACGTTTTCCTCTTAAAACAATTTATCAATCGCAGAACAAAAGCTAAAATATGTGGCCATCTACCACAATAATAAATATAAAAATCTGATCTGTTGCACTCACATGACTTTCTCTACTATTGTATAACTATTCTTGCAAACCTTTATTCTTCTATGCTTCGTACTAATGGAGATAAACGTTTATAGAAATTATTTTATTGCTCATTTCTTTGTAGGTGCAAGGGAAATGTGGGAATACAGTAGGCTTTGAGCTACAGTCAAATATTTTAAAGCTTTGAAATTCCGTTCTCTTTACACGGCTAAAAATGAATAAAGATGTTCCATTTGTGGAAAGTATAATTTTTTCAAAATTCACACAAATAACAAAAAATATCTCCGAGTTTTAAGGAGATCTGTATTTTGGGCATAGTAAGATTTGCTTTATCTCTTGCGGTTTACCAGTTATGCAGAAGCCATCCACAGAAAACAGGACTACATGGGCTATAACCAGAAAAGTAAAAATAAACATTTCGTTTTTCCTAAAATATCTTAAACATATACCATTTTAATCAAAAGCATTAGAGCCATTTTCGAGAAAACAAAATATTTCGAAAATTTTTCCATGTAACGGGAATTTAGCGTGGAGGAATTTTGCTCAATATCACACACACAAACACACACGCGCGCGCGCGCGCGCGCGCAAAAAAATGCTTTTTTGGATTCATGAGGCCTCAAAGCATATATTTCCTACGAAATCTCGACATAGAATTTTTGGGTGGAATACACTTCCCCTACTAACTGTACGTACCAGAGGAAGTAAAAAGAAGTTCAACGATGATCTGAAAATCAACTTACATTTGCAAACAGCTATTATTGTTCGTGTTTGAAACAGAGAATACAAGCACTGTACGCTTAGTTTAAGTTTTACATAAAACGTTTCCAATAAATTATTTTCTCCTACTCTGGTTTTTAGTGGAATATTCCGTTGTTGCTAATTATAGCATAAATCCATTTGTCCTCTCTGTGACTATGATGAAGTTAATTTTTGCGAAGTCTTACGCCTTGTTGAGTTCTGTTTGCTAGGCAAGCTCTCCAGTGTTTTCTCACGTGAATAACTCCGAAACTGCGATTTTCCACCAACTGTACTGCATACACGTTAACGAGTTGTAACTTCTAAAATTATTCTTTCAGTTGTTAATTCCCCAAAACACGGAAATACATCTTTTTCTAAACCCCGCCCGCGCTGAAAAGCTTTTGTGCGTGTGTGCGTCATTATAAACTGTACCTTCAGCATTGCAGAGTTGAAGTGACTATTCATGGGCGAATGCTTACGGAGAAAAGTTTTGTAAAACATCACAGTTTCCTCGGATTACACTTACAATTTTTATTCTCTTTTACTTTATAAGTTTTTACTCCTGATACAACCTGATTTTACCGTATTAATAGAAAATATAACGAGCCAAGGTTTATTTTCAAGAATTTAAGGTCTTTACTTTTCCGTCGTTATATCTTACTGCATTGTCAAGGACGTTTTAAGAACGTATTCATCTTCTTGAAGATGTTTTTAGTAGCAAGCACCCTAACATTTAATTAGTTTCATCTGCATCCAGACCAGTAAAATGGAGTGAGTAAGTGAGTGAGTGAGTGAGTGAGTGAGTGAGTGAGTGAGTGAGTGAGTGTGTGGGGTTTAACGGCCCGACGACGAGGTCATTTGGGCCCAAGTAATATGGATAATGTCCCCAAATATGGCCCCCTTTTTACTTTACTACGTATAATAAGTGAGCAAAGTATTGTATTCCACCCACCCAAATTTTACCGAAAATGTTTTGAGGCCCCTGAATACAACAAAAATCAGTTTTAGAAAAAGTCTGTCTGTCTGCCCGTTTGTCTGTGATTAACACAAAAAGTGCATCGGCGTGCCCCATTCTGCCGTACTCTCGCAGACACCAGCCATTTCTCTGGTTTAAAAGTTTGTTGGTCTAATTTTGAATAGTAAAGCTGTGATTAACTGTAAGCAATACGAAGTTTGTATTTTGTTTATGTGGTCTGTGTTTATTTCTTGGATTAAGATTGTGTGCCTTACTAAAATTAATGCAATACTAATTTACATTGCTGATTTTGCCATGAATACTTAAACTGGGTGAGAGGCAGTAATCTATGACATTAACTTGTCTAGCGCTTAAACGAAGCACCGCAGCAAAAAACTCTCCTTAACAAAAAGTGTTTAAAATAATGTTATCCATCAGCTCCCAAAGTTTGTTGGTCTAATTTTGAGACACCTGTATATCCTTTGTATCTTATATTGCTCATATAAAAACTGATTCTTTTCCCTAGGTACCGTTGCACACGATATGCATGTACGTGCTTACGAAATATTTCATATCAAGCAAGAGATACTTAGTCACAACACGCCGAAACAATATTCAAATGTTTATTCGTACAACGGATCTCCCAAGTGCTCAGCGGAATGGCTTATTTAGTGACGTTTGTGATGCGAATTAGGTTAGTTGGGAATTAAAATTCTGTGTCCACTGATAATTTTTTCCTCTCTCTTACACTAGATATCAGTTCCTTCCAAGAACATCAACTAGCTGATTCGTTTTCTCATTAATCTTATACGGTCAATCAAAATTCCTACCGTCATTTCTACTGTTCTTGAATAACCTGCACGGGAGTTGTAGAACTTGTCCTAATAATATTAAGACAGTGTACACAACTGCAGAAAATCAAATTAACACCCAGAAATATATTTCATCAACTATAATTACTCTGTCACTAGCTGCTCGTTTATTTTAGTTTCTATTGAAATGAACGCAAAGAGGGAGAGAAATTATCTAGCAAGAGAAATTTCTGGTAGTTTAGATTGCTCTATCCACGTAGTTGGAATTGTAACTGAAAGGAATTCATCGATTGGGTAACAGCGGGAGAGCATCTCTTTGTCTCTCTATGTTATACAACCACACGGACATTTCAAATAATGGTTTGTACGTTAAATTGTTCTGCAATGACACGATACACGCTTTATAATGATGTACAAACGTGTTGTAATCATTACAAGTAACACATGCAGTTCTTCAACTGTATAAAAGTATTGGTTAAGAGGGAAAAGCTAAGGAAAGCGTATATACAGAGGTATAAGGGCAGATATTTCGATAATAATGTGTATCCACTTTTGTGTGTTGATTCTTTTTTTTTTTCGGTTTTCATCTAACACAAACCAATCACATGGTGCCTCTCTTGAGGCTCTCATTATGCCAACCATATTCGGAAGGCTACACTACATTACAAGCTCCAGATTCTCCCAAGGGAAATCCTATACATTTTATATACCTACTCATATTAATACAATTTTCACAAGAGAACATAATTAAAATTAATAAAGGAGCAGACCTTATATAGAGTTGATGTGTCAAGTTCTCATACAGTTCTGCACAGAATGCATTTCTCCATCTTGATTACAAACTCACCTGTAAATAAGAAAGCATTCGTTGTAAAACAGATTACACTCGCGCATGCGCAACATGAGAGATAAAGTTTTCATGCTCAACGTGGTGAAAATATCTTAAAATTTATACCACTTCCAAACATGTTCATGTCTGTCACTTATAAGTGCAATTCACTCATATCTGTTGCTCATT